>CAWUFW010005196.1:0-1232500 GCA_963921515.1 Calotriton arnoldi | reverse complement strand
ACACGGGGCCCGGCGGGCCCCTGGACTCAGCCGGGGCTCCTGGGCCGAGAGGCGCAGGGGAAGCCTCCCCGGGCCCACAGGACCCTGTCCTGGGCACCCTGCCACGCGGCTGGCCCTAGGACGGAGCCCAGGGTGGGGGAGGCCACCCTCCACAGGGCCCTCAGGGGCCCCGGCCGAAGCTCCTGAACCCAGCCAAGCAGGGGGAGGCTCCCCGGCCACAACAGAATCCCGTTCCAGGCCTTTGGCAGAGCGGCATGCCGGGGGACGGGGCCCAGGGCTGGAGCACCTGACCCGGGGCCCCTGGACCCAGCCGGGGCTCACGGGCCCAGAGGCACAGGGAAAGCCTCCCGGGCCCGCGGGACCCCGTCCCGGGCACTCTGCCATGCGGCATGCCTGAGGACGGAGCCCGGGGTGGGGGGCCGCCCTCCCCAGGACCCTCAGGGGCCCCTTCTGGAGCTCCTGAACCCAGCCAAGCAGGGGGAGGCTCCCCGTGCACGACGGACCCCATCTTGGGCCTTTGGCATAGCAGCAGGCCAGGGGATGGGGCCCAGGGCTGGAGCACCTGACCTGGGACCCAGCGGGCCCCTGGACCCAGCCGTGGCTCCCGGGCCCAGAGGCGCAGGGGAATCCTCCACGGGACCCCTGTCCCGGGCACCCTGCCACGCGGCAGGCCTGAGGACGGAGCCCTTTCAGAGCTCTTGTACCCAGCCAAGCAGGGGCAGGCTCCCCGGGCCCAGCGGAACCCCGTCTCGGGCCCCTGGCGGAGCAGTAGGCCAGGAGACTGAGCCTGGGGCCCCTGGACCCTGTCGGGGCTCCTGGGCACAGGTGAGGCCCCCCCCACGGGCCCCCATCCTGGACACCACACGTTGGGCCGTGGGACGGAGCCCCAGGCTGGGGAGGCGTCCTGGCCCGTCCAGCTGCCGGCTGAGGACCGCTAGTCCGAGAGGGGTTTTGGTGTACCCTGTCCCTAGTAATCCGGAGGAAGGGTACCCCCTTTTCCGGTAACCTTTGCGCACCGCGAGACTGAAGGGACCCAAGGCGTGGACGCGCCCGACCTCCTGGAACCCTGGCTGGGATCGGGGAGGTTAAACGAGCCCACATTGGGACTTACAGGGCAACCCGGCCATCTGGTCGCACCATTGGAAAGCATTGCGCACGACAAGATGGCCGAGGGGAAAGGCGCGACCAGATGGCCGGGCCCGAAGGACACCAATCCTTCGTGGGAAGGCTCCCACCTGCCCTTTGGAGGGCTCTGGGGCTCTGCTTCCCGGGGGCTCATCAGAGCCCTTAGCTGGGTCTCGGGCACGGGGCTGCGAGGGGGGCCCCCGACAGAAGTCTGACCCAGGGCCCGCAGGCGCCTTGACACGCAGGCGAAGTGGGGGAGGCCTGCCCTGGCCCGATGGACCCCGTGATTGGCACCCGGACACTCGGCTGGCCACAGGACATGGTCTCCCGCACTCCAGGGCCTGCCAGAGCCCAGGCCTCGGAACCGGTCCCTGCTTCTGAACCCAGCCAGGCCAGGGAGGAGGGAGCCTCCCTGGGCACCAGGGACCTCCGTCCCAGGCACACAAACCCTCAGCAGGCCGTAGGACGGGGGCTCCCACACCCTAGGCCCTGCCCGAAGCCAAAGCCCCGGGCCCGGTCCCTGCTTCTCAACCCAGCCAGGCAGGGGTGATCTGGGAGCCTGCCCGGGCATGAGGGACCCCCGTCCCGGACACAGACCCTCGGCTGGCCACAGGACATGGGCTCCTGTTCCACTGATTTTTTTCCATAACTCCGTGGAACTCCGCGTAGTGGCAGTACGCCAACTCCGCATAGTGGCAGTACGCCAACTCCGCATAGTGGCACTACGCCAACTCCGCATAGTGGCACTCCGCCAACTCCGCCCAGGGTTATATGAGTAGCTGTATGGGTGAGTGAGTGGCTGCATTGGAGTGTGGGTGGGTGTATGAGTGGCTGTATGGGTGAGCTACTGGCTGTGTGAGTGGCTACGTGAGTGGCTGTATGGGTGGCTGGGTGGCTGTATGGGTGAAGGAGTTGGTGTGAGTATGGGTGCTTGAGTGTGTATATAGGTAGGTGAGTGGGTGTGTGTGGCTGTATTGGAAAGTGAATGTCTGCGAGTGGTTGTAAGGGTTGAGTGTGTGTGAGTGGTTGTATCAATGTGTGAATGGTTATGTAAGTTCTGTGGGTGTGTGAGTGGGTGAATGGCTATGTCATTGGTTGTATGGGTAAAGGACTGGGTGTGTGACTAGCTATATAGGTGAGTGGCAGTGTGAGTTTCTGTATGGGTGATTGAGTGGGTGTGTGAGTGGCTGCATAGGTGTGTGGGTGTGAGTAGCTGTATGGGTGACTGGGTGGCTGTATGGGTGAAGGAGTTGGTGTGTGAGTAGCTGTATGGGTGAGTGAGTAGCTGTTTGAGTGTGTATATAGGTAAGTGAGTGGCTGTATTGGAGACTGAATGTGCGAGTGGCTGTAAAGGTGAGTGTGTGTGTGAGTGGTTGCATCGATGTGTGAATGGTTATGCAAGTGGTTCTGTGGGTGTGAGTGGGTGTTTGAGTGGTTGTAAGGGTGAGTAAGTGGTTCTGTCAGTGGTTGCATGGGTAAAAGAGTGGGTGTGTGACTCGCTGTATATGTGAGTGAGTGGCTGTATGGGTGAGTGTGGTTGTGTGAGTACCTGCATGGGTGAGTGAGTGGGTGTGTGAGTGGCTGTAAAGGTGTATAAGTGGATTTGTAAATATCTGTATGTCTATATGACTGGATATGTGAGGGGCTGTATTGGCAAGTGAGTGGGCACATGAGTGGCAGTATGGCTGAGTTAGTGGGTGTGAGTGGCAGTATGAGTGAGTGGATGTGTGAGTGGCTCTATGGATGAGTGATTGGCTGTGTGAGTACCAGTATGGGTCTGTGAATGGGTATGTGAGGGGTTGTGTGGTAGGGGGAGTAGGTGTATGTGAGGTTCTATGGGGGTGTGAGGTTCTATGGATGATGTCATCAGTGGTCATCAGTCATGTCATTTGAGATGTCATCGGTCATGCCACTGACCATGTCATGAGTGATGTAATATGTGAGGTCATATGAAGTGCATTTCAGGGGCATAAGTTATAATTAGCTCAGATAACTAGAACTGAATTTCTATGGTTTTGTTCAAGTGAAATCTGAGCCTAACTATAGCACCCTTGTAACCTTAAATTTTTCAGTGACTTTATACGTTTTTTAAAATTCTATTTCCTAACTATAAAGTTCCTGTAACCTTTGTTTCTTTAAGTGAATTTCTAAGGTTTTATAATTTTATTTCCTAATTGTAACCTGTTACTTTAGAGAGTTAGTGTGTGAATGAGTGCATGACTGTCTTGGTGGGTGTGTGAGGGAGTATGTGATTGTCTCAATGGGTATGTGAGTGGGTGTGTGAGTTTCTGAGTAAGCCTGGGAGTGGCTGCATAAGTGTCTCACTGAGTGTGTGAATATTTGTGTGAG
Source organism: Calotriton arnoldi (assembly GCA_963921515.1). Taxonomy (NCBI): domain Eukaryota; kingdom Metazoa; phylum Chordata; class Amphibia; order Caudata; family Salamandridae; genus Calotriton; species Calotriton arnoldi. The sequence continues at coordinate 1,229,026 of CAWUFW010005196.1, read as the reverse complement.
GGCTGAGTGGGAGCATGAGTGTCTGAGTGTCTGTGAGTAGGTGTGAGAGTGTCTGAGTAGGTTTGTGAGTGCCTCGGAGTGTGTGAGTCAGTTTGACATCTACTCAAAGACGCACTCAGCCACTCATTTAATCACACACAGAGTGGGTCTATAAGTGGGTGCATGAATGTCTGTGTGGGTGCATAAGTCTGAGTGGGTCTGCGTGTATGTGTCTGAGTGGGTTTGTGAGTGGGTGTGTGAGTATCTCAGTGGGTCTGTGAGTGGGTGCATGAGTTTCTCAGTGGATCTGTGAGGGAGAGCATGAGTCTGTGTGGTTTTGAGAGTGGGTGTGTGAGTCTGAGTGGGTCCATGAGTGTCTGAGTAGGTCTGTGTGAGTGTCTAAGTGGGGGTGTGTGGGTGGGTGTGGGTGTGTGTGTGTGTGTGTGTGTGTGTGTGTGTGTGTGTGTGTGTGTGTGTGAGATTGGGTCTGTGAGTGAGTGATTGGGTCTGTGAGTGAGTGTGTGAATCTCTAGGTGAGTCTGTGAGGCCCTGAGTAGGTCAGTGAGTCTTTTAGTGGGCAAGTGAGTGGGTGCATGAGTGTCTTAGTGGGTCTGTGGACTTTGGGCCCCCAGAGGCCTTGTGCCGATTAAGACCTCTGGCCCCCAGAGAACTAGGACCCTAGAGCTCTCAGGCCCCCAAAGACATCGGGCCCCCAGGGACCTCTGGCTGCCAGAGACCTCTGGCCACCAGATCCTTCAGACCTCTTGAGCCGGGCCCCCATGGACCTCGAGCACCCAGGGACCTTGGGCCCCCTGAACCTCAGGCTGCCGGAGACCTCGGGCCCCCAGAGACCTTGGACCCCAGAGCCAGCCACCAGACACCTTAGGCCCCCAGAGACTTCGTGCCCTCGCGCCCCCCCTCCCCGAGACCTCGCAGGTCCTCAAGAGCAGTGGGCAGCTATCTTGTTGCTCTCCTTTGCTGACAAAGGTAGAGATAAGCTCCTCACTGTAAGAGAAGAGGATGCTGATGATTACAGTCTTGAAGAGTGCTCTCATAGATGGGTTTGGCTTAACCACTGAACAATACAAGATTAAGTTCAGAGACACCCAGAAGGCACAGACTCAGGACTGGGTTGACTTTGTAGATTGTGCTACTAAGGCTCTGGAAGGCTGGTTACTTGGCAGTAAAGTGTGTGATTTTTAAAGGATTGTACAATTTAATTATGAGGGAGCAGATCCTTAATTGTCAAAATCAGTTGTTGCGTCAGTACCTGGTGGACTCTGATCTGACCTCTCCCCAAGAATTGGGAAAGAAGGCAGACAAGTAGGTCAGAACCAGGGTGAAGCAGAAAGTTCAGAACCAAGGTGGTGACTCCAAGAAGCAAGATTCTAAAACCTCAGATAAGGGTGGGGAGAAAGGTAAAGACCAGAAGTCTTCACAAGGGCCCCAAAAGTCTTCATCTGGTGGGGAGTCACAATCCAACAAGGGTAAAGGCAAAAGAAACCTTGGTGTCATATCTGTAAACAGAAGACACATTGGACAAATGATTGTTCCAAATCCCAGGAATCTACTCCAGCCACCACTGCCCCTAAGGCAACTGTTCCCCCTAGTTCAGCTCAAAGTGGTGGTACTCAGAATAAGGGTGTAGTAGGGTTAACCCTGGGATCTGAGATGGACTCTGGCCTAGTCAGAGTTCCAACTCAGGCTGTGTTAGTCTGTGATGGAGGCATGGATATTGCCTCCTTATTTGTCAGTCCCAGTAATCTGGGCAAATACAGACAGCAGCCTTTGATTAATGGCAAGGAGGCCATGGCATTCAGGGACACAGGTGCAAGTGTCACAATGGTGACAAAAGATCTTGTGGCCCCTGAACAAATCATACTTGGTGAGATGTACCAAGTGACCAATGCAAGCAATGTCAGGACAGACCATTCCTTGGCAGTTGTGAATTTCACCTGGGGAGGGGTAACTGGCACTAAGAAGGTTGTGGTAAGTGCAGACCTCCCTGTAGAATGCTTATTGGGCAATGATTGGGAGACTTCAGCATGGGCTGAGGTGGAACTCAGGACACATGCAGAAATGCTGGGCATCCCTGCAGATGTTTGCCATGACTAGGTCACAGGCAAAAATGTCTTCCACTGAACAGGCCCTGGATCCTGGAATAATGGACCAGGTGCCTTCCAAGAGAAGGAGCAGTAGGGGTAAGGCAGTGTCTTCCCCCCCCTGCCACAGAGTGCGGATCAGTCTCTTGAGGAAGATGATCTTAGTCCTGAAGAAGGAACTGTCTCAGAGGAACTTGAACCTGACCAGGTTGAGTTCTTGGGGACAGGGGGCCCTTCTAGGGCAGATCTGAGCCAGGAGCGGCTGAGCTGCCCCTCTCTTGAACCCCTCAGACAGCAAGCTGCTGCTGAGGCTGCTGGGAGTGCCAGTGGGTCCCATAGGATCTACTGGGATGATGGACTCTTATACTCAGAGGGTCGAGACCCCAAACCTGGTGCTACCAGGAGGTTGGTTATACCTCTGAAGTTTAGGGGCTTCCTATTGACACTGGCACATGATATCCCATTAGCAGGTCACTTAGGCCAAAACAAGACTTGGGACAGGCTTGTCCCTCACTTTCATTGGCCCCATATGTCAGAGGACACAAAGGAGTTTTGTCGCTCCTGTATCACTTGTCAAGCCAGTGGTAAGCAGGTGGTACTACAAAGGCCCCCCTGATACCACTACCTGTGGTGGGGGTTCCCTTTGAGAGGGTTGGGATTGACATTGTTGGTCCCATGGATCCTCAAGCTGCATCTGGGCACAGATTTATACTGGTGGTGGTGTACCATGCCACTAGGTATCCAGAGGCAATCCCACTTAGGACTACCACAGCTCCTGTTGTGGCTAGGGCCCTCCTGGGAATCTTTTCCAGGGTAGGTCTTCCTAAGGAGGTAGTATCAGACCGGGGTGCAAACTTTGTCTGGTTACTTGACTGCTATGTGGAAGGAGTGTGGAGTAAATTACAAATTTACCACCCCTTATCAACCACAATGCAATGGGTTAGTTGAAAGGTTCAACAAAACCCTCAAGGGCATGATCAAAGGTCTCCCTGAAAAGCTCGGGCGTAGATGGGACATACTTTTGCCCTGCCTTCTCTTTGCCTACAGAGAGGTTCCTCAGAAGGGGGTTGGTTACAGCCCTTTTGAACTTCTGTTTGGACATCCAATTAGGGGTCCTTTATGTCTAGTGAAGGAGGGATGGGAGTTACCTCTCAAACCCCCTAAACAGGATATTGTGGACTATGTACTTGGTCTCCGCTCCAGGATAGCAGAGTACATGAAGAAGGCATCCAAAAACCTTGAGGCTAGCCAGGAATTGCAAAAGGCCTGGCATGACCAAAAGGCTGTGCTGACTGTTTATCAGCCAGGACAGAAAGTATGGGTGTTGGAGCTTGTGGCCCCATCAGTCCTCCAAGACAAGTGGAGTGGCCCTCATACAATCATTGAGCAAAAGGGAGAGGTTACCCACCTGGTGGACCTTGGAACTCCCAGGAGCCCCCATAGGGTGCTCCATGTGAACAGGCTCAAACCATATGTTGACAGGGCAGACATGGGCTTGCTCATGGCTACTGATGAGGGACAGGAGGAAGAGAGTGATCCACTCCCTGACCTGCTCTCACAGAACCCCGATGATGGTTCAGTTGATGGTGTAGCCTTGGCAGGCAGCCTCACTGACCAGCAGCAAACTGATTGCAGGAGAGTCCTAAATCAGTTCAGACATGTTTTCACTGACTCCATGTCAGACTACCTGGTGCATTCATGAAGTGGACACAGGTGACAGCCTGCCTGTTAAAAATAAGATTTACAGGCAACCTGACCATGTCAGGGACTGTATCAGGACAGAAGTCCAGAAAATGTTGGATCTGGGAGTAATTGAGCCCTCAGATAGCCCTTGGGCTAGTCCAGTAGTCCTTGTACCAAAACCTCACACCCAGGGTGGTAAGAGAGAGATGAGGTTCTGTGTGGACTACAGGGGTCTCAATGCAGTCACTAGGACCGATGCCCATCCAATACCCAGGGCAGATGAACTTATAGATACTTTGGCCTCTGCCAAGTTTGAGTACATTTGACCTGACAGCTGGTTATTGGCAGATCAGATTAGCTGAGGATGCAAAACCAAAAACAGCATTTTCAACCCCTAGTGGGCACTACCAATTTGTGGTGATGCCCTTTGGCTTGAAGAATGCACCTGCCACTTTTCAAAGGTTGGTGAACAAAGTCCTTACAGGTCTGGAAGCCTATAGTGCATCTTATCTGGATGATATTGCTGTCTTTAGCTCCACCTGGGAGGATCACCTGGTCCACCTGAGAAATGTTTTGGAGGCCCTGCAAAAAGCAGGCCTCACTATCAAGGCCACCAAGTGCCAGATAGGGCAGAGTCAGGTTGTATACCTAGGCCACCTTGTGGGTGGAGGTCAGGTTCAACCCTTGCAGAGCAAAATCCAGACCATCATTGTTGGACTTGGCCCTTTTGGCAGGTTCATCCCTAAACTTTTTGCCTTTCCTCTGACATGGTGTTGGTGGTTTTAGGCCTCTGGGCACTTTGGCACTGTGGTCCAGTGTAAAGTGTGTGCACTCTCTGTGTACATTTGGTAAGGTTGGCCTGCCCTCCCATAGGAATGCATTGGGGATTCCCTGATAAAGTGCGTCAGTGATAATTCCTGGGATGGGAGGAGCAGCGTGGTCGAGTTTAGTATGTATGAAATTGTAAGAATAAATGCTGCGCAATGGTGTGCGCAGATTTATGATGACTGGTTGAGAAATGCCACTTTTAGAAGTTGGCATTTCTGTGTGTTATGTGTCTGCCTGCCTGATGTGAATTGCATGTCTGGCTTGTGAGTGACAGGGGCTGGGAGGTGTGTGTGGCTCCAGGAGGGGCAGGGTGAGTCTGCGCTAGGCTGAATAGGACAACTACATTTGGAGTGGTGGGAGGAGTAATCCCCTGACCTTGAATAGGATTGTGCCTGCCCTGTACAATGCTGGCTCTGCCCCCTGTGGTGTGTCTGATCACCTAGCCCCCACCTGACAAAGGGGAAGAGGAGCTTGGAAAACAAAGTGCTCCAAATCCCCCCTGAACCAGTTGCATCTGGTTCCCCCATGCCCTGTCCTGCAGACAAAAAGATTTGATGTATAAATGTAGGGGCTGTGACCCCATGTTTTTGGTTCTGTGCTGGTGCTGTTCCTGACTTGTGGGGGCTTGCTGCTGGTGGGGCCCAGGAGGAACCGCCATGGGGGCTTACCTCCCTGCTGGATGGCCCTGTGTGCTGGCCTCCCTGGGCCCAGCTATGCCCCATGGACCTGGAAGAACTTGTTGCTTGGACCCATTTGTTTTTCTTTTTGTAGTCCAGGACCTTCAGGACTTTTTGTTGCCCTTGCGCCCTGTGGGCGCTAGATTCTAATTTTCCCAGAGGAGGAAAGCCTGGGCTTTGCAGCACGAAGCTGCAGCCCTTTGAGAGGGAATCCCCATCGTAGGGATTCCCCCGTGATGCTGGAAATTGCGGGTGCCCACCCCGCATTAACGATTTTATTTTAGAGAGCGGGTGCCCACCCCGCTCTCATGTTATTCAAATTGCGGGTGCCCACCCCGCTTATGCTTTTATTTTAATTGCGGGTGCCCACCCAGCACTTTGCAGAGTGTAAGAAAGCCACCGCCAAGACGAGCAGCAAACTGGAAGTCATGCCGCTGCTACACCTGACTGTGGGCGGGGCTCAGAAGCCGTCCGGAGTAAGCAGGAAGTGAAGGAAGGTCTTGGAGGCAGGGCTCCCGCAGCCGCGGTGTGAGCCCTGCGTGTGGTGACCGGACGTGTCCCACGGGAGCCTACCCCGCAGTGAGGAGTTCCCGAAGAGGTTCCCAGTGCAGCCAGAGGGAAGTTGGAGCCTCGCCGGCTCCCAGAAGGACGAGAGAGCAGCAACCAGAAGCCTGGTGAGTGGGGCTGCCTTCTAGCTTTGTTGGTGCTAGAGTTGCACCAAAGGTGCCCCGGTGAAGGGGGCACTTTGATTGCTAGAGTCCCGACGGGCGGGACTCGCAGGGCACTTCAGTGCCAAGGCTGAATTCCTTCTTGGGGCCATCTTTGTAGGAGTCCCTGAACGGGGCTCCCCAGGCACAAAGAGTGCCAGTTCCTTGTGGGGCCCGTAGGTAGGCCTCACTTGCTGAAGGGGGCATTTCCAAGTTGTGTTCCCCTGAGTGGGACCAGACGGGCACGTTGGTGCCAGGGCTAATTTGTACACAGCTGCCCCCCTCTTGACAGTGGGCAGCTGCAACGTGTTGGGCATATTTGGTTTGTAGAGTCCCAGTCGGGCTCTCAGGGCACAGTCGGTGCCAGTGCCTTCTTTGCATCACAGCTGCACGGCAATTAGTGTCAGCTGCAACGTTTAGGCCATCAGTTCTTTTGGGGGCATTGTTGAATGAGCCAGGAGTAGTGAGATACACTCCTGTGCCCCAGCGCAATTGCGCCCTTGTGGATTCTGCTGCATGGGCAGCCGCCCTGACATTTGGGACATAGGGCATTTGAGCCCTCTGAGAAGGCCAGTTGGCCAGGGGGACTGTTCGGTTAATAGGGCGCCAGGCCCTAATGTGATTTAGGTGGTGCGCAGGAAATGTGATTCATGTACTGTGATTTCTCCACTGTGATTTAAGCCTAATGTGAGTTATGATTAGGAGGTTATGGTCTACTATGTTTAGGCTTATGAGGTTGGCATGTAATGTATTTTGCGCCTGATGTGATACTGTGTATAATATGGTTTATGTTGCAGGATAATGCGGAGTACAGTGTTTGCCAGTAATTACTGGTTGTGCTCTACGTTTGTTATATGTTCTACATTTACTATCTTTACTAAGTGATGGTTCTGACAGTGGCCCAATTGGCCCTGTCAGGTGTATATAATCCCCTGTAAATATTGCCTAGTGCCAGTTGGCACAGTGTATATTGTGTGATTACTATGGCATAATGTGTTTGACAATACAAAGGCTATTTTTATATATAACCTTGTGTGGAGTTCCTTTTGTGGTGTGCCTTTTATGTTGTTGCTGTGTGTGTGTTGCGCAAACGCTTTACACATTGCCTCCGGGATAGGCCTGACTGCTCGTGCCAAGCTACCAAGGGGGTGAGCAGGGGGTTATCTTTGGCGTGTAACTCCCTTGCCCTGACTAGAGTGGTGGTGTTGTATTCCGCTTTAGGTGTCTGTATATAGGTTTTCCTGAAACATGTCCTTATATAGGCATAGAATACCTGTCCTTATTTAGGCATTAACCGTGCACTCCAAATACAGGCATGGTCACCGACATCCGTCCACCCTAACGTCACAACGAGTTCTTAGAAAACAGACCCTTAAGCTTCGGGAGTTCCCCTAGCACAGGACTATTGATTTCTCCAAGAACTCCTCTATTATGTATGAACCGTTATACCTTAAGGGTTCATTCCTGACGTCTTCCTCTGTCCGACTTCACGTCAATGCTAACATTCCAAGACACCTACCAGGTATAAATATACCTTCCCTTGCCCAAGCAAGTTAGAGGAGACCTCGACTTCAGAGGAGCCCGTATCCCGGCCTGACGCACTGAGAAGACGCTGTCATTCCTGCACGCAGACGAATCCAGCTTCCAGTGTTCTGACTCCCTTCGCAGGGTTTTAGAGTTCCAGATCCGGCAAGAGATTCCCACCTCTCTCATTCTCAAGGTATGGAGCTGACTAGAACCTAGAGGGACTCTTGGCATACCATACTTGGCATACTATACTTAACATACGCTTAGTATACCAGACTAGAGAATACTCCACCTACTTCTACCTTTCCCTACACCAGGTTAGGTACATTGGGGTAGAACTAGCTTAGAGACGCATCGTATGAGTACTCGCATTTTTAGCTCATGTTATTTATGTACGTGAATATATGCTAAAAGATCATGCTAGCGCAGTATTATTTATTTCTACTGCTTATGCTGTACATTATTTATCTTGCATACTGTCTTGTGATCATAACAGCACATATCTCTTACACGAGAAAGAAGACTGTTCAATAAAACCCTTTTTATTGAAACGCCCGTCTTTCCTTCCTGTGTAACTCTGTAGAAACTAAGCATGCACGATTGACTGAGTGAAACTGTTCTCTATTGTTTCCACGGTTCTGAGACGTGTTCCGATTCTAAAGGGAAACAAAGTTGTCATGTTTTTCGGTTGCCAGAAACTACTCCCTTCTTGTTCTCAAGGAGTTTCTAGTGGCCTCTGAGCTAGCTGGCACAAGTAATTAAGTTTAATATACTCGATAGGGACATACCGACCTTAGTCCTATGTCAAGCCCATAGGTTATATTATTCCAATGCACAGAGCCTATTAGGGAAATAAGAACTACACTACATGGCGCCCAACGTTTGGTAAGGCAGTAATTTAACGCTAGGTACTGAGTAGCTCAGTCGTGCTTTTCTCCGAGACCCCTACTCACATACTCCATAAGACGTCTGGAGTGGGTAGGGTTAAAATATCCGCCATAACTAAATAGGGAAGCACCCTATATATTGTTTGTTCAACGTTGAAGGATACAGTGTTCCAAAATATTGTGCACCTTATCTTTTTGTTTCCTTGAAACTTGTTCTACATTTTTCAAAAAACAAATGTCCACACGGGACAATGCCACCGAAAACGGTGGAGCTGCGGCTGACCCAGCCATAGCAGTTTTTAACTTTACAGGTTTAAATGAACCTGAGGAGGGTGTTATAGACATCGCTCCAAACTTAAGAAGAGCCATCACTCTAAAACTTATAAAACATGGCCTACCACCAAGAGGCGGTAGAGCAGTTTTCGTGATAGAGGCACACGAATCCTTTCAGACAGAGGTATTCTATTCATGGGTAATATTTCCTGAATCAAATTCAGTAACAAGAATGTTTCACTTCTACAAAGAAGATGAACCACCAGAGGAATATATTCCTTTCGAGGATATTGAAATTCCACTAACATACCAGGAGCATCAGCTCTGGTTTAAAGGCGCCCTAAAACATCACAGAAACATTACCAGGCTCGGTCCACTAGGTAGACCAGGAGCAACATGGCCGATTCTGGCCGGCTACACTCCTCATCCTGACCTCGATATAATGTCAGACGAGGAACTACTTACTCAACTACAAGAGTTAATAAAAATTTACAGACAACTAGTCCAATATGTCATGCGGACTTTCACAGTCCAACCACCATTAACACTTCCAAATCAAACTCCTCAACAGGGGAATGCACTAAAATTTACACCACAGACTCTATACGCAGTCATGGGTAAAATGCCCACAATACGTGAGCAAATCCCATTCTGGATAGCTAAAAAATTTACTCAAATTGAAGCAGTATTTCCGAATACTAGCCCTTATGAGAAACACAGAATCCTAACAATCTGTTTACCAATGGGGATCACACCACAACTGGAAGACTGCACCACTTGGGGCTCAGTCTTTGCTGCCATCTATACAAAAACACATGGTATTCCGTCAATTGCAGTAATACCTGATGTCCTGAAACAAATTCAAAATCAATACGGGGCAGAGCCTGCTCTAAATTTAGGTATGAAATTACTGAAAAATTTCGACCAGGTCTCAACAATAATATTATCTAATATTAAAGGGGAGGCAGCAGCAGTGGCGATCCGCCAACGATTAAGGGAATTCAATGTTACAGAACATCAAACAGAACTACCCAGAATAATAGAACAATCTTATGCAGAATTAGGCAGAGATAGTTTGGGTGGAAGACCAGTGAAGCCGAAACTATCTGAAAGTCCTGAGAAGGACTCTATTAAACAAACTCCTACATCTTCTAAAAAGAAGTGGGAAACTAATAAACCTAATTCAAACGAGAAACGTTCTCAATCCCGAGGTAGGTCTCTCAGGAATAGGGATAATTTGAAAAAGCCTGACGGGTATCAAGATACTGATACACGTTCCTCTCGTACCTTTCAGATCTCGTCACAGACATCGGAAAAAAGAGGACGGTCAGAACATAGAGAAGAACGCGTGAAATCGAAAGATGACAAACACGTTACGAAAAATAAATAAAAACCTCAATTCTCAAAAAAGAAGGTAGAAGGTCTGAAGATCAGACATGCCGAGGATACTTAGAACACAACTCAAGAACGGAGAATGGGCTCAGACAATGCTGGACAGTGCAGCAGAAGTCGCAATAGCTCGCCAGAACCTGAAGGAACTTCTGGAGATAGTGGACTTGAATGAGTACATCACAGTTGAGACTGTAGACACCAGGGTTAGTACTCCACAAAAGTTATATGAAATAACACTCCGGATGGAGGGAGACATACCTAGACAGGTGAAAGCACTCTTTTGGGAAAAACTTTCAAGGGGCTATGACCTACTTCTAGCAGAAAAAGACTGGCCACCACAATTTGTCAGGGAGTGCCCACATGGCGAGGACATTATTATGCCTGCCTTCTCCAACCATATTCCAATTCATCTAAAATATACTTATGCCAGGAAATGGGCAGTTGCCCAGGCCCCAGCATTATACAAAAATCATGTAGGATGGGATGAGGACTCACCTCACCATAAAATACATCTAAAAATGAACCTACTGCACAAAGGCAGTACCCAATAAAGCAAGAAGCTAAAAAACAGGTCAGGGAGATCTTAGATCAACTTGAATACCAAGGGGTGATTGAAACATGCACCTCTTCAATGAACAATCCTTTGTTTCCTGTCTCCAAACCAGACAATACATATCGTCTAGTTTTGAATTACAGACACTTAAACACTTGTTCAAAAACTTTTGCAGTACAAAATGCACGTAGTACAGCATTAATGAATAACATTGTGCGTAAAAAATATAAAACCACATTGGACATCTCAAATGGTTTCTTTTGTGAAAACATAGCACCTGGAAGCAGGTACTTAACAGCTTTCTCAATAATGGGGACCCAGCGTCAATTTTGTCGACTCCCACAAGGGTTCAAGAACAGCCCGGGGTTATTCTCAGCGAGGGTAACAAGGTTACTACAAATTTATGATAATGAGGCATTGTCATATGTCGATGACATCTATCTGACAGACGATGACCTGGACAAACACTTGAACAGGGTGAGCACCATTATATTGGGCTTTGCCTCTGAGGGCTACAAATTCAACTTAAAAAAGTCCAGAATTGCCCATCTCAATGTCCTCTTTTTAGGATATGAGCTTTCAAGTGAAGGCAAGAGCTTGGCAGCCAACTTTTTAGAAAGGTGTGCTGCTCCAACCTCCAAAGACGCTGAAAAATTTACAATCCATCCTGGGTTTCCTAAATTTTGGAAGAACTTGCATTCTAAATTACGCAGAAAGGGTTAAACCTCTCTACGCATTAATCAAACCTGATTTTTCAATCAAAAATTGGACATAGGAACACACAAATCTTGCGTTCACTCCAAGCTAACATGTTAGCAACAAATCACTTACAAACACGCGTATGTCAACGCAATTTAGTTATCCGAATAATTTCGGGTCAATGCGGATTCACCTACTTAACATTTAACGAGGGTGAAAAAGTACCAATTGCATACAAATCATATTTGTATACACAAGCAGAAATGCGCTTTGCTTCAACAGAAAAAATTCTGACAGCAGTTCAAACCGCTGTAGCAAAAGAAAGAGCTCTAGCCCAAGGGAAACCCATTATTGTCGTAACCCCAGTTCCGGCCTTAGAGGCGGTAACTAAAGCGAGCATTCCAAATGCAAAAGCATTACATCCTAGATGGATACAATGGGTTAATTCTCTTGCTGCAACAGATGTTGAATATGTTTTTGATCCTGATTTAAAAAGCCAAGCGTTCCTGCAATATGAATATGAATGTCCTCTGCCCACTGAGATTCTGCCTCTCGATCAGTATGAATTCATAATTTACACTGACTGATCCGCACAACCCACAACAGGGAAGCAAGCAAGCTTACAGTGCAGCGTGCGCAATCATTAAAGGTCACATGCGCGATGGCAACTTCAGACCTATGGTCACAAAAACCCAATCTCTAGGAGATTGTACAGCTCAGCGAGCTGAACTACAAGCATTCAAACTGGCACTTGAAAGTACAGATCGAGAATTCCCCACACTCATAGTGTGCGATTCTTTCTACTGTGTGCAGTCGTTTAATGAATATATACAAACTTGGCTTGAAAATGGGTTCAAAGATGCAAAAGGTGGCACAATAAATCATAAAACGCTTTGGGAACAAGTAGTTCAGTTAAAAAGCGAACTACCAAAGGCTCACGTGATCCATACACTGAGTCATCAACGTGATGGCGTTCACGTTGCAGGGAATTCATTGGCTGACGAAGCCACAAAGGGGGCTGTTAAGACGGCTTCCGTAGCTGCGATCACTCGTTCAAAAACTAGAATAGACAGTGAGATAATGTTGGCTGTCAATGCTACGAGCAAAGGCAGTGGTGCAGCGTTACCAAAAAAGTTTCCACTTAAGTACTCCTATGTAATTGATGCGAACAACATTCCTTTTCTCGAATCCCTGGAGTGGGGGATAGGGTAATTCCAAACATGGAACGTAGAGCAGCTTTGATTTATGAAGCACAGTTGGGGGAGGGTCTGTCACATCAAGGGATCTCTAAAACAATTTTGACGTTAAGAGATGTACTGGTGGCCTGGGATGAATACACAGATTCACATCTTCATCAATGACTGCATAGTCTGTAAGGTACAGCGAGATGCAGAACGCCACCAGACACCATGCTACGAAGTAGCCTGCCAGGGACAGACACCATTGTTAGACAGCATTAGACTATCTATGCACAGGCGTCCTTGTGGACAACTGCAATCCCCCAAATACTAAGTCAAGGTTCCTATGGATATGGCCTCAGTGCTCGGCTGACGCTCGAACTGTTATAAAAGATTTGCGAGTCTTTATCTGCACATACGCATTAGGCACGCTACATTCTGACCAGGGCCCTGCGTTTAGCTCTCGAGCTTACAAAGACGCTATGGCCAGTCTGGGCGTTGCATTGCGGTACTCCTCTCCGTTTCATACTGAGGGAAATTCTGTTGTGGAAAGGAAAAACCGGGACATAAAGCAGTCTATAACAGCTAGGGTATTAGGTTCGGGTGATGGGTGGGTCAAACATCTTTATGGGGTCCAACGCTCATTAAATAATTTGCCAAGAAGTTCTCTAGGGGGGTCACTCCATATGAGGCCCTATTTGGGACAAGAATGTGGGTGCCAGATCTGGAATGTAGTGGCACAGTGGTGGAAAATAAACCATTTGATATCAAAGATCGTTTGGCTGTTTTACAGGATCTAAATGAACTAAGATCAAAACAAAGCAACGTATTCCTGCAGCCAACCACCACTGGGGAAAAACCCGCAGTCCCAGCAAGGCCTGTCTGAATTCCAAAAGTTGGGGATCTAGTCAGAGAAAAAATTGCAGACAAGAAGGAATTTGGACCTTCTTACAGACAACCAGTACCTGTCCTAGCCATACACGGAACAAGAACAGTACTTCTGCCGCCCCTTGCTGGAAAAAAGGAGAAAAGATTTGTGTCAATCGACCTCATCAAACCACAGTAAGTGGCCAATACTAAATAGTAGGCCTCGTGGACTCCGACCTAGTAGCAGACACACTCCTCTCGCTACTATCCAAGAGGTTCAGACTGAAAGACTGATAACCATCGAAAATTCAGCGGTAACAGATGAAGGACTGAGCAACAGCGCTATGGAACTCGTCCCTCTTGAAACTCAAGTAACAGTTCGTCCAAATACACCTGTCTACACCAATGTAACAAGTGATCAACTGGTTCCAGCGATTTCTAAAAATCCTGATGCAATTCCAACAATTGACAGAACTGCTTCTGGCTATTTCATTAACTTTGATACGTTTTCTGAGGATCTGAGTGAGCCCGAGACGTCGCCAGCATCAAAAACTTTTAAACAGCAAGTACAAGACTTCTTTCATTTTTTGAGAAAGACTTATCTGGTTTCACCGTGGATTGAACTGTGGATTATTTCTGGAATATTTTTCTTCCTGCTTTGGCTAGCTTTGGTTATGACTATGAGCGTGCTTATAAATGGCAGATATATCCATGTGAACACTGAAAGAAAAGAAGTGAACTTACTTTTAAAACCTCACAAATCATCCCATCGTGAAACAAGAGACTTGTCTGCAGTGAACATCACAGCCGTTCCTATACAGGATGGTATAGTGTGGGACAAAACAGATTTCAATATTTTTGGCCCGACGGAACATTTGTACATTCCACATTTATTTAAGATCTCACTGTGATTTTGTTTCATCCAGTACCTACTCTGATGATTGGGACTTTGAAACTGTAAATAACATGATGTTTGACCTAGAGAAGTCTGCTGCATTTTCTAATAATGAATATTTGGAGGGTTCATCAGACTATGAACAGCTGTATTGCTATAACCACTATGGTCATCATTTTTAGCATAAATCTGCAACACCTAGAAATGTGTTTGTTTAACCAATGGGAGCATTGTCCTACACCACCAAAAGGTAGTTCAAAAACATTTGCTAAAAAGTTTCCATATTTTTCAGGATACAATACATCTGATCCAGAAATATTTTACTATAAAAATGTAAACAAAACAGGACTGAAAATTATGTTAACAAATACAAAACAGATTTACTCTGCAGCATTTATTGCCCAACTGTCTAGACATGGTTTCGACTTGTGGAAAGAGACAATAGACACAAAATCTGTCTGGGGTACTAAAGATTGGCAAGTGCAGGGGATAGAAGCTTTGTTTAGAGCCTGTATCGTCCCTCAGCAAATTTTGTTTTTGAACGACACTGTCCAACAAACGTCTTGCCTTGGGTTAGCCAAGATCAAAGACATGAAAGCACCTTCTGTACCAACACCTGCAAGTGATAATAATACACAGGCAGCGGTTACAGTTGACACCATACTACAACTCAACAGAACAAATCCTGATTGGAGAAAATGGTTGATCTGGCCCACAGACACAAACAACTGTCAAGAGAGATTCCTGAATAAAACACAGGGGTTTACTATTCATAGGCCAGACCCACGATACGTCCAAAGACAGCATCCGGGGGTAGTAACAACATACAGTGTAGGAAAATTATGCCTCGATTGGCTGCAAAAATCTACACTTAAGGATGTGAAACAACACTTATCTTTACTTAAAGAAGACGCAGACCTTAGGGAATTCTTGCTTGGACCAAGAAAACCGTGTCAAAAACGTTTCATATATGCCGGCATCTATGCTGCTTATAATGAAGCATGGAAGGTGTCACAGATGGAGGCCGCAGAACGAATACGTGAACTTGATCGTATTAACTTAGAGAAAACTCTCTCTGTGGTCGACAATGGGTTAACAACTTTGTCCTCCGGAATTTATTCATTGGACAGTATTGTATCCTCTGCTATCGACATACTGGAACAAGATTTAGCCATGTTACAGCAAGGCCAATCTCAGTTGCGTTCTATTATGTTATCAAGCTGGACGCTGCAATCTTTGCGTGCAGGCTATGTGCCTTGGCGTTTTATCAACACGTCGGCTCTGTTTGCAGAATACAATCTAACTGATAAACAGATCGAACTGGCACAAAGGGGAGCAAAGTATACAGTACTGAGCATTGAAAAACTGGAAAAATTACCATTCACAGTGGCAGAAAAACCAGCTACAGAATGGCTTATTCATGGCAAAATTAGTCTACCTGTGACTACTTTCCAGTTTCAGTATTGCCTTAAACAGATGCAAGCAGGCAAATATGAAAGGTTGGGTAAAGAATACATTAAGACATCCTGGAATTTACCTTACACCTATAGATGTTGGAGTGGGGATCATGAAGTGTTTCTAAGCGGTACACACTGTGAAAATGCACTAAGCGGTTCACTGATTTGTCAGGACATATCTTTACACGGGGCTTGTAATGGTTCTGTGGCAAATTTGTCCTGCCACCAGCAGGGTACACCAGCTGCTGTGATTAATCCAACGTTTGGCCAACTTTCTAATGGGAGTTACCTCATGTTGAATGATTAGAGCTGCTGTGGCATGTTGCCAGGCATCCCATATCTAGTAACGGTCAACTCCAGGGTCACTTGCTGTATGCAAGTATTGTTTGCCCCAATAGACACAGTCAGGGAGTCGCCTTCGTTGAATGTCTCTTTTATACGATTTGATACTTTAAGCAGAATGAAAGCCATGCTTGTACAACAACCAGTGCCTTTGACCTTGGCCAAAGAAACCTATGATCTACAAGTTGCAAGGACTTCGGCTGAGATACAGGCTTTAATTCGTACAAACTGCCCTATACATTTCGTAGAAATGATAGGACGTATCTTTAACATGTCTGATACAAGCGGAATTGTACATGTATTTAAGACCATCTGATCCGGACTATTAGCACCTTTCCAGGCTGTCCTCGGAATCATCCCAAACTTCGCACATTCGGTGTTTGGTGGTGTGCCGTTAATTCTAGCACTTGTTGCAGGAATTCTGTTTCTATTCCTCCTACTACGCTATGGCAAGCCTCTTCGCCAACATCACTCCGAGCGATGTGGAGAGAGTGCTCCTTGAACGGAAATGCTGTGAGCGAATAGTAAAAGCTTTTGGGCATGCCTCGTCTACGGGAACTTAATACAACGTGGTTCCTGTCATTCTGACCAATCTGGCAAGATTGCATCTTACCTGTTCTACGCTGCCTGTTTTGCGGTGAAGAATGCGTGCTAGACACCTGTCTAACACTCCCATCAGTCATGCCAACGGATATCGATGCTCTGCTGGACCCGATAACGGCCCATGCTGTGTGTTGTCCCCAGAGGCTTCCAATCCTGATGGCGGCATTCATTGAGATCTCAGACGCTTCCGACTGCTGCTGAGGTACGAGATGGATCAACAGGCACACAGGTAACAACAGACGCGAACATTGCTTCTTCTGCTGAAGGCGATGTTTCTCAACTCTGTGCAATTAACCTTCTGAACGAGGTGTTCCAAATGTCACCAACTTCGGTGGACGATATTTTGGCTACGGAAATAGATCTAATGTTTACGCCAGACCCATACACTGACTTTGATTCGGCTCAGTGTACCAGGGCAACAATGAAATTTGGCCTTCATATTTTTCGAACTTGGAACTTTTCCCAGTATTGAACTTTTTTCTTTTAAAAATGTTCTTTTTTCTCATAGAAAAGACATGGCAAATGAACAATCTGCTTACAGTAGAACTAGTCTTCTAAAACAGACTTCTTTGAATACTTCCAGGGACACATTGTCACCTTACTTGTCTAACATTTCATTTAATTCTATGATATACAATGGCTTTGATTTTGAGAACTTAACGACCATTTCGTCATATGTATATATTTCTGTTTCATTCACGTTGCATTTTACTTCCATTATATGCTTAGAATGAAAACGATGCTTTTAATGTACAGTACCTATTGCATTTCAACAGTTTTGAGCTTCTTTTAAAATGCTTTTAGAAATGTTTTTAGCAATATGTGGTACTCAATTTTATGTTTAGCATTTAAATGTTTAGCATTTAGTATTATCGTTCAATCGAAAGTGGAGTGGGTGTTGTATTCCGCTTTAGGTGTCCGTATATAGGTTTTCCTGAAACATGTCCTTATATAGGCACAATTCGCATTGCCCTTATATAGGCATAGAATACCTGTCCTTATTTAGGCATTAACCGTGCACTCCAAATACAGGCATGGTCACCGACATCTGTCCACCCTAACGTCACAACGAGTTCTTAGAAAACCGACCCTTAAGCTTCGGGAGTTCCCCTAGCACAGGACTATTGATTTCTCCAAGAACTTATCTATTATGTATGAACCGTTTTACCTTAAGGGTTCATTCCTGACGTCTTCCTCTGTCCGACTTCACGTCAATGCTAACATTCCAAGACACCTACCAGGTATAAATATACCTTCCCTTGCCCAAGCAAGTTAGAGGAGACCTCGACTTCAGAGGAGCCCGTATCCCGGCCTGACTCACTGAGAAGACGCTGTCATTCCTGCACGCAGACGAATCCAGCTTCCAGTGTTCTGACTCCCTTCGCAGGGTGTTAGAGTTCCAGATCTGGCAAGAGATTCCCACCTCTCTCATTCTCAAGGTATGGAACTGACTAGAACCTAGAGGGACTCTTGGCATACCATACTTGGCATACTATACTTAACATACTCTTAGTATACCAGACTAGAGAATACTCCACCTACTTCTACCTTTCCCTACACCTAGACTAGGTTAGGTACATTGAGGTAGAACTAGCTTAGAGGCGCATCGTATGAGTACTCGCATTTTTAGCTCATGTTATTTATGTACGTGAATATATGCTAAAAGATAATGCTAGCGCAGTATTATTTATTTCTACTGCTTACGCTGTACATTATTTATCTTGCATACTGTCTTGTGATCATAACAGAACATATCTCTTACACGAGAAACAAGACTGTTCAATAAAACCCTTTTTATTGAAATGCCCGTCTTTCCTTTCTGTGTAACTCTGTAGAAACTAAGCATGCACGATTGACTGAGTGAAACTGTTATCTATTGTTTCTACGATTCTGAGACGTGTTCCGATTCTAAAGGGAAACAAAGTTGTCATGTTTTTCGGTTGCCAGAAACTACTCCCTTCTTGTTCTCAAGGAGTTTCTAGTGGCCTCTGAGCTAGCTGGCACAAGTAATTAAGTTTAATATACTCAATAGGGACATACCGACCTTAGTCCTATGTCAAGCCTATAGGTTATATTATTCCAATGCGCAGAGCCTATTAGGGAAATAGGAACTACACTACAGTGGTCTCTGCCTGGCTTTGGCGCAAGCCTTAGTCAACCAGAGATCCCATTTCTAACCATCATGGACTGGGTTGCTCCAACTACCCAGACTCAGGTCAGAGCTTTCTTGGGCCTGACTGGGTACTACAGGAGGTTTGTCAAAGGATATGGATCCATAGTGACCCCTTTGAATGACTTAACTTCCAAAAGAATGCCTAAGAAAGTTCAGTGGACAGTTAGCTGTCAAAAGGCATTTGATGACCTGAAGCAGGCCATGTGCACTGCTCCCATTCTGCAAAGTCCTGACTATTCCAAACAATTCATTGTTCAAACTGATGCATCTGAGTTGGGGGTAGGGGCTGTGTTATCACAACTGAATGAAGAGGGTCAGGATCAGCCAGTAGCTTTTTTTTTTTTTGATAACCAATTTTTATTGATTTTAAGTTAACACATTTGCAGCAAGTAACAATCCAGCTTTTCGCCCAATGATCAGTATCCAACAGTGATAGAAGTCAGAATGATAATCTCACACCCATGGGTCCAGCAAAAAATAGCAGGCAAGATTGTCCACAACCCTGTTCAAGGAGCAGCCTCAGGAAGTTCAGTTTTCCACCCACCCGATCCATTTACCCCACACCCTTCGAAACTTTCTGGGGCAGCCGCGAGTGACATACATTGGCCGCTCCTGCGCCGCACATCAGTCCACCCCCGTCGCCACCGTGCCACAGTGGGGGTCAGTGGAGTCCAGCCAAAGGGCTGCGATATCTCGTTTAGCAACCATCAGTGCCGTGGTGAGGCAGAGCTTCTCGGCCCTGTTCCCATTTAATCCATCAGTAACCCCTAAAAGGATGTTGAGTGGATTCAGTGGGACCTCCCAACCCAAGACCTCCGTAAGTTCAGCTGTCACTGATTCCCAGTATCGTGTAACTGCGGGACAGAGCCATACCATGTGATAGAAATCTGCTTGGGAACGTTGGCAGCGGGGGCAAGACGCCCCAGGCCGGAGCCCAGAGCGATGCATGCGCAGTGGTGTGATGTAGGCCGCGTGCAGATAGTATATTTGAACTAAGCGGAGTCGCGCTGAAGCAGTAACAGTTTTAGGGGCCATCAGCGCGTCTCTCCAGTCAGCATCTTCTAGGGAGCCTATCCAGCCCTCCCACTTATCCCGGAGAGAGGAGAGGGAGTTGGGGGTATTGTTCATGAGGGATCGGTAGATACGAGAAATTCCCCCCTTTCCCAGGTTGCCAGTCATGACCTGTGCCTCCGGTGGGCTGTATGCAGGCAGGGAGGTCCCTTCCGAAATGTGGACATGAAGTGCGTGGCGCAGTTGAAGATAGCGATAGAACTGGGAGGCGTGAAGGGAAAACTGGGTCTGCATGTCTGAGAATTCGCGAATGTGGCTTCCGTGCCAGACATCTCCCAGCTGAGAAATGCCGATGAGATCCCAGACTCTGAATCCGGTGAGAGAAGCAACATCTTTGAGCCATGTTCCACTCCACAGAGGGGTACATTGGGTTAGTCTGCCCGACCAGCGGGTATGGCGCAGGGCCGCTCGCCAGGCCAAGAACACCCCAAGGGTGATCCCTGGAATGGTGTGGGGGATAGTGGTTCCGTATAGCATCCCCTGGATATCGGAAAAACCCAAAGCATGTAATTCCAATCGGTAGGCCGGATCCGCCCACCCACCATTGAACCAATCATGCACAGTGAGAAGCCTCGTCGCCAGGTAATATAGGTGCAAGTTTGTCATTCCCAGCCCCCATCAAAGGGTGGAATTCTACAATGACCTAGAGCCAGTCTCGGCCGCCGCCCTCCCCAGAGGAATTTAGTGGCCAAGCTGTCCATCTCTCTGAACCAGGACCGCGAGAAGGTGAGGGGTGTATTTTGGAGCATGTAGAGGAATCGTGGTAGGACCATCATTTTAAAAGGGCGATCCTGCCCATGAGGTTCAACGGCAATGTTTGCCAGCGAAGGAGATCCGCGCGTACCCGTTTCACCAGTGGAGTGACATTGAGAGCCCAGGCGAGATCAGGAAGGAGCGTCACCCAGATCCCCAGGTACTTAAATGACTGGCGCCGGAGTGGGATCGAGGACTGCCAGTCGAAGCATTCTCTCGACAAATGAAGGGGGACCAGGACCGACTTGGCCGCGTTCAATCTGAGACCTGAGACACGTTCGAAGAGACGCAGGGCCCGGAGACATCGAGGCCCCGAGCGGGCTGGATCCGACAGGAAAAGCAGGACGTTGTCGGCGTAGAGGGCGATCTTGTCCTCCTCCAAACCGGGCCACTGCCATCCTGTAAGTATCGAGTCGGCGCGGACGAGCGAGGCAAAGGGCTCCATCGCTAACGCGAACAGGAGGGGCGAAAGGGGGCAACCCTGCCTCGTGCCCCTCCCAATGGGGAAGGGGCTGGATAGACCTCCATTGACCATCACCTGGGCCTGCGGCTTGTAGTAGAGGGTCTTAATCAGGTTGCGAAAGGGAGTTCCAAATCCCATCTCTGACAACACTGCATCCAGGTACCGCCAATCCACCGAATCAAATGCTTTCTCAAAATCCACGAGAAGCAAGGAGAGATAAGGAGTCATTTGTTGACGGTGTGCCAGAGCCAGGTAGAGCCTTCTCAGGCAGTGCCTGGTGCCCCGGCCGGGCATAAAACCGCACTGGTCTAGATGGACCAATTTGGCCAAATGAGGGCGTAGACGTTGCGCCAAAACTGAGGCAAAGATCTTGAGTTCTGAGTTAATAAGGGAAATGGGGCGGTAGTCCGAGCAGTGGACCGAGGGGGGTTGGGACTTAGGGATCACCACGATGGTGGCAAGATCCGTCTCAGGACGGAAGAAACCACGGTCCGCTGCCTCACGGTATACCTCCAGCAGATGGGGGATCAGCGTGGCCCGGTAGGACGCGTAAAATTCTTGCGGGAGGCCATCTGGACCTGGCGTCTTGCCCGCTGCCATACGGGAGATAGCGTCGCTAAGTTCTTCTGGAGTGATCGGGAGATCTAGATCACCCGCTTCCGCGTCAGTGAGCCGCGGGAGTGAGAATCCTTCATTCTGGAGAAGTTCCGATAGGGGCGAGATCTGGGGGCCGGGCAGAGTATAGAGAGGCATAATAAGAGGCGAAGCACTGGGCCACCGCCGTGGGATTTTGGTGTGTCTGCCCCTTAGGGTCCACCACTTCGGGAATAATACGGTTAGCCATTGGATAGGTGGCCAGACGATGGAGAAGTTTCCCGTTTTTATCCCCCCATCCATACACTCTCGCCACGGAGGACCTCCATAGCAGCTTAGCGGACTCCATGGATGCCTGTCTATGCTCGTCTCTGAGGAAGGTAAGTCTCCGGTCCCGCGCTTCCGTATGTTCCTCGGGTGGACAGGCTTCCAGCCTGGCTGCTTGGGCCTCTAGGAGTGAGAGCCGGGCCTCCTGCTTCGAGCGTTGGATTTTGAGTTGGCCTTTGGCGAAACCACGAATGGTTGCCTTGGCGGCTTCCCACAAGGTACCAGGGGACGAGACCGATCCTTGATTATCCGCGAAGTAATGATGGAGCTCAAGCCCTACATGTTTCTTGAAGTCTTCATCCTGGAGAAACCAGGCATTGAGCCGCCAAATCGGTCGTGAAGAGGCCGGGAGGCTACCCAGGTGCATAGATACTGGGGAGTGGTCCGAAAGGCCTCTGGGAAGGATAGTGATGGCTTGGACCGATCGACATTCTAGGGCCGGGAGAAACAGATAGTCCAGTCTGGCTTGTGTGTGGTGGGCGGCCGAAGTGTGAGTGAACATAGCAGTGTTCGGATGCCAGAGTCGCCATGCATCACTAAGTCACAGATTCGCAGCCCAGTTCGAAAAGATTGTGGATTGGGAAACCCGAGAGATAGAAGGGGTCGCATCGGAGTCAAAAGCTGGGGCCATGACTGCGTTAAAGTCTCCCCCCACCACAGTGGTCCCCGGAGGCAGGGCGGCTATAAGTGGAGTGAGGCGCCGGAGCGTGGAGGACAGCAGAGAGGGGGGAGCATACACCGTTATCAAATTCAGGGCCTGGGTCCCAAGGCTCCCTTCCAGAATGAGAAAGCAACCGCCCGGATCGTGGATTGCTTTACGCTCAACAAAGGGCAGAGCGCGGCGCAGCAGGACTGCCACCCCTCGAGATCCCCGGGTAAAACCTGCGTGCCAAACCCCGCTATAGCCATAACGCGCAAGGAAGGGGCAGCGGTTGCCCACTAGGTGGGTCTCCTGAAGCAGCAATATGTCTACCCTGTGGCGCTGTGCATAGCGCAGGACCGCTGTGCGTTTAACTTTGTCAAGGAGGCCGTTTACGATCCATGACACAACGTGAAGTGCTGTTAGACCTGAGTGATCGTTAGACATGGAGAGGCAGGTTTAGTGATTGAGTGCCCCATATGAACAGGGAGCGTAGCAGTGGACGCGCGTGAAGTGTAGGACCCTGAGGGAGAAGGTCTGTCACTGTATATCTGTGACAGGATGAGGCAGAAGTGCTGGTATGAGAAAAACAAAAGACAAAAACAACATAGAACCCGGGACAACTTTCCCCCACCCGAACCCAACCCCCACCCTATACTTCAGGAACGGAAGCATCTGTCGCCCTAACAGTGGAAAACAAAGACCAAACTAAAACGTTCGGGACTGGGAAACGTGGAGGACCCCTCCTCATTGCAGTATGTGCGTATTTAAGTCCGTCTGAGGTTGTAGCATTGACTAGTCGAGCTGCCGTCTCCGCCCGCGGAGCCAGGCCCGGCGGGCAGAGACGCGCTCATGTGGGGTCTCTGAGGAGCAGTGGGCTACGTGACAGTTCAGTGTCCGGAAGATCCAGCGATGAAGGTCGGGGCAAGGAGCCTCCAGGGTCCAAATGTCCCGAGGATCCTGACCGCCTCAGACCGGAAGGCCCTCCAGGTAGCGGAGTTGGTTGTCGGGAGGGGCCCGGTGGGGAATCAGAGCGGGCCCTTCTCTGACCTCGGCGTCTGCGTGAGCGAGTGCGCTGGGGCCGGGGGCCAGGAGCCTCTCGATTGCCGGATCCCCGGGTCAGCCCACCCGGTGCGGATGGATGGTCGGCGGCTCTCAGGGGGCGTTCCTCCGTGGCCCAGGTCCATGCCTCCTCCGGGGTGTCAAAGAAGAGGGTCTTGTTGGAGAAAACCACTCGCAGACGTGCTGGGAAAAGGAGCCTGTACTGGATGTTAAGGGCACGCAACTTTTGCTTAACTTCCCCAAACGATCGGCGTTGACTCTGGACCTCTCGGGTGTAGTCGGGGAAGACCATAATCATGTGGTTGTCGTACCGAAGACCCTGCTGTTTGCGGGCCTCAGCCAAGATGGAATCACGGTCTTTAAAATTAAGGATTCTCATGATGATAGGTCTGGGGGCTGCCCCCGGCGGCGGCCTGGGAGCAAGGGAGCGGTGCGCTCGTTCGATCGCGAACCATGGGGATAACGAGCCTTCGGTGACCCAGGAGCGAAGCCATTTTTCCACGAAGTCCGTTGGGCTACCCTGCTCCGCTCCCTCCGGGAATCCCACTAGGCGGAGGTTGTTACGGCGGGCTCTGTTTTCAGCGTCTTCCGCCCGCCGATGAAGCTCCCGGGTGTGAGATTGGAGACGGCTGACCTGTTCCTTGAGTTGGTGGACGTCATCCTCCACCGTGGAGATGCGGAACTCTGTCTCCGTGATTCGGGTCACCGCATTTCGCATGTCTTGCCGGATGAGGGTAATGTCTACTCGGACCTCTGCAATTTTCCCCTCCACAGAGGACTGTGAGGCATGTATGGCCTGGAGTATGGTAGTCAGGTCAGCGGCCGGTGGGGCGTCTTTGTCGATGGGTCCTCCAACCGCCCCGGCGTCTGTGGTGGTAAAACGGTCCATTTTAGTCTGGGTGGCCGGGGTCTTGGCCACTCTGTCGCGACCCATGATCGGCACTCCGCGGGTCCGAGTTCAGACAGCGCCGTAGAGCGTCTTCGTGGCCCCCGACCCGGGGCAAGAGGCACAGGCGCAGGTAGGACCCAGAGCCGTGGGGTCCCCACACCAGTCGACCTGCGAGGCGGTGCAGCCACCCCCGGCGAGGCCCCAAGGCAGGTATTAGATCCTCCGGAGCCGGGGCTCCCCGACCGCACCAGGCTCCTGCAGGTCAATTCAGAGTCGGAGGAATGTTGTGCCAGTCGTCACGCCCCACGGTAGTTGCCGCCACCTGGACCCTCCCGGGCCACGACCGTGGCGGGGGGTAGCACAACGGTGTCCCTCCCCGATCTGCCAGCGAGGCCTCTCCAGCAGAGGGACCACAGTGTCAGTAAGTGCGGTAATGCCGATCAAGGGGAGACCAACCTTCTCTGTGCCACCGGTTTCCCAGGACGGAGCACTGATATGTAGGTTGTATGCCACGGGGAGGCTCCGATCCAGTAGGCCCACCGCAACAGATCGCAGGCCGGCAGGGAGGAGTCCAGAGCCCAGGAGACAGGGCCCGCCGCAGCGGGGTAAGGGGAGTAGCAGGGCCGCCGGTCCAGCACCGCACGGGGCCCAGGCTGCACAGCGTATCAGGCGCACAGGAGGCCCCCCCAGCAGGTCCCGGTCCGGAGGCTGCCAAACGCCGGATCCCACCTCTCAGTGCAGCAGCGTCATGTCCAGGATTTGCCACCACAACCGGTCCGTCGCGCCCCACCGCCCGGTATGGCGGCCGATTTCACGGCAGCGCTGCAGAGGGCCGGAGTGTGGCCGCTGTCGTTACCCTCACAGGGGGACCCAGACACCTCTACTCGCCAATGGGGCGGCCCCGGTGGCAGCAGTGGCCCCCCCAGGCAAGGAGGGAAGAGGAGGAGAGAAACAGTCTTCAGGAGCAGGGAGCTGCTGGAGCTTGACCGCGGGGTGGGCGCCGGGGCCACGGAGGCCCGACGCACTGCAGGAGGGGCAGGGAGACGCAGCAGGCCAAGACAGCGGGCCGGACCACACAGAGCAGCGCCCAATTCACCCAAGCAGGCCGGGCGCAGGCCGGGCGCACGGGGTCTCGGTCATCAGCTTCTAGCCCTCCCCGGCGCCCGGACTCACCGCTCCGTAGTCAGCTGATCACTGGGTCTCCACCACCAGAGGGGTACGCTGCAGCCGAGGGATCTCCCGCAACCAGCTCCCGCGTCTCGCCGCACGGTGCGACGGCCGCCACCACCTCAACGTCGCCTGGAGCCGAATGCAGCCGCAGGATCGCCGCACCGGAGGGCGGCAGGGACAGCGCCTCTCTCGGGGCCAACCTCAGCAGGTACGGGAGGAGGAGGGGGAGGGTTCCAGGTCACCCCGCAAGCCGGTGCTCCGCGTCCAGGTCCCACACGCCGCCGGCCCCCAGTCCTCTACCTCAGAGTCCTGCCGCCCGATGGCATGGCCGAAACCGCAGCAGCGCCGCGGGGAAGCCAGACACCGATGCGGGTGTCCCCGCCAAGGCAGGGGACCGGGAGCAATTTTCGCGCCAGCGGCACCATTCACGATCACGGCGGGCCGGATTCGGCGGAGAGTTCAGCTTTGCCAGGGAGGGAGGAGGCCGGCGGTGCAGGGACCACTCTCGTCCCCACAAGGTCTCTCGGTCTCTATGGCTCCCCCAGGCCAACAGCTCGTCAGAGGCCTGGACAGCGCCGCTCAAGGCCGCAGGTAACAAATAGCCGCCATGTTGGAAGTGAGCTCCGGCTGGACAGGTCGGATTGTGGTGTGATCCTGGTGTCTCAGATCCACCCAGCCAGGAGTCTCGTCAGGGCATGCCTCGGCGGTGGATATCGCTGGGTTTCAGCATTGGATGGGTTATAGGACGGGCAGATTACGGCCGGATAGCTGAGGGGTCCGGGAGCACACTCAAGGTGCGACCGCCATCTTAGCTCGCTAGGCCACGCCCCGCCAGTAGCTTTTATTAGCAGAAGGCTGACCCCCAGAGAGAAACGTTGGTCAGCTATTGAGAGGGAAGCCTTTGCTGTGGTTTGGGCCTTGAAGAAGCTGAGGCCATACTTGTTTGGCACTCACTTCATTGTTCAGACAGACCATAAGCCCCTCTTATGGCTAAAACAGATGAAGGGTGAAAACCCCAAACTGTTGAGGTGGTCCATTTCCCTACAGGGGATGGACTATACAGTGGAACATAGACTCAACTGGTCACGGTTAGTTTAATGTCCTTACGTTTGGGGGGTTGTGTAGGAGAGTAGGATCTGCTTCTTATAGTTACCCCCACTTTTTACTGATGTATCACTGTTTTCGACTTAGACTGGCTGGGATCCTGCTATCCAGGACCCCAGCCTAGCTGCTTTCTCCCCTAAATTGATTGCATGTACTTTAGGTACACTCCAGATTGGATACTGGGGTACCCTTATAAGTCCCTAGTATATGGTACACCATGTACCCAGGGCATAGGTACCCCAGAGGCCTCCCAGGGGCTGCAGCATGTATTATGCCACCCCTGGGAGACCATTCAAACTGACACCACAGGTCTGCTACTGCATCCTGTGTAAGGTGGTGCATGCACCCCTTACTTAGATATAGGTTCACTATATCTATCCTAAATCACTGCACATAAAAACCTATCAGTCACCCCTATGGCAGGCCTTATCAATCCTGACGCTGGATGACTGAAGAATCTCCCTTGGAGTAAAGGAGTTACTCCACTGCAGCAGCAGGCACCGAAACGCAACTGACCAGTTGCATCTCCAGAGCTCCTGCGGACTCCGAAGATTTCTGCAACACAGGAGGTGGGTTCCCTAAGGTCCCCGAGGTCGATCTACCCTCTCAGCGATTCTGAGACTAGTATCCCTCGTGGGGGCCGTACAACCCGTACCCCTGTGCACGCGTCATTTTGCAAGTGCACCCACTTAACGACGATTCCTGAAGCTGTGCATTGGACCACGTGTGGTCCCCACTCCGAGCAGCATTCACACCGAAGACTGCTGGCCTCCACTCCACGAGTGCTCTGTGGACCCGTACTTCGTGTTTTCGCTCGACGTCCCTTTGCGATCCCTGGTCCGTTGACCTGTGGGTCCTATCGAGGGTCACTATTCTAATTGTTGGGCTTCCCTGGTTGCTCCTGACGTGCCCTGACTCTCCGTTGCTTGGAGAGTCCCCAGGACCTTGCTGGTCCTCACCGTAGCTGTTTCCTCTGCCTGTGTGGGTTGCCGTTGCCAAGGCTTGTTGGTGCTCCAGCCGGACACGGACCCCTCAGTCATCAACATCCTCCATGGGACAGCTCACCTCCGGACTCTGGTTGTCATCGACGTCTCCTGGTCCCCATGGCTGCAGAGTCAAGCATCCTATCTTCGCACCTGAGGCACCCGACATTGGTGGGCATTCAACTGCTCCGCTCCTGGTCACGTGAAGTGACCCAGACTTTGTCCCCTCTGCTTTCAGGTTCTTCTCACCTCGGATCCAGGCTTGGATTCCACCGGACACTTTTTTTCTCCACGGCAGCAGCACTTCTTCGCATCATGCCATTGAAAACGACGAGGGTTTCCGACACCACTTGACCCCTATGCACCCGGCTCCTCTGGGATAGGTAACACGGGTACCACGGTACTCACAAGGGTGCTGGCCTTAGAACCTTCTATGTTCCAAAGGGTTTGCTTGAAGTCCTCTCCGAAGTGTCCTTAACTTGTAATTTTCCAACTGCGACTTTCCCATAGAGTTGTACGGAGCTCGCGTCGGTGTTCACACACTGCACCGTCCTCCATGGGTCCCCTGTGTCACTACTTTGGGTGGTTCCTTGGGGTCCCAGCGATTCTACGTGCTCTAGGCACTGTGTCTAGCGAAGTCGTGGTTGTTATACCACTTACTTAGTATATGGTTCGGTCTCCCCCTGGAGCCCGCTGTGTATTGTGCTATTTACTGTCGTTCTATTGATTTAATATTGTGTGCTCTAATCTCATAAAGAGGTTAGTAGAGAGTGTTTAGTAATAAATACATATATTTTATATATCACTTGTGTGGTTCTCCTTTCATTTGGTCATTCAGGAGGTTCTGGTCTGGTAAAACAAGCTGCTTTACATTCCTTCGAGACTTAGCCTGAAGGCTGCTCTCCACAGCTACCACTAGGATAGCTTTCTATAAAGGTTGTCTTTAACCTAATCATCATAAGGGTCGTTTGGACTGGTGCAAGGTGCCCACTTTAATTAGTGGACAGCATATATCAGGCCAACTTCTCACACCCTCTGAGACCTTGGACCCCTGAGCCAGGCCCCAGAGACCTCTGCCCCCCCCAGAGACCTCTGCCCCCCCCCAGAGACCTCTGGCCCCCCCAGAGACCTCTGGCCCCCCCAGAGACTTTGGGCCCCTGAAGACTTCAGGGCCCCAGATCTGGACTAAAGTGCCCTCCGGCCTCCAGAGACCTCTGGCCCCCAGAGACCTCGTGGCCCAAGCGCTCTTGGGCCCCCAGAGCCCTCTGGGGGCCCCAGAGACCTCTGGCCCCCAGAGACCTTGGGCCCTCAGAAACCTTAGTCCCCCCAAGACCTTTTGGCCCCTGAGCCAGCCCCCAGAGACCTCTGGCCCCCAAGAGACCTCTGGGCTTCAGCAACCTATGGGCCCTTGGAGACCTCAGTCCCCCAGATACCTCGGGCCTCCAGAGACTTCAGGCCCCCAGAGAATTCAGGCCCCCAGAGAATTCAGGCCACAGAGACCTTGGGCCCCCAGACTCAGCCCTAAAGACCTCTGGCCTCCAAAAACCTTGTTCCCCAGACCTCGGGCCCCCAGAAGCAGGACTCGGAGACCTCTGGCCCTCAGCAGCAGGACTCGGAGACCTCTGGCCTCCAGAGCCAGGACACTGAGACCTCTGGCCCCCAGAGACCTTGGGGCCCCCAGAGACCTTGGTGTAGGAGAGTAGGATCTGCCTCTTATGGTTACCCCCACTTTTTGCTGATGTATCACTGTTTTTGACTTAGACTGGGGTCCTGAATAGCAGGATCCCAGTCAGACTATCTGCTTTCTCCTATAAATTGATTGCATGTACTTTAGGTACACTCCAGATTGGATTCTGGGGTACCCTTATCAGTCCCTAGTATATGGTACACCATGTACCCAGGGCATAGGTACCCCAGAGGCCTCCCAGGGGCTGAAGCATGTATTATGCCACCCCTGAGAGGCCATTCAAAATGACACCAGAGGTCTGCTACTGCAGCCTGTGTAAGGAGGTGCATGCACCCCTTACTTAGATATAGGTTACCTATATCTATTCTAAATCACTACACATATAAACCTATCAGTCACCCCTATGGCAGGCCTTATCAATCCTGAAGGCAGGGTGCTGGGTTTGTGTGAGAGAGTGCCCCTGCATGAGCAGAGCCCCTCTGCAGCCTTCGGAATCTATTCTCCTGGGTTGTCTGTGATGCAGCCAGCCATATATACTTAAGTGCATTATAACCTCGCGGTAAATGCTAACTTTAAAACGGCTGCTTAGAAACATGTTGTGTTTGGTGTCAAACACCTTGGAATCATACCTCCACACCGGTAACTGGTGTGGGAGGTATAATTCCTCACTTGTAGAACCACTACTATGGGTCACCGGTCTACCCAGTACCAGCTTTCTCGACCTGGGCAGCACAAAATGGATGCTGCCAGCCACAGACACAAGTCTGCCCTCCTGCTGCTGAGCCAAGCTCGAGCAGAGGAAGGCCTGACAATAGGTTTCCTGTCACAGGGAGGTGTGACCACCTCCCAGACAGGCTTTAGTGTATTGGGGCTGGGTGGGTGCACTCTTAGAGTGCCAGAAAGTCTGCACTGGGGGCACATTTGGTGTCCCCGTTAATAGTCAAGCTCAAACCGGTTGCAGGAGCCATTTGCTCCTGTTCTGGCGCGAAACTGGACAAAGGACATGGGTGTAGCCACCCCTCTGTCCTGACCCTCCCCTAGGTGGGTCCCCAGAGTTTGTCCAACCCCTTCCTTGGGTATAAAGTAGGAAACCTGACTACAGGACCTTGGATTTTACCTGGACTAAACTCTGCAAGCAGAAACCAAGTATTTTGATGGTCTACACTTCGCTGGACGACAGAAGAATCTCCCTTGGAGTAAAGGAGTTACTCCCCTGCAGCAGCAGGCACCTAAACGCATCTGACCGGTTTATATCTCCCGAGCTCCTGAGGACTCTGAAGATTTCTGCAACACAGGAGGTGGGTTCCCGAGCGTCCCTGAGGTCGATCTGCTCTCTCCGCAATCCTGAGACCAGTATCCCTCGTGGGGACCGTGCAACCCGAACCCCTGTGCACTTTTGCAGCAGCATATACTTTTCGGCGATCCCTGAGGCTGTGCTTTGGACTAAGTGTAGTCCCGACCCCGAGCAGTATTTCCACCAAAGATCTCAGGCCTCCACTCCACGAGTGCTCCGTGGGCTGGTGCTTTGTGATTCAGCTCAAGGTCGCTTCACGATCCCTGGTCCGTTGGCCTGTGGGTCCTGGCGAGGGTCACTTTGATTTTCCTTGGGCTTCCCTGGTTGCTCCAGATGTGCCCCGACTCCCCATAGCTTGGAGAATCTCCTGGACCTTGCTGGTCCACACTGTAACTTGTTTCCTCTGCCCGCTTGGGTTGCCTTTGCCAAGGCTTGTTGGTGTTCAATCCGGACACTGACCCCTCCGCACTCGACATCCTCTGTGGGACAGCTCACCTCCGGACTTTGGTTGTCGTCGACGTCTCCTGGTCCCCGTGGCTGCAGAGTGATGGAGCAGAGAAAATAAAAAAATGTAACCCCTAACAAAATTTATAAATAATTAATAAAATGTTCGTTTAATGTATTAATCAACACTGTATGTGTGGGAAGGGTAACATGCAAATGTATGTGCTAAATAATCTATTAATGGATGTCCATGTGTCTAATTATAACGTAAAAGTAAAATGCGTACTAATTTAAAATAAATGCATGTTTTGTGCTTCATAGAAATAAAACGTGTCGTTGCAAAAACAATAGTGATGGTAAGTAAGGAACAGCTTAAATGTTGCTTTCTGCTAGGTAATAACTAATTGGGGTACGTAGATGACGGGAGGGAAACGAAAAGGCTATTTTTCTCTATTTTAATTATGTTTTGTTTACTTCAAATTAGTGCTTCTAAAGTATAACCGAGTGGCGATATAAAATGGCCGCCAGTGGGTGATGTACGCAGGCGCAAGGGAGACGTGACACGGGAGAGAAGTCGGAGAAAAACTAACCTCGTGATGTTGCTGAGAGGCTAGGATGCGAGAAATGGTCAAGGCTGATGTGACCTAATTGAACTGATAGTGTGCCGTGGTGATCAGCAGAGACCCGTGGGAAACCAGTTTAAGAGAAAGGACAATGCCTGAAGAGTTCTCGAATGTATCGAAAGAAGTTACAAATGTACTGATCGAAGCGGATGGAAACATGTCTTGAACGTGTGGGAAAGGAAATGATCCAAGGACCATTGGATCCAAGAGAACTTGATTAAAAGAATGAATAAGATGACATGTATGGACCAATGAAAGAAAAGCGTGTTAGTAATGTTGCAACAATTAGTTGGCAAAGTTAGAATTAGGGTATAAGAGGGCCTACTCTTAGTGGGAGGGGGTCAGTCGCAGTCACAGTCAGGAGCGGAGTTGGAGAGTCGTGTTGGTGTTGGTGGCTTCCAGTGCTGGGTGGTCCTGATCGATCCCTTACTGAGCGGGAGATGCTGAAAGACTGTTAGATGAGACGGGTTGCAGGTAGCTGATGCTGACGAGCTGAAGTTGCTGTTGCTGTCTTAATTTTCCAGTTGAGTATGAGAATCAGGTTATTTCAAATTCTTAAACTTAGGTTAGAAATCATTAGGCTAAATTAGGAAGGTAGGCAGGTAATTAGGGTTTGCTTCATGACAAAAATTTCCTTTCTGCAATAAATTGATTATGCTTAATAAATATTTGAATTAATAAATGAATGAATAATTGAATAAAGGTTTTAAATTCTTTCTCATGCTTTTAAAATTATATAAAATTTAAGATTCTTTAAACCAAATGACTCAGTGGTTATTTTCTTAAATGATTGTGACATCAGTAATTGGTTATTGTGATTTAGCTGGTCTTAATCACTATGAACTAATTTCTTACATGAATGATTCATCGACAAAACAATGAGCAGGACTATCTTAGGAAATAGCTAAAAGAAAGCGATAAGTTAAGGTAATAAGATATCCCGGCTCCTTCCAGCGGTACATAAATGGTGTTTTCCATTTGGTTCTCATGCTTCTCCTAGGAATACATAATTTCATAAAGGCGTAAAGGAAATCCAGGTGTCTGAGTGTGTGTTAGGCGATGTCTATGAGCCCCATCGTCATGTGGATGTGAGAAAATATAGTTTGCCCCTGGATGACCTATAAGTGACCTAGGAGGAGAATAGTTTTTATTGTACGCGCTGCATCAAGAGTCAAGCATCCTATCTTCACACCTGAAGCACCCGACATCGGTGGGCATCCATCTATTGAGCCCCTGGTCACCCTGAAGTGACCCAGACTCTGTCCCCTCTGCTTTCAGGTTCTTCTCACCTCGGATCCAGGCTTGGATTCCACCGGACACTTTTCACCTTCCCGGCAGCAGCACTTCTTCGCATCACGCCATTGAAAACGCCGAGGGCTTCCGACACCACTTGACCCCGATGCACCCGGCTCCTCTGGGATAGGTAACACGGATACCTCGGTACTCACAAGGGTGCTGGCCTTAGGGGGCGTGGCCTAACAACATGGCCTGCTAGACTTGTTTCTGCGTTGCTCCTGCCCCACATAGTGTAAATCCTGCATAATCCTGGCGTTATGGTGACTCTCGTAACGCAGACCAGTAGCGGAAGCCTCCCCTGACTCTGAGGATCCCGGTGAACTCGGCCCGCAGCAAGAGACCGTCGATGCGGGCCGTGGCAAACCCGAAGGAATCCGGATCCCCATGATGGCGGCCTTCATCCGACTCTGAGAGGCGAGACTCGGCGGACAGTGGTGGTGCACCCGGACCTTAAGGAGTTAAGACCCGAGGAGGGGGAAAGAACACTGGAGGAAGGTGGCCGCAGAGTCTGACCGGCTGGCGGGTCTCCACAGGCGGGGGCACGATCTATGTGAGGCCGCAGCGGCGCGGCCTGCCTGCACACCGGGAGGCCGTGGCAATCCCGGAGGAATCCTGATCCCCGTAATGGCGGCCTCCATGCGGCCCTGAGAGGTGGACATCGGCGGGCAGTGGCGGAGCTCCCGGGACCTCGGTGAGTCCCGCCGTACGGACAAAACAGTGGTACGGGGAGAAACAAACGCATGAGGAGGGTGACTGCGCCGCACGGCCGGCTGGCAGGACTCCACGGACCGGGGGCAGGATCTGCATGAGGCCGCTGCGGTGCGGCCGCCGGCACTCCGGCGGGAAGGGCCGGGACACTACGCGAGGGCCGCCAGGGGGCCCAAGTGAAGACCTCGAGTGCCTGGGGCCTGAATCTGGAGCCCGATTGTGATGGTGCACAGCCCCGCGTGCAGCGACGATCCCAGGGGCTGAGGAGAGACTAGCGTGAGGCTGGGGCTGTGCGGCCTGTTTACCCTCCGGCGGGAGGGACCTGGACCGGGTGCGGGGGCCGCCTGGCAGCCTGTGAGGCGCATCGTAACGCATGAGACCAGGATCTTGCGCCCAGTGGACGACTTGCATCCCTATACACCACAACGAATCCGGAGGCCGGGGACGGGCTCTAAGTGCGGCTGGTGTGGTGTGGTGCGGCCTAACTGCACTCCAGCTGGAAGGACGGGAACTTGGCATGAAGACTGCTTGGGGGTCGGGAGGCGGTGCGCAGTGCCTGAGGCCTGGGGCTGGAGCCCAATAGGTGAGGTGAGGAGCCCCCCCCCGAACAACGCATCCCCTTGGGGAAGTACGGCGAGGACATAGACCTGAGGCGTGCGTTCCGCGGTTCGGCGGAAGACCAGGCCCCCGTGTGAGCAGACACGGAACTGTCCGGAGGGACAAGTGGGGTGGGTCGGTGTGGCCAATAACTGCCCCCCCCCGGACGCCCCCCCCCCCGGACTGTTTACGGCACTAATATTTTCCGGACGGAGGGGGTCACTAGAAAGCGCCCTAGGACAGCCTCGCTGATTATGGGGAAGGACCGACCCCTAAGAGGCGCCCAAACGAATAAAATCATGCAATATACAGTTCCGGGGCCGACTGCGACGGACCGCCTTCGAACAGACATGGAGCAGGGGACCCACCAGGGCTCGGCAGCCCGGGATAAAGCAGATATTTTGGACGCGATTCGTGACTCCAGGGTGGCGTTAGAAACCAAAATGGACGGGATGGCCATGGACATCAACCATCTGCGCCTGGATCTCAGGAAGGTGGCAGACAGGGTTACCATCACGGAAGGAGACATGAACGCTCTGCGGACGGAGGTCAGACAGCTGCGGGAGACAGTAACGGCACTCCAAGACCACAAGGCCCGGCTAGAAGATAGGGCGGAAGATGCTGAAGGACGATCGAGGAGGAACAATCTCCGCTTTTTGGGATTCCCAGAAAAGGCGGAAGGGCCGGCGGCGGACCTATTTCTGGAGGATTGGATTGGCAACGCGTTCCCGAACCTCAGGCTCTCCAAACTGTTTGCGGTGGAAAGAGCGCATAGATCTCTTGGGCCGCCTCCGAGGCCGGGATCCCCGCCCAGAGCCTTGATTGGCCGGCTGTTCAATTTCAGGGACCGGGACATGATCCTACAGCACATTTGTACCAATGGCCCGCCCAGATTCGACAACCAAGACATTCATATATACCCAGACTATACTAAGAAAGTGCAGGAACTTCGGAATGACTGAGTGTAAAGCGCCGGCTGCGTACCCACAACATTAAATATAGCCTGATGTTCCTGGCCAGGCTCAGAGTGCAGTATGCCGACAAGGTGCACTTCTTTGGTAACCCATCGGAGACTGCTGAATGGATGGACTCGCTGGGCTTGGCCGGCCCAGACCAAAACCAGGGATGGCAGGAGCAGAGACGCCGGAGCAGTCGGCAGCGGAACCAGCGACGTCGAGAAGGACAACGGCGGCAGGGACAAGATCTGACGGATGAGGGACGCATCATGGTGGGACCGGATGGCACTCTCCTTACAGAACGGGAGGCGATCCCAACGCAGAACCAGTTCTCTCCGCTCTGCTTGGTACAGGAAACACAATCGGAGTTGGGAAGTGCCACCGGCCCGGCTGTAGAGAGCTCTGGTGACTAGTGAGTGAGGGACTTGGTGCCGAGACCGAGAGGTTCTGAATCATAGACACTTTGAGTACCGGGTTTGGCCCATGGGGCACTTGACTTTGCCGAGAGACTCGTACGAGCGGGCATGGAGCCCAACGGAATTGGGGGGGGAGGGCTAGATAAGTGTTGGAGGGGGTACACTATTTCGCCTGTATAACTGTTTAGATTCGCCGGCTGTAGAGTGCTGAGGCGGCCTGGCTAGACCTCGGTCGGGCGGGGCTGCGCGGTGCCAGTCAGTCGGCTGATTTACAGATTTTTAGAGGGGGGGGAAGGTCCTTTCGGACTTAGGTGAGAAAGCTTATCTGTAATCGTTATTTCAAGTTGAGAGGGGTAATCTAGGGGGTGGGTGGAGCTTTGGGGCGGGGTTCTGAGTCCTCAGACCAGGACCGGGTTATGAGAATGAAGGGCTACTGCCTGTGGGTGGGGGGAGTTGGGGTTTCAAGTTATGGGTGTGTTGGGGTTGCTGCCAGGTCTGGTCTATGTTGTCACACAGGAGATCGAAGAAGTCTACCTCTCGAGGGGGCATGCTCTATCATTACTGGGGGGCCCCCACACGACAGTCAGGGGACCGCGATAACAACTGCTCACTCATGCCAGGTGATAACCAGAGTTATAAACTGATGACATGGAATGTCCGGGGGCTCAATAATAGGGTGAAACGAATCCGGGTGGCATCATACCTTCGACAGTATGGGGTAAGCATAGCCCTACTCCAGGAGACGCACCTGTGGGGAGACTGTCGTAAATACGTCCAACGCAGATGGAGGGGTCAGTTTTTTGCTACATCCTACTCGGGTTTGGCAGAGGAGCGCTTATCTGGGTGGCACCGGGAGTCCCCTTTAAGGCTTTGCACGCTAAACAGGATCCTGATGGGAGGTTTGTGGTGGTGGAGGGGACGCTGGATGGGCGCTGTATCTGCCTGGTAAACATTTATGCCCCGAACAGCGATGATGGTGGGTTTTTGAGCCGAGTTATGGGCCAGCTGGATCTGGACCCGGATACGGAATTGATTGTGGCGGGTGACTTTAATTGTGTCCTTGATGGGGAGCTAGACAGACACCCCCAAAACTGGAGGCCAAACTTAGAGTCAGAGAAGCGATGAGCCAGATGCTTTACAATTATGGATTGTTGGATGTATGGCGACACCGTAATCCTGGTCGTAGAGTGTACTCGTGTCACACACCTGCTGTCAATACTTATAGTAGATTAGACTACTTCTTCGTCCAAAAGACGGCGGTACATCGGATAGCAGAGGCGCAATATCTGGCCCGCTATTTGTCTGATCATTCTCCGCTCCTAATTTCTTACTCGCTGGCCCGACCGAGATCTAAGGTACCGCTATGGAGGCTCAATATCGAAGCTTTTGGCGACCCGATCTATAAAGACGCTATATCGACTGGGCTGGACGATTACTTGGAGGCCAACTGGGGCTCCGCCAGCACCAGGGCGACCGAGTGGGACGCGATGAAGGTGGTGCTACGGGGGATATGTTTGTCCACGGAGGTGGGGGTTAAAAAAGTGTTGGAGAGGGATCTGCGTCGTCAAGAGGAGCGATTGGCGGCATTAGAGAAGGAACTTCCCACTAACAGAGAGAGGTCGGCCGATTGGGATGACGTGCGATGGAGGATAGGGGACCTATGGGACTCGCTAGGCAACTATAATAGAACTGCGAGAAGGCGTCGCTGGTATACAGAAGGGGATAAGGCGGGGCGGCTGTTGGCGCGCCTGATTAGGGCAGAGACTCAGCCTCACCCGATCCTGGCACTTAAAAATGATCTTGGAGAGTTGGTGTACGCTCAGCATGAGATTAATAACGTATTCCTAGCCCACTTACGTAACATATATTCCGAGCCCCAGTCCCCCGCGACCCCCGCGGCTGTGGAGGTCTATCTTGCAGGGGTGAAGTTGCCTAGCATAGACGCGGACAGTCAGGAGGCCTTAGGGAACCCCTTTAGTGGGGAAGAAATACGGGCGGCAATCGCCCACCTAAAAACTGCGAAGTCCCCAGGGATGGATGGCATAGCAGCCGAACTCTATAAAGAGTACGGAGGAGTGTTGATCCCCAAACTACTGGAAATTACGGTGGAGGCCGAGGAGCGCGGTGTGCTCCCGGACTCCATGCGGGAAGCACCGATTGTGATGATCCCCAAACCGGGGGAGGATCCCCTCCTCCCCGGCTCATACAGACCCATCGCTATGCTGAGCGTAGATCTTAAAATTATCAGCCAGGTGTTGGCATGTAGGCTCCTTCCCTATCTTCGGCGGCTGGTCCACGAAGACCAGTCCGGGTTTATACCGGGCAGGAATACGTTGCGAAATATCCGCCGCCTCGCACACGTCATGCAATATTTGGAGGGACGGGCCCAACAGAACACCTTGGTGTTCCTCGATATCGAACAAGCGTTCGACTCGATCAGCTGGGACTACCTATGGCAGGTACTACTAAAAATGGGATTGGGTTTGTAAACTGGATCAAACTACTCTATGCTCGACAGCTGGCAAGGGTTCGTACGGGACGTTACGTGTCCGAGACAATTCCTATAGCGAGGGGGACGCGGCAGGGTTGCCCGCTCTCCCCCTTGCTGTTCGCCCTGGCAATGGAGCCATTGGCGTGTCATCTGCGCGGGGTACTCGAGGGACAGGGCATACGCTTGGGGGGCTCGGAGCATGTCGTGTCGATGTACGCCGATGACGCGTTAATATACCTGAATCGACCGACCCAGTCATTGCCGACACTGATAGCTGCGCTGACGCACTTCGCTGATGCCTCCGGGCTTTTCATTAACAGAACAAAGTCACAGCTTTACGCGATTGGAACAGAGAGTGACTGGGAGGGGGTCCAACGCCCGGTGCTGGAGCTTCCATGGGCAGAGGACACTGTCCGATACCTAGGGATACGGCTCGGTAGGACTGAGGCAGTTTTTTATCAGCACAACATGGGGAGGATAATCCGGGGTTTGCAGGGTAGTATTACCTTTTGGAACACGCTTAAACTCTCCCTCATGGGGAAGATCGCCTTAATAAAGATGGTGGTCCTACCTCGATGTCTCTATACAATGCAAGGCTCCTTCTTTGAACTTCCGCACTGGGTATTCAGGGAACTGGATACACTGCTGGTCCAACTATTATGGAATGGAAAGCGATGCAGGATTAGTCTAGAAGTCATGAAACGTAGCTGGGGCAAAGGGGGTTTAGAGATCCCAGATCTGGAACTTTATTATTTTGCATCACAATTGCAACATGCCATAGCCTGGTTGGACACGGATCCCTCTTGGGAGAGGTCCCTGCTGGCAGGGACGTACGGGGACCGACAGCTAGGGGCGCTTCTATGGCGGTCTGGGGGGCACAGGGAGCGCGGTTCTCCATTGGTGCGGCTTATGGCTGCAACTTGGAATCGGGTGATACGTAGACTAATCCGGGAACGGCCGTTTGCCCCGGAGGCGGACTTCTGGCTGATGCCACCCTTTGCTCAAATAGACCAGGTGATGTCAGTGGAGGCATGGAAGACTGGGGGCTGCCTGATGTTGTCCGACCTTTACCCAGATAGCAAATTCATCACTTACCAGGAGGCGGTGACCACCTTCGAGCTGGGAGCAGGGCAGTTTCTGCAATACGCTAAAATAGCGGCAACGGCGTGGCAATTATGGCCCACATTCCCGGAAGCTCCGAGGCACACCCAAACCTTGGTCACTAGGTTTGCCATGGCCGGGGGGCGGAAGTGTGTTACTCACCTCTACAGGGCGCTGAGGGACGATAAAAAGAATGGCCCCCTAAAAATAGAAGAAAAATGGCAGCAGGTGTGTCCGCAGGAGGTCACTACACGAGACTGGGAAAAAATACACGAGAGTGTACGAAAGGTGTCGGTGAGCAACCGCTTTAAACAAATCCAGTACAATATAATACATATGACTTACCTCTCACCCAGGAGGCTACAAGCCATTGATGGTTCCAGGGATCCACACTGCCCTAGGTGTCGCTATGATCAGGCAGATTTTCTGCATATGGTGTGGACGTGCCCAATGATCCAGACGTACTGGGGGGCGATCCTCGAGGATCTGACCAGGATAACGGGGTGGACGATAGCCTTGGATCCACGCGTTTGTGTTCTGGGCTTGATTCCTCGAGATCCGAAGCGTAAGATTAGTAGGCGGTTCCTGGTTTTGGGCCTAGTTATAGCCAAGAGGCGTATTGCGATCCATTGGTTAACCCAGCAAGGACCGCAACTGACGAAATGGAGGACAGATCTAAGGGAGTGGGCCTTGGCAGAAGAGGGGCACATACGGAACACCAGGAGGGATGCCAAACTGCCTGAGGTGCTACTGGCATGGGGAGCGATGATGCAGGAGGTTGCAGGACAGGCCTCACAACTTACACTAGACAGCGCAGGTGAGACGTCTTCCATAGAGGGGGTGGCCCCAGGACAGGGGAGGGAGACACAGGGTGACCCCACATGAATACTACAATGCATAGACCTTGAGTTACATAGACCCGGCAGGGGGAGGGAGGGTACCGGGAGGGGGGGTTGTGAGGGGGTGGGAAGGGAGGCGGGGGCGAGTTTAATACAGTTGAGTTTAATTAAGCGCACATAAACCCAAAAATGAAGAAAATTATGACAAATGGGGACTCTCCACACTTGCGAATTCAGGTATAATCCTTGATCGGTATGCTTGGTGTAATGTACATCACCTCAGCCGAGGTGGACGATTTGTATAATTGTTATTTTATATGAGAGCTGCTGATTTGGAGAAAAAAAAAACCTAATAAAGAAATTTATAAAAAAAAAAAAAGGGTGCCTGCCTTAGAACCTTCTATGTTCCAAAGGGTTTGCTTGAAGTCCTCTCCGAAGTGTCCTTAAACTGTAATTTTCCAACCGCGACTTTCCCATAGACTTGTACGGAGCTCGCGTCTGTGTTCCCACACTGCACCCGTCCTCCGTGGGCTCCTGTGTCACTCCTTTGGGTGGTTCCTTGGGGTCCCAGCGATTCTACGTTCTCTAGGCACTGTGTCTAGTGAAGTCGTTGTTCTTATACCATTTTTTTAGTATATGGTTCGGTCTCCCCTGGAGCCCGCTGTGTATTGTGCTATTTACTGTCGTTCTATTGATTAAGTATTGTGTGCTTTATGTTCTAATCTCACATAGAGATTGGTAGAGAGTGTTTAGTAATAAATACATATTTTTTATATAACACTTGTGTGGTTCTCCTTTCATTTGGTCACTTAGGAGGTTCTGTTCTGGTAAAACAAGCTGCTTTACATTCCTTCAAGATTAAGCCTGAAGGCTGCTCTCCATAGCTACCACTAGGATAGCTTTCATAAATGTTATCTTTGACCTAATCATCAATAAGGGTCGTTTGGACTGGTGCAAGGTGCGCACTTTAATTAGAGGACAGCATATACTAGGCCAACTTCTCACACTCAGCCCTTAAAAGCCTTGGACCACATAGACCTTGGTCCCCCAGAGACCTCAGGCCTCCAGAGATGGACCGCAGTGACCTTGGGCCCCCAGAAACCTCAGGCCCCAGAGACCGTGGAGGCAGAGCCAGCCCCCACTCTGGCCCCCAGAGTCCTCGAGCCCCCAGAGACCTCAGGCTCCCAGAGAACTCAGACCCCCAGAAAACTTGGGCCCCCTGAGACCTCGGGCCACTAGATACCTCTGCCCCCCAAAGAACTTGGGCTCCCTGAAATTTGGCCCCCAGATCTCTAGCCCACAGATCCAGGATTCATAGACCTCTGGCCCCCAGACATGAGACACCAGATACCTCAGGCCACCAGAGACCTCGGGCCCTCACAGACCTTGAAACCCAGAGCAAGGCCCTATCACTTTCAGGCCCCTAAATAAATCAGGCCCAGATACCTTGGGCCCAAGGAGACCTTGGGCCCCCAGAGACCACGGAGCTCCATACCTCGGGGCCCCTGAAGACCTCGGGGGGGGGGGCCCCCAGAGACCTCGGGCCCCAATAGCTGGGACCCAGATCTCCTGAACCCAGAGACCTCAGCCCCCCAGAGACCTAAGACCTCTGGCAGCCATAGTGTAGGAAGGTAGGATCTGACTACATGGTTACCTCCACTTTTTTTTATGGTGTTTTGCTGGTTTTGACTAGTCTGACTGGGATCCTGCTAATCAGGACCCCAGTCTATCTGCTTTCGCCCTAAATTGGTTGTGTTATGTACCTTAGGTACACTCCAGATTGGATACTGGGGTACCCTTATAAGTCCCTAGTATATGGTACACCATGTACCCAGGGCATAGGTACCCCAGAGGCCTCCCAGGGGCTGAAGCATGTATTATGCCAACCCTGAGAGGCCATTCAAAATGACACCACAGGTCTGCTACTGCAACCTGTGTAAGGAGGTGCATGCACCCCT
Source organism: Calotriton arnoldi (assembly GCA_963921515.1). NCBI lineage: Eukaryota > Metazoa > Chordata > Amphibia > Caudata > Salamandridae > Calotriton > Calotriton arnoldi. Next base: position 1,186,738 of record CAWUFW010005196.1, on the reverse strand, counting down.
TACTGGAGATATAGGTTACCTATATCTATTCTAAATCACTACACATAGAAACCTATCAGTCACCCCTATGGCAGGCCTTATCAATCCTGAAGGCAGGGTGCTGGGTTTTGTGTGAGAGGGTGCCCCTACATGAGCAGAGCCCCTCTGCAGCCTTCGGAATCTATTCTCCGGGGTTGTTTGTGATGCAGCCAACCATATATAGTTAAATGCATTATAACCTGCTTAGAAACATGTCGTGTTTGGTGTCAAACACCTTGGAATCATACCTCCACACCAGTAACTGGTGTGAGAGGTATGATTCCTCCCTTGTAGAACCACTACTATGGGTCACCGGTCTACCCGGTACCAGCTTTCTCGACCTGGGCAGCACAAAATGGATGCTGCCAGCCACAGACACGAGTCTGCCCTCCTGCTGCTGAGCCAAGCTCGAGCAGAGGAAGGCCTGACAATAGGTTTTCTGTCACAGGGAGGTGTGACCACCTCCCAGACAGGCTTTAGTGTATTGGGGCTGGGTGGGTGCAATCTTAGAGTGCCAGAAAGTCTGCACTGGGGGCACATTTGGTGTCCACATGCATAGTCCGGCTCAAACCAGTTGCAGGAGCCATTTGCTCCTGCTCTGGTGTGAAACTGGACAAAGGACATGGGTGTAGCCACCCCTCTGTCCTGACCCTCCCCTAGGTGGGTCCCCAGAGTTAGTCCAACCCCTTCCCTGGGTATAAAGTGGGAAACCTGACTACAGGACTTTGGATTTTACCTGGACTAAACTCTGCTACAGAAACCAAGTACTTCGACGGTCTACACTTCGCTGGACGACAGAAGAATCTCCCTTGGAGTAAAGGAGTTACTCCCCTGCAGCAGCAGGCACCTAAGCGCATCTGACCGGTTTGCATCTCCCGAGCTCCTGAGGACTCCGAAGATTTCTGCAACACAGGAGGGGTGGGTTCCAGAGTGTCCCTGAGGTCGATCGGCTCTCTCAGCAATCCTGAGACCAGTATCCCTCGTGGGGACCGTGCAACCCGAACCCCTGTGCACAGTTACTTTTGCAGCAGCATATGCTTTTTGGCGACCCCTGAGACTGTGCTTTGGACTACGTGTAGTCCCGACCCCGAGCAGCATTTCCACCAAATATCTCCGGCCTCCACTCCACGAGTGCTCTGAGGGCTGGTGCTTTGTGATTCAGCTTGAGGTCACTTTGCGATCCCTGGTCTGTTGGCCTGTGGGTCCTGGCGAGGGTCACTTTGATTTTCCTTGGGCTTCCCTGGTTGCTCCAGACGTGCCCTGACTCCCCATAGCTTGGAGAGTCTCCTGGAACTTGCTGGTCCACATCGTAGCCTGTTTCCACTGCCCACATGGGTTGACTTTGCCAAGGCTTGTTGGTGTTCAATCCGGACACTGACCCCTCAGCACTCGGCATCCTTCGTGGGACAGCTCACCTCCGGACTTTGGTCATCGTCGACGTCTCCTGGTCCCCGTGGCTGCAGAGTCAAGCATCCTATCTTCACACCTGAAGCACCCGACATCGGTGGGCATTCGTCTATCGAGCCCCTGGTCACCCTGAAGTGACCCAGACTCTGTCCCCTCTGCTTTCAGGTTCTTCTCACCTCAGATCTAGGCTTGGATTCCACCGGACACTTCATCTTCCCGGCAGCAGCACTTCTTCGCATCACGCCATTGAAAACGACGAGGGTTTCCGACACCACTTGACCCCTATGCACCCGGCTCCTCTGGGATTGGTAACACGGGTACCTCGGTACTCACAAGGGTGCTGGCCTTAGAACCTTCTATGTTCCAAAGGGTTTGCTTGAAGTCCTCTCCAAAGTGTCCTTAAACTGTAATTTTCTAACCGCGACTTTCCCATAGAGTTGAACGGAGCTCGCGTCTGTGTTCCCACACTGCACCCGTCCTCCGTGGGCTCCCTGTGTCACTCCTTTGGGTGGTTCCTTGGGTCCCAGCAATTCTACGTGCTCTAGGCACTGTGTCTAGTGAAGTCGTTGTTGTTATACCATTTTTTTTGTATATGGTTCGGTCTCCCCCTGGAGCCCGCTGTCTATTGTGCTTTTTACTGTTGTTCTATTGATTAAGTATTGTGTGCTTTATGTTCTAATCTCACATAGAGATTAGTAGAGAGTGTTTAGTAATGAATACATATTTTTTATATAACACTTGTGTGGTTCTCCTTTCATTTGGTCACTCAGGAGATTCTGTTCTGGTAAAACAAGCTGCTTTACATTCCTTCAAGATTAAGCCTGAAGGCTGCTCTCCATAGCTACCACTAGGATAGCTTTCATAAAGGTTATCTTTGACCTAATCATCAATAAGGGTCGTTTGGACTGGTGCAAGGTGCCCACTTTAATTAGTGGACAGCATATACCAGGCCAACTTCTCACACCTTGGACCTCCATACCGTGGGCCCCCAGAGACCTCAGAGGGGGCCCCCCCCCCCCAGAGACCTTGGGCCCCCCGGAAACCTCGGGCCCCCCGGAAACTTCCGGCCCCCAGAAAACTCAGGCCCTAGATCTGGGCCCCCAGAGATGTGGGGCTGCCAGACACCTTAGGCCACCAGAGACCTTGGGCCCCCAGAGAACTGGAACCCAGAGCCAGGCCCTCGAGACCTCAGGCCCCCCCAGAGACCTCAGGCCCCCCCAGAGACACCTGGCCCCCCCAGAGACCTTTGGCCCTCGATCTGGGCTCCCAGAGTCCTTGGGCCACCAGAGATCTTGGACCCCAGAGAAGTTGGAACCCAGAGCCAGGCCCTCGAGACCTTTGGCCCCCAGATACTTCGGGCCCCCAGAGACCTCAGGCTCCCAGAGATGGGACCCTAAGAGATTGGGCCCCTTGGATCTCAGGCCCCTTGCGCCAAGACCCTTAAAGCCTTGGACCCCAGAGCCAGCCCCCGGAGTCTTTGGGGCCCCCGGAGTCTTTGGGCCCCCAGAGTCTTTGCACCCCTGGAGTCTTTGGGCCCCCGGAGACCTCGGGCCTCCAGACCTCTAGCCCACAGATCCGGGACTCTGAGACCTCTGGCCCCCAGACCTGAGACACCAGATACCTCCGGCCACCAGAGACCTCGGGCTCTCAGAGACCTTGGAACCCAGACAAAGGCCCCAGAGCTCTCAGGCCCCCAGAGACTTTGGGCCCCCCAGAGACCTTGGGCCCCCCCAGAGACCTCAGGCCCCCAGAGAATTTGGGCCCCCATAGATATTGGGCCCCAGAGCTCTCAGGCCTCCAGAGACCTAGGGCCCCTAGAGACCATGTGTGCCCACAGAGATTCTTGAGGACCCAAGAGACCTTTGGGACCCCGGGGACCTCCGGCCCCCAGAGACCTCTGGCTCCGAGAGAACCTGGGCCCCCAGAGATGGGCTGCCAGACACCTTAGGCCACCAGAGACCTTGGGCCCCCAGAGAACTGGAACCCAAAGCCAGGCCCTCGAGACCTCAGGCCCTCGAGACCTCAGGCCCCCGGAGACCCCTGGCCCTAGATCTGGGCTCCCAGAGACCTTGGGCCACCAGAGATATTGGGCCCCCAGAAAAGTTGGAACCCAGAGCCAGGCCCCCAGAGACCTCGGGCCCCCAGAGCTGGGACCTAAGAGATTGGGCCCCTTGGACCCCAGAGCCAGCCCCCAGAGCCTTTGGGCCCCCAGAGCCAGCCCGCAGAGTCTTTGGGCCCCCAGAGTCTTTGGGCCCCAGAGACCTCTGGCCCCCAGACCTGAGACACCAGATACCTCTGGCCACCAGAGACCTCTGCCCCCCCCAGAGACCTCTGCCCCCCCCAGAGACCTCTGGCCCCCCCAGAGATCTCAGGCCCTAGATATGGCCCCCAGAGACCTTGGGCCATCATCGACCTTGGGCCACCAGAGATCTTGGGGCCCCCAGAGAACTTGGAAACCAGAGCCAAGCCCCAGAGACCTCAGGCCCCCAGAGACCTCGGGCCCCCAGAGACCTCGGGCCCTTAGAGACCATGTGTGCCCACAGAGATTCTTGAGGACCCAAGAGACCTTTGGGACCCCCAGAGACCTTTGGGACCCCCAGAGATCTTGGGCCACCAGAGATCTTGGGCCCCCAGAGAACTTGGCAACCAGAGCCAAGCGCTCGAGACCTCATGCCCTCGAGACCTTTGGCCCTCAGAGATATTGGGCCCCAGAGCTCTCAGTCCCCCAGATACCTAGGGCCCCAGAGACAATGTTTGCCCAGTGACCTAGGGCCCACAGAGATTCTTGAGGACCCAAGAGACCTTTGGGACCCCAGGGACCTCGGGGGGCCCCCCCAGAGACCTTTGGCCCCCCGAGACCTTTGGCCCCCCCAGAGACCTTTGGCCCCCCCGCCGAGACCTCGGTCCCCCAGAGACCTCAGGCCCTAGATCCGGGCCCCCAGAGACCTCGGGGGGGGCCCCCCAGAGTCCTTTGGCCCCCCCAGAGACCGGTGGCCCCCCCAGAGACCGCTGGCCCCACCAGAGACCTTTGGCCCCCCCCAGAGACCTTTGCCCCCCCCCAGAGACCTTTGGCCCCCCAGAGACCTTTGGCCCTAGATCTGGGCCCCCAGAGACCTTTGGCCCCCCAGAGACCTTTGGCCCCCCAGATCTTGGGCCCCCAGAGCCAAGCCCTCGAGAACTCAGGCCCCCAGAGACCTTTGGCCCCCCAGAGACCTTTGGCCCTCCCAGAGACCTTTGCCCCCCAGAGACCTTTGCCCCCCAGAGACCTTTGCCCCCCGAGACCTTTGCCCCCGAGACCTTTGCCCCCCGAGACCTTTGCCCCCAGAGACCTTTGCCCCCCAGAGACCTTTGCCCCCCAGAGACCTTTGCCCCCCCAGAGACCTTTGCCCCCCAGAGACCTTTGCCCCCCCAGAGACCTTTGCCCCCCAGAGACCTTTGCCCCCAGAGACCGTTGGCCCCCCCAGAGACCTTTGGCCCCCCAGAGACCTTTGGCCCCCCAGAGACCTTTGGGCCACCAAAGATCTTGGGCCCCCAGAGCCAAGCCCTCGAGAACTCAGGCCCCCAGAGACCTTGGGCCCCCAGAGACCTTGGGCCCCCAGAGACCTTGGGCCACTAGATACCTTGGGCCCCCAGAGAACTTGGAACCCAGAGCCAGGCCCCCAGAGACCTCTGGCCCCCCCCAGAGACCTCTGGCCCCCCCAGAGACCTTTGGCCCCCCCCAGAGACCTTTGGCCCTAGATCTGGGCCCCCAGAGACCTTTGGCCCCCCCCAGAGACCTTTGGCCCCCCCCAGAGATCTTTGGCCCCCACAGATCTTGGGCCCCCAGAGCCAAGCCCTCGAGAACTCAGGCCCCCAGAGACCTTTGGCCCCCCCAGAGACCTTTGGCCCCCCCAGAGACCTTTGGCCCTCCCAGAGACCTTTGCCCCCCAGAGACCTTTGCCCCCCAGAGACCTTTGCCCCCCAGAGACCTTTGCCCCCCAGAGACCTTTGCCCCCCAGAGACCTTTGCCCCCCAGAGACCTTTGCCCCCAGAGACCTTTGCCCCCGAGACCTTTGCCCCCGAGACCTTTGCCCCCCGAGACCTTTGCCCCCCGAGACCTTTGCCCCCCGAGACCTTTGCCCCCCGAGACCTTTGCCCCCGAGACCTTTGCCCCCGAGACCTTTGCCCCCGAGACCTTTGCCCCCCCAGAGACCTTTGCCCCCCAGAGACCTTTGCCCCCCCAGAGACCTTTGCCCCCCCAGAGACCTTTGCCCCCCCAGATACCTTTGCCCCCCCAGATACCTTTGCCCCCCAGAGACCTTTGCCCCCCAGAGACCTTTGCCCCCCCAGAGACCTTTGGGCCACCAAAGATCTTGGGCCCCCAGAGCCAAGCCCTCGAGAACTCAGGCCCCCAGAGACCTTGGGCCCCCAGAGACCTTGGGCCCCCAGAGACCTTGGGCCACTAGATACCTTGGGCCCCCAGAGAACTTGGAACCCAGAGCCAGGCCCTCAAGAACTCAGGCCCCAGAGACCTCTGCCCCCCCCAGAGACCTCTGCCCCCCCCAGAGACCTCTGGGCCCCCCAGAGACCTCTGGCCCTAGATCTCGGGCCACCAGAGATCTTGGGACACCAGAGCCAAGCCCTCGAGAACTCAGGCCCTCGAGACCTCGGGCCACTAGATACCTTGGCCCCCTAGATACCTTGGCCCCCAGAGAACTTGGAACCCAGAGCCAGGCCCCCAGAGACCTCAGGCCCCCAGAGACCTCAGGCCCCCAGAGACCTAGTATGCCCAGTGACCTAGGGCCCACAGAGATTCTGGAGGACCCCACCCCCAGAGACCTTTGGGACCCCCAGAGACCTTTGGGGCCCCCAGAGACCTTGGGCCCCCAGAGAACTTGGAAACCAGAGCCAAGCGCTCGAGACCTCATGCCCTCGAGACCTTTGGCCCTCAGAGATATTGGGCCCCAGAGCTCTCAGGCCCCCAGAGACCTAGGGCCCCCAGAGACCATGTGTGCCCAGTGACCTAGAGCCCACAGAGATTCTTGAGGACCCAAGAGACCTTTGGGACTCCAGGGACCTTTGGGACCCCGGGGACCCAGGCCCCCAGAGACCCCAGGCCCCCAGAGATCTCAGGCCCCCAGTGACATCGGTCCCCCAGAGATCTCAGGCCCTAGATCTGGGCCCCCAGAGAACTTGGAACCCAGAGCCAGGCCCTGGAGACCTCAGGCCCTGGAGACCTCAGGCCCTGGATATGGCCCCCAGAGACCTTGGGCCATCATCGACCTTGGGCCACCAAAGATCTTGGGACCCCCAGAGAACTTGGAAACCAGAACCAAGCCCCAGAGACCTCAGGCCCCCAGAGACCTCGGGCCCTTAGAGACCATGTGTGCCCACAGAGATTCTTGAGGACCCAAGAGACCTTTGGGACCCCCAGAGACCTTTGGGACCCCCAGAGACCTTTGGGACCCCCAGAGATCTTGGGCCACCAGAGATCTTGGGCCCCCAGAGAACTTGGCAACCAGAGCCAAGCGCTCGAGACCTCATGCCCTCGAGACCTTTGGCCCTCAGAGATATTGGGCCCCAGAGCTCTCAGTCCCCCAGATACCTAGGGCCCCAGAGACAATGTTTGCCCAGTGACCTAGGGCCCACAGAGATTCTTGAGGACCCAAGAGACCTTTGGGACCTCGGGGGGCCCCCCCAGAGACCTTTGGCCCCCCCAGAGACCTTTGGCCCCCCCGCCGAGACCTCGGTCCCCCAGAGACCTCAGGCCCTAGATCCAGGCCCCCAGAGACCTCATGCCCTCGAGACCTTTGGCCCTCAGAGATATTGGGCCCCAGAGCTCTCAGTCCCCCAGATACCTAGGGCCCCAGAGACAATGTTTGCCCAGTGACCTAGGGCCCACAGAGATTCTTGAGCACCCAAGAGACCTTTGGGACCCCAGGGACCTCGGGGGCCCCCCCAGAGCCCTCGGGCCCCCCCAGAGACCTTTGGACCCCCGAGACCTTTGGCCCCCCAGAGACCTTTGGGACCCCCAGAGTCCTTTGGCCCCCCCCAGAGTCCGTTGGCCCCCCCAGAGACCTTTGGCCCCCCCCAGAGACCTTTGGCCCCCCCAGAGACCTTTGGCCCTAGATCTGGGCCCCCAGAGACCTTTGGCCCCCCAGAGACCTTTGGCCCCCCAGAGACCTTTGGCCCCCCCAGATCTTGGGCCCCAGAGCCAAGCCCTCGAGAACTCAGGCCCCCAGAGACCTTTGGCCCCCCAGAGACCTTTGGCCCTCCCAGAGACCTTTGCCCCCCAGAGACCTTTGCCCCCCAGAGACCTTTGCCCCCCAGAGACCTTTGCCCCCCAGAGACCTTTGCCCCCCAGAGACCTTTGCCCCCGAGACCTTTGCCCCCGAGACCTTTGCCCCCGAGACCTTTGCCCCCCCGAGACCTTTGCCCCCACCAGAGACCTTTGCCCCCACCAGAGACCTTTGCCCCCCAGAGACCTTTGCCCCCCCAGAGACCTTTGCCCCCCAGAGACCTTTGCCCCCCCAGAGACCTTTGCCCCCCAGAGACCTTTGCCCCCCAGAGACCTTTGCCCCCCAGAGACCTTTGCCCCCCCAGAGACCTTTGCCCCCCAGAGACCTTTGCCCCCCAGAGACCTTTGCCCCCCCAGAGACCTTTGCCCCCCAGAGACCTTTGCCCCCCCAGAGACCTTTGGCCCCCCAGAGACCTTTGGGCCACCAAAGATCTTGGGCCCCCAGAGCCAAGCCCTCGAGAACTCAGGCCCCCAGAGACCTTGGGCCCCCAGAGACCTTGGGCCCCCAGAGAACTTGGAACCCAGAGCCAGGCCCCCAGAGACCTCAGGCCCCCCCGCAGAGACCTTTGGCCCCCCCCAGAGACCTTTGGCCCCCCAGAGACCTTTGGCCCCCCAGAGACCTTTGCCCCCCCAGACACCTTTGCCCCCCAGACACCTTTGCCCCCCCCCGAGACCTTTGCCCCCACCAGAGACCTTTGCCCCCACCAGAGACCTTTGCCCCCACCAGAGACCTTTGCCCCCACCAGAGACCTTTGCCCCCACCAGAGACCTTTGCCCCACCAGAGACCTTTGCCCCCCCAGAGACCTTTGCCCCCCCAGAGACCTTTGCCCCCCCCAGTGACCTTTGCCCCCCCAGAGACCTTTGCCCCCCCAGAGACCTTTGCCCCCCCAGAGACCTTTGGCCCCCCAGAGACCTTTGCCCCCCAGAGACCTTTGCCCCCCGAGACCTTTGGGCCACCAAAGATCTTGGGCCCCCAGAGCCAAGCCCTCGAGAACTCAGGCCCCCAGAGACCTTGGGCCCCCAGAGACCTTGGGCCCCCAGAGACCTTGGGCCACTAGATACCTTGGACCCCCAGAGAACTTGGAACCCAGAGCCAGGCCCTCAAGAACTCAGGCCCCAGAGACCTCTGCCCCCCCCAGAGACCTCTGCCCCCCCCCAGAGACCTCTGCTCTCCCCCCCAGAGACCTCTGCTCTCCCCCCCAGAGACCTCTGCCCCCCCCAGAGACCTCTGCCCCCCCCAGAGACCTCTGGGCCCCCCAGAGACCTCTGGCCCTAGATCTCGGGCCACCAGAGATCTTGGGCCACCAGAGCCAAGCCCTCGAGAACTCAGGCCCTCGAGACCTCGGGCCACTAGATACCTTGGCCCCCAGAGAACTTGGAACCCAGAGCCAGGCCCCCAGAGACCTCAGGCCCCCAGAGACCTCAGGCCCCCAGAGACCTAGTATGCCCAGTGACCTAGGGCCCACAGAGATTCTGGAGGACCCCACCCCCAGAGACCTTTGGGACCCCCAGAGACCTTTGGGGCCCCCAGAGAACTTGGAAACCAGAGCCAAGCGCTCGAGACCTCATGCCCTCGAGACCTTTGGCCCTCAGAGATATTGGGCCCCAGAGCTCTCAGGCCCCCAGAGACCTAGGGCCCCCAGAGACCATGTGTGCCCAGTGACCTAGAGCCCACAGAGATTCTTGAGGACCCAAGAGACCTTTGGGACCCCAGGGACCTTTGGGACCCCGGGGACCCCAGGCCCCCAGAGACCCCAGGCCCCCAGAGATCTCAGGCCCCCAGTGACATCGGTCCCCCAGAGATCTCAGGCCCTAGATCTGGGCCACCAGAGACCTTGGGCCACCGCTGGCCTTGGGCCCCCAGAGAACTTGGAACCCAGAGCCAGGCCCTGGAGACCTCAGGCCCTGGAGACCTCAGGCCCTGGAGACCTTTGGCCCCCCCAGAGACCTTTGGCCCCCCAGAGACCTTTGGCCCCCAGAGACCTTTGGCCCCCCCAGAGACCTTTGCCCCCCAGAGACCTTTGCCCCCCCAGAGACCTTTGCCCCCCAAGAGACCTTTGCCCCCCCAAGAGACCTTTGCCCCCCCAAGAGACCTTTGCCCCCCCAAGAGACCTTTGCCCCCCCAAGAGACCTTTGCCCCCCCAAGAGACCTTTGGCCCCCCAAGAGACCTTTGGCCCCCCAAGAGACCTTTGCCCCCCAAGAGACCTTTGCCCCCCAAGAGACCTTTGGCCCTAGATCTGGGCCCCCAGAGACCTTGGGTCCCCAGAGACCTTGGGTCCCCAGAGAACTTGGGCCACCAGACACCTTGGGCCCCAGAGACCTCGGGCCACTAGATGACTCTGAGACCTCTGGCCCCCAGACCTGAGACACCAGATACCTCAGGCCCTTAGACACCATGGGCCCCGTGAGAGTTTGGGCCCCGTGAGAGTTTGGGCCCCGTGAGAGTTTGGGCCCCGTGAGAGTTTGGGCCCCGTGAGAGTTTGGGCCCCGTGAGAGTTTGGGCCCCGTGAGAGTTTGGGCCCCCAGAGATTTCGGGCCCCCAGAGATTTTGGGCCCCCAGAGATTTCAGGCTCCCAGAGATTTCAGGCTCCCAGAGCAATTGGGCCTCTAGAGATGTCAGGCCCCCAGAGACCTAGGGCCCCCAGAGACCTAGGGCCCCCAGAGACCTTGGGCCCTTAGAGACCATGTGTGCCCACAGAGATTCTTGAGGACCCAAGAGACCTTTGGGACCCCCAGAGACCTTTGGCCCCCCCAGAGACCTTTGGCCCCCCCAGAGACCTCTGGCCCTAGATCTGGGCCCCCAGAGACCTTGGGTCCCCAGAGACCTTGGGTCCCCAGAGAACTTGGGCCACCAGACACCTTGGGCCCCAGAGACCTCGGGCCACTAGATGACTCTGAGACCTCTGGCCCCCAGACCTGAGACACCAGATACCTCAGGCCCTTAGACACCATGGGCCCCGTGAGAGTTTGGGCCCCGTGAGAGTTTGGGCCCCGTGAGAGTTTGGGCCCCGTGAGAGTTTGGGCCCCCAGAGATTTTGGGCCCCCAGAGATTTTGGGCCCCCAGAGATTTCGGGCCCCCAGAGATTTCGGGCCCCCAGAGATTTCAGGCTCCCAGAGATTTCAGGCTCCCAGAGCAATTGGGCCTCTAGAGATGTCAGGCCCCCAGAGACCTAGGGCCCCCAGAGACCTAGGGCCCCCAGAGACCTAGGGCCCCCAGAGACCTAGGGCCCCCAGAGACCTCGGGCCCTTAGAGACCATGTGTGCCCACAGAGATTCTTGAGGACCCAAGAGACCTTTGGGACCCCCAGAGACCTTTGGGACCCCCAGAGATCTTGGGCCACCAGAGATCTTGGGCCCCCAGAGAACTTGGCAACCAGAGCCAAGCGCTCGAGACCTCATGCCCTCGAGACCTTTGGCCCTCAGAGATATTGGGCCCCAGAGCTCTCAGTCCCCCAGATGCCTAGGGCCCCAGAGACCATGTTTGCCCAGTGACCTAGGGCCCACAGAGATTCTTGAGGACCCAAGAGACCTTTGGGACCCCAGGGACCTCGGGGGGGCCCCCCCAGAGACCTCGGGCCCCCCCGCCAAGACCTCGGTCCCCAAGAGACCTCGGGGGGCCCCCCCAGAGTCCTTTGGCCCCCCCAGAGACCTTTGGCCCCCCAGAGACCTTTGGCCCCCCCAGAGACCTTTGGCCCCCCCAGAGACCTTTGGCCCCCCAGAGACCTTTGGCCCCCCAGACCTTTGTCCCTAGATCTGGGCCCCCAGAGACCTTTGGCCCCCCCCAGAGACCTTTGGCCCCCCCAGAGACCTTTGGCCCCCCCAGAGACCTTTGGCCCCCCCAGATCTTGGGCCCCCAGAGCTAAGCCCTCAAGAACTCAGGCCCCCAGAGACCTTTGGCCCCCCCCCAGAGACCTTTGCCCCCCCAGAGACCTTTGGCCCCCCCAGAGACCTTTGGCCCCCCCAGAGACCTTTGCCCCCCGAGACCTTTGCCCCCCCAGAGACCTTTGCCCCCCAGAGACCTTTGCCCCCCAGAGACCTTTGCCCCCAGAGACCTTTGGCCCCCCTCTGGCCCCCCCAGAGACCTTTGGCTCCCCCAGAGACCTTTGGCCCACCAAAGATCTTGGGCCCCCAGAGCCAAGCCCTCGAGAACTCAGGCCCCCAGAGACCTTGGGCCCCCAGAGACCTTGGGCCACTAGATACCTTGGGCCCCCAGAGAACTTGGAACCCAGAGCCAGGCCCTCAAGAACTCAGGCCCCAGAGACCTCTGCCCCCCCCAGAGACCTCTGCCCCCCCCAGAGACCTCTGCCCCCCCCAAGAGACCTCTGCCCCCCCAGAGACCTCTGCCCCCCAGAGACCTCTGCCCCCCAGAGACCTCTGCCCCCCCAGAGACCTCTGCCCCCCCAGAGACCTCTGGGCCCCCAGAGACCTCTGGCCCTAGATCTCGGGCCACCAGAGATCTTGGGCCACCAGAGCCAAGCCCTCGAGAACTCAGGCCCTCGAGACCTCAGGCCCCCAGAGACCTCGGGCCACTAGATACCTTGGGCCCCCAGAGAACCTGGAACCCAGAGCCAGGCCCCCAGAGACCTCAGGCCCCCAGAGACCTCAGGCCCCCAGAGACCTAGTATGCCCAGTGACCTAGGCCCCACAGAGATTCTTGAGGACCCCACCCCCAGAGACCTTTGGGACCCCCAGAGACCTTTGGGGCCCCCAGAGACCTTGGGCCCCCAGAGAACTTGGAAACCAGAGCCAAGCGCTCAAGACCTCATGCCCTCGAGACCTTTGGCCCTCAGAGATATTGGGCCCCAGAGCTCTCAGGCCCCCAGAGACCTAGGGCCCCCAGAGACCATGTGTGCCCAGTGACCTAGAGCCCACAGAGATTCTTGAGGACCCAAGAGACCTTTGGGACCCCAGGGACCTTTGGGACCCCGGGGACCCCAGGCCCCCAGAGACCCCAGGCCCCCAGAGACCTCAGGCCCCCAGTGACATCGGTCCCCCAGAGATCTCAGGCCCTAGATCTGGGCCACCAGAGACCTTGGGCCACCGCTGGCCTTGGGCCCCCAGAGAACTTGGAACCCAGAGCCAGGCCCTGGAGACCTCAGGCCCTGGAGACCTCAGGCCCTGGAGACCTTTGGCCCCCCCGGAGACCTTTGCCCCCCCAGAGACCTTTGGCCCCCCAGAGACCTTTGGCCCCCCCAGAGACCTTTGGCCCCCCAGAGACCTTTGGCCCCCCAAGAGACCTTTGCCCCCCAAGAGACCTTTGCCCCCCAAGAGACCTTTGCCCCCCAAGAGACCTTTGCCCCCCAAGAGACCTTTGCCCCCCAAGAGACCTTTGCCCCCCAAGAGACCTTTGCCCCCCCAAGAGACCTTTGCCCCCCCAAGAGACCTTTGCCCCCCCAAGAGACCTTTGCCCCCCCAAGAGACCTTTGCCCCCCAAGAGACCTTTGCCCCCCAAGAGACCTTTGCCCCCCAAGAGACCTTTGCCCCCCCAAGAGACCTTTGCCTCCCCCCAAGAGACCTTTGCCCCCCCAAGAGACCTTTGCCCCCCCAAGAGACCTTTGCCCCCCCAAGAGACCTTTGCCCCCCCAAGAGACCTTTGCCCCCCCAGAGACCTTTGGCCCCCCAGAGATTTTTGGCCCCCAGAGACCTCTGGCCCTAGATCTGGGCCCCCAGAGACCTTGGGTCCCCAGAGACCTTGGGTCCCCAGAGAACTTGGGCCACCAGACACCTTGGGCCCCAGAGACCTCGGGCCACTAGATGACTCTGAGACCTCTGGCCCCCAGACCTGAGACACCAGATACCTCAGGCCCTTAGACACCATGGGCCCCGTGAGAGTTTGGGCCCCGTGAGAGTTTGGGCCCCGTGAGAGTTTGGGCCCCGTGAGAGTTTGGGCCCCGTGAGAGTTTGGGCCCCCAGAGATTTCAGGCTCCCAGAGAAATTGGGCCTCTAGAGATGTCAGGCCCCCAGAGACCTAGGGCCCCCAGAGACCTAGGGCCCCTAGAGACCTTGTAGCTCTAGAGACCTAGGGCCCCCAGAGACCTAGGACCCAAGAGACCTTTGGGACCCCGGGGACCTCGGGCCCCCAGAGACATCAGGTCCCCAGAGACATCAGGCCATAGATCTGGGCCCCCAGAGACCTTGGGCCCCCAGAGACCCTGGGCCACCAGAGACCTTGGGCCCACGGGGAACTTGGAACCCAGAGCCACGCCCTTGAGACCTCAGGCCCTCGAGACCTTTGGCCCCCAGAGACCTCTAGCCCCCCCAGAGGCCTCAGGCCCTACATCTGGTCCCCCAGAGATCTTGGGCCCCCAGAGAACTTGGGTCACCAGAGATCTTGGGCTCCCAGAGAACTTGGAACCCAGAGCAAGGCCCTAGAGACCTCTGGCCCCTAGAGACCTCTGGCCCCCAGAGACCTCGGGACCCCAGGCCTCTAGTCCACAGATCCGGGACTCTGAGACCTCAGGCCCTCAGAGACCTTGTAACCCAGCACAAGGCTCCAGAGCTCTCAGGCCCCCCCAAAAAAGCAGGCCCCCAGAGACTTTGGGCCCTCAGAGATTCTTGAGGACCCAAGAGACCTTTGGGACCCCAGGGACCTTTAGGACCCAGGGGACCCCGGGCCCCCAGAGACCCCGGGCCCTAGATCTGGGCCTCCAGAGACCTTGGGCCCCCAGAGAACTTGGAACCCAGAGCCAGGCCCCCAGAGACCTCGGGCCCCCAGAGACCTCGGGCCCCCATAGACCTCGGGCCCTAGATCTGGGCCCCCAGAGACCTTGGGCCACCAGAGACCTTGGGCCACCAGAGACATTGGGCCCCCAGAGAACTTGGGAAACGAGAGCCAAGCCCTCGAGACCTTGGGCCCCCAGAGACCTTGGGCCCCCAGAGACCTTGGGCCCGCACTGACCTTGGTCCCCAGAGCCAGGCCCTAGAGTTTTCAGGCCCCCAAATAAATCAGGCCCCAAGAGACCTTGGGCCCCCAGAGACCTTGGGCCTCCGAAGACCTCAGGCCTCCAGAGCTGGACCCCAGTAAACTTGGGCCCCTAGAAACCTCAGGCCCCAGACACCTTGGAACCCAGACCTCTGGCCCCCAGACCTCTGGCCCCCAGACCTGAGACACCAGATACCTCGGGCCCTCAGAGACCTTGGAACCCAGAGACTTTGGGCCCCCCCAGACTTTGGACCACCAGAGAGTTTGGGCCCTTAGACACCATGGGCCTCCAAAAACTTTGGGCCCCAATAGACTTTGGGCCCCTGTTGGACTTGGCCCTTTGTGCAGGGTCACCCCTGAACTTTTTGCCTTTTTCTCTGACATAGTGTTGGTGGTTTTAGGCCTCTGGGCACTTTAGCACTGTGGTCCAGTAAAGTGCGTGCGCTCTCTGTGTACATTTGGTAAGGTTGGCCTACCCTCCCATAGGAATGCATTGGGGATTCCCTGGTTAAGTGTGTCAGTGGTAATTCCTGGAATGGGAGGAGCAGCGTTGTCAAGTTTAGTATGTATGAAATTGTGAGAATAAATGCTGCGCAATGGTGTGCGCAGATTTATTATGACTGTTAGAGAAATGCCACTTTTAGAAGTTGGCATTTCTGTGTGCTATGTGTCTGCCTGCCTGATGTGAATTGCATGTCTGGCTTGTGAGTGACAGGGGCTGGGAGGTGTGTGTGGCTCCAGGAGGGGCAGGGTGAGACGGCACTAGGCTGAATGGGACATCTGTGCTGGGAGTAGTGGGAGGAGTAATCCCATGACCCTGAATAGGACTGTGCCCAGCCTGTACAATGCTGGCTCCGCCCCCTGTGGTGTCTAATCACCTAGCCCCCTCCTGACAAAGGGGAAGAGGAGCTTGGAAAACAAAGTGCACCAAATCCCCCCTGAACCAGTTGCATCTGGTTCCCCAAACCCTACACTGCAGACAAAGGATAATGTGGTATAAATATAGGGGCTGTGACCCCATGAAAATGTTCAGTTCTATGCTGGTGTGCTGTTTCTGACGTGCTGGGGGCTTACTGCTGCTGAGGCCCAGGAGGAACCGCCATGGGGGCTTGCCTCCCTGCTGGAGGGCCCTGTGGGCTGGCCTCCCTGGGCCCAGCTATGCCCCTGGCCCCTGGAAGGCTCTTGCACACTGGGAGCGCTTGTATCTTTAGTTCCCAGGGCCTTGAGGACTAGAAAATGCTGGATTCTGGATTTTAGCGCCCTGCGAGCGCTTTTATTTTAATATTCCTACCCCTTTGGCAGGAGAAGTGTGTGCGCTTTGCAGTGCGCTGTTGAGGGGTCTGGAGGAGGGAATCCCAGCGTGGGAATTCCCCTGTGTTGCCTGGAGAGCGGGAGCCCACCCCGCATTCTTTTTATGCCGAGCGGGAGCCCACCCCGCTTTGTTTGAAATGGCGGGTGCCCACCCCGCATTGATGGTGCCTTTCGCGGGTGCCCACCCCGCACTTCACCGAGTGGAAGAAAATCCCAGCCGCGACCCGGGGAAAGCAGAGCGACCGGCCCGGAAGCCAGGCAAATTGCCTGATGGGAGGCGGGGCCAGCCGCGTATCGCCGGAAGGAAGGAGAAGTGCTGCGGCAGTTCGGCGGGGCTCCCGTGGTGAAGGAAGAGCCCCGCTTGTTCCCGGCTGACCGGGGGAGTCCAGCAGAGGAAGGAGAGCCCCACGTCCAGCAGCCCATGGAGATTGAGGCGGAGGGGGCTCGAGGCACATTGTTGGTGCCTGCCCCCGCCGCACAGGAGAAGTGGCGCCGGTCCCGAGTACTGAGAGGAGACCGAGCGAAGAATCCCGCAGGCACAGAGCAGCAGAGCTCGGCGGGAGGAGAGCCTGCCAAGCCCCGGTGAGTGGAGCTGCCGCTTGGCACATTGCCAGTGCCAATTCTTAGGTCTGAGCGGACCCGCGAGAGAGAGCGGGCCGCTCCTACGAGTGGGGGCCATTTAGTTTACAAAGTCCCGGAATGGGGCTTGGGGGCATTTCTTGGCACAGTTTGTTGGTGCCAGTCAAGGCACAGTGCCTAGTGCCTGAGCGGGCCCGCCAGAGAGCGGGCCGCTCCACCGATGGTGGCAATTTGATTTGGAGAGCCCCAGTGGGGCCCCGAGGGCACAGTCGTGCCAGGGCCCCTTTACTTTGTCCTCAGCTGCGCCGCACCAGCGCGGGCAGCTGCAACGTTTTGCATATTTGTCAAAGGGCACAGTGAGTGCCCAGGCCCACGTTTGGCATCACAGCTGCACGGCAATTAGCGTCGGCTGCTACGTTTAGGCCAACAGTTCTTTGGGGGCACTTTTGTATGAGATAGGAGTTAGATGCACTCCTCTGCCCCAGCGCAATTGCGCACATGGATTCTGCCGCATTGGCAGCCGCCCTGACATTTTGGACACAGGGCATTTGAGCCCTCTGAGAAGGCCAGTTGGCCAGGGGGACTGTTAGGTTGATAGGGCGCCAGGCCCTAATGTGATTTATGTGGTGCGCAGGAAATATGATTCATGTACTGTAATTTATGCACCCTGTTTTATGCCTCTACTGTGGTTTATGTATGAGGTTATTTGCATATTGTGGTTTATGCTTGGGAGGTTATTCTCCACTGTGATTTATGCCTAATGTAAGTTATGATTAGGAGGTTATGGTCTAATATGTTTAGGCTTATGAGGTTGGCGCATAATGTATTTTACGCCTGATGTGATACTGTGCATAATATGGTTTATGTTGCAGGATGATGCTGAGTACAGTGTTTGCCAGTAATTACTGGTTGTGGTTTACGTTTATTATATGTTCTACATTTACTTTGTTCACTTTGTGATGGTTCCGACAGTGGTCCAATTGGCCCTGTCATGTGTATATAATCCCCTGTAAATGTTGCCTAGTGCCAGTTGGCACAGTGTATATTGTGTGATTACTTTTCTAATGTGTTTTATGATAATACAAAGGCTATTTTTGATATAACCTTGTGTGGAGTTCCTTTTGTGGTGTGCCTAGTATGTTGTTGCTGTGTGTGGGTTGCGCAAACGCTTTACACATTGCCTCTGGGATAAGCCTGACTGCTCGTGCCAAGCTACCAAGGGGGTGAGCAGGGGTTATCTTCAGCGTGTAACTCCCTTGCCCTGACGAGTGGTGGTTTCTGCCTGGCTTGGGCGCAAGCTCTAGCCAACCAGAAATCCCATTTCTAACAGCCCCCAATAGACTTTGGGCCCCCAATAGACTTTGGGCCCCCAATAGACTTTGGGCCCCCAGAGAGTTTGGGCCCCCAGAGCTACGCCCTAGAGCTCTCAGGCCCCCAGAGCCCCCAGAGACCTAGAACCCCCAGAGACCTAGAACCCCTAGAGACCTAGCACCCCTAGAGACCTAGAACCCCTAGAGACCTAGAACCCCTAGAGACCTAGAGCCCCCAGAGACCTAGAGCCCCCAGAGACCTAGAGCCCCCAGAGACCTAGAGCCCCCAGAGACCTATGGCCCCTAGACCATGTGCGCCCAGAGACCTAGGACCCACAGAGACATCAGGCCAGAGACCTTGGGCCCCCAGAGACCTTGGGCCCCCGGAGACCTTGGAACCCAGAGCCAGGCCCTCAAGTCCTTAGGCCCTCGAGACCTCAGGCCCTCGAGACCTCAGGCCCTCGAGACCTCTGGCCCCCCCAGAGACCTCTGGCCCCCCCAGGGACCTCTGGCCGCCCCAGAGACCTCTGGCCGCCCCAGAGACCTCTGGGCCCTCAGGCCCTACATCTGGGCCCCCAGAGATCTTGGGCCCCCAGAGAACTTGGGCCATCAGAGATCTTGGAACCCAGAGCCAGGCCCCCAGAGACCTCTGGCCCCCAGAGACCTCAAGCCCCAAGATCTCTAGCCCACAGATCCGGGACTCTGAGACCTCGGGCCCTCAGAGACCTTGGAACCCAGCGCAAGGCTCTAGAGCTCTCAGGCCCCCCAAAAAAGCAGGCCCCCCAGAGACCTTGGGCCCCCCAGAGACCTTGGGCCCTGTTGGACTTGGCCCTTTTTGGCAGGTTCACCGCTGAACTTTTTTCCTGGTCTGTAACCTGGTGTTGGTGATTTTAGGCCTCTAGGCACTTTCGCACTGTGGTCCAGTGGAAAGTGAGTGCGCTCTCTGTGTACTTGTGGTGAGATTGGCCTGCCCTCCCATAGGAATGCATGGGGGATTCCCTGATCAGTGTGTGTCAGTGGTAATTCCTGTTATGAGAGGAGCAGTATGGTCAAGTCTGGTATGTATGAAATTGTGTGAATAAATGCTGCGCAATGGTGTGCGCAGATTTATTAGTGAGTTATTTTAGAAATGCCACTTTTAGAAGTTGGCATTTCTGTGTGCTATGTGTCTGCCTGCCTGATGTGAATTGCACGTCTGGCTTTTGAGTGACAGGGGCTGGGAGGTACGTGTGGCTCCAGGAGGGGCAGGGTGAGTCAGCGCTGGGCTGAATGGGACACCTGGGCTAAGGGTAGTGGGAGGAGTAATCCCCTGACTCTGAATAGGAGTGTGCCTGCCCTGTACAATGCTGGCTCCGCCCACTGTGGTGTGTCTGATCACTGAGCCCCCACCTGACAAAGGGGAGAGGAGCTGGGCAAAACAAAGTGCTCCGAATCCCCCCTAAACCAGTTCTGACTGGTATCCCCAGGCCCTGCACTTCTACACAAAGGAAAATGTAGTATAAATATAGGGTCTGTGACCCCATGAAAATGTTCTGTCTCTGATCCAAAACCTGCGGGGGCTTGCTGCTGCTGGGGCCCAGGAGGAACCGCCATGGGGACTGCCTCCCAGCTGGAGGGCCCTGTGTGCTGGCCTCCCTGGGCCCAGCTATGCCCCTGGGACTCTTGCAGGACTTAAGCGCCTTGGGAGCGCTATATTCTGATGCCTAAAAGACTTTTTGGACCCCTTTTGCCCTTCTGATCATCCTCCAGGACCCAGGACCTTTGCTGCCTCTTTAGCGCCCTGTGTGCGCTTTATTTTTATTTCACCAGGAGAGAGGAGCTGGCGTTTGCAGCACTGCGCTGCAGGAGGAGAGTGAGGGAATCCCCGCAGTGTGCACGCCGAGCGGGAGCCCACCCCGCTTTATGGATGCGTCCCGAGCGGGTGCCCACCCCGCTTATTTTTTATATTTAATCTGCGGGTGCCCACCCTGCTGGTATGCTCACTAGCGGGTGCCCACCCCACATTGCCGCCAGAAGAAATTATCGCCGCTATGGCCCGAGCCGCGGCCGCCCGGTAGTCAGGCACGTCTGCCTGTGACGTGGGCGGGGCCTGCAGCAGGGCCGGAAGCGGCACCAGAGTTGTGGGCCTACGCGGGGCTCCCGTGAGCGGTTGGGAGCCCCGGCGACGTAAGGAGGCGTTGGAGGCAGGCGGGAGCCCACCTCGCCTGCGTGTATGCTGCCGAATCGGACGCGGGGCTCCCGTGTGGCTGAGGGAAGCCCCGCCCACACCGAGAACACAGTGAAGTGGGGAAGATCCCCGAGGAGCGCCTGCAGAGTCCCGGTGAGTGGGGGCTCCAGGGGCGCCTTTGCGGTGCATCGAGGCACAGCGTTGGTGCTACGTTCCAGAGCGGCCCCCGCCTGATAGGGGGCCGCTCCACGATGGGGGCCAAGTTTATTTAGAAGCCCAGTAGGGCCCCGAGGTACAGAGGTGCCGGAGCCTCTCTTAGTATTTACAGCGGTACCCCCAAGGCGGACCGCTGCCACGATGGGGGCAATTCTTTCCTTAGAGCCCCAGAGGAGGGCTCCCGAGTCCGCGCCCCTACTAGTGTGGCCCAGTTTAGTGAGAAGCCCCGCGGGGGCCAGAGGGCACCGTATGCCGGGCCCCTATTTTGAATTACAGCTGCCCCGCTTGCTAGAGGGCAGCTGCCACGTTTTGGGGGCATGTTTGTTGAGAGCCCCAGCGAGGCCCAGAGGGCACAGTGGTGCCAGGGCCCTTTTCCTGACCCACAGCAGCGCCGCACCAGCGCGGGCAGCTGCAACGTTTGGGCAAATTGTTCATAGGGCACAGTGAGTGCCAGGCCTTCATGGGAAATGCACAGCTGCCCAGCAAGTAGTGGGCAGCTGCAACGTTTTGCATATTTGTCAAAGGGCACAGTGAGTGCCCAGGCCCACGTTTGGCATCACAGCTGCACGGCAAATAGCGTCGGCTGCTACGTTTAGGCCAACAGTTCTTTGGGGGCACTTTTGTATGAGATAGGAGTTAGATGCACTCCTCTGCCCCAGCGCAATTGCGCACATGGATTCTGCCGCATTGGCAGCCGCCCTGACATTTTGGACACAGGG
Organism: Calotriton arnoldi; assembly: GCA_963921515.1. Lineage (NCBI taxonomy): Eukaryota > Metazoa > Chordata > Amphibia > Caudata > Salamandridae > Calotriton > Calotriton arnoldi. The sequence continues at coordinate 1,165,810 of CAWUFW010005196.1, read as the reverse complement.
CATTTGAGCCCTCTGAGAAGGCCAGTTGGCCAGGGGGACTGTTAGGTTGATAGGGCGCCAGGCCCTAATGTGATTTATGTGGTGCGCAGGAAATATGATTCATGTACTGTAATTTATGCACCCTGTTTTATGCCTCTACTGTGGTTTATGTATGAGGTTATTTGCATATTGTGGTTTATGCTTGGGAGGTTATTCTCCACTGTGATTTATGCCTAATGTAAGTTATGATTAGGAGGTTATGGTCTAATATGTTTAGGCTTATGAGGTTGGCGCATAATGTATTTTACGCCTGATGTGATACTGTGCATAATATGGTTTATGTTGCAGGATGATGCTGAGTACAGTGTTTGCCAGTAATTACTGGTTGTGGTTTACGTTTATTATATGTTCTACATTTACTTTGTTCACTTTGTGATGGTTCCGACAGTGGTCCAATTGGCCCTGTCATGTGTATATAATCCCCTGTAAATGTTGCCTAGTGCCAGCTGGCACAGTGTATATTGTGTGATTACTATTCTAATGTGTTTTATGATAATACAAAGGCTATTTTTGATATAACCTTGTGTGGAGTTCCTTTTGTGGTGTCCCTAGTATGTTGTTGCTGTGTGTGGGTTGCGCAAACGCTTTACACATTGCCTCTGGGATAAGCCTGACTGCTCGTGCCAAGCTACCAAGGGGGTGAGCAGGGGTTATCTTCAGCGTGTAACTCCCTTGCCCTGACGAGTGGTGGTTTCTGCCTGGCTTGGGCGCAAGCTCTAGCCAACCAGAAATCCCATTTCTAACAGCCCCCAATAGACTTTGGGCCCCCAATAGACTTTGGGCCCCCAATAGACTTTGGGCCCCAGAGAGTTTGGGCCCCCAGAGCTACGCCCTAGAGCTCTCAGGCCCCCAGAGCCCCCAGAGACCTAGAACCCCTAGAGACCTAGAACCCCTAGAGACCTAGCACCCCTAGAGACCTAGAACCCCTAGAGACCTAGAACCCCTAGAGACCTAGAACCCCCAGAGACCTAGAGCCCCCAGAGACCTAGAGCCCCCAGAGACCTAGAGCCCCCAGAGACCTATGGCCCCTAGACCATGTGCGCCCAGAGACCTAGGACCCACAGAGACATCAGGCCAGAGACCTTGGGCCCCCAGAGACCTTGGGCCCCCGGAGACCTTGGAACCCAGAGCCAGGCCCTCAAGTCCTTAGGCCCTCGAGACCTCAGGCCCTCGAGACCTCAGGCCCTCGAGACCTCAGGCCCTCGAGACCTCTGGCTCCCCCAGAGACCTCTGGCCCCCCCAGGGACCTCTGGCCGCCCCAGAGACCTCTGGCCGCCCCAGAGACCTCTGGGCCCTCAGAGATCTTGGGCCCCCAGAGAACTTGGGCCATCAGAGATCTTGGAACCCAGAGCCAGGCCCCCAGAGACCTCTGGCCCCCAGAGACCTCAAGCCCCCAGATCTCTAGCCCACAGATCCGGGACTCTGAGACCTCGGGCCCTCAGAGACCTTGGAACCCAGCGCAAGGCTCTAGAGCTCTCAGGCCCCCCAAAAAAGCAGGCCCCCAGAGACCTTGGGCCCCCAGAGACCTTGGGCCCTGTTGGACTTGGCCCTTTTGGCAGGTTCACCGCTGAACTTTTTTCCTGGTCTGTAACCTGGTGTTGGTGATTTTAGGTCTCTAGGCACTTTCGCACTGTGGTTCAGTGGAAAGTGAGTGCGCCTCTGTGTACTTGTGGTGAGATTGGCCTGCCCTCCCATAGGAATGCATGGGGGATTCCCTGATCAGTGTGTGTCAGTGGTAATTCCTGTTATGAGAGGAGCAGTATGGTCAAGTCTGGTATGTATGAAATTGTGTGAATAAATGCTGCGCAATGGTGTGCGCAGATTTATTGTGGTTATTTTAGAAATGCCACTTTTAGAAGTTGGCATTTCTGTGTGCTATGTGTCTGCCTGCCTGATGTGAATTGCACGTCTGGCTTTTGAGTGACAGGGGCTGGGAGGTACGTGTGGCTCCAGGAGGGGCAGGGTGAGTCAGCGCTGGGCTGAATGGGACACCTGGGCTAAGGGTAGTGGGAGGAGTAATCCCCTGACTCTGAATAGGAGTGTGCCTGCCCTGTACAATGCTGGCTCCGCCCACTGTGGTGTGTCTGATCACTGAGCCCCCACCTGACAAAGGGGAGAGGAGCTGGGCAAAACAAAGTGCTCCGAATCCCCCCTAAACCAGTTCTGACTGGTATCCCCAGGCCCTGCACTTCTACACAAAGGAAAATATAGTATAAATATAGGGTCTGTGACCCCATGAAAATGTTCTGTCTCTGATCCAAAACCTGCGGGGGCTTGCTGCTGCTGGGGCCCAGGAGGAACCGCCATGGGGACTGCCTCCCAGCTGGAGGGCCCTGTGTGCTGGCCTCCCTGGGCCCAGCTATGCCCCTGGGACTCTTGCAGGACTTAAGCGCCTTGGGAGCGCTATATTCTGATGCCTAAAAGACTTTTTGGACCCCTTTTGCCCTTCTGATCATCCTCCAGGACCCAGGACCTTTGCTGCCTCTTTAGCGCCCTGTGTGCGCTTTATTTTTATTTCACCAGGAGAGAGGAGCTGGCGTTTGCAGCACTGCGCTGCAGGAGGAGAGTGAGGGAATCCCCGCAGTGTGCACGCCGAGCGGGAGCCCACCCCGCTTAGTTTATTCCGTCCACATGGCCGCATTCTTTTCATGCCTAGCGGGAGCCTACCCCGCTTTATGGATGCGTCCCGAGCGGGTGCCCACCCCGCTTATTTTTTATATTTAATCTGCGGGTGCCCACCCTGCTGGTATGCTCACTAGCGGGTGCCCACCACACATTGCCGCCAGAAGAAATTATCGCCGCTATGGCCCGAGCCGCGGCCGCCCGGTAGTCAGGCACGTCTGCCTGTGACGTGGGCGGGGCCTGCAGCAGGGCCGGAAGCGGCACCAGAGTTGTGGGCCTCACGCGGGGCTCCCGTGAGCGGCTGGGAGCCCCGGCGACGTAAGGAGGCGTTGGAGGCAGGCGGGAGCCCACCTCGCCTGCGTGTATGCTGCCGAATCGGACGCGGGGCTCCCGTGTGGCTGAGGGAAGCCCCGCCCACACCGAGAACACAGTGAAGTGGGGAAGATCCCCGAGGAGCGCCTGCAGAGTCCCGGTGAGTGGGGGCTCCAGGGGCGCCTTGCGGTGCATCGAGGCACAGCGTTGGTGCTACGCTCCAGAGCGGCCCCCGCCTGATAGGGGGCCGCTCCACGATGGGGGCCAAGTTTATTTAGAAGCCCAGTAGGGCCCCGAGGTACAGAGGTGCCGGAGCCTCTCTTAGTATTTACAGCGGTACCCCCAAGGCGGACCGCTGCCACGATGGGGGCAATTCTTTCCTTAGAGCCCCAGAGGAGGGCTCCCGAGCCCGCACCCCTACTAGTGTGGCCCAGTTTAGTGAGAAGCCCCGCTGGGGCCAGAGGGCACCGTATGCCGGGCCCCTATTTTGAATTACAGCTGCCCCGCTTGCTAGAGGGCAGCTGCCACGTTTTGGGGGCATGTTTGTTGAGAGCCCCAGCGAGGCCCAGAGGGCACAGTGGTGCCAGGGCCCTTTTCCTGACCCACAGCAGCGCCGCACCAGCGCGGGCAGCTGCAACGTTTGGGCAAATTGTTCATAGGGCACAGTGAGTGCCAGGCCTTCATGGGAAATGCACAGCTGCCCAGCAAGTAGTGGGCAGCTGCAACGTTTAGGCCACAGTTCTTTGGGGGCATGTTTAAGGAGTGAGATGCATTCCTCTGCCCCATACTTTCACAGCTGCGCAGCACTTAGTGCCAGCTGCAACGTTTAGGTTTGTGCAATTGCGCACCCTTGACTTCTGCTGCATTGGCAGCGCGCCCTGACTTTTGGACATAGGGCATTTGAGCCTCTTTTAAGATGGCCAGTTGGCCAGGGGGACTGTTGGGTTTATAGGGCGCCAGGCCCTAATGTGATATTGTGGTGCTAGGAAATGTGATTCCAGTATTGTGATTTACGCACCCTGATTTATGCCTTTAAATGTGGTTTTATGATTGAGGTTGTGCCTACTGTGGTTAGGTTTGAGATATTCTCTACTGTGTTTTATGCCCCTAATGTGAGTTATGCTTAGGAGGTTATTGTCTAATGCGTTTAGACTTCTGAGATGATTGCATAATTTGGTTATGCTGGTGAGGTTGGCGTACAAGGTATTTGGCGCCTAATGTGATACTGTGCATAATGTGGTTTATGTTACAGGATGATGCTGAGTACAGTGGTTACCAGTGATTACTGGTTGTACGTTTATGATGTGTGCTACATTTATTATAAGTGCTACATTTACTAAGTTCCATTTGTGCTGGTTCTGACAGTGGTCCAGTTGGCCCTGTCAGGTGTAAATAATCCCTTGTAAATATGACCCCATGCCAGGTGGCACGATGTATATTATGTGAGTACTATTCTAATGTGTTTTATGATAATACAAAGGCTATTTTTGATATAACCTTGTGTGGAGTTCCTTTTGTAGTGTGCCTGGTATGTTGTTGCTGTGTGCGTGCGCAAACGCTTTACACATTGCCTCCGGGATAAGCCTGACTGCTCGTGCCAAGCTACCAAGGGGGTGAGCAGGGGTTATCTTTGGCGTGTAACTCCCTCGCACTGACTAGAGTGGTGGTCTCTGCCTGGCTTTGGCGCAAGCCTTAGCCAACCAGATATCCCATTTCTAACATTGGTTGTCAGCGATGAGGATAGGACTTGCGTTTGCTCAGTACCACAGCGACAACTGGTTGCACTACAAGCTCTGCATTTTAGATAGTCACATGGAAAGGGATTATTGTGTCTGAGTTTGTTTTAAGTGTCATTTCTTTTTGAAATGTGTTTTATGTTGCACTATGAGTTGGGGGTCCTGCCAAGGACAGAAACCAGAGAATCTGGAGGAGTGACTGCCCTTGTGCAGTCTGCTATCTTGGGTTGGCCTAAAGCTGAAGGAGGGACTGCCCTTGTGCCATCGTGCTATTTCTTGGGTTGGCCTGAAGCTGCAGGAGTGACTGCCCCTGTGCTGTCTGCTGGTTCTAGGGTTGGCCTACAGTGGTAACTTAATTGGCATGGAGTAACTGGCTCGGGAGGGTAGATTATCCCCTAAGTGCAGTGTGAGTTTTCTGGAATCCCCAGTAAGGGTGGGATCCAGTGGTGGCAGCAATATGTAGTCCAGTGCAGGAAGTCCCAGTCCCAGTTCCCAGAGTAGGGTACCTGGTTCCCGGTTAAGAGGGGGACAGGTTGTGTTTCAGGGGCAGTAAGATGCTGTCTCACCAGTCTGGGGGGGGGGGGAGAAAGTATGTGGATGAGTGTTCTGGTGCACTGAACGTTTGGGTGATTGGTTAGCATGGTAAATGGTGTTAAAGGGCTGTTCGATCTGTTTTGTCAGAGAGAACATGCCCCGTAATTGTTTTCCGGAGTCGCGCCAACACCCGTTGGAGTGTGTGAGTTCTTTGATTCTAGGGAGCTTGCATTGGGGAGTGAGAATAGAAGAATGGTACAGGTGTCTTCCAACCCAGAGTGGTGGAAGTGGTTCAGAGTAACCCAGCTAGGTGACCTTATAGTGAGGAGGTTGTAGGGACTCACATCCTGTCTCGCAGGAGAAGGAGTGAGATTGGGCTGTGTCCCAAAGTGCCCGCACATCAGTCTCCAGTACTGGATGGTTCTTAGAGGGAACATCAGGTAGGGAGCCTAGTCTGTCCTGTTGGACTGTTCTTCCAGGGGGATCTCCCCGTGTTAGGTGAGCTGGGAGTGCCTGTAATCAGACCTCCATCAGTTCTAGTGTCTGGCAGTATCGCTCCAGTTGGGAGGGTGCAGAAGTCCAGATTGAGGGGTGAGAGGGGGAAAGAGTCCCCAGTGGAAGAACCAGTGTGTCAGGGGCCAGCCAGAAGGGCTGAGCCACCATTGATTGGCCATGGTGACGCCACTTCTGTCCTGGGGCATCTTCACGCACTGTCAGATGGACAGGAGGTTGTGAGCTCTGCGCCAGGCAGACTGTCACACGACACATTAGTTATGTGTCACCCTCAGGAAGTCCTGGTTCACCGGGCAATTGTCTGACCAAAGGGTACCGTCCCTGGGTTGGGGAGCCAGGTTCAGGTGTTTCCTGACCTGGACGGCAGGGCAACTGTAATCGGTGTCCTGGCTGGTTTGCCTTCTAGGGGTACCCCTGTGAACACAGGTGGGGCCCATCTTAAGTGAAGAGATCCTGTGTTTCCCAGAAGGGGTGGTGCAGGCCTAGCCGGGATCTTTAGGGTCCCTGGCTGAATGTGGTAGTACTACCCTGAGAGCAGGTGGGGCCCATCTTAAGTGAAGGGACCCTGCTCTACAGTGGGAGCGTGCAGAACTCTGGAAGGGGGTGCAGAGGGAGGGAGTCCTCGCCTCTGACTCCGGTGCATCCGGTGAATGTGGATCCCAGGTGGTAGACCAGTTGATGGAGAGAGGTCCTGAACTGGTGGGAGAGTTGTGTTCTGGTGGGTGCTTCCCCTGGGAAGGTGCGTAACCCCAGAAGTAGAGGTAGGGTGAGGAGACGCTTTGCCCGTGAACTCTGGTCAGCCAGGTTGAAGGGTCAGTGGTAGTTTGGAACTACACTGAGGGAGTGGAGAACGGTTATTGGATGCCAGGGGTTACTGCCCCCCACTCTGTGGATTGGCAAGGACCAGTGACGTCTGGGTGGCCTAGGGCCTGGTCCTGGCCGTGGACAACTAGGAAGTACCAGTGGGGTAGCCTAGTTGGCCATGAGAGTTCTTTTTCAGAGGGAACCACGTGGGTTCAGAGTGGCGTAGAACCGGAGGGTGTCCCGGCAGTGAGGGCCCGCGTCCGTGTTCTATCGCCCGAAGCAGGGAAGCCCATCAAGGTAGTGATTGGTCTGCCCTGCGTTTTGGCTGGAAGGGGGTTGTGTTGGACTTGGCCCTTTTTGGCAGGTTCACCCCTGAACTTTTTGCCTTGTCTGTAACCTGGTGTTGGTGATTTTAGGCCTCTGGGCACTTTCGCACTGTGGTCCATTGGAAAGTGCGTGCGCTCTCTGTGTACTTGTGGTGAGATTGGCCTGCTCTCCCATAGGAATGCATGGGGATTCCCTGATCAGTGTGTCAGTGGTAATTCCTGTTATGAGAGGAGCAGTATGGTCAAGTCTGGTATGTATGAAATTGTGTTAATAAATGCTACGCAATGGTGTGCGCAGATTTATTGTGGTTATTTTAGATATGCCACTTTTAGAAGTTGGCATTTCTGTGTGCTATGTGTCTGCCTGCCTGATGTGAATTGCATGTCTGGCTTGTGAGTGACAGGGGCTGGGAGGTGCGTGTGGCTCCAGGAGGGGCAGGGTGAGTCAGCGCTGGGCTGAATGGGACACCTGGGCTAAGGGTAGTGGGAGGAGTAATCCCCTGACTCTGAATAGGAGTGTGCCTGCCCTGTACAATGCTGGCTCCGCCCCCTGTGGTGTGTCTGATCACTGAGCCCCCACCTGACAAAGGGGAGAGGAGCTGGGCAAAACAAAGTGCTCCAAATCCCCCCTAAACCAGTTCTGACTGGTATCCCCAGGCCCTGCACTTCTACACAAAGGGAAATGTAGTAAAAATATAGGGTCTGTGACCCCATGAAAATGTTCTGTATCTGATCCAAAAGCTGCGGGGGCTTGCTGCTGCTGGGGCCCAGGAGGAACCGCCATGGGGGCTGCCTTCCTGCTGGAGGGCCTTGTGTGCTGGCCTCCCTGGGCCCAGCTATGCCCCTGGGACTCTTGCAGAACTTAAGCGCCTTGGGAGCGCTATATTCTGATGCCTAAAAGACTTTTGGGACCCCTTTTGCCCTTCTGATCATCCTCCAGGACCCAGGACCTTTGCTGCCTCTTTAGCGCCCTGTGTGCCCTTTATTTTTATTTCACCAGGAGAGAGGAGCTGGCGTTTGCAGCACTGTGCTGCAGGAGGAGAGTGATTCCCCCGCAGTTTGCACGCCGAGCGGGAGCCCACCCTGCTTTGTTTGTTCCGTCCACATGGCCGCATTCTTTTCATGCCTAGCGGGAGCCTACCCCGCTTTATGGATGCGTCCCGAGCGGGTGCCCACCCGCTTATTTTTTATATTTAATCTGTGGGTGCCCACCCCGCTGGCATGCTCACTAGCGGGTGCCCATCCCGCGTTGCCGCCAGAAGAAATTATTGCCGCTATGGCCCGAGCTGCGGCCGCCCGGAAGTCAGGCACGTCTGCCTGTGACGTGGGCGGGGCCTGCAGCAGGGCCGGAAGCGTCACCAGAGTTGTGGGCCTACGCAGGGCTCCCGTGAGCGGTTGGGAGCCCCGGCGACGTAAGGAGGCGTTGGAGGCAGGCGGGAGCCCACCTCGCTTGCGGGTATGCTGCCGAATCGGACGCGGGGCTCCCGTGTGGCTGAGGGAAGCCCCACCCACACCGAGAACACAGTGAAGTGGGGAAGATCCCCGAGGAGCGCCTGCAGAGTCCCGGTGAGTGGGGGCTCCAGGGGCGCCTTTGCAGTGCATCGAGGCACAGCGTTGGTGCTACGTTCCAGAGCGGACCCCAAGTGATAGGGGGCCGCTCCACGATGGGGGCCAAGTTTATTTAGAAGCCCAGTAGGGCCCCGAGGTACAGAGGTGCCGGAGCCTCTCTTAGTATTTACAGCGGTACCCCCAAGGCGGACTGCTGCCACGATGGGGGCAATTTTTTCCTTAAAGCCCCAGAGGAGGGCTCCCGAGCCCGCGCCCCTACTAGTGTGGCCCAGTTTAGTGAGAAGCCCCGCGGGGGCCAGAGGGCACCGTATGCCGGGCCCCTATTTTGAATTACAGCTGCCCCGCTTGCTAGAGGGCAGCTGCCACGTTTTGGGGGCATGTTTGTTGAGAGCCCCAGCGAGGCCCAGAGGGCACAGTGGTGCCAGGGTCCTTTTCCTGACCCACAGCAACGCCGCACCAGCGCGGGCAGCTGCAACGTTTGGGCAAATTGTTCAGAGGGCACAGAGAGTGCCAGGCCTTCATGGGAAATGCACAGCTGCCCAGCAAGTAGTGGGCAGCTGCAACGTTTAGGCCACAGTTCTTTGGGGGCATGTTTAAGGAGTGAGATGCATTCCTCTGCCCCATACTTTCACAGCTGCGCAGCACTTAGTGCCAGCTGCAACGTTTAGGTTTGCGCAATTGCGCACCCTTGACTTCTGCTGCATTGGCAGCGCGCCCTGACTTTTGGACATAGGGTTTTTGAGCCCCTTTTGAGATGTCCAGTTGGCCAGGGGGACTGTTGGGTTTATAGGGCGCCAGGCACTAATGTGATATTGTGGTGCTAGGAAATGTGATTCCAGTATTGTGATTTACGCACCCTGATTTATGCCTCTAAATGTGGTTTTATGATTGAGGTTGTGCCTACTGTGGTTAGGTTTGAGATATTCTCTACTGTGTTTTATGCCCCTAATGTGAGTTATGCTTAGGAGGTTATTGTCTAATGCGTTTAGACTTCTGAGATGATTGCATAATGTGGTTATGCTGGTGAGGTTGGCGTACAAGGTATTTGGCGCCTAATGTGATACTGTGCATAATGTGGTTTATGTTACAGGATGATGCTGAGTACAGTGGTTACTAGTGATTACTGGTTGTACATTTATGATGTGTGCTACATTTATTATAAGTGCTACATTTACTAAGTTCGCATTGTGCTGGTTCTGACAGTGGTCCAGTTGGCCCTGTCAGGTGTAAATAATCCCTTGTAAATATGACCCCATGCCAGGTGGCACGATGTATATTATGTGAGTACTATTCTAATGTGTTTTATGATAATACAAAGGCTATTTTTGATATAACCTTGTGCGTAGTTCCTTTTGTAGTGTGCCTGGTATGTTGTTGCTGTGTGCGTGCGCAAACGCTTTACACATTGCCTCCGGGATAAGCCTGACTGCTCGTACCAAGCTACCAAGGGGGTGAGCAGGGGTTATCTTTGGCGTGTAACTCCCTCGCCCTGACTAGAGTGGTGGTCTCTGCCTGGCTTTGGCACAAGCCTTAGCCAACCAGAGATCCCATTTCTAACAGGCCCCCAGAGACCTTGGGCCCCCAGAGACCTTGGGCGCCCCATAGAACTTGGGCTCCCAGAAATCTGGCTCTCCGACCTCTGGCCCCCAGATCCGGGACTCTGACACCTGGTGTAGGAGAGTAGGATCTGCTTCTTATAGTTACCCCCACTTTTTGCTGATGTCTCACTGGTTTTGGCCTAGTCTGACTGGGATCCTGCTATTCAGGACCCCAGTCTATCTGCTTTCTCCTATAAATTGCATACATGTACTTTAGGTACACTCCAGATTGGATACTGGGGTACCCTTATAAGTCCCCAGTATATGGTACACCATGTACCCAGTTCATAGGTACCCAGAGGCCTCCCAGGGGCTGAAGCATGTATTATGCCACCCCTGAGAGGCCATTCAAAATGACACCACAGGTCTGCTACTGCAGCCTGTGTAAGGTGGTGCATGCACCCCTTACTTAGATATAGGTTACCTATATCTATTCTAAATCACTGCACATATAAACCTAAGAGTCACCCCTATGGCAGGCCTTAGCAATCGTGAAGGCAGGGTGCTGGGTTTTATGTGAGAGGGTGCCCCTGCATGAGTAGGGCCCCTCTGCAGCCTTCGGAATCCATTCTCCGGGGTTGTCTGTGATGCAGCCAACCATATATATTTAAGTGCATTATAACCTCGCGGAAAATGCTAACTTCAAAACGGCTGCTTAGAAACATGTTGTGTTTGGTGTCAAACACCTTGGAATCATACCTCTACACCAGTAACTGGTGTGGGAGGTATGATTCCTCCCTTGTAGAACCACTACTATGGGTCACCGGCCTATCCGGTACCAGCTTTCTCGACCTGGGCTCCACAAAATGGATGCTGCCAGCCACAGACACGAGTCTGCCCTCCTGATGCTGAGCCAAGCTCGAGCAGAGGAAGGCCTAACAATAGGTTTCCTGTCACAGGGAGGTGTGACCACCTCCCAGACAGGCTTTAGTGTATTGGGGCTGGGTGGGTGCACTCTGAGAGTGCCAGAAAGTCTGCACTGGGGGCACATTTGGTGTCCCCATGCATAGTCCGGCTCAAACCAGTAGCAGGAGCCATTTGCTCCTGCTCTGGCGTGAAACTGGACAAAGGACATGGGTGTAATCACCCCTCTGTCCTGCCCCTCCCCTAGGAGGGTCCCCAGAGTCAGTCCAACCCCTTCCCTGGGTATAAAGTGGGAAACCGGATTACAGGACTTTGGATTTTACCTGGACTAAACTCTGCAACACAAACCAAGTACTTCGACGGTCTACACATCGCTGGACGACAGAAGAATCTCTCTTGGAGTAAAGGAGTTACTCCCCTGCAGCAGCAGGCACCTAGACGCATCTGACCGGTTTGCATCTCCCGAGCTCCTGAGGACTCCGAAGATTTCTGCAACACAGGAGGTGGGTTTCTGAGTGTCCCTGAGGTTGATCTACTCTCTCAGCAATCCTGAGACCAGTATCCCTCGTGGGGACCGTGCAACCCGAACCCCTGGGCACCGTGTCCTTTTGCAGCAGCATATGCTTTTTGGCAATCCCTGAGGCTGTGCTTTGGATTATGTGTAGTCCCAACCCCGAGCAGCATTTCCACCGAAGATCTCCGGCCTCCACTCCACGAGTGCTCTGTGGGCTGGTGCTTTGCGAATTCGCTTGAGGTCCCCTCGCGGTCCCTGGTCCGTTGGCCTGTGGGTTCTGGCGAGGGTCACTTTGATTTTCCTTGGGCTTTCCTGGTTGCTCCAGTCGTGCCCTGACTCCCCATAGCTTGGAGAGTCTCCTGGACCTTGCTGGTCCACATCGTAGCCTGTTTCCTCTGCCCGCGTGGGTTGCCTTTGCCAAGGCTTGTTGGTGTTCAATCCGGACACTGACCACTCAGCACTCGACATCCCTCATGGGACAGCTTCCCTCCGGACTTTGGTTGTCGTCGACATCTCCTGGTTCCCGTGGCTGCAGAGTCAAGCATCCTATCTTCGCACCTGAAGCACCCGACATCGGTGGGCATTCGTCTATTGAGCCCCTGGTCACACCAAAGTGACCCAGACTCTGTCCCCTCTGCTTTCAGGTTCTTCTCACCTCGGATCTAGGCTTGGATTCCACCGGACACTTCATCTTCCCGGCAGCAGCACTTCTTCGCATCACGCCATTGAAAACGACGAGGGTTTCCGACACCACTTGACCCCTATGCCCCTGGCTCCTCTGGGATAGGTAACACGGATACCTCGGTACTCACAAGGGTGCTGGCCTTAGAACCTTCAATGTTCCAAAGGGTTTTCTTGAAGTCCTCTCCGGAGTGTCCTTAAACTGTAATTTTCTAACTGCGACTTTCCCATAGACTTGTACGGAGCTCGCGTCTGTGTTCCCACACTGCACCCGTCCTCCGTGGGCTCCCTGTGTCACTTCTTTGGGTGATTCCTTGGGGTCCCAGCGATTCTACGTGCTCTAGGCACTGTCTAGTGAAGTCGTTGTTCTTGTACCATTTTTTTAGTATATGGTTCGGTCTCCCCCTGGAGCCCGCTGTGTATTGTGCTATTTACTGCCGTTCTATTGATTAAGTATTGTGTGCTTTGTGTTCTTATCTCACATAGAGATTAGTAGAGTGTTTAGTAATAAATACATATTTTTTATATAACACTTGTGTGGTTCTCCTTTCATTTGATCACTCAGGAGGTTCTGTTCTGGTAAAACAAGCTGATTTACATTCCTTCAAGATTAAGCCTGAAGGCTGCTCTGCATAGCTACCACTAGGATAGCTTTCATAAAGGTCATCTTTGACCTCAGGCTCATACATCATAAGGGTCGTTTGGACTGGTGCAAGGTGCCCACTTTAATTAGTGGACAGCATATACCAGGCCAACTTCTCACAGACCTCGGGGGCCCCCAGAGATCTCAGGCCCCCAGAGCTAGGCCCTAGAGCTCTCAGGCCCTCAAAGACATTGGGCCTCCAAAGACCTCAGTCCTCCAGAGCTGAACCCCAGTGAATCTGGGCCCCCAGAAACCTCAGGCCTCACAGACCTCGTGCCCCCAGAGACCTCGTGCCCCCAGAGACCTCGTGCCCCCAGAGACCTCGTGCCCCCAGAGACCTCGTGCCCCCAGAGACCTCGTGCCCCCAGAGACCTCGTGCCCCCACAGACCTCGTGCCCCCACAGTATTTGGGCCCCCACAGACCTCAGGCTCGCACTGACCTTGGTCCCTTGAGCCAGGCCCTAGAGTTTTCAGTCCCCCAAATAAATCAGGCCCCAAGAGACTTTGGGCCACACGTCGGGGCATATTGTCGATGCCCGCCCTCCGTGGCCACATGGTTGTTAGGACCCCCGTGGGGGTCTAGAGGGCCCAGAGGGGGCCCGTGCTCCTTTCAGTTTTGGCCATTTTTACAGCTGCCCCGCCTGCAAGAGGGCAGCTGCACCGATGGGGGCCATTTGAGTTGGAGAGCCCCAGAGCAGGGCCTCGTGGGGATTTCTCAGTTGCGCCGCCGTAGCGGGCAACTGCAACGTTTGGCCCATATGTGCTAGAGCCCCTGAGTGGGACAGGAGGGCACAGTGAGTGCCCAGGCCTACAATTATTCACAGCTGCACGGCAATTAGCGTCAGCTACTACGTTTAGGTTGACATTTCTTTGGGGGCATTTTGGTATGAGATAGGAGTGAGATACACTCCTGCCCCAGCACAATTGCGCACTTGCAAATCCTGCTGCATTGGCAGCCGCCCTGACTTATTGGACATAGGGCATTTGAGCCCTCTGAGAAGGCCAGTTGGCCGGGGGGACTGTTAGGTTTGTAGGGTGCCTGGCCCTAATGTGATTTATGTGGTGCTAGTAAATGCGATTCATGTACTGTGTTTTATGCACCATGATTTATGCCTCTACTGTGGTTTGTTATGAGGTTATTCTCTACTGTGAGTTATGCCCCTAATGTGAGTTATGCTTAGGAGGTTACAGTCTAATATGTTTAGGCTTATGCGGTTGGCGCAGAATGTATTTCACGCCTGATGTGATACTGTGCATAATATGGTTTATGTTGCAGGAGATAATGCTGAGTACTGTGTTTGCCAGTAATTACTGGTTGTGTTCTACGTTTATTATATGTTCTACATTTACTATCTTTACTAAGTGATGGTTCTGACAGTGGCCCAATTGGCCTTGTCAGGTGTACATAATCCCCTGCAAATATTGCCTAGTGCCAGTTGGCACAGTGTATATTGTGTGATTACTATTCTAATGTGTTTTATGATAATACAAAGGCTACTTTTGATATAACCTTGTGTGGAGTTCCTTTTGTGGTGTGCCTAGTGGGTTGTTGCTGTGTGTGCGTTGCGCAAACGCTTTACACATTGCCTCCGGGATAGGCCTGACTGCTCGTACCAAGCTACCAAGGGGGTGAGCAGGGGTTATCTTCGGCGTGTAACTCCCTTGCCCGGACTAGAGTGGTGGTTTCTGCCTGGCTTTGGCGCAAGCCTAAGCCAACCAGAAATCCCATTTCTAACAGCCCCCAGAGACTTTTGACCCCCAGAGACTTTGCCCCCCCACAGACCTCAGGCCCCCAGAGACCTCAGGCCTGCACTGACCATGGTCCCCAGAGCAAGGCCCTAGCGTTCTCAGGCCCCCAGAGACCTTGGGCCCCCAGAGACCTCGGGCCTCCAGAGCTAGACCCCAGTGAACTTGGGCCTCCAGAATCCTCAGGCCCCAGAGACCTTGGAACCCAGACCTCTGGCCCTCAGACACCTTGGGCCTCCAGAGCTGGACCCCAGGGAACCTGGGCCTCCAGAAATCTCTGACCCTCGGACCTCTGGCCCCCAGAGACCTCGGGCCGCCAGAGATCTCGGGCCGCCAGAGACCTTGGGCACCCAGAGACCTTGGGCACCCAGAGCCAGACCCTCGAGACCTTGGGCCCCCAGACACCTCAGGCCCCCAGAGTTCGGGCTCCCAGAGAAATTGGGCCCCTAGAGACATCAGGCCCCCAGAGATATTGGACCCCAGAGCTAGGCCCTAAAGCTCTCGGACCCCCAGAGACCTAGGGCCCCCAGAGACCTAGGGCCCCCAGAGACCCAGGGCCCCTAGTGACCATGTGCGCCCAGAGACCCAGGGCCCCTAGTGACCATGTGCGCCCAGAGACCCAGGGCGCCTAGTGACCATGTGCGCCCAGAGACACTTGAGGCCTCAGGCCCCCAGAGACCTTGGGTCCCCCAGAGACCTCAGGCCCTTGAGACCTCAGGCCCTTGAGACCTCAGGCCCTTGAGACCTCAGGCCCTTGAGACCTCGGGCCCCCATGGACCTCGGGCCCCCAGAGACCTCGGGCTCTGGGGAAGCTAGGGGTCCGAGGTCTAAGACTTTGGGTCCCTTAGACCTCGGTCCCCTTAGAAGTCTTGGACCCCAGAGCCAGCCCCCAGAGACCTCGGGCCCCCAGAGTTTGGGCTCCCAGAGAAATTGGGCCCCTAGAGACATCGGGCCCCCAGAGATATTGGACCCCAGAGCTAGGCCCTTGAGACCTAGGGCCCCTTGAGACCTAGGGCCCCCAGAGACCCAGGGACCCTAGTGACCGTGTGCGCCCAGAGACACTTGAGGCCCCAGAGACCTCGTGTAGTGATCACTCTAGGCTGGTTAAGATGTTTTAGGAGTATTTATTGTAGATCAATAGTACAGCAGTAATACAGCCCCACCAGGAGCAGCCAGCATGGTGCTCAGCCCTTATCCAACTGTGGTTTTCATATACCAACATTCCATGTTACATCATCCTTACAGGGTTCCACTGGTGGAGAGATGGATGACATAAACAGCACTATAGCTAAGATACAACATATCCTCCTTTCTTCCAGAAGGAAAACAGAAAAGAGAAATATAGAAGAAACAGGGCAGAGGTAGAGAGAAAGGAAACAAACAAGAAACTTGAAGAAACAGATAAACATAACCTGTTTCCCATCCTCCTTTCTATAAATGAGAAAAGAAACTAAAGAATAGAAAGAGAAATCATCAATGACTACCCTCTGCACACCTACTGGCCAGGTAAGTATGCGAGAGGGCAACCCACATCAGAAGGAAAGAAGATGACAGAGAAGAAGAGAAATACCTTATATAACTCATACTTCTCCATAATATAATAAACATTTGAGTTAAAAAATAGAAAGGTACTGGGCTACAGTGTTGAGAATGAAAAGGAAAACAGAGTTGAGAGAAAAACGCCCAGTCTAACGTGAACCAATGCACTATAGTAAATGGACAAGAACCAAACTATACACCCATGTGGGTAACAATATGAACGTGCAGAGGCAACCACAAGAGAGGTCTATACATTGCACTAAGTAGTGAAGGTGTAAGACCGTGAAATATACCTCAACTGGAGGTCTATTGATATGCACAAGGAAAAGGTAAAAACCCAAAAACACACCTCACGGAGAGGTCAAGAAATGTGCATGTATGTGCGGGACAACAGTCCGCGCAACACCTCGTGTGATTGAGAATGCGGGACAGAAGCCTCGCAACATGTGAAACTTGAGGTAAAAGTGTGCACTGAAACAAAAGAGACATACCTTGTAGAGAGGTCAATGTTGTGCACAAGAGTAGCGGGAATACAACCCACGTGAAACACCCTCTGAAGAGGTAAAAACAATGTGCACTGTAACAAAAGACACATACCTCGTGGAGAGGTCAACGTTGTGCACTAGAGTAGCGGGAATACAACCCACGTGAAACACCTCGTGAAGAGGTAAAAACATTGTGCACTGTAACAAATGGGCAAAGGACCCATAAACAAAACCTTAAACACCCTATGTAGAGTAAAATGTAAACGTAACCCAGGACTGAAACCTAGACATTGTGCACTGTGTGAAGGTAAAATATATTGTGCACCGTACAACACTAAAATTATTGTGCACCATTAACTGAGTAATTAGAGTAAAGCCTCAGGTAGAGGCAAAAAACTTTAAATACTCGGCCCTAGCGTAAGGAAATCAGGTCAATAACGTGTAACTGTAAAGACACAATTTGAGGATAACATCCCACCATATGAGCATGCATAAATAACGTGCAGTACAGGTCCAAGCAAAATACTAGTATTACCCAGACAGTAACGTGTTGTGGAAAATTTGAAACGTGAAAAATTATCCCTCAAAAAAATCTGTGAAGGTTCCATTTCATGTTGCTTCATCCCGAAAACTGCTGACTTAAAAACAGTACCTGAGAATGCCATCGTACACTCCGATGGCACAAACAGCATGACAGTTCACATGGTCCCATCTAATTCTGAGGCGAGACAGTCCAAACGATGATAATCCCACGTAGTGGACTCGAAAGAGGTTTCATTGAAAGAAACACAACGCTGCAATATTCTTTGATGATAGAGGAGCATTCACGTAATGTTTGCATCTGCAAAATGGCGGCACGTATTGTGACGCCGCGCCGGATGGCTCCCGGCATCGCCATGCACTAAAAACGTCAATAGGCATCACCAGAGCAGAAACAAGCGTCACGGAGGATCGCATCGAGCTGGACACGTCACAAAGCAGGTAAGTGTGCGCGAACTGCTTGGCTTGTGGGGATGAATTTTCAAGTATAACAGAGGTGGTTGAACTGCCAAATGTTGAGGGGACGAATGGGGCCCAGAAAATAATTAAAAAGACTTACCCCCACAAGTCCAATTAAGCACTGAGCTCCATGAATGGAAACAACCGTTTCTGTGAGCGTCGCTGTGCGCATAGTGCAGTAGACCTGTGAGAAAAATCATGTAGGCACATCTCAAACAACGTCTACACCTTGTAATAAGCAGACAAATGGAGTCTATGACCCATGAACAAAGCACCCCATCCTGTGAAGAATTATAGTTGAAAACATCCACGGCTGACTGTCTGAATGATGATAGCAATGTTCATTGTGCAATATCATGAGTAGTGATCTGTACACACGTTGTAGAAACACGCAGCACATGAAGCCTTGTTTGTTGATACGCTTGAGCTGCATTTGAGGCAGGAGCTGGCACTTTAAATCCTTGTTCCTTGCATATTGAGACGCTGTGGAGGCAACACGAACTAGCTTTTGAGACGCTGTAGGGACAGCAAGAACAGACCTTTTGAGATGCTGTAGGAACAGCAGGCAGAGACTTGAGCTGCGTAGAGACTGGAACTGGCACATTTACGTAGCGGGCGACCGATGGGAGGTCACTGGTGGGGCTGATGTGTAGCCAGTAGTTCAGTAAGTGCAGCTGTAGACAGAAGAGTTGCTTCAGCTTGAGAGTAGGTCCTCAGATACTCCAGATTTGAAATTGAAGGCCTCAGAGGTAGCACACGCAGATTCTTTGCTTCAACTCGTCGCCATAAAATTGTAGTGATCACTCTAGGCTGGTTAAGATGTTTTAGGAGTATTTATTGTAGATCAATAGTACAGCAGTAATACAGCCCCACCAGGAGCAGCCAGCATGGTGCTCAGCCCTTATCCAACTGTGGTTTTCATATACCAACATTCCATGTTACATCATCCTTACAGGGTTCCACTGGTGGAGAGATGGATGACATAAACAGCACTATAGCTAAGATACAACACCTCGGGCCCCCAGAGACCTCGGGGCCCCCAGAGACCTCGGGCCCCCAGAGACCTCGGGGCCCCCAGAGACCTCGGGCCCCCAGAGACCTCGGGCCCCCAGAAACCTCGGGCCCCCAGAGACTTTAGGCCCCTAGAGACATCAGGCTCCCAGAGCTCTAAGGCCCCCCAAAGACATCGGGCCCCCAGAGACCTCAGGCCTCCAGAGCTGGACCCCAGTGAATCTGGGCCCCCAGAAACCTTAGGCCTCAGAGACCTCTGGCCATCGTACCTCGGGGCCCCCAGAGACCTCGGGCCCACAAAGAACTTGGGCACCCATAAATCTGGCGCCCAGATGCGGGACTCTGAGACCTTTGGCCCCCAGACCTGAGACCCCAGAGACCTCAGGCCACCAGAGACCTTGGGCCCTCAGAGACCTTGGACCCCAGAGCCAGGCCCTAGATCTCTCAGGCCCCCCAAATAAATCTGTCCCCAAGAGACTTTAGGGCCAAGGACTTTGGGCCCCCAGAGACTTGAGGCCACCAGAGGCCGTGGATCCCAGAGACCTATGGACCCTCAGAGTTCTATGGGCCCTCAGAAATCTCTGGTCCCCAGAGCTGTGACCCCGAGACCTCTGCCCCCCAGAGACCTCAGGCCCCCACAGACCTCAGGCCCCCCAGAGACCTCGGGCCCCCCCAGAGACCTCGGGCCCCCCCAGAGACCTGGGGCCCCCCAAGAGACCTGGGGCCCCCCAAGAGACCTGGGGCCCCCCAAGAGACCTAGGGCCCCCCAAGAGACATTGGGCCCCCAGAGACTTCAGGCCCCTAGAGACCTCAGGCCCCCAGAGTTTGGCCGGAGCTCTCAGGCCCCCAATGACATCGGGCCCCCAGAGAACTAGGGGTCCCAGAGACCTCGGGCCTCCAGAGCTGGACCCCAGTGAACCTGGATCCCCAGAAACCTCTGGCTCTCAGACCTCTGGCCCTCAGACCTCTGGCCCTCAGACCTCTGGCCCCCAGAGACCTCTGGCCCCCAGAGACTTTCGGCCCCCCAGAGACTTTCGGCCCCCCAGAGACTTTGGACTCCATAGCCAGGCCCTAGAGCTCTGACCCACAAAGACATCAGCCCCAGAGAACTTGGGCACCCAGGGACCTATGGCCCCCAGAGAGCTTTGGGCCCCCAGAGAGCTTTGGGCCCCCAGAGAGCTTTGGGCCCCCAGAGAGCTTGGGCCCCCAGAGAGCTCAGGTCCCCAGAGACTTTGGCCCTCCACACACCTCGGGCCCTCAGACACCTCGGGCCCTCAGACACCTCGGGCCCTCAGACACCTCGGGCCCTCAGACACCTCGGGCCCTCAGACACCTCGGGCCCTCGGACACCTCGGGCCCTCGGACACCTCGGGCCCTCACAGACTTTGGGCCCCCACAGACTTTGGGCCCCAAGAGACCTCAGGCCCACATTGACCTTGGGTCCCCCGAGCCAGGCCCTAGAGTTCTCAGGCCCCCAGAGACCTCAGGCCTCCAGAACTGGACCCCAGTGAACTTGGGCCCCCAGAGACCTCAGCCCCCAGAGACCTCAGCCCCCAGAGACCTCAGCCCCCAGAGACCTCTGGCCCCCAGAACTGGACCCCAGTGAACTTGGGCCCCCAGAAACCTCGGGCCCCCAGAGACCTTGGGTGCCCCAATTGTACTTAGGCTCCCAGAAATCTGGCCCACAGACCTGAGACCCCAGAAGACCTCTGGCCACCAGAGACCTCAGGCCCTCAGAGACCTTGGACCCCAGAGCCAGGCCCTAGAGCTCTCAGGCCCCAAATAAATCGGGCCCCCAGAGGCTTTGGGCCCCCCGACTTTGGGCGCCCTGGAGACTTTGGGCCCCCCAGAGACCTTTGGCCCCCCAGGACCCTGCAGGCCCCCAGACACCTGGGGGACCCAAAGACCTTGGGTGCCTATAGACCTATGGCCCACAGAGACCTTCGGCCCCCAGGACTTTGTGCCCCCAGAGACTTTGGGCCCCCAGAGACTTTGGGCCCCCAGAGACCTTGGGCCCCCAGAACTGGACCCCAGTGAACTTGGGCCCCCAGAGACCTTGGGCCCCCCAATTGTACTTAGGCTCCCAGAAATCTGGCCCCCAGACCTGAGACCTCTGGCCACCAGAGACCTCAGGCCCTCAGAGACCTTGGACCCCAGAGCCAGGCCCTAGGCTCTCAGGCCCCCAAATAAATCAGGCCCCCAGAGACTTTGGGCCCCCTGGAGACTTTGGGCCCCTCGGTGCTTTGGGCCCCCAGACACTTGAGGCCCCCAGACACTTGAGGCCCCCAGACACCTTCGGGACCCCAGAGCTGGACCCCAGTGACCTTGGGCCCCCGGAGACCTTGTGCCGCTAGAGACCGCAGGCCCCCAGAGACCTTGGACTGCAGAGCCAGGCCCTAGAGCTCCCAGGCCCTCAAAGACCTCGGTCCCCAGAGAACGTGGGCCCCCAGAGAACATGAGCCCGCAGAGAACGTGAGCCCGCAGGGAACGTGAGCCCGCAGGGAACGTGAGCCCGCAGAGAACGTGAGCCCGCAGAGACCTATGGCCCCCAGAGACCTATGGCCCCCAGAGACCTATGGCCCCCAGAGACCTATGGCCCCCAGAAACTTCAGGGGCTCAGAAACTATGGGCCTCCAGAGACCTCGGGCCACTAGAGGCCTCAGGCCCACAAAGAACTTGGGCTCCCCAGACCTCTGGCCCACAGATCTGGCCCCCAGAGACCTTGGGCCCCCAGAGACCTTGGGCCCCCAGAGACCTTGGGCCCCCAGAGACTTTGGGCCCCTAGAGACGTCAGGCCCCTAGAGATATTGGACCCTAGAGCTCTAGGGCCCCCGAGAGACCTAGGGCCCCCCCGAGACCTAGTGCCCCTAGAGACCATGTGTGCCTAGAGACCTAGGGCCCACAGAGACCTCGGGCCCCCAGAGACCTCGGGCCCCCAGAGATATTGGACTTCAGAGCTAGCCCCCAGAGCTCTAGGGCCCCCAGAGCTCTAGGGCCCCCAGGGCTCTAGGGCCCCCAGAGGCTTTGGGCTCCCTCAGACTTTGGGCCCCCACAGACTTTGGGCCCCCACAGACCTTGGGCCCCCAGAGACCTTGGGCCCCCAGAGCTCTAGGGCCCCCAGAGCTCTAGGGCCCCCAGAGACCTAATGCCCCCAGAGACCTAATGCCCCCAGAGACCTTCGGGCCCCCAGAGACCTCGGGCTCCCAGAGCTGGGACCCTAAGACTTTGGGTCCCTTAGACCTCGGGCATCTTAGACCTCGGCCCTCAAAAGCCTTGGACCCTAAAGCCAGCCCCCAGAGACCTTGGGGGGGCCCCCAGAGACCTCGGGCCCTCAGACTTTGGGCCCCCAGAGTCTTTAGGCCCCTGGAGACCTCAGGCCCCCAGAACTCTAAGGCCCCCAAAGACATCGGGCTGCCAGAGACCTCAGGCCTCCAGAGCTGGACCCCAGTGAACCTGGGCCCCCAGAATCCTTAGGCCTCAGTGACCTCGGGGCCCCCCGGAGACCTCGGGCCCCCCGGAGACCTCGGCCCCCCAGAGACCTCGGCCCCCCAGAGACCTCGGCCCCCCAGAGACCTCGGGCCAACAAAGAACTTGGGCTCCCAGAAATCTTTCCGCCAGAGCTTTGGCCCCCAGATGCGGTACTCTGAGACTTCTGGCCCCCAGTCATGAGAACCCAGAGACCTCCGACCACCAGAGACCTCGGGCCCTCCAAGACATTGGACCCCAGAGCCAGGCCCTAGTGCTCTCAGGCCCCAAGTGACTTGGGCCCCCAGAGACTTCAGGCCCCCAGAGACTTCAGGCCCCCAGAGCCCTTGGATCCCAGAGCCAGGCCCTAGAGCTCTCAGGCCCGCAAAGACATCGGGCCCCCAGAGAACTTGGGCCCCAGAGACCTTTGGGCCTCCAGAAACCTATGGGCCCTCAGACCTCTGGCCCCCAGAGCAGGGACCCCAAGACCTCTGGCCCCCAGAGCCGGGACCCCAAGACCTCTGGCCCCCAAAGCCAGGCCCTCCAGAGACCTCAGGCCCTCCAGAGACCTCAGGCCCCCTGAGACCTCGGGCTCCCAGGGACATAGAGCCCCCAAAAACTTTGGCTCCCAGAGACTTTGGGCCCCTAGAGACCTAGGGGTCCCAGAGACCTCAGGCCTCCAGAGCTGGACCCCAGTGAACCTGGGCCCCCAGAGACCTCTGGCACTCAGACCTTGGGCCCCCAGAGACCTTGGGCCCCCAGAACCTTGTGGCCCCCAGAGACCTTGGGGCCCCCAGAGACCTTGGGGCCCCCAGAGACTTAAGGCCCCCAGAGACCTTGGGCTGCTAGAGACTTAAGGCCCCCAGAGACCTTGGGCCCCCAGAGACCTTGGGCCGCTAGAGACCTCGGGCGCACAAGAACTTGGACACCAGAGCCAGGCCCTAGAGCTCTCAGGCCTGCAAAGACATCGGCCCCCAGAGAACTTGGGCCCCCAGAGAACTTGGGCCCCCAGAGACCTTGGGCCCCCAGAGACTTTGGGCCCCCACAGACCTTGGGCCCTCAGAGACCTCAGGCCCGCACTGACTTTGGTCCCCAGAGCCAGGCCCTAGAGTTCTCAGGCCCCCAGAGACCTTGGGCCCCCAGACACCTCAGGCCCCAGAGACCTTGGAACCCAGACCTCTGGCCCCTAGACCTCTGGCCCCTAGACCTCTGGCCCCTTGAGACCTCGGGCCCCCAGACACCTCGGGCCCCCGAGACTGCGGGTGCCCCTATAGAACTTGGGCTCCCAGAAATCTGGCCCCCAGACCTGAGACCCCAGAGACCTCAGGCTACCAGAGCTGGGACCCTAAGACTTTGGGCCCCTTAGACCTCAGCCCTTAAAAGCCTTGGACCCCAGAGCCATCCCCCAGAGACCTCGGGCCCCCAAAGGCATTTGGGCCCCCAGAGACCTCAGGCCCCCAGAAACTGAGCTCCCAGAGAAATTGGGCCCCTAGAGACATCAGGCCCCCAGAGATATTGGACCCCAGAGCTTGGTCCTAGAGCTCTGAGGCCCCCAGAGACCTCGGGCCCCCAGAGACCTCGGGCCACCAGAGACCTCAGGCCCTAGATCTGGGCCGCCAGAGACCTTGGGCCACCAGACAACTTGGAACCCAGAGCCAGGCCCTCGAGACCTCAGGCCCTCAAGACCTTTGCCACCAGAGACCTCGGGCCCCCAGAGACCTCGGGCTTCCAGAGCTGGGACCCTAAGACTTTGGGTCCCTTACACCTCGGGCCCCTTAGACCTAGTCCCTCAAAAGCCTTGGACCCCAAAGCCAGCCCCTAGAGAGCTTGGGCCCCCAGAGACCTTGAACCCCTGGAGAGCTTGGGCCCCCAGGGACCTTGGGTCCCCAGAGACTTTGGGTCCCCAGAGACTTTGGGCCCTCAGAGACTTTAGGCCCCTAGAGACCTCAGGCCTCCAGAGCCGTACCCCAGAGACCTCAGGCCCCCAGAGACCTCAGGCCCCCAGAGACCTCAGGCCCCCAGAGACCTCAGGCTCCAGAAATCAGGCCTCCAGACCCGAGACCCCAGAGACCTCAGGCCACCAGAGACTTCGGGCCCTCAGAGACCTTGGACCCCAGAGTCAGGCCCTAGAGCTCTCAGGCCCCCAAATAAATCAGGCCCCAAGAGACTTTGGGCCCCCAGAGACTTTGGGCCCCCAGAGACTTTGGGCCCCCAGAGACCTCTGGCCCCCAGAGACCTTGGGTGCCCCAATTGTACTTAGGCTCCCAGAAATCTGGCCCCCATACCTGAGACCCCAGAGACCTCTGGCCACCAGAGACCTCCGGCCCTCAGAGACCTTGGACCCCAGAGCCAGGCCCTAGAGCTCTCAGGCCCCCAAATAAATCAGGCCCCCAGACACTTTGGGCCCCCTGGAGACTTTGGGCCCCCTGGAGACTTTGGGCCCCCAGACACTTGAGGCCCCCAGACACTTGAGGCCCCCAGACACTTGGGGCCACCAGACACTTGGGGCCACCAGACACC
The DNA here is from genome assembly GCA_963921515.1 of Calotriton arnoldi. NCBI lineage: Eukaryota > Metazoa > Chordata > Amphibia > Caudata > Salamandridae > Calotriton > Calotriton arnoldi. Next base: position 1,141,290 of record CAWUFW010005196.1, on the reverse strand, counting down.
TTCGGGCCCCCAGAGCTGGACCCCAGAGTCCTTGGGCCCACAGAGACATTGTGCCGCTAGAGACCTCAGGCCCCCAGAGCCAGGCCCTAGAGCTCCCAGGCCCTCAAAGACCTCGGCCCCCAGAGAACTTGGGGCCCCCAGAGAACTTGGGGCCCCCAGAGAACTTGGAGCCCCCAGAGAACTTGGAGCCCCCAGAGACCTTTGGAACCCCTGACACCTTGGGCACCCAAAGACCTTTGGTGCCCAGAGACCTATGGCCCACAGAGACCTATGGCCCACAGAGACCTAAGACCCCGAGAGAGCTTGGACCCCCAGAGACCTCGGGCCTCCAGAAATGGACCCAGAGAACTTGGGACCCCAGAAACCTCAGACGCACAGAAACTTTGGGCCCCCAGAGACCTCGGGCCACTAGAGACCTCGGGCCCACAAAGAACTTGGGCTCCCAGAAATCTGGCCCCCAGACCTCTGGCCACAGATCCGGGACTCTGCCCCCAGAGACCTTGGGCCCCCAGAGACCTTGGGCCACCAGAGACCTTGGGCCACCAGAGACCTTGGGCCACCAGAGACCTTGGGCCCCCAGAGACCTTGGGCCCCCAGAGACCTTGGGCCATCAGAGACCTTGGGCCACCAGAGACCTTGGGCCACCAGAGACCTTGGGCCACCAGAGACCTTGGGCCACCAGAGACCTAGGACCCACCAGAGACCTAGGACCCACCAGAGACCTAGGACCCACCAGAGACCTAGGACCCCCCAGAGACCTAGGACCCCCCAGAGACCATGGGCCCACAGAGACCTTTGGGACTCCAGAGACCTTTGGGCCCCTAGAGACATCAGGCCCCCAGAGATATTGGACCCCAGAGCTAGGCCCTAGAGCTCTTAGGGCCCCCAGAGACCTAGGACCCCCAGAGACCTAGGACCCCCAGAGACCTAGGACCCCCAGAGACCTAGGACCCCCCAGAGACCTAGGACCCCCAGAGACCTAGGACCCCCCAGAGACCTAGGACCCCCCAGAGACCTAGGACCCCCAGAGACCTAGGACCCCCAGAGACCTAGGACCCCCAGAGACCTAGGACCCCCCAGAGACCTAGGACCCCCCAGAGACCTAGGACCCCCAGAGACCTAGGACCCCCCAGAGACCTAGGACCCCCAGAGACCTAGGACCCCCAGAGACCTAGGACCCCCAGAGACCTAGGACCCCCAGAGACCTAGGACCCCCCAGAGACCTAGGACCCCCCAGAGACCTAGGACCCCCAGAGACCTAGGACCCCCCAGAGACCTAGGACCCCCAGAGACCTAGGACCCCCAGAGACCTAGGACCCCCCAGAGACCTAGGACCCCCCAGAGACCTAGGACCCCCCCAGAGACCTAGGACCCCCCAGAGACCTAGGACCCCCCAGAGACACTTGAGGCCCCTAGAGACCTCGGGCCCCTAGAGACCTCGGGCCACCAGAGAACTTGGAGCCCCGAGCCAGTCCCTCGAGACTTCAGGCCCTCAAGACCTCAGGCCCTCAAGTCTTTTGGCCCCCTGAGACTTCGGGCCCCCAGAGACTTTGGGCCCCCAGAGACTTTGGGCCCCCAGAGACTTTGGGCCCCCAGAGACTTTGGGCCCCCAGAGACTTTGGGCCCCCAGAGACTTTGGGCCCCCAGAGACTTTGGGCCCCCAGAGACTTTGGGCCCCCAGAGACTTCGGGCCCCCCAGAGACCTTCAGGCCCCCCAGAGACCTTCAGGCCCCCAGAGACCTTCAGGCCCCCAGAGACCTCAGGACCCTTCAGTGCAGATCGTCGAAGTACTTGTTTTCTGTGTCAGAGTTTAGTCCAGGTGTATTCTAAAGTCCTGTAGTCAGGGGTTCCTACTTTATACCCAAGGAAGGGGTGGGACAAACTCTGGGGACCCACCTATGGGAGGGTCAGGAAAGAGGGGTGGCTACACCCATTTCCTTTGTCCAGTTTCGCGCCAGAGCAGGGGCTGGTAGCCCCTGCAACCGGTTTGAGCTGGGCTATGCACAGGGACACCAAATGTGCCCCCAGTGCAGACTTCAAAGCACTCGTGGAGTGCACCCACCCAGCCCCAATACACTAAAGCCCGTCTGGGAAACCTATTGTCCAGGCCTCCCCTGCCGGAGTTTCGTCCAGCAGCAGGAGGGCAGACTCGTGTCTGTGGCTGCAGCATCCATTTTGTGATGCCAGGGTTCTGTTAAGCTGGTACCGGGTGTACCGGTGGTGCCATGTTTCTCCCTCTAGTAGGGTGGAATCATACCTCCCACCCCAGTTACTGGGGTGGAGGTATGATTCCAAGGTGTTTGACACCAAACACTACATGTTTCCATGCGGCCATTCTCAAGTTAGCATTTACCGCGAGGTTATAATGCACTAAAGAGTATATGGTTGGCTGCATCACAAACCACCCCGGAATGAAGATTCCAAAAGCTGCAGAGTGGCTCTGCTCATGCATGAGCACCCTCTCACATGAAACCCAGCACCCTGCCTTCAGGATTGTTAACTCCTGCCATAGGGGTGAGTGATAGGTTTACATGTGCAGTGATATGGAGAGATATAGGGAACCTATATCTCAGTAAGGGGTACATACACCACCTTACACAGGCTGCTGTAGCAGACCTGTTGTGTCATTTTGGATGGCCTCTCAGGGGTGGCATAATACATGCTGCAGCCCCTGGGAGGCCTCTGGGGTACCTATGCCCTGGGTACATAGTATACCATATACTAGGGACTTATAAGGGTACCCCAGAATCCAATCTGGAGTGTACCTAAAGTACATGAAATCAATTTAAGGGGATAGCAGATAGGCTGGGGTCCTGAATAGCAGGATCCCAGCCAAACTAAGTTGAAAACCAGCAAAACACCAGGAAAAAAGTGGGGGCAACCATGCAGTCAGATTCCACCTTCCTACACTTGGGCCCCCAGAGTCTTTGGGCCCCCAGGGACCTCTGCCCCTCAGAGACTTTGGGCCCCCAGAGTCTTTAGGCCCCTGGAGACCTCAGGCCCCCAGAACTCTAAGGCCCCCAAAGACATCGGGCTGCCAGAGACCTCAGGCCTCCAGAGCTGGACCCCAGTGAACCTGGGCCCCCAGAATCCTTAGGCCTCAGAGACCTCTGCCCCCCGGAGACCTCGGGCCCCCAGAGACCTCGGGCCCACAAAGAACTCAGGCTCCCAGAAATCTTTCCGCCAGAGCTTTGGCCCCCAGATGCGGGACTCTGAGACCTCTGGCCCCCAGACCTGAGAACCCAGAGACCTCAGGCCACCAGAGACCTCGGGCCCTCAGAGACATTGGACCCCAGAGCCAGGCCCGAGAGCTCTCAGGCCCCCAAATAAATCAGGCCCCAGGAGACTTTGGGCCCCCAGAGACCTTGGATCCCAGAGCCAGGCCCTAGAGCTCTCAGGCCCGCAAAGACATCGGGCCCCCAGAGAACTTGGGCCCCTGTTAGATTTGGGGGTCTCTAGTTGGCAATAGTATACACCTTTGACCAAATAGGGACCCTTGCTTCTAGTCGGGGTAAGGGGGATACACTACTAAAATAACCCCTGCTCACCCCCTTGGTAGCTTGGCACGAGCAGACAGGCTTATCTCAGAGGCAGTGTGTTAAGCATTTGTGAACACATACAGTAATACAGTGAAAACACTACAGAGGGACACCACACAGGTTTTATAAAAATAAGTATACTTTATATAGATTTATCACAAGACCACAAACGACAAAAATCCACAATACTGTAATCAATAATACTTCAAGATGGTAGAAATGGTTTAAAAATAGGTTCTTCACTTAAAAGCAGTCTTTAGCAACAAATAACCCCAACTGGAGTTATCACGACGTCGAGGTCAAAGAAATCCCAAATTACGGCGCCGACCGCAAGGTGCGGGGCGTCTGGCCCAGAGTCAAAACAGACCCACAAAGAACAGTACCTTGGAAAAGCGAAAACAAAGAACGCTCACGGCGTCCGGGAGGTGCGGCGTCGTTGGCGCGTTGCGGCGTCGGTTCCTTGCTTCGGGGGAGATGATGCGTCGGGACCTGGATGCTTGTGCAGGCAGGGGAGGCGTTGGTTCCTGACCGGAGAGGAGGTGACGTCACGATGGCGCCGAAGCCACGGTTCCGTACGATGTCACGATGTTGATGGATTCTTGACCACCCACGTTGACGATCGGCTCCGCGATGATGTCGGCTTCGGAGTCGATGCGGCACAGCAGCAGGCGTCGGGCCGGAGTCGTAAGTTGGAGCACCACTCACGGCTATGGCAGGCTTACGATGTCGCTCGCTGGCGTCGATGTGGCACGGCGGTCGGCGTCGGGTCTTCGTTGCAAGTCGGAGCAGCGCTCACGGCTTCGATGCAGGAGACGGCGTCGCTCGCCGGTGTCGGTGGTGCAAATTCCTTCTGTAGCACCAGAACAGCAAGTTCCAGATGCAGGCAAACAGAAGGGGGTGAAGTCTGGTATCCCTGAGACTTCGGTCAGGAGGCAAGCTCAAATCAAGCCCTTGGTGTAATATTCTGCAAGATGATGAAAGTACACACACAGTTCCTTTATCCTCTCCTTGGCACTGAAGACACCACTGTAGGCCAACACAGCACACTGGCAGGGGGGCAGTCCAACTCCTACAGCTTCCTTTGGTTCTTCTCCTTGGCAGAGGTTCATCTTGTTGTTCCAGAAGTGATCTAAAGTTCTGGGTTCAGGGCCCCAATATTTATACCCCTAAATCCTTTATCCTCTGAAGGCAGAGGGGCCTGTACCTAGTCCAAACCAGTTCTTGTCAGTCCTGGAGCACTTTGTTGACAAGACTCCTTTCCTTTCACAGTGTAGGCCAGGGACATCAGACGCACCACAGGAGGTGGAGCCAGCATTGTGGAGGGAAGGCACAGCCCTATTCAGGTCCCAGGTGCAACTCCTCCCACCCATTTGCATGCAGATCTCTCTATTCAGCCCGGTGCTGACTCACCCTGTCTCCTGGAATCCCCCAGTCCCTGTCACTCACAAAACCAGACACACAATACACAACCTAGCAGAGGCAGGCTTGGACAGTTAGGCAAGAAAATACCTACTTTCTAAAAGTGGTATTTTCAAACACAGAATGTTAAAACCAACTTCACTAAAAGATGTATTTTATCATTCTGAGTTCAGGCATACTAAATTCGTTTTCCTACCATGTTCCCTGGGTCAGTTAGGATTATAAGATGTAATAATCAAACTGCCCATTCTGGCCTATGGAGAACAGGTAGCCTTGCATTAGTGAAAAACGAAAATGGCTGTAATTCACTATTCGGTCATGCCACACACACCAGGGCATGTCCTACCTTATACTTACAATGCACCCTGCCCTTGGGCCTACCTTAGGGGTGTCTGATATGAAGATAAGGGAAGGTTTAGGGACTGGCAAGTGGGTGCACTTGCCAAGTCGACATGGCAGTACAGACTGCACACAGGCTCTGCAATGGCAGGCCTGAGACACACTTTACAAGCTGCTTCTGTGCGTGGCACAACCAGTGCTGCAAGCCCACCAGCAGCATTTGATTTACAGGCCCTGGGCACACCTGGTGCACTATACTAGGGTCTGACAAGTAAATCAAATAACCCAATCATGGAGTCACTAATCCATACATCAATTTAACATAGGGAGAGCATATGCACTTTAGCACTGATCAGCAGTGGTAAAGTGCCCAGAGTCATAAAACCAACAAAAACAGGTCAGAGAAAAATACAGGAGGAAGGCAAAAAGTTCAGGGATGACCCTGCAAAAAGGGCCAAGTCCAACACAACCCCCTTCCAGCCAAAACGCAGGGTAGATCAATCACTACCTGGATGGGATTACCTGCTTTGGGCGATAGAACATGGACCCTGGCCCGCAACAGCAGGGGCATACTCCAGTTCTACGCCATAGACAATGACATAGACATAGACAATGGCACAAATTGACACCTACACTTTTTAGAGAAACTTTTATCCCTCCAGATTTTTCATTTTTAGACACGGTAGAGAAACGACTAGCGGATTTTCAGGACGCATTACTAATCACCTTAGATGAACTAACCCCCCTGAAAAGTTCATCAGTGGCCCCCAAGCGTCCCCAGACTCCATGGTACTCAACAGACCTTCGACTCGAAAAAAGTCGATGCAAAAAGATAGAGCGTCAATGGCGCAGATCCCAAACACCTTCTGACAAAGTAAAATATAAAATTGCCATAGACTCCTATCATAAAAACATCAAAGCTGCTCAAAAAAAATATATAGCAGACCAGCTAGCACAAGCAGATAACACCTCTAAAGCGCTTTTCCAAGTACTTAACACCTTCATAAATCCCAAAGCTTGTACTCAGGAAGACGCACCAACCCAGTTACTCTGTGATAACATTGCGGACTTTCTTACACAAAAGATTGATAACATCTACAATAAAATTACTACTACTGTTACTAGCACTAGGAATGAACCAACTGCAGAATTACCCCCTGACTCATATAATTCTCTCACTTTAAAAGAATTTCCTCTGCTCACTATTAAAAGTACAGAAAACTTATTACAATCTATTAAATCCGGATCCCCTAAAGATTTAATTCCATCTAAAATCTCCAGAAGTTTAGCAGCAGAGTTGGCTGCTCCCCTGTGTTCTATTTTAAATAGTTCAATTAAAGAAGGCAAGCTTCCCTCCGAGTGGAAAGCTGCCCAGATAATGCCTATTAGGAAAAACACCAAGCTACCCCCTGATGTAATTTCCAACTATCGTCCCATTTCACTTCTCCCTCTATATAGTAAAATGCTGGAAAAGCATATCAACACTCATCTTTCCACCTTTATAGAATCATCAGACTGTCTTGACTATTCGCAGTCGGGATTCCGTCCTAAGTACAGTACCGAATCAGCTCTGGTCAATGTCATGGATGACATCCGAATGCATGCGGATGCTGGTCGAGCAGTGATTCTTATACTGCTCGACCTCTCCGCAGCATTTGACACTATCTCACATCAGATTTTGTTGGAGAGATTACGGGCTATAGGAATACAGGACAATGCACTAGACTGGTTAACTGACTTCTTAAAGGGAAGAACTCAAACAGTTAACCTTGGCCCCTTCAAATCTCAGACAAGTATGGTAACAAAGGGTGTGCCTCAGGGCTCTTGTCTCAGCCCTTCATTATTTAATATATATGTCGCCACACTTGCAGCACTTTTAAGAAAGATTGGATTTACTCCCATCTCATATGCGGACGACACACAGCTCCTTCTCTCCTTCGACAAAAATACACCTAACATCAAGAGCACTTTTGCAAATGCCATGAAAACTATCACATCATGGATGAGTAATAACTTTCTGCAGTTAAATGCAGATAAAACTGAAATAATGCTATTCAAAGACGCAGTGACCAGATGGTCACCGTGCTGGTGGCCAGAAGAGCTGGGACCAGCACCATCCCCTAAATTAGTGGTCAAGAATCTGGGTGTGCTAATTGATAGCAAACTTAATTTGGATGACCATATAGCCACCACAAAACGGACTTGCTTCCATGTTCTCAGCCTGCTCCGGAAGGTTTTTCACATTCTCCCTTCTTCAACACGAAAAACCCTGATACATGCAATGGTCCTTAGCCGACTGGACTTCAGCAATGCTCTGCTGATCTCCGCTAAAACAACTGCCTTGAGCAGCTTACAAGTGGTCCAGAATACGGCGGCCCGATTGGTGACTAGTGCTCCCCCCCGAACTCCATCAGGTCCCCTGCTACGCAAATTACATTGGCTGCCTATACGTAAAAGAATAGAATTTAAAATTGGTTGCTTGGTTTTCAAAGGCCTCAATAAAATGGGACCTAAATATCTAGCAGACAAACTGGTTAGATATACACCTTCGCGCACCCTTCGATCAGCAGATAAGGGCCTTCTTACTGTCCCGCGCATAAAACAAACTAGGCTAGGAGGCAAAGCATTCTCCTACATAGCCCCACAATTATGGAACCAGCTACCTCTGGATATCCGCCAATGCACTAATTACCTAACTTTCAGGAAAAAACTTAAAACTTCACTTTTTTAGTTCTCCGTGCCTCTCTAGTCGCCATTAGCGCGGAGATACCCCATTTGGGGTGATTCATGCGCTTTATAAATGACAGAAATAAAATAATAAAATTCTGAACCCATTTGGATACCTCTGTCCATACTCTCAGGGCCCACCAAGCTAACCCATGGGGAACCCTTCTCCGCACCTGTGGACACCATCTGTGCAGCACCTAACCTTAGCTTGCTCACAGGTGTGTCCCAACAGACAGACAGCAAGCCACAGTGGCCACTGACAGTGGTCAGTGATGAGACCCAGGCCTTATGCCTCTCAGGGCTCTCAAACCTCTGTGGCGTCAGAGAGCGGGGGCAGTAGCCCCAGGTGCTTGGCACCCTTTGTCCACTCTCCCTCCTGTGAGGTCAGGTATGACATCCTGACACTGACCCACCAGCCCCGGGCCTGTACCTGGCGGCTGGACAGGAGACTGGGGTGGGCTTTCCCACACCCGGTCCTCCTCCTCCTCACTGGGGCTCTGTACCCTCTCACCTGGAGTGGTACCCCCTTCCAGAATTGCCAGGGCACCTGTGGCAGGTGTCCTGCACAATTCGCCCACCAGTTCAGGGGTTCGATCCTGCAACTGGGCGTCCAGGTCAGGGGGGACACCACGAACCTGGCCCTCCAACCTAGGGTCTAGACCCTCCAGTTGAACCGGGGTCAGAGGCGAGGGCTCCCTCCCTCTGCACCCCCTTCCAGAGTACTGCACCCTCCCATCAGGAGCGGTACCCCCAGAAGACAAACCGGTCAGGACACTGTTTACAGTTGTCCCACCCTCCAGGTCAGACAACACCTGAACCTGGCTTCCCAACCCAGGGACCAACCCCTGCGGTTGAACACTTGCCCGGCGCACCAGGACTTCATTGGGAGCACATATGCCCCCCCGAGGGTGACACACAACTCATGTCGTGTGACAGTCTGCCTGGCGCAGATCTCCCGACCCCTGTCCATCTGACAGAGCGTGAAGATCCCCCAGGCCAGAAGTGGTGTCACCATGGTCATTCACTGGTGACTCAGCCCTTCTGGCTGGCCCCTGACACACTGGTTCTTCCACTGGGGACTCTTTCCCCCTCTCACCCCTCAATCTGGACTTCTGCACCCTCCACTTAGGAGTGGCACTGCCAGACACCAGAACTGATGGAGGTCTGATTACAGACTCTCCCAGTTCACCAGACACTAGGGGATCCCCTTCAACGGGCGGCCCATCAGGACAGACTAGGTTCCCCACCTGGTGTTCCCTTAAAGAACCATCCAGGCTCTGAGACTGAGGTTGGGCACTATCGGGACATAACCCATTCTCACTCCTTCCCCTTAAAGACAGGACGTGAGGCCCTACACCCCTCTCACTACAACAGGACCTAGCTGGGCTACTCTGAGCCACTTCCACCACGCTGGGTTGGAAGATACCTGAGCCACTCCCTTTAGGGTCCCTCCCCAATTCCTCTTCAGACCCTCTGGAATGCACAAAAAGGTCTGCCTCCCTGGTGAGCTCCCTGGGATCAGAGAACTCACTCTCCAACAGGTGTTGGCATAGCTCTGGAAAACAGGGACTTAAAATATGCTCTCCCACAATTGGATCACACAGACCCCTACAAGGGTTAACCAAACTATCCTTCACCTCACCATCCAGTGCCTCGCACACGTACTCCACACCACTCTCCTGAGATTGGCAAGACAGTATCTGACTGTCTCGATCACTCAACCCACACTCTTCTGGGCGGTCTCCACATCCACACACCAGGACTTCAACCATGGGGGAACCTCCCTCCCTGCTCCTCTCAGCTAGAGTCAGTGGAGTGTACCTCCCAACACTAGGACCATGAACCCCTGCGCCAGTGCCCCAATCTACTTCCGGGACACTGCGCACTACTGGAGCTACCTCAGATCCTTGAACCTCCTGGTGTATGTTAACCCCCTCCAAGTCAGGTGCCAAATCTCTGGGTGTGTGTACTATTCCCTCAGCACTAGAAAATTCAATATTGCTGCCACCATCTGAGCTGGATTCCACCTCCAACTCAGCAAAGCTCACTTCCTGAGCTACATACATTTCTTGTTGCTGGGCTGAGACCCTCATGGCCTCAAGCCTCTCGAGCTCTCTCATTCTCAACTCATGTTCCCATATCATTCTCTCTCTCTCTCTCCAAGGCTAACTTGTTATTTTCAAACTCCAGCTTCTTATTCTCTAGGTCCTTTTGACCCTCCATTTTGAGCCTGGCCAGCTCCATTTTATGCCTTCTATTTCTCTCCCTATCCTCCAGCTCTCCTGGGGACAGGTCTTTCGAAGAAACACTGCTGCCTGGCGGGGTAGGTACTTTCTCCCCCCTTGGACCCACTGGCCCATCTAGCTGCCCTTCTGCCTCCTCCACAGGGTGCTCCACATTTTCAGATGCATTTCTTGCTTCCACCCAGGCCCTCAGCGCCTTGTGGAACTCATCCTTTTTAGTGAGGCCTGTAATAGCAACTTTAAATTTCCTACAGAAGGCTTTCAGCTGTTTGGCATTATAGGTATCCAACCTCTCTTCCTCAAACTCTGGATCCATAGAGGCAATAGATGCTGGTGGACTCGTGGCAATAAGAGTTGGCAGTTCTCAGAAAAATAACAGTCCAAGGAGAAAATAATTCTACCAAAAAAAGTATGTGGTTGCGTTTGGTCTGCACTCACTAGTAGTGTACACCAATCACTGTATATGAGTCACAAATGCAAGTCCAGGATCCTCACTGCTGACTACCAATGTTAGAACTGGGGGTCTCTAGTTGGCAATGGTATACACCTTTGACCAAATAGGGACCCTTCCTTCTAGTCAGGGTAAGGGGGATACACTACTAAAATAACCCCTGCTCACCCCCTTGGTAGCTTGGCACGAGCAGACAGGCTTATCTCAGAGGCAGTGTGTTAAGCATTTGTGAACACATACAGTAATACAGTGAAAACACTACAGATGGACACCACACAGGTTTTATGAAAATAAGTATACTTTATATATATTTATCACAAGACCACAAACGACAAAAATCCACAATACTGTAATCAATAATACTTCAAGATGGTAGAAATGGTTTAAAAATAGGTTCTTCACTTAAAAGCAGTCTTTAGCAACAAATAACCCCAACTGGAGTTATCAGGACGTCGAGGTCAAAGAAATCCCAAAGTACGGTGCTGACCGCGAGGTGCGCGGCGTCGGGCCTGGAGTCAAAACAGACCCACAAAGAACAGTACCTTGGAAAAGCGAAAACAAAGACCGCTCACGGCGTCCGGGAGGTGCGGCGTCGTTGGCGCGTTGCGGCGTCGGTTCCTTGCTTCGGGGGAGATGATGCGTCGGGACCTGGATGCCTGCGCAGGCAGGGGAGGCGTCGGTTCCAGACCGGAGAGGAGGTGACGTCACGATGGCGTCGAAGCCACGGTTCCGTACGATGTCACGATGTCGATGGATTCTTGACCACCCACGTCGACGATCGGCTCCGCGATGATGTCCGCTTCGGAGTCGATGCGGCACAGCAGCATGCGTCGGGCCGGCGTCGTAAGTCGGAGCAGCGCTCACGGCTATGGCAGGCTTACGATGTCGCTCGCTGGCGTCGATGTGGCATGGCGGTCGGCGTCGGGTCTTCGTTGCAAGTCGGAGCAGCGCTCACGGCTTCGATGCAGGAGACGGTGTCGCTCGCCGGCGTCGGTGTTGCAAATTCCTTCTGTAGCACCAGAACAGCAAGTTCCAGATGCAGGCAAACAGAAGGGGGTGAAGTCTGGTATCCCTGAGACTTCGGTCAGGAGGCAAGCTCAAATCAAGCCCTTGGTGTAATATTCTGCAAGATGATGAAAGTACACACACAGTTCCTTTCTCCTCTCCTTGGCACTGAAGACACCACTGTAGGCCAACCCAGCAACACAGCACACTGGCAGGGGGGGCAGTCCAACTCCTACAGCTTCCTTTGGTTCTTCTCCTTGGCAGAGGTTCGTCTTCTTGTTCCAGAAGTGATCTAAAGTTCTGGGGTCAGGGCCCCAACATTTATACCCCTAAATCCTTTGTCCTCTGAAGGCAGAGGGGCCTGTACCTAGTCCAAACCAGTTCTTGTCAGTCCTGGAGCACTTTGTTGACAAGACTCCTTTCCTTTCACAGTGTAGGCCAGGGACATCAGACGCACCACAGGAGGTGGAGCCAGCATTGTGGAGGGAAGGCACAGCCCTATTCAGGTCCCAGGTGCAACTCCTCCCACCCATCTGCATGCAGATCTCTCTATTCAGCCCTGTGCTGACTCACCCCGTCTCCTGGAATCCCCCAGCCCCTGTCACTCACAAAACCAGACACACAATACACAACCTAGCAGAGGCAGGCTTGGACAGTTAGGCAAGAAAATACCTACTTTCTAAAAGTGGTATTTTCAAACACAATGTTAAAACCAACTTCACTAAAAGATGTATTTTATCATTCTGAGTTCAGGCATACTAAATTCGTTTTCCTACCATGTTCCCTGGGTCAGTTAGGATTATAAGATGTTATAATCAAACTGCCCATTCTGGCCTATGGGGACAGGTAGCCTTGCAATAGTGAAAAACGAAAATGGCTGTAATTCACTATTCGGTCATGCCACACACACACCAGGGCATGTCCTACCTTATACTTACAATGCACCCTGCCCTTGGGCCTACCTTAGGGGTGTCTGATATGAAGATAAGGGAAGGTTTAGGGACTGGCAAGTGGGTGCACTTGCCAAGTCGACATGGCAGTACAGACTGCACACAGGCTCTGCAATGGCAGGCCTGAGACACACTTTACAAGCTGCTTCTGTGGGTGGCACAACCAGTGCTGCAAGCCCACCAGCAGCATTTGATTTACAGGCCCTGGGCACACCTGGTGCACTATACTAGGGTCTGACAAGTAAATCAAATAACCCAATCAAGGGGTCACTAATCCATACATCAATTTAACATAGGGAGAGCATATGCACTTTAGCACTGATCAGCAGTGGTAAAGTGCCCAGAGTCATAAAACCAACAAAAACAGGTCAGAGAAAAATACAGGAGGAAGGCAAAAAGTTCAGGGATGACCCTGCAAAAAGGGCCAAGTCCAACTGCCCCAGAGACCTTTGGGCCTCCAGAAACCTATGGGCCCTCAGATCTCTGGCCCCCAGAGCCGGGCCCTCCAGAGACCTGGTGCCCCCAGAGACCTAGGGCCCCCAAAAACTTTGTCCCCCAGAGACTTTGGGCCCCTAGAGTCCTCAGGCCCCCAGAGCTAGTCCTTAGAGCTTTCAGGCTCCCAAAGACATTGGGCCCCTAGAGACCTAGGGGTCCCAGAGACCTCAGGCCTCCAGAGCTGGACCCCAATGAACCTGGGCCCCCAGTGAACCTGGGCCCCCAGAGACTTTGGGCCCCCAGAGACTTTGGGCCCCCAGAGACTTTGGGCCCCCAGAAACTTTGGGCCCCCAGAGACCTCGGGCGCACCGATACCTTGGACACCAGAGCCAGGCCCTAGAGCTCTCAGGCCCGCAAAGACATCGGCCCCCAGAGAACTTGGGCCCCCAGAGAACTTGGGCCCCCAGAGAACTTGGGCACGCAAAGACCTTGGGCCCCCAGAGACCTTGGGCCGCCAGAGCCAGGCCCTCGAGACCTCAGGCCCTCGAGACCTCAGGCCCCCAGAGTCCTTTGGCCCCCAGAGACCTTTGGCCCCCAGAGCTGGGACCCTAAGACTTTGGGTCCCTTAGACCTCGGGCCTCTTAGACCTCGGCCCTCAAAAGCCTTGGACCCCAAAGCCAGCCCCCAGAGACCTTGGGCCCCCAGAGACCTTGATGTGAGAAGTTGGTCTGGCATATGCTGTCCACTAGTTATAGTGGGCACTTTGCACCAGTCGAAACGACCCTTATTGATGATAGGTTTAAAGACAACCTTTATTGAAAGCTATCCTAGTGGTAGCTATAGAGAGCAGCCTTTAGGCTAAGTCGTTCGTTCGTTCAAATAACTTTATTCAATTCATTATAATCAAAAAAGTTTACACAATAAAACATCTAAAAACATTTACAGAATTCGCACATATTCCCTTCCATAGATCTTAATAAACCAGCAAAATTGATCAATTTTAAAATCATCATAGCCATCCCCACCTCAATTTGTACAGATGACTAAAAGAAAAATTCTTAGTAAAAAAGAATAAAATTAGATTCCTTTTCACACTTCATAATGTTTCCTGATTATAAATGCAGTTCTAATAAAACTAAGTACTGCACTAGAGATTACAGCCGTAGATAAGGACCTTAAATAGGCATAGCCCTCTTGATAAGAGCAGGGCCTAATAACGTTCAATATAGGTTTAATAAAGCGTGCTCTAGGATATTTATACAGGGAACAGAACAACATAAAATGCATTGTACTCTTTTTGGCCAGATGATTACAATGACAGGGGGCTAGTCTCTCACACCAGCTAGCCTGTTTAGGATAGGCCACTAAAAAATGCAGTGTACCCAATCGAAATTTGGTCAACAGAAAACGAGATTGTACATGCAAAGTAAAAGACAGATAAAATTGCTGGAGACCTAATGCCCCATCAACTAACGTTCCCCTGTCCTGGTCAGACATCCTTAATTCAGTACGATATGCATTTATTATAATCATTTTAATATTAGACTCAATAATACCTGGGTTATTATAACATTCCTCTAGGCCAATCTTATAAAAAGTATCCCTAACATAACGCAGCCAAGGGAGTGACATTGCATTATCCAAGTTCATACAATCTTTAAGGATACTCCTAGTGAATGTCAAATTCTCTGAAGACCAGTTTTTCGCCCATAAAATAAGTGGTGTGATGTTTATCCTATCTTTCACATATTCCAGGCCCACCTCTGAGTGACAAAATGAGGTTGAAGTACTACTAGGAATCATTAATAACCTTTTTAAAAATGTATTCTCTAAAACCTGAATCTGATAACTCTTATGGTAACCCCATACTCCGGCCCCAAAAGTAGCCACAGATAAACATTTAGATTTATATCAAATTATCATTTCTGTAACCGGTTTTTGTCCCAATTTACAGGAAAACGAAACAGCCCCTCTGTTATTCTACTGGTCTGTTGGGCCCTTGTCATAATTAGCTTGTCCCAATTCAGTTTGTTGTTAAAAACATTACCTAAATAGGTAAAATTGGGCACTTTCTCAATGATTTTTCCATTCACAATGAACTTCCTAGTTTTAGTTTTTTCCGGACCACAAACCATAATAAAAGATTTACCAAAATTTACTTTAAGGTCCAGTCCTAACATAAAATCAGTGAAGGCGGTCAGGGCCTTTTGTAAACTATTGGCCGTTAGGGTCATTAATACCGTATCATCGGCATAGGACAACAGAGGGACCGGTCTACCTCCTATTCTAGGAAAATCCAGTTGCTGTTTAATCAAGAATGACTCAAGACCATTTGTATATACAAGAAATAGGAAGGGGGCCAGGATACAACCCTGGCGCACCCCCTCCGTGGAGGCATTGGGCCTGGTCTTCTCACCTCCTGATCCAAAACGCACAGGCACAGTGGTGGATTCATGTAGCCTGCGTAATAGGGTAATAAGGGGCTCTTCAAAGCCCATTTCCCCCATCATTGTCCATAGCTTTCCCCTACAAACAGTGTCAAATGCGCTGGACAAGTCCATGAAGGCCAGGTGAATCGAGACCCCCTGACCTTCATGTACTTGCCCATAATCAGGGACAGGTTAAGACACTGTTCATTTGTGCCCATCCCCTTTCTAAAACCATATTGGGTATCGGCTATTAATCCGGAAGCATTGGCCCATGACTCCAAACGTGCTAGAATCACCCTCCCCATAACCTTACATGTAGCGTCTGTTAAGGAAATTGGTCAAAAAAGTGTGAGGTCATTCCTATTTCCTTTTTTAAAAATAGGTACCACGACTGCCTCCTTCCATGAAGATGGGATTTGACCGAGTATTGCCGCCTTAAAAACATTCGATAGCAAGGGTGCCCACAGGTGAAGATTACTTTTGATCAAATCTAAGGGTACCCCATCTGGACCGGGCGCTTTCAGAGATATACCCTTATGTATTGTATCTTCCACCTCGCTCACGGAAATACTTTGGCTTAATTCATGAGCAGTTTTAAAATTAATAACTGTCTCATCCCTTTGCTCTTGTATTGATATTCCCTGTGGATTAAATATTTTTTTTAAATGGGCTTCCCATACCTCGCCTGTTATGGTCTAGTCCATGCTCCTTGCGTCATTAGAGAAAAGCGGACAATTTATAATCTCCCAAAAGCTCTTTGAGTCCTTGAGGGAGCTATCTTTCTCTAAGTCCTCCCAAGCTATTCTTCTTAGTTCATTTTTCCTACTATTAATAGCTTGTTTATAAGACTGTCTCGCTATTTTTATCTCAGCCTTATTTCGGGGAACTACTTGCAGAGCTTTCCTAAGATTTCTTTGTGCCCTGGTACACTCTGCATTAAACCACCTAATTTCGGAGGTATCCCGTTTCCTAGTTGACTTATTTAATTTTTTGGCCACATCAGCACAGATTAATTCAAAGGACTGTATTACTATGTCAGGAGGGGAGTCGACAGTTAGGCAAATCATAAATTTACTTACGTTTTCTTTAAGTATGGCCTCCTCAAATTGCTTTGAGTCTACTAAATTCCATTTAAGCCTAACTCCTTGATTATATTTTATCGGACACGCATCCCCCATAGCTTTCTGTGCTGTAACATTCATAGAAAGAATCAGAGGA
The DNA here is from genome assembly GCA_963921515.1 of Calotriton arnoldi. Taxonomy (NCBI): domain Eukaryota; kingdom Metazoa; phylum Chordata; class Amphibia; order Caudata; family Salamandridae; genus Calotriton; species Calotriton arnoldi. The sequence continues at coordinate 1,124,535 of CAWUFW010005196.1, read as the reverse complement.
TTGTGATCACTTACAGGGTTTGGTTCAACTGCGAAACTATCAGCCAACCATGTATATTTACTAGAAATTAGTATAAAATCAATTGTGCTCACACTAGCTCCCCCTGATAAGTTGGAAACTGTACAGAGGGATTATTAACCAGGGTATTCGCCATACAGTCTAAGGTCTAAGTCTTGAAGGAGTGTAAAGCAGCTTGGTTTAATGGATTATAACCTCTTGAATGACCAAATGAAAGGAGAACCACACAAGGTATATATATAAAATATATGTATTTATTTCTAAATAACTACTAATCTCTTTATGAGATTAGTCCAAGATACACAATATCACAGTATTAAAACGACAGTAAATAGCACAATATACAATGGGCCCCAGGGGGGGACCAAACCATATATTAAGAAAGTGGTATAAGAACCACGACTTGACTAGACACAGTGCCTAGAGCACGTAGAATCGCTGGGACCCCAAGGAACCACCCAAGGTAGTGACACAGGAGACCCACGGGGGACGTGTGCAGTGTGAGAACACAGCCGCGAGCGCCGTAGGATTCAATGAGGAAAGTCGCGGTTGGAATTTTAAAGCAAAAGGACACTTAGAAGAGGACTTTGAGCAAACCCCTTTAGACTTAAGGGGTTCTAGGGCCAACACCCACGGGAGCACTGTAGTACTCGTTACCTCACCCAGGGGAGCCGGGTGCATAGGTGTCAAAGGGTGTCGGGAATCGTCGTTGATTTCAATGGCGATCTGCTGCAAAGTGCTGCTGCCGTGAAGAAGGAAAGTGTCCGGTGTGATCCAAGCCTGGATCAAAGATGTGAAGAACCTGAAAGCAGAGGGGACAGTCTGGGTCACTAAACAGTGACCCGGAGCGGAGCAATCGAATGCCCACCGATGTCGGGTGCTTCAGGTGCGAAGAGGTGAAGCTTGACTCTGCAGCCACGGGGTCCCGGAGACGTCAAGGATGACCAGGAGCCGGATTCGAGCTGTCCCACGAAGGATGTTGAGTGCTGAGGTGTCGGTGCTCGGATTGAACACAACAAGCCTTGGCAACCACAACCCAGGCAGGAAGAGAAAAGATGCTTCTGTGAGGACCAGCAAGGTCCTGAGAACTCCCCAAGCAATGGAGAGTCAGGGCACGTCTGGAGCAACCAGGGAAGCCCAATTAAAGTTAGTGTTGCCTTCTTGGGGACCCACAGGTCAACGGACAGGGATCGCGAAGGGACCTAGAGAGGAATCACAAAATGGCGCCCCACGGAACACTCGTGGAGTGTAGGCTGGCAATCTTCGGTGTGATCACTGCTCGGGATCAGGGCTACAAGTAACCCAAAGCTCAGCCTCGGGGGTCGCCGGAAAGCTGATGCTTCTGCAAATGGACGCGGTGCCCAGGGGTTCAGGTTGCACGGTCACCACAAGGGATACGGGCCTCGGACTTGCTGTGGGCACAGATCGACCTCTAAGACCTCGGAAAACCCACCTCCTGTGTGGCAATATTCTTCGGAGTCCATCGGAGCTTCGGAGATGCCAACCGGTCAGTTGCGTTAAAGGTTCCTGCCTTGCAGGGGAGTAACTCCTTTACTCCAAGGGAGATTCTTCAGTCATCCACCGTAGTGCAGATCGTCGAAGTACTTGGTTTCTGTGTCAGAGTTTAGTCCAGGTGTAATCTAAAGTCCTGTAGTCAGGGGTTCCTACTTTATACCCAAGGAAGGGGTGGGACAAACTCTGGGGACCCACCTATGGGAGGGTCAGGAAAGAGGGGTGGCTACACCCATTTCCTTTGTCCAGTTTCGCGCCAGAGCAGGGGCTGGTAGCCCCTGCAACCGGTTTGAGCTGGGCTATGCACAGGGACACCAAATGTGCCCCCAGTGCAGACTTCAAAGCACTCGTGGAGTGCACCCACCCAGCCCCAATACACTAAAGCCTGTCTGGGAGGTGGTCACAACTCCCTGTGACAGGAAACCTATTGTCCAGGCCTCCCCTGCCGGAGTTTCGTTCAGCAGCAGGAGGGCAGACTCGTGTCTGTGGCTGCAGCATCCATTTTGTGATGCCAGGGTTCTGTTAAGCTGGTACCGGGTGTACCGGTGGTGCCATGTTTCTCCCTCTAGTAGGGTGGAATCATACCTCCCACCCCAGTTACTGGGGTGGAGGTATGATTCCAAGGTGTTTGACACCAAACACGACATGTTTCCATGCGGCCATTCTCAAGTTAGCATTTACCGCGAGGTTATAATGCAATAAAGAGTATATGGTTGGCTGCATCACAAACCACCCCGGAATGAAGATTCCAAAAGCTACAGAGGTGCTCTGCTCATGCTGAGCACCCTCTCACATGAAACCCAGCACCCTGCCTTCAGGATTGTTAACTCCTGCCATAGGGGTGACTGATAGGTTTACATGTGCAGTGATATGGAGAGATATAGGGAACCTATATCTCAGTAAGGGGTGCATACAGCACCTTACACAGGCTGCTGTAGCAGACCTGTTGTGTCATTTTGAATGGCCTCTCAGGGGTGGCATAATACATGCTGCAGCCCCTGGGAGGCCTCTGGGGTACCTATGCCCTGGGTACATAGTATACCATATACTAGCGACTTATAAGGGTACCCCAGAATCCAATCTGGAGTGTACCTAAAGTACATGCAATCAATTTAAGGGCATAGCAGATAGGCTGGGGTCCTGAATAGCAGGATCCCAGCCAAACTAAGTCGAAAACCAGCAAAACACCAGGAAAAAAGTGGGGGCAACCATGCAGTCAGATTCCACCTTCCTACACTTGGGCTACCAGAGTCTTCGGGCCCCCAGGGACCTCTGGCCCTCAGAGACTTTGGGCCCCCAGAGTCTTTAGGCCCCTGGAGACCTCAGGCCCCCAGAACTCTAAGGCCCCCAAAGACATTGGGCTGCCAGAGACCTCCGGCCTCCAGAGCTGGAACCCAGTGAACCTGGTCCCCCAGAATCCTTAGGCCTCAAGAGACCTCTGGCCATCAGACCTCGGGCCCCCAGAGACCTCGGGCCCCCAGAGACCTCTGGCCCACAAAGAACTCGAGCTCCCAGAAATCTTTCCGCCAGAGCTTTGGCCCCCAGATGCGGGACTGTGAGACCTCAACCCCCAGACCTGAGAACTCGGAGACCTCAGGCCACCAGAGACATCGGGCCCTCAGAGACATTGGACCCCAGAGCCAGGCCCTAGAGCTCTCAGGCCCCCAAATAAATCAGGCCCCAAGAGGCTTTGGGCCCCCAGAGACCTTGGATCCCAGAGCCAGGCCCTAGAGCTCTCAGGCCCGCAAAGACATCGGGCCCCCAGAGAACTTGGGCCCCAGAGACCTTTGGTCCTCCAGAAACCTATGGGCCCTCAGATCTCTGGCCCCCAGAGCCAGGACCCCAAGACCTCTGGCCCCCAGAGCCGGGCCCTCCAGAGACCTGGGGCCCCCAAAGACCTAGGGCCCCAAAAACGTTGGCCCCAGAGACTTTGGGCCCCTAGAGACCTCAGGCCCCCAGAGCTAGGCCTTGGAGCTCTCAGGCCCCCAAAGACATCGGGCCCCTAGAGACCTAGGGGTCCCAGAGACCTTAGGCCTCCAGAGCTGGACCCCAATGAACCTGGGCCCCCAGTGAACATGGGCCCCCAGAGACTTTGGGACCCCAGAGACTTTGGGCCCCCAGAGACTTTGGGCCCCCAGAGACCTCGGGCGCACCGAGACCTTGGACACCAGAGCCAGGCCCTAGAGCTCTCAGGCCCGCAAAGACATCTGCCCCCAGACACCTTGGGCACGCAAAGACCTATGGCCCCCAGAGACCTATGGCCCCCAGAGACCTATGGCCCCCAGAGACCTATGGCCCCCAGAAACCTTTGGGCCCCCAGAGACCTTTGGGCCCCCAGAGAGCTCCGGTCCCCTCAGAGACCTCAGGCCCGCACTGACTTTGGTCCCCAGAGCCAGGCACTAGAGTTCTCAGGCCCCAGAGACCTTGGAACCCAGACCTCTGGCCCCTCGGGCCCCCAGACACCTCGGGCCCCCAGAGAACTCGGGCCCCCAGAGACTGCGGGTGCCCCCATAGAACTTGGGCTCCCAGAAATCTGGCCCCCAGACCTGAGACCCCAGAGACCTCAGGCTACCAGAGCTGGGACCCTAAGACTTTGGGCCCCTTAGACCTCAGGCCCCTTAGACCTCGGCCCTTTAAAAGCCTTGGACCCCAGAGCCAGCCCCCAGAGACCTTGGGCCCCCAAAGGCATTTGGGCCCCCAGAGACCTCACCCCAGAAACTTTGAGCTCCCAGAGAAATTGGGCCCATTGAGACATCAGGCCCCCAGAGATATTGGACCCCAGAGCTTGGCCCTAGAGCTCTTAGGGCCCCCAGAGACCTTCGGGCCCCCAGAGACCTTCGGGCCCCCACAGACCTTCGGGCCCCCACAGACCTTCGGGCCCCCAGAACCAGAGACCTCTGACCCCCAGAGACCTCTGACCCCCAGAGACCTCTGACCCCCAGAGACCTCTGGCCCCCAGAGACTTTGGGCCCCCAGACAACTTTGGGCCCCCAGACAACTTTGGGCCCCCAGACAACTTTGGGCCCCCAGAGACCTATGGCCCACAGAGGCTTTGGGCCCCCAAAGAGCTTGGGCCCCCAGAGAGCTCGGGCCCCCAGAGACCTCAGGCCTGCACTAACTTTGGTCCCCAGAGCCAGGCCCTAGAGTTCTCAGGCCCCCAGACACCTCAGGCCCCAGACACCTCAGGCCCCAGACACCTCAGGCCCCAGACACCTCAGGCCCCAGACACCTCAGGCCCCTAGACCTATGGGCCCACAGAGACCTATGGGCCCCCAGAGACTTTGGCCCCCAGAGAGCTCAGGGCCCTCAGAGAGCTCGGGTCCCCAGAGATTTTGGGCCCCCACAGACCTTGGGCCCTCAGAGACCTCAGGCCCGCACTGACTTTGGTCCCCAGACCCAGGCCCTAGAGTTCTCAGGCCCCCCAGACACCTCAGGCCCCAGAGACCTCAGGCCCCCAGAGAACTTGGGCCCCCAGAGAACTTGGGCCCCCAGAGAACTTGGGCCCCCAGAGAACTTGGGCCCCCAGAGAACTTGGGCCCCCAGAGAACTTGGGCCCCCAGAGAACTTGGGCCCCCAGAGAACTTGGGCCCCCAGAGAACTTGGGCCCCCAGAGAACTTTGGGCCCCCAGACACCTTGGGCACCAAGAGACCTATGGCCCACTGAGAATTTTGGCCCCCAGAGAATTTTGGCCCCCAGAGAACTTGGGCCCCCAGAGAACTTGGGCCCCCAGAAAACTTGGGCCCCCAGAAAACTTTGGGCCCCCAGACACCTTGGGCACCAAGAGACCTATGGCCCACTGAGAATTTTGGCCCCCAGAGAATGTTGGCCCCCAGAGAATGTTGGCCCCCAGAGAGCTTGGGCCCCCAGAGACCTTGGGCCCCCAGACACCTCAGGCCCCAGAGACCTTGGAACCCAGACACCTCTGGCCCCAGACACCTCTGGCCCCCAGACACCACGGGCGTGCCCATAGAACTTGGGCTCCCAGAAATCTGGCCCCCAGACCTGAGACCCCAGAGACCTCAGGCTACCAGAGCTGGGACCCTAAGACTTTGGGCCCCTTAGACCTCAGGCCCCTTAGACCTCGGCCCTTAAAAGCCTTGGACCCCAGAGCCAGCCCCCAGAGACCTTGGACCCCCAAAGGCATTTGGGACCCCAGAGACCTCACCCCAGAAACTTTGAGCTCCCAGAGAAATTGGGCCCCTAGAGACATCAGGCCCCCAGAGATATTGGACCCCAGAGATATTGGACCCCAGAGCTCTCAGGCCCCCAGAGACCTAGGGCACCCCAGAGACCTAGGGCCCCCCAGAGACCTAGGGCCCCCCAGAGACCTAGGGCCCCCCAGAGACCTTGGGCCCCCAGACACCTTGGGCCCCCAGACACCTCAGGCCTCCAGAGACCACAGGCGTCCCCATAGAACTTGGGCTCCCAGAAATCTGGCCCCCAGACCTGAGACCCCAGAGACCTCAGGCTACAAGAGCTGGAACCCTAAGACCTTGGGCCCCTTAGACCTCAGGCCCCTTAGACCTCGGCCCTTAAAAGCCTTGGACCCCCAGAGCCATCCCCCAGAGACCTTGGGCCCCAAAGGCATTTGGGCCCCCAGAGACCTCAGGCCCCCAGAAACTTTGAGCTCCCAGAGAAATTGGGCCCCTAGAGACATCAGGCCCCCAGAGATATTGGACCCCAGAGCTTGGCCCTAGAGCTCTCAGGCCCCCAGAGACCTAGGGCCCCTAGAGGCCATGTGCGCCCAGAGACACTTGAGGCCCCCAGAGACCTCTGGCCCCCAGAGACCTCGGGCCCCCAGAGCCAGGCCCTCAACTCAGGCCCCCAGAGACCTCAGGCCCCCCAGAGACCTCAGGCCCCCAGAGACCTCAGGCCCCCAGAGACCTCAGGCCCCCCCAGAGACCTCAGGCCCCCCAGAGACCTCAGGCCCCCCAGAGACCTCAGGCCCCCCAGAGACCTCAGGCCCCCCCAGAGACCTCAGGCCCCCCAGAGACCTCAGGCCCCCAGAGACCTCAGGCCCCCCAGAGACCTCAGGCCCCCCAGAGACCTCAGGCCCCCTAGAGACCTCGGGCCCCTAGAGACTTTGGGCCCCCAGAGACCTCTGTCCCCCCAGAGACCTCGGGGCCCCCCAGAGACCTCGGGGCCCCCCAGAGACCTCAGGCCTGCACTGACTTTGGTCCCCAGAGCCAGGCCCTAGAGTTCTCAGGCCCCCAGAGACCTTGGGCCCCCAGACACCTCAGGCCCCAGAGACCTTGGAACCCAGACCTCTGGCCCCCAGAGACCTCTGGCCCCCAGAGACCTCGGGCCCCCAGAGACCTCGGGCCCCCAGAGACCTCGGGCCCCCAGAGACCTATGGGCCCCCAGAGACCTGTGGGCCCCCAGAGAGCTCGGGGCCCCAGAGATTTTGGGCCCCCACAGACCTTGGGCCCTCAGAGACCTCAGGCCCGCACTGACTTTGGTCCCCAGACCCTAGAGTTCTCAGGCCCCCCAGACACCTCAGGCCCCAGATAACTTGGGCCCCCAGAGAACTTTGGGCCCCCAGACACCTTGGGCACCAAGAGACCTATGGCCCACTGAGAATTTTGGCCCCAGAGAATTTTGGCCCCAGAGAATTTTGGCCCCCAGAGAGCTTGGGCCCCCAGAGAGCTTGGGACCCCAGAGAGCTTGGGACCCCAGAGAGCTTGGGCCCCCAGAGAGCTTGGGCCCTCAGAGACCTCAGGCCCGCACTGACTTTGGTCCCCAGAGCCAGACCCTAGAGTTCTCAGGCCCCCAGAGACCTTGGGCCCCCAGACACCTCAGGCCCCAGACACCTCAGGCCCCCAGAGACCTCTGGCCCCCAGACACCTCTGGCCCCCAGACACCTCTGGCCCCCAGACACCTGAGGCCCCCAGACACCTGAGGCCCCCAGACACCTTGGGCCCCCAGACACCTCGGGCCCCCAGAGACCACAGGCGTCCCCATAGAACTTGGGCTCCCAGAAATCTGGCCCCCAGACCTGAGACCTCAGGCTACCAGAGCCAGCCCCCAGAGACCTTCGGCCCCTTAGACCTCAGGCCCCTTAGACCTCGGCCCTTAAAAGCCTTGGACCCCCAGAGCCAGCCCCCAGAGACCTTGGGCCCCCAAAGGCATTTGGGCCCCCAGAGACCTCAGGCCCCCAGAAACTTTGAGCTCCCAGAGAAATTGGGCCCCTAGAGACATCAGGCCCCCAGAGATATTGGACCCCAGAGCTTGGCCCTAGAGCTCTCAGGCCCCCAGAGACCTGGGGCCCCCAGAGACCCAGGGCCCCTAGAGGCCATGTGCGCCCAGAGACAACACTTGAGGCCCCCCAGAGACACTTGAGGCCCCCCAGAGACACTTGAGGCCCCCCAGAGACACTTGAGGCCCCCCAGAGACACTTGAGGCCCCCCAGAGACACTTGAGGCCCCCAGAGACACTTGAGGCCCCCAGAGACCTCGGGCCCCCCAGAGACCTCGGGCCCCTACAGATATTGGACCCCAGAGACCTCGGTCCCTCAGAGACCTCGGTCCCCCAGAGACCTCGGGCCCCAAGAGACCTCGGGCCCCAAGAGACCTCGGGCCCCAAGAGACCTTGGGCCCTCAGAGATATTGGACCCCAGAGCTAGGCGCTAGAGCTCTAATGCCCCCAGAGACCTAATGCCCCCAGAGACCTAATGCCCCCAGAGACCTAATGCCCCCAGAGACCTAATGCCCCCAGAGACCTAATGCCCCCAGAGACCTAATGCCCCCAGAGACCTAATGCCCCCAGAGACCTAATGCCACCAGAGACCTAATGCCCCCAGAGACCTAATGCCCCCAGAGACCTCGGGCCCCCAGAGACCTCGGGCCCCCAAGACTTTGGGTCCCTTAGACCTCAGGCCCCTTAGACCTCGGCCCTCAAAAGCCTTGGACCCCAAAGCCAGCCCCTAGAGACCTTGGGCCCCCAGAGACCTTGAACCCCTGGAGAGCTCGGGCTCCCAGGGACGTCAGGCCCCCAGAGACCTCAGGCCTCCAGAGCTGTACCCCAGTGAACCTGGGTCCCCAGAAACCTCAGGCCTCAGAAACCTCTAGCCATCAGACCTCAGGCCCCCAGAGACCTTGGGGCCCCCAGAGAACTTGGGGCCCCCAGAGACCTTGGGGCCCCCAGAGACCTCGGGCCCCTAGAGATCTCGGGCTCCAGAAATCAGGCCGCCAGACCTGAGACCCCAGAGACCTCAGGCCACCAGAGACCTTGGACCCCAGAGACAGGCCCTAGAGCTCTCAGGCCCCCAAATAAATCAGGCTCCCAAATAAATCAGGCCCCCAGAGACCTTGGGCCCCCAGAGACCTTGGGCCCCCAGAGACCTTGGATCCCAGAGCCAGGCCCTAGAGCTCTCAGGCCCGCAAAGACATCGGGCCCGCAAAGACATCGGGCCCCCAGAGACCTCGGGGCCCCCAGAGACCTCGGGGCCCCCAGAGACCTCGGGGCCCCCAGAGACCTTGGGGCCCCCAGAGACCTCGGGGCCCCCAGAGACCTCGGGCCCCCAGAGACCTTGGGGCCCTCAGAGCCAGGCCCCCCAGAGACCTCAGGCCACCAGAGCTAGGCCTTAGAGCTCTCAGGCCCCCAAAGACATAGGGGTCCCAGAGACCTCAGGACTCCAGAGCTGTACCCCAGTGAACCTTGGGCCCCCAAAGATGTGGGGCCCCCAGAAATGTGGGGCCCCCAGGAGACGTCGGGCCCCCAGGAGACGTCGGGCCCCCAGGAGACGTTGGGCCCCCAGGAGACATCGGGCCCCCAGGAGACATCGGGCCCCCAGGAGACATCGGGCCCCCAGGAGACCTTGGGCCGCTAGAGACCTTGGACTCCAGAGCCAGGCCCTAGAGCTCTCAGGCCTGCAAAGACATTGGCCCCCAGAGAACTTGGGCCTCCAGTCACCTTTGGGCCTCCAGACACCTTTGGGCCTCCAGACACCTTTGGGCCTCCAGACACCTTGGGCTCCCAAAGACCTTGGGCGCCCAGAGACCTATGGCCCACAGAGACTTTTGGCCCCTAGATGCTTTGGGATGTTGGGTGCTTGCACTTCTCCCTGTCCTCAGCTTCCTAGATGTACACATTTCTCAATTCTTGGAATGAGAGATGGTCATACCTAGTTGGCAGAGAGCCACTGGCTTCTCCTCTAGAAGGCATACTAGTGTTGTGGTGTAGGCACCTACCTAACCTAGTGGAGACTAAACTCTCTTAAGTTGGAGAAAGGGTTTGCTAGACCCTTGACTTACCCAACTCCAAGTTCAGTAGAACTTACTTATTCAATCTTGATGTATTATATGTACCTAGCAAGCTTGAATCCCAACCGCTGCACACCAATGTGAGAAGGTGGGTTTGTATATGCTGTCCACTAGTTAAAGTGGGCACCTTGTATCAGGCCACACGACCCTTATGATGTATGAGGTCAAAGATAACCTTTATGAAAGCTATCCTAGTGGTAGCTATGGAGAGCAGCCTTCAGGCTTAATCTTGAAGGAATGTAAAGCAGCTTGTTTTACAGAATCTCACTTCTTGAATGACCAAATGAAAGGAGAACCACAAGTGTTATGTAAAAATATGTATTTATTACTAAAACACTCTCTACTAATCTTAACACGAGATTAGAACATAAAGCACACAATACTTAATCAATAGAACGTACGTAAGTAGCAAAATATACAATGGGCTCCAGGGGGAGACCGAACCATATACTAAAAAAATGGTATAACAACAACGACTTCAATAGACATAGTGCCTAGAGCATGTAGAATCGCTGGGACCCCAAGGAACCACCCAGAGGAGTGACACAGGGAGCCCACGGAGGACGGGTGCAGTGTGGGAACACAACCGCGTGTTCCGTGCAACCCTATGGGAAAGTCGCGGTTGGAAAATTACAATTTAAGGACACTTCTAGGAGGACTTCAAGCAAACCCTTTGGAACATAAGAGATTCTAAAGCCAGCACCCTTGTGAGTACCGAAGCACCCGAGTTACCTATCCCAGAGGAGCCGGGTGCATAGGGGTCAAGTGGTGTCGGAAACCTCCGTCGTTTTCAATGGAGGACTGCAAGAAAGTACGGCTGCCAGGAAGGCGAAGAGTGTCCGGTGGAATCCAAGCCTGGATTCGAGATGTGAAGAACCTGAAAGTAGAGGGTACAAAGTCTGGGTCACTTCAGGTGACCAGGGGTTCGATAGTCGAATGCCCACCGATGTCGGGTGCTTCAGGTGAAGAAAAAGGGTGTTTGTCTCTGCAGCCACGGGGACCAGGAGACGATGACGACCAGGGTCCAGAGGTGAGCTGTCCCACGAAGGATATCGAGAGCTGAGGGGTCAGTGCCCGGCTGGAGCACCAACAAGCCTTGGCAACGGCAACCCACGCGGACAGAGGAAACAGGTTACAGTGTGGACCAGCAAGGTCCAGGGGACTCGCCAAGCAATGGAGAGTCAGGGCACGTCTGGAGCAACCAGGGAAGCCCAGGAACAATCAAGGTGACCCTCGCCAGGACCCACCAGTCAACGGACCAGGGATCGCTTGGTGACCTCGAGCGAATGTACAAAGTGCCAGCCCACAGAGCACTCGTGGAGTGGAGGCCGGATATCTTTGGTGCAAATGATGCTCGGGTCGGGACTACACGTAGTCCACAGCACAGCCTCAGGGATCGCCAAAAAGCATATGCTGCTGCAAATGTACACGGTGCACAGGGGTTCGGGTTGCACGGTCCCCACGAGGGATACTGGTCTCAGGATTGCTGAGAGAGCAGATCAACCTTAGGGACGTTGGGGAACCCACCTCCTGTGTTGCAGAAATCTTTAGAGTCCGCAGGAGCTCGGGAGATGCAAACCGGTCAGGTGCGCTTAGGTGCCTGCTGCTGCAGGGGAGTAACTCCTTTACTCCAAGGGAGAGTCTTCTGTCGTCCAGCGAAGTGTAGACCGTCGAAGTACTTGGTTTCTTTGCAGAGTCTTGTCCAGGTATAATCTAAAGTCCTGGTATCCGGTTTCCCACCTTATACCCATGGGAAGGGGTTGGACTGACTCTGCGGACCCTCCTAGGGGAGGGGCAGGACAGAGGGGTGGCTACACCCATGTCCTTTGTCCAGTTTTGTGCCAGAGCAGGAGCCAACGGCTCCCAGAACTGTTAAACACAACTTCCTTGAGCAGCAACATAAATAGTAATACAAATTGTCCAAGTGTTCTTTTTGATTCCAATCCGGTTTATTTCTTCATACGTTCTTCTACTCGACAAATCTTCAACATCAAATATAGTTGATATAGCCAACACGTGTTTCGTCAGATCACGATGTCATCACATCACTGACTTCATCAGGGCTATAATAAACAAACAACATCATCTAAGGTCCTATTGGTAATTCATCTCATTCCATCACCAAAACACCCTGGTGAATAAGAGCACTTAATTATCATAATAAAAAGAGTCAGAATATATTTCAAACTCGAAAGAGGGGCATCCTCCATGTTAATTAATCACAAGTCTCTTAATAGAATTAGATATTAGGTGTGAACAGAAGAAACAAATTTGTGAACATAAAGTAAGCAGTTACGTAAAGCAGAGAGGCTTTCTTTAAATATTTGGATTTTCGACCTGACATGCAAACCAATACAAATGTGTTTCATCATAGCAGACACCAGTGTAGCCATGAGTGTCAGTACAAATACTACTGGTTCAATAGTAAGGCTCACCTTCTCTTAAATCAACATTCAAAATTCTCTGATTATACAGCTTCCGCAAGTTCTCTTGTATGTTTCATCAAATTGTTGGGTAAAAACCGTGTCCAATTGCCTATAGATATTAAGTATTAATTGTAAAACCCAATTATTCAAATGATCATTATCGTCATAATCTGTATTTCTATTATCACACACTATTTATCTACACGTGCCATTTACGATCTCGAGCATGCCGTGAGAATCTAAGCCGAACTGTTGTTATATAACTAGTTGTCGGGAGGGAGTATTGTAAATGCCACCCCATTGTTATAAAATCTACCATACTCGGTATTGTTATTAAAAGCACAGTCACTGCTCACTTGTTTTTATATTAATGACACGTTTATCCTGAAAAGCGGCATGTGGTTTTGCAGAAACTATCATACCCGGTAATATTCAAAACGCTGCATTCACTAATGTGTTACCATTATATTATTAATGTATTTACTCCCGTACGGCGGCATGAATATTAAAAATAGCCCAACCATTCTATGGTTCTTTCTTTAATTATATTAGCTAGCTCAAAGCTACTTTCTTATTATTAGACGCGTACCTCATGAGGCGGAGAGTGCTCCTTGTACAAATCCTGACGGCGTGGTGGACGAGCGCCATCTTGATTCTCGCTTATATAGCGAACAAGTTGATATTGCTAAACTGTATCACACTCAAAAGTGTTTTTATATATATCTTCCTCAATAATCCATATATTTGGTACCTTTACATTTAATTATCTGTTCCAAATCAAAAAAAATTATATGATTTGGACATTTATATAACTAAATCGAAAAACACTTACTAAATATGGCCGCCAACAACCTCTTATTGTTAGTTGTAGGTTTTACCAAAATGGCACTTAAATTTTGTAGATAGGGGAGGGGCATGACAGAGGGGTGGCTACACCCATGTCCTTTGTCCAGTTTTGTGCCAGAGCAGGAGCCAACGGCTCCCAGAACTGGTTCTAGCTGGACCATGCACAGGGACACCAAATGTGCCCCCAGTGCAGACTTTCTGGCACTTTCGGAGTGCGCCCACCCAGCCCCAATACACTAAAGCCTGTCTGGGAGGTGGTCACACCTCCCTGTGACAGGAAACCTATTGTCAGGCCTTCCTCTGCTCGAGCTCGGCTCAGCAGCAGGAGGGCAGACTCGTGTCTGTGGCTGGCAGCATCCATTTTGTGCTGCCCAGGTCGAGAAGCTGGTACCAGGTAGACCGGTGACCCATAGTAGTGGTTCTACAAGGGTGGAATCATACCTCCCACACCAGTTACTGGTGTGGAGGTATGATTCCAAGGTGTTTGACACCAAACATGACATGTTTCTAAGCAGCCGTTTTAAAGTTAGCATTTACCGCGAGGTTATAATGCACTTAAGTATATATGGTTTGGCTGCATCACAGACAACCCCGGGGAATGGATTCCGAAGGCTGCAGAGGGGCCCTACTCATGCAGGGGCACCCTCTCACATAAAACCCAGCACCCTGCCTTCAGGATTGATAAGGCCTGCCATAGGGGTGACTGATAGGTTTATATGTGTAGTGATTTAGAAGGGATATAGTGAACCTATATCTCCAGTAAGGGGTGCATGCACCACCTTACACAGGCTGCAGTAGCAGATAGACTGGGGTCCTGAATAGCAGGATCCCAGTCAGACTAGGCCAAAAACAGTGAGACATCAGCAAAAAGTTGGGGTAACTATAAGAAGCAAATCCTACTCTCCTACACTTTGGGCCCCCAGAGAGCTTGGGCCCACAGAGACTTTGGGCCCCCATAGACCTTAGGCCCCCAGAGACCTCAAGGCCCGCACTGACCTTGGTCCCCAGAGCCAGGTCCTAGAGTTCTCAGGACCCCAGAGACCTTGGGTCCCCAGACACCTCAGGCCTCCAGAGCTGGACCCCAGTGAACTTGGGCCCCCAGAAACCTCTGGCCCCCAGAGACCTCTGGCCCCCAGAGACCTCGGGTACCCCATAGAACTTGGGCTCCCAGAAATCTGAACCCCAGATCAGGGACTCTGACACCTCTGGCGCCCAGACCTGAGACCCCAAAGACCTCAGGCCACCAGAGACCTCGGGCCCTCAGAGACCTTGCACCCCAGAGCCAGGCCCTAGAGCTCTCAGGCCCCCAGAGACTTTGGGCCCCCAGAGACTTTGGGCCCCCAGAGACTTTGGGCCCCCAGAGACTTTGGGCCCCCAGAGACTTTGGGCCCCCAGACACTTGAAGCCCCCAGACACTTGAAGCCCCCAGACACTTGAAGCCCCCAGACACTTGAAGCCCCCAGACACTTGAAGCCCCCAGACACTTGAAGCCCCCAGACACTTGAAGCCCCCAGTGACTTTGGGACCCCAGAGACCTCAGGCCCCCAGAGCTTGACCCCAGTGACCTTGGGCCCCCAGAGACCTCATGCCCCCAGAGCTGGACCCCAGTCACCATGGGCGCCCAGAGAAGACTGATTTGCATATAGCTGGGTCTGAACTGAGGTGGCGAAGTGAGCTAAAGTATGATGATGGATTCAACCCAGATCTGTGACTGGGGGTGAGTGTCTGAAAAGTTTCAGTGCTCCACCCATCATCTCTTTGTGTTTGCTTTGTTCGCCCTAAGTTGGCAGGGTATGCCCAGACGTGGGTCCCTTGCTCACTTTGCCACTGGATTCAAGCTAGCCTGGCTGATGAAGGGTGTTACCCAGAAACCGGTCCCAAGATGCTTGTTTCCGGTTCAGGGAAGACCTGGCTTGGCAGGTCGGGCTGGACTGTTCCCATGAGGCACAGGGTCAGGACTGATTTCATATAGCTGGGTCTGAACTGAGGTGGCGAAGTGAGCTAAATAATGATGATGGATTCAACCCAGAACTGTGACTGGGGGGTGAATATCTGAAAAGTTTCAGTACTCCGTCCATCATCTCTGTGTTTGCTTTGTTCGCCCTAAGTTGGCAGGGTCTGCCCAGACGTGGGTCCCTTGCTCTATTTGCCACTGGATTCCAGCTAGCCTGGCTGATGAAGGGTGTTACCCAGAAACCGGTCCCAGGATCCTTGTTTCCGGTTCAGGGAAGAACTGGCTGTGCAGTTCGGGCTGGACTGTTCCCATGAGGCACAGGGTCAAGACTGATTTGAATATAGCTGGGTCTGAACTGAGGTGGCAAAGTGAGCTAAATAATGATGATGGATTCAACCCAGATCTGTGACTGGGGGTGAGTGTCTGAAAAGTTTCAGTACTCCGTCCATCATCTCTTTGTGTCCACTTTGAATCCAGCCACGTTACTGCCCCTCCCTTCTGAGAATGATGAGATTGATAAACATGACTGTATCTTCCGGACGGAAGAAGAGGCGAAAGGACTGGTAGACCGGACAGATGTTCCCTTATCTGACCCACAAGGGGAACTATATGTCGATGGCTCTTGTTTAAATTACCAGATGGCACTACAACTGCTGCGTATGCTATCGTATATAGATTTCATATTTGTGTCAAATAACCACGCTCCACGAATCAGATCGTTTCATATTGGTGATATATCTCTGAGTGATCACTTCCCACTGTGTACTACAATTAAAGGATGGACGAGTAGTTCAAGTATAGGAAAAAACTGCCCCCTGCCTTTAGAATCAATCGCACTTGATAGAACTAACAGTTTTACTTTGAAATGGGCTATGATTGATCCTGAAGGCATTATAAAATCTGTGGTAAATAAGTGCAAAGCTGCTTTTGATACATGTCTGAACGAGTCAGCAACCCCCGGTAGTATTCTTGACTCTTTTGTATTAATTTCTAGTGCTGTGAGGGAGGCCCTCTTTGTACAAAAACATTGCAAGGTAAAATCAACAGGATGGTTTGATTCAAACTGTACCAAGGCACACCTGAATTTAAAAAAAGTACTTCATACTATTCCCAGAAATCAGGATGCCATAAGGGAGGCTAGGAGAATCTACAACCTGGCCATTAAAGAGAGGAAAGCCAGCTTAAAAAAGGAAGCTTGGGAGTCCCTTCATCTGGCCGCTTTAAGCAGTGACAGTAGTGCCTTTTGGAAGGCGGTTAAAGCACCATACCTGAAGCAAGATGGGGGTCCCGCTATCGAGATTGCCATCACAGAGGACCAATGGGTTGAGCACTTCACAGAGGTGTTCAAGGGGGTAGGTCACACTGACAATAACTTAGGTGAACCACTATTAACTAGCAACACAGAAAATATTGATCTCCAATTTACCCTGGAGGAAGTGACAGGGGCGATCTCGGTCACTCGAGCAGGGAAGGCTCCAGGACCCGATGGTGTCCCATGTGATTTTTTTAAATCAAACTTAATTTTATGGGGGCCAATTGTAACACAAGTAGTGAATGCAAGTTGTTTAGCACCTTTCCCGCCAACCTGGGTAGAGTCAATCATTGTCCCCATTTTTAAAAAGGGAAATCACCAGGACCCTAGATGCTACAGGCCTATTTCCTTATTAGACTCAATGACTAAAATTGTGGGTCGTGTAATATTAGCAAGACTCAAGGACTGGGCACTAGATAAGAACGTTCTCTCCGACCTTCAATATGGCTTCCGTGAAGGAGTGGACACTATTGAACAGAGTTTAAATTTAGCCCTACTGGTGGGAAAGTAGGTACGGGTAAAAAAAGGAAGTTTGTTTTTAGCTTTTGTAGACCTCACCTCTGCTTTTGATTCTGTAATACACGCCAAACTTTGGGAGGTTTTAGAAAAGATAGGCGTTGAACAACAAATTATTTATTTTTTACGACGTTTTTATTGTAATGCTCAGACGAAAGTTCGTTTTGACATTAAGGGTGGATGTACAACTCCAATTCCAATAAGTAGGGGAGTTAGGCAAGGATGTGTCCTTGCCCCATTCCTTTTAACTTGTATATAAATGATTTAGAGGAAGCATTGATTAAGAAACAGGTTGACTACCCCAAGATAAATGGTCGTCCTATCCCCGCACTTCTATACGCTGATGATGCGGTTTTATTGTCACGAACTCAAGTAGGTCTACAAAAGGTTTTAAATGGTTTTAATGAATATATGAATGAATTAGGACTTACGGTGAATACATCTAAGACATATGTCATGAGATGTGGTAGGGGCAGTAAAAAATGTCGGGAGATGTTCATAGGTGATCGAAAAATTGAGGCAACAAAACTTTTTTCATATCTTGGAATACCATTTCACCAAGATGACTCATGGGTTCAGGCAGTTAGAGCTAAAAATTAAGTTTTATTAGAACTATCTCAGCACTCGCCCAATTTTCAAAAAAGTTAGGAGAAGACCCCCGGTAGAGCTTTTACAGATCTACCAGGCAAAAAGTATCTCAACTGTAACCTATGGCTCAGGAGTGTGGGGTATTGCAAATACCCAGTCATTACAGTTTGTGGAAAATAATTTTCTAAGATATATTTTGTCAGTACCTAGATCAACCTCTTCCTATGTGTGCCACGCTGAACTGGGTTTAACGTATTTGTCTGATCTCATTAAACTGGAGCCGGTTCTTTTATGGCACCGAGTATAGACAAAAGAAGAAACCAAGCTAAACAGGGATATTTTAAAGGATAATTTAAAAATGGAAAAAGTCTTAACGATACCCTGGGTCAGTTATGTACGAAAATTCCTGCAGAATCTGGGACATCTGGAGTATTTCACTGATCCTGATTCTATGCAAGCGGTACAAAGGAAAGACTTAAAAAAGAGGGTCTTGTGATGTTGGAAATGTCACGGTTGACGACTGAAATATTAAAGCCCACGGTACTGGAAAATCAAATGATTTTAAGTGTTTTTAAAATTCAGCCATATTTGGCGATAGTACCAGAAGGATACGACCGATTCCTACTAACAAGATTCAGGCTTGGAATGGTACACAGACTTATTAGTTTTCCCGATATGAATGACTGGAGCCGAACTATGATACCCTGTCCCTGTGATAATTGCTCAAGTCAATCCACTATCCATGTTATTTTCTTTTGTGGATTTTATACTCTCATTAGGAAAGTCTGGATTCTGCCAATGTTGAGAACTATGGGGATAAGAAAATGTTGTCCAGCTTACATCGCATTACAAACTATGGACAATGCTAATATGATTTGGAAAATTGCGATGTTTTTAAAAAAGTGGTCAGCTATAGGAAGAGCATAATATCATGAGGAATTGTTTTTTAAGAATATTGTTTTTAGAATTAATGAAACGTTATGAATTTTTAATTGATGTTATTAAGTGCGATATAATGATCATAGCTGCTGCCAAAATTTCTTTATGAATTAACTTGAAAAATCGATATTCAATTTTAAGTCTTTTAACATGATTATAATGTGTACGAATTGCTTTTATGATTGCAGTATCTTACAATCGAATAAAGCTGAATTTGATTTGATTTGACCCACAAGGGGAACTATATGTCGATGGCTCTTGTTTAAATTACCAGATGGCACTACAACTGCTGCGTATGCTATCACCATGCTGCGTACAGTAGTTGAGACAACACGAGTTCCTTATCAATCGGCCCAAGCTGCTGAGCTTGTTGCCTTAATACGAGCTTGCGAATTGACTGAGGGACTGGTTGTCAATATTTATACTGACAGCCAGTACGCCTTTGGAGTCGCTCATAACTTTGGGTGACTCTGGGCTGAGAGAGGGTTTCTTACTTCGCATGGCACCAAAATTCAGCATGGGCACCTTATATTGAGGCTTTTGTCTGCTTTGGCACTCCCTAAGAAATTGGCTATAGTAAAGTGTTGTGCCCACCGGAAAGTCACTGATGATGTAGGTAGGGGAAATGCTTTTGCAGATCAGACAGCTAAGGAAACAGCCCGGACTAAAATGAAAAGAATGTTTGTAGCAGGTCTCGCTAGATGGGTCCCTGAAGTTACCATGTTTGAGGATACAATTGAGAATGTGAAAGAGATACAAAGTGAAGCCCCAATGGAGGAATTAGCAGTGTGGCAAAAAAGTACAGCACAATTGAACGATGAGGGATGTTGGATTGATAAATCAGGGAAGCAGAGATGGATGTTGCCAGTTGCATATGTTCTTCCTGTAGTTACGATGGCCCAGCTCATATCAGTGCTAAGGGTATTTGCAAGTTGTTGGACCCTGTATGGCAGAATGATAACATTTCAAAAACAGCTGCACATTTAGTGAAGTACTGCATGGTGTGCATGATGCACAATCCTGGGAAAGGTACCCCTACACCACCGGGTAATTTTGCACCACCCACATTTCCTTTTGAGGTCCTCCAGATGGATTATATCGAGCTAGACAGATGCACTAATTTGAAGTATGTTCTGGTGGTTGTCTGTGCATTCAATAAGTGGGTTGAGGCTTATCCCACTAAAGACAATACAGCCGTTACGACCGCAAAGGTACTCCTGAAGGAGTTCTTTCCTCGTTTCAGCTTGCCCTGTTTGATTTGGAGTGATAACGGAAGTTATTTTAATGTCAAAGTGATTCAGTTAATTTGTGATGGTTTGCACATAAAGTAGAAGTTCCATGCCGCCAACCACCCACAGTCAGCAGGTTTGGTTGAGAAGTGCAATGGTACTCTCAAACTGAAATTGGCAGATTCAGGAGACGACAGGGTTACAGTGGCCAGATGCTTTACCATTAGCTCTTTTGTCAACAAGAACAGCAGCACATTCTAGGACAGGATTGTCACCGTACAAGGTCGTGTTCGGATGCCCGGCAAATGTCTGGGGCGTCCCGCGACCTCGGCAGTTTTCAGATATTGAGCATCCATTGCTGATTGACTATCTTGCTCAGTGAACTGAAAATTTGCGTTCTATTCACCAACAGGTCCGGGAAGCCCTGCCAGCTATAACAGAGGGGCCCGGACACAACATTCAGCCTGGAGACTTTGTGTTGGTGCGAAACTTCCAGCGGAAGAAGAGTTTAAAGCCGCGATGGAAGGGGCCGGAGCAGGTCGTCCTGGCTACATGCACAGCTGTCAAAGTCGCTGGCCGAAAGAACTGGGTGCACGTGACTTATTGTCGCAGGATACCTCTACCCCTGCCCTATGATCAATGGGTGAGGGATGGATTAGGGGACTCGGAGTGTGAGACGGTGCCTCAGTTTGTCCCCTTCAGTGACGCCAGTCTGACCTGGACCAAAACGGATGAGGAAAATGATGAAGTGCTGAATGCAGCAGTACCTCCAGAAATACGGGCTATCCAGGAGCCCCTTTTCATTGATCCCTCTGTGCATGGAGTCACTAGGTACAATCTTCGCCCTCGGCTGAGGAACGGTGCACAAAAGGAGAAGTCAGATTAGTCAGGGATGGACTGTGTAAGTTAGGGTGTACTTTGCTATAGTACCAACAGAGTTAGTTTAGGGTGCACTGTTTGAACATTGGTCAGGATAGATCGAAAGTATTCCCTTGGGGGTACATTATCCTGGTCGATGTGGAAACACGAGTGTTGGACTTGGCCCTTTTTGGCAGGTTCACCCCTAAACTTTTTGCCTTTTTCTGTGACCTGGTGTTGGTGGTTTTAGGCCTTTGGGCACTTTCGCACTGTGGTCCAGTGGAAAGTGCGTGCGCTCTCTGTGTTACATTAGTATGGTTGGCCTGCCCTCCCATAGGAATGCATTGGGGATTCCCTGATCAGTGCGTGTCAGTGCTAATTCATGGTATGGGAGGAGCAGAGTGGTCGAGTTTGGTATGTATGAAATTGTGAGAAGAAATGCTGCGCAATGGTGTGCGCAGATTTATGATGACTGGTTGAGAAATGCCACTTTTAGAAGTTGGCATTTCTGTGTGCTATGTGTCTGCCTGCCTGATGTGAATTGCATGTCTGGCTTGTGAGTGACAGGGGCTGGGAGGTGTGTGTGGCTCCAGGAGGGGCACAGTGAGTCAGCGCTGGGCTGAATAGGACCTCTGGGCTGGGGGTAGTGGGAGGAGTAATCCCCTGACTCTGAATAGGAGTGTGCCTGCCCTGTACAATGCTGGTTCCACCCCCTGTGGTGTGTCTCATCACCTAGCCCCCACCTGACAAAGGGGAAGAGGAGCTTGGAAAACAAAGAGCTCCAAATCCCCCCTGAACCAGTTGCATCTGGTTCCCCCATGCCCTGCTCTACAGACAAAGGAAATCTGGGTATAAATGTAGGGGCTGTGACCCCATGAAAATGTTCTCTCTTCTGTTCCTGAAACCTGCGGGGCGTGCTGCTGCTGGGGCCCAGGAGGAACCGCCATGAGGGCTTGCCTCCCTGGGCCCTGCATTGCCCCCTTGATCTCCATGGACGTATTCTTTTTTTTAGGCAGGACCTTTTCTGCATCTAGCGGCTTGTGAGCACTGTACCTTCTTTGCCAGGAGGGAGGAGCTGCTTCACCTGCAGCGTGAGGCTGTGAGGGAATCCCAGCGTGTGGGATTCCCCCTGCGCTGCTTATTTGAAGCGGGAGCCCACCCCGCATGACTGCAGCGCCGTGCTGCGTGCCGTTTCTTGGAGGGAACCCCGGCGTGAGGGGTTCCCCCCGAGCTGGGGGAATCGCGGGTGCCCACCCCGCATTGCCGATTTTATTTTGGAGAGCGGGTGCCCACCCCGCTCTCAGGTTAGTTTAAATGCGGGTGCCCGCCCCGCTTATGCGTTTATTTTTATGGCGGGCCGCTAAAGAAATCTTCCCGGGCCGCTGCTCAGCACGACCCGGAAGTCAGGCGGCCTTCCCTGGTTGTGGGCGGGGCCTCCTACTGGCGGCCGGAAGTCAGCACGGGGCTCCCGTGAGCATGGAGAGAGCCCAGCATGTGAGCAAGAGAGGAGACCGGGGCTCCCGTGAGCTGTTGGGAGCCCTGGAGCCGACAGGAGCAGAGAGGTCCCGGTGAGCACCGTCCCGCCGAGGAGAACGGGAGACAGGAAATGCCCAGCGGGGCTCCCGTGAGCTGTTGGGGGCCCCGGAGCCGACAGGAGCAGAGAGGTCCCGGTGAGCACCGTCCCGTTGAGGAGACCAGAGGAGTCCTGCCCGCAGTCCCGGTGAGTGGGGGCTTCTTTCTTGTTGTTAGTGCCACTCGAGGCACAGTATCAGTGCATGGGCGGTCCCGCGAGAGAGCGGGCCGCCCCAACGATGGGCAAATTGGTTGCAGGAGGCCCAGAGGGGCCCATGCCTATGATTTTACAGTTGCCCCGCTTGACAGTGGGCAACTGCAACGATGTGGGGCCAATTTTGTGTAAAGAGGCCCAGTGGGGCCCCGAGGGCACAGTGGTGCCAGGGCCCCTTTACCGGATTCACAGCTGCGCCGCACCAGCGCGGGCAGCTGCCACGTTTGGCGCCTATTTGTTCTAGGGCACAGTGAGTACCCAGGCCCACGTTTTGCATCACAGCTGCACGGCAATTAGCGTCAGCTGCAACGTTTAGGCCACAGTTCTTTGGGGGCATGTTTGAAGGAGACAGGAGTGAGATGCACTCCTCTGCCCCAGCGCAATGGCGCACTTTGGATTCTGCTGCCTTGGCAGCAGCCCTGACTTTGGGACATAGGGCATTTGAGCCCCATTGAGAAGGCCAGTTGGGCCGGGGGACTGTGGGGTTTGTAGGGCGCCAGGCCCTAATGTGATTTATGTGGTGCTAGGAAATGTGATTCATGTACTATGATTTACGCACCCTGTGTTATGCCTCTAACTGTGGTTTATGTGTGAGGTTATTTGCATACTGTGGTTTATGCTAGTGAGATTATTCTCTACTGTGAGATATGCCCCTAATGTGAGTTATGCTTAGGAGGTTATTGTCTAATGCGTTTAGACTTATGAGATGATTGCATAATGTGTTTATGCTGGTGAGGTTGGCGGAGAATATATTTCACGCCTAATGTGATACTGTGCATAATAGGGTTTATGTTACAGGATAATGCGGAGTACAGTGTTTGCCAGTAATTACTGGTTGTGTTCTACATTTATTATATGTTCTACAGTTACTAAGTTCACTTTGTGATGATTCTGACAGTGCTCCAATTGGCCCGGTCATGTGTATATAATCCCCTGTAAATATTGCCCAGTGCCAGGTGGCACAGTGTATATTGTGTGATTACTATTCTAATGTGTTTTATGATAATACAAAGGCTATTTTTGATATAACCTTGTGTGGAGTTCCTTTTGTGGTGTGCCTAGTATGTTGTTGCTGTGTGTGTGTGTGTGCGTGCGCAAACGCTTTACACATGGCCTCCGGGATAAGCCTGACTGCTCGTGCCAAGCTACCAAGGGGGTGAGTAGGGGTTATCTTTGGCGTGTAACTCCCTCGCCCTGATTAGAGTGGTGGTCTCTGCCTGGCTGTGGCGCAAGCCTTAGCCAACCAGAGATCCCATTTCTAACAACGAGCTTAGGACAGAGCCAGCTCCACCGCCAGTGCTCAAGAGCGCCAACGTATTGATGGACAATACGAGCCTGTACCAGTGACGGACACTGGGAACTTGTATATTCTTATTGCTGGCATTTTGCCCCCTTGCTTTATCATTTGCTATGCACCCCTTTGGCAGAATGGTTGCTGATGAAGAGCAGCCAGTGATTCCCCTTGTTCATACACGCATATTTTGGTCTACCAAGAAAAAGATATTATGTGCTATTCTTGTGCTATTACTGCTATTGATTCTGGGTGGGGTGTCCTGGGTTTTGGAATGTGATCAGGATGCACCGTCATGTACTAAACATAAGGTTGTTTCTCAAATACGCACCAAAAGGACAGCCCCGAGTAATGTTTTCCTAGACACACATAAAAGATTTTTTGCTGAAGGTACAGCTTGTTATCCCACTGAATCCGTTACAAGTTTATGGACTGCTTACCCATTGTCACTGGT
Organism: Calotriton arnoldi; assembly: GCA_963921515.1. NCBI lineage: Eukaryota > Metazoa > Chordata > Amphibia > Caudata > Salamandridae > Calotriton > Calotriton arnoldi. The sequence continues at coordinate 1,100,544 of CAWUFW010005196.1, read as the reverse complement.
CAATTATACATATATCCGCCCAGCCCAATTCGTAGAGGTAAGGGGTGAGTTTGGAATGGAGTATTCTGGTCCTTGTTTATATTACAGGAAGCCACGAGGAAAGGGATATCTGGGTTGTGACAATAATATGTATTGTGATAATCTGTATATGACAGAGCAGAACATCACCTTAGTGGGCTGGCTTTACCAAGATTTAACGGTTACTCAAAGCTGGTTATTATCCCACATGTTGTCCGTTAGTAAACAGTACTGACGCATTTTTGTATGTCAATTGTTCTGCAATAATATTGTTCAAAAATACGATGTCTTTAGTGAAAAAGAAGGATCCAGAGTACTTTTAGAATGAACACCAGATATGCTCCCGTAGATTATCAAGGTCCACTTTCTGCACACCCAGGATTTTATTTTCTGTCTAATGGTACTTATTCAAATGTTTATAACGGTACAGATGATGTTGCTCTAGGGATGGTGCTCCCTCTTGGCATGCCTTGTAAGTACAGTAAGCCAAATATAAGATGGGTAAAAAGAACGTTGACTGCAGAGTTCTGTGATGGAGTGACGGATTTGGAAGTCAACAATTATAGTAATGGTATCACCATTGGGTATATTCTTTCTTCCATTATTACCTTTGGTGGTACTGCAATGGCCAGGGGTGAAAAAGCTAGAGAATATTTTGGATGCAAGTTGCAGATACTGTTTAACTCCACAGTAGCGGCTCTGCGAGACATCACCACTCAATTGGAAAGTATGCGGATATATTCTGAGAAAACTAGATATGCTGTTGATTTCATCTTAGCTAAGAGCGGTGGTGTGTGAAGGAAGGCTAATGTAATGTATAATGCATGAAATGGTACGAATTGCTTGCCAATGGCTCACTGCGGATGTTTGTACATGACATTATGCATGGTATACTATTACAATCGTGTATACAAAGTACCTAACACTATGTATGACTTGAGAAACCAAGAAAACCAATAAAGTGTGTTTAAAAAAAAAAAAAAGAGTGGCGGTATATGCGCAGTAGTGGGAGACCAGTGTGTAGTCGGGATCACTAATATGGAAAAGAACATTACCCAACACATTTTAGACATCTTAGAAAATGTTAAAGGAATGGAGAGTGGGAACTGGAGTTGGTCTCTTTTTGGTGGATGGGGTTGGATCCTTGGAAAAAGTGATTTATTTCGTTGTGATTTTGATTTCTTGCTGTGTCCTGGTCCAGTGTCTTCCCTTATGCTGCTCTTACTGCACTACCCTTCTCGCCCCTAAGAGAATATCGATTCATGATACTAATGCAACAATTATGATTCAAAAGGAAGTAGAAGACCTCATGCAAATAGATGAGGGTATTTTTGAGACTTCTTCCCTCCTTACTGTTTCCCTTCCTGAAGCTGAAAATATGGAGTGCTCCTAAAACAATTTATTATGTCTTTTTGCTCTTATATAAAATGTTTAGCTCATGCTAAAAGGAGGGTCTGTTAGAATAAAAATTATACTTTTACATTGTTTTACGTAAGTTAGCATTCACAGCGCCATTTTGTGTATGGGCGCTGTTAGACCTGGTACCATTGGCGTGAGTCTCCCTTCCATTTTTTCACTGATTGCCTCCTCTGTTTTTGATGTTTTGCTGGTTTAGATGCTTTGACCACTGTGCCACTGCTATTCAGTGCCACAGTGCAAGTGCTCCCTATGGTAAATTGATGTATTGATTAGTGACTCCATGATTGGATTATTTGATTTACTTGTCAGACCCTAGTATAGTGCACCAGGTGTGCCCAGGGCCTGTAAATCAAATGCTGCTGGTGGGCTTGCAGCACTGGTTGTGCCACCCACAGAAGCAGCTTGTAAAGTGTCTCAGGCCTGCCATTGCAGAGCCTGTGTGCAGTCTGTGACTGCCATGTCGACTTGGCAAGTGCACCCACTTGCCAGTCCCTAAACCTTCCCTTTTCTACATGTTGGCCACCCCTAAGGTAGTCCCAAGGGCAAGGTGCATTGTATGTAAAAGGTAGGACATGCCCTGGTGTGTGTAGCATGTCCTAATAGTGAATTACAGCCAATTTTGTTTTTCACTATTGCAAGGCTACCTGTCCCCATAGGCCAGAATGGGCAGTTTGATTATAACATCTTAAAATCCTAACTGACCCAGGGAACATGGTAGAAAAACGAATTTAGTATGCCTGAACTCGGAATGATAAAATACATCTTTTAGTGAAGTTGGTTTTAGCATTCTGTGTTTGAAAATACCACTTTTAGAAAGTAGGTATTTTCTTGCCTAAACCATCCAGCCTGCCTCTGCTAGCTTGTGTATTGTATGTCTGGTTTTGTGAGTGACGGGGGCTGGGGGGCTCCAGGAGACAGGGTAAGTCGGCACAGGGCTGAATAGACCTATCTGCATGTAGAGTGGTGGGAGGAGTAGAACCTGGGCCTGAATAGGGCTGTGCCTGCCTTCCACAATGCTGGCTCCACCTCCTGTGGTGTGTCTGATGTCCCTGGCCCACACTGACAAAGGAAGAGGGTGTGCACTGGCAAGATGCACCCAGAACTGGTTTGGACTAGGTACAGGACCCTCTGCCTTCAGAGGACAAAGGATTTATGGGTATAAATACTGGGGCCCAGACCCCAAGACTTTAGATCACTTCTGGAAACAACAAGACGAACCTTTGCCAAGGAGAAGAACCAAGGAAGCTGCAGGAGTTTGGACTGCCCCTCTGCCAGTGTGCTGTTTGCTGGGTTGGCCTGCACTGGTCTTCATTGCCAAGGAAAGGAGAAGGAACTTTTAAAGAACTTTCATCATCTTGCAGAATATTCTCCAAGGGCTTGAACTAGAGCTTGCCTCCTGCTGAAGCCTCAGGGCTACACAACTTCACCACCAGCTCCCTCCTGAATTCCCTTGCTGGGGATTCTGTCCGCAGAAGCCTGCGTGTTGCTGGGAGCTGGAAGCGTGACGCAACGAGAAGAAGCGTGTCGCAGCTGCTGCCGTCGCATCGCCGGAGAAGCGTGTCGCCGCCGCAGAGGCCGCCGTCGCATCCCCCGAGAAGCGTGTCACCGTCGCAGCTGCCTGCCGTCGCATCACCGGAGAAGCGTGTCGCAGGGCCTGTCGCGGCTCCAAAGATACAGAGTTTGCCGCACGGCCGTCGGGCGTGCACGCATCGTCTTCACATCGTCGCATCGCATCAAGGGCGCACTTTCATCGCATCGCACCGGATCATCGCGCCGCATCGAGGCGCCTGCTCGCCGCATCATCCTCCCTGCGGACCCTTTGTTTGTTTTGCGTTACGCATCCCAGGTACTTTTGAGAGAAACGTGTCGCATTTACCATCAACTTGAACTAAGTTACTTCTACCATCTTTAAGTCTATTTTGAGTACAGTATTGTGGATTTTTGTCGTTTGTGGTCTTGTGTTAAGTCTATATAAAGAATACTTATTTTTATAACACCTGTGTGGTGGTGTCCATCTGTAGTGTTATCACTGTATTACTGTATGTGTTCACAAATGCTTAACACACTGCCTCTGAGATAAGCCTGTCTGCTCGTGCCAAGCTACCAAGGGGGTGAGCAGGGGTTATTTTAGGAGTGTATCCCCCTTACCCTGACTAGAAGCAAGGGTCCCTATTTGGTCAAAGGTGTATACCATTGCCAACTAGAGACCCCCAGTTCTAACATTGGTGGTCAGCGGTGAGGATTCTGGACTTGCATTTGTGACTCATATACAGTGATTGGTGTACACTACTAGTGAGTGCAGACCAAACGCAACCACATACCTTTTTGGCAGAATTTTTTTTCTCCTTGGACTGTTATTTTTCTGAGAACTCCCAATTCTTATTGCCATGAGTCCACCAGCATCTATTGAATCTATGGATCCAGAGTTTGAGGAAGAGAGGTTGGATACCTATAATGCCAAACAGCTGAAAGCCTTCTGTAGAAAATTTAAAGTTGCTATTACAGGCCTCACCAAAAAGGATGAGTTCCACAAGGCGGTGAGGGCCTGGGTGGAAGCAAGAAATGCATCTGAAAATGTGGAGCACCCTGTGGAGGAGGCAGAAGGGCAGCTAGATGGGCCCCTGGGTCCAGGGGGGGAGAAAGTACCTACCCCGCCAGGCAGCAGTGTTTCTTCCAAAGACCTGTCCCCAGGAGAGCTGGAGGATAGGGAGAGAGATAGAAGGCATAAAACTGAGCTGGCCAGGCTCAAAATGGAGGGTCAAAAGGACCTAGAGAATAAGAAGCTGGAGTTTGAAATTAACAAGTTAGCCTTGGAGAGAGAGAGAATGTTGAGGGAGTTGGAGATCAAAGCCAAAAGCTTAGATATTAATCCCTCTGGTGGCAGCACACCGTCTGTGCCTGCAGAAGGCAGGGTATATATCCCAAAGGATGTCATCAAAGATTTCCATAAGCATGAAGATATTGGGCAGTGGTTTTCAGCCTATGAGATAGCAATGTTGGTCCACCGGGTCCCTGAGAAGGATTGGGGAGCGGGGTTGTGGGGCCGCTTTGTGAGTGAGGGGAGGGATACATTGTTAGACCTACCCAGTGAGAATAGGATGTCTTATGCCCATATGAAAGAAGCTCTGATGACAAGGTATGGTTTGACCCCAGAACTCTATAGACAGAGGTTTAGGAATTGTAAAAAGCTGGAGGCAACCACTTGGGTAGAATATGTATCTTTCTTTTGCAGAGCTATGGATGGTTGGGTGAAGGGTAGCAAAGTGAGTACTTTTGAGGAGCTCTGTTAGAACTGGGGGTCTCTAGTTGGCAGAGGTAGGTACCTTTGACCAAATAGGGACCCTTGCTTCTAAGTCAGGGAAAGGGGATTACACTACTGGATAACCCCTGCTCGCCCCCTTGGTAGCTTGGCACGAGCAGACAGGCTTATCTCAGAGGCAGTGTGTTAAGCATTTGTGAACACATACAGTGAAAACACTACAGATGGACACCACACAGGTTTTATAAAAATAAGTATTCTTTATATAGACTTAACACAAGACCATAAACGACAAAAATCCACAATACTGTACTCAAAATTGACTTAAAGATGGTAGAAGTAACTTAGTTCAAGTAGATGGTAAGTGCGACAAAGTTCTCACAAAAGTACCTGGATGCATAACGCAAAACAAACAAAAGGTTCGCAGGGAGATGCGTCGGTTCCTTGCTTCGGGGGAGACGATGCGTCGTTCCTCAATGCTTACCGGAGAGGAGGTGATGCGTCTTGATCCTTACCGGAGAGGAGGTGATGCGTAGATTCTTGTACTGCGTTTCAGTTGCGATGCGACAAGATGGCGCCTCGATGCGACGATCCGGTGCGATGCGATAAGATGGCGCCCTTGATGCTACGACGTGAAGACGATGCGTGCACGCCCGGCGGCGACTCTAACTTTGGAGCCGCGACAGGCCCTGCGACACGCTTCTCTGGTGATGCGACGGCGACCCTTGCGGTGGCGACACGCTTCTCCGGTGATGCGTCGGGTAACAGCTTTGACGAAGACTCGCTTCTCTGGTGATGCGGCGGCGACCTCTGCGGCGGCGACACGCTTCTCCTGCGATGGCAACAGCTGTGACTGCAACACGCTTCTTCTCGTTGAGTCGCGCTTCCAGCTCCCAGCGACACGCAGGCTTCTGCAGACCGAATTCCCAGCAAGGAAATTCAGAGGGGAGCTGGTGGTGAAGTCTTTTGTCCCTGAGACTTTAGCAGGAGGCAAGCACAAGTTCAAGCCCTTGGAGTAATATTCTGCAAGATGATGAAAGTTCTTTAAAAGTTCCTTCTCCTCGCCTTGGCACTGAAGACAACACTGTAGGCCAACACAGCACACTGGCAGGGGGGCAGTCCAACTCCTACAGCTTCCTTTGGTTCTTCTCCTTGGCAGAGGTTTGTCTTGTTGTTCCAGAAGTGATCTAAAATTCTGAGGTCTGGGCCCCCTCTTTTATACTCATTTTCCCTTTGTTCTCTGAAGGCAGAGAGGCCTTAGCCTAGTCCAAACCAGTTCTGGTCAGTCCTGGAGCACTTTGTTGACAAGACTCCTTCTTTCCTTTCACAGTGTAGGCCAGGGACATCAGACGCACCACAGGAGGTGGAGCCAGCATTGTGGAGGGAAGGCACAGCCCTATTCAGGTCCCAGGTGCAACTCCTCCCACCACTCTACATGTAGATCTCTGTATTCAGCCCTGTGCTGACTCACCCTGTCTCCTGGAATCCCCCAGCCCCTGTCACTCACAAACCAGACATGGAATACACAGCCTAGCAGAGGCAGGCTTGGATAGTTGGGTTAGAAAATACCTACTTTCTAAAAGTGGTATTTTCAAACACAGAATGTTAAAACCAACTTCACTAAAAGATGTATTTTATCATTCTGAGTTCAGGCATACTAAATTCGTTTTTCTACCATGTTCCCTGGGTCAGTTAGGATTATAAGATGTTATAATCAAGCTGCCCATTCTGGCCTATGGGGAACAGGTAGCCTTGCAATAGTGAAAAACGAAAATGGCTGTAATTCACTATTAGGACATGCCACACACACACCAGGGCATGTCCTACCTTATACTTACAATGCACCCTGCCCTTGGCCTACCTTCGGGGTGTCTGATATGAAGATAAGGGAAGGTTTAGGGACTGGCAAGTGGGTGCACTTGCCAAGTCGACATGGCAGTCACAGACTGCACACAGGCTCTGCAATGGCAGGCCTGAGACACACTTTACAAGCTGCTTCTGTGGGTGGCACAACCAGTGCTGCAAGCCCACCAGCAGCATTTTATTTACAAGCCCTGGGCACACACGGTGCACTGTACTAGGGTCTGACAAGTAAATCGAATAATCCAATCATGGAGTCACTAATCAATACATCAATTTAACATAGGGAGCACTTGCACTGTGGCACTGAATAGCAGTGGCACAGTGCCCAAAGCATCTAAAACCAGCAAACAGATCAAAAACAGAGGAGGCAATCAGAAAAAAGTGGAAGGGAGACTCACGCCAATGGTTCCAGGTCTAACACGTGTCCCCTCCAGCTGAAATGTGGGGAGAACTACCCAACCCCTTGGGAGTTCTCTTCACTAAGGCGGAAAAATCTGGACAGACCATCAGCATTGGCGTGTTCTGTACCAGGGCGGTGTCCACCGTAAAGTCCATCCCCTGTAGGGAAATGGACCATCTCAACAACTTTGGGTTCTCACCCCTCATCTGCATCAGCCATCTGAGGGGCCTGTGGTCTGTCTGAACCCGGAAGTGAGTCCCAAACAGGTATGGTCTCAACTTCTTCAGTGCCCAGACCACAGCAAATGCCTCACGCTCAATTGCACTCCACCTCTGTTCCAGTGGAACAGGTTGGTTCCAGTGCTACAGGTTGGTCTAGGCCCTCCTCATTAATCTGTGATAGAACACCCCCCACACCATGCTCTGAAGCGTCTGTTTGAACAATGAATTCCTTTGAGAAGTTGGGCGCCTGAAGCACGGGTGCTGTGCACATGGCAGTCTTCAGGGCGTCAAAAGCCTTCTGACAGGTGTCAGTCCAATTCACTTTCTTGGGCTGCTTCCTGGAAGTCCGCTCAGTCAAGGGTGCAACAATGTTGCCATACCCCTTGACAAACCTCCTGTAGTACCCCGTGAGTCCTAAAAAGGCTCTCACCTGTGTCTGAGTCTTTGGGGGTTCCCATGCCAGGATGGTATCAATCTTGGGTTGTAGGGGCGCCACCTGGCCGCTCCCCACCTGGTGCCCCAAGTACACCACGGAACCCTGCCCGATCTGGCACTTCCTCGCCTTGATCGTGAGGCCTGCCTTTCGCAGTGCCATCAACACTTCCCAGAGGTGGCGCAGATGTTCTTCCCAACTGGCGCTGAACACTGCAATGCCATCCAGGTAGGCGGCACTGAAATCCTCCAGTCCAGCCAACACCTTGTTGACCAACCTCTGAAAGGTGGCAGGGGCATTCTTCATCCCAAAGGGCATAACCCGGAATTGGTAGTGCCCATCTGGTATGGAGAATGCTGACCTCTCTTTGGCCCCATCATTTAAGGCGATCTGCCAGGACCCAGACGTTAAATTAAACGTGCTGAGGTACCGGGCAGCCCCCAACCGATCAATGAGCTCATCAGCTCTGGGGATGGGGTGCGCGTCAGTCCTGGTGACTGAATTGAGTCCTCGGTAGTCCACACAGAACCGGAGTTTGGGTGTGGCACCAGGCGCGGCAGCTTTTGGGACCAAGACCACTGGGCTGGCCCATGGGCTGTGAGAGGACTCAATCACCCCTAAGGCAAACATCTTGGAGACCTCCTCCTTGATGTGAGCTCTGACCCTGTCAGTCACTCTGTAAGCCTTGTGCTTCACAGGAGGACTGTCCCCAGTATCCACGTCATGGACGCACCAGTCAGTGACACCAGGAACCAGGGAGAACAAATCAGGAACTTGTCCCAACAGTTGGCGACAATCTTGCTGCTGATTAGGGGTCAGTGTGGCAGAGAGGCTGACACCATCCACTGACCCATCTTGCTCTGTTGCAGACAGGAGGTCAGAAAGCGACTCAGTCTCCTCCTCCATTCCATCATCCGTCGCTAGGAGCATGCCCACTTCGGACCTTTCTAAGTGGGGCTTCAGGCGGTTAACATGCAGGACCCACAAAGGGTTCCTTGGAGACCGCAAGTTCACCAGGTAGGTGACATCACTCTTGCGCTCCACCACCTCAAATGGTCCGGTCCACCTGTCCTGGAGCGCACAGGGCTCTACAGGGGCCATGACCCAAACTTTCTGTCCAGGTTGAAGCTCAATCAGAGTGGCATTCTGATCGTACCACTGCTTCATCTCTTCCTGGCTGGCTTCCAGATTCGCCTCAGCGAGTTGCCTGAATCGCCGGGTCTGGTTCCTGAAGGCCAGCATGTAACTGTATACATCCTGGGGAGGTTTCCTGGAAGATTGCTCCCAGCCTTCCTTGACCAGACTTAAAGGTCCTCTTACCGGGTGACCATAGAGCAGTTCAAAGGGACTGAACCCCAAGGACTTCTGTGGCACCTCATGGTAAGCAAACAGGAGGCATGGCAAGAGGACGTCCCACTTACGCCTCATAGGTTCCTCAAGACCCATTATCATGCCTTTGAGGGTCCGGTTGAATCTCTCAACCAGCCCATTACCTTGGGGGTGGTAAGGAGTGGTGAACTTATAAGTAATGCCACACTCCTGCCACAGGGACTTCATATAGTTGGATGTGAAGTTTGTATCACGGTCTGACACCACCTCTCTGGGGAACCCCACACGGGAGAAAATCCCCATCAGTGCACGTCCCACCACGGGGGCCATCACTGTCCTGAGCGGGATGGCTTCCGGGTACCGGGTAGCATGGTCCACCAAGACCAGGATAAACCTGTTGCCCATGGCTGTCTTGGGGTCCAGTGGCCCCACAATGTCAATGCCCACCCGTTCAAAGGGGGTAATGACTACAGGGAAAGGTTGGAGAGGAGCCTTTTGCTTCCTTCCACTTTTCCCACTTGCCTGGCAAGTTTGACATGTCCTACAATGAGTGTCTGAACTCTACCGCATCTGGGGTCAATGAAAGTGGGTGACAAGCCTTTCAAATGTCTTGTCCTGCCCCAGATGTCCAGTTAAAGGCACATCATGAGCCAAACCCAGTAGGAAGGCTCTGAAGCGCTGGGGTACCACCAGCACACGGGCTGACCCAGGCTCAGCAACCTTAGGCTCGCTATACAGGAGGTCGTTCTCCCAGTAAATCCAATGTGATCCAGACTGATCACCTGCTGCCTGGGCTGTGGCCTGTCGCTGCAGACCCTCAAGAGAAGGGCACTTCCTCTGCTCCTCACAAAATTCCTCCCTGGAGGGGCCTCCTTCCTGCTGCCAATGGGTCAGCTCAGGCAGGTCCCCCAGTTCAGCAACTTGTTCCCCTGTAGGTTCCAGGGCATCCCCCTCAAGGTCTGCCTCCTCCTGGACCGTGGGAACAATGGGGGCTGGTTTCCCGCGCCCCCACCTCTTCTCTTTAAGGCAGGTCCCTGGGCCATACTTTCAGGCTCTCTTGACCACCCTTGCTGGCTGCCATAGACCGAGTGGTGACACACGCCCACTCAGGCAGATCCAACATCTCCAAATGAGACTTCCTCTCCACCTTAGCCCAAGGGGAGCTCTCTAAATCATTGCTCAACAGACAATCCACAGGTATGGCTGGCCTCACAGCAACTTGGAGAGTACCTGAGACCCCCCCCCACTCAAAGGGAACTTGAGCCACCTTACACTGGCTCTGCCAGTTGTCCACTGCAACTACAGGAAGACTGCATGAGGGATAACCTGCTCCTTGGACACCAACTGGCAATTGACAGCTGTCACACTAGCCCCGGTGTCCCTCAGAGCCTCCACCCTATGGCCATTGATGGTCACCCACTGCCTGTGCTTCTTAGTGTTATCAGGCAGCTGGGTCTCAGGGACCATCTCAAAGTCTCCTAGCGAGACCAGGGACATTTCTGCGGGACCCCACCCACCTTGGGCACCCATCTCCTCCCCTCCCAGGGCTACACTCGCCAACTGACTGGGTGGTGCACGGGGTGGTGCTTTGGAATCCATCATGGGACACTGTGCATCATACCAACGGTGGCCCACTTGACCACACGTAAAGCACTTGTAGGGGCCCCTCTGAACAGGTCTACCTGTCGGGGCCTCTGGCTTCTTCTCAGGGGGAGGCTGGGAACCCTTCCCTTGGTTCCCTTGGGGATTACTTTGGGGGCCCTTTCTGGAACTCCCTCTGTTTACCCTTGTCCCCCCCACTCTTCTGCTGGGGACCCTGCACACCTTTGGCGGAATCTCCCACATGACCCTTGTGGACCCTGGTACTGACCCAGCGGTCCGCCTCCTCAGCAAGCTTGCTCAGTTAGTTAGCTTGCTATCAATAAGGTGCCTCTTCCTGACCTCCTGTCTGCAACAGAGCAAGATGGGTCAGTGGATGGTGTCAGCCTCTCTGCCACACTGACCCCTGAACAGCAGCAAGATTGTCGCCAATTGTTGGGACAATTCTCTGATTTGTTCTTCCTGGTTCCTGGTGTCACTGAGTGGTGCGTCCATGACATGGATACTGGGGACAGTCCTCCTGTGAAGCACAAGGCTTACAGAGTGACTGACGGGGTCAGAGCTCACATCAGTGCAGCGGCCATCTTTAACTTGCGTCGAGAGGACTTTTCTGTAGTCTGATGTCGAGGTTTCACCAGTTCAACAAAAGTATTTGATTCTTTCAAAATAGGTTTATGTTTCAGAAGGAAAAAATACCGGATTTCGCATATTTTCCACACATTTTGACCTGCTTGGAATTAAAAACATAGGCCAGGTCCGTAAAAATATAGGCCAGGTGGTAACTGTATCACTTCTAGGATTGCCATGTTTCCCAGAGAAAACTATAGACTGCATGATGGACGCCCGCGCTGACTCTCCCTGACGATGACGACCCGAGAATAATTTAGTCGACCTCCAGCCTTCCTCCCGCCAGATCTGGTGGCTGCCTTCCTCATTCAGCCCTGCTCCTGGGGTTTGTTTCTTTTTTGACTTTAGTATTGGATTTCTGTTCTCCCGCAACCCCACCATTTTGTTTCGAAATTATTGGCTTGGATCCTCCATCTTGCGGCTACGACAGAATCTCATGATCGATTCATGCCGCTGGTCACCGCCTTTGCCGCCAGTTTGACCTTTGCCTTAGTCGACCCCCTCTTATGACTCCTACACCCCTCACTTCTTGTTTTGGTCACAGTAAGGCACCCTTGTGACTCGTTTCGGACCCATGCCTTTTCTTTTTCAACCCGACGCAATGAGGGTATCTGGTACTAGATGTTGCTCTATCACTGGACCCTTACCGGTTTGTAGACTCGCATACTCTGACTTTTTGGTGTCTCGTGAAGTACTTTCCTCCATGGCAGGTCTGCCAGACCTGATCTGCTTTCTAACCCCTTTACTTTTCCCCCACCTCCCTCCATGCTCCTTAGAACTTGTTCTCTATTGTTATTTAATGTACTTGTAACTGATGTAATTTTGAAATCACGGTTGTTCTCTATGCTATGTTTATGCTCCAGTAACTTATGTAACCCTGTAACCCACTGTTGGACTTGGCCCTTTTTGCAGGGTCAACCCTGAACTTTTTGCCTTCCTCCTGTATTTTCTCTGACCTGTTTTTGTTGGTTTTATGACTCTGGGCACTTTACCACTGCTGATCAGTGCTAAAGTGCATATGCTCTCCCTATTGTAAATTGATGTATTGATTAGTGACTCCATGATTGGATCATTTGATTTACTTGTCAGACCCTGGTATAGTGCACCAGGTGTGCCCAGGGCCTGTAAATCAAATGCTGCTGGTGGGCTTGCAGCACTGGTTGTGCCACCCACAGAAGCAGCTTGTAAAGTGTGTCTCAGGCCTGCCATTGCAGAGCATGTGTGCAGTCTGTGACTGCCATGTCGACTTGGCAAGTGCACCCACTTGACAGTCCCTAAACTTTCCCATATCTTCATATCAGACACCCCTAAGGTAGGCCCAAGGGCAGGGTGCATTGTAAGTATAAGGTAGGACATGCCCTGGTGTGTGTGGCATGTCCTAATAGTGAATTACAGCCATTTTCGTTTTTCACTATTGCAAGGCTACCTGTTCCCCATAGGCCAGAATGGGCAGTTTGATTATAACATCTTATAATCCTAACTGACCCAGGGAACATGGTAGAAAAACGAATTTAGTATGCCTGAACTCAGAATGACAAAATACATCTTTAAGTAAAGTTGGTTTTAACATTCTGTGTTTGAAATACCACTTTTAGAAAGTAGGTATTTTCTTGCCTAACTGTCCAAGCCTGCCTCTGCTAGGTTGTGTATTGTGTGTCTGGCTTTGTGAGTGACAGGGGCTGGGGGATTCCAGGAGGCAGGGTGGGGAAACATCCTTTACATCGCGGTGATTACACCGCGATGCATTTAGAACGCTGCCATTACAACGCAAGCGTTACATCGACTTGCACTGGAGGGCGCTATAACCTGAGGAATAGTAAGATTTACTATTCCAGCACCTTCCCTACTGTACGTAGACTGATGTTGGAATAGTAAATCTTACTACTCCTAAGTCCAGCGCCCTCCAGCGCAAGTCGTTGTAACGACTTGCGTTGTAAAAACTGCGATGTTGCATACCGCGATCATTTTGATCGCGTTGTAACATCACATATTCGGCAGGGTGAGTCAGCACAGGGCTGAATAGAGAGATCTGCATGTAGTTGGGTGGGAGGAGTTGCACCTGGGACCTGAATAGGGCTGTGCCTTCCCTCCACAATGCTGGCTCCACCTCCTGTGGTGCGTCTGATGTCCCTGGCCTACACTGTGAAAGGAAAGAAGGAGTCTTGTCAACAAAGTGCTCCAGGACTGACCAGAACTGGTTTGGACTAGGCAAAGGCCTCTCTGCCTTCAGAGAACAAACGGAAAATGAGTATAAAAGAGGGGACCCAGACCCCAGAACTTTAGATCACTTCTGGACCAACAAGACGAACCTCTGCCAAGGAGAAGAACCAAAGGAAGCTGTAGGAGTTGGACTGCCCCCCTGCCAGTGTGCTGTGTTGCTGGGTTGGCCTACAGTGGTGTCTTCAGTGCCAAGAAGAGGAGAAGGAACTTTTAAAGAACTTTCATCATCTTGCAGAATATTACTCCAAGGGCTTGATTTGAGCTTGCCTCCTGACCAAAGTCTCAGGGATACCAGACTTTACTCTTTCTGTTTGCCTGCATCTGGAACTTGCTGTTCTGGTGCTACAGAAGGAATTTGCAACGCCGGCGAGCGACGCAGACTCCTGCATCGAAGCCGTGAGCGCTGCTCTGACTTGCAACGTAGACCCGACGCCGACCGCCGTGCCACATCGACGCCAGCAAGCGACATCGTAAGCCTGCCATAGCCGTGAGCGCTGCTCCGACTTACGGCGCCGGCCCGACGCCTGCTGCTGTGCCGCATCGACTCCGAAGCCGACATCATCGCGGAGCCAATCGTCGACGTGGGTGGTCAAGAATCCATCGACATCGTGACATCGTACGGAACCGTGGTTTCGGCGCCATCGTGACGTCACCTCCTCTCCGGTCAGGAACCGACGCCTCCCCTGCCTGCGCAAGCATCCAGGTCCCGACGCATCATCTCCCCCGAAGCAAGGAACCGACGCCGCAACGCGCCAACGAGGCCGCACCTCCCCGACCCCGTGAGCTGTCTTTGTTTTCGCTTTTCCAAGGTACTGTTCTTTGTGGGTCTGTTTTGACTCCGGGCCCGACGCCGCGCACCTCGCGGTCGGCGCCGTACTTTGGGATTTCTTTGACCTCGACTTCGTGATAACTCCAGTTGGGGTTATCTGTAGCTAAAGACTGCTTTTAAGTGAAGAACCTATTTTTAAACTATTTCTACCATCTTGAAGTATTATTTTTGATTACAGTATTGTGGATTTTTGTCGTTTGTGGTCTTGTGATAAGTCTATATAAAGCATACTTATTTTTATAAAACCTGTGTGGTGTCCATCTGTAGTGTTTTCACTATATTATTGTATGTGTTCACAAATGCTTAACACACTGCCTCTGAGATAAGCCTGTCTGCTCATGCCAAGCTACCAAGGGGGTGAGCAGGGGTTATTTTAGTAGTGTATCCCCCTTACCCTGACTAGAAGCAAGGGTCCCTATTTGGTCAAAGGTGTATACCATTGCCAACTAGAGACCCCCAGTTCTAACACCCACTGTACGCCTTCCTCATGTTAAGCGCTCTGATACCCCCGGGTCTAACCAGCGCTATATAAAACTTTTCAAATATACTCACCTCGGTGCCCGAGCAACGTTGGCCGATGCCCTGTGGAGCTGTCCTATGCAGCTATAGAGGAGTTTGTCTCTGGTTCACCCCTCGGCCGTCACCTACCCAGCCGGACATCAGACATTGTTTTCCTTGTCTCCCCGTTGTGTTTCCTACCTGCTCTCCTTACCCCTGTTTTACCTGAGCAACCTTGGCTGATGCCCGGGGGAGCTGTCCTATGCAGCTATAGAGGAGTTTGGCTCTGGTTCACCCCTCGGCCGTCACCTACCCAGCCGGACATCAGACATTGTTTTCCTCGTCTCCACGTTATGTTTCGTACCGGCATCCCTTACCCCTGTCTACCATTCCCCCTCTACCTGTCACTCTCCACAAGACGTTTGTCTTGGCTATGCTACGCGCTAAAACTTTTCAAATCAAGGAGCAGGTCTCCAAGATGTTTGCCTTAGGGGTGATTGAGTCCTCTCACAGCCCTTGGGCCAGCCCAGTGGTCTTGGTCCCAAAAGCTGCCGCGCCTGGTGCCACACCCAAACTCCGGTTCTGTGTGGACTACCGAGGACTTAATTCAGTCACCAGGACTGACACGCACCCCATCCCCAGAGCTGATGAGCTCATTGATCGGTTGGGGGCTGCCCGGTACCTCAGCACATTTGATTTAATGTCTGGGTACTGGCAGATCGCCTTAACTGATGGGGCCAAAGAGAGATCAGCATTCTCCACACCAGATGGGCACTACCAATTCCGGGTTATGCCCTTTGGGATAAAGAATGCCCCTGCCACCTTTCAGAGGTTGGTCAACCAGGTGTTGGTTGGACTGGAGCATTTCAGTGCCGCCTACCTGGATGACATTGCAGTGTTCAGCGCCAGTTGTGAAGAACACCTGCGCCACCTCTGGGAAGTGTTGATGGCGCTGCGGAAGGCAGGCCTCATGATCAAGGCGAGTAAGTGCCAGATTGGGCAGGGTTCGGTGGTGTACTTGGGGCACCAGGAAACGAGCGGCCAGGTGGCGCCCCTACAACCCAAGATTGATACCATCCTGGCATGGGAACCCCCCAAAACCCAGACAGAGGTGAGAGCCTTTTTAGGACTCACAGGGTACTACAGGAGGTTTGTCAAGGGGTTTGGCAACATTGTTGCACCCTTGACTGAGCTGACTTCCAGGAAGCAGCCCAAGAAAGTGAACTGGACTGACACCTGTCAGAAAGCTTTTGACGCCCTGAAGGCTGCCATGTGTACAGCACCCGTGCTTCAGGCGCCCAACTTCTCAAAGGAATTCATTGTCCAAACAGACGCTTCAGAGCATGGTGTGGGGGCTGTTCTATCACAGATTAATGAGGAGGGCCTAGACCAACCTGTAGCCTTCATCAGTAGGAGGTTACTTCCACGGGAACAGAAGTGGAGTGCAATTGAGCGGGAGGCATTTGCTGTGGTCTGGGCACTGAAGAAGTTGAGACCATACCTGTTTGGGACTCCCTTCCGGGTTCAGACAGACCACAGGCCCCTCGGATGGTTGATGCAGATGAGGGGTGAGAATCCAAAGTTGTTGAGGTGGTCCATTTCCCTACAGGGGATGGACTTCACAATGGAACACCGCCCTGGTACAGAACAGGCTAATGCTGATGGTCTGTCCAGATTTTTCCGCCTTAGTGAAGAGAACTCCCAAGGGGTTGGGTAGTTCTCCCCACATTTCAGCTGGAGGGGACACGTGTTAGACCTGGTACCATTGGCATGAGTCTCCCTTCCATTTTTTCACTGATTGCCTCCTCTGTTTTTGATGTTTTGCTGGTTTAGATGCTTTGGGCACTGTGCCACTGCTATTTAGTGCCACAGTGCAAGTGCTCCCTATGGTAAATTGATGTATTGATTAGTGACACCATGATTGGATCATTTGATTTACCTGTCAGACCCTAGTATAGTGCACCAGGTGTGCCCAGGGCCTGTAAATCAAATGCTGCTGGTGGGCTTGCACCACTGGTTGTGCCACCCACAGAAGCAGCTTGTAAAGTGTGTCTCACGCCTGCCATTGCAGAGCCTGTGTGCAGTCTGTGACTGCCATGTCGACTTGGCAAGTGCACCCACTTGCCAGTCCCTAAACCTTCCCTTTGCTACATGTTAGCCACCCCTAAGGTAGGCCCAAGGGCAGGGTGCATTGTATGTAAAAGGTAGGACATGCCCTGGTGTGTGTAGCATGTCCTAATAGTGAATTACAGACAATCTCGATTTTCACTATTGCAAGGCTACCTGTCCCCATAGGCCAGAATGGGCAGTTTGATTATAACATCTTATAATCCTAACTGACCCAGGGAACATGGTAGAAAAACGAATTTAGTATGCCTGAACTCAGAATGATAAAATACATCTTTTAGTGAAGTTGGTTTTAGCATTCTGTGTTTGAAAATACCACTTTTAGAAAGTAGGTATTTTCTTGCCTAAACCATCCAGCCTGCCTCTGCTAGCTTGTGTATTGTATGTCTGGTTTTGTGAGTGACAGGGGCTGGGGGCTCCAGGAGACAGGATGAGTCAGCACAGGGCTGAATAGACCTATCTGCATGTAGAGTGGTGGGAGGAGTAGAACCTGGGCCTGAATAGGGCTGTGCCTGCCTTCCACAATGCTGGCTCCACCTCCTGTGGTGTGTCTGATGTCCCTGGCCCACACTGACAAAGGAAGAGGGTGTGCACTGGCAGGATGCACCCAGAACTGGTTTGGACTAGGTACAGTACCCTCTGCCTTCAGAGGACAAAGGATTTATGGGTATAAATACTGGGGCCCAGACCCCAAGACTTTAGATCACTTCTGGAAACAAAAAGACGAACCTTTGCCAAGGAGAAGAACCAAGGAAGCTGCAGGAGTTTGGACAGCCCCTCTGCCAGTGTGCTGTTTGCTGGGTTGGCCTGCAGTGGTCTTCATTGCCAAGGAAAGGAGAAGGAGCTTTGAAAGAACTTTCATCATCTTGCATAATATTCTCCAAGGGCTTGAACTAGAGCTTGCCTCCTGCTGAAGTCTCAGGGCTACAAGACTTCACCACCAGCTCCCTCCTGAATTCCCTTGCTGGGGATTCTGTCTGCAGAAGCCTGCGTGTCGCTGGGAGCTGGAAGCGCGACGCAACGAGAAGAAGCGTGTCGCTGTCGCAGCTGCTGCCGTCGCATCGCCGGAGAAGCGTGTCGCCGCCGCCGCATCACCAGAGAAGCGTGCTGTCGTCGCAGCTGCCTGCCGTCGCATCACCGTAGAAGCCTGTCGCCGTCGCAACTGCCTGCCGTCGCATCAACAGGGAAGCGTGTCGCTACCGCAAGGGTCACCGTCGCATCCCCCGAGAAGCGTGTCGCCGTCGCAGCTGCCTGCCGTCTCATCACCGGAGAAGCGTGTCGCAGGGCCTGTCGCGGCTCCAAAGATACAGAGTTCGCCGCACGGCCGTCGATGCGTGCACGCCCGTCTTCACATCGTCGCATCGCATCAAGGGTGCACTTTCATCGCATCGCACTGGATCGTCGCACCGCATCGAGGCGCCTGCTCGCCGCATCGTCCTCCCTGCGGACCCTTTGTTTGTTTTGCGTTACACATCCCAGGTACTTTTGAGAGAAACGTGTCGCATTTACCATCAACTTGAACTAAGTTACTTCTACCACCTTTTAAGTCTATTTTGAGTACAGTATTGTGTTTTTTTCCGTTTGTGGTCTTGTGTTTATTCTATATAAAGAATACTTATTTTTATAAAACCTGTGTGGTGTCCATCTGTAGTGTTATCACTGTATTACTGTATGTGTTCACAAATGCTTAACACACTGCCTCTGAGATAAGCCTGTCTGCTCGTGCCAAGCTACCAAGGGGGTGAGCAGGGGTTATTTTAGGAGTGTATCCCCCTTACCCTGACTAGAAGCAAGGGTCCCTATTTGGTCAAAGGTGTATACCATAGCCAACTAGAGACCCCCAGTTCTAACGGGCGCCATTTTGTATCATGATCGAAACCAATCCTTTGCCATTTCCGAGAAACAGCCTTCTCTAGGTTGTTTCTTCAGAGCTGACTTTTGCTACACTAATGAATGCACTGTTCTTATTGGCGCATACCTTTTCTTAGCTGTAAACCTTCTCCCACTTGTCTAGTGGTGGGTACAGGCAGAGTGACCTTGAATAGTAGATAATGTGTGCCCGGCCTCCGAATCGAAACTTACTCCTTTGTAATTTACTGTCCAGCTGCATCTCTGGAAAATTCCATGGTGGGCGTGCTTTCATTGGTTTCAAAGTGTACATAATGTATTGTTATGCTTGCTGATGCCAGTCCCTCTGCAGCACTCCGAAGCGACTGGGCAGATTGGGTTCCGCTCTGAGTGTACTTTAATAAACAGTTATTGGTTTGTATTCTCTACTGTCTGACCGACTCTTCATTTTAGTGGAAGGCCGAGAGGTGGTCATTAGTGACCCGAGTGACCCGAATCGGGCCACTTCCCTCTCCGGCTCTGGGTGCCAGAGGTCTCTCAGTACCACCTCTGGGTGCCAGAGGTCTGAATCCTGACTCTGGGGTCCTGAGGTTCCTGGTGGCCCAAAGTAATCTAGGGGCCTGAGGTCTCTGGGGGCATGAGGTCTCTGGGGGCATGAGGTCTCTGGGGGCATGAGGTCTCTGGGAACCTGAGGTCTCTGGCAGCCTGAGGTCTATGGGTGCCAGAGGTCTGCGCCCCGGCTCTGGGTGCCAGAGGTCTGGGTGCCAGAGGTCTCTGGGGGCCCAAGGTCTCTGGGAGAACGGCTCTTGGTGCCAGATGTCTGAGTACCAGCTCTGAGTGCCAGAGGTCTGAGTCCTGACTCTGGGGGCCCGAGGTCTCTGGGGGCCTGAGGTCTCTGGGGGCAAGGTCTGTGGGGGCATGAGGTCTCTGGGGACTGATGTCTCTTGGGGCGCGAGGTCTCTGGGGACTGATGTCAATGGGGGCCTGAGGTCACAGGGTCTGAGGTTTCAATGGCCCAAAGTCTCTGGGGGCCCAAGGTCTATAGGGCCCAAAGTCTCTGGGGGCTCTAGGTCTCTGGGAGCCTGAGGTCTCTGGGGCCCGAGGTCTCTGGTGGCCTGAGGTCTCTGGGGTACAAAGGTATCTGAAGCCTGGCTTTGGGGGCCCTAGGTCTCTGGGGCCAGGTTCTGGGGGCCTAAGGTCTCTGGGGGCCTAAGGTCTCTGGGGGCCTGAGGTCTCTAAGTGTCAGAGGTCTGAGTCTCGGACTAGGGTGCCAGAGGTCTGGGTCCTGGCTATGGGTGCCTGAGGTCTGGGTCCTGGCTCAGCGAGATTGAAGTCTCTGGGGGCCTAAAGTCTCTGGGGGCCTGAAGTCTCTGGGGACCTGAAGTCTCTGGGGACCTGGCTCTGGGTGCCAGAGGTCTGAGTCCTGGCTCTAGGGGCCCGAGGTTTTTGGGGCCCAAGGTCTCTGGGGGCCTGAGGTCTGGGTCCGGCTCTGGGTGCCAGAGTTCTGGTTCCTGGCTCTCGTTGCCAGTCATCTGGTTCCCAGCTCTGGGTGCCGAAGGTCTCTGGGGTTCATGATCTGGGGGCCTGAGGTCTCTGGGGGTCTGAGGTCTCCAGGGTCTGAGATCCCTGGGGGCCCAAGGTCTCTGGGGTTATGTCTGGGGCCCAAGGTCTCTTGGGCCTGGCTCTGGGGGCCCTAGGTCTCTGGGACCCAAGGTCTCTGGGTGCCAGAGGTCTCCGAGTCCCAGCTCTGGGTGCCAGAGGTCTGATTCCTGGGTATGGGTCCCAGCTCTGGGGGCCCAAGGTCTCTGGGGGCCCAAGGTCTCTGGGGGCCCAAGGTCTCTGGGGGCTGGCTCTGGGTGCCAGAGGCCTGAGTCCCAGCTATGGGGACCCGAGGTCTCTGGGTGCCCAAGGTCTCTGGAGGCTCAAGGTCTCTGGTGGCCCAAGGTCTCTGGGGGCCTGTGGTCTCTGGGTGCCAGAGCTCTGAGTCCCAGCTCTGGGTGCCAGAGGTCTGAGTCCTGCCTCTGGGTGCCAGAGGTCGGGGTGCCAAAAGTTTGTGGGGGCCCGAGTTCTCTGGGAGCCGGAGGTGTCTGGGTGCCAGAGGTCTAAGTCCCGGCTCTGGGTGCCAGAGGTCTGTGTACCAAAGGTTTCTGGGGGCCCATTTCTGGGTGCCAGTGGTCTCTCTGTACCGGCTCTGGGTGCCAGAGGTCTCTCTGTACCGGCTCTGGGTGCCAGAGGTCTGAATCCTGACTCCGGGGGCCCCAGGTCTCTGGTGCCCCAAAGGAATCTAGGGGCCTGAGGTCTCTGGTGGTGAGGTCTCTGGGGGCATGAGATCTCTGGGAACCTGAGGTCTCTGGGGCATGAGGTCTCTGGGAGCCTGAGGTCTATGGGTGCCAGAGGTCTGAGCCCCGGCTCTAGGTGCCAGAGGTCTGGGTGCCAGAGGTCTCCGGGGACCCTAGTTCTCTGGGGGCCCGAAGGGTCACTAATGACCACCTCTCAGCCTTCCGTACTAAATGAAGAGTCGGTCAGACAGTAGAGAATACAAGCCAATAACGGTTTATTAATATACACTGAGAGTGGAGCCCCATCTGCCCAGTCGCTGAGAGTGCTGCAGAGGGAACTGAAATCAACAAGCATAAAGATACATTTTGTACGTTTCGTAACTGGGCAAAAACACGCCCACAGTGGAATTTTCCAGGCAGGTGCAGTTAAACAGTGTAATACAGAAAGAGCAGTTTCAGCGCTCCTATCTTACACAAAGTATCGTAGTCCAAGGTCGTTCCATTCGGCGCCTGCCACCAGACAAGGGGGAGAAGGCCTCTATCTAGTGAGAAAGCTATGCGCTAACATGAATGGTATGCTTATTACTAAAACAAGACACAGAGGAAGAACCGAAACTTTCAGGGGAGCATTTCACGTAAGGGAACTGGATCAGTTTCCGACAGCCTAAAATGACGCCCAAATAGAAAATGGCTCAGCGAATGCTAACTTACATTGAGCACTGCGTAAGCGTAAACGATTTCTATTCTAACAGAGCCTCCTTTTAGCATGAGCTAAAACATTTTCTAACAGCAACAAGAAGAAACAAATTTTAAACAGTAATAAAATCGCATTAATAAACAATTATGAGAACTCCATATCATCAACATCAGGAAGTGAAACAGTAAGGAGGGAAGAATTCTCAAAAATTCCCTCATCGATGTTCATCATATCCTCAATATCTTTGTGAATCATTAGGCAGCATTGGTGTCATGAATCGATATCTTCTTTTTAGGGGTGAGAATAGTGGTACAATAGGAGCAGCAGAAGGGAAAACACTGCATAAGGGCACAGCAGAGCACCAATATCACAATCAGATAAATCACTTTTTCAAGAATCCAGCCCCAGCTGCCAAGGAGAGACCAACTCCAATTCCCACTTTCCATTCCTTTTACATTTTCAAGAGTATCTAAAATGTGTTTGGTAATATTCTTTTCCATATTCTTGATCCTGACCGCACACTGATCGCCCACCATCGCACATACACCACCACTCTTAGCAAGAATAAAATCAACTGCATATCGGGTGTGCTCCGAATAAATTCGCATACTCTCCAACTGAGTGGTGGTGTCACGTAAAGCTGCTACCATGGTGTTAGATAAAATTTGCAACTTGCATCCAAAATATTCTCTACCTTTTTCACCCCTGGCCATGGAGGTACCACCCGACCTGAAAATAGAGGAAAGAATATACCCAAACGTAATCCCATTACTATAATTATTGACCTCTATATCGGTCACTCCTTCACAAAATCCTTTTGTTGGTCCTTTTAACCCATTGTATATTAGGCTTAGCATGTCTACAAGGTACATCCAAAGGCAGCACCATTCCAAGTGCTACATCATCCGTTCCATTGTGAACATTGGCATATGTTCCATTGGACAAAAAGTAAAACCATGCGTGTGCATAGATCGGACCTTCATAATCTACCACTGCGTACCTGGAATTCATCCCAAAAGTACTTGGATCCTCATCCTTCGCCAAAGGGATCGTATTTTTATAGAGCACTATTCCTGAACAATTTATATACAGTGAAGTGTCCGTACTATTCACGATGGGGCAACAAGCAGGATAATAACCAGCCTCCCGGGTAACAATTAATTCCTTGTAGTGCCAACCCATCAGTGTAACATTCTGTTGTTCCATATAGAAATTGTCACAATATGTATTGTTATCACAACCTGGATAACCCATTCCTAGTGGCTTTCTATGGTATAAATATGGTCCCGGGTAACCAAAACCAAATACTCCTTTCACTTCCGTAAATTGGGATGGCCAAGTATAAGTATAATTCACAATTGACAATGGATATGCAGTCCACAGACTAGTAACAGATTGAGTGGGGCAACAAGCTGTCCCTTCACCAAAAAAACTCTTATGGGTCTTCAAAAATACATTGCTCGGGCTGTTCTTTTGTTTCTTTTCTGGGGGATAATCTTATCCTTACTATGTGAAGGTACACTTTGATCATTTTCCAAAACCCATGACACCCCACACAATATTGGTATCAATAAAACCAAAAGAACAATACATATCATTTTGTTTTTTTTGTGTCCACATCATATTACGTTGTGAAACAAGAACTATTGGCTGCTCTTCAGCCGCAACCTTTCTGCCAAATGGATGCATTTTGAATTTGCAAAGAGGCAAGAATGGAAAGGAAATATACAAGTTCCCAGTGTCCGTCAGAGCCTCACTGGTACAGGCTTTTGTTGTCCATCAAAATGTTGGCACTCTGGAGCACCAGCAGTGGAGCTTGCTCTGTCCTAAGCTCTTTTAATCTATCCGACGCCGATAAAGATGGTATACCTGAAGGGTATACTTCTAGTCTCCCTAGCTAATGTTCAAAAGAATGAAAGCTAAATGAGTACAAAATCCTCCACTAATTTTCAATTAATTCCGTTGGTACTTTAACTCAGACCTGCCTATCTTATACAGTCCATCCCTAATCTTTCTTCTCCTTGGACTCAGTATCCCTCAGCCGAGGGCGCAAATTGTACCTGGTAGCCCCAGGCACTGTGTGATCAATGAACAAAGGCTCCTGGATAGCTCGAATGTCTTGGGTGTCAAACTAGAAATGTTCACGTTTGCATATTGCTCTGTGTAAGTTAGCATTCGCTGCACCATTTTCTTTGCAGGCACCATTTTAGGCTGTTCGAAACCTATCTAGTTTAATTCCGAGATGCTCCAGTCTGAGTTTTGTTTTTGCCATGTAGATCTGTTCCCGTAATGAGTACACTGTTCCTATTAGCCCATACCTTTCTCACTAGATAGAGGCCCTCTCCCACTTGTCTGGTGACGGGCCCGACTGGAACAATCTTCGACTTTGCAACTTTGTGTAAGATATGACCTCTGAGACTGTTTTTTTCTTTCTATTCCATTGCCTAGCTGCACCTGCCTGGAAAATTCCACTATGGGCGTTGTTAGAAATGGGATTTCTGGTTGGCTAGGGCTTGCGCCTAAGCCAGGCAGAAACCACCACTCTAGTCGGGGCAAGGGAGTTACACGCTGAAGATAACCCCTGCTCACCCCCTTGGTAGCTTGGCACGAGCAGTCAGGCTTATCCCACAGGCAATGTGTAAAGCGTTTGTGCAACACACACACAGCAGCAACACACTAGGCACACCACAAAAGAAACTCCACACAAGGTTATATATAAAAATAGCCTTTGTATTATCCAAAACACGTTAGAATAGTAATCACACAATATACACTGTGCCAACTGGCACTAGGCAATATTTACAGGGGATCATATACACGACCGGGCCAATTGGGCTGCTGTCAGAACCATCACAAAGCACAAATAGTAAATGTAGAACACAACCAGTAATTACTGGCAAAATACTGTACTCTGCATTATATCCTGCAACCTAACTCACATTATGCAATCAGCATCACATTAGGCGTAAAACAAATTATGCGCCAGCCTCATAAGCAGAAACACATTTTGCAATAACCTCCTCAGCATAAATCACATTAGAGGCATAAATCATATTAGGCAATAAGCATCACCAGCATAAACACATTATGTAGCTTTGTAGAGCCTGGCGCTCTACCAATCTCACCCAAAATGACCCCAGGCCAACTGGCCTTCTGGGGCGCAAATGCCCTATGTCCAAAATGTCAGGGCTGGAAGCTGCCACTCGCAGCTAAAGAAAAAGTGCGCAAAGCGCTGGGGCAGGGCAGGAGTGTAACTCACCCCTCTCTTCTCAAAACGAAATGCCCCCAAGGAAAAGAATGGGGCTGGGACTACTGTGCCTCCTGGGTCCCCACTGGGACTCTCTAACAAATGGCCCCTTGGTGCAGCTCCCCGCAACTGCAGTGCCGCTGCGTGAAAAAGGACAACCCTGGCACTCCTGTGCCCCGAGTCCCCCACTGGGACTCTACAAAATAACTGTGCGCAACGTTGCAGCTGCCCGCTCTCTCCCGCGGTGCAGCTGTGGCTGGAAAATGAGCAGCAGTGCTCGGGAGCCCCACTCTGGGGCTCTTTCAACAGAATTGCCCCCAACGTTGGAGTGGCCCGCTCTCCTGCGGGTCCGCTCAGAAAACAGGCACTGACAATGTGCCTCGAAAGGGGGGCCTTCCTTAGGCAACTTCCCCTGCGGCCCCCACTCACCGTGGTAGGCTTGGAGGCTCCTCCGGTCTCCTCTGGTTTTGGGACAGGCACCGGGGATCCTGCAACACGGAGCGGGATCTCCGTTGAGCCGGGCGTTGCGTCACGCTTCTTCCGGCCGACACTTCTCTTTGCTGGCCCCGCCCACAACCAGGCAGCTTGCCTGGCTCCGGGCCGCGGCGGTGATTCTCTCCTTGGATCTCGGCAGTAATGCGGGGTGGGCACCCGCTTTTCTAAGTGAGCACACCAGCGGGGTGGGCACCCGCATTAAAAAATATGCATACAGCGGAGTAGGCTCCTGCTTGAGGATCACAGACGTGGGGTGGGCACCCGCTACTAAAATAGCACGCAAACGGGGTGGGCACCCGTTCTCCAAACAGACACCCAACGCGGGGTGGGCACCCGCTAGGAAACACCAAATGTGGGGTGGGTACCTGCATCCAAAGTAGCACAGAGCGGAATCCCACACGCCGGGATTCCCTCGCAGCCTCACGTTGCCGACGCCAGCTCCTCTCCTCTGCTGGCAATTTAAATATTGCGCTCACGAGGCGCTAGGAGCCACAGCTCCAGCAGCAAAGTTTTAAGGGGCACAAGGCTGGGGCCAGGCAGGCCAGCTCACAGGGCCCTCCAGCAGGGAGGTAGCCCCTTGTGGCGGTTCCTCCTGGAGCCCAGCAGCAGCAGGTCCCCTCAGCACCAGGAAGCACAACATTTTCATGGGGTCACAGCCCCAGTATTTATACACATATTCTCTTTGTCTGCAGCACAGGGCTTTGGGGGAACCAGTCCCAACTGGTTCTGGAGTTTTTTGGAGCACTCTGTTGACAGGGCTCCTCTTCCCCTTTGTCAGGTGGGGGCTCGTCAACAGACACACCACAGGGGGGCGGAGCCAGCATTCACTAGGGCAGGCACAATCCTATTCAGGGTCAGGGGACTACTCCTCCCACTACTCCAAATGCAGATGTCACATTCAGCCTAGTTCTGACTCACCCTGCCCCTCCTGGAGCCACACACACCTCACCAGCCCCTGTCACTCAAAAGCCAGACATGCAATTCACATCAGGCAGGCAGACACATAGCACACACAAATGCCAACTTCTAAAAGTGGCATTTCTAAAATAGTTATAATAAATCTGCGCACACCATTGCGTAGCATTTATTATCACTATTCCAAATATACCAAACTTGACCACGCTGCGCCTCTCCGATCAGGAATTACCACTGAAACACTTATCAGGGAATCCCCAATGCATTCCTATGGGAGGGCAGCCCCACAGTAGTGAGAAACCAAAATGGCTGTTTGTCACTACCAGGACATGCCACACACTTAAGGTACATGTCCTATCTTTTACCTACAATGCACCCTGCCCATAGGGCTAGCTAGGGCCTACCTTAGGGGTGGCTGACATGTAGTAAAAGGGGGGTCACAGATATGGCACACACTTTAGGTGCCACGTCACAGCGGCAGTAACACTGCGCGCACAGGCCCTGCAATGGCAGAGGCCTGAGATAGGTTTGAAAGGCTACTTTGGTGGGTGGCGCAATCGGCGCTGCAAGCCCACCAGTAGCATTTAATTCACCAGCCCTGGGTATATGAGATACCACTTTACAAGGGACTGACAGGTAAATTAAATATGCCAAACAGGTGTAGACCAATCTTACCATAAGTAACACAGAGAGCACACGCACTTTACACTGGACAGCAGTGCTAAAGTGCCCAGAGTCCTAAAACCACCAACACCATGTCAGAAAAAAGGCTAGGAGAAAGGCAAAAAGTTTAGGGATGAGCCTGCAAAAAGGGCCAAGTCCAACACAACCCCCTTCCAGCCAAAACGCAGGGTAGACCAATCACCACCTTGATGGGCTTCCCTGCTTTGGGCGATAGAACACGGACCTTCCGGTTCTACGCCACTCTGAACCCATGTGGTTTCCTCTGTAAAAGCTCTCAGGGCCAACTAGGCTACTGATGGAGCAAGGTAAATGAAATAAATTTGTAAACACCCCATAATAGGGATAATAATTTAACAATATTAATTGGTTGCAAAATTAACCAACAATTTGCATTTTTATAAACATTTACATAAGTGGGTGCTAATCGCTATTTATGTGTAAAACTAACGTATTTACAATTGTAAAGTAAATTAATATAGTAATTTGCGTACTAATTAGAGCAAAATCACATGATTTGTGCTATGTAATAAAATTGTATTGTGGCAAATAATGCGGATGGTACGTAAACATGGCTTTAAATGTCACTTCTGCTAGGTAACACCTAACTTGGGTACTTAGAATGATGGGTGGGAAACAGAAAGGCTTATTTTCTTTATTTTAATCATGATTGTGTTTGTTCTTATGATAGTTCGTTTGGGCCTGCTAGGCCATGCTGCGAAAATGGCTGCCGAGGCAGATGAGGTCATGCGCAGACACAAAGATGGCCTCTATGCGAAAGAAAGCCATAGAGCTAAAACCACGTGGTTACAGATCGAGCCCAGAGTGAGAAGAGTCAAGGTCAGGCTGACCTGACACGAGGAGAATGCCAAGAAAGACTCAGCATGCATCCGTGAGAACAGGGGATGAGCCCCAATGAATTAACAATGGACTGTTTAAAAATGACCAACAAAAGTGAAACATTTAGCGAACTGTCAATTGGACTGCTATTACCCAAAGGTCGTGTGAAAATATAATCCTTAAACAATTTTAGAACCGGTTTGAACAAGGAGGGCAATGAGGTGATTCTTGCCACCCCTCCAATGGACCAATTAGCGTGATTCTCGCCCCCAAAGATTGCAACTTTTTGTTTAGTAAGCTAGTAGTAGGGTATAAGAGGACCTGCTTTTAAGTAGGAGGAGCGCTATTCCTGCATAATTTCTTGAACACTGAGCGTGATGCTGATGAAGCTGCTGCCATTTTCTATAGGCCGTTTTTCTTTGGAGATTTCTTTTTCTGAACTCTAAAATTTGACTGGGAAAGGAACGAGACCGATGCGGGAAACCTGTAAGGGAGGTCCGTCGAGGAGGCTGTTAGCGGGACAGTCAGTCAGTTTTGGGAGTTCAATGCTGTGATCTGCTTTTGGTGAATTTTTCCAAACCGCAACAAATGGGTATGCATCATAATCTTTCATAAAATTTATTTCTCATATGCTATTGAAATGTATTAAAGTGATTAATAAACTAAGAATCTCACTCATGCAACTGATTTTAGATAAAATCGATTTCTAATTAATTCCGAGTCTGTGGTTCTTTAGTTTACTTAATGAATATAATTTGTATTAAGGTTTTAAAGATTAAGCTGGTCTTAATCGCCATCAACTTATTCTACTAGTTGGTCCATCGACCAAAAGCGGAATACCTTGATGTTTAGAACTGTCAGGATTAAAACTGAATAAACATGGTTGTTTAAATAATATCCTATAATTTTTAATAAGGTATTCCGTTCTTCCAGCAATCCCATTCTTCTCTTTAGTGATCGTGGATGTGATCCAGGGAATAACTGAGAGGGTGTATGATTATGCGGTGTTAATGGGCCCCACCTTCATATGGTATAGTTGTTGTGAATGATTTTTACCTAGATGTCATGTCCAAAAGAGAAGAATTTATATGAGCCGCGCTGGATCAGATTTGTTGGTAGCAGAGTTATGGTTACTATAGATTAGTTTGGTGATTATTGATTATTGATTATTTCATGTCTAACACTTCATGTCGAATTGCATCATGTTATATGTAAGTCGGAAATTTTGAAGCTTCCGGAAAGTGGGAAGTGGACACGTGTGACAAGAGAAGTCACATGGAATAGTGCATTGTCTGATTTTCAAATTGGTGATAACGCAAATAGTGTTATGATAGGGACATTTCATGTATAAAACGTGTATGAGTGAAATAGCAACCGGTTTTCTTGTGAAACTCTGGCCTTAATTCTCAGGAGCAGTGTAGTCTCCACATGTGTTTTATCCCCAGAGAAACGGGTTTACCCCTTGCTTGAAAGAAGGGTAAGGTAGTGCTACACTTATCGAACGAATTATTATTCTTGCAAGATAGAGTAAACTATCTCTTTTGTTTAGCGAAAACAGGCAATGGAAATGTGTTTTATGTTGTAACTAATAAGATCGGTACAAAGGAAAAGTGCCGATAATTTTTTGTAAAGGAGGGGTCAGGAGTAGAACTGACGTTGACAAAAGACCGCGCTGGGATTGGCCAGTGCTTGGAAACACGAAGAACGACCTGATTGGTGCGTTGGTGTGAGACGCGCTGGGATAGATCCGAAGAGAGTGACGTAGAGGCTTCGGATTGGTGCGTTAGTGTGAGACGCGCTGGGATAGGTCCGAATAGAAAATAGAACAGAGTTGTGAGTTTTGTCAGAAAGGAAGAATCGTGAATATGGCTTATGAGTATTGTAGAGAGAAACCGTCATGGATGGCGAAAATTAAAAACTTTTTCAAGAAAGACAAGAAGGTAGTAACTAGAGAAGGACAAGTAATTCCTCCGCCGAAAACGCCAGCTTCTCATATGATGCTGAAATATGGTTATCATACTTGCATTTGGTTAGAGAATTGGACAAAATATACTCAGAATGATGGAGTATTGGCTTTTCCAGAAAATGGTTCATTTAGCACAGCTGTACTTCGGAATTTGAGAGAGAAAATGATGAAACTCGAGCCAAGACCTAGACCAACATAGTTTGAAGCATTAGGTGAATGGGAAGATGAGATGTAAAAAAGAGAGACACAGAGGTGCAAAGAATTATAGTTTAGTTCATGGAAGAGTATGGGGAGGGAATCATGAAGACAGGATGAGACGTTGGAGGTATGCTAATATGACAGATGGTTTGTTTCCAGCTGTAACAGTTAAAGAGGTTGCAGGAAGGAAGTGTACAGAGAAAAAGAAACATACCGCTACAGAGAGGTACGGGTATGGAGGTAGCGTAACAGAGGATGAATTGCTGGATGATATTTTAAACCGAAAACCACCTCCATATCAACAGAATTCTACGGTGGTGACACCCAATGCACCGCCAATGGAAACTGGGAGGAATAAAAGCCCAGAACGAAGATACGATATAAATAGGTCAAATGAACTGTTAGAAACTCCACAAAGTGAGAAATCCGACATTGGTAATGCAGCTGAGTTAGCAAAAACCACAAGAGAATTGAATGAGAAAATAAGAGAGTTAACGATGAACATGGAAGCTGTGACTGTGCCAGTGACAATAGGACCCGTAATACCAGTTTTTGAAAACAAAGAATAGATGAGCATTCCTTAACCATCCCAATGAATTCGAATATGCAAAGAATGAGAGAAGGGATAATTACAGAAAATAAAGAGACAAGAGATTTGGTCAGCTCATATAGACCAAGTCCGTATACTAACCTGACGGTAAATGAGAGTGAGATAAAAAGGATTCCTATGGGAACAGAGTCAGCATCTGAAACGCCAGAGAGAAACAAAAATTGGATAGAAATAAATAGTACGCCTGTAGGTCCAACACCAGAAGAATTAAATGAATGGATGAGAAATTTGCAGAAGAAAGATACAGAACCGCAACCATTAGACGTAATCAGGTTAAAAATAGACATGGAAGAGTTGATTTTAGGGACTATTGGTACAGAAAAATTGAAAACATATCAGGACGAAGAGGTCATGTTCTTATGCAAAAGTATTACCTGGAGAGCTAGAAACTTACATGAAAAATTGGAAGAGACCGCGAATGAATTAGGAGTGGAATTTGTAAAAGTCAGGACTTTGCAGAAACCATATAGGGTAGGTTTTTGTGAAAAAGATGTAGAAACTCTGAACACATCAGGACGATTAACCCAGATAAAAGAACTGATCGTTTTATTGAGAAAATGGGGAGATGTGGACAGATGGAGGAGTAGGTGGACCAAAAGAAAAGAGGGAACAATTGACAAAGCGTCTTTGGCTTTTGCGGTGAAAGACAGGGAATCCACAGTACGGAAGTATCCAATGAGAGAAACTCCAGGAGGTAGCTATGTACATGTTCCATGGTCCAGACAAGATATATTGTCATTTACAAATGATTTTCCGAAATTGAGAGAAAAACCTGTAGAATGGTATAGACAAGTGGAAAGATTTGTCAAAGTTTCAAAGGTGTTGTGGGTAGATTTGGATGGATTATTTGACATTGTAGTACCAGCAGACTTATGGACAGAATGTAAGATTACCATTGATTGGCCAACAGAAGAATATCCTAGAGATGCAAAAACTGGAGCGCCAGGTCCAGAAGTAATGAGGAAGTATGATCAGGTTATTACGTTTTTGAAAAACAAAATTCCACCAAAAGAAACTGATTGGGTAAAAATTGATAGAACAACACAGGAGAGTAAGGAGTCTGTACATGCCTACTACGAAAGGCTACTTTTGGTTTTTAAACAGTATAGCGGTTATGAGACTTTGAGTGAAAAGGACATGAGTCATTTTGTATATAGATTTTTCTATGGATTGAAACCAGAGATAAGTGAAATGATTAAGCAGCATATGTTGTGCTGGCAAATCAGCACTGTGGACGAAGTGTTGAGATATGCTAAATATTGTAGTGATGACATTGAATGTAGGCAGCGTAAATTAAAAGAAAAGGCGATGTGGGCACAAGTAAAGGTTGCAGAAAAACAAGAAGCTCAAATGAATAATCAGACTAGTGAGTCAGGACAGACTAAATCCAAACCGAATATAGGTAAAGGTCAAATGAGTATAGAAGAGGCCAAAAAGAAATGGCCCTGCCACAACTGCGGAAAATTAGGGCATTGGAGAAACGAGTGTAAATTTCCTCCAAAAGCTAATACGGAAAATCAATCATTAAATCCACAGGTGCAGAGTGAGGTGAGTTACCAACAGCTGCAACAACCGCAGGTAGTTACTCAACAGAGTCAGGTGCCACAACCACCTCTTCCCAAGAGTGTAAACCCCCAGAGATACAGTGCAGAGACAGGATTCTACGGAGGAGAACAGGTAACAAAATTGCCGCGCGCAGCTGCAATATCGCAGTATTGGTTACGACAGGATGGAAATGAATCGGATGAAAGTTTATGACGGTGCCTAGGAGAGGAGGAAGAGTGCGTACTTGGCACAACTCTATAGGTAGATCAGTCAGGTCCATTTGTGGATGGAGAAGTGAATGGTGTAAATGTTACATTCCTTGTGGACACTGGAGCTACCCGTTCTTCTGTTAGATCAGTGGAAATTTTAAACCTTCCTCTCTCAGGTGAATTTATCCAAGTTGTAGGTGTTTCAAACAAGCAGATTAAGGCGCCTCTTACCAAACCAGTAGAGGTGAAAGTTGGACCATTCAGAGAAATGCACAGATTTGTGGTGTGATTGCAGTCCTGTAAACTTGCTAGGACGCGATCTGCTTTGTAAAATGAATTGCACCATGTATTGTACCCCGGATGGTATTGCATTTCAGACACCAGATGAAGATGTTTTATATAAAATGACAATGGCGGAACTAGAACCAGGAGTAAATGACATGTTTCCTGTGTTTGATGTAGAGAAAATCCCAATTGAGTTAAAAGAAACAGTCCGATCTGATGTATGGGATTTCACAGGTGAAGACATTGGGTTAATGAGAGGAGTGGACCCTGTAAAAATTACTATAAGAGAAGGAACAAACTTCCCAAACACTCCACAATACAAATTAACACCAGAAATTATTGAAGGAATAACACTCGTAGTTAATAAAATGATTGAACAGGGAATTTTGAAAGAAATAATGAGCAGTCCATGTAATTCACCTATAATGGGTTTGAAAAAGCCAAATGGAACATATAGGATAGTCTAAGACCTGAGAAAGATAAATAAAATTGTAATCCCTTGTTGTCCAATTGTGCCAAACCCCGCTGTAATACTATATCAGATTCCACATGATGCAAAATGGTATACAGTCATGAATTTGTGCCATGCATTTTTCTCTATTCCATTACATCCAGATAGCCAGCCATTATTTGCGTTCCGGTTCGGAGAGCGTATTTTGGCATGGTGCCGAATTCCTCAAGGGTATACAGAAAGCCCCTCAATCTTTAATCAGATCCTAAAGAAATCCTTAGAAGATTTAAAAATGCCTGAAAAATCTGTGATGGTTCAATACATTGATGACCTATTAGTGGCATCAAAGACCAAAGAAGCATGTGTTACCGACACCATTGCTTTATTGAACCACTTAGCCGAAGGAGGACATAAAGTGTCTCCGTCTAAATTACAATTTTGTCAGCAGGAAGTTCAATACTTAGTTCACAAGATTGAGAAAGGGATGCGGAAGGTAACGACAGAGAGAATAAAGATTATCCGAGGAATGAGAGCTCCAATGACAGAGAGAGGTGAGAATGTTCCTTGGAATGGTTGGGTATTGTCGACAATGGATAAGTGGATTTTCATTGATTGCAAAACCCTTACAGCGATTGACAAAAAGGATGTTAAAGATCCGTTTGAACTGAATGACGAAGAAATAAAAGCCTTCAAAGAACTAAAAACAAGGTTGTGTGAAGCACCGGCACTGGGAATGCCTGATTATGAAAAAGAATTTGAGCTGTATTGTAGTGAGAGAGATGGATGTGCACTTTCAGTTTTAGTGCAAAGACATGGAAAAATGAAAAGACCTATTGCATATTTTTCAGCTGTTTTAGACCCGGTAGCAAAAGCGTTGCCTGGCTGTCTGAAAGCAGTAGCTGCTACTTGCGTAAGTCTGGAACAGAGTGAAGGCATTGTGATGGGGTATCCATTGAGAGTATATGTTCCACATTCTGTTGAAATTCTTTTGACAAGGACCAAAACTCAATTCATGACACATAGTTGGCTGACTAGGTATGAAAAGGTGATTTTGAGTGCAGACAATGTAACCATTGACAGATGCACAAGTGTGAATCCTTCAACATCATTGCCAGATGAAGGGAGTGTAGGAGACAAAGATGAAGTCGATCACAAATGCCTGGATGTGCTTGAATTTTGTACGAAACCTAGGCCGGATATAAAGGATGAGCCCTTAAAAGAATCAGATTATGTGATGTTTGTGGACGGTTCATGTCTGAGGACGAGTGAAGGAGTTTTGAGTGCGGCGTATGCTGTGTGTACAGTAGCTGCAATAATGGAAGCATCTTGTCTGAGAGGGATATGTTCAGCCCAAGTGGCTGAGCTGATTGCTCTGATTCAGGCGTGCAAACTGGGAAAGAATGTCCGAATTACGGTGATCGCTGATAGCCAGTATGGCTTCGGAGTGGTCCACAACTTTGGACAGATCTGGTCTCAGAGAGGTTTCTTGACGTCTGCAGGAACTCCAATTAGAAATGGTGAGTTTGTGAAGAAATTGCTTGAGGCGATACAGCTGTCTAAACAGATCGCAGTGGTGAAGTGTGCTGCACACAAAAATGAGGCGGATTACATTACCGTGGGTAATAGGTATGCCGAAGAAATAGCCCAATATTGTGCTAGAAATATGGTTTCGTTGAATAGAAGGAGAGAAAAAGAGAATGTTTCAGGTCCCTTGCTGTTTACTAACATTGTTGAAACATGGGATGAAGTGAGACAATTACAGGAAGAAGCAAACGATGAGGAGAAAGATGGTTGGATAAAAGCAGGATGCAGAAAAAGGGAGGAAGATGACGTTTGGGTTTATAGAGATGAAAGACCAGTTATGCCTGATAGCATGATTTCTAACATGGCACGGATGTACCATGGACAAGCTCATATTGGAAGGGATGCCATGATACGACTTTTCAGACAAACCTGGTATAATCCAAAATTCAGAGCGATAGCTGAGAGTCTTTGTCAAAGATGTCTTATCTGCCAACAGATAAATCCAGGAAGAAAAACAGTAGTGAGTCTAGGAACAATAGGGCAAGAAGGAGGTCCTTTTACTAGAGTGCAACTAGATTTTATTGAAATGCCCCCAAGCAATAGACTGAAGTATGTTCTTGTGGTAGTTTGTTTGTTTTCTCGTTGGGTGGAAGCCTATCCGACAAGAAGGAATGATGGAGTTACTGTAGCTAAACTACTGCTGAGAGAATTCATTCCAAGATACGGGTTTCCAGTAACGATTGAAACAGATAGAGGAACACATTTTCAAAATGAACTAATTCATCTGATATGTGAAGCTCTTGACATTCAACAGAAATTACACTGTGCTTACAGACCAGAGGCTTGTGGAGTGGTAGAACAAGTGAATGGAACAATAAAGAATAGGTTAGGGAAAATGTGTCAAGCCGCAGGACTCAAATGGCCTGATGCCCTACCATTGGTACTAATGACTATCGGAAGCATACCTGACAGAAAAACAGGTCTAAGTCCCCACGAAATAATCATGGGACGAGCAATGAGACAAGCACAAGTACCTGTCAACAAACTGCTGACTATAACTGATGATCTCGTATTGGATTATTGCAACAGATTGGCTGATGTGGTACATTCTGTGTTTCATCAGGTTGGACCGGATGCGACCACTCTTGAAAGAAAACCAGCTCATGATTTGAGTCCAGGAGACTGGGTCCGCATAAAAGTCCACAGAAGAAGAAACTGCTTGGTTCCTCGCTGGGATAAGCCATGTCAAGTAATCCTGGTGACAACAACTGCTGTCAAATGTGCTAGAGTGAAAAACTGGGTGCATGCCAGCCACACTATCAGAGTTCCAGATCCTGAAGATCGACCTGTAAGTCGACATCTGGAGATATCTGATACCAGTTCAACATCCGATGCAGAAGTCGAAACAAGCAGGGATCCAGATCCTGAAGCTCGACCTGTAAGTCGACATCTGGAAGACCCAGGTACAAGTTTGATAACGGAAGAAGAACCAGAAGTAACAAAAGTTCCAGAACTTGAAGATCGACCTGTAAGTCGACATCTGGAAATATCAGATACCAGTTCAGCATCTGAAACAGATCAGTCAGATTGTGATGAAAAGCAAAGGAATAAATGGAGAACTGACATTATAAACGAAGAAACTGAACCAAGAGACAGTGATAATGAACAGCCAAGCACAAGTTATGGTAGACTGCCTTCGAAAAGTAGAAAATTAGTTGAGGAAGGGTTAGATTCAGATAGAGAGGTAGAAGAAGAATCGGAAGAACCCCGAGGAGCAATAGGGATAGACCAACAAATACAAGAACAGGGAAATTTAGAAACAGACAGAGAGACCAACGAGAATCCGGAAGAAACTCAAGGAGGGATAGAAACAAGTGTCCTAACAGAAAAGAAACAAGAAGGTTCAGATTTAGACAATGAAAACGAAATCATAAAGTTCAAAATAAGAGGAAGTGAAATAAGGTCTGAAACAGAATCCGAAGAAAGTGAAGAAGAGAGGAAGCAGAGACTAGGACAAAGAAAGAGGACTTGGAAAACTGAACGAGAGGAAAAGGAAAGTGAACCAAAAAGGCCAAGAAAAGGAGACAATTGGCCCCCCGAAGTCAAAAGACTGAGATACAAGATAATAAACTTAAATAGAAATAATGCAGAACAGGTAAATGAGATAAGTCAAAGGGAACAAGGAAAACAAAGTGGAAAACAATTGCAGAAAACAAAGAGAGTGAAGAAACCTAATCTGAAATATAAGTCACCTGAGTGGCTATACATCACATTGACTGACATCAAAGAAGAAGATAACACTCACGAAAGCCCAGAAGAAAGCTGCAAACCAATGGGTGAGAGTGAAGTGCAACAAGTCTGAAAAGGTAAAGAAAAAACTCAGACTGGACATTAAAACCTGAACGAGACAAGGAAGAGTTCTGAAAGGAACTGAAGAAAGTACCAAACGAGACAAAGTGAAAGGGTAGAGTGACTGATACGTCATTCTGAGGTGTGGTGACACATTTTCTGTACAATATATAAATAGTTAGGTAATAGTATAAAATGGCAGATACTGAGAATAGAAAATCTAGATGTGATTTCTTACGTAGATGGTGTAGGATGTGTTCTTATTGTACCGGATTAATAATGTTTGTTTGGCTTATTTTAGCAATAACAATTCCATTGAGGTTAGCTGTAGAAGAAACAGCCGTAAGGGAAAAGAACACGAAAAAGGATAAAGAAGATAAAATACAAAACACTGCAGCATTGATGGATAGTACTGAGTTACATAAGGATAAGTTTATAACTGATTTCTCTAAGAATGTCTTCACGAAACTATTATATGAGTATGTGGAGACAATGGATGTAAGGGATTGTTAAGTCTGTATGCAATTACCTGCGTCTGTCACAGAAGGTGTGACCTATCATCACCTTCCTTTGACGTATGGAATAACATGTAGTGTTTTAGCCAGTTTATTTTATAAAACCGGTAGATTAGAATATTATTATACTGACATAAATAAGGTTTTTGCGAAAGTTCCTATAATCCCTGAACTGAACAAAGTGAAAGAAGCAAGAATATTTGGTGAATTTTTCCTAGAAAATAAAGATTTAACATTAGAGTATGTAGTTAGGCACAATCTTACCTGTGAATTAAAGAAAGAAGAAAAGGTATTTTTAGAGATGGTAGAAAACAGAAGAGTTAAGTTTCAAAGAAAAGTAATAGAAGAAGAGACAAAAACACCCCTTTGGGCGTTTGAAGAGAAAAATAAAGATAAGAGAGAGACAAATGCAGCTATGACTTTGGATTGGCCCCAACAGGGAAAGTTGTGTATTAGTAGAAATAAGACTATGTATGATAACTATTTTGTGGGTTCCAGTGAATGCCGAGACACTTACAAAATTTTAGGAGGACGGGGATTCAAAGGAGGAAAAGATCCAATATTTCCAGGGATCTATTATATTTGCGGAAATAGAGCTTATTACAGATTGCTGGACCATTGGTATGGGTCGTGTTATTTAGGCCTGGTCTTTCCAAAGATTTTTCATGTGGAGAGAGGAGAAAAAGGAATACACGAAATGGGTGAAACATTAACACGTAGAAAAAGGGAAAGCTTTTCAGAAATAGTTGGTGACATTTTTTGGAGCATTAATACCAGCAGTGGGTATATCTTTGAATGCATTTAAGATTCGGAAATTGTCCACAGTAGTAGATCGTTTATCAACGAATACTGCTGGAGGGTTCTTTATGGTGAATACCGAGATGGTTGCCATGAGAGCTATGGTGATGCAAAATCGACTTGCCCTTGACATTCTTTTGGCAAAAGAGGGCGGAGTCTGTGGAATGCTGAAAGTCCAACATTGTTACACTTACATTCCAGATAAAAGTGAAAATATACAGAAGTATATAAAGAATATTACTGATTTGCACAAAGAGCTTGCTCCACTGGAGGTTGAAGGTGCCTGGGAGAAACTTGGTAAGAGTTTTTCCTCAATACAGAAATGGTTCACTGAAATAGGCGGTTCTATTATAGGGAAAGTTTTAATATCAGTAACAGTAATAATATTCGTGGTGTTATTAGTGAAATTAGTTTATGAATGTATTAAAAAGAGAAAAAGACAAAATAAGATAAAAAGAGAAAATAAGATAAATAAAGAAAGAGAACGAGAAATGGGAGAAATAGAACTAGAAGAATTAAAAGAAAACATATATAAGAGAACAAAAGGTCAAGATGAAAGGGACACTGATGTGTGAACTAACAAAAGCAAGTGGCCAAGAAACATTTTATCTGAAAATTGTATAACATGGGTTTTGTGGTGATATTAAAAATCACCAAAGGGGGATTGATGGAGCAAGGTAAATGAAATACATTTGTAAACACCCCATAATAGGGATAATAATTTAACAATATTAATTGGTTGCAAAATTAACCAACAATTTGCATTTTTATAAACATTTACATAAGTGGGTGCTAATCGCTATTTATGTGCAAAACTAACTTATTTACAATTGTAAAGTAAATTAATAATTAATATAGTAATTTGTGTACTAATTAGAGCAAAATCGCATGATTTGTGCTATGTAGTAAAATTGTATTGTGGCAAAGAATGCGGATGGTAAGTAAACATGGCTTTAAATGTCGCTTCTGCTAGGTAACACCTAACTTGGATACTTAGAATGACAGGTGGGAAACAGAAAGGCTTATTTTCTTTATTTTAATTATGATTGTGTTTGTTCTTATGATAGTTCATTTGGGCCTGCTAGGCCATGCTGCGAAAATGGCTGCCGAGGCAGATGAGGTCATGCGCAGACGCAAAGATGGCCTCTAAGCGTAAGAAAGCCATAGAGCTAAAACCACGTGGTTACAGATCGAGCCCAGAATGAGAAGAGTCAAGGTCAGGCTCAATCAATCAATCAAGCATTTGTCTAGCGCGCTACTCACCCGGAGGGTCTCAAGGCGCTAGGGGGAGGGGGGTCCGCTACTGTTCGAACAGCCAGGTCTTGAGTTGCTTCCTGAAGGAGAGGTGGTCTTGGGTCAGGCGGAGGTGGATGGTAGGGAGTTCCACGTCTTGGCAGCCAGGTAGGAGAAGGATCTTCCTCCCGTTGTGGCTCTTCGGATGCGGGGACGGCGGCGAGGGCGTGGTTGGTCGATCGTAGCTGGCGGGTGGGAGTGTAGAAGGTCAGACGGTCGTTGAGGTATCTGGGGCCTTGGTTGTGGAGAGCTTTGTGTGCGTGGGTGAGGAGTCGGAACGTGATTCTCTTGCTGACGGGGAGCCAGTGCAGGTCTCTCAGGTGTCCGGCGATGTGGCTGTGTCGGGGGATGTCCAGGATGAGTCGAGCTGAGGCGTTCTGGATGCGTTGGAGTCTTTTCTGAAGTTTGGCTGTGGTTCCGGCGTAGAGGGAGTTGCCGTAGTCCAGTCGGCTGGTGACGAGGGCCTGGGTGACCGTCTTCCTGGTTTCGGTGGGGATCCACCGGAAGATCTTCCGCAGCATGCGTAGGATGTTGAAGCAAGACGAGGAGACGGCGTTGACTTGTCTGGTCATTGAGAGGGAGGAGTCCAGGATGAAGCCCAGGTTGCGTGCGTGGTCCGTTGGTTTGGGTGCGTTGCCCAGGGCAGGGGGCCACCAGGAGTCGTCCCAGGCGGAGGGTGATGATCCTAGGATGAGGACTTCCGTCTTATCTGAGTTCAGTTTCAGGCGGCTGTTCCTCATCCACTCGGCTACGTCCTTCATCCCTTCATGTAGGTTGGTTTTGGCGGTTGTGGGGTCGTTGGTGATGGAGAGGATCAGCTGGGTGTCGTCGGCGTAGGCTGACCTGACACGAGGAGAATGCCAAGAAAGACTCAGCATGCATCCGTGAGAACAGGGGATGAGCCCCAATGAATTAACAATGGACTGTTTAAAAATGACCAACAAAAGTGAAACATTTAG
The DNA here is from genome assembly GCA_963921515.1 of Calotriton arnoldi. Classification (NCBI taxonomy): domain Eukaryota; kingdom Metazoa; phylum Chordata; class Amphibia; order Caudata; family Salamandridae; genus Calotriton; species Calotriton arnoldi. The sequence continues at coordinate 1,059,998 of CAWUFW010005196.1, read as the reverse complement.
CGAACTGTCAATTGGACTGCTATTACCCAAAGGTCGTGTGAAAATATAATCCTTAAACAATTTTAGAACCGGTTTGAACAAGGAGGGCAATGAAGTGATTCTTGCCACCCTCCAATGGACCAATTAGCGTGATTCTCGCCCCCAAAGATTGCAACTTTTTGTTTAGTAAGATAGTAGTAGGGTATAAGAGGACCTGCTTTTAAGTAGGAGGAGTGCTATTCCTGCATAATTTCTTGAACACTGAGCGTGATGCTGATGAACCTGCTGCCATTTTCTATAGGCCGTTTTTCTTTGGAGATTTCTTTTTCTGAACTCTAAAATTTGACTGGGAAAGGAACGAGACCGATGCGGGAAACCTGTAAGGGAGGTCCGTCGAGGAGGCTGTTAGCGGGACAGTCAGTCAGTTTTGGGAGTTCAATGCTGTGATCTGCTTTTGGTGAATTTTCCCAAACCGCAACAAATGGGTATGCATCATAATCTTTCATAAAATTTATTTCTCATATGCTATTGAAATGTATTAAAGTGATTAATAAACTAAGAATCTCACTCATGCAACTGATTTTAGATAAAATCGATTTCTAATTAATTCCGAGTCTGTGGTTCTTTAGTTTACTTAATGAATATAATTTGTATTAAGGTTTTAAAGATTAAGCTGGTCTTAATCGCCATCAACTTATTCTACTAGTTGGTCCATCGACCAAAAGCGGAATACCTTGATGTTTAGAACTGTCAGGATTAAAACTGAATAAACATGGTTGTTTAAATAATATCCTATAATTTTTAATAAGGTATTCCGTTCTTCCAGCAATCCCATTCTTCTCTTTAGTGGATGTGATCCAGGGAATAACTGAGAGGGTGTATGATTATGCGGTGTTAATGGGCCCCACCGTCATATGGTATAGTTGTTGTGAATGATTTTTACCTGGATGTCATGTCCAAAAGAGAAGAATTTATATTAGCCGCGCTGGATCACTACCCCACTGGTACTCCCTAGCTGTCCACGGCCAGGACCAGGCCATCCAGATGTCTCTGGTCCTCGCCAATCCACAGAGTGGGGGGCAGGAACCCCGGGTACATAGTAACCATTCTCCACTCTTCCTCTCATCAGTGCAGTTCCAAACTGCCACTGATCCTTCAACCTAGGGTCCGCACCCTCAGGCTGACCAGAAGTCACGGGCGAGGCTCTCCTCCCCCTACCTCTTCCTCTGGGGTTCCGCACTCTCCTCCTTGGAGAGGCAACCTCAGAACACAACTCACTCACCAGTTCAGGACCCCTCTCCATCAACTGGTCTACCAACCTGTGATCTAAACCCTCAGGTTGCACCGGGGTCAGAGGCGAGGACTCCCTCCCTCTGCACCCCCTTCCAGAGCCCTGCACCCTCCCAACTGGAGTGGTACCCCTAGAAGCTACATCGGTCAGGACACTGATTACAGTTGTCCTTCCCTCCAGGTCAGGCATACCATGAACCTGGTTTCCCAACCCAGGGAAGGAACCCTGATGCTGAGCAATTGCCTGGCGAACCAGGACTTCCTGGGGAGTACATATATACTCCCCGAGGGTGACACATAACTCATGTGCCGTGTGACAGTCTCCCATGCGCAGATCTCCCGACCCCTGTCCATCTGACAGTGCGTGAAGATCCCCCAGGACAGAAGTGATGTCACCATGGTCCTTCATTGGTGACTCAGCCCTTCTGGCTTGCCCCTGACCCACTTGTTCTTCCACTGGGGACTCTTTCACCCTCTCACCCCTCAATCTGGACTTCCGCACCCTCCACTTAGGAGTGGCACTGCCAGACACCAGAACTGATGGAGGCCTGATTACAGACACTCCCAGTTCACCTGGCACGGGGAGATCCCCCTCAACGGACAGTCCATCAGGACAGACTAGGCTCCCTACCTGGTGTTCCCTTAAGGAACCATCCAGTCCTGGAGACTGAGGTTGGGGCACTTCGGGACACATCCCAGTCTCACTCCTTCTCCTTGGAGACAGGACGTGAGGCCCTACAACCTTCTCACTATAAGGGGACCTAGCTGGGCTACTCTGAACCACTTCCACCACTCTGGGTTGGAAGCAGTGGCGGCTGGTGACATTTCAAAGTGGTAGGGCGTAAAACCTGGGGATGAATTTTACGTAGCGAGCAAGTCCGGCCGACATAAGGGCGTTCAGCCCATGCATCATTTACCCAATCATCCCCCCATGAATTCATCCATGTTTCCATCATACACTGCATTCCTCTGTTCATGCATACATACATCCATTCTTCTAGACTCTCCCATTCACTCACCCACCCACCCATCCATCCATGTATCCATTCACTAGAAAATCATCCATTCATTTGTCCATCATATGAAGCATTCATCCATTCATTCATGTATATATCCACTCATCCTTCTGGACACACTCTCCTGTAACTCTTCCGCCCTCCCATCCATCTATGTGTCCTTTCACCACTGGTGAATCACATGAGCTTCTAGCCATCCCCAGCAGATCTCTCATTCATCCATCCATGTATCCGTCCGTCCATTCATCCATCTTTCCACGCACCAATGTATGTAGCCTCAACTCATCTACACATGCTCCCCATCAAACCATCTATTCAGCCTACTATATCGAAATGATAGATGCTTCAAATTGTCTTGCCATACATCATCTTATTTTTTATGAGGTCACAAGAACTTGGCAGTTTGAAGAGCACTAATTGAAAACAACCCCTTTTATGAGGTGCAGACAGATAGTGAGACCATTCATTATTGGTTCACAAATCCCCCTGTATGCACGCTATTCGTATGGAATAATTCTAAAAGAATACTTGAAATACTGTAATGGCTGTTGTAAATCAGGGGAGCGTTACAAAAACAAAATTGTAAATAAGTGCAGCCAAAGTAGACATTATGTTCCCATACCAGTTGTACAGAACAAAAGCCCGTAACATACACAACACATTGGTTAACAAGGGGCACATTAAACTGGTTCCTCTTCTTATACCCAGAATATGTTAAACGTTGTCTGCAAGAGAAAGATCGACTGCGATTGAAGGCGGACTGCAAGACCTCGAGGAGATGAGCGCAGACATTTGAAGGGGGCTGTGGGGGGCTCAACTGCTTGACGGACCCGGAAAGAGATTTCACAGTCACACAGAGGGCTCTGTTGAGTTGACTGCTGTTAGAGCCCCTTTGTGAAATGCTGCCGCACGGAGCGAGATATGTGGCCTTGCCCTTTGCCACAGTCCTGCCACATGTGCAGACGCGGCTCGTGGGGGGGGGAGTGCTGGGGGCCCGGGACATTTTTCAAATAAAACAAAAATGAAAAATCCTACCTGACTGAGGAGGTCCGCCGTCCGCGCCGCCTCGGGTCCACCGTCCGACTCCGGTTTGGCCCTGCCTACAGCCCCTCTCAGCCAATCCTGGCGCTGCTGGCAGCGCCAGGATTGGTTTAGGGCACGGTTACCCCTCGCCCGCCTGCCCATTAGGAGACCGAGGTTTGAGCCTTTGCTCAACCCTCGATCTCCTAATGGGCATGCGCAAGCCAGTGCACACACAAGTGCGCATGACTGGGCACGGCGCGAAAATTCGGTGCCCTTGCCCACTCATGCGCACTTGTGCTGCAGTGCTGCCTGCTGCCCCTGGTCCCTCTAACAATCATGTGGGTCAACATGACGCAGGACCGCCCACCCCCTTCAGACTCTGAAGGTGGTGGGCGGTCCGACGTCATGCTGACTGACATGATTGTCAGTTCTCCCTCGGCTCTTTGAACTTAAGTAAACTGATTCAGTTTACTTAGGTTCAAAGACGCCGAGGGAGCTGCGGGCGGGGGGGCTACGTCCCAACGCCCCAACGGACGCACCGCCCCTGGTTGGAAGATACCTGAACCACTTCTCTTAGGGTCACTCCCCAATGCCTCTACAGACCCTCTGGCACTCACCCAGAGGTCTGCCTCCTGTGCACGTTCCCTAGGATCAGAGAACATACACTACAACAGGTGTTGGCGCAACCCCGGAAAACAATGACTGAACATGTGCTCTTTGACAACCAGATTGAACAGCCCTTCAAAATCAAAATCATTTGCCGTGCTAACCATCACCAAATCGTCCAGTGCATCACAACATTCATCCACAAACTCCCCTCAAGACTTGTGAGACCGTTTCCTACTGCCCCTGAATCTCAACCTGTACCCCTCTTCCTGGGAACCAGGTACCATACGCTGGGAACTGGGAATGGGACTTCCTGCACTGGACTCCATATTGCTGCCACCACTGGATCCCACCCTTACTGGTGAATCCAGACAATTAAAAATGCGCTCAGGGGATAATCTACCCTCCAGAGCTATTTTCTCCCTGGCGAAGACCCTCTCAGCCTCCCCCATCCTCTCCTGCGCTAGGACCCCTTCGGTCTCTAGCCTTTTCTCTTCAACCGCTAGCTGCGCTAGCCCTGCATCCAGCTTGGCATGCTCCAACTTGAGCTTCTCGAAAGCTAGCTGATGCTCCCTTTCTTCCCTCCTATCTACCCACTCCTCTGGGGACCGGGAAAGGGATTGGGCACTACTCTGGGCACTAGACCCACCAAGAGACTCCTTATCTATGGGGTCTTCCCTGTCACTTTCTTCCTCCTCTTCAGACTCTTAAGGGTCACCCTCAGACCCACTACCCTCTTGGTATGTGGACTGGGAACCCTCCCTCTCCTGGTCCTTCACTTCCCATATTTTCTATTGCCACCGGAGTAGGGCTTGCTGGCGGTCTAGCTGGGTGTCCCACCCATCTAGCACTGGTATGTCTCTCTCCTCACAGAACCCTTTTAACTCCAACATACTTTATCTGCACAGATCAGTTATAATGAAGGCAGATTCCATTTTGGCAAGATACACTAAGACACAAGTGCAATACGCGAGACCTAGGCGTCTGAGCTGAAGTAGGAGTATACAATTTAAAAATGACGCTTTTAAGGAGAAAAGAATAATCTGGAGAAATAATCAGGAAAAATAATCCCCAAAAATGTGATTCTCTAAATGCAGAGTTTTGTAGTGCAACCAGTTGTCGCTGTGGTACTGCGCAAACGCAAGTCCTATCCTCACCGCTGACAACCAATGTTAGAAATGGGATTTCTGGTTGGCTAGGGCTTGCGCCTAAGCCAGGCAGAAACCACCACTCTAGTCAGGGCAAGGGAGTTACACGCTGAAGATAACCCCTACTCACCCCCTTGGTAGCTTGGCACAAGCAGTCCGGCTTATCCCAGAGGCAATGTATAAAGCGTTTGCGCAACACACACACAGCAGCAACACACTAGGCACACCACAAAAGAAACTCCACACAAGGTTATATATAAAAATAGCTTTTGTATTATCCAAAACACGTTAGAATAGTAATCACACAATAGACACTGTGCCAACTGACACTAGGCAGTATTTACAGGGGATCATATACACATGACAGGGCCAATTGGGCCGCTGTCAGAACCATCACAAAGCACAAATAGTAAATGTAGAACACAACCAGTAATTACTGGCAAAGTACTGTACTCGGCATTATATCCTGCAACCTAACTCACATTATGCAATCAGCATCACATTAGGCGTAAAACACATTATGCGCCAGCCTCATAAGCAGAAACACATTATGCAATAACCTCCTAAGCATAAATCACATTAGAGGCATAAATCATATTAGGCAATAAGCATCACCAGCATAAACACATTATGTAGCTTTGTAGAGCCTGGCGCTCTACCAATCTCACCCAAAATGACCCCAGGCCAACTGGCCTTCTTCTGGGGCGCAAATGCCCTATGTCCAAAATGTCAGGGCTGGAAGCTGCCACTCGCAGCTAAAGAAAAAGTGCGCAAAGCGCTGAGGCAGGGCAGGAGTGTAACTCACCCCTCTCTTCTCAAAACTAAATGCCCCCAAGGAAAAGAATGGGGCTGGCACTACTGTGCCTCCTTTGTCCCCACTGGGACTCTATAACAAATGGCCCCTTGGTGCAGCTGCCCGCAACTGCGGTGCCGCTGCGTGAAAAAGGACAACCCTGGCACTCCTGTGCCCCGAGTCCCCCACTGGGACTCTACAAAATAACTGTGCGCAACGTTGCAGCTGCCCGCTCTCTCCCGCGGTGCAGCTGTGGCTGGAAAATGAGCAGCAGTGCTCGGGAGCCCCACTCTGGGGCTCTTTCAACAGAATTGCCCCCAACGTTGGAGTGGCCCGCTCTCCTGCGGGTCCGCTCAGAAAACAGGCACCGACAATGTGCCTCGAAAGGGGGGGCCTTCCTTAGGCAACTTCCCCTGCGGCCCCCACTCACCGTGGTAGGCTTGGAGGCTCCTCCGGTCTCCTCTGGTTTTGGGACAGGCACCGGGGATCCTGCAACACGGAGCGGGATCTCCGTTGAGCCGGGCGTCGCGTCACGCTTCTTCCGGCCGGCACTTCTCATTGCTGGCCCCACCCACAACCAGGCAGCTTGCCTGGCTTCCAGGCCGTGGTGGTGACACTCTCCTTGGATCTCGGCGGTAATGCGGGGTGGGCACCCGCTTTTCTAAGTGAGCACACCAGCGGGGTGGGCACCCGCATTAAATAATATGCATACAGCGGGTATGCTCCTGCTTGAGGATCAGACGCGGGGTGGGCACCCGCTACTAAAATAGCACGCAAGCGGGGTGGGCACCCGTTCTCCAAACAAACACCCAATGCGGGGTGGGCACCCGCTAGGAAACACCAAATGCGGGGTGGGCACCCGCTTCCAAAGTAGCACAGGGGGGAATCCCACACGCCGGGATTCCCTCGCAGCCTCACGTTGCCGACGCCAGCTCCTCTCCTCTGCTGGCAATTTAAATATACTGCTCACGAGGCGCTAGGAGCCACAGCTCCAGCAGCAAAGTTTTAAGGGGCACAAGGCTGGGGCCAGGCAGGCCAGCTCACAGGGCCCTCCAGCAGGGAGGTAGCCCCTTGTGGCGGTTCCTCCTGGAGCCCAGCAGCAGCAGGTCCCCTCAGCACCAGGAAGCACAACATTTTCATGGGGTCACAGCCCCAGTATTTATACACATATTCTCTTTGTCTGCAGCACAGGGCTTTGGGGGAACCAGTCCCAACTGGTTCTGTTTTTTTTTGGAGCACTCTGTTGACAGGGCTCCTCTTCCCCTTTGTCAGCTGGGGGCTCGTCATCAGACACACCACAGGGGGGAGGAGCCAGCATTCACTAGGGCAGGCACAATCCTATTCAGGGTCAGGGGACTACTCCTCCCACTACTCCAAATGCAGTTGTCCCATTCAGCCTAGTGCTGACTCATCCTGCCCCTCCTGGAGCCACACACACCTCACCAGCCCCTGTCACTCAAAAGCCAGACATGCAATTCACATCAGGCAGGCAGACACATAGCACACAAAAATGCCAACTTCTAAAAGTGGCATTTCTAAAATAGTTATAATAAATCTGCGCACACCATTGCGTAGCATTTATTATCACTATTCCAAATATACCAAACTTGACCACGCTGCGCCACTCAGATCAGGAATTACCACTGAAACACTTATCAGGGAATCCCCAATGCATTCCTATGGGAGGGCAGCCCCACAGTAGTGAGAAACCAAAATGGCTGTTTGTCACTACCAGGACATGCCACACACTTAAGGTACATGTCCTATCTTTTACCTACAATGCACCCTGCCCATAGGGCTAGCTAGGGCCTACCTTAGGGGTGACTGACATGTAGTAAAAGGGGGGTCACAGACGTGGCACCTAAAGTGTGTGCCATGTCACAGCGGCAGTAACACTGCACGCACAGGCCCTGCAATGGCATAGGCCTGAGATAGGTTTGAAAGGCTACTTTGGTGGGTGGCGCAATCGGCGCTGCAAGCCCACCAGTAGCATTTAATTCACCAGCCCTGGGTATATGAGATACCACTTTACAAGGGACTGACAGGTAAATTAAATATGCCAAACAGGTGTAGACCAATATTACCATAAGTAACACAGAGAGCACACGCACTTTACACTGGACAGCAGTGCTAAAGTGCCCAGAGTCCTAAAAACCACCAACAACATGTCAGAAAAAAGGCTAGGAGAAAGGCAAAAAGTTTAGGGATGACCCTGCAAAAAGGGCCAAGTCCAACAGGCGTGTTTTAGCTCGGTTACGAAACGTACATAATGTGTCTTTATGCTTGTCAATTTCAGTCCCTCTGCAGCACTCCTAGCGACTGGGCAGATTGGGCTCCGCTCTGAGTGTATATAATAAACAGTTATTGGTTTGTATTCTCTACTGTCTGACCGACTCTTCATTTTGGTATGGAAGGCTGAGAGGTGGTCATTAATGACCCGGGTGACCCTAATCAGGCCACTCCCTTCAGTTGGCATCCGAACAGGGACTCCTTCGGGTGATTGATCCATCCCCTTTCCGCAGACAGGTGGGAGGCCAAGGACATCGTCGGGTCGGACTGACGGCTCAGGGATCCCTGCACGAAGAGTAATATTTGCTCGCAGCTGCCCCTTCTGTCCTGCCGGACGGTGCCTCGCCCTGCGGTCATCCCCACTGGAGTCCTGAACGGCGAAACCCTTGGATCTGACCATTTGGTCTGAAGAGTCGGCAGTGGAGAATTAGTTTGTTTGTGCTACTGATATCAGGTGAGTTTGTTTTGGTTCTTTGTGGATATGGTACCATTGTGGCTTGAATTTGGTACGGTCTGAGGACCGTTTTTGGTAAAAGTATTTGCAATTACTTTGCTAGGTAAAAATACTTGTTTTGTTTTTTTAAATGCCTAGTCTCAGTAAAATCTTGTATTTGTGTTGTCGTTCTGCAGATGCTCATTTGGAAGAAGCTCAGCCGGCGCCTCCTGAAGGCAGCCCTAATTATGATATGTATGTGAAGCATGGTCTTGGCCCTATTAGGTTTAGTACATTATGGCAAAAATATACGAGGGACAATGCCGAGTTGCAGTGGCCGCTGACGGGCACTTTTGATGAGCAAAAACTTATTTTTTTACAGGGGCAATTATTTAAGAAAATAAGTAGACAGTCTATGTTTGACTCCCTCAGAACCTGGCAGAAGGAGGCTAAACAAAGACGATTGAAAATGGAAAGAGATGCACAGAAGGGAAAAATGCAAACATTAACGCAAAAAGCTGTGGCATATGATGGAGAAAAACAAGAGTCTGGAATTGAATGTGAAGATAGGAGATTTCGATTGCATATAGATGAGTCTTATTTAGCTAAAGAGGAAGATGATACTTTTGTAGAGGAGTTGTTAGATACTCGCCCTCCGCCTCCTTACGCCCCACAGAGGATATATCCGTTGTTTCCTTGCAGCCCCAGCAGCCTGTTTTGTCTGTTCCGACCGTTACTGTATTTACGGCGGTTGTTTTGACGGCTTTGGCTACGGCACCTCCTGCTCCTTCTTTGTCTTCGCCATCTTTGGCAACTGTGACTCTCAGCACACCTACTGTTTTGACTCCTGTATCCTCTGTTTTTTCTCCTCCAGTGCAAGCGCCAGCAACGATTGTACCTGCCATTACTGTTGTTTCTCCTTCCATGGTTTTTCATCCTCCGGTACCTTTGAATGTTGAGACGCCGGTTCATGGATTGGACGAAATTTAAGAAGCGAATAGGCCCGTTAGTGCGATCTGGGTTAAAGGATGAAAAGAAACAAGTAATAGCTGACCAGGCTGCGCGGTGGGCTCGTAATGTGATCTATAGTGTGGAGTATGTTTGAGAAGTTATGCGAGATTTTGAACCCTTTATACAGCAACATGCCCTTACGCACATGTCCGCCATGTTGATTAGTCTTTGGCAGAAACACATTGGGTCAGAAGCGCCTCGAATTTTATTTGATAGTAGAGATCGCGTATATGCGGCCGACTTGGAGCCAGACCAGGTATTTGGGAATGTTACAACTTTAATTGCTTACAGGGGTAGATTACATTGGAGGAGCCTTACTCAGGTAACTCAGTTTCCGATGTGGGAAGTCCATCTCATATATCACCCAGAAATACCTGAGATAACGGATCAGCGCGGTAATGTCACTAGACCCGCTGTAGCAGCCCGTTTTCAGGAACAATGGGGTTATACTCCATGGAAAAGGAGTGAGGTTTTAGCCCTTAAGGCTCATTTGCCTGATCCTAGGAAGAATCCTACAGCTTATTATAAAGAAATGACAGAGGCCGCCTCTTCTACTGTAATGACTCTTGCTGATATTAAAATGTTTTTTGGTCTCCTTGTTCCGGTTAATGTTTGGAGACGGGTTCATACTCAAGACCATATCGCGGAGTTGGGTGGTACATGAGATGTGATTAAGGGATGGTATCAGGAAAGGAAGCCAGGTGATAAACCCCGAGCCGAGATACTTGCTTTGCCAGGACGCATTATTACATATATGCATTCCCTTATTCCACCTAAGAAGGTAAGCTGGGACAAATTGACAGCTTGTCAGCAGAAGAAGGATGAAAGTGTGTCTGATTTCTTTACCGGGTTTGAAGATACGTTTTGGACTATAGTGGGCAGGATATGTCTATCGAGGGAGGAGTTTGATTGTTTGTTGACCGATTTGTTTCTAATCTTTTTCCTGAAATTACGACTCGATTACAGGCTACTGAGAGTACTTGGTCCACCTCTTCCCGTTCTGTTATTCTGAATATGGCCCAGTATTACGAACACCGAGATCAGGAGGAAAAGCATAGAACAGATAAGAAACATAAGGATTTAAACACGAAGGTGTTGTTGCAGCAAGCGTTTAGGGGGAATAGTAGGGGACGGGTGGTCCTCTTAGGCAGCTTCCCCGTACCAGTAGACAGCCCTCAACGACACCCTTAGGACCAAATCAGTGTGCATATTGTAAGGAGGAAGGTCATTGGCATAGCCAGTGCCCTGTGCTTTTACAGAAAGTTGCCGCTCCTAGAGGGCGAGGTTTAGGCGGAAGAGGACGTGGGACAGAGAGAGCTCAGAATGCTACGGTTTCACTGGGTCGTTCTGATAATTACTTTGATGATCTTCGTGATGGCCAGTATTATCATGATGATTACGATGTGGATGAGGTGACGGGTATGTCCTATAGCTAGGACAGCCAGGGAGAGGGACCAGTTCAGATACCTGTCGTTCAGTGTGGTCCTTATGTCATAGTGGATTTGCAAGGCTCGACTAAGGAATTTTTGGTGGACACAGGTGCGACAAAGAGTTCTGTTTCTCGACATATGGTCCCTGGGGCAGCCCTGTCAGGCCACAATAATGTTTCGGTAGGTTTTTCAGGTGTACCGGTTGTAAGCCCCATTTCACGCCCCCTTGCATTGACTGTTGGTCCTTTTACTGTGGAATCTCCGTTTTTGTTGACATCAAACTGTGGTGAGAATTTGATGGGTTTGGATTTGCTAAAGAAGTTGCATGCTACTATCTATTGCTCTCACGCGGGTGTTTATATCACTATGGGTCCGTATGCGAGTACTAAACAGTGTTTGCCTCAGGATGCACCTCTTCCAGCTGAATTTGCTGATGTCCCACCCACTCTATGGGCTACAGGTGACACGGATGTAGGACTGTTGCATATACCACCAGTTTCTGTACAAGTTATGGAGAATGTTGTTTTGCCTCGTACTCCTCAGTATAAGCTACCGCAGGCAGGAGAACGCGCTCTTCTTCAGATTATTCAGGATTTGATACAAAAGGGAATAGTTGAGGAAACATCTGGCAATATATGTAATAGTCCTATTCTTCCGATCCTCAAACGGGCACCCTCAGGCTCCTCTGAGGACGCTGATGATGTTTATCATTTTGTGATTGATCTGCGCGAGGTTAATAAAATAGTGGTTCAGCAGTTTCCTGTGGTTTCTGATATTACCATGCTTTTGACGATGATTCCTTCTACTGCTAAATTTTTCTCAGTCATTGATTTGAAAAATGCTTTCTTTAGTATTCCTATTCATCCGGACAGTAGATATTTGTTTGGGTTCACACTGGCTGGTAGGAGTTTTAGATTCTGTCGTGCTCCTCAGGGCTATACGAAGAGTCCTAGTATTTATAGTCACGCTATGAAGGGTCAATTGGATTCACTATCGCTTCCTCCAGGTAATGTATTAGTGCAGTATGTGGACAATCTCCTTATTGCTTCTGATACGGAACAGGGTTGCAGGGAAAGTACAGTCAAATTGTTGTTGCATTTGACCCATCATGGTCATAGGTTTTCCCTTTCTGAATTTCAGTATTGTCGACAAGGGGTCACCTATGTAGGTCACCTACTGTCGAAGGAGGGTAGGAGGTTGACCCCTGAGTGTATCAGTACTATTGTTAAAATGCCCATTCCACAAACTCAAAAGGATGTGCGCACTTTTATAGGTATCCATTCCTATTGTCGTCCATGGATACCTAACTATTCCCTACTAATTAAACCTTTGCTTGCATTAACAACGAAAGAAGTGCATGAGCCTTTGCTTTCGACGCCTGAATATCAGCAGTCTTTTGAGCAATTGAAAACTGCGCTTTGTTCGGCTCCAGTGCTTGGTACTCCTAACTACGCCAAGCCATTTGTGCTCTATGTCCACGAGATGACTGGCTGCACGCTTTCTATCCTAACACAAACGTTTGGGAATAATCAACGGCTGTGTGCTTATTTCTCTGCTGTGCTTGATCCCGTCGCGAGGGCCCTCCCGAGTTGTCTGAGAGCGGTCACGGCTGTGGCCACTTCAATCAGGCAATTGGCTGGTCTTGTGCTTGATAGTGACCTCACAGTTATGGTACCCCATGCTGTGGATACACTTTTGAATAAGACAAAGACACAGCACCTCAACAGTGCATGTCTCACTGGCTATGAATTGACCCTCTTTGCTAAGCATATTACAATTAAAAGATGTACCACTTTCACTTTGAATCCAGCCACGTTACTTACCCCTCCCTTATGACAATGATGCAGTCGACAAACATGACTGTATCTATCGGACGGAAGAAGACACAAAGGGACGGGTAGACCTGACTGATGTTCCCTTATCTGACCCCCAAGGAGAACTATACGTCGATGGCTCTTGTTTTAAATTACCAGATGGTACCACGACGGCAGCTTATGCTGTCACTACATTACGCACAGTGGTAGAGACATCACGGGTCCCCTATCAGTCGGCTCAAGCTGCTGAGCTCGCTGCCCTTATTCGGGCTTGCGAATTGAGCGAGGGACTGGTTGTCAATATTTATACTGACAGCCAGTATGCTTTTGGGGTCGCACATTATTTTGGGCGACTCTGGGCAAAGAGGGGGTTCCTTACTTCCCATGGTACCAAGATTCAGCATGGGCACCTCATATTGAAGCTTTTGTCTGCTTTAGCGCTCCCTAAGAAATTGGCCATTATTAAATGTAGTGCCCACAGGAAGGTTACTGATGACGTAGGGATGGGAAATGCTTTTGCAGATCAGACAACTAAGGAAACGGCCCGAACAAAGATGAAGTGTATGTTTGTAGCAGGTCCAGCTAGGTGGGTTCCTAAAGTTGTCATGTTCGAGAATACCCTTGAAAGTGTAAAGGAGATACAAAGTGAAGCCACAATGGAGGAATTACTAAAATGGCCGGAGAGTACAGCACAGCTGAATGAGGAAGGATGTTGGATTGATAAATCGGGGAAAAAGAGATGGATGTTGCCAGATGCATATGTTCTTCCTGTGGTTACTATGGCACATGGTCCAGCTCATATCAGTGCCAAGGGCATTTGTAAGCTGTTGGCCCCTGTATGACAGAATGACAATATCTCTAAGACAGCTGCGCATTTAGTGAAATATTGCATGATGCATAATCCAGGGAAGGGTACCCCGACACCAACTGGTAATTTTACACAACCCACTTTTCCTTTTGAGGTCCTTCAGATGGACTATATTGACTTAGAGAGATGCAACAATCTTAAATATGTTTTGGTGGTTGTATGTGCATTTAATAAATGGGTTGATGCTTACCCTACTAAAGATAATACAGCCATTACGACTGCAAAGGTACTCCTGAAGGAGTTCTTTCCTCGATTCGGCTTGCCCTGAGTTATCTGGAGTGACAACGGAAGTCATTTTAATGCGAAAGTGATTCAATTGATTTGTGAGGGTCTCCATATAAAGCACAAATTCCATGCTGCCAATCATTCACAGTCGGCGGGTTTGGTTGAGAAGTACAATGGTACTCTCAAACTGAAGTTGGCAAAGATACAGGAAACCACAGGGTTACAATGGCCAGATGCTTTACCATTAGCTCTTTTGTCAACAAGAATGACAGCACATTCTAGGACAGGATTGTCTCCCTACGAGGCCGTGTTTGGGCGCCCGGCAAATGTCTGTGGCGTCCTGCGTCCCCGTAGATTCTCTGATATTGAGTACCCTGTATTGCTCGATTACCTTGGTCAGTTAACAGAAAGTTTACGTTCTATTCACCAACAGGTGCATGAGTCCCTACCTCCCACACCAGAGGGACCCAGCCACAACAATATCCAGCCCGGTGACTACATCCTGTTGCACAACTTCCAGAAGAAGAAAAGTTTGGAGCCGCGCTGGAAGGGCCCAGAACAGGTCCTATTGGTGACGCAAACAGCTGTGAAGGTTGCTGGCTGAAAGAACTGGGTCCACGCGACCCACTGTCGGAGGGTTCCCTTACCCTAAGACCAGTGGGTCGAGAACGGAATTGGGGATTCGGAGTGCGAGCAGGTGCCTTGGTTTGTCCCATTCAGTGATGCCCAGCTAACGTGGACACAAACGGATAAGGAGAATGAGAAGGTGTTGAACAAGGCTGTTCCCCCCGAAAAACGAGCTATCCAAGAGCCTCTGTTCACTGACCGTACGGTGCCTGATGCTACCAGGTATAATTTGCGCTCTCGGCTGAGGGAAATTGCGTCTAAGGAGAAAAGAGATTAGGGAGGGACTGTGTAATGAAGGAATTGGCCCGATTAGGGTCACCCGGGTCACTCACCACCACCTCTCAGCCTTCCATACAAATGAAGAGTCGGTCAGACAGAGAATACAAACCAATATATGTTTATTCAGATACACTCGAGCGGAGCCCAGTCTGCCCAGTCTCTTAGGAATGCTGCAGAGGGACTGACAATCAAAAGCATAGAGATACATATTATACTATTCGCATATGGATTAAAACACGCCCATAGTGGAATTTTCCAAGCAGATGCAGCTAGACAGTGCAATACAAAAAAATTAAGTTTCGATCCTCATATCGTACATTACCTCAGAAGCTCAAGGTTGTTGCTCCCTGCACCTACCACTGGGCAAGTTGGAGAGGACCTTTCTCTATTGGGAAGGTATGCAGCACATGAACAGTGTATTCATTAACGAGGACAGTTTAATCATTTCTGGGAAATGAAACCTAACGAGGGCCCTTTCTCAAAAACGAGCAAAGGTTAGTTTCACTCACGTATCTAAAATGGCGTCTAAACTCAAAATGGTGCAGCGAATGCTAACATACATAAAGCAATGCGTAAGCAAGAATTTTCTATTCTAACAGACCCTCCTTTTAGCATGAGCTAATCATTTTCCTTGTGTAAGAAGAAGACAGGTAGGGAATTACAATAATATCAACATGTTCATGAGCATTCCATAGTATCGTCATCAGGAGGGGAAATCGTGAGAAGAGAAGAAGTCTCAAAAATCCCTTCATCTATGTTCATCATATCCTCAATTTCCTTCTGAACCATTATTGCAGCATTGGTATCATGAATCGATATTTTCTGTTTGGGGGTGAGAACATTGGTACAGTAGGAGCAACAAAGGGAAGACACTAAATAAGGGCACAGCAGAACACCAAAATCACAATCCGATAAATCACTTTTTCGAGGATCCAGCCCCAGCTACCAAACTGAGACCAATTCCAATTTCCACTTTCCATTCCCTTCACATTCTCGATCATATCTAGAATATGCTGGGTGATATTCTTTTCCATATTCTTGAAGCCGACTACGCACTGATCGCCTACTACAGCGCACACTCCTCCACTGTTTGCTAGGATGAAATCAACTGCATATTTAGTCTGTTCAGAATATATTCGCATACTTTCTAATTGGGTGGTGATGTCACGCAAAGCTGCTACTATAGAGTTGGACAATATTTGCAACTTACATCCAAAATATTCCCGGGCTTTCTCACCCCTGGCCATAGATGTCATTTCCAAAGTAACACGGGATGACAGAATACACCCAAAAGTGGCCCCATTACTATAATCATTGATCTCTATGTTGGTGACTCCCTCACAAAATTCTTTCGCCAGCATCCTTTTCACCCAGCGGACATTAGGCTTGGGATTGACATGTTTGCAAGGCACACCTAGAGGCAACACCATTCCCAAAGCCACATCGCCTGTACCATTATAGACATTAGAGTATGTACCGTTGGATGAAAAATAGAATCCAGGATGTGTATAAATTGGTCCATCATAATCCACAGCAGAGTATCTAGAATTTATACCAAAGGTATCAGGATCTTTATCATTCACTAAAGAGATTGTACTTTTATACAGCACTGTGCCTGAACAGTTCACATACAAGTCTGTGTCTGTACTATTCACAATGGGACAGCAAGCAGGATAATAACCAGCCTTTCGAGTAACTATCACATCCCTATAATGCCAACCCACTAAAGTTATATTCTGTTCCTCCAGGTAGTAATTATCGCAGTATGTCTCATCAGCGCATCCTGGATAGCCCACTCCCCGTGGCTTTCTATAATATAAGCAAAGACCTTGATAAGCAAAACCAAAAACTCCAGAAACTTCTGTAAATTCTGGGGGTTGAGTATAAGTATAATTCACAAGGGACAATAGATAAGCAGTCCATAAACTAGTGACTGAATCAGTGGGATAGCAAGCCGTTCCTTCTCCAAAGAACCTTAAATGTATGTCTAAAAATACATTATTCGGGACTGAACTTTTATTCCTGGTCAAAGAGATGACTTTCCCTCTTTCTGGCAGAACCACATTTTGATCATTCTCCAAAACCCATGTCACCCCACATAGTATCAAAAGCAATAGAACCACAAAAGTGACACATATTTTCTTTTTGAGTGTCCACGCCATAGTGGGCCGAATAACAAGAAATACGGGCTGCTCCTAGTCAGCCATCCTTCTACCAAAGGGCATGTTAGATGATAAAAGGGCAAAAAGATGCAAATGAAATATATATATATGTGTGTTCCCAGTGTCCGTCTGAGCCTCACTGGTACAGGCTCCTATTGTTCATCAAACGTTGGCACTCTTGAGCACCGGCGGTGGAGCTTGCTCTGTCCTAAGCTCTTGATGTATCCCACGCCAATCAGGATAATGTACCCCCAAGGGAATACGTTCAATCTATCCTGTCCAATGTTCAATCAGTGCACAAATCTCACATCACCCTAAACTAACTCCGTTGGTACTGTAGCAAAGTACACCTAACTTACACAGTCCATCCCTGACTAATCTGACTTTTCCTTTGGTGCACTGTTCCTCAGCCGGGGGCGCAAATGATACCTGGTGACTCCAGGCACAGAAGGATCAGTGAAACGGGGCTCCTGAATAGCCCGTATCTCCGGTGGAACAGCCTCGTTCAGGATGTCGTCGTTCTCCTTGTGACTTTGCATCCATGTAAGGACAGCGTCGCTAAATGGAACAAAACGAGGAACCTGTTCACACTCCTGGTCAGCTACCCCCTCCTTGACCCACTGGTCATAGGGTAACAGCAGAGGTATCCTGCGGCAGTGGGTGGCATGCACCCAGTTCTTTCGGCCGGCGACTTTAACAGCTGTGCGTGTCGATAGGAGGACCTGCTCCGGTCCCTTCCAACGTGGCTCTAAACTCTTCATCCGCTGAAAATTTTGATTAAAATGTAGTCACCAGGCTGAATATCGTGTCCGGGCCCCTCTAGTGTAGCTGGTAGGGATTCCCGGACCTGTTGGTGAATAGAACGCAAACTTTCAGTTAACTGGCAAAGATAATCCATCAACAATGGGTATTCAATATCAGAAAACCTCCGAGGGTGCGGGACGCCCCAGACATTTGCCGGGCGTCAAAACACGACCTCGTATGGTGACAATCCTGTCTTAGAATGTGCTGCTGTTCTTGTGACAAAAGAGCCAATGGTAAAGCATCTGACCACTGTAACCATGTGGTCTCCTGAATCTTCGCTAGTTTAAGCTTCAGAGTATCATTGTACTTCTCAACCAAACCTGCTGACTGTGGATGATTGGCAGCATGAAACGTCTGCTTAATACACAACCCATCACAAATCAACTGAATCATCCTAACATTAAAATGACTTCCGTTATCACTCCAGATCAAACGGGGCAAGCCGAAACGAGGAAAGAACTCCTTCAGGAGTACCTTTGCAGTGGTATCGGCTTTATTGTCTTTAGTGGGAGAAGCCTCAACCCATTTACTGAATGCACAGACAACCACCAAAACATACTTCAAATTATTGCACCTATCATATCTATATAATCCATCTGGAGGACCTCAAAAGGGAAAGTGGGTGATGCAAAATTACCGGGTGGTGTAGGAGTACCCTTCCCAGGATTATGCATCATGCACACCATGCAGTACTTCACTAAATGTGCAGCTGTTTTCGAAAGGTTATCATTCTGCCATACACGGTCTAACAACTTGCAAATACCCTTTGCACTAATATGGGCTGGGCCATGGGCCATCGTGACTACAGGAAGAACATATGCATCTGGCAACATCCATCTCTGCTTCCCTGACTTATCAATCCAACATCCCTCGTCGTTCAACTGTGCTGTACTTTCTTCCCACATTGCTAATTCTTCCATCATGGCCTCACTTTGTATCTCTTTCACATTCTCAAGTGTATCCTCAAACATGGTGACTTCAGGCACCCACCTAGCGGGACCTGCTACGAACATCCTTTTCATTTTAGTCTAGGCTGTTTCCTTAGCGATATGATCAGCAAAAGCTTTTCCCCTACCTACATCATCAGGGAGTTTCCGATGGGCACTACACTTTACTATGGCCAATTTCTTAGGGAGTGTCAAAGCAGACAAAAGCCTCAATATGAGGTGCCCATGCTGAATCTTTGCGCCATGCGAAGTAAGGAACCCTCTCTCTGCAAAGAGTCGCCCAAAGTTATGTGCGACTCCAAAGGCATACTGACTGTCAGTATAAATATTGACAACCAGTCCCTCGCTCAATTCGCAAGCTCGTATCAAGGCAACAAGCTCAGCAGCTTGGGCCGACTGATAAGGAACTCGTGATGTCTCAACTACTGTACGCAGGGTGGTGATAGAAAACGCAGCAGTTGTAGTGTCATCTGGTAATTTAAAACAAGAGCCATCGACATATAGTTCCCCTTGTGGGTCAGATAAGGGAACATCAGTCAAGTCTACCCGTCCTTTAGTCTCTTCTTCCGTCTGGAAGATACAATCATGTTTATCAGTCTCATCACTCTCAGAAGGGAGGGGCAGTAATGTGGCTGGATTCAGAGTGGCACATCTTTTGATCGTGATGTGTTTTGCAAACAATGTCAATTCATAGCCAGTCAGACATGCACTGGTGAGGTGCTGTATCTTAGTCTTATTCAAAAGTGTATCCACAGCATGAGGTACCATGACTGTGAGGTCAGTATCAAGTACAAGCCCAGCTGATTGTCTTATCGAGACGGCCACAGCCGCGACCACTATTAGACAGCTCGGGAGGGCTCTTGCGACAGGGTCAAGAACAGCAGAGAAATAAGCACACGGCCGTTGCTTATCTCCAAATTTTTGTGTTAGGACAGAAAGCGTGCAACCAGCCATCTCATGGACGAACAATACAAACGACTTGTTATAATCGGGGGTGCAGAGTACTGAAGCTGAACAAAGCGCAGTTTTCAATTGCTCAAAACACTGCTGACATTCAGGCGTCCAAGGCAAGGGTTCATGCACGTCTTTAGTGGTTAGCAGAAGCAAAGGTTTGATAAGTAAAGAGTAATTGGGTATCCACTTCCGGCAGTAGGAAGTGATACCTATGAAAGCGCGCACATCTTTCTGAGTCTGTGGGATGGGCATTTTAACAATGGTACTGATGCGCTCAGGGGTCAACTTCCTGCCCTCCTTCGACAGTAGGTGACCTCCTGTCGACAATACTGAAATTTAGAAAGGGGCACCTTATGTCCATGTTGGGCCAAATGCAGTAACAATTGAACGGTACTATCTCTACAACCCTGCTCAGTATCAGAAGCGATAAGCAGGTCGTCAACATACTGCACCAATACATTACCTGTGGGAAGCGAAAGGGAATCCAATTGACCTTTCAGGGCCTGACTATAAATGCTCGGACTCTCTGTATAGCCTTGAGGAGCTCGACAGAACCTACAGCTCCTACCAGCTAGGGTGAACCCAAACAGATATCTGCCATCTGGATGAATAGGAATACTGAAGAACGCATTTTTCAAATCAATGACAGAAAAGAATCTAGCAGAAGAAGGAATCATTGTCAAAAGAGTGGTAATGTCAGGGACCACTGGAAACTGGGGAACCACTATTTTATTAACTTCAGCGCAAATCAATCATAAAACGATAAACCTCTTCATGCTCATCAAGAGAACCTGAAGGCGTCCGTTTAAGAATTGGAAGAATAGGGATATAACCAAATATTAGCTGTTGTCTCCTCTACCACTCCTTTCTTAATCAAATTCTGTACAATTTGCAATAAGGCTCGCTCTCCTGTCTGCGGTATTCTATACTGAGGGATATGAGGTAAAATAGCACCATCCTTAACCTGTATCGAAACCGGCGATATCTGCAACAGTCCCACATCTGTGTCGCCTGTTGCCCACAGAGTGGGTGGCACATCTTTAAATTCAACAGTAAGGGGTGCATCTTTGGACAAACACTGTTTAGCGCGCACTACATCTGGACCCATTGTCATATAGACATCCGCCGGCGAACAATAAATCGTAGCATGCAGTTGTTTCAACAACTCCAAACCCATCAAATTCTCACCACAATTAGATGTCAGCAAAAATGGTGAATCCACAGTGAAAGGACCAATAGTCAACGCAAGGGGTTTTGAAATGGGGCTTACAACCGGTACACCAGAAAAACCTACCAAAACATTATTGTGGCCAGACAGAGCCGCCCCAGGGACCATATTTCGAGAAACAGAACTTTTCGTCGCACCTGTGTCCACCAAAAATTCCTTAGCCGAACCTTGCAGTTCCGGCGTTACATAAGGACCACGCTGGTCTACAGGTATCGGAACTGGTCCCCCACTCTGTCCCTGGCTGTCCTAGCTGTAAGACATTCCGGTCACTTCCTCCATATCATAATCATCATGGTAGTACTGTCAATCCCGGGAGTCATCAAAGTAATTATTATCAGAACGACCCTGTGAGGATGCAGCGATTTGAGGCCTGTCTGCTCCACCAGCTCCACGACCCCGTCCACGAGAACCTCGTCCTCTGAGGACTGCTACCGTCTGCAAAAGCACAGGACACTCGCTACGCCAGTGACCCTCCTCTTTACAGTACGCACACTGATTCTGACCCAGGGGCGTAGTGTTTGGCTGCCTACTAGTGCGTGGAAGCTGTCGGGCCAAACCACCACGTCCTCTACCATTCCCTCTAAAAGCCTGCTGTAACAACACCTTGGCCTTTAAATCTTTATGCTTTTTCTCTGTCCTCTCCTTTTCCTCGTTATCCCTATGCTCATAATACTGCGCCATATTCAAAATGACAGAAGGGGAAGAGGTGGACCAGGTGCTTTCAGAAGCCTGCAATCGAGTCGCAATCTCAGGAAGCAAACTGAAAACAAATCTATTAACAAACAACCGAACACCTCCCTCAACAGACAAATCTTGCCCACTATAATCCAGAAATACATCCTCGAAACTGAGTAAAAGAATCGGACATACTCTCATCTTTCTTTTGTCGACAAGCCGTTAACTTGTCCCAATCCACTATCCTTGGAAGAATAAGAGAAGGCATATAAGTGATAATGCAGCCTGGCAAAGCAAGTATCTCTGCTCTAGACTTATCACCTGGATTCCTTTCCTGATCCCATACTTTAATTTGGTCCCATGTACCCCCCAATCCCGCAACATGATCTTGAGTATGAACCTGTCTCCAAATATCAACCGGAACAAGAAGACCAAAAAACATTTCAGTATCTGCAAGAATCATTACAGTGGAAGAGGCAGCTTCAGTCAATTCTTTATAATATGCATTTGGATTTTTCCTAGGATCAGGCAAATGAGTCTTAAGAGACAAAACTTCACTTCGTTTCCACGGAGTATAAACCCATTGTTCTTGAAAACGGGCTGCCACACCCGCACAAGTGACAGTCCCTCGCCCATCTGTTAACTCCGGTATCTCTGGGTGATATGTAGGATGAACCTCTCTCATCGGAAACTGGGATACCGTAGTGGGACTCTTCTCAAGCAGCCTACCCCTGTAAGCAATCAATGTCGTAACACTGCCAAAAACTTGGCCAGGCTCCATATTACTAGCATATACACGATCTTTAATATCATATAAAATCTGTGGTGCAGCATCCTTGAAACACTGCTCCCAAACATTAATCAGCGTAGCAGACATATGCTTAAGGGCATGCTGTTGTACAAAGGGCTCATGATCTTTCATCACACTCCAAACATCTTCCACACTGTAAATGGGATTACGAACCCACTGCGCAGCCTGATTAGCCACTACTTTTTTCTCTTCATCCCCCACCTCAGACCGCACATACGGAACCATTCGCTCTTTAAACTTTGTCCAATCTCCATCCCCAAACCCAACACCCAAAGAAACCGGAGGATGGAAAACCAGAGAAGGAGAAGCAACAGAAGTGCCAGGTACAATCATCGCTGGCGAATGCACTGCAGGCGAAAGAGCTGGAGACAAGGATGCCAAAACAATAGGTGTGAGAGGGGTGCTAACAGTCACGGTTGCCGTGGACGGCAAAGGCAAAGAAGGAGGAGGAGGAGCCAAAGCCGCAGCCGTCGAGACAACGGCAATAGATACAGGGATAGTGGAAACAGCTGTAACAGGCGGCTGTGATGACACAGGAACAGTAGGATGTAATCTTTGTGGGGCATATGGGGGTGGATTATCTAATAACTCCTCCACAAAAGTATTGTCTTCCTCCTTAGCTATATAAGACTTATCAATTTGCAACCGAAATCTCCTGTCCTCACGCTTAATTCCTAACTCCTGTTTCTCTTTATCGTGTGCTACAGCTTTCTGCGTCAGTTTGCATTCTCCCCTTTCGTGCGTCCCTCTCCATCCTTAATCGCCTTTGTCTGGCCTCCTTCTGCCAAGTTCTAAGAGAATCGAACATTGACTGCCTACTTCTTTTCTTAAACAACTGTTCTTGCAAAAACCCAATCTTTTGCTCAACAAAAGAGCCCGTCAAAGGCCACTGCTGTGAGAAGTTGGCCTGGCATATGCTGTCCACTAATTATAGTGGGCACCTTGCACCAGTCCAAACAACCCCTTATTGGAGATAGGTTAAAGACAACCTTATTGAAAGCTATCCTAGTGGTAGCTATGGAGAGCAGCCTTCAGGCTAAGTCTTGAAGGAATGTAAAGCAGCTTGTTTTACCAGTCTATAATCTCTTGAGTGACCAAATGAAAGAGCACCACACCAGGTATATATTCAAAATATATGTATTTATTGCTAAACACACCCCTCTAGTCTCTTTATGAGGCTAGAGTTCGAAAGTACATAAGTTAGAAGTTATTTAAACACAGTAATAGCACAAATACACGTTTGGGCCCTAGGGGCGTACCAAACCATATACCAATAAAGTGGTATAAGAACCACGACTGAACTAGACACTAAGCCTAGAGCCTCTAGAAGTGCTTGGACCACAAGGAACCACCCAAGGTAGTGACACAGGGGACCCACGGGAGACGCGTGCAGTGTAAATACACAACCGCGATACGCCGTTGACTTCTATGGAGAAAGTCGTGATCGGGAAATTAAAGAAAAGGGACACTTAAAGGAGGACTTGGAGCAAACCCTTTGAGATCTAGGACTTTGAAGAGTCTCTACCCATGGGAGCACCGGAGTACTCGTGTTACCTCACCCAGGGAAGCCGGGTGCATAGGTGCCTTTCGGGGTCGGGTTTCGTCGTCGATTTGAATGGCGATCTGCTGCAAAGTGCTGCTGGCGACCAAGTGAAAAGTGTCCGGGTGGATCCAAGAGTGGATCGGAGTTCTGAAGAACCTGAAAGCAGAGGGGACAGAGTCTGGGTCACTAGCCAGTGACCAGGAAGGCGATGGACAGATGCCCACCGATGTCGAGTGCTTCAGGTGCGTTGACGGTCGTCTTGACTCTTCAGCCACGAGGTCCAGGAGGCGTTGTCGGCGACCAGGAGCAGGATTCGGGCTGGTACACGATGTCTGTCGAGTGCTGAGGTGTCGGCGACCGGATTGGACCCAACAAGCCTTGGCAATGGCAAGTCTCAATGCAGAGGAAGATCGTCGATGGTGCAGACCAGCAAGGTCTGGGGAACTCACCCAGCGAGGGTAAGTGAGGGCAGGCCTGGAGCAACCAGGATGCCAAGTTAGAAAAAGATTGGCCTTCGTTAAGGGCTACTAGCCAATGGGCTAGCGACCGCGAAGGAGCCTCAAGACGCCGCACGTGGATCTGGCTCGCAGGACACTCGTGGAGTGGAGGCCAGTGATCTTCGGTGCAGTTGGTGCTGGAGGCTAGGGCTACTCGAAGCCCAAAGCACGACTTCTTGGGAGACCCAGAAGAGGATGCACTTGCAAATGTGCTCGGTGTCCAGGGGTCACGGTCTCAAGTCACCCACGATAGCCACGGGCCTTAGCTTTGCTGGGGACTCAGGGTAGCCTCGGGGAAGTCTGAGAATCTACCTCTGGTGATGCGATGACTTCGGCGTCCGACGGGAGCTTCAGAAATGCGAACCGGACAGATGCTTCTTTGGTGCCTGCCAAGCAGGGGAGTCACTCCTTGACCCCAAGGGAGATTCTTCTGTCCTCTAATCGTGAGTAGAGCGTCGAAGGTCCAGGATTCAGTTTCAGAGTTTCGTCCAGGGATAATCTAAAGTCCTAAGGACTGGGTTCCTATACTTATATTAAGGATAGGGGTTGGACTACTCTGTGGCCCCACCTATGGGTGGGTCAGGGCAGAGGGGTGGCTACACCCCTTTCCCTTTGTCCAGTTCGCGCCAAAGCGCGGTTTGAACTGGGGTATGCACAGGGACACCAAATGTGCCCCCAGTGCAGGACTTCAAAGCACCCGAAAGTGCTCCCGCCCAGCCCCAATACACATTATCCTGTCTGGGGAGGTTGTCACACCTCCCTGGGACAGGAAACCTATTGTCCAGGCCTCCCCTGCCGGAGTTTCGTCCAGCAGCAGGAGGCCAGACTCGTGTCTGTGGCAGCAGCATCCATTTTGTGATGCCAGGGCTTTGGAAAGAAGTTACCGGGCTAGCCAGAGTTAACATGTCTTTCCCTCTAGAAGGGTGGAATGCTACCCCCGCCGCCATGATTGGCGGGGGGGGTAGTATTCCAAGATGTTTGACACCAAACACGACATGTTTAGGTGCAGCCATTCCAAAGTTAGCATTTTACCGCGAGGTTATAATGCGCTTAAGAGTATATGGTCAGGCTGCACTACAAACAGCATCAGAGAAGGTCTCCGAACGCTGCAGAGGGGCCCTGCTCATGCAGGGGCACCCTCTCACATAGGAACCATGCACTCTGCCTTTAGGATTGATAAGGCCTGCCTTGGGAGTGACTTTTGGGTTTATATGTGTGTATGTATTTAGTGACATAGGTAACCTATATCACAGTAAGGGGTGCATGCACCACCTTACCCAGGCTGCAGTAGCAGACCTGTGGTGTCAGTTTGGATGGCCTTCCAGGGGTGGCATAATACATGCTGCAGCCCCTGGCAGGCCTCTGAGGTACCTATGCCCTTGGTACATAGTATACCATATACTAGGGACTTATAAGGGCACTCCAGATTCCAATCAGTGATGTGCCTAAGGCACATGGAAACCATTTTAGAGAGGAAGCAGCTAGGCTGGGGTTCTGATTAGCAGGGCCCCAGCCAGACTAATGTCGAAAACAGTGAAGCATCAGCAAAAAGTGGGGGTACCCATGTGAAGCAGATCCTACTCTCCTACACAACCCCCCAAACGTAGGGACATTAAACTAACCTTGCCCAGTTAAGTCTTCATGTTCTAAGTGGAAGTACCTAGAGAGTCCATCTGCATTGGCATGGTTACTCCCAGGTCTATGTTCCACTGTAAAGTCCAGCCCCTGTAGGGAAATGGACCACCTAAGCAGTTTGGGGTTTTCACCCTTCATTTGTTTTAGCCATAAGAGGGGCTTATGGTCTGTCTGAACCAGGAAGTGTGTACCAAACAAGTATGGCCTCAACTTCTTCAGAGCCCAGACCACAGCAAAGGCCTCCCTCTCTATGGCTGACCAACGTTTCTCTCTAGGGGTCAGCCTTCTGCTAATGAAAGCTACTGGCTGATCCTGACCTTCTTCATTCAATTGTGACAGTACAGCCCCTACCCCCAATTCAGATGCATCAGTTTGAACAATGAACTTCTTGGAGTAATCAGGACTCTGTAGAATGGGAGCAGTGCACATGGCCTGCTTCAGGTCATCAAATGCCTTTTGACAGCTAACTGTCCACTGAACCTTTTTGGGCATTTTCTTAGAAGTTAAGTCATTCAGGGGTGTCACTATTGATCCATACCCCTTGACAAATCTCCTATAGTACCCAGCCAGGCCTAAGAAGGCTCTCACCTGAGTCTGGGTAGTGGGAGCAGTCCAGTCCATGATGGTCTGGATCTTGCTCTGCAAAGGTTGACCCTGGCCTCCACCCACAAGGTGGCCCAGGTACACAACCTGACTCTGCCCTATCTGGCACTTAGTGGCCTTGATAGTCAGGCCTGCCTTTTGCAGGGCCTGTAAAACATTCCTGAGGTGGACCAGGTGATCCTCCCAGGTGGAGCTAAAGACAGCAATATCATCTAGATATGCTGCACTATAGGCTTCCAGACCTGTGAGAACTGTATTCACCAACCTCTGGAAAGTGGCAGGTGCATTCTTCAGACCAAAGGGCATCACCAAAAATTGATAATGCCCACTAGGGGTTGAGAATGCTGTCTTTGGCTTTGCATCATCAGCTAGTCTGATCTGCCAGTAGCCAGCTGTCAAGTCAAATGTGCTGAGATATTTG
Source organism: Calotriton arnoldi (assembly GCA_963921515.1). Classification (NCBI taxonomy): domain Eukaryota; kingdom Metazoa; phylum Chordata; class Amphibia; order Caudata; family Salamandridae; genus Calotriton; species Calotriton arnoldi. Next base: position 1,032,887 of record CAWUFW010005196.1, on the reverse strand, counting down.
GCTGAGGCCAAAGTATCTATGAGCTCATCTGCCCTTGGTATTGGATGGGCATCAGTCCTAGTGACTGCATTGAGACCCCTGTAGTCCACACAAAACCTCATCTCTCTTTTTCCACCACTGGTGTGAGGTTTTGGCACAAGGACCACTGGACTAGCCCAAGGGCTAACTGAGGGTTCAATAACTCCCAAATCCAACATTTTCTGGACTTCAGTCCTGATACAGTCCCTGACATGGTCAGGTTGCCTATAAATCTTATTTTTAATAGGCAGACTGTCCCCAGTGTCCACTTCATGAGTGCCCCAGGTGGTCTGACTGGGTGTCAGTGAAAACATATGTCTAAACTGATTGAGCACTTGTCTACAATCAGTTTGTTGCTGGGTAGTGAGGCTGCCTGCCAAGGCTACACCATCTACTGACCCATCGTCAGGGTTCTGTGAGAGCAGGTCAGGGAGTGGGTCACTCTCTTCCTCCTGCCCTTCATCAGTAGCCATGAGCAAGCCCATGTCTGCCCTGTCCACATATGGTTTTAACCTGTTGACATGGAGAACCCTGTGGGGACTCCTGGGTGTTCCTAGGTCTACTAAGTAGGTGACCTCACCCTTCTGCTCAACAATAGTGTGGGGTCCACTCCATTTGTCTTGGAGAGCTGCTGGGGCCACTGGCTCCAACACCCACACCTTCTGTCCTGGCTGGTAAACAGTCAGAACAGCCTTTTGGTCATGCCAGGCCTTTTGAAGTTCCTGGCTAGCCTCAAGGTTTTTGGTTGCCTTTTTCATGTACTCAGCCATCCTGGAGCGGAGACCAAGTACATAGTCCACTATATCTTGCTTTGGGGGCTTGAGAGGTAACTCCCATCCTTCCTTCACCAAGCACAGTGGACCCCTCACAGGGTGGCCAAACAGAAGTTCAAAAGGGCTGTAACCAACCCCCTTCTGAGGCACCTCCCTATATGCGAATAAAAGGCAGGGCAAGAGTATGTCCCATCTACGCCTAAGCTTTTCTGGGAGCCCTTTAATCATGCCCTTCAAGGTTTGTTGAATCTCTCAACTAAACCATTGCATTGTGGGTGATAGGGTGTGGTGAACTTATAAGTCACTCCACACTCCTTCCACATTGCTTTTAAGTACCCAGACATGAAGCTTGCACCCCTGTCTGATACTACCTCCTTAGGAAAGCCCACTCTTGAGAAGATTCCCAGGAGGGCCCTTGCCACCACAGGTGCTGTAGTGGTCCTGATTTGAATAGCTTCTGGGTACCTGGTGGCATGATCCACTACCACCAGGATAAACCTGTGCCCAGAGGCTGTTTGGGGATCCATGGGACCAACAATGTCAATCCCTACCCTTTCAAAGGGCACCCCCACCACAGGTAGTGGTATCAGGGGGGCCTTTGTAGTGCCACCTGCCTTGCCACTGGCTTGTTAGGTTACACAGGAGCGACAAAACTCCTTGCTGTCTTCAGACATGTGGGGCCAGTGAAAGTGAGGGACAATTCTGTCCCAAGTCTTGTTCTGGCCCAGGTGACCTGCCAAGGGAATATCATGGGCTAGGGTCAATAGGAAGCCCCTAAACTTCAGAGGTATAACCAACCTCCTGGTAGCACCAGGCTTGGGGTCTCTACTCTCTGAGTACAGGAGTCCATCATCCCAATACACTGTATGGGGACCACTAGCTTTCCCAGCAGCCTCAGCAGCAGCTTGCTGTCTGAGGGGTTCAAGGGAGGGGCAGCTCTGCTGCTCCTGGCTCAGATCTGCCCTAGAAGGTCCCCCTGTCCCCAAGAACTCAACCTGTTCAGGTGTAAGTTCCTCTGGGACAGTTCCTTCTTCAGGGCTGAGATCATCCCCCTCAAGGGGCTGATCTTCCTCCTGAGCCAAGGGGGAAGGCACTGCCTTAACCCTACTACTCCTCCTCTTGGAAGGCACTTGGTCCATTCTTCCAGAATCCAAGGCCTGTTCAGTGCTAGACATTTTGGCTTGTGACCTGGTCACAGCAAACACATCTGCAGGGATCCCCAGCATTTCTGCATGGGTCCTGAGCTCCACTTCTGCCCAAGCAGAAGTCTCTAAGTCATTGCCAAGCAAGCATTCGACTGGTAGGTTTGCACTCACCACAACCTTCTTAAGGCCAGTTACCCCTCCCCAGGAGAAGTTAACAACTGCCAGAGTATGGTCTGTTCTGACATTGCTAGCATTGGTCACTTGGTACATCTCACCAAGTATAACTTGCCCAGGATTCACAAGGTATTGTGTCACCATTGTGACACTTGCCCCTGTGTCCCTAAATGCCAAAGCCTCACGTCCATTGATTAAAGGCTGTTGTCTGTACTTGCCCAGATTACTGGGACTCACAGAGGAGGTCACATCCATGCCTCCATCACAGACTAACACAGCCTGAGTCAGTTCTCTGACTAGGTCAGAGCCCAATTCAGTACCCAGGGTGAACCCTACTAAACCCTTGGCTGGAGCACTCCCACCAACTGTACTAGGGGGAACAGGTGCCTTAGGGGCATTGGTGGGTGCTGGACTTGAGTCTTTGGACTTGGTGCAATCACTAGTCCAGTGGGTCTTTTGCTTACAGACCTTGCACCATGGTTTTCTTTGGCCTTTCCCTTTGGTAGACTGTGAATCCCCACCAGAAGAAGATTTTTGGGGGCCTGATGAAGACTTTTGATCTTTACCCTTCTCCCCACCCTTTTCAGAGTTCTTAGCATCTTGCTTCTTGGTTTCCCCACCTTGGTTCTGTACCTTCTGCTTCACCCTGGTTCTGACCCATTTGTCTGCCTTCTTTCCCAATTCTTGGGGAGAGGTCAGATCAGAGTCTACCAGGTATTGATGCAACAGCTGATTTTGACAGTTATTAAGAATCTGCTCCCTCATTATCAGATTGTACAATCCTGAGAAGTCACACACCTTACTGCCCATCAACCAGCCTTCCAGAGCCTTGGCAGAACAATCCACATAGTCTACCCAGTCTTGAGTCTGTGCTTTTGGGTATCTCTGAACTTCAACCTGTACTGTTCAGTGGTTAGGCCAAACCCATCAATAAGAGCACTCTTCAAGACCTTGTAATTATCAGCATCCTCCTCTCTAACAGTGAGGAGCTTATCTCCTCTACCTTTGTCTGCAAAGGAGAGCCACAAGATTGCTGCCCACTGCTCCTGAGGGACCTTCTGTACCTTACAGGCCCTCTCTAGAGCAGTTATCCACTTGTGGATGTCATCCCCATTCTGATAGGGAGGGACAATCTTGCTCAGGTTCCTATGGTCATAGGACCTTTCCCTATCTCTAGGGACATGGCTGCCACCATGGGACTCTAGTCCCAACTTTCTTTTCTCTCTAAAGAGATCTAGGGACTCCCTGTCTAAGGCTACTTGCTTCCTTCTGAGTTCAAGCTGAGCTTCCTCATATTGAATCAGCCTCTTTCTTCTCTCATGAGAGGATTCCCTCCTATGAGATGAGACAGAGCTCCCTATTGAGGTGCCAGAGTGGTTAGACTCCTGAGAAGGAGATCTAGACTTCCTGGGCACACTCATAATCCTTCCTGGGGGGACAAAGGGGGCATCATCTTGATCATCCTCTTCATCTTCCTCAGGAGGGATTGGATTATCCAGGTCAGGGCCATTGTCGCCCTCCTGGCCAGTTTCAGAGGGGGGGCTGGGGGTATTGGTACCCCTGGTCCCTTCCTCATCTTCTGCCCCACCCTCAGCTCCTACCCCTTCAGTCCCCAAGGGTTACTAAGGTCATAAGCCACCAACAACTCCTTGAGGTGTTGGGTGGTGGAGCTTTGGCCTGTCCTTATTTTTCTCAAGTTGCATAAAGCTCTCAATTCCAAGAATGGGAGTGTATCATACTTGGAGGGTGGAAGCTCAGTGGCTTCCTGCAAGGATTCTCTGGATCCTACCCTTAAAGACATTACTAGTGTGGTGTGGTGTATGCACTACCTACTCTAGTGTGGCCTACTAAACTCTCTTGAGTTGTAGAAAGGGTTGTGCTATCCCTTAACACACAACTCTAAGTTCAGTAGAACTTACTGTATTCTAAGCTTAAATTATATGTACCTTAGGTACCTTTAGTGGTTTTCAGTTGATCAATTCAATTGAGATTATCTGGTAAAACAATAGCAAGCTGGAATCCCACACGCTGCACAGCAATGTGAGAAGTTGGCCTGGCATATGCTGTCCACTAATTATAGTGGGCACCTTGCACCAGTCCAAACAACCCCTTATTGGAGATAGGTTAAAGACAACCTTATTGAAAGCTATCCTAGTGGTAGCTATGGAGAGCAGCCTTCAGGCTAAGTCTTGAAGGAATGTAAAGCAGCTTGTTTTACCAGTCTATAATCTCTTCAGTGACCAAATGAAAGAGCACCACACCAGGTATATATTCAAAATATATGTATTTATTGCTAAACACACCCCTCTAGTCTCTTTATGAGGCTAGAGTTCGAAATACATAAGTTAGAAGTTATTTAAACACAGTAATAGCACAAATACACGTTTGGGCCCTAGGGCGTACCAAACCATATACCAATAAAGTGGTATAAGAACCACGACTGAACTAGACACTAAGCCTAGAGCCTCTAGAAGTGCTTGGACCACAAGGAACCACCCAAGGTAGTGACACAGGGGACCCACGGGAGACGCGTGCAGTGTAAATACACAACCGCGATACGCCGTTGACTTCTATGGAGAAAGTCGTGATCGGGAAATTAAAGAAAAGGGACACTTAAAGGAGGACTTGGAGCAAACCCTTTGAGATCTAGGACTTTGAAGAGTCTCTACCCATGGGAGCACCGGAGTACTCGTGTTACCTCACCCAGGGAAGCCGGGTGCATAGGTGCCTTTCGGGGTCGGGTTTCGTCGTCGATTTGAATGGCGATCTGCTGCAAAGTGCTGCTGGCGACCAAGTAAAAAGTGTCCGGGTGGATCCAAGAGTGGATCGGAGTTCTGAAGAACCTGAAAGCAGAGGGGACAGAGTCTGGGTCACTAGCCAGTGACCAGGAAGGCGATGGACAGATGCCCACCGATGTCGAGTGCTTCAGGTGCGTTGATGGTCGTCTTGACTCTTCAGCCACAAGGTCCAGGAGGCGATGTCAGTGACCAGGAGCAGGATTCGGGCTGGTACACGATGTTTGTCGAGTGCTGAGGTGTCGGCGACCGGATTGGACCCAACAAGCCTTGGCAACAGCAAGTCTCAATGCAGAGGAAGATCGTTGATGGTGCAGACCAGCAAGGTCTGGGGAACTCACCCAGCAAGGGTAAGTGAGGGCAGGCCTGGAGCAACCAGGATGCCAAGTTAGAAAAAGATTGGCCTTCGTTAAGGGCTACTAGCCAACGGGCTAGCGACCGCGAAGGAGCCTCGAGATGACGCACGTGGATCTGGCTCACAGGACACTCGTGGAGTGGAGGCCAGTGATCTTCGGTGCACTTGGTGCTGGAGGCTAGGGCTACTCGGAGCCCAAAGCCCGACTTCTTGGGAGACCCAGAAGAGGATGCACTTGCAAATGTGCTCGGTGTCCAGGGGTCACGGTCTCAAGACACCCACGATAGCCACGGGCCTCAGCTTTGCTGGAGACTCAGGGTAGCCTCGGGGAAGTCTGAGAATCCACCTCTGGTGATGCGATGACTTCAGCGTCCGACGGGAGCTTCAGAAATGCAAACCGGACAGATGCTTCTTTGGTGCCTGCCAAGCAGGGGAGTCACTCCTTGACCCCAAGGGAGATTCTTCTGTCCTCTAATCGTGAGTAGAGCGTCGAAGGTCCAGGATTCAGTTTCAGAGTTTCGTCCAGGGATAATCTAAAGTCCTAAGGACTGGGTTCCTATACTTATACTAAGGATAGGGGTTGGACTACTCTGTGGCCCCACCTATGGGTGGGTCAGGGCAGAGGGGTGGCTACACCCCTTTCCCTTTGTCCAGTTCGTGCCAAAGCAGGGGCTGCAAGCCCCTGATCCGGTTTGAACTGGGGTATGCATAGGGACACCAAATGTGCCCCCAGTGCAGGACTTCAAAGCACCCGAAAGTGCTCCCGCCCAGCCCCAATACACATTATCCTGTCTGGGGAGGTGGTCACACCTCCCTGGGACAGGAAACGTATTGTCCAGGCCTCCCCTGCCGGAGTTTCGTCCAGCAGCAGGAGGCCAGACTCGTGTCTGTGGCAGCAGCATCCATTTTGTGATGCCAGGGCTTTGGAAAGAAGTTACCGGGCTAGCCAGAGTTAACATGTCTTTCCCTCTAGAAGGGTGGAATGCTACCCCCGCCGCCATGATTGGCGGGGGGGGTAGTATTCCAAGATGTTTGACACCAAACACGACATGTTTAGGTGCAGCCATTCCAAAGTTAGCATTTTACCGCGAGGTTATAATGCGTTTAAGAGTATATGGTCAGGCTGCACTACAAACAGCATCAGAGAAGGTCTCCGAATGCTGCAGAGGGGCCCTGCTCATGCAGGGGCACCCTCTCACATAGGAACCATGCACTCTGCCTTTAGGATTGATAAGGCCTGCCTTAGGAGTGACTTATAGGTTTATATGTGTGTATGTATTTAGTGACATAGGTAACCTATATCACAGTAAGGGGTGCATGCACCACCTTACCCAGGCTGCAGTAGCAGACCTGTGGTGTCAGTTTGGATGGCCTTCCAGGGGTGGCATAATACATGCTGCAGCCCCTGGCAGGCCTCTGAGGTACCTATGCCCTTGGTACATAGTATACCATATACTAGGGACTTATAAGGGCACTCCAGATTCCAATCAGTGATGTGCCTAAGGCACATGGAAACCATTTTAGAGAGGAAGCAGCTAGGCTGGGGTTCTGATTAGCAGGGCCCCAGCCAGACTAATGTCGAAAACAGTGAAGCATCAGCAAAAAGTGGGGGTACCCATGTGAAGCAGATCCTACTCTCCTACAACTGCAAATCGGCATTGTCCCTCATATATTTGTGCCATAACACACTAAACATAATAGGGCCAAGACCATGTTTCACATACATATCAAAATTTAGAGTGCCTTCTGGAGGCGCTGGCTGACTTTCCACCAATCGAGCATCAGCAGAACAACGACAGCACAAGAAAAACAATTTACTAACACTAGGCGTTCTCAAAAGAAAACAAGTTCACTATTTTATGGCTAGCAAAACAATTGCAATTGCTATTATCCCAAAGACGGCCCCTAGGCCGTACCATATACAAACCAAAATGGTACCATATCCACAAAGAACCAAAACAAACTCACCTGATATATGCAGGTCAAACAAATTTATTCTCCACTGGCGACTCTTCAGACCAAACGGTCAGATCCAAGGGTTTCACCGTTCAGGACTCCAGTCGGGATGACCACTGGGCGAGGCACCATCCGGCGGGACAAAAGGGGCAGCTGCGAGTATCACGAACTCTTTCGTTCAGGGATCCCTGATCCGTCCGTCCGACCCGACGATGGCTTCGACACCTGACCTCGTCTGTGGAAGGGGATGGGTCACTCACCCGAAGGAGTCTCTGTTCGGGCACCAACTGAAGGAAGTGGCCTGATTAGGGTCACTCACAACCACCTCTCAGCCTTCCATACAAATGAAGAGTCGGTCAGACAGTAGAGAATACAAACCAATATATGTTTATTCCGATTCACTTGAGTGGAGCCCAGTCTGCCCAGTCTCTTAGGAATGCTGCGGAGGGACTGACAATCAAAAGAATAGAGATACATATTATACTATTCGCAACTGGATTAAAACACGCCCATAGTGGAATTTTCCAAGCAGATGCAGCTAGACAGTGCGATACAAAAGAAATAAGTTTCGATCCTCATATCGTACATTACCTCAGAAGCTCAATGTTGTTTCTCCCTGCACCCGCCACTGGACAAGTTGGAGTGGACCTTTATCTAGTAGGAAGGTATGCAGCACATGAACAGTGTATTCATTAACGAGGACAGTTTCATCATTTCTGGGAAATGAAACCTAATGGGGGCCCTTTCCCAAAAACGAGCAAAGGTTAGTTTCACTCACCTATCTAAAATCGCGTCTAAATTCAAAATGGTGCCGCGAATACTAACTTACATAAAGCATGAATTTTTCTATTTTATCAGACCCTCCTTTTAGCATGAGCTAATCATTTTCCTTGTGTAAGAAGAAGACAGGTAGGGAATTACAATATCAACATGTTAATGAGCATTCCATAGTATCAACATCAGGAGGGGAAATCGTGAGAAGAGCAGAAGTCTCAAAAATCCCTTCATCTATGTTCAAGGCTAAATGCAGACCCACTGCTATGTATGGGTCTGAACTATGGGGTCATGGACAGATCGATAGTCTTCAACTAGAAGAAAACGCCTTCCTAAGAAACCTTCTTGCAGTTCCTAAAAGTAGTGCAACCTATGTCTGCCATACTGAATTAGGAGCCCTCACATTGCAGACCTGATTAGGGTACAGCCAGTACTATTATGGCATAACATCTGGTCATCGGAACATACCACCCTTAATCGATTGATCATAACTGATTGTCTTAGATCCCCGTCTGCTCTCAAAATTCCTTGGCTCAAATTTGTTCACAACTTTTTGGCAGACATTGGCCATTCTGAGTACTTTGACCATCCCGAGAGCTTGGCTCTCATTCAACGAAAAGTACTCAAAATGAAATGTTTATCATCATTAGAGGAAACAAGACTAGCATCTGAAATCCTTAAACCTTTTGTCTTGAGGAATCAGATGATACTGACCAGTTTTAATATGCAATTCTATCTAGCCAACGTGCTCAATGCGCGCCACAGGTTTGTGCTGACCCAGTTCCGCTTGGATATCTTCCACCATCTAATCAGCTTCCCCACTATCAATAGCTGGTCATCTGACCTGGGGAAATGTACCTGTGCCAACATCTCTCTGCAGAGCACTTTGCACAGCGTTCTGTTTTGTAAAAGGTTTTCTGAGATGAGGAAGAAACACGTCACACCCTTGTAACTGCAGCAGGGCTTTGTACAATGCCGACCAGCTTTTCTGTACCTGCAAATGCTACCTAACATCTATATATGTGCTGTAATGTCTCGATTCCTGTGGGCCATCATTAATTGCAGGAAGCAGTTATAGTTCGTACTTGAAATTGCAATTGAGTGTGCACCTGATGATTGTTATTGCATCTGCATCTATGTACTGTAATTTTTTAAGCTTTTATACCCGTTTTAACTTTTATACTGGTTTTTAATTAATTTTTTATGGACGTATTAATGTAGCTTTTATGATTCATGTGTGAATTCGAATAAAGCTTATTTTGATTGATTGTATTGAGTCATAGTACCAACGGAATTAGTTGAGATTAGTGAAGGATTTCTGCTTGTTTTATTTTAGTAGTTTGAACATTAGATAGGGAAGACTGAAGTATACCCAGAAGGTATACCATCGTGATCGATGTGGGATACGAGCTTAGGACAGAGCAAGCTCCACCGCCGGTGCTCAAGAGTGCCAACGTATTGATGGACAATAGGAGCCTGTACCAGTGAGGCTCTGACGGACACTGGGAACTTGTATATTTCCTTTGCATTTTGTCCCCCCTTTTTCATCATTTGTTATGCATCCCTTGGTAGACCGGTTGCTGAGGAAGAGCAGCCAATGATTCTTGTTGCTCAGCATACTATGGTGTGGACCCGCAAATAGAAAGTAATATGTGTCGTTCTTGTGGTTTTGCTGTTAATTAAATTATGTGGGGTGTCATGAGTTTAGCAGAATGATCAGGATGTGCCTTTACGTACCAAGGTTGAGGTTATCTCCCCAACAAGAAAGACAAGGACAGCTCGAGCAATATATTTCTAGACCCACACAAGATTTTTTGGAGAAGGGACAGCTTGTTACCCCGCTGAATCTGTCACTAGTTTATGGACTGCATATCCATTGTCACTTGTCAATTATACATGTACTCGTCCATCGCAATTTACAGAAGTGAAGGGAGTCTTTGGTTTTGGCTATCCAGGACCTTGTATATATTATAGAAAGCCACTGGGAATGGTTTATCCAGGTTGCGATAATAACACATATTGTGACAACTTTTATATGGAAGAACTGAATGTCACTCTGGTGTGTTGGCATTACAAGGAATTGAAAGTCACCTGGGAGGCTGGTTATTATCCCGTCTGTTGTCCTATTGTGAATAGTACAGACACTTCTTTATATATTAATTGTTCTGGAATAGTGTTGTACAAAAATACGATCCCTTTAGTGAATGACATAGACCCAAGTACTCTCGGAATGAACACTAAATATGCTGCGGTAGATTATGAAGGGCCAATTTTTGCACTCCCGGGGTTTTATTTTTTGTCTAACGGTACCTATTCTAATGTCCATAATGGCACAGACGATGTGGCTCTTGGGATGGTGTTGCCTTTGGGCGTGCCCTGTAAATATGCTAAGCCTAATGCCTGCTGGGTTAAAAGGACTTTGACCAAAGAATTTTGTGAGGGAGTGACCGATATAGAGGTCACTAATTATAGTAACAGGGTTACCTTTGGATACAACCTTTCTTCTATTTTCACTTTGGGTGGTACTTCTATGGCCAGGGGTGAAAAAGCAAGAGACTATTTTGGGTGCAAATTACAAATTTTATCCAATACTACCGTGGCAGATTTGCGTGACATCACCACTCAGCTGGAAAGTATGCGAATATATTCAGAGCAGACCAGATATGCGGTTGATTTCATCTTAGCCAAGAGTGGTGGTGTATGCGCGGTATTGGGAGGCCAGTGTGTGGTCGGGATCAAGAATGTGGAAAAGAATATTACCAAACATATTCTGGACATCCTCAAGAATGTTAAGGGAATGGAAAGTGGAAATTGGAGTTGGTCTCTCTTTGGTGGCTGGGGTGGATTTTTGAAAAGGTAATTTACCTGATTGTGATATTGGTGCTTTGCTGTGCTCTTATTCAGTGCCTTCCCTTCTGTTGCTCCTATTGCACCACTGTTCTCAACCCCAAACTGAAAATATCGATTCATGATACTAATGCTGCAATTATGGTGCAGAAAGAAATAGACAACCTTATGAACATTGATGAGGGTATTTTCGAGACTACTTCCCTCCTCACAGTTTCCTTCCCCGATGCTGAAATCAGGGAATGCTTATAAGGGTTCATTGTTATCATAGTTTGTGGTTTCCTGTCTTACTGATTTTCTGTTTTCCTTGTTGCTGTTAGAAAATGTTCTAGCTCATGCTAAAAGGAGGGTCTGTTAAACTAGAAATGTTCATGTTTGCGTATTGCTCTGTGTAAGTTAGCATTCGCTGTGCCATTTTCTTTGCAGGCGCCATTTTAGGCTGTTCGAAACCTATCTAGTTTAATTCCGAGAAATGCTCCAGTCTGAGTTTCGTTTTTGCCATGTAGATCTGTTCCCGTAATGAGTACACTGTTCCTATGAGCGCATAACTTTCTCACTAGATAGAGGCCCTCTCCCACTTGTCTGGTGATGGGCCCGACTGGAACAACCTTGGACTTTGCAACTTTGTGTAAGATATGAGCTCTGAGACTGTTTTTCTTTCTATTCCATTGTCTAGCTGCACCTGCCTGGAAAATTCCAATATGGGCGTGTTTTACATCAGTCACGAAACATACATAATGTAGCTTTATGCTCGTCGATTTCAGTCCCTCTTCAGCACTGTTAACGACAGGGCAGATTGGGCTCCGCTCTGAGTGTATATAATAAACAGTTATTGGTTTGTATTCTCTACTGTCTGACCGACTCTTCATTTTGGTACGGAAGGTTGAGAGGTGGTCATTAGTGACCCGGGTGACCCTAATCGGGCCACTTCCTTCAGGGGGAACAGCCTCATTCAAAACATCATCATTCTCCTTATCGGTCTGGGTCCAGATCAGCTGGGCGTCACTGAAAGGAACAAACCTGGGCACCTGCTTGTACTCTGTCTCACTGATGCCCTCCTTCACCCACTAATCGTATGGCAACGGCAAAGGAACCTTCCTGCAATGGGTGGCATGCACCCAATTCTTTCGACCAGCAACCTTTAAAGCCGTCCGTGTTGCCAACAGAACCTGCTCAGGACCCTTCCAGCGCAGCTCCAAACTTTTCTTGCGCTGGAAATTGCAGAGGAGAATGTAATCACCGGGCTGAATGTCGTAGCTAGGTCCCTCTGGTGTAGGAGGTAGGGACTCCCACACCTGTTGGTGAATAGAACGTAAACTTTGTTAACTGGCCAAGATAATCAAGCAACACAGGATATTCAATATCTGAATACTTACGAGGGCGTGGGACGCCCCAGACATTTACCGGGCGTCCGAACATGACCTCATAAGGTGGCAATGCTGTTCTAGAATGAGCTGTCGTTCTTGTTGACAAAAGAGCTAACGGTAAAGCATCTGGCCATTTTAATCCTGTTGTCTCTTGAATTTCCTGTTTACCAGTACTCCCGTGAGTCATTGAGCTGACGAGCTCGTGGAAGAAGCACCCGCGTGCCAGTGAGAGCTACTTGACCTGATGCAATGTTTGGCAGCCTACTCAACAAACCCCAAATTTGAATCCTGTAATCTCTACTGATGACGGTTAAAGAACCAGAAACACGTGTCTAGAGATCAGCACTATCTGCGCCAACTCTGGCGAAACACTCGGAAAACTTTAGCAAAGCAAGCAACATGAGACTGCATTTACCAGAATGCCAGGGGCGAACCTTGCTGGGGGGTGAAGAGGTGTGCTCCCACCCCTGTTCCAGAAAGAAATAGACAACCTTATGAACATTGATGAGGGTATTTTCGAGACTACTTCCCTCCTCACAGTTTCCTTCCCCGATGCTGAAAACAGGGAATGCTCTAAGGGTTCATTGTTATCATAGTCTGTGGTTTCCTGTTTTACTGATTTTCTGTTTTCCTTGTTGCTGTTAGAAAATGTTCTAGCTCATGCTAAAAGGAGCCTCTGTTAAACTAGAAATGTTCATGTTTGCGTATTGCTCTGTGTAAGTTAGCATTCGCTGTGCCATTTTCTTTGCAGGCGCCATTTTAGGCTGTTCAAAACCTATCTAGTTTAATTCTGAGAAATGCTCCAGTCTGAATTTCGTTTTTGCCATGTAAATCTGTTCCTGTAATGAGTACACTGTTCCTATTAGTGCATAACTTTCTCACTAGTTAGAGGCCCTCTCCCACTTGTCTGGTGATGGGCCCGACTGGAACAACCTTGGACTTTGCAACTTTGTGTAAGATATGAGCTCTGAGACTGTTTTTTTCTTTCTATTCCATTGTCTAGATGCACCTGCCTGGAAAATTCCACTATGGGCGTGTTTTAGCTCAGTTACGAAACATACATAATGTAGCTTTATGCTCGTTGATTTCAGTCCCTCTTCAGCACTCCTAACGACAGGGCAGATTGGGCTCCGCTCTGAGTGTATATAATAAACAGTTATTGGTTTGTATTCTCTACTGTCTGACCGACTCTTCATTTTGGTATGGAAGGTTGAGAGGTGGTCATTAGTGACCTGGGTGACCCTAATTGGGCCACTTCCTTCAGGGGGAACAGCCTCATTCAAAACATCCTCATTCTCCTTATCGGTCTGGGTCCAGATCAGTTGGGCGTCACTGAAAGGAACAAACCTGGGCACCTGCTTGTACTCTGTGTCACTGATGCCCTCCTTCACCCACTAATCGTATGGCAACGGCAAAGGAACCTTCCTGCAATGGGTGGCATGCACCCAATTCTTTCGACCAGCAACCTTTAAAGCCGTCCGTGTTGCCAACAGCACCTGCTCAGGACCCTTCCAGCGCGGCTCCAAACTTTTCTTGCGCTGGAATTTGCGGAGGAGAATGTAATCACCGGGCTGAATGTCGTAGCTAGGTCCCTCTGGTGTAGGAGGTAGGGACTCCCACACCTGTTGGTGAATAGAACGTAAACTTTGTTAACTGGCCAAGATAATCAAGCAACACAGGATATTCAATATCTGAATACTTACGAGGGCGTGGGACGCCCCAGACATTTACCGGGCGTCCGAACATGACCTCATAAGGTGGCAATCCTGTTCTAGAATGAGCTGTCGTTCTTGTTGACAAAAGAGCTAACGGTAAAGCATCTGGCCATTTTAATCCTGATGTCTCTTGAATTTTTGCCAATTTCAGTTTGAGAGTACCATTGTACTTCTCAACAAGACCTGCTGACTGAGGGACATTGGTGGTGTGAAATTTCTGCTGAACATGCAACCCTTCACAAATCAATGTAATCACTTTTCCATTAAAATGACTTCCAATGTCACTCCAGATAACTCGGGGCAAGCTGAAACGAGGAAAGAACTCTTTAAGGAGTACCTTCGCAGTCGTAATGGCAGTATTATCTTTAGTGGGGTAGGCCTCAACCCATTTACTAAACGCACACACAACCACCAAAACATACTTAAGATTATTACACCTCTCTAATTCGATGTAGTCCATTTGGAGGACTTCAAAAGGAAAAGTGGGTGGTGCAAAATTACAAGGTGGTGTAGGGGGACCCTTCCCTGGATTATGCATCATACAGACCATACAATATTTCACCAAATGCGCAGCTGTCTTAGAAATATGATCATTATGCCACACATGGGCTAACAATTCACAAATGCCTTTTGTACTAATATGAGCTGGACCATGTGCCATAGTAACTACAGGAAATACATATGCATCGGGCAGCATTCATTTCTGTTGCCCCGATTTATCAATCCAACACCCTTCCTTATTCAATTGTGCTGTGCTCTCCTGCCATTGCGCCAATTCCTCAATCATGGCTTCACTCAGTATTTCCTTTACACTCTCAAGGGTATTTTCAAACATGACAACTTCAGGAACCCACCTAGCTGGACCTGCAACAAACATGCGTTTCATCTTTCTCCAGGCCGTTTCCTTAGCTACTTGATCTGCAAAAGCGTTTCCTCTACCCACATAATCTGTGACTTTTTTATGGGCACTGCACTTAATGATTGCCATTTTCTGAGGGAGCGTTAAAGCAGACAAAAGCCGCAAAATAAGATGCCCATGCTGAATCTGTACCATGGGAGGTAAGAAACCCTCTCTCCGCCCAAAGCCGCCTAAAATTATGGGCAACCCCAAATGCGTACTGGCAGTCAGTATAAATATTGACAACCAGCCCTTCACTAAATCCGCAAGCTCGAATAAGGGCAGCAAGCTCAGCAGCTTGAGCCGACTGATAGGGAACCCGCGATGTCTCTACCACTGTCCGCAACGTAGTGACAACATAAGCTGCCGTCGTGGTACCATCTGGTAATTTAAAACAAGAGCCATCGATGTATAGTTCTCCTTGGGGGTCAGATAAGGGAGCATCAGTCAGGTCTACCCGTCCCTTTGTCTCTTCTTCCGTCCGATAGATACAGTCATGTTTGTCGACTGCATCATTCTCAGAAGGGAGGGGTAGTAGCGTGGCTGGATTCAGAATGGCACATCTTTTGATGGCAATATGCATAGCAAACAATGTCCATTCATAGCCAGTAAGACTTGCACTGGTGAGGTGATGTGTCTTTAGTGTTATTCAAAAGTGTATCCACAGCATGGGGTACCATAACTGTGAGGTCTGTATCAAGTACAAGTCCAGCCGATTGCCTGATCGAGGTGGCCATCAGCCGCGACCGCTCTCAGGAAACTCGGGAGGGCCCTAGCAACAGTGTCAAGCACAGCAGAAAAATAAGCACAAGGCCTTTGTTTATCCCAAAATTTTTGTGTTGGGACAGAAAGTGCGCAGCCAACCATCTTGTGGACATAGAGCACAAGCGATTTATTATAATTGGGTGTGCCAAGTACCGGAGCCGAACAAAGTGCAGTTTTTAATTGCTCAAAAGACTGCTGACATTCTGGCGTCCAATGCAAAGGCTCATGCACAGCTTTCGTTGTTAATACAAGCAAAGGTTTGATTAGTAGCGGTAGTTTGGGATCCACTGGCGACAGTAAGAAGTAATACCTATGAAAGCACGTACGTCTTTCTGAGTTTGGGGAATGGGCATGTTAACAATGGTACTATTACGCTCAGGGGTCCATCTCCTACCCTCCTTCGACAGGAGGTGACCTAAGTAGGTGACCTCCTGTCGACAATACTGAAATTTGGAAAGAGAAACCTTATGACCATGATGTGCCAAATGCAAAAGCAATTGCACCGTACTGTCCCTGCAACCCTGTTCCGTATCAGAAACAATCAATAGGTCATCGACATATTGCACCAATACATTACCTGGAGGAAGCGACAGTGAATCCAATTGACTTTTTAAAGCCTGACTATAGATACTAGGACTCTCCGTATAGCCTTGAGGAGCGCAACAGAATCTAAAGCTTCTGCCAGCCAGTGTAAATCCAAATAAATACCTACTGTCTGGGTGAATAGGAATACTAAAAAATGCATTTTTCAAATCAATAACAGAAAAGAATTTAGCAGTGGATGAATTATAGTTAAGAGCGTAGCGATATCAGGAACCACCGTAAACTGTGGAACTACAATTTTATTAACCGCTCGCAAATCAATCACAAAGTGATACACATCATCAAGAACATCAGGAGAGCCCGAAGGGGACCTCTTAAGAACCAGAAGAATAGGGCTATTACAAATATTTGCAGACGTATCCTCAACCACTCCCTTCTGTATCAAATCCTGAATAATCTGAAGAGCACGTTCGCCTGCCTGCGGTATCTTATATTGAGGAATGCTGGGTAGAACAACATTATCCTTGACTTGTATAGAAAACGGTGGTATATGTAACAAACCCACGTCTGTATCACCTGTGGCCCACAGCGTAGGCGGTATCTGAGCAAATTCAGGTGGAAGGGGCACATCCTGAGATAAACACTGCTTAATACTCACATCCGGGCCCATAATAATATAGACACCAGCAGGGGAACAATAAATAGTAGCATGTAATTTCTTCAACAGATCCAAACCCATCAAATTTTCACCACAATTAGATGTTGACAAAAACTGAAATTTCACAGTAAAAGGACCAACAGTCAATGCAAGAGGGCGTGAAATGGGGCTTACAACCTGTACACCTGAAAAACCTACCAAAACATTATTGTGGCCAGACAGAGCCGCCCCGGGGACCATATGTCGAGAAACAGAACTCTCTGTTGCACCTGTATCCACCAAAAATTCCTTAGTCGAACCTTGCAAATCCGCAGTGACAGAAGGACTGCGCTGATCCACAGGTATCTGAACTGGTCCCTCACTCTGTCCCTGGCTGTCCTAACTATAAGACATACCCGTCACATCATCCATGTCATAATCATCATGATAATACTGTCCAGCTCTTGGGTCATCAAAATAATTGTCAGAGCGGCCCACAGAAGTCGCAGTATTCTGATTTCGGTCGCTCCCACGGCCTCTACCACCAGAACCTTGTCCTCTAGGGGACGCAACCTTCTGTAAAAGCACTGGACACTGGCTGCACCAATGTCCTTCCTCCTTACAATACGCACACTTATTCTGCCCCAAAGGTGTAGTTTACGGCTGCCTAGTACGCGGAAGTTGTCCAGAGGGACCACCTTTTCCCCTACTATTACCCCTAAATGCTTGCTGCAGCAACACCTTCGTCTTTAAATCCTTATACTTTTTATCATTTTTATCTTTTTCCTCCTGATCTCGATGTTCATAATATTGAGCCATATTCAAAATAACAGAGGGAGAAGACGTGGACCAAGTACTCTCGGACGCCTGTAAACGAGTCATTATTTCAGGAAGAAGATTAGTAACAAACCGGTCTACAAACAATCGAACTGCTCCCTCAATGGACATGTCCTTCCCACTGTAATCCAAAAAGGTGTCCTCAAACCGAGTAAAGAAATCAGACACACTCTCATCCTTCTGTCGACAAGCTGTAAATCGATCCCAACTGACCTTCTTAGGTGGAATAAGAGTGTGCATATACGTAATAATACGACCAGGCAAAGCAAGTATCTCAGCATGGGGTTTATCACCTGGCTTGCTTTCCTGATCCCATCCTTTGATCACATCCCACGTACAGCCTAATTCTGCAACATGATCTTGAGTATGAACCTGTCTCCAAATATCAACCGGAATGAGAAGACCAAAAAACGTTTCAATATCAGCAAGAGTCATAACAGTAGAGGAGGCAGCCTCCGTTAATTCCTTATAATAAGCTGTAGGATTTTTCCTAGGGTCGGGCAGCGTAGTCTTAAGGGCTAAAACCTCACTTCTTTTCCACGGAGCATAAACTCATTGCTCCTGAAACCGGGCAACTACAGCTGGTCTAGTGACATTACCAAGCTGGTCCGTTAACTGACGTATCTCTGGATGATATATTGGATGGACCTCACGCATAGGGAACTGAGTAATTGTAGTGGGGCTCTTTTCATACAACTGAACTCTAACAGAAACTATAGTATAAATATTTGTGAGCACCTGTCCTGGCGCTAAATCAGCTACATAAACATGATCTTTAATATCAAATAACACTTGTGGAGCCTCAATTTTAATGTGTGTGTGCCAGAGGTTAATCAATGTAGCGGACATATGCTGAAGAACATACTGCTGTAGAAAAGGCTCAGACTCACGCACAGCCTGCCAAATGTCCTCAGCGCCATAAACTGGATTACTAGCCCACTTCATAGCCTGTCTTACTAACACCTCGTTCTCATCTTCTCCTATGTCAGAGCGCACCAACGGACCCATCCGTTCCCTAAATTTCGCCCAATCCCAATCCCTGTCCTCAAACCCTCTTACTGGTGTCTCAGCATGCGAAAGTATCGGAGGATGAAAAACCAGAGAAGGTGAAGCGACAGAAGTAACAGGTACAATCATAGTCAACTGTTGCACCGGAGGAGAAAGAACAGACGACGACAGGAGTCGAAACGGTAGATGTACTAGAAGTCACAGCCAGCAAAGATGGCGAAGACAAAGAAGGAGCAGAGGGTGCGGTAGCCGAGCCCATCGAAGCAACAGCCGCTGATGCAGGAACGGCCGCAGCAGATGAAACAGGCTGCGGTGACTATAAAGGAACAGTGGGATATATCCTCTGCGGGGCATAAGGAGGCAGGGGTCGAGTATCTAACAACTCCTCTACAAAAGTATCATTTTCCTCTTTGGTCAAGTAAGACTTGTCAATATGCAATCGAAAATTCCTATCTTCATATTCACAGGGGTACGGGTTGCACGGCCCCCACAAGGGATACTGGTCTCAGAATCACTGAGAAGTCAGATCTATCTCGGGGACCTTCGGGAACCCACCTCCTGTGTTGCAGAAATCTTCGGAGTCTGCAGGAGCTCTGGAGATGCAAGCCGGTCAGATGCGCTTAGGTGCCTGCTGCTGCAGGGGAGTAACTCCTTTACTCCAAGGGAGATTCTTCTGTCCAGCGAAGTGTAGACCATCGAAGTACTTGGTTTCTTTACAGAGTCTTGTCCGGGTAAAATCCAAAGTCCTGTAGTCAGGTTTCCCACTTTATACCCAGGGAAGAGGTTGGACGGACTCTGGGGACCCTCCTAGGGGAGGGGCAGGACAGAGGGGTGGCTACACCCATGTCCTTTGTCCAGTTTTGCACCAGAGCAGGAGCCACTGGCTCCCAGAACTGTTTTGAGCTGGACTATGCACAGGGACACCAAATGTGCCCCCAGTGCAGACTTTCTGGCACTCTGAGTGCACCCACCCAGCCCCAATACACTAAACCCTGTCTGGGAGGTGGTCACACCTCCCTGTGACAGGATGCTTATTGTCATGCCTTCCTCTGCTCGAGCTTGGCTCAGCAGCAGGAGAGCAGAATCGTGTCTGTGGCTGGCAGCATCCATTTTGTGCTGCCCAGGTCGTGAAAGCTGGTACCGGGTAGACCGGTGACCCACAGTAGTGGTTCTAGAAGGGTGGAATCATACCTCCCACACCAGTTACTGGTGTGGAGGTATGATTCCAAGGTGTTTGACTACAAACACGACATGTTTCTATGCAGCCATTTTAAAGTTAGCATTTACCGCGAGGTTATAATGCACTTAAACATATATGTCTGGCTGCATCACAGACAACGCCAGAGAATGGTCTCCGAATGCTGCAGAGGGGCTCTGCTCATGCAGGGGCACCCTCTCACGTAAAACCCAGCACCCTGCCTTCAGGATTGATAAGGCCTGCCAATAGGGGTGACTGATAGGTGTTTAAGTGTAGTGATTTAGATAGATATAGTGAACCTATATCTTAAGTAAGTGGTGCAAGCACCAGCTTACACAGTCTGCTGTAGCAGGCTTGTCGTGTCAATTTGAATGGCCTCTCAGGGGTGGCATAATACATGCTTCAGCCCATGGGAGGCCTCTGGGGAACCTATGCCCTGGGTACAAGGTGTACCATATACTAGGGACTTATAAGGGTACCTCAGTATCCAATCTGGAGTGTACCTAAAGTACATGTATTGCACTTTACAGGAGAAAGCAGATAGACTGGAGTCCTGAATAGCAGGATCTCAGTCAGACTAGGCCAAAAACAGTGAGACATCAGCAAAAAGTGGGGGTAACTATATGAAGCAGATCCTACTCTCCTACACAACCCCCCCCCTCAAACGTAAGGACATTAAACTAACCTTGACCAGTTGAGTCTTCATTTTCTAAGTGGAAATATCTGGAGAGTCCATCTGCATTGGCATGGTTACTTCCAGGTCTATGTTCTACTGTATAGTCCATCCCCTGTAGGGAAATGGACCACCTCAAAAGTTTGGGGTTTTTACCCTTCATCTGTTTTAGCCATAAGAGGGGCTTATGGTCTGTCTGAACAATGAAGTGAGTGCCAAACAAGTATGGCCTCAGCTTCTTCAAGACCCAAACCACAGCAAAGGCTTCCCTCTCAATAGCTGACCAACGTTTCTCTCTGTGGGTCAGCCTTCTGCTTATGAAAGCTACTGGCTGATCCTGACCCTCTTCATTCAATTGTGATAACACAGCCCCTACCCACAATTCAGATGCATCAGTTTGAACAATGAATTGTTTGGAATAATCAGGACTTTGCAGAATGGGAGCAGTGCACATGGCCTGCTTCAGGTCATCAAATGCCTTTTGACAGCTAACTGTCCACTGAACTTTCTTAGGCATTCTTTTGGAAGTTAAGTCATTTAAAGGGGTCACTATGGATCCATATCCTTTGACAAACCTCCTGTAGTACCCAGTCAGGCCCAAGAAAGCTCTGACCTGAGTCTGGGTAGTTGGGGCAACCCAGTCCATGATGGTCTGGATTTTGCTCTGCAATGGTTGAACCTGGCCTCCACCCACAAGGTGGCCGAGGTTCACAAACTTATTCTGCCCTCTCTGGCACTTGGTGGCCTTGATAGTGAGGCCTGTTTTTTGCAGGGCCTCTAAAACATTTCTCAGGTGGACCAGGTGATCCTCCCAGGTGGAGCTAAAGACAGAAATATCATCTAGATAAGCTGCACTATAGGCTTCCAGACCTGTAAGGACTTTATTCACCAACCTTTGAAAAGTGGCAGGTGCATTCTTCAAGCCAAAAGGCATCACCACAAATTGGTAATGCCCACTAGGGGTGGAAACTGCTGTTTTTGCTTCCTCAGCTAATCTGATTTGCCAGTAACCAGCTGTCAGGTCAAATGTGCTTAAGAATTTGGCTGAGGCCAAAGTGTCAATCGGCTCATCTGCCCTTGGAATAGGGTGAGCATCAGTCCTAGTGACTGCATTGAGACCCCTGTAGTCAACACAGAATCTCATCTCTCTCTTACCACCCGGGGTGTGAGGTTTTTGGTACAAAGACTACTGGACAAGCCCAAGGGCTTTCTGAGGGCTCAATTACTCCTAATTCCAACATTTTCTGGACTTCAGTCCTGATACAGTCCCTGACATGGTCAGGTTGCCTGTAAATCTTATTTTTAACAGGCAGATTGTCACCTGTGTCCACCTCATGGGTGCACCAGGTAGTCTGACTTGGAGTCAGTGAAAACATGTGTCTGTACTGATTCAGGACCTTCCTGCAATCCGTTTGCTGCTGGTCAGTGAGGCTGCCTGCCAAGGCTACACCATCAACTGAACCATCATCAGGGTTCTGTGACAGCAGGTCAGGGAGTGGATCACTCTCTTCATCCTGTCCCTCATCAGTAGCCATGAGCAAGCACATGTCTGCCCTGTCCACATATGGCTTGAGCCTGTTCACATGGAGCACCCTGTGGGGGCTCCTGGGAGTACCAAGGTCCACCAGGTAGGTAACCTCTCCCTTCTGCTCAAGAATAGTATGGGGTCCACTCCACTTGTCCTGGAGAGCTGCTGGGGCCACAGGCTCCAACACCCATACTTTCTGTCCTGGCTGATGCACAGTCAAAACAGCCTTTTGGTCATGCCAGGCCTTTTGCAATTCCTGGCTAGCCTCAAGGTTTTTGGATGCCTTCTTCATATACTCAGCCATCCTGGAGCGGAGACCAAGTACATAGTCCACTATGTCCTGTTTAGGTAGTTTGAGAGGTCACTCCCATCTCTCCTTCACTAAACATAAGGGACCCCTAACTGGATGTCCAAACAGAAGTTCAAAAGGGCTGTAGCCAACCACCTTCTGAGGAACCTCCCTGTAGGCAAAGAGAAGGCAGGGCAAAAGGATATCCCATCTACGCCTAAGCTTTTCAGGGAGACCTTTTATCATGCCCTTGAGGGTTTTGTTGCATCTCTCAACTAACCCATTGCATTGTGGGTGATAAGGGGTGGTGAATTTGTAATTCACACCACACTCCTTCCACATTGCAGTCAAGTAACAAGACAAAGTTTGCATCACGGTCTGATACTACCTCCTTAGGGAAACCCTCTCTGGAAAAGATTCCCAGGAGGGCTCTAGCCACAACAGGAGCTGTGGTAGTCCTTAGGGGTATTGCTTCTGGATACCTAGTGGCATGGTCCACCACCACTAGTATAAATCTGTGCCCAGATGCAGTTTGAGGATCCATGGGACCAACAATGTCAATCCCAACCCTCTCAAAGGGAACCCCCACCACAGGTAGTGGTATCAGCGGGGACTTTGTGGTACCACCTGCCTTACCACTGGCTTGGCAAGTGATACAGGAGCGACAAAACTCCTTTGTGTTCTCTGACATGTGAGGCCAATGAAAGTGAGGGACAATTCTGTCCCAGGTCTTGTTTTGGCCTAAGTGTCCTGCTAATGGGATAACATGTGCCAGTGTTAATAGGAAGCATCTAAACTTCAGAGGTCTAACCAACCTCCTGGTAGCACCAGGCTTGGGGTCTCTACCCTCTGAGTATAAAAGTCCATCATCCCAGTAGATCCTGTGGGACCCACTGGCACACCCAGCAGCCTCAGCAGCAGCTTGCAGTCTGAGGGGTTCAAGAGAGGGGCAGTTCAGCTGCTCCTGGCTCAGATCTGCCCTGGAAGGGCCCCCTGTCCCCAAGAACTCAACCTGGTCAGGTTCAAGTTCCTCTGAGAGAGTTCCTTTTTCAGGACTAAGATCAGCTCCCTCAAGAGACAGATCCTCACTCTGAGACAGGGGGGAAGACACTGCCTTACCCCTACTGCTCCTTCTCTTGGAAGTCACCTGGTCCATTATTCCAGGATCTGTTCAGTGGAAGACATTTTTGCCTGTGACCTAGTCATGGCAAACACATCTGCAGGGATGCCCAGCATTTCTGCATGTGTCCTGAGTTCCACTTCAGCCCAAGCTGAAGTTTTCAAATCATTGCCCAATAAGCATTCTACAGGGAGGTCTGAACTTACCACAACCTTCTTAGGGCCAGATACCCCTCCCCAGGTGAAATTCACAACTGCCAAGGAATGGTCTGTCCTGACATTGCTTGCATTGGTCACTTGGTACATCTCACCAAGTATGATCTGGTCAGGGCCCACAAGTTCTTTTGTCACCATTGTGACACTTGCACCTGTGTCCCTGTATGCCATGGCCTCCTTACCATTGATTAAAGGCTGTTGTCTGTACTTGTCCAAGTTACTGGGACTTACAAATAAGGAGGCAGTATCCATGCCTTCATCACAGACTAACACAGCCTGAGTTGGAATTCTGACTAGGCCAGAATCCATCTCAGATCCCAAGGTTAACCCTGTAGGAGAGTAGGATCTGCCTCTTATGGTTACCCCCCACTTTTTGCTGATGTATCACTGTTTTTGACTTACCCTGACTGGGATCCTGCTATTCAGGACCCCAGCCTATCTGCTTTCTCCTATAAATTGATTGCATGTACTTTAGGTACACTCCAGATTGGATTCTGGGGCACCCTTATCAGTCCCTAGTATATGTAACACCATGTACCCAGGGCATAGGTACCCCAGAGGCCTCCCAGGGGCTGAAGCATGTATTATGCCACCCCTGAGAGGCCATTCAAAATTACACCACAGGGCTGCTTCTGCAACCTGTGTAAGGAGGTGCATGCACCCCTTACTTAGATATAAGTTACCTATATCTTTTCTAAATCACTACACACATAAACCTATCAGTCACCCCTATGGCAGGCTTTATCAATCCTGAAGGCAGGGTGCTGGGTTTTGTGTGAGAGAGTGCCCCTGCATGAGCAGAGCCCCTCTGCAGCCTTCGGAATCTATTCTCAGGGGTTGTCTGTGATGCAGCCAACCATATATACTTAAGTGCATTATAACCTTGCGGTAAATGCTAACTTTAAAACGGCTCCTTAGAAACATGTCGTGTTTGGTGTCAAAAACCTTGGAATCATACCTCCACACAGTGTGGGAGGTATGATTCCTCCCTTGTAGAACCACTACTATGGGTCACCGGTCTACCCGGTACCAGCTTTCTCGACCTGGGCAGCACAAAATGGATACTGCCAGCCACAGACACGAGTCTGCCCTCCTGCTGCTGAGCCAAGCTCGAGCAGAGGAAGGCCTGACAATAGGTTTCCTGTCACAGGGAGGTGTGACCACCTCCCAGACAGGGTTTAGTGTATTGGGGCTGGGTGGGTGCACTCTGAGAGTGCCAGAAAGTCTGCACTGGGGGCACGTTTGGTGTCCCCGTGCATAGTCCAGCTCAAACCGGTTGCAGGAGCCATTTGCTCCTGCTCTGGCATGAAACTGGACAAAGGACATGGGTGTAGCCACCCCTCTGTCCTGACCCTCCCCTAGGTGGGTCCCCAGAGTTAGTCCAACCCCTTCCTTGGGTATAAAGTAGGGGTGGGCGGCAAATACCGTTCCGCTCGCGGAACTTGCAAAATTTCCGCGTTCTGTGCGGAACGCGGAAATGCCGAAACTTCCGCAATCCGCGGCGGAACGGAATTCGGGTGCATGAGGTAATTAAACCTCACCAGGAAGCACTTACAGATTTAAATAAAGTAGGTGCCCGAGTTGAAGCTCAAATTCTGTAACGCATTAATCAGCACAAGAAATTCGTGAGCAAGGTCGAGGCTAAGCAGGAGTGCTTTCTGCCCATATCTACCGTCAAACATTAGCTGTAATCCCCCGTGTAGGTCCAGTGACCAGGAGGTTCTTCCTCCTCATCTGCTGCTCAGATCATGCTCTGACCCTTTATAAACAAGAGGCATGTGAACTGCATGGAAGCCCCACCTGTTTGGCCCCGCCCCACATACACTAGCGGTATGCAACGTCTTCCCGCCCTTTCCCCACTATGATGGACAGCTTAAACAAAGACCCCGGCGCCTTTCCGGCGCGGTGGCAAAGTTATAGACACACAAGGTCACTGAAGACAATTCTTCTGGACCTTTACGCAGCTGTAGTGTAGGCAAGGCACTATACATTTACCCAACGAGGTAGCACTTACTGATTAGCCTGTAGAAAGTACTCCAGTTGAGTAGAGGTATTGCACAAAACGGTGGCATCTTCTCGGATAAAAATGCAGGGCAGGTGTGCAGAATTCGTGAGCGTGGTTAAGCAGATGTGCCTTCTCTCCATTTCCAACGTGAAAAGTTAGCTGTAATCCTTGATGGAGGTCTTTGCATTCTTGATTTTCTCGAGCGCAATCCTCGTGTGGAATTCGTGAGCGTGGTTAAGCAGATGTGCCTTCTTCCCATTTCAACCATGCAAAGTTAGCTGTAATCCTTGATGGAGGTCTTTGCATCCTTGATTTCCTCGAGCGCAATCCTAGTGTTGTTCCTGTGACCAGGCGGTTCCTTCTCTTCGTCTGCCGCTGATATCCTGCTCTCACCCTTTATAAACAAGAGGCATGTGAACAGGCCTAGAAGCCCTGCCCGTTTGGCCCCGCCCCACATACACTAGCAGTATGCAACGTCTTCCCGTCCTTTCCCCACTATGATGGACAGCTTACTCAAGGGACCCCGGCACCTTTCCGGCGCGGTGGCAAAGTTACAGACACACGGGGTCACTGGAGACAATTCTTCTGGTCCTTTACGCAGCTGCAGTGTAGGAAAGGCACTATACATTCACCCAACGAGGTAGCACTTACTGATTAGCCTGTAGAAAGTACTCCAGTTGAGTAGAGGTATTGCACAAAACGGTGGCATCTTCTCGGATAAAAATGCAAGGCAGGTGTGCAGAATTCGTGAGCGTGGTTAAGCAGATGTGCCTTCTCTCCATTTCCAACGTGAAAAGTTAGCTGTAATCCTTGATGGAGGTCTTTGCATCCTTGATTTTCTCGAGCGCAATCCTTGTGTAGAATTCGTGAGCGTGGTTAAGCAGATGTGCCTTCTTCCCATTTCCACCATGAAAAGTTAGCTGTAATCCTTGATGGAGGTCTTTGCATCCTTGATTTTCTCGAGCGCAATCCTAGTGTTGTTCCTGTGACCAGGAGGTTCCTTCTCCTCGTCTGCCGCTGAGATCCTGCTCTCACCCTTTATAAACAAGAGGCATGTGAACAGGCCTAGAAGCCCGCCCGTTTGGCCCCGCCCCACATACACTAGCGGTATGCAACGTCTTCCTGCCCTTTCCCCACTATGATGGACAGCTTACTCAAAGGACCCCGGCGCCTTTCCGGTGCGGTGGCAAAGTTACAGACACACGAGGTCACTGGAGACAATTCTTCTGGTCCTTTACGCAGCTGCAGTGTGGGAAAGGCACTATACATTACCCAACGAGGTAGCACTTACTGATTAGCCAGTAGAAAGTACTCCAGTTGAGTAGAGGTATTGCACAAAACGGTGGCATCTT
The DNA here is from genome assembly GCA_963921515.1 of Calotriton arnoldi. Classification (NCBI taxonomy): domain Eukaryota; kingdom Metazoa; phylum Chordata; class Amphibia; order Caudata; family Salamandridae; genus Calotriton; species Calotriton arnoldi. Next base: position 1,005,900 of record CAWUFW010005196.1, on the reverse strand, counting down.
CGTGGATAAATATGCAGGGCAGGGTTCATTCTGGCAACGGGCGCAGCTAAATCTCTGCGAGCACGCGAAATTCCGCGTGATCGCAGAGATTTCTTGCCGTTTCGCGGAATTTTGCGTAAGGCAACTCTGCAAATTCAGCCCACCCCTAGTATAAAGTAGGAAACCTGACTACAGGACTTTGTATTTTACCTGGACTAAACTCTGCTACAGAAACCAAGTACTTCAACGGTCTACACTTCGCTGGACGACAGAAGAATCTCCCTTGGAGTAAAGGAGTTACTCCCCTGCAGCAGCAGGCACCTAAACACATCTGACCGGTTTGCATGTCCCGAGCTCCTGAGGACTCTGAAGATTTCTGCAACACTGGAGGTGGGTTCCCGAGCGTCCCTGAGGTCGATCTATTCTCTCAGCAATCCTGAGACCAGTATCCCTCGTGGGGATCGTGCAACCCGAACCCCTGCGCACCGTGTACTTTTACAGCAGCATATGCTTTTCGGCAATCCCTGAGGCTGTGCTTTGGACTGTGTAGTCCCGACCTCGAGAAGCATTTCCACCAAAGATCTCCGGCCTCCAATCCACGAGTGCTCCGTGGGCTGGTGCTTTGTGATTCCGCTCGAGGTCCCTTCGCGATCCCTGGTCCGTTGGCCTGTGGGTCCTGGCGAGGGTCACTTTGATTTTCCTTGGGCTTCCTTGTTTGCTCCAGGCGTGCCCTGACTCCCCATAACTTGGAGAGTCTCCTGGACCTTGCTGGTCCACACTGTAACTTGTTTCCTCTGCCCGCGTGGGTTGCCTTTGCCAAGGCTTATTGGTGTTCAACCCAGACACTGACCCCTCAGCACTCGACATCCTTCGTGGGACAGCTCACCTCCGGACTTTGGTCGACGTCTCCTGGCCCCCGTGGCTGCAGAGTCAAGCATCCTATCTTCACACCTGAAGCACCCGACATTGGTGGTCATTCGTCTATCGAGCCCCTGGTCACCCTGAAGTGACCCAGACTCTGTCCCCTCTGCTTTCAGGTTCTTCTCACCTCTGATCCAGGCTTGGATTCCACCGGACACTTTTCATCTTCCCGGCAGCAGCACTTCTTCGCATCACGCCATTGAAAACGACAAGGGTTTCCGACACCACTTGACCCCTATGCACCCGGCTCCTCTGGGATAGGTAACACGGGTACCTCATTACTCACAAGGGTGCTGGCCTTAGAACCTTCTATGTTCCAAAGGGTTTGCTTGAAGTCCTCTCCGAAGTGTCCTTAAACTGTAATTTTCCAACCGCGACTTTCCCATAGACTTGTACGGAGCTCGCGTCTGTGTTCCCAGACTGCACCCGTCCTCCGTGGGCTCCCTGTGTCACTCCTTTGGGTGGTTCCTTGGGGTCCCAGCGATTCTACGTGCTCTAGGCACTATCTAGTGAAGTAGTTGTTCTTATACCATTTTTTTAGTATATGGTTCGGTCTCCCCCTGGAGCCCGCTGTGTATTGTGCTATTTACTGTCGTTCTATTGGTTAAGTATTGTGTGCTTTATGTTCTAATCTCACATAGAGATTAGTAGAGAGTGTTTGGTAATAAATACCTATTTTTTATATAACACTTGTGTGGTTCTCTTTTCATTTGGTCACTTAGGAGGTTCTGTTCTGGTAAAACAAGCTGCTTTACATTCCTTCAAGATTAAGCCTGAAGGCTGCTCTCCATAGCTACCACTAGGATAGCTTTCATAAAGGTTATCTTTGACCTAATCATCAATAAGGGTTGTTTGGACTGGTGCAAGGTGCCCACTTTAATTAGTGGACAGCATATACCAGGCCAACTTCTCACAGACCCTACTATACCCTTGTTCTGTGTACCACCACTTGAAACTGAGCTAGGGGGAACAGTTGCCTTAGGGGCAGTGGTGGTAGGAGTAGAATCCTTGGCCTTTGGACAATTGGCATCCTTTGTCCAATGGGACGTCTTTTTACAGATATGACATCAAGGTTTATTTTTGCCTTTACCCTTGTTTGATTGTGACTCTGCCCCCCCGATGCAGGTTTTGGGGCCCTTGTGAAGACTTCTGGTCTTTACCCTTCTCCCCACCCTTATCTGAGGTCTTGGCATCTTGCTTCTTAGAGTCACCACCTTGGTTCTGAGCTTTCTGCTTCACCCTGGTTCTGACCCATTTGTCTGCCTTCTTTCCTAATTCTTGGGGAGAGGTCAGATCAGAGTCAACCTGGTACTGATGCAACAACTGATTTTGGCAATTATTAAGGATCTGCTCCCTCATAATTAAATTGTACAATCCTTTAAAATCATTCACTTTACTGCCAAGTAACCAGCCTTCCAGAGCCTTAGTAGCACAATCTACAAAGTCTACCCAGCCCTGAGTCTGTCTCTTCTGGGTGTCTCTGAACTTAATCCTGTATTGTTCAGTGGTTAAGCCAAACACATCAATGAGAGCACTCTTCAACACTGAGTAATTGTCAGCATCCTCTTCTCTAACAGTGAGGAGCTTATCTCTACCTTTGTCAGCCAAGGAGAGCCACAAGACAGCTGCCCACTGCGCCTGAGGGACCCTCTGTACTTTACAGGCCCTCTCCAGTGCAGTTATCCATTTGTGGATGTCATCCCCACTCTGGTAGGGAGGGACTATCTTGTTCAGGTTCCTATGTTCATGAGTATAATCCCTACTTCTAGGAACACTGTTGCTGCCACCATGGGACTCTAGTCCCAAACTCTTTGTAGCTCTCTGGAGCTCTAGGGATTCCCTGTCTAGGGCCAGCTGCTCCTTCTTGAGCCTAAGCTTGATTTTCTCAAGCTCCAGAAGTTGGCACTGTCTATCATAAGAGGATTCCCTCTTATTTGATATGGAAGTCCCTATAGAGGTTCCTGAATGCTGAGATTCTACAGAGGGAGATCTAGATTTCCTAGGTAAACTCTGTACTCTTCCTGGTGGAGTAAAGAGAGGGCCACTGGGGCCTTCTCCCCCACCTAAAGGAAGTTTTGTGTTTTCCAGGTTAGAATCATTTTGATCTTCCTGGCCAGGGTTTGAGTCAAGATCAAAGAAGGTTTCACTTCCTGGCTGTTAGAAATGGGATCTCTGGTTGGCTAAGGCTTGCGCCAAAGCCAGGCAGAGACCACCACTCTAGTCAGGGCAAGGGAGTTACACGCCGTAGATAACCCCTGCTCACCCCCTTGGTAGCTTGGCACGAGCAGTCAGGCCTATCCCGGAGGCAATGTGTAAAGCGTTTGCACAACCCACACACAGCAACAACATACTAGGCACACCACAAAATGAACTCCACACAAGGTTATATCAAAAATAGCCTTTGTATTATCATAAAACACATTAGAATAGTAATCACACAATATACACTGTGCCACCTGGCACTCGGCAATATTTACAATGGATTATATACACATGACAGGGCCAATTGGACCACTGTCAGAACCATCACAAAGTGAACATAGTAAATGTAGAACATATAATAAACGTAGACCACAACCAGTAATTACTGGCAAACACTGTACTCAGCATTATCCTGCAACATAAACCATATTATGCACAGTATCACATCAGGCGCAAAATACGTTATACGCCAACCTCATAAGCCTAAACATATTAGACCATAACCTCCTAAGCATAAACATATTAGACCATAACCTCCTAAGTATAACTCACATTAGGGGCATAACCTCACAAGCATAAACCACGATATGCCAAACCTCATAACATAAACCATAATAGAGGCATAAATCAGGTGCATGCATAACAGTACATAAATCACATTTCCTGCGCACCACATAAATCACATTAGGGCCTGGCGCCCTATCAACCTAACAGTCCCCCTGGCCAACTGACCTTCTCAGAGGGCTCAAATGCCCTATGTCCAAAATGTCTGGGCGGCTGCCAATGCAGCAGAATCCACAAGTGCGCAATTGCGCTGGGGCACAGGAGTGTATCTCACTCCTATTTCACTAAAAATGACCCCAAAGAACTGATGGCCTAAACGTTGCAGCTGACGTTAATTGCTGTGCAGCTGTGAAGCAAAACGTGGGCCTGGGCACTCACTGTGCCCTCTGATCAACTATGCCCAAAACGTTGCAGCTGCCCGCTCTGGTGCGGCGCAGCTGGGGACAAACAAAGTGAAGGGGCCCTGGCACATCTGTGCCTCTTCAGCCCCACTGGGCCTCTCTAAATCCAATTGCCCCCGTCGTTGCAGTTGCCCACTGTCAAGCGGGGCAACTGTGAAAGCATAGCCACACCGGGGAAAGCACGGGCCCTCAAACAATAAATATGCCCCTCGTTGGAGCGGCCTGCAACGGCGGGACCGCTCAGGCCAAAGTGGAAGGGGCACGGGCCCCTCTGGGCCCACTCCAAACAAATATGCCCCATCGTTGGAGCGGCCCGCTCTCTGGCGGGACCGCTCAGGAACACCCCAAGCCGGCAATGTGCCTCGAAAGGCACTGTCAACAATTAGGCGGCGGCCCCCACTCACCGGGTATGCAGGCTCTTCATCGGCCTGCTTCTGGGACTCGGTGGTGGCCGCAGCAGCACGCGGGGCTCTCTCTCTGCTCACGAGAGCCCCGCCTTGAATCCGGCAGCATCCACGCAGGCGGGGTGGGCTCCCGTTTGCCTACATCTTCTCCCTCTGTCGCCGGGGATCCCAACCGATCACGGGAGCCCCGCTCGGATCAACACTTCGGCACCTCTTCCGGCCCTTCGCTGCAGGCCCCGCCCAGAGTCAGGCGAACTCTGCCTGGCTTCTGGGTCGGCGGCCTCACTCTCGATCGGGCCGCGGCGGTGATTTTTCAATCGTAGAACGCGGGGTGGGCACCCGCAAAGGCAAAGAGGAATGCGGGGTGGGCACCCGCGATAGTTATCACCATAAGCGGGGTGGGCACCCGCCATTTCCAGCATCACAGGGGAATCCCTATGATGGGGATTCCCTCTCAAAGGGCTGCAGCTCAGCGCTGCGCAGCCCACGCTCTCCTCTGTCTTGGGGAAAAATAAAGAAATAAGGCACAGCACTCACGAGGCGCTAGAAGTCGCAGCAAGTTCATGGAGATCAAGGGGGGCAATGCAGGGCCCAGGGAGGCAAGCCCTCATGGCGGTTCCTCCTGGGCCCCAGCAGCAGCACGCCCCAGCAAGTACAGAACAGCACCCAAGCACAGAACCAACAACATGGGGTCACAGCCCCTACATTTATACTCCTTTCTCCTGCAGTGTAGGGTTTGGGGGAACAAGATGCAACTGGTTCAGGGGGGATTTGGAGCACTTTGTTTTCCAAGCTCCTCTTCCCCTTTGTCAGGTGGGGGCTAGGTGATCAGACACACCACAGGGGGCGGAGCCAGCATTGTACAGGCTGGGCACAGTCCTATTCAGGGTCAGGGGATTACTCCTCCCACTACTCCCAAGGCAGTTGTCCCATTCAGCCTAGCGCTGACTCACCCTGCCCCTCCTGGAGCCACACACCCCTCCCAGCCCCTGTCACTCACAAGCCAGACATGCAATTCACATCAGGCAGGCAAAGACACAGCACACAAAAATGCCAACTTCTAAAAGTGCCATTTCTCAACCAGTCATCATAAATCTGCGCACACCATTGCGCAGCATTTATTCTTACAATTTCATACATACTAAACTCGACCACGCTGCTCCTCCCATCCCAGGAATTATCACTGACACACTTTATCAGGGTAATAGTAATCAGAGCTGTTTCCTGTTTCCGGTTAGAGCTCAGAGGGAGAGCTGGACGTATCGCTGCCCTCTGCCCGCTGCGGCTGCTTTGCAACCCGATTCGCTCTGTTTGGCCAACTGAAACGAGCAGAAGCCGCGAGCGGCCGCTACTAACCCTAACGCGGACGGAGCCGCAAGTGAAGTAGGGTTCGCGGGAGGAGCCGTGGGTGTGCAACCCGACTCACTCTGTTTGGCTAACTGAAACGAGCAGAAGCCGCGGACAAAGCCGCGAGTGAAGTAGGGTTCGCGGGAGGAGCCGCGTGTGTCCTCCTGCAGGCGCCGCGAGTGAAATTACCTGGCAGCCTGAGTCTGGGCTTATTCCACCGGGCCAGCGGCCCTTCTCAGGGATATCTTTAGAGGTGCACGGCAGGAGCCGGCGGCACCGCCTCCAACGCCTCCAAAGTGAGGTAACTTTTGACATTACTTTTTGCTCTACTATGGAAAAGCGCCCACAGGAGCAGTCAGCACTGTGCCCCAAAGTTTCATGTAATTAAGCCCTTGGCATGAAGTCTTTGTCTTGCCTCCCCTGCACGGAGTGAGCATTACTATTTCCCCTCTTTTATTCATCTCTGATGGGGCATTTACAGCATGCATGCCACGGAATCGCCCGTGCTTGAGCAGAGGAGAGGCATTCAAGGGGAGTAAGGTGAGCGAGCGAGCCAAAAACACGCTAAGCGCTAAATTAAATCGAACAGAAACTGAACTTGATTCGAACTAATTTCTGCCAATCTGAAACCATTGAACCAGGGCGGGGTTGGGTGTCAATCCTGTGCCAATCCTGTGACCCCGGTTATTATCACATACACCTAACCTCCGCTGAAGGAGGCAGATACCGACTCACCCTCTCACCCTCTCATATTTCATCTTTTGAGGGAAGCTATCTGTGCGTGAGTGTGGGTGCGCGTGCCAGAGCTGCAGGCTGAGAGAGGTGGCCGAGGGAAAGTCAACTAACAGACTAACAGACTAATCGTACTCCCGCATACTCGCATACCTGACCGCCTCTCCCCTCTAAGTCAAGGGGGGCCTACAGCCCACAGCAAGCAAGGGCGACGTAATAAGGGGGTGCGCTAACAAGGGCACGTGGTACGGTTGAGGGTTTGCCAAGCATGAGGTCGGGTAAAGAAAGAGCTAAAGCACCCTTCCCTCCGTTAAAGAGGAAAAGAAAATCATTAGGGACAACTGTAAGTAGCGACAATAAAGCAAACGTCACAAAGGAAGAACAACCTTTAATCTCACCGGTGTTCCGCATTTTTGCAAGGGCAAACAACGCACCGAGTAAGATAGACTTTCTAAAGGACCCAGTAGGTACAATGCTCACCAACCAAGGAAAAGAGAGCCAGCTGCCAGCACCACTAACACCAGTCCTCTTAATAAGAGAAAACACAACAGAGGTCTCAGTAGTTACGCAAGAGCCAAACGCTCAAACATTTTCAACATCAACACCAACAGGCCCAGTTGTGGCTCGAGAACCAGCTATACAAAGGGATAACCCATGGGGGCTCGAAATAGAATGCGAAGGCAGTTTCACTGGAAATAAATACTCGCAATCCCTGAGACCTACCAATCTCTCACAGTGCCTACTAGAAGAGTCTGACCGTCTAACGCAACATACAATGCAAGAGCAATTTGCCGGCACCAAGGGCCATCAACCAATTGAGGTAAAAATCAATTATCAATCCCCAAAGCAAATTAAGGAGACACATTACTTGGAAAGCACAGAAGTTGGTCAGGCCCAGGAAAAAAACCGAAAAATAACAAACTCTCCTGGACCAAAACAAAAACATTCACCAAAAAGGAGGAACCTGTCTCTAACTCGCAACAGCAACGACATTAATAACACGAAGGCTTGTACAACAAACCCCACTCCAGCACTAGCAATGGATTCTGGAACCATATGGGACCTCTTCTTCAGAACCTCACAACTCACACTGGAGGCATTGAATTACCACTCTAACAAAATGGACGTACAAGTAGACCTGCTGAACATTGTAGCAAACGCAATCACAGGTATTGATCAAAGATTAGCGAACCTAAATTCTTTAATCACACAAGCACAAGCTTATGCGGCCACTATAAACATTGAGTGCGCCTGTGGCCCTACACTTGACAAACTAGCAACAATCCCAGAAATCATGACTACTCTTATCGAGGACCTAAAGTTGAAAGTGACTGATGTTAAACACACTACCGCTACCGCTCTTGCAAGACCCCAGCACAACGAAACAAACAAAGAAGTATATAAGATTTGCGCAAACATAGAGACAGATTCAAAGAATGAAAAGGAAAACATAAGACTAATTCTCACCGAAAAAGGGAAGAACATGGAAAACCGGGGTAACTTAAACGGTCCTACACAGGCAAAATTGATAGGTACCACAGCATCTCCAAATACCGAGGATAATCGGGAAACCATAATCCAATCTATTAAGATGAATCTGACAAGGCGCACGAAGAAGAGACTAAGAACGCAAAAGAAGTGTGAAAAAAGTTCACAAATGATACGCTGTTGGGGTCAGCCATCCTATGTCATAAAAGAACCAAAGTCAAAACCAGTCCAAAAATTGGATTCGCAAATGAACAATCAAATATATCCAATTTTTAAGAAACCATCAAAAACAAATATTCAGCCAAGGGGCAGCCAGGTCAAGGTAAGCAGCCCAATTGGACAAGACATCAAAGAACCAAAGGAGAAGCCCGAAGTAGCGGAGGTAGTAAAAACTGCCACTGTGGACCTAATAGCTCCCCGCCGGGAAAAAACAACTATAGAACAATCCAAAATGATAATGGGTAAAGATAAGATGCATTACATGCCCGAAGAAGCGGAGGTAGTAAAAACTGACACAGTAGTCATAACAGCTCCCCGCAGAAAAAAAACAACTGTAGAGCAATCCAAAACGATAACAGGTGAAGATAAGTTGCATTACATGCTCTCACACCCTGGCACATCCACCATCACAAAGGAGAGAACGGGGAAGCAATCAAAAACCCATTTGATGTGGTAGGAATTAAAACTGAGGCTATTGATAGTGGAGTAGCAAATCGAAGCATCTTCCACCCGTTATACAAATCAAAGGGCAGACATGACATCTTAAACAGGAGCAATTTATTAAAGCTCCTTCATTACATACCATCACTGTCATATGTTACAACTGCAGAGATAGAGAGCGTCCACTTTGAAGTAGGTGAAGATGACCTTACCCAGGAGCTAACAGTAGTGACCTGGACTAATCATCACATAGCAGAGGCAGTACTCCAGGAAAAAGAAATTTTTAAAAACTGGGGAATAGCAATCTCGACTCGAGAACAAGAAAAATATCCGTTAGTCTTACTTGAACTATCAAATATCACTCATGGTTCAAAGAATCACAAGGAACCCAATCATAGTATATTGAGAGGAACCACAAAACGGCTACCAGACCAGCGTTACAAAAATTTAAGTATATCTGTAACTACAAAGGAGGGGACCAGAACGAATAGAACTATCGAAGACGAGAAACCCCAGAAAATCAGCTGGAGGGGGCAAAACAATACGAAATACAGCAACACACAGTGCCACTCGAGTCGGACCTGACCAAAAGAACATATTGGCAACCCTTGGAGGACCAGCCAAAGACTGCACGATAGATCACCAGTCCCAAAAGCGAACATAGAGGGTCACACAGGCCTTTCAGATCCACTTCAAACTCTTTTTCACAATCTGAAATTGGCCTCTTGGAATGTGGTGGGATTACAAAGAGTTCTCAAACAAGGTTCAGCCATAATCAAACTCTTAGAGAATGACATCATTTGCCTACAAGAAACTTGGGCCATAGAGCCGGTTCACATCGAAGGATACGCCGGCTTTCATAAGCCAGCCATCAAACATAACTATTATGGACGACCGTCTGGAGGGATTTCGACCTACGTAAAACACGCAAAACAGTTAACTGTTAGCACCGTGAATACAGGCTCAAATATGCTGCAGGCATTATTATTCGAGGGCAAAGGGCACAGAGAGAAAAATGTTTCGTTTCTCTTAATCAACATATATCTTAATGCCACCTGCCCATTGAAATTAGAGGCGACAGAAACCATGGTTACAATATTACAGGAAACTCTATGCCCGCACATATTGCCAGCAAAAATACTGGTGGGAGACTTCAACCTGCATCATTTAGGCATTAACCGGAACGAGAAGAGGCACCTATCCAAGGCAGAAAGGACGTTTAACCATTTCCTATGGGACTACGATCTATACTCAGCCGAAAAGCTACAACAGGGTTTAACCACAAAAAACCAAGGGTTAACCACATTCAAAAATTGCACCACAATTGATTATATTTTCTTGTGTGACCGCTTAGCTCGCAAATTTGCAAACTTTGAAATTAAATCACATGAGATGAGCGATCACGCAATTCTGCAGATTGAATTGAATATCGAAATCACGCAAAGGGGATGTATTACAACGATATCCCATTCAATAGGAACCGAGGAACATGCCCTGCTGAGAAGAATAAAATGGAACAAGCATAATACCATTGTATTCAAGGCCTGGAAAGAACATCAAGAAGCCACAGGCCCTATTGTCGGCATCGAGCCCAAATTGGAAAATTGGTCAGAATGGATCACGGAGTTGAAAACAGCTTTGTCCAAAAACACGGAAATAGAGCCTAAAATAAAAGAGAAAGTCAACATACATACAACGCTTAATAATCTAAAATTTAGAGAGATCACTCGCAGCCTTAACAAAGCAAAAAAAGCACACAAGGTCGAAGCCTCGAAAAAAACGCTGGAGAAGCGTAATAAATTGCATAAAGAGCGGAAACAACTGCTATGGACTCTCAAGCAAATTAATCAGGATGAGGAATGGATCAAGATTCACGAGCTAACAAAACCGCAGAAACACCGACAACTCTGGCAATACATAGCCAAGCTGCATAACGACAAAATAGATCGGGGCAACTCTGTGGATGCTGAGGCATGGATGAGACACGTTTCAGTAATCTATGTAGAGAAGGAAATTGCCACAGTTACAGACTGGACAACTAACGCCCATGAAGAAAGCACAAACAAAGGAGCGGTATGCACTTCGGGGGTTGTTAGTAACGATAGAGGAGTGGCAGCGGTTGAAAAAATTATTAAAAAGATTAGGAAAGACGGGGCACCTGGACCAAATGGCCTACCGGGGGGACTGTTCAGGGAAGACCCAATCTATTGGGGGAGAATATTATCCAACTTGTTCACCGAATGCCGATTACTGTCCAAGGTGCCAGATTCGTGGCGTGGGTCGATCCTGCAACCCATCTATAAAAAGGGAGACAACACAGATCCAAAAATTACAGATTAATTGCTTTACTGGACATTGAAGGAAAAGCTTATGCCAATACTCTGCTGATTGAGCTAAACAGATGGATCGACAAACACGAAATTCTCCCTCCGTATCAAACGGGGTTCCGTAAAGGATGTTCGACAAGTGACAACATAACGGCCATATCATATTTAAGCCAGCAAGCAATTGTAATGAATAAAAATCCCTCTTTGCCTGCTTCATTGACTATTCTGCAGCTTTTGATGGTGTCCCGCGTGGCAAGCTCTGGTCTAAATTGCGCGATTGGCAAATCCCATCTGACCTCCTTAATGCAATCATTTCCCTATACAGCAACACCTGGATTAAAATTAAATTAACAAACAAAACCGTCACGAGAAAGTGCTTTACAAATCGGGGCTTAAAACAGGGTTGCGTTTTAGCCCCAACCCTTTTTAACTTATACACAGCTGACTTGGGCAAGAAGCTGCAAAATGCCAACCTTGCAGTCCCAAAAATTGGAAGTAGCAGACTCCAAGTCTTACAATATGCGGATGACCTAGTGGTGATGGACCACACAAAAATTGGATTACAAAGGGGTCTAGATGCCTTAAATGCCTACAACCGGACTAATGAGTTGGTATTAAACTCAGAAAAGACCAAAGTTCTGATTTTCGGGAGTTATCCAAAAAAAAAAACTCTCCTCAAATGGTATGTAGGTGAAGTGCCAATCACTGTATCAAAATCATACAACTACCTTGGATGCTGGTTATGTGACTCGGGTAAAGCGCGCTTGCATGTGAGCAAAATGAAATCGAAAGTAGAGTCCACAATCTTCGCATTATGCAAACTGCATGAGAAGATGCAAAGCCCTACGACTATCCCAATTAGAAAGGTGTTACAGGCCAAAATAAGGGCGGTTGCAGGCTACGCTCAGCAGGCCTTCCCGGGAAAAATGCACACTATGATGGAAAAAGCGCAATGTCGGGCGTACAAACGTATATTTAAATTACCAAATTATACCCGCAATAGCTGGATTCGTTTGGAGTTCGGCCTGGTGCAGCAGAGTAAGAATGCCTAGGAGCGCACGCTAAATACTACTACCAAGTACTCAAAGCCCCAGAAGGGAGCCTGAAAAGCATGCTAAAAGCCATCTATGGTGGTGCAGCAAACCCATGGCAGGCATACATGCATGAGGCAGTAGAAACCCTAGGTCTGGCAACACAGAACTGGGTCCAAGATGTCGTTTCCTATCCAGCCATCAGAAAGGCAATTAACAAACAATGCTACCTACTAACAAGAGAGACAGATCGGGCTTACTTTGAGAGTGGTAGAGGCCCTCCTGGGATGGCTGGCACATACACGGAGCACAAAGTCCAGCCCTACTTATATCAAGCACTGGGAAGAAAGGCCCTAAAAACATCCAGTGGGCCAGACTAGTTCCCCTTCCAATAAAAGAACTGAATCCGGGGTGGAAAGCTCTCGACCAAAAAGTCCGCTGCAGAATCTGTGACTATAAAACGGAATCATTAACCCACTTGATCTGTTGCTGCCCAGGCCTGATACAACTCCGCCGGAAACTACTAAAGCCAATATGGTTAAGTAAAGGAGCTCGGACAGCAACAGAAGGTGTTGCGGCGCTGTTCGCATGCACCCTACCGACTGAACTGGCCCAATTTGGAAGATATATGGAGGAAGCTCGACTCAGACTGATAAAAGAGTAAATCCCTCGCAATCTAAGAAAACAGATTCAATGAGGGCAGTCCAATGTATTCTATAATATTTACTATTCAGTTTTTACTACTTAGCTTTTACATTTTCCTATGGCATCTTTTAAGCAATGAGATTGGTTATAATTGTATATGAAATTTCTTTTAAAAATTGTGATGGTCTTTTTATCAATTCTCCACTTTTTTAAAACATGCTGGTACATTGCAAATGGTTTTAAGTAACTGTGCAATAAATAAAATTCATTCATTCATTCATTCATTCATTCACTTTATCAGGGAATACCCAATGCATTCCTATGGGAGGGCAGGCCAACCTTATCAAATGTACAGAGAGAGAGCACGCACTTTACACTGGACCACAGTGCTAAAGTGCCCAGATGCCTAAAACCACCAACACCATGTCAGAGAAAAAGGCAAAAAGTTTTGGGGTGACCCTGCACAAAGGGCCAAGTCCAACACTGGCCCTTCCTCATTCCCTGTCCCACCCACTTGATCAGACCCTGGGGTCTTTCTGAGGTCATCCAAGAGCAACATCTCTATGAGACGTTGGGTGCTTGCACTTCTCCCTGTCCTCAGCTTCCTAGACATGCACATAACCCTCAATTCTTGGAATGAGAGGTTATCATACCTAGTTGGCAGAGAGCCACTGGCTTCTCCTCTAGAAGACATACTAGTGTTATGGGGTATAGGCACCTACCTAACCTAGTGGAGACTAAACTCTCTTGACTTGGAGAAAGGGTTTGCTAGACCCTTGACTTACCCAACTCCAAGTTCAGTAGAACTTACTTATTCCAATCTTGAAGTATTATATGTACCTAATACTCAGTGGTTTTCAGTTAATCACTCAATGAGATTTATCTGGTAAAACAATAGCAAGCTTGAATCCCAACCGCTGCACAGCAATGTGAGAAGTTGGCCTGGTATATGCTGTCCACTAATTAAAGTGGGCACCTTTCACCAGTCCAAACGACCCTTATGATGTAGGAGGTCAAAGATAACCTTTAGAAAGCTATCCTAGTGGTAGCTGTGGAGAGCAGCCTTCAGGCTTATTCTTGAAGGAATGTAAAGCAGCTTGTTTTACCAGAATCTCACTTCTTGAATGATCAAATGAAAGGAGAACCACACAGTAGTTATGTAAAAATATGTATTTATTACTATAACACTCTCTACTAATCTCTACGTGAGATTAGAACATAAAGCACATAATACTTAATAGAACATACCTAAGTAGAAAAATGTACAACAGACTCCAGGGGGAGACCGAACCATATACTAAAAAAAATGGTATAACAATTACGACTTCAATAGACACTGTGCCTAGAGCACGTAGAATCGCTGGGACACCAAGGAACCACCCAAGGCAGTGACACCGGGCGTCAACGGAGGACGGGTGCAGTGAGGAAACACGACCGCGTGCTCCGTGCAACTCTATGGGAAAGTCGCGGTTGGAAAATTACAGTTTAAGGACACTTCTGCGAGGACTTCAAGCAAACCCTTTGGAAGGTAAGAGGTTCTAAGGCCAGCACCCTTGTGAGTACAGAGGTACCCGTATTACCTATCCCAGGGGAGCTGGGTGCATAGGGGTCAAGTGGTATCGGAAACCTCCGTTGTTTTCAATGGAGATGCAAAGAAGTACTGCTGCCAGGAAGGTGTCCGGTGGTATCCAAGCCTGGATTCTAGGTGAGAGGAACCTGAAAGCAGGGGTGTAGAAAGTCCTTTTAGGAAATAATGAAGCCAACAACTTCCAGGAATGTAAAGTATAGTTGAAAGGTTTATTTCCACAGCAGAGACCCACGACAGATCCAGTTGAAGTCAGGCACAGAATCCAATAAGCACTACAAACATTCTAGATTACAGAATCCAGTGAACATTACATTCTAATAACAACTTTTAAAGGTACATACATATAACAATTAAATACCACTCTCTACACACCCCCTTCCTATAATAAAACAAACAAAGCGAAATGAAAGAAAGTAAAATCAATAAAACAACATTAATAATACACAAAATCATCAGAACGAAAAGGAGTGACTCTAATTCGAGAACTGCTTCTTACTTGTTTACTATCCCCAGCTCCTCTAATGTTATCTGGAATAGCATTTTCATCCATGCAGCTGGGAACAGACATAGCATCACCTTCCCCTCTATTCCCTAAAGAATGAGAACGAGTTGTATCATCAAGATTATTATGCTCATGAGTGAGATCACCAAGATCAAACCAGTTAGAATCAGATTGAGTTTTGACTCTCTTATAGATTATTTTTGCTTGTTCATCTGTAAGTTTTATTACAGCATTTCGATTCCACCATCCGCGATTCTGTAACATAACCGCCATTTTGGATATTTTAACAATTCTAACAGGTTCGGAAAACCTCGATTGACCTTTGCAAACCTTAATAGGTTTTTTAATGAGAACCCAATCACCTGGACACAAAGAAGTTATTTTAACATGTTTTCTCTTGTCATAATTCTCCTTATACAATCTTTGTTTTTCTTTCACATGTTCTCTGACTTTATGTAAATCAACAGAATGCGAATTTGTACTTCCAACTTTATCCTTCAGCCACGATGGACTAAGTAGAGAAATCGGTTTCCTCCCCCTCAATAAGACATACGGGGCCACATCAGTGGTAGAATGGGGAGTTGTATTATAATTCCACACCTTTTGACTTACATATTTGAACACATCCAAACTGTTCGCCAAAGCTGTTTGCACCCCTTCTTTCAAAAACTTGTTTGCTCTCTCTACAAGGCCATTTGAAGCTGGACTATACAAAGGTACTAAAATATGCTTAACAGAAACCTCCTCCATAAAATTTTCAAATTCATTAGATGTAAAATGAGTGCCATTATCAGTCACAATTTCTGCAGGCAGACCTTCTATCAAAAATAGACGTTGTAGAAACGAAATGACTGACTTTGAATCAGAATTACTCACAAAAGAAAAGTACATCCACTTTGAAAAGTAATCAATGATTACAATTAGAAACTTACTATCGCTCCCAAGTAGGTTAAAGGGGCCAGAAAAATCCAATCCTAACTTTTGCCAAGGACCGTTCGGCCATTCTACTGGACACAATGGAGTGGTGGATGTGCGCCAATGTTTATCAGAACATAAACATTCAGGACAATTATCCACAAACGACTTAACTTGACCATCAATACCTGGCCACCAGTATACATCCTTAATCTTGCGAACAGTGCTAGAAATTCCTAAATGTCCCTCATGGGCAAGGGAAATAATTTTGCTTCTTAAACCCTCTGGCGGAACGAATTTGTCTTCCCGAACTAAAATATCATTTACAATAGATAATTCCGCAGCAACTTGCGCAAAGCATTTGTCTTGAATAGACATGCTCCTATCGCACGGCCAACCATGGACTAAAAACTTCTTCACTCTTTCAAGACAAAGATCTTTTCTATCACATTCAACCCATTCGTTTTCAGATAACTTGCTATTCTGTATCAAATCATTTATGGTGAAAACAACATCACAATCATTGTCCTTAACTGGATCATCCATCTCCACACCTTCCAGAGGAATACGTGACAAACAGTCTGCCCTGACATTTTTACCGCCTGGAATATATTTAATATCAAAGTTAAATTCTTGTAACCTAGCTAAAAGTCTGATCAATCTAGAGGAAGCTTTGTTTGAACAGCTATCACCAAGCATATACATTAAAGGTTTGTGGTCAGTAAAAAGCTGGAATCTTGAACCCCAAATATACATCTTAAATTTTTCGACGGCCCAAGAACAAGCCAAAGCCTCCCTCTCGATGGTGCTATAATTAGCTTCAGCACTACTTAATGTTCTGGAGGCAAAAGCTACAGTAAACTCCTGACCATCAATCATTTGACTTAACACAGCACCTAATCCCTTAGAGCTGGCATCCACAGTGACGATGCTAGTTTGACCGTGAGTAAAAGCTCTAATGGCTGGTGCTTCCAAAATTAATTTTTTAACAGAATCAAATGACTGTTGGGTTTCTTCAGACCAAATGTACTTAGCATTTTTTTTTAACAAATCCCTAAGAGGTTGCACAATGATAGCATAGCTTTGTATAAATCGAGCATAATATTCGCTAAGACCTAAAAATGCTCTTAACGAATCTTTATCCTGCGGTCTGGGAGCATCCTTGATAGCATTAATTAAAGATAGCTTAGGTTTTATACCATTGACAGAAATATTGTGCCCTAAATAGTCAACATTTTGTGTAATAAACTTGCATTTGTTCCTATTAACAGTCATGCCAACCGCTTCTAGTTTTTGTAAAACTTTATCCAACAGGGTATAATGTGACTCTAACGTAGCTGTATGAATTAAGATATCGTCCTGGAAAGCTTGGATACCCTTAATATGTGTAAACAATTGGTCCATTAACCGCTGAAAAACACTAGCAGCGGATGCTAAGCCGAAAGGCATTCGCTTATACATGTAGACTCCAAAAGGAGTAACAAATGTGGTTAAAGACTGAGAATCATTAGCAAGGGGAATCTGATGATAAGCTGACTTTAGATCAATTGTGGTAAAATACCTACTACCACCCAGATTAGCCAGCATTTCTTGAATTCTGGGTAGGGGATGGCAGTCCACAACTATATTGCGGTTAAGCACCCTTAAATCCGCACATAAACGAATCTCACCTGAACTTTTACGTGCGACAACCGCAGCGGAAACCCATTCAGCGGATTCTACAGGTGTTATAATATCCTGTAAACATAAATCATCAAGCATTTTTTTAAATCATCTCTAGCAGACAAGGGGACTGGTCTGCATTTTTGAACAACTGGAATAGCATTTTTTTTTAGTTTAATAATGTGTCGGAAATCTTTGACCAAGCCTACTTTGTCAGAAAATACACTTGAATATTTTGAAAATAAATTCTCCAAAGCAGAATCCCCACCAGACTGGAGAACATTTGCAGGTTCTTGTACAACAGATAAAATTGGAAGATCTCCTAAGGTAACAGGTTCAGAATGCCCAGGTCTTAAAATGATCCCTAAATTCGCTTGGTCTTGCCACCCCAAAATGTCACGACCATTAAGAGCAACATAGATTTTAGTATAAATTTCTCTACCTTTAAATTTGATGGAATCTGAAAAATATCCAGACATCATGATATCGAATTCCCCAAACGCCTTGGGATTGACATCAGTGGGTTTGAGAAGAACTTTAGACCAGAATTTTTTGAAAGTCTTTTCATCTAGTATCGTGATTGGAGAACCTGAATCAGCCATGACGTTGATGTCAATAGGTCCTATTAATACATTACATAAGGGACCCTTACATCTTCTGGTATCACCACATAAAGTGTTAATTTCAATAGTAGACAAAGTATTACTCATGGCTTGACACAGGTCATCTTCAACATTGAGAAAATTAACTTTTCTCCTATGTTTAACTGATTTGCACACAGTATAAAAGTGGCCAATTTTTTTACACGTATTGCACCTTTTACCTTGCGCAGGACAATTCACATTGTTGCCCATATGATACTTAGATCCACATCTATAGCAAGAACCTTTTTTTTCAACATTAATGCTTGGTTTAAGTTTTGTGGATACAACATTTACCTCCAGTTCGTTAGAATTAGCATTAGAAGCGACATGCATAACTTCTGAACTGCAAGAAGTTTTACTAACAGAATCTTGAGTTAAAATTTTTGACGAAACAACAGAACGTTCAATGCTTCTTGCGATATCCATTACTTCCTCAAGGGATGGATTCTTGCATGTTAAGATACGTTCTTGTATCTTTTTGTTATAACAATTGAAAACTAATTGGTCACGCAAGGATGTGTCTAAATAAGTGCCAAATTGACATTTAGCTGCCAAAACACGCAAAACAGCTAAATAATCTTCGATCGATTCATCTTGTGTTTGTTTACGTTTAAAGAACATATGACGCTCAACCATGACAGATGGTTCATCTACATAATGTTTTCCTAATCTTGCTAAAGCTTCAGAAAAAACATCCCATGTTTCATCACTAGATGGGGCTGGAATGACAGGCAAATTATCAAAAACATCTTGACCTGCGCTACCTAAATGGTTGAACAAAAGTGCTCTTTTCCTTGAAGCAGAATATTTAGTTGCATCAATTGCTTCTAAATAATTGTCAAAAATTCTATACCATTTGTGCCAAGGAGTGAGAGGTTTACCAGGGTTTTGTAAAAGGGTGGTGGTTGCATCACATTGTTAGATGAGGAAGACATAATGTAAGTAGCAGTAATAATATAAGTAATGTAGTAATGTGAGCAACAAACAACAAGTAAAATTATTAAGGCACAATATGTACAATAAAAGGAAAATCAGAAGTAGGAATGAAAAAATAAGTAAAAAATAATAATAATATTGTCACCGGGATGAATAATATGAGGGATCAACAGCAGCAAGTCCCAATTCGTGTGCTAGTCACGGAAGACAAGCACCAGCAAAACCCTGAGGTGAAATGCGCTGAGAAGTAGAAGCAATGAAAAGCAGAAATTCCCAGATCGTGTGCTTATCACGGAAGATAAACACCGATGAAATCCTTGTCAGCACTAGTTCAAAGTTCGTGTGTTTATCACGGAAGAAATTACCAAGCAAAGATGGCCACCGGAACGTGACTGACGCGATGACACAAATGCGTGAGGAGCGTCTTCAACGTGATGATTCAGTGGCGTTATTAATTGCAGTTGAAGAAACCAGGCTGACGTCAGGATAGACGGTAAATCATGGAGACAGAGCGGGGAACACGAGCCATGGAACGAAGGCACTTTCAAAGAGAAGCAAGGGAGTAACGGTGGGATGCAGCTTCAACGGTAAACACCAACTCGAAAGCCCAGCAATCAAATAGGATTTTTGCTAATACACCTCCAAGCACTGAATAAAACAAGGCAACTTTGTATAAATGAAAGTACCTTTCAATAGAAATCCAAAGTCAGCCTCAGAGGTATTCGGAGGGATCGTAGTCAGGAAGTTGTAAAATCCAACGTAAATTAGTAACAGAAAAAAATATATATATAATCGTAACTCCTTGAACAGATCGTAACTCCTAGAACAGATGGTAACTTGAGCCCAGAGCGCAATGCCTTTGGGAGTGTTGGTAAGTGATCCTCCGTAAATCAGTGGAAAGGTCAAATTGGATGCAATAAAATCCCGTAGGTCGGTGGGTCTTCAGAAAAAGTAAATCGTCGCCAATAAATGTAGAAAGTCCTTTTAGGAAATAATGAAGCCAACAACTTCCAGGAATGTAAAGTATAGTTGAAAGGTTTATTTCCACAGCAGAGACCCACGACAGATCCAGTTGAAGTCAGGCACAGAATCCAATAAGCACTACAAACATTCTAGATTACAGAATCCAGTGAACATTACATTCTAATAACAACTTTTAAAGGTACATACATATAACAATTAAATACCACTCTCTACAAGGGGGGACAGAGTCTGGGTCACTTCAGGAGACCAGGGGCTCGGTAGTCGAATGCCCACCGATGTCGGGTGCTTCAGGTGAAGAGAAAGGATGTTTGTCTCTGCAGCCACGGGGACCAGGAGATGTCGATGACGACTAGGGTCCGGAGGTGAGCTGTCCCACGAAGGATGTCGAGAGCTGAGGGGTCAGTGTCCGGCTGGAGCACCAACAATCCTTGGCAACGGCAACCCACGCAGGCAGAGGAAACAGGTTACGGTGTGGACCAGCAAGGTCCAGGGGACTCTCCAAGCAATGGAGAGTCAGGGCACGTCTGGAGCAACCAGGGAAGCCCAAGAACAAACAAGATATCCCTCGCCAGGACCCACAGGCCAACGGACCAGGGATCGCGAGGAGACCTCGAGCAAATTCACAAAGCACCAGCACACAGAGCACTCGTGGAGTGGAGGCCGGATATCTTCGGTGCAAATGAGGCACAGGGTCAAGACTGATTTGCATATAGCTGTCTCGGAACTGGGGTGGCAAAGTGAGCTAAAGAACGATGATGGATTCAACCCAGATCTGTGACTGGGGGTGAGTGTCTGAAAAGTTTCAGCACTCCGTCCATCATCTCCTTGTGTTTGCTTTGTTCGACCTAAGTTGGCAGGGTATGCCCAGACATGGGTCCCTTGCTCACTTTGCCGCTGGATTCAAGCTAGCCTGGCTGATGAGGGCTGTTAGCCCGAAACCGGTCCCAGGATGCTTGTTTCCAGTCCAGGGAAGACGTGGCTTGGCGGTTCGGGCTGGACTGTTCCCATGAGGTACAGGGTCAAGACTGATTTGGATATAGCTGTGTCGGAACTGGGGTGGCAAAGTGAGCTAAAGAACGATGATGAATTCAACCCAGATCTGTGACTGGGGGTGAGTCTCTGAAAAGTTTCAGCGCTCCGTCCATCATCTCCTTGTGTTTGCTTTGTTCGCCCTAAGTTGGCAGGGTATGCCCAGACTTGTGTCCCTTGCTCACTTTGCCACTGGATTCAAGCTAGCCTGGCTGATGATGACTGTTAGCCCGAAACCGGTCCCAGGATGCTCGTTTCCGGTCCAGGGAAGACATGGCTTGGCGGTTCGGGCTGGACTGTTCCCATGAGGCACAGGGTCAAGACTGATTTGCATATAGCTGTGTCGGAACTGGGGTGGCAAATGAGCTAAAGAACGATGATGGATTCAACCCAGATCTGTGGGTGAGTGTCTGAAAAGTTTCAGCACTCCGTCCATCATCTCCTTGTGTTTGTTTTGTTCGACCTAAGTTGGCAGGGTATGCCCAGACGTGGGTCCCTTGCTCACTTTGCCACTGGATTCAAGCTAGCCTGGCTGATGAGGGCTGTTAGCCCGAAACCGGTCCCAGGATGCTTGTTTCCGGTCCAGGGAAGACATGGCTTGGCGGTTCGGGCTGGACTGTTCCCATGAGGCACAGGGTCAAGACTGATTTGGATATAGCTGTGTCGGAACTGGGGTGGCAAAGTGAGCTAAAGAACGATGATGAATTCAACCCAGATCTGTGACTGGGGGTGAGTGTCTGAAAAGTTTCAGCACTCCGTCCATCATCTCCTTGTGTTTGCTTTGTTCGCCCTAAGTTGGCAGGGTATGCCCAGACGTGGGTCCCTTGCTCACTTTGCCACTGGATTCAAGCTAGCCTGGCTGTTGAGGGCTGTTAGCCCGAAACCGGTCCCAGAATGCTAGTTTCCGGTCCAGGGAAGACATGGCTTGGCGGTTCGGGCTGGACCGTTCCCATGAGGCACAGGGTCAAGACTAGGGGTGGGCGGAATTTGCGTAGTCGCGTTACACAAATCTCCGCGAAATTGTTAAAAATCTCCGCGAGCACGCAGAAATTCCGCGAAGACGCGGAATTGCTTGTCCCGCCCGTTCGCGATGTGTTTTTGCGTGCTCGCAGGGAAATATATTGCTAAATTGCCCATGCGGTCGCTAATGGGCGCGGCCATCTTGTTTTTCACTTGTCTGTCCCGCTCGCGATGGTTATTTCCTGTTCCGGGTCGCGTATTGCATGCTCCCGCCCGCTCGCGATGCTTATTTCCTGTTCCGGGTCGCGTATTGCATGCTCCCGCCCGTTCGCAATAAGTATTTCCTGTTCGGGAACGCGTATTACGTGTTTGCGACGCTTTTTGCGTGCTGGGGGGGGAAATATCGCGCAAACTTGCCCATGCGGTCGCAATGGTTGCGCCCATCTTGTTTTTCACTCTATTGCTATGGTTCTGGGCCTGCTTTTCAATCCTCCCTCTATCTTTTCAATCCTTTGTTTCTGGAAACTTTTTTTTGATCTTTTTTATTTATTATCTATTTCTATTTTCCTGATTCTATATTTTGAGTTTTTTTCTACTTTTTGTGTTTCTCACTACTTTTTCACTCTTTTTCCATTACCTGCTTTTTCATTTCTTTTACTTACTTTTTTAATTCCTACCTTTTCTTTTCCGCCCCCCCCACCTACCCAGAACCATGGCAAAGGGCCACAGGCTCGTAGCCGTAGCCAGAGCCGCTACCGCCTTCCTTACGGAAGGCGGCGCCAAAAAGGGGTGCAGGCACGGGCCTTATTTGGTGAGGCGGAGGTGGCCGCACTGGTTTTTTTTGTGCAGCGCCACCTCCCCTTAACCCTGGCAGCAGGCGGCAGACCTGGGTCCGGGTACGGGCTCCGGGAGCGTCGGCAGCAGTGGGGCAAGGTGCGTCAGGCAGTGTTTCGCTGCTCTGGTGTCCGGCGCACCAATAACCAGCTGACGCACCGGTGGTCCGATATTCTGGACCGGGAGCAGGACCTGCTGGACCTGCTACGAGTGGAGGTCCCGGGGCTTGGTGAGTAGCTATTTAATATTACTACTTTGTGTTCTTCTGCTCTGTGTTATATATTGCAAATATTTTTTTTTTCCGACCAGCAAGAATGCTGCTGCTTACATTGCAGGTAAATTACGTTTAAAAATCTTCTGTGATTGTTATGACACAGGTGCTCGGCGCTACTAATCTTACTTGTTTGCAACTTTGCGCTCGCTTGGCCTGATTATGTAAGAGTTTACTTTAGAGAACTTAAGTTAGGTAATGCTAGAGAGACTCTAGTCCTGCCTTTGTCCTCCTGCCACTAAGACGGGATAGTGGTAGATTGATAGGTTTAGTTACTTATTAGTTGGTAATTTTTAAGTGGTGTGCATGACGCATCCTCTGTCACGTCACGTGCTGCTGAGTGCTGCTTTCCCCAGTCCTTAGTAGAACCTTTTGTAGTTTGTTTAGTGAGTGTTAATAGGCTTATATCATCACTAGCAGAACATCAGCAGCAACCAACCAACAATTTGGTGAATGCAAAAATGTATGCATGT
Organism: Calotriton arnoldi; assembly: GCA_963921515.1. NCBI lineage: Eukaryota > Metazoa > Chordata > Amphibia > Caudata > Salamandridae > Calotriton > Calotriton arnoldi. Next base: position 982,401 of record CAWUFW010005196.1, on the reverse strand, counting down.
GTCCTCCATCTATGCATTTTTGAGGACTAAAATAAATGGAAATGCAGACTTAGTGAACAATTGGCCCGTCTGGAATAGGTGGGCTAGGTCAGGTGGTACTTAGGCTTACTAGACGGTCCGTGAATCTCGCAATACTACTAGTCGATCAGATTAGATAGGTCAATTTTATTGCAATTGTTCACAAAAATGTTTTTGGAGCGTATTTTAAAATATTTTATTTGTTTCACACCAAACTTTAATTTTTGTCTCTTTCTTTATGAAATCTTACATGATCAGCACCCAGGGGCAAGAAGACGGGGTCTGAGTCGGCGGAACCAGAAGAACAATATGCCTCCCAGGGGAAGGACCACTCCTCTACCGAGGGCTCTGCTGCTGGCCCCAGTAAGTCCTCCAGTGGTTAATATTAATAATTATATTTCCCTAACTTTTCCTGCACCTTATTTTTTCCGAACTATTATTTCGGTTTCCTAATTCTATATTTTACAAATTCTTCTTCGATCTAGACTATCTGTTTCTAAATTCTTGTTATCCCTGCCTCTAACTGCGTCCGCTATGACTCTCTGTACTACTACTATTAGTCTGTCTGTAGCTAAGCTTGCCCAGTTGGCCACTCTCTGTTTAAAAGGTTTTAAATAAAACTCAGATTCACCAATAGCTCTAGCCATTGAGTCCAGTCCTTTGGGTTGTCCTCTTCTACTACTTCTAGTCTTCTTAATCTTGAGGCTTTTCGACAATTCCCACCAGCAAAATGCCCAACCAGATTTTACTATTTTTGATAGGATAGGACATACTACTACTGTTGTAGGGATTCTGCACATACAGAACTTTGCACAAGAAAATAGGATGTTGGTGATGGGAGGTTGGACCTTCCTCACACCTCAATCAGAAGCCACCACAATCCCCTGACCGACTAGTTATAGTGTCTCATTAGCTCTCCAAACCCTCCCCCCCAAGATACCCAATGAGTAGACAACCCGGAACATAACACTCCCGACCTCTCAGTCGCGGAAGCAATGCACACCCTTTCGCTCACTCACTCGTGTAAGTCCACACCAAATACTATGTAAGTTTAAAAGGTTTATTTTCAACTGACAAGCTCTGTACGTTGTTCTATAATGCAGCAGCAACAGCAAAATGCATAATATTAAAACACTAAACATTGTTACACTTAGTTACACTTAGTTACACTTACAACTACAAGTCCATAGAAGACAAAAGGCGAAATCATGATAACTGAACAGTGGTGGAAGAATCACCCTCCCCTTGGTAGGAATATAGTTTATATAAAATTATAAATGAAGATCTCTGAGCGAATTCTGGGGACCCCTCACCTTAGAAGAACCTAGTACTGGTTACATCATAAGCTCTGCAAAGCTCTGGTTCGTAGAAGGGAATCTTCCATGTGTTATGAGAAAAATGGTGCGCGTTAGTATAGTGCAAGCATTTCTCAGTCAAAAAGTGTAGTATTTTTATGGATAAGCAATATGGACTAACACCAGAACTCCATAACAAAGTGGCTTGTTTTTCGACCTTGTACGCAGCGCTCAGACAGTAGCAGTATGAGCTCATGTGGGCTCAAAGGCGTCTTACACAACAAGCTGCGAGGTAACTTGCGCAAAAATAAAAGACACAAAGCTAAAATGGTTGCATGGCTCGGGGTAACTTAGCAAAGACTAGAATGACCCTAGGGACCATATAACACTACTAGTGTCTACTCTACTACCTGATTTGTACTAGTGATGTATGTTGTATATGTATTATGTATGTATTAACTTTTTTTTCAATCTTGCTAGTGAAAAATAGGGGGAGGTGTATATGGCATCTAAAAAATGTGTAATGTTTTTGTAGGCGTACTACCGACCACCAGTACCGGGGCCAGCGGCGAAGGTGACGCAGCCGCTGAGGGTGCAGGAGGAGATGCGGCAGTTGCAGGAGGAGCTGCAGGGGGTGAGCCAGCAGCAGTGGCGGGCGGTGGTAAGTTATATTCCTAATCCTTACTTATTGACATTACACTCGCTGCAAGGGTGTAATGTATACTGTACTGTTGAGACTTATTAAGTAAGAAGTTGTTGTGAATGGTTGAAGAAGGCACCCTTTACTTAGCATTAGCAATAGCATTAGCGGCGGGAGTGTACTGTTGAGTAACCAATGGCCTCTTCTATCTGACTTCAACTCAGCTGTGAAAGTTTTATGGAGAAGACTAAAAGTCAGATCAGATGACCTTGATGGATGGGTTGAACGAAAAGCGAAAGAAGGGTGGAAGGAGGAAGGACGGGCGAGATTTAATATTTGACTGGCAGAGAAGGATACGTGGGATGCATGCATAGGTGGCTGATAGGAATCAGATGCATGGGTGGAGGAATGCCTGAAACTCCCACAAATGTTAGAGGCCGAGGTAGTGGGAGGATAGATACATACCACAAATGTTATGTACTGTGCTTGCTAGTGCTACTGTGCCACTATGTGTAGAATTAATTTGTCTTACTGCTTTGCTAAGAGTATATTTTACAATAGTCTTGTTTTTTCATTTTGATATAGCTACTCCTTCCAAAGTGAAAGCAGACAGGAAGGAGTTGGCAGCCAAGGCCCGGCGCCGGAAGCTGGAGGCCATACAAACGGAATACCGGCGGCTGGTGGTTCTGGAGGAGGAGGATGAAGAGGCGGCAGCAGCTGCAGCCTCCTCCAATGCCTCGGGCCCCAGCCACCTCCCTCCAGTGTTACGGCGCCACCGTCTGGCAGCCGCCCGCCGCCGCACTTCATTTAATAGCACTGCTGCCCCCCCGTGGATGCAATTGCCGCGCATTGAAGCGCCGCGTGGCCCGCCTAGAGGAGCGTATTCGTGTCCTGGAGAGGCGAGCCCGCCGATGGACAGAGACCCTGTTGATTGCCCCTTTTTTATTGCTTATTTTAGTGGGTGGGAATCGGGCGTTGGGGTTTTCACTTTTGGACAATTGGACATTTAATTTGTTGGACTTTTTCGTTCCGGACAATGGACATTGGTTGGGGTTAGGGAGAGGGGTGGGTCAGGTGTTGTTGTGGGATTTTTTACATAGTTTATTTTTGTTAGGGGATTAAATTATATATTTATACTTTACATACGATGTTGTTAATGTTTTGTGGGTGGGGTTACTGTTTTACGTCACACTGTTTCCTTGCTGGTGCAGGGCCACAGCCAGTGTTTGATTTAAATAATTGGCTGACTTAGTAAGACACAAACAGATGCGGTACCCCTCACTGAGGGACTTGTCCTACTAGTACTGTCAGTCTCTCCTCCTAGTCTATGCATTCTGCAACTGGACTCAAAGGGGTGTGTGAAATAGAATTAATGAAACATTTCCATTATTAATTATGCCTCCCCCAAACTTCTTCGCTTACCTGTGCTTGATGTTTAACTTAGGCATGGCGATGGCTGCATGGTGATGATGGTTTTCTTTCCCAACATGCCATGGTTGTGGTGGTAGTAGTAGTAGACCCTGGCAGTAGCATTTGCAAAAAAAAGAAAATGAGACAGTCGCCTGAGGAGTAGTAGAATGAAGTACAGTACAGAACTTACTGCCAAACAATAATATGCCAAAATACAATAAAACATAATGGTGGCGGGGATAGCCTAGTACATAGTTACAAACTCTAGCTGTGTCGAGTCACTCGACTAGGCCTACAGTACACTCGACACAAACGTAACCGTTAGTGCTGTGTAGGAGGATGACAACAAATCCAATCGATGCCGGCAATTAATGCTGATGGATTAGGTTCCTTTGGTAAAAAAATTATCTCGCAAATATACTGCTCATGGGTGGGCAAGCAGAAGAAGATCCTCGCCCTGCCTTGAAATTGAATTAGTGTTGCTTTTGGCACATCCGCCCCAGCAAGCGTGTGATAAATTATTGGTGTACATTTAATTTAGTCACACCTCAATAAGTCACACAGCCCGGGGGAAGAGGGTTAGGGTTTGATGAATGGTTGGGAAGGGGGGTTTGGGGAAAGGTTTGACAAAGAAAAAAAGTACCCATGGACAACAACAAAACACAATCTTGGCAGACCATATCCATAAATCTGTTAAGGGAGAAAAAGGAAATGCATGCATGATGATGATAACTTGATGGTTAATGATAAGTAGTACTTACTAACTACTACTAGACAATTAGACAGTACAGGGCAGCAGTATATTATGCAATTTGCCTTGCCTGTCTGCCCTCCGAGAGACCCGAATTACATACAGTTTCTGTTCTGTTGTACCGGCCCGGGCTTACTATTAAAGATAGCAAAGAAAATTCAAAAATAGCTGTAGGGATGAATTGAATTATAAGCAGAGAGCAAACATAATAACAACAACACACAGTAGTAATGATTGAAGACAAAAAATGAATCAAATTATTTAAAAGATGATGAAAGTTGATACTGTTACTATATGTTATCCTGGTCAAAATGGGGAGTTGCATCTCGGCATTCCTCTTGGTCCTCCCTTCCATGGACGCTCCGGCCATCAATCTTTGGTGACGCCACTGCCTGCCTGGCAGATGTAGATTCATTGGTAAGGTAAGTGTGAGTTGTTTTTCCCAGTATAGCACAGGGTAAGGTCCGGCCTGTAATTGTAGATGGAAAAACAAAAGGGATATTGAAAAATCAAGTAGAAAAAAAATGCATAAATTATGGTGGAGTGCAACAAGAACACTTTCAGAGGCGGCATGGATACATCATGTCTACTCTAGTCTGTTTCCAGCATTAACCTCCAACAACAACAGGACACAGCAGGCCCATGGCACCCGTGACCCATCCTCCATTTAGCGTACATTTTTTGACAGAGGCAGACAAAGCAGATATACAGCAACATAGCATTTTACAAATTAAGTGACTAAATCAATGCACCGCTGTCAGTCATACCACCACACTCGACTCCACCACTACACAGACATGTAGGTCTGCAGTGGTTGTTGTTGACTTGTTTACATTTTATGCCACTCATGAAACGCCCTGAGTTATTCCATCAATCATCTCGGATCCTACTGAGTGACTGCGAAGATTTTATGTCACTGTGGTCATCATCATGGTGTGTTGTCCAACTCAGTGTGCAGTGTACAGATTGAGTCCCCTTTCCATATTCAAAATGCAATGGATCGGCCTGCAGTAGAAGTACAAATTTGTTATTAAAAAACAAGAATGGAAACAAACATTGCATTGAATTACTTTTAGTGTGTAGATTGGATAATAGTACACAATGAATTAACTTCATGCACTACAAACAACAACAATACAAATCACTCAGTCAGCGTCCAATGCATGTCATCATTCATTACCTGTTCCTTCTCATCTTCAGTTAATGGGCAGTCTCTCTCGGCTCGGAAAGGAGGATAGCTATAGTAGTCCTCATCATGTTCCACTTCTTTTGGAGAGACTCAACGAGGCAAGATTTTCTTTTTTCTTCTATTATGCTACATCCAATCATCATCTGGCTTGAGGGCAATAGATTTAGGGCGATTCAGGAGGATGGAGGAGCAGGACTCGGAGGAGTGGACTGAAATGCAGACAGCTGAAACTCGTATATGGCAATAAAAGACTAGAAGACAGTGGTGATGGATTTGTTGTGATTTGAAGTTTCCAACCAGAAAGACAGACACACAAATAAAAGTAAATAAGGGAGGATGACAGTAAGAAGTGGAAGCCTAGTTGTCAGGGAAGTATAGCTCGTCCTCAAACTCTGGGGGTTCAACCAGAAGTAGGTAATCAGCATCTAACACGCTACTTCCGTCACCTGAGCCGCTGTCCTCATCTTCCTGCGCTGATTCATGTATTGTGTAATTCGGTGGTATAAATTGCTGATTCATTTTGATCATGGTTAACCTCTCCACGTTTTTGGGTGAGAGACTGGTCCTTTTCACTGTTACAATGGAACCAGCAGCACTGAAAACACGTTCAGAAGAGACACTTGCGACAGGGCAAGCCATATAGTTTATCGCCAGCCTGCTGAGCACTGGCCATTGGTCCCTTTTGCCATACCAATACCGCAATGGGTTTTGATCAAAGTAGACCTCTGTTGGGTCATTCAGGTAGGCCTGGACCATCCGGTCAATGTTCAGGGGTGCTACACTTTGTTCGGCCTCTTTTGTCTTTGCATCAGCACTGGACCTAGCAAGTCCTTGCTGTAAATACCAATCCTGTGCCGTTTTTACTGGGGCTGATGATCCGGTTCTTGCTGTTGTCGATGGTGTTGGTGACAGCTGTGAACCAAATGCACTGCCCTCAGGCTCTGAAGTTGAACTTGACGCCGGATGCCCTGCTGCAGTACTTGTTGTGGGTTTGAGTAGCGGGCCTTTAATTACCAGCTGTTCATTTTCCAATTTACTGGCTGCCTCAGCTATCCAAGTTTTGTACCGGGCAACATCCACTTCTGAAAAAGGGAGTAATGTCTTACTGTTCAGTGCCGATTTGTACCATGGATCCAGAATTGTGGCACAAATGTAATGTTCTTGTGACAAAAATCTTAGTTTGCACCCTTGCATTTTCAGTTAAGCGACATGATAAGCTCTCCACCAACTCATATGCTTCTTTTTTTCCCTCCACACCTATGTACGCTTCAGACACCTCCTTCAGCTGTTGCTCTAGCATGTGCAACAATGGGATAGCTTGGCCCATAGTACAGTCCTCCTTGCTGACTTCACGTGTGAAGACCTTGAAAAGAAGAAGCATCTCTGTCAGGCATTTAACTAGGCACCATTGGTCCATCTGAAGGGTCATGCCTTTCACAGTAGCATCCGCCCTTCGCATGACATATTCATTGATTGGTCTGTACTGCTCAAACAGACGGTCAAGCATGTAATACGTTGAGTTCCAACGTGTTGCCTCCTCCTGGATGAGTGTTTTGACTGGCATTCTATAGTCACGTTGAATGATCCTCAGCTGCTTCCGGGCTTTAAAAGAATGGCTGAAATGAGTGCATATTCTGCGGCAGGTGGTCAGTAAGTTGCTGACTATGGGTTCTTTTTTCAGAAAGTCTTGAACTATAATGTTAATGCAGTGCGCTAAACACGGGACCCTAAAATAGGCACTAACCTCTATGGCCTTACGTACATTACTGCCATTATCCGTGGCAACAAAACCAATGTTAAGCCCTCTTGGGTGCAGCCATTCAAAGACCTTGCTGTTAAACTCTTCCAAAATGTTTGCAGTAGTATGAGATTTCTCCATGGCGAACATGGCTACAGTTGCATGTTTCCGAGTAGCATTAAAAATCTCAGCTGTGTCAACAGCACCAACTTCAGATAGCTTTTCTCTAACCCCTACAAAAGAGACCCAGTGTGCAGTGATGCATATGTAATCAGTGGCTTGGCAACTGGTCCACATGTCTGTTGTCAGGTGGATTTTGTGAACAGCACTCTGCTGCAAAGCTTGTCCAACCAATTCCAGCACATCGTGATGTAGTGCTGGAACAGCAACTCTGGCGAAATAGGACCGGCTGGGAACCTTCCATTTAGGGCAGATGGCTGACACAAATTCAAGGAAACCCACCCCTTCCACAAATGAAAAAGGGAGAAGGTCCAGTGCTAACATTTTAGCCAGCTTCGCATTGTACAACCATGCCGTTGGGTGGTTGCGTTGGTACTGCCCCTCCGACCTAAGCATGCTGTTAATGGTAGGCTGGAATATTTTCCTTTGTGGTGCAGCTGTCTTCTTGAACCCAGTTAGGCTCAACGACGACGCACTTTTTCTCATTGCAGTACTCTGTTGCCTTGGTATCTCAGGCTGACTCTTACTACGGTGCCACTGAGATGTTGCTGAGGATGTTTGCGGTACCACTACACTGCTGGGGATAGGGCTAGAAATGTCTCCCTCTTGTTGACCTTCCACCGCGATCATATCTTCCCCTACTTCTTCATCCCCCAACAACAGCAATGGGTCCAGTTTGACTTTTTTCTAAGTGAAGTAGGTGAGCCTCCCACTTGATACTGTGGTGTTTTTTTAGATGACTTGTTTGTCCTCCGGTACCATAGTTTGTATCAAGCTTACCCCGCCTAACAGCCTGCCGACAAATTGAGCATATAGCAATGTTCTCCTCCTTACTGCTAACCAAAAAGAAGTCCCAAACTGGGGAGGAGAACTTTCTGGTGCTGCTGGAGGTGCCACTTTCAATACCAGATGAACTGGAGGGTGTGCCTGGAATTTGACTCTGTGCAGTTACATTACCACTACCTACTGAGGTGGTGGTTGAGCTGGATGTAGGTCCCTGCCAGGCCTTTGCAAAGGCAAATATGGAAGCTGGAGGTCGTGTTGGTGTTACCTGTGTTGGTGGTATCCGTGCTACATCCCTCGCAGCGATTTTGGATAGTCTAATAATGTTGGTCTCCATCTCCTCTGGCCCGGGAGTGATGTTCATGATGACTGGCTCCTCATCATCATCACCCCCCTCGCCTACATCTACCTCCATAACTCTAAGGCTTTCTGGAACCTTCCTTTTCACTATCCTTGTCTTGTGGCGTGCATCACTCTCAGACTGATCTGGTGGCTTCCAAGTGGCATCTAGATCATCAGAAGCGGGGCTTGAAGAAGAAGTTGATGGACTAACCCGCCTTTTCCTTGCTGGTGGTCTGGAAAACAATGGATCTTCTGAAACAGTGGCTTGCTCCTCTTCGTCTGCAAAAAGCTCCATTTCTTGAACTGCCCCTACTTCAGGTGGAACAACTACTATTGTGGGCTGTGGTTGCGGCTGTGGTTGGGGCTGTGGTTGCGGCTGCGGTTGCCCACTTATCTGCTGAGTTTCCGCCTGCGAGTGCGTGGATTGGGTACTACTTTGCGATAATGACATTTCAACATCACTGCTCGTTAGTAGACTGGCTACCTCTGCCACACTCATGGGCTTGGGCCTAGGTTGGTGGGGTGGGCCCGCTGATGCGGAGGTGCTGCTCCCAGCTTGGTCCCCGCCGGACACCGCTGCTGCAAGCATAAGTTTTTTTTCCCCCAAAAAACACATCGGCCGGCACACCAGTCTTGGCAAGTGCCACTTCCTTCTTCTGTTCCTTCTTCTTCTCACTGGCAACTTTCTTGGTACTGGAGGACCTGGTACCTTTCTTTGGGGCCATCTTCTTCAGATGTCAGCAGGACGCAGGTGCACAAGTTGCAGAGATGTCTGTGGTCACACGTGGACATGACGTGGTGCGCAGCAGGACTTCTGTCTGGCAGTACAACGGGTGATGATGATGACACCTCCTCCTCTGTCTTTTTGTGCACCTAAAAGCAAAGCAGCCAGGAAAAGAACATCAGTGAAATGTTGCATTTGTTGTTGTGGTTCAATTACTACTAGTACAAACAAACAAATAAAATATATAACTTAGTGTAGCCATTTGTGAGACTTTGTCAACAAGGGCTTTCATGGTATACTACTGTGTACACTCTCAGGAAGTATAGGAAAGAAGAGGAACAACAACAAAAATACAAATGTAATGGAAGTGGACCCTGTTTGGCATTACATTATTTGCTCATCACATCATTCAGGGAGCTGCAGCTGGCAAAGGGGATGGATGGAAGCAGTAAGCCAAGAGGAAAACCATGCAGGCCTAAATGGCAAAAGCAGCATACTTATAACTCCCACCAGAAATGGCCACCAGCCACATGGACACTCACAAATCACAAGCAACAAGCAGGAGGCCTGGAAAACAATGTACTGAAAACAGGTCTATAATAGCCAGGCAAAGGCTGCATGCTAAACCACACTGCTTTGCCTGTAATGCAATAAAATGCAAAAACGAAAATCCACAGGGCTAAACAAGGCCTGCAACACACCACACACAACTAAGGCATTTATTTAACACACACCCAAAAAAACTGAAATACACCCAAAAATACACATTTTGCAATTCAATCCAATGCCATCCATGTGCCCTAAATGATGTTTGAAATAAATAAATACATCACACAGCAAAGGAACAGTTGTTTCATCATGTTTCATCATGCACCCACCCATGACTAGCTCTGGGCCTACTGGCTACCCACAACTATTTATTTTTAAAAATGATGAAAAGTACCAAAATTGTAGTTGCAGCAACTGCAATGCCCCAATCAAACACCAACTTACTTGTAAAATCTCAAATCCAAAAGTCCTCAAATCCAATGATAATGATGCAGCAGACACAAAGAGTGATCCTTCCAGCTCAAATCCAAATGAAAAACAAGCATTGGCATAGCCAATAGGTCTCGCTTTTGGGACCTTATAAGTATTTAGTTACGCAGCACAATATCCTTGGGGCAACAACATTAACTGTTGCATGGTTAAACACTTATAAGGTCCCAAAGGCCAGACCTATTGGCTATGTAAGATTTGGGAAGGAGAGTGAGTAGAAGAATAGCACACATAGCCACATATAATACCATAATTAATAAAGCAAATTTATGGATTTAAAAGCCCACCTTTTGTTCCCATACGTCCGGTGCACTGCTACATTTTGGGCCACCCAGAAAAGCCCACACTAATAAGCGCTGCTTTGCAACAAAAAAACACAACCTTTATGTGCCCCTAACTTATCTCAAGCTGATCCGTGAACTGTGGCAAAGCAGTAACTCACAAAATCTACCTTGCCTAAATCATAATGCATGGTCCTCCTCCAGCACCAGATCACCAGATGCCACAAGTTTTTGTCCCCTTAGTTATAAATTTTAGGGTAGGATGCCTCCCGGTGAAGCCCTTCATAAGGAATAGGCCAAACACAAATTGCAAGACAACATGCAATTGCATGCAAGGTGGTGATTAAACAGTTTTGGCCCTTTATGCTGCTATGCCCTTCCTTTTTGTCCCCAATGGGGCTATTTCTTCGCCCACTCTTTAAAAAAATATAAGCGGGAAGAGGGACAAACATAAGGAGGGAAAAGCGGGAAGAGGGACAAGCATAAAGAGGGTAAAGAGTAAAGAGGAGAATAAATGGCATGGGGTAGGCGAAACATGAGGAGGAGAGGGCAGAAGATACTGAAAAATTGGACCTATGACATGGCAGGGCTGCAGGCCGCAGACGAAGGCCGGGTGTGCTCACCGGGCGGCATCCGATGTGAGAATGGCCATAATATGAAGTATGAGGTCCGAGCTATCCTGATGTATTGCGATGTATCTGAGTCTTAGGAAGGGCAGACGCACGGAAGCACGTACATTCCACGTCACTCCCACGGTTTCTGTGTGAGGGTTCCACGTCAGAGAGCATGGCACACGGCCACGACCTACTGCCTAAGGATCACACAGGTCTTGCCACCTCTCTACCAATGCTACTCCTGCCTCTTGTGGTTGAAAGTCCAGTTTCAAATGGTTTCTAATGGATACATTTTTTCCGAAGTAGGATATACACATTTAGCTTTTTTATATAGGACTGGCTGCCCACATTAAGCTGAAGAACAAACGGTAGATTCTGCTGGTTAAGTGATTGTCATCAGGCACCAAAACCCACCAGTGACCACTTCCGTGATGGAAACAGAACCGGCTGGGATTTTTTCCACTTGGGTCAGTTGATATCCAAAAATCAACATGCCACCCACCGGTTCCAGTCACAGTCCATTCACAACTGCTTAAATGGTGTTGACCCTAGGGCTGCCAAGTTTTGGGTCATGTGTCTTTACACTACATATATCCTGTGTTACACAGCGCCGCGTCAGGAGGGCATGTGAGGTTATCTAGCCACCCCCCTACCTTGTTTCCTGTTTCCCTCTAAAAAAGGGAGGGGGGCTCAGCTCCACACCCTCTCCCACCTCTTCCTGGAGACGGGCTGTGACTGCGGAAATGATAAACTTGCTGTTGCAGCGAGGATGAGTGTCCTAGGTGCGCATATGGGTGTGGTAGGCCATATTTTGGAAATAAAATCTAACCTGGCCCGCGGCTCTCGAGAGGGGAGGCAAGGACCCGGCGCTGCACAATCATTACACCCGCAGAGTACCTCAGTCGGTTAAAGCAGCCAGCTGGAATTCAAGCAGTGCTGATTCGACCGTTTATCATTAAAAGATTGAAGAAATGAGCACAGCTGTTTATTGACAGCGCTACGATACCGCACGACTATAGCAGGAAGCGCTAACGTGTTCTGCACAAAAATAACCGGATGAATGTCCCTCGCTTCCCACTATGCTCACATAAACTACAAACGAGCAATTCCAAAACCTCTTTTGACACGTGTGCTTTTAAGTCCCTCTCTGGACCACGCACAGTTTAGGAGCTGCGTTTACAAACGCTGCGAAACACATCATATTTTGGGGTGGCTAAGAAACTAAAACAAAGCAAACCTCTGCCTGGGAAAGAAAGTACCTGCGCGAATACAATCAAAGACAAGCGCCCGCCTTTGTCTTGGCTGCGCACGTTGTCCTGCCTGCAGTAAGAAAAGAGAAGCGGGGGCGAGCGAGCGCGGCAGCCTGCTGAGCTGACCACACGCTCGTGCATCGTGCCTGAAACGTGCGGGTAACCGCACGGAAAAGGCCATTGTACACGAGCGTGTGGTCAGCTTTCAAATGCCCACTACATAAAGGCTTCGCCAGAAGCAGCGCTTGCGCGCTACTCTAGGCTCGACCTAATGAACAGGAGATGGACAAAGCACTGGGAGGAGCCTGCTGGACAGGAACAGGAAGTAGGAGACTCTGTGGCACTTCCTCCCTCTCCCCCCCAAAAAATTTGACAAAAAAGGACAGCCAAATATCAATCTGAGGAGTTTTTCATCCAAATCATCATTTTATAGAAGGTTGTATGCTGCTCGAGATATTATTCTTCTCCAGATTGAAAATTTTGCGTGTTCGGGATCGCGAGCTACACCAACATTCCACCGGATGTCCGATGGCGCGCCCGAATGACGTGTTCGCGATCGCAATCTCTCTCGCGGTGCACGATGGCGCGGCGAATGACGTGTTCGCGATCGCACAATCTCGTGGGATCGCGCGGCTGGCTACCGAAATCTCGTGGCGCACGCGAACAGATAGGAAAACTCGTCGGCGAACGCAGGAATCCCGGTAAGTCGCTATGGCGTGCGCTAGAACGCATTTTTAAAGTGCAAACAAGAAAATAATTCCGCTACGCCGCGGATCGCGGAATTGTTGGCAATTCCGCGTTCTCCGCGGAACGCGAAATTGCCTAAATTCCACAAATTCCGCAAGCGGAGCGGAATTTGACGCCCAGGCCTAGTCAAGACTGATTTGCATATAGCTGTGTCGGAACTGGGGTGGCAAAGTGAGCTAAAGAACGATGATGGATTCAACCCAGATCTGTGACTGGGGGTGAGTGTCTGAAAAGTTTCAGCACTCCCTCCATCATCTCCTTGTGTTTGCTTTGCACTCTTAGAGTGCCAGAAAGTCTGCACTGGGGGCACATTTGGTGTCCCCGTGCATAGTCCAGCTCAAACCGGTTGCAGGAGCCATTTGCTCCTGCTCTGGCACTCGACATCCTTCATGAGACAGCTCACCTCCGGTTGTCGTCGACGTCTCCTGGTCCCCGTGGCTGCAGAGTCACGCATCCTATCTTCACACCTGAAGCACCCAACATCGTGGGCATTCGTCTATCGAGCCCCTGGGTACCCTGAAGTGACCCAGACTCTGTCCCCTCTGCTTTCATGTCCTTCTCACCTCGGATCCAGGCTTGGATTCCACCGGACACTTTTCATCTTCCCGGCAGCAGCACTTCTTCGCATCACGCCATTGAAAACGACGACGGTTTCCGACACCACTTGACCCCAATGCACCCGGCTCCGCTGGGATAGGTAACACGGGTACCTCTGTACTCAAAAGGGTGCTGGCCTTAGAACCTTCTATGTTCCAAAGAGTTTGCATGAAGTCCTCTCCGAAGTGTCCTTAAACTGTAATTTTCCAACCGCGACTTTCCCATAGACTTGTACGGAGCAAGCGTCTGTGTTCCCACACTGCACCCGTCCTCTGTGGGCTCCTTGTGTCACTCCTTTGGGTGGTTCCTTGGGGTCCCAGCAATTCTACGTGCTCTAGGCACTGTGTCTAGTGAAGTCGTTGTTCTTATACCAATTTTTTAGTATATGGTTCGGTCTCCCCCTGGAGCCCGCTGTGTATTGTGCTATTTACTGCCGTTCTATTGATTAAGTACTGTGTGCTTTATGTTCTAATCTCACATAGAGATTAGTAGAGAGTGTTTAGTAAAAAATACATATTTTTTATATAACACTTGTGTGGTTCTCCTTTCATTTGGTCACTCAGGAGGTTCTGTTCTGGTAAAACAAGCTGCTTTACATTCCTTCAAGATTAAGCCTGAAGGCTGCTCTCCATAGCTACCACTAGGATAGCTTTCATAAAGGTTATCTTTGACCTAATCATCAATAAGGGTCGTTTCGACTGGTGCAAGGTGCCCACTTTAATTAGTGGACAGCATATACCAGGCCAACTTCTCACATTGGTGGCAGCGGTGGGATTCAAGCTTGCTATTGTTTTACCAGATAAATCTCATTGAGTGATTAACTGAAAACCACTAAAAGTATTAGGTACATATAATACATCAAGATTAGAATAAAGTAAGTTCTACTGAACTTGGAGTTGGTTAAGTCAAGGGTCTAGCACACCCTTTCTCCAACTCAAGAGAGTTTAGTCTCCACTAGGTTAGGTAGGTGCCTACACCACATAACACTAGTGTGTCTTCTAGAGGAGAAGCCAGTGGCTCTCTGCCAACTAGGTATGACGTTCTCTCATTCCAGGAATTGAGAAATATGTGTACATCTAGGAAGCTGAGGACAGGGAGAAGTGCAAGCACCCAACGTCTAATAGAGATGTTGCTCTTAGATGACCTCAGAAAGACCCCAGGGTCTGATGAAGTAGAAAGAGTGGGTGGGACAAGGGATGAGGAAAGAGCACGAAGTGAACACTTCTTTGATCTGGACTCAAACCCTGGCAAGGGGGATCAAAATGATTCCAATCTGGAAAATCCAACTCTTCCTTCAGGTGGGGGAGAAGGCCCCAGTGGCCCTCTCTTTACTCCACCAGGAAGAGTACAGAGTTTGCCTAGAAGATCCAGGACTCCCTCTGTGGAGTCTAATCATTCAGGTACTTCTGTAGGGACCTCTGTATCTCATAGGAGAGAATCCTCTTATGATAAGAAGTGCCAATTACTAGAGCTTGAGAGAATCAGGCTCAGGCTCAAGAAAGAGCAATTGGCCTTAGACGGGGAATCCTTAGAGCTCCAGAGAGCAACCAGAAGATTGGGACTAGAGTCCCATGGTGGCAGCAACAGTGTTCCTAGAACTAGAGAGTATTCTCATGATCCTAGGAACCTGAACAAGATAGTCCCTCCCTATCAGAGTGGGGATGACATCCACAAATGGATAACTGCACTAGAGAGGGCCTGTAAAGTACAGAGGTTCCCTCAGGAGCAGTGGGCAGCTATCTTGTGGCTCTCCTTTGCTGACAAAGGTAGAGATAAGCTCCTCACTGTCAGAGAAGAGGATGCAGACAATTACACAGTCTTGAAGAGTGCTCTCATTGATGGGTTTGGCTTAACCACTGAGCAATACAGAATTAAGTTCAGAGACACCCAGAAAGCACAGACTCAGGACTGGGTTGACTTTGTAGATTGTGCTACTAAGGCTCTGGAAGGCTGGTTACTTGGCAGTAAGGTGTGCGATTTTAAAGGATTGTACAATTTAATTATGAGGGAGCAGATCCTTAATAATTGCCAAAATCAGTTGTTGCATCAGTACCTGGTTGATTCTGATCTGACCTCTCCCCAAGAATTGGGAAAGAAGGCAGACAAATGGGTCAGAACCAGGGTAAAGCAGAAAGCTTAGAACCACGGTGGTGACTCTAAGAAGCAAGATGCTAAGACCTCAGATAAGGGTGGGGAGAAGGGTAAAGACCAGAAGTCTTCACAAGGGCCCCAAAAACCTGCATCTGGGGGGGGGGGAGTCACAATAAAAGAAGGGTAAAGGCAAAAAGAAACCTTGGTGTCATATCTGTAAAGAGAAGACCCATTGGACAAAAGATGCCAATTGTCCAAGGGCCAAGGATGCTACTCCAGCCACCACTGCCCCTAAGGCAACTGTTCCCCCTAGCTCAGTTCCAAGTGGTGGTACACAGAATAAGGGTGTAGTAGGGTTGACCCTGGGATCTGAGATGGATTCTGGCCTAGTCAGAATTCCAACTCAGGCTGTGTTAGTCTGTGATGGAGGCATGGATATTGCCTCCTTATTTGTCAGTCCCAGTAATCTGGGCAAATACAGACAGCAGCCTTTGATCAATGGTAAGAAGGCCATGGCATATAGGGACACAGGTGCAAGTGTCACCATGGTGACAAAAGAACTTGTGGGCCCTGACCAGATCATACTTGGTGAGATGTACCAAGTGACCAATGCAAGCAATGTCAGGACAGACCATTCCTTGGCAGTTGTGAATTTCAGCTGGGGAGGGGTAACTGGCCCTAAGAAGGTTGTGGTAAGTGCAGACCTCTCTCTAGAATGCTTATTGGGCAATGATTGGGAGACTTCAGCATGGGCTGAGGTGGAACTCAGGACACATGCAGAAATGCTGGGCATCCCTGCAAATGTGTTTGCCATGACTAGGTCACAGGCAAAAATGTCTTCCACTGAACAGGCCCTGGATCCTGGAATAATGGACCAGGTGCCTTCCAAGAGAAGGAGCAGTAGGGGTAAGGCAGTGTCTTCCCCCCTGTCTCAGAGTGAGGATCAGTCTCTTGAGGGAGATGATCTTAGTCCTGAAGAAGGAACTGTCTCAGAGGAACTTCAACCTAATCAGGTTGAGCTCTTGGGGACAGGGGGCCCTTCTAAGGCAGATCTGAGCCAAGAGCAGCTGAACTGCCCCTCTCTTGAACCCCTCAGACAGCAAGCTGCTGCTGAGGCTGCTGGGAGTGCCAGTGGGTCCCATAAAATTTACTGGGATGATGGACTCTTATACTCCGAGGATAGACCCCCCAAACCTGGTGCCACCAGGAGGTTGGTTATACCTCTGAAGCTTAGGGGCTTCCTATTGACACTGGGAAATGATATCCCATTAGCAGGACACTTAGGCCAAAACAAGACCTGGGACAGACTTGTTCCTCACTTTCATTGGCCTCATATGTCAGAGGACACAAAGGAGTTTTTTCGCTCCTGTATCACTTGCCAAGCCAGTGGTAAGGCAGGTGGTACTACAAAGGCCCTCCTGATACCACTACCTTTGGTGGGGGTTCCCTTTGAGAGTGTTGGGATTGACATAGTTGGCCCCATGGATCCTCAGACTGCATCTGGGCACAGATTCATACTAGTGGTGGTGGACCATGCCACTAGGTATCCAGAAGCAATTCCACTTAGGACTACCACAGCTCCTGTTGTGGCTAGAGCCCTCCTGGGAGTCTTTTCCAGAGTGGGTTTTCCTAAGGAGGTAGTATCAGACCGAGGTGCAAACTTTGTCTGGTTACTTGACTGCTATGTGGAAGGAGTGTGGAGTAAATTACAAATTTACCACCCCTTATCACCCACAATGCAATGGGTTAGTTGAGAGATTCAACAAAGCACTCAAGGGCATGATTAAAGGTCTCCCTGAAAAGCTCAGGCGTAGATGGGACATCCTTTTGCCCTGCCTTCTCTTTGCCTACAGAGAGGTTCCTCAGAAGGGGTTGGTTACAGCCCTTTTGAACTTCTGTTTGGACATCCAGTGAGGGGTCCTTTATGTCTAGTGAAGGAGGGATGGGAGTTACCTCTCAAACCCCCTAAACAGGATATTGTGGACTATGTACTTGGTCTCCGCTCCAGGATGGCTGAGTGCATTAAGAAGGCATCCAAAAACCTTGAGGCTAGCCAGGAATTGCAAATGGCCTGGCATGACCAAAAGGCTGTTGTGACTGTTTTTCAGCCAGGACAGAAAGTATGGGTGTTGGAGCCTGTGGCCCCAGCAGCCCTCCAAGACAAGTGGAGTGGACCTCATACTATCATTGAGCAAAAGGGAGAGGTTTCCTACCTGGTGGACCTTGGAACTCCTAGGAGCCCCCATAGGGTGCTCCATGTGAACAGGCTCAAGCCATATGTGGACAGGGCAGACATGGGCTTGCTCATGGCTACTGATGAGGGACAGGAGGAAGAGAGTGATCCACTCCCTGACCTGCTCTCACAGAACCCTGATGATGGTTCAGTTGATGGTGTAGCCTTGGCAGGCAGCCTCACTGACCAGCAGCAAACTGATTGTAGGCAAGTCCTGAATCAGTTCAGACATATGTTTTCACTGACGCCAAGTCAGACTACCTGGTGCACTCATGAAGTGGACACAGGTAACAGTCTGCCTGTTAAAATAAGATTTACAGGCAACCTGACCATGTCAGGGACTGTATCAGGACAGAAGTCCAGAAAATATTGGATCTGGGAGTAATTGAGCCCTCAGATAGCCCTTCGGCTTGTCCAGTAGTCTTGGTACCAAAACCTCACACCCAGGGTGGTAAGAGAGAGATGAGGTTCTGTGTTGACTACAGGGGTCTCAATGCAGTCACTAGGACTGATGCCCATCCAATACCTAGGGCAGATGAACTTATAGATACTTTGGCCTCGGCCAAGTTTCTGAGTACATTTGACTTGACAGCTGGTTACTGGAAAATCAGATTAGCTGAGGATGCAAAACCAAAAACAGCATTTTCAACCCCTAGTGGACACTACCAATTTGTAGTGATGCCCTTTGGCTTGAAGAATGCACCTGCCACTTTTCAAAGGTTGGTGAACAAAGTCCTTACAGGTCTGGAGGCCTATAGTGCAGCTTATCTAGATGATATTGCTGTCTTTAGCTCCACCTGGGAGGATCACCTGGTCCACCTGAGAAATGTTTTGGAGGCCCTGCAAAAAGCAGGCCTCACTATCAAGGCCACCAAGTGCCAGATAGGGCAGAGTAAGGTTGTGTACCTAGGCCACCTTGTAGGTGGAGGTCAGGTTCAACCATTGGAGAGCAAAATCCAGACCATCATGGACTGGGTTGCTCCCACTACCCAAACTCAGGTCAGAGCTTTCTTGGGCCTGACTGGGTATTACAGGAGGTTTATCAAAGGATATGGATCTATAGTGACCGCTTTGAATGATCTAACTTCCAAAAGAATGCCTAAGGAAGTTCAGTGCACAGTTAGCTGTCAAAAGGCATTTGATGACCTGAAGCAGGCCATGTGCACTGCTCCCATTCTGCAAAGTCCTGATTATTCCAAACAATTCATTGTTCAAACTGATGCATCTGAATTGTGGGTAGGGGCTGTGTTATCACAATTGAATGAAGAGGGTCAGGATCAGCCAGTAGCTTTCATAAGCAGAAGGCTGACCCCCAGAGAGAAACGTTGGTCAGCTATTGAGAGGGAAGCCTTTGCTGTGGTTTGGGCCTTGAAGAAGCTGAGGCCATACTTGTTTGCTACTCACTTCATTGTTCAGACAGACCACAAGCCCCTCTTATGGCTAAAACAGATGAAAACCCCAAACTTTTGAGGTGGTCCATTTCCATACAGGGGATGGGCTATACAGTGGAACATAGACCTGGGAGTAACCATGCCAATGCAGATGGACAATCAAGATATTTCCACTTAGAACAAGAAGACTCAACTGGTCAAGGTTAGTTTAACGTCCCTGCGTTGGGGGAGGGAGGAGGGGGAGGGTTGTGCAGGAGAGTAGGATCTGCCTCTTATGGTTACCCCCACTTTTTGCTGATATATCACTGTTTTTGACTAGTCTGACTGGGATCCTGCTATTCAGGACCCCAGTCTATCTGCTTTCTCCTATAAATTGATTGCATGTACTTTAGGTACACTCCAGATTGGATTCTGGGGTACCTTTATCAGTCCATAGTATATGGTACACCATGTACCCAGGGCATAGGTACCCCAGAGGCCTCCCAGGGGCTGAAGCATGTATTGTGCCACCCCTGAGAGGCCATTCAAAATGACACCACAGGTCTGCTACTGCAACCTGTGTAAGGAGGTGCATGCACCCCTTACTTAGATATAGGTTACCTATATCTATTCTAAATCACTACACATATAAACCTATCAGTCACCCCTATGGCAGGCCTTATCAATCCTGAAGGCAGGGTGCTGGGTTTTGTGTGAGAGGGTGCCCCTGCATGAGCAGAGCCCCTCTGCAGCCTTCGGAATCTATTCTCTGGGGTTGTCTGTGATGCAGCCAACCATATATATTCTTAAGTGCATTATAACTTCGCGGTAAATGCTAACTTTAAAACGGCTGCTTAGAAACATGTTGTGTTTTGTGTCAAACACCTTGGAATCATACCTCCACACCAGTAACTGGTGTGGGAGGTATGATTCCTCCCTTGTAGAACCACTACTATGGGTCACCGGTCTACCCGGTACCAGCTTTCTCGACCTGGGCAGCACAAAATGGATACTGCCAGCCACAAACACGAGTCTGCCCTCCTGCTGCTGAGCCAAGCTCGAGCAGAGGAAGGCCTGACAATAGGTATCCTGTCACAGGGAGGTGTGACCACCTCCCAGACAGGGTTTAGTGTATTGGGGCTGGGTGGGTGCACTCTGAGAGTGCCAGAAAGTCTGCACTGGGGGCACATTTGGTGTCCCCGTGCATAGTCCAGCTCAAACCGGTTGCAGAAGCCATTTGCTCCTGCTCTGGCGTGAAACTGGACAAAGGACATGGGTGTAGCCACCCCTCTGTCCTGACCCTCCCCTAGGTGGGTCTCCAGAGTTAGTCCAACCCCTTCCTTGGGTATATAGTAGGAAACCTGACTACAGGACTTTGGATTTTACCTGGACTAAACTCTGCTACAGAAACCAAGTACTTCGACGGTCTACACTTCGCTGGACGACAGAAGAATCTCCCTTGGAGTAAAGGAGTTACTCCCCTGCAGCAGCAGGCACCTAAACGCATCTGACCGGTTTGCATCTCCCGAGCTCCTGAGGATTCCGAAGATTTCTGCAACACTGGAGGTGGGTTCCCTCGTGGGGACCGTGCAACCCGAACCCCTGTGCACCGTGTACTTTTGCAGCAGCATATGCTTTTCGGCAATCCCTGAGGCTGTGCTTTGGACTACGTGTAGTCCCGATCCCGAGCAGCCTTTCCACCAAAGATCTCCGGCCTCCGCTCCACGAGTGCTCCGTGGGCTGGTGCTTTGTGATTCCGCTTGAGGTCCCTTCGCGATCCCTGGTCCGTTGGCCTGTGGATCCTGGCGATGGTCGCTTTGATTTTCCTTGGGATTCCCTGATTGCTCCAGATGTGCCCTGACTCCCCATAGCTTGGAGAGTCTCCTGGACCTTGCTGGTCCACACTGTAACTTGTTTCCTCTGCCCGCGGGGGTTGCCTTTGCCAAGGCTTGTTGGTGTTCAATCCGGACACTGACCCCTCAGCACTCAACATCCTTTGTGGGACAGCTCACCTCCGGACTTTGGTTGTCGTCGACATCTCCTGGTCCCCGTGGCTGCAGAGTCGAGCATCCTATCTTCACACCTGAAGCACCCGACATCGGTGGGCATTCGTCTATAGAGCCCCTGGTCACCCTGAAGTGACCCAGACTCTGTCCCCTCTGCTTTCAGGTCCTTCTCACCTCGGATCCAGGCTTGGATTCCACCGGACACTTTTCATCTTCCCGGCAGCAGCACTTCTTTGCATCACGCCATTGAAAACGACGACGGTTTCCGACACCACTTGACCCCTATGCACCCAGCTCCTCTGGGATAGGTAACACGGGTACCTCGGTACTCACAAGGGTGCTGGCCTTAGAACCTTCTATGTTCCAAAGGGTTTGCTTGAAGTCCTCTCCGAAGTGTCCTTAAACTGTAATTTTCCAACCGCGACTTTCCCATAGACTTGTACGGAGCTCGCGTCTGTGTTCCCACACTGCACCCGTCCTCCATGGGCTCCCTGTGTCACTCCTTTGGGTGGTTCCTTGGGGTCCCAGCGATTCTACGTGCTCTAGGCACTGTGTCTAGTGAAGTCGTTGTTCTTATACCATTATTTAGTATATGGTTCTGTCTCCCCCTGGAGCCCGCTGTGTATCTTTGACCTAATCATCAATAAGGGTCGTTTGGACTGGTGCAAGGTGCCCACTTTAATTAGTGGACAGCATATACCAGGCCAACTTCTCACAGTGTGGAGGTATGATTCCAAGGTGTTTTAAAGTTAGCATTTACCGCAAGGTTATAATGCACTTAAACATATATGTCTGGCTGCATCACAGACAACCCCAGAGAATGGTCTCCGAAGGCTGCAGAGGGGCCCTCTCACGTAAAGCCCAGCACCCTGCCTTCAGGATTGATAAGGCCTGCCATAGGGGTGACTGATAGGTGTTTAAGTGTAGTGATTTAGATAGATATAGTGAACCTATATCTTAAGTAAGCAAGCACCAGCTTACCCAGTCTGCTGTAGCAGGCTTGTCGTGTCAATTTGAATGGCCTCTCAGAGGTGGCATAATACATGCTTCAGCCCATGGGAGGCCTCTGGGGTACCTATGCCCTGGGTACATGGTGTACCATATACTAGGGACTTATAAGGGTAGCCCAGTATCCAATCTGGAGTGTACCTAAAGTACATGTATTGCAATTTACAGGAGAAAGCAGATAGACTGGGGTCCTGAATAGCAGGATCTCAGTCAGACTAGGCTAAAAACAGTGAGACATCAGCAAAAAGTGGGGGTAACTATAAGAAGCAGATCCTACTCTCCTACACCTAGGGCTCTGGGAGCCGGAGGTCTCTGGGAGCCCAGGGTCTCTGGGTGCCAGAGGTCTCTGGGGGGGCGGCTCTGGCTCTGGGTGCCAGCGGTTTCTGGGTCCTGGCTTTGGGGGACCAAGGTCTCTGGGGCCTGAGGTCTCTGGGTGCTGAGGTCTGTGGGGGCCCGAGGTCTCTGGGTGCCAGAGGTTAAGTCCCGGCTGTAAAGGCCTGAGGTCTCGGGGGGCCTGAGGTCTCAGGGGGCCCAAGGTCCTTTGGGCCCAGCTCTGGGTGCCCTAGGTCTCTTGGGCTGTGGGGGCTCAAGGTCTCTGGGACCCGAGGTCTCTGGGTGCCAGAGGTCTCTGAGTCCTGGCTCTGGGTGCCAGAGGTCTGATTCCTGGGTATGGGTCCCAGCTCTGGTGGCCTGAGGTGTCTGGGGTCTTGATGTCTCCAGGGGCCTGAGGTCTCCAGGGGCCCAAGGTCTCTGGGGGTTGGCTCTGGGTGCCAGAGGTCCCTGAGTCCCAGCTCTGGATGACAGAGGTCTGAGTCCTGGCTGTAAAGGCCTGAGGTCTCGGGGGGCCTGAGGTCTCAGGGGGCCCAAGGTCCTTTGGGCCCAGCTCTGGGGGCCCTAGGTCTCTTGGGCTGTGGGGGCTCAAGGTCTCTGGGACCCGAGGTCTCTGGGTGCCAGAGGTCTCTGAGTCCTGGCTCTGGGTGCCAGAGGTCTGATTCCTGGGTATGGGTCCCAGCTCTGGTGGCCTGAGGTGTCTGGGGTCTTGATGTCTCCAGGGGCCTGAGGTCTCCAGGGGCCCAAGGTCTCTGGGGGTTGGCTATGGGTGCCAGAGGTCCCTGAGTCCCAGCTCTGGATGACAGAGGTCTGAGTCCTGGCTGTAAAGGCCTGAGGTCTCAGGGGGCCTGAGGTCTCAGGGGGCCCAAAGTCCTTTGGGCCCAGCTCTGGGGGCCCTAGGTCTCTTGGGCTGTGGGGGCTCAAGGTCTCTGGGACCCGAGGTCTCTGGGTGCCAGAGGTCTCTGAGTCCTGGCTCTGGGTGCCAAAGGTCTGATTCCTGGGTATGGGTCCCAGCTCTGGTGGCCTGAGGTGTCTGGGGTCTTGATGTCTCCAGGGGCCTGAGGTCTCCAGGGGCCCAAGGTCTCTGGGGGTTGGCTCTGGGTGCCAGAGGTCCCTGAGTCCCAGCTCTGGATGACAGAGGTCTGAGTCCTGGCTCTGGGGACCCGAGGACTCTGGGGGCCCAAGGTCTCTGGAGCCCAATGTCTCTGGGGGCCCGAGGTCTCTGGGGACCTGAGGTCTCTGGGTGCCAGAAACCTGAGTCCTGGCTCTCGGTGCCAGAGGTCTGGGTTCCAAAGGTTTCTGGGGGCCTGAGTTCTCTGGGGGCTGGAGGTCTCTGGGTGCCAGAGGTCTGGGTGCCAAAGGTTTCTGGTGGCCCTAGTTCTCTGGGGGCCTGAGGTCTCTGGGGCCCGGCTCTGGGTGACCAGAGGTTTCTCACTACCGGCTCTGGGTGCCAAAGGTCAGGTCTGAATACTGACTCTGGGAGCCTGAGGTCTCTGGTGGCCCGAGGACTGTAGGGGCCTGAGGTCTCAGAGGGGCAAGGTCTCTGGGGGCATGAGGTATCTGGTGACCTGTGGTCTTTGGGGCCTGAGGTCTCTGGGTGCCTGAGGTCTCTGGGTGCCTGAGGTCTCTGGGTGCCAAAGGTCTGAGTATCGGCTCTGGGTGCCAGAGGTCTCTGGAGGCCCTAGTTCTCTGGGGGCCTGACTTCTCTGGGGGCCCGGCTCTGGGTGCCAGAGGTCTCTGAGTACCAGCTCTGCGTTCCAGAGGTCTGAGTCCTGACTCTGGGGGCCCAAGGTCTCTGGAGGGGCGAGGTCTCATGGGGCATGAGGTCTCTGGGGACAGTTTCTGGGGGACTGAGGTCTCTGGGGGCCTGAGGTCTCTGGAGGCCCAAGGTCTCTGGGGACTAAGGTCCATGGGGCCTAAGGTCTCTGGGGGCCCTAGGCCTCTGGGTGCATGAGGTCTCTGGGGCCTCTGGTCTCTTGTGGCCTGAGGTCTCTGGGGCCTGAGATCTCTGGGGGCCCAAGGTCTCTGTAGCCTGTCTCTAGGGGACCACGGTCTCTGGGGCCCAGGGTCTCTGGGGGTCCTAGATCTCTGGGGCCCAAGGTCTCTGGGGGCTAAGGTCTCTGGGGCCCTAGGGCTCCGGGAGCCTGAGGTCTCTGGGAGCCCAGGGTCTCTGGGTGCCAGAGGACTCTGGGTCCTGGCTTTGGGGGCCCAAGGTCTCTGGGGCCCGAGGTCTCTGGGGGCCCGAGGTCTCTGGGTGCCAGAGGTCTCTGAGTCCCAGCTCTAGGTTCCAGAGGTCTGAGTCCCAGCTGTAAAGGCCTGAGGTCTCTGGGGGCCTGAGTTCTCAGGGGGCCCAAGGTCTTTTGTGCCCAGCTCTGGGGGCCCTAGGTCTCCCAGTACCAGCTCTGGGTGCCAGAGGTCTGAATCCTGACTCTGGGGGCCTGAGGTCTCTGGTGGCCCGAGGACTGTAGGGGCCTGAGGTCTCTGGGGAGTGAGGTTTCTGGGGGCATGAGGTTTCTGGGGGCATGAGGTTTCTGGGGACCTGTGGTCTCTGGGGGCCTGAGGTCTCTGGGTGTCAGAGGTCTCAGCCCCGGCTATGGGTACCAGAGAGCTGTGTGCCAGAGGTCTGAGTCCTGACTCTGGGGGACCAAGGTCTCCGGGGACCTGAGGTCTCTGGGGGCGAGGTCTCTTGGGGCATGAGGTCTCTGGGGACAGTTTCTGGGAGACTGAGGTCTCTGGGGACCTGAGGTCTCTGGAGGCCTGAGGTCTCAGGTGCCAAGGTCTCTAGGGGCCCAAGGTCTATGGGACCCTAGGTCTCTGGGGGCCATAGGTCTCTGGGAGCATGAGGTCTCTGGGGCCCGAGGTCTCTGGTGGCCTGAGGTCTCTGGGGGCCCGAGGTCTCCGAAGCCTTGCTTTGGAGGCCCTAGGTCTCTGGGGCCAGGCTCTGGGGGCCTAAGGTCTCCGGGGCCAGAGGTCTCTGGGTAACAGAGGTCTGAGTCTCAGACCTGGGTGCCAGAGGTCTGGGTCCTGGTTCTGGGTGCCTGAGATCTGGGTCCTGGCTCAGCAGGCCGGAGGTCTCTGGGGGCCCGAGGTCTCTGGGGCCTGAGGTCACTGGGGGCCCAAATGTGGGTGCCAAAGATCTCTAAGGGCCTGGATCTGGGCGTTGGAGGTCTCTGAGTCCCAGCTCTGGGTTGCCAGAGGTCTGAGTCCCAGCTCTGGGGGCCCGAGGTCTCTGCGGTCACAAGTTCTCTAGGGGGCCATGGTCCTGGCTCTGGGTGTGAGAGGTCTCTGAGTCCCAGCTCTGGGTGCCAGAGGTCTGGGTCCCGGCTCTGGGTGCGAGAGTTCTGGTTCCTGGCTCTCGTTGTCAGAGGTCTGGTTCCCAGCTCTGGGTGCCTGAGGTCTCTGGGGTTCATGATCTGGGGGCCCTGAGGTCTCTGGGGGCCCTGAGGTCCTGAGTCCCATGTCTGGGTACCAGAGGTCTGAATCCCAGCTCTGGGTGCCCAAGGTCTCCGGGGGCCCATGGTCTCCGGGGGCCTGAGGTCTCTGGGGGCCCAAGGTCCTCGGGGCCTGGCTCTGGAGGCCCAAGGTCTCTTGGGCCCGAGGTCTCTGGGGGCCCAATGTCTCTGGGGCCTAAGGTCTTGGGGGCACTGAGGTCTCTGGGGGCCTGAGGTCTCTAGGGCCTGAGGTCTCTGGGGGCCCGGATCTGGGTGCCAGCGGTCTCTAAGGGCCTGGCTCTGGGTGCTAGAGGTCTCTGAGTCCCAGCTCTGGGGGCCAGAGGTCTCTGGAGTTCATGATCCGGGGGCCCTGAGGTCTCTGGGGGCCCTGAGGTCTCTGGGGCCCTGAGGTCCTGAGTCCCATCTCTGGGTACCAGAGGTCTGAATCCCAGCTCTGGGGGCCCATGGTCTCTGGGGCCCATGGTCTCCAGGGGCCTGAGGGCCCAAGGTCCTCGGGGCCTGGCTCTGGAGGCCCATGGTCTCTGGGGCCTGAAGTCTCTGGGGGCCCAATGTCACTGGGGCCCAAGGTCTCTGGGGGCACTGAGGTCTCTGGGGCCTGAGGTCTCTGGGGGCCCATGGTCTCTGGGGCCTGAGGTCTCTGGGGGCCCAATGTCACTGGGGCCCAAGGTCTCTGGGGGCACTGAGGTCTCTGGGGCCTGAGGTCTCTGGGGGCCCAATGTCACTGGGGCCCATGGTCTCTGGGGGCACTGAGGTCTCTGGGGCCCCTGAGGTCTCTGGGCCCTGAGGTCTCTGGGGCTTGAGGTCTGAGGCCCAGCACTGGGGGCCCGAGGTCTCTGGGGTTCATGATCTGGGGGCTCTGAGGTCTCTGGGGGTCTGAGGTCTCTGTGGGCCCAATTGTTGGACTTGGCCCTTTTTGCAGGGTCATCCCTGAACTTTTTGCCTTCCTCCTGTATTTTCTCTGACCTGTTTTTGTTGGTTTTATGACTCTGGGCACTTTACCACTGCTGATCAGTGCTAAAGTGCATATGCTCTCCCTATTGTAACTTGATGTATTGATTAGTGACTCCATGATTGGATCATTTGATTTACTTGTCAGACCCTAGTATAGTGCACCAGGTGTGCCCAGGGCCTGTAAATCAAATGCTGCTGGTGGGCTTGCAGCACTGGTTGTGCAACGCACAGAAGCAGCTTGTAAAGTGTGTCTCAGGCCTGCGATTGCAGAGCCTGTGTGCAGTCTGTGACTGCCATGTCGACTTGGCAAGTGCACCCGCTTGCCAGTCCCTAAACCTTCCCTTTTCTACATGTTAGCCACCCCTAAGGTAGGCCCAAGGGCAGGGTGCATTGTATGTAAAAGGTAGGACATGCCCTGGTGTGTGTAGCATGTCCTAATAGTGAATTACAGCCAATTTCGTTTTTCACTATTGCAAGGCTACCTGTCCCCATAGGCCAGAATGGGCAGTTTGATTATAACCTCTTATAATCCTAACTGACCCAGGGAACATGGTAGGAAAACGAATTTAGTATGCCTGAACTCAGAATGATAAAATACATCTTTTAGTGAAGTTGGTTTTAACATTCTGTGTTTGAAAATACCACTTTTAGAAAGTAGGTATTTTCTTGCCTAAACCATCCAGCCTGCCTCTGCTAGGTTGTGTATTCCATGTCTGGTTTGTGAGTGAAAGGGGCTGGGAGGGATTCCAGGAGACAGGGTGAGTCAGCACAGGGCTGAATAGACCTATCTGCATGTAGAGTGGTGGGAGGAGTTGCACCTGGGTCTGACTAGGGCTGTGCCTGCCTTCCACAATGCTGGCTCCACCTCCTGTGGTGCGTCTGATGTCCCTGGCCCACACTGTCAAAGGAAAGAAGGAGTCCTGTAAACAAAGTGCTCCAGGACTGCACAGAACTGGTTTGGACCAGGTAAAGGCCTCTCTGCCTTCAGAGGACAAAGGATTTAGTAGTATAAATATGGGGACCCAGACCCCAAGACTTTAGATCACTTCTGGAACAACAAGACGAACCTCTGCCAAGGAGAAGAACCAAAGGAAGCTGTAGGAGTTGGACTGCCCCCCTGCCAGTGTGCTGTGTTGCTGGGTTGGCCTACAGTGGTATCTTCAGTGCCAAGGAGAGGAGAAGGAACTTTTAAAGAACTTTGATCATCTTGCAGAATATTACTCCAAGGGCTTGAACTAGAGCTTGCCTCCTGCTGAAGTCTCAGGGCTACAAGACTTGACCACCAGCTCCCTCCTGAATTCCCTTGCTGGGGATTCTGTCTGCAGAAGCCTGCGTGTCGCTGGGAGCTGGAAGCGCGACGCAACGAGAAGAAGCGTGTCGCTGACGAAGCTGCTGCCGTTGCATCGCAGGAGAAGCGTGTCGCCGCCGCAGAGGCCGCCGCCACATTACCAGAGAAGCGTGCTTTTGTCGCAGCTGCCTGCCGTCGCATCACCGGAGAAGCGTGTCGCCGTCGCAACTGCCTGCCATCGCATCAAGAGGGAAGCGTGTCACCACCGCAAGGGTCGCCGTTGCATCCCCGAGAAGCGTGTCGCCGTCGCATCACCGGAGAAGCGTGTCGCAGGGCCTGTCGCGGCTCCAAAGATACAGAGTTCGCCGCATGGCCGTCGGGCATGCATGCATCGTCTTCACATCGTCGCATCACATCAAGGGCGCACTTTCATTGCATCGCACCGGATCGTCGCACCGCATCGAGGCGCTTGATCGCCGCATCGTCCTCCCTGCGGACCCTTTGTTTTGCGTTACGCATCCCAGGTACTTTTGAGAGAAACGTGTCGCAATTACCATCAACTTGAACTAAGTTACTTCCACCATCTTTAAGTCTATTTTGAGTACAGTATTGTGGACTTTTGACGTTTGTGGTCTTGTGTTAAGTCTATATCAAGAATACTTATTTTTATAAAACCTGTGTGGTGTCCATCTGTAGTGTTTTCACTGTATTACTGTATGTGTTCACAAATGCTTAACACACTGCCTCTGAGATAAGCCTGTCTGCTCGTGCCAAGCTACCAAGGGGGTGAGCAGGGGTTATTTTAGTAGTGTATCCCCCTTACCCTGACTAGAAGCAAGGGTCCCTATTTGGTCAAAGGTACCTACCTCTGCCAACTAGAGACCCCCAGTTCTAACACCAATGTCTCTGGGGGCCCTGAGGTCTCTGGGGGCCCTGAGGTCTCTGGGGGCTCTGAGGTCTCTGGGGGCTGAGGTCTCTGGGGACCCGAGGTCTTGATAGAGTTGAAACGTAATATTGTCATCTTACTCGTGTTTTACCTAATATTATGTTCGCATTTATATGGCTAATACATTATATTTGCATATTGTGTGTAGACGTACTCAGGAAATACAGATGTTGCGTTAGTTAGGTTGACATCTGTGCCGCCATTTTAGCTCTCGAAGACGCCATTTTCTATTGCAATCGAAACTGTTACTTGCTCATTTACGAGAAATGGTCTTTGGTAAGTTTCGTTTCTCCAATGCTGAAACTTGCTAATTAACGCATGCCTTTTCTGTTGCATAGAGGCCTTCTCCCACCTGTCTAGAAGGAAGGATAGGCCAGACGACCTTGGATAGTAGATAGCTTGTACCAGGCTGCGGAATCGAAACTTATGTTCTGTTTCCCCATTGTATTACGACAGCTACCAGTATTTTTCCATAATAGGCGGGTCTTTGTGGGCTCCGCAACCTACATAATGTAACTTTATGCTTGTTAGTCAGTCCCTCGTCAGCCATCTTTTTTTTAAAAAACACAATTTTATTAGCATTTTTCAAGATATGTCATGAGACAATACACTGCCACAGTTTCGGGTATATAGTTAAACCTTCAAGTTACGTGCATGGTTCATCAAGCGTCTGTGTAACATTGTATTGATGCATACAATTACTTGGCACAGGAGTTAATAGCTCATGACTTAAACCACAATAATGCGTTCTGAACAGTAGATCTCGTATCACCGCATATCTTCAGTTTCCTACCCAACACCCACCCTCGGTTCCCACCCACAACTTTCCCACCCTACTAACTGATAACCATAAACTTGGCTGCTTTATTCCAATCTGTTTTGCCGGGACAGGGTCTTGAGGGTCAAACAAGGTAGTGGTGCTCCAGTGTGTCCCTATGTGGGGTGGGGGGGGGGAGGGGAGGGGAGGAAAGACCGAGGGAGGAAGGGAGCAGACTGGCACCCAGGAGAGTGGCTGAGTGGTCGGGGAGGGAAGAATGAGGGGGGGGGCTTGGGTGCAAACCCCCGTCCCGTCTGGGTTACTGCCCAAGCCAGGACTAGGCAGACGTGGCTAAATCAACAGAGGGGTCCCGGGCCTCCACTGCGTCGACTTCTGTTTCCGCCTTAAATTGCTCTAACACTTGAGCCCATTCTAGTGCAATTGGTCTTTTCCTTAATCCCCTATATTCCTCACGATATAACGCCTCTCCCTCTGCTACCGCCCATCTAATGACCTCTTCTCTCCATTTGCCCTCCCGTGGTGCCAGGCGAGACTTCCACCGCTGTGTTATTAGTCGTTTAGCGAGCATCAGAGCCAACCCTGTAAAGCGACGTAGCAGTTTCGCCGTCTTCGGGAGTGGAAGGAGACCTAATAGACACACCTCCATGGCATCCCAACGGGTGCGTCCCGTGAGTGTAAATAACCCGTGGGTAACTTCAGACCAAAACCTCCCCAGGGCAGGGCATGACCATAACATATGTGTAAAATCGGCCGGATGGTGGGGACATCTGGGACATTGTGCAGCGGTTAAGGGGTACATCTTGTGAATAGCCTGTGGTGTAAGATAAGCCCTGTGTAGTATTAGTAATTGTATTGATTTCAGCCGAAAATTACAGGACACCCGTCGAGGATGTTCTAGGACAGCATCCCATTCCCTGTCCTCCAATTCCCTCGCCAGTGCCAGTTCCCACTTCTGACGGAGAGACAATAGTGGTACATGCAGGTGCTCTTGCAGTCCTCGATACAGCCAGCGTACTAGGTGGCGTCCATGGCCCATGATGTGAAGTGACCTCAACAATTGAAATGTAGGGGGTTCCGTCTGTACCACTAACCAATACTTCCGGACATACTGTACAACCGATGCGTGCGTGAGGAACAGAGTCTCCGGCACCACTCTAGTGCGGACAAATTCGTCATGTGGCAGCAGTGTACCGTCTAGGAAGAGATCTCCAACTGTGGATGTGCCCGCCTGTGTCCAATCCCGTACCTGGCCAGCCGACAACATACCGCGACGGATAGGCAAACCACAAAGGGGGATGTTCGGAGCATATGGATTTAGGGCTTTAGCAGATTTCTGAGCGTGCTTCCAGTAGTGGAGGGCAATGGACAACAGGAAGGGAGGGTCTCGCATCTTGACGTCCCCGGGATATAGCAGTGCCTGTAACGTCCCTCGCCGTAAATGCACCGGGGTGTAACCTATTTCAAACAAGTTATGACCCGCCAACCAATACGCCAGCCACTGCAATTGCCCAACAATACAGTACATTTTAAAATCAGGTGCCCCCATGCCGCCCGCCGTGCTCGGCAGCTGCATCTTGGATAGTGCTAGTCTATGTCTCCCTTGTCCCCATAGCAAGGACGTGAGCAATGTATTCAGTGACCTAAAAATCCAGGCCGGCAGGACCACAGGAATATTCACAAAATGGTATAAGAGTCTAGGTAGCATGACTATTTTGGACACTGCTAGCCGGCTCGCCATGGACAACGGCAGGGTGTTCCAGAAGGATACTTGTGACCGGAGCGAGTTTATAGTCCGCACCACATTTCCATCGATAGTGTCGGCGGAGGACCGATATATTCTTATCCCAAGGTATTTAAATGTTGTGGGTTCTATTCTGAACTGCACTTGACCAAATTGTAGGTGGGTCCCCACGTATGTGTCAGAGAAGGAGTATGCAACTGACTTTGCGGCGTTAAGGTGCAGACCAGAGATGTTTCCAAACTGCGAGAATACAGCGGCAATGACCCGCATGTCCATGCCAAGGTCCCTAAAAAATAACAGCATATCGTCCGCGTAGAGCGAAACGGAATGCATTACTGGCTGCAACGGTATGCCATATGGGGCCATCACGCAGCGCAGTCGCTGTGCCATTGGCTCCAACGCTAACACAAACAACAGGGGCGACAGGGGGCAGCCTTGGCGTGTCCCCCTATAAATACGATATGCAGGCGATATGATCATTCCCGATTTGGCGCGGGCCGTAGGGTCAGTATAGAGCAACTGAATCCACTTGCAATATTCGGGGGGTATACCAAACTTCACTAAAACCGCAAGCATATAGGACCAGCTTAACGTATCGAACGCTTGCCGTATATCTAGGGACAGGCATCCAGCCAACGGCAATGACTCTTTTACCGCATGCATCAAGGCGTGTAATCGACGAATGTTGAGAGAAGTACTACGTTTTGGAATAAAACCACATTGATCTGTGTGTATTAGTTTAGGCAACAGGGGAAGTAATCTGGATGCCAAGATTTTACTCAGGATTTTATATTCCGTATTAAGTATTGATAACGGTCGATATGATGTCAATTCAGTGGGAGCCTTATCTGGTTTCAATAGGGACGTGACTATTGCTTCCTTAGTAGTGGGGGGCAGTGTGCCTTCCTCAAGGGAGGTGACATATAGTTGTAATAACTTCGGGGCCAAGGCATCCACATATGTGGAGTAAAATTCTACAGGTAAGCCATCCGAGCCTGGGGTCTTATTTCGTGCCAGCGCTCTTATTGCAATCCGGATCTCTGCTATGGTAATCGGTGCCACCAACAGCGCAGCAGATGCATCCGTTTCCGAGGGAAGGTCTACGCCTGTAAGGAATTGCATCGTCTCTTCTGATCTCTCCGATGGTTGCGCACTATACAGAGTAGTATAGTGGTCGTGGAAAGTCTTATTAATTTCGCTCTGGGTGGTGAGGAACGCGCCGTGAGCATCATAGACCACCAAGATGGGAGTGGGAGACAGTGGGGGAGCAATCAGTCGCGCCAGCAGCGTGCCGGCCCTATCTGCTTCAGCATGCGTTCGCAGCGTGTATGCATGGAGGTCTACTGTCCGGAGCCGCTCCAATAACTCGGCGTACCTAATCCTTGCCTCTTGCAATTGCTCCACTCCCGTTATGTGTCCCTGAGCAGCCACCTCCAGCGCCTGCAGTTTGTCGTCCAATTCTATCAAGTCTCTGGTCACTTCTCTCCTAACTCCCACTAAACTGCCCATAGCAACCCCCCATATTGTGATTTTGAAAGCCTCCCATTCAACCGACCTGGTGGAAGCTGTGCCCTCGTTGTCAGCAAAATACGTAGTAACAGTGTCGGCTAATCTAGCACGGAACACCTGATCTTCCAAAGCCATAGGGTGCAGCCGCCATGTTGGGATAGGCGTAGGGACCCGCCCCCATTGCAACGACAATTCTATAGGATTATGGTCAGAGATAGTTTTTCCCAGGAACGTACTTTGATGTATGGCAGAGGACAGATCTGTGGTGCAGAGGAAATGGTCTAATCTGGTATGTAGGTTATGTGCGTGGGAGTAGAAAGAATATTCCCGCATATTCGTGTGTTGGGACCTCCAGACGTCCACAAGGTTCCACCCCCGTGCCCACCTCGTCAGTGCGGCAGCTTGGTTCACAGCGTTGGTGTTCGACAACGGGGGGTGGGAGCGGTCCCAGTGGACATCAAACACAGCATTAAAGTCCCCACCCAATAACCATGGGTATTGTACCCAGTCCGAGAGTGCCTGTGTTAACCTGGAGAGATAGGCCTCCTGATCCACGTTCGGGGCATAGATGGAGCCCAACACTACCTGTCTACCATCCAGGGTTCCACGAATCAGGACATACCTACCTTGGTCGTCTATTCGGGACTCGCTATGAGCAAATGGGATTCCTGCCCGTATCCATATTGCAGCCCCTCTAGAAAAGGCGGAGTACGCTGTAGCGTAAAACTGGCCACGCCACCTCCTCTGTAGTTTACATGCTTCAGATTGTAGAAGGTGTGTCTCTTGGAGACATACTATTTGGGCCTTGCGACGGTGTAGCTGAGCTACGATTCTGTGTCGTTTCTGGGCCGACCCCATCCCCCGAAAATTCCAGGATATGACAGTATACAATTTCTCAACCGACATTTGCAGCTGTAAAACCAACAGCCCCCTCAGGTCCACCCCCACCCCACCACCTCAGCCCCCGGATCCCCCGATCGGAACATGCAGCAACCATAAAACCAATGAAAACAATCCCCAATACTGGGCCCAACGACAGAACCTCGTCCGACCAAACTGTGCAGAACAGGGTTAACATTGTACACTTAGAACTCTTGCTTACGCTTATGGGGTAGGCTACGTGTGGAGCACACAAGTTTCCTGAGCAATGATAGAAAGACATGCCCAAGTCGGGCCGGGCCATTATATTAACGGAAATTCCCCCCGGTCCCCCCTGTGTAAACAGTGACATTATTAACACATTATACAATAAAGACAAGTGGGGAATGGAGCAACCCATATCAATTAGTAAGTTGCTGAAGTGGGTGGACATGGTTCCGGCAGTTTAGTGTCTACCGCCTTCCAAAAAAGAAGGGGGCGAGCGGGGGTCCTCGATATTCAACCTAATGGGTCTCGACTGAGCTGAGTGGAAGCCGACGGGAATAAGGCCATGCTACCCCCCGAGTCGGAGTCCGAGTTGGCTGCCTCAGAAGGACATGGGCTGATCTCCGGCCTCGGGACTCTGAGTGTCTCGGCTGTCCGAAGGGCCTTCTCCCTTCCCTCCATCACCTGCTGGCGGGGTGGGGGAGAAGTTCCCCCACTCTGCGTAACCATACCCTTATTGCGCCGGTGGGGGGGCCATTGTGACTTCGGCTGCGTTGGGTCCAGTCTCCGTTCCGGCAGGATATCAGGGAAGTATCGGTCCAGCCATTCCCACGCACTCTCGGGGGTATCAAAGAACACTGCCCGTTGGTTGTGATTGATCTTGAGCTTGGCCGGGAAAAGTAATGCAAATGTCAAGCCCGCCGCACGGACTCTTGCTTTGACCTCTAGGAAAGAGAAGCGTTTTCGCTGGACCGCTAGAGTATAGTCCGGGAATATGGAAACCCTCGCGTTCTCCACTTGCAGTGGGGCCTGCTCCCTCGCCGCTTGCAGTACCCGGTCTCGGTCCCTATAATTCAAAATACGGGCCAACATTGGACGTGGGTTCGCTCCAGGCAAGGGGCATCGCGTAGGGACCCGGTGAGCCCGCTCAACAGTAAAGTGCGGAGAGAGACCCGTTGGTGCCACCACAGTTTGCAGCCACTCCTCGATGTAGGTTGTAGGGTTGGGCCCCTCCGTCCCCTCGGGCATACCCACTATTCTGAGGTTGTTGCGCCACGCTCGCCCTTCCGCATCATCAGCCCGGGCATGCAAGGCTTCGATCTGATGTCGCATCTCCTTCAGTTGCCGTCCGTGGTCAGCAACTTGAGGCCCCATGGTGCCCAGCAGGTGTTCAGTATTTTTAACCTTATCGGACAACTTTCGGTGGTCGTCTTTAAGTAGGTTCAAGTCCACTGATATTGTGCCCAGCTGACTCTCCAGTGCAGCACGGGAGTCCCGAATTTCATTTAGGATCATGTCCAATTTGTCCCCTGCTGGGGCGGGTACGTGGTCCGCCGCCATCCGCGGGGATCTGCCAGATGAGGACTCCGAAGGCGGTGAATGGGATCCCCTCCTGCCCGATCTCGAGGCGGTCCGGGTCTTGCCTCTGCCCATTGCCTATGTCGGCCCAGGTGTACCCGGTATTCAGCAGGGAGGCGTTCGCCGCGCACAGGGGGACAGAGCCACAGCCAGCAACGCAGGGGGGGGGCTAAAGTACCTCCAGAAATAGCCACGCCAGACCCCACCAGTGTCTCAAGCAACGCAGTACCCCCACGTGGTTCCGTGCCCGGGTCCCAGCAGGTTGTCCACGCGGTCCCCGGCCCCACGTAGCACCCGCAGTCCGTCCCGCTGCGAGCGCCAGGCCGCGTTGCAGCTTGTCCCTCAGGGGGGGAGGGGGAAATCTCCTGCGCTTCAACTAGCGCCGTGTTGTACTCTGCAACCTTGGTCCGATGCCTCTCACCCCCGGAGCTCGTCGTCGCCAGTAAGTGTTCCAGCCACCTCAGTCCAGGTATCAGCAGAGGAGCGCCGCTCAATTCAGTGAGCCCCCCTCCGATTTTGCCAGCTGGGGGGGGGGGGTTAGGAGGAAGCCAGCCAGGCCGCCACAACCCGCACACTCCCTGTCGCCGTTGCTCGCACTGGCCAGGATCTCCTGCCTCCAAGGCGGTGGGGGAGGGGGGGCCCCGATGTAGCAGCCCCGCGCAGTCCGCCAATGAGACACTCGCCATCGGGCCGTGCCCGCGCCCGGTAGGCCAAGGGCCCGGACCTCGCGCTGGAGCGCGCCCGTCTGTCGCGCAGACTCCAATCAGCCCGCCTCCAGGAAAGTCCACTGCGCAGGGTGTCACCTCACCGGCACCAGGCCCGCCACGCCATCAACACCCGCGGCGCACCGCGTTCGGGCCCGGGATCTCCTCCGCACCCCGGCTCCGCACCGGAAGGTAGATGCCCCACTCCTCTCTGCCCACCGACACTTTCAGGCACTCAGTGCCGTAGGGGCCCGGATATTTCCTCTTGTTATGGCGGCCCGGCCCGGAGCTCGTCGCCTATGCGACCACCATCTTGGGCTGTTAGCCACGCACCCCCCTCGTCAGCCATCATAGGAGGCTGGCCAGACTGGACTCCACTGCAGTGTATCTTGTGAATAAACTAGTTTGCTTGCATTCTCTACTACGCCATCGACTCTTCATTACTGGAAGGCAAGAGGAGGTCGAGAGTGACCTGGTTGACCCTAGTTTGGTCACTTCCTTCAGTTGGCGCCCGAACAGGGACTCCACCAGGTGACCCATCCCACCCGTAATCGGGTCGAGGGGGCCGGGGTTGCGTCTGGTCGGATGGGTGGATCGGGGATCCCCATATGATAGAGCTTGGTTCTCGCGGCTGCCCCGCCTGTCTGATCGGGCGGCTCCTCGTCTAGTGGTCATCTCGGCTGGGGTCCTGAAAAGGCGAAACCCTTGGATCTGACCGTTTGGTCCGAAGAGTCGCCAGTGGAGAATAATCTTGTCCGACCTGTGTGCACCGGGTGAGTTTTGGTAAGTGCGGTGCCGTCTTGATTAACTTGGTGGGTCTACGGACCCTTGTGATACGGAGCATTTTGAACGTTCTGCCAGGCCACTTGTTGAATTTGGTTTAATATTGAAAAGGCCTGGGGCTAGAGCCTATCTTGTCTTGGTGCAGTCTGTGGACTGACTTGGAGAGCACTTTGGTTTGTGTGTTCTTGTTGTGGGTGTGTGTTGATTTAGGTGGAGAGTGAATGCGTCTGATGCTAGAATGCCTTGTTGGAGTAAAGTGTTGTGCTTGGGGTGCCGCTGTTGTTCTGCTGAGCATCGGCTGGAGGAAAGGCAGCCTGCGCCTCCGGAAGGCACTCCGAGTTTTGAGATGTATGTGAGGCACGGTATTGGCCCTATTATGTTTCGTACATTGTGGCACAAGTATACGAGGGACAATACTGAGCTTCAGTGGTCACTGGAAGGTACCTTTGATGAACAAAAACTGAATTATTTACAGGACAAATTATTTGCTAGAAGAAGTAGGCAGTCGATGTTTGATACTTTGCAGGTATGGCAGAAGGAAGCTAAGCAGAGGCGTATACGTGCCGAGAAGGAGTCTAGGGAGAAGGCAATGCAAACAGTGGTTCAGAAAGCTGTAGCTTATGATAAGGAGCAAACTGAAAAGGGTATTGAGTGTGCAGATAGGAAGTTTCGATTGCAATGTAATAAGTCCTATGTTGTTCGAGAGGATGAGGATCCTTTTGTGGAGGATCTGTTGGACACTCGTCCCCCACCTCCCCATGCCCCACAGAGAATATATCCTGTTGTTCCATCGGCGCTGGGTGCGCAAGGTCTCCAGGTTCCAGCTCTGGGGGCCCGTTGTGGGTACCGGTTCTGGGGCCCAAGGTCTCTGGGGGTCCGAGGTCTCTGGGGGCCCAAGGTCTCTGGGGGCCCTAGGTCTCTGGGGGCCCAAGGTCTCTGGGTGCCAGAAACCTGAGTCCCGGCTCTGGGTGCCAGAGATCTGAGTCTCACCTCTGGGTGTCAGAGATCTGGGTCCTGGCTCTTGGAGCCTGAGGTCTCTGGGGGCCCTTGGTCTCTGGGGGCCAGAGGTCTCTGGAGGCCCAACATCTCTGGGGCCAGGCTCTGGGTGCCAGAGGTCTCTTAGTCCCGGCTCTGGGTGCCAGAGGTCTGAGTCCCGGCTCTGGGGGCCCGAGATCTCTGGGGTCTGAGGTCTTTGAGGGCCAGAGGTCTTTGGGGGCCTGAGGTCTCTGGGGCTTGAGGTCTGGAGAGGGCCTGAGGTCTGTGGGGGCCTAAGGTTTCTGGGGCCTGAGCTCTGTGGGGGCCCGAGGTCTCTGGGTGCCAGAGGTCTGGGTCCCGGCTCTGGGTGCCAGAGGTCTGAGTCCTGGATCTGGGTGCCAAAGGTCTCTGGTTCCTGGCTCTGGGTGCCTGAGGTCTCTGGGGCCTGGCTCTGGGGCCTGAGGTCTCTGTGGGCCCGAGGTCTCTGGGGGCCCAAGGTCTCTGGGGGCCCAAGGTCTCTGGGGGCCCAGGGTCTCTGAGTCATGGCTCTGAGTTCCAGAGGTCTGGGTCCCAGCTCTGGGGACCTGAAGGTTTCGGGTCTCAAGGTCTCTGGGGCCCAGAGGTCTCTGGCGCTTGTCACCCCGAGTGGGACGGGTATGCCCAGACGTGGGTCCCGTGCTCTCCATGCCACTGGAGTCAAGCTATCCTGGCTGATGATGGGTGAAACCCCGACACCGGTCCTAGGATGCTTGTTTCCAGTCCAGGGAGGACCTGGCCTGGCAGTTCGGGCTGGACTGTCCCCATTGGGCACAGGGTCAAGACTGATTTGCATATGGCTGCGTTCAAACTGTAATGGCATGGTGAGCAAAAAAAGATGGATTTAGGCCCAGATCTCTATACTGGGGTGAATGTATGACATTGTTCTGCATTCTGTCCATCAATTGTTCTTTTTGATTTTGTCACCCCGAGTGGGACGGGTATGCCCAGACGTGGGTCCCATGCTGTCCATGCCACTGGAGTCAAGCTATACTGGCTGATGAGGGCTGAAACCGCGAAACTGGTCCTAGGATGCTTGTTTCCAGTCCAGGGAGGACCTGGCCTGGCAGTTCGGGCTGGACTGTTCCCATTGGGCACAGGGTCAAGACTGATTTGTATATGGCTGGGTTCAAACTGGAATGGCATGGTGAGCAAAAAAACGATGGATTTAGGCCTAGATCTCTGTACTGGAGTGAATGTATGACATTGTTCTGCATTCTGTCCATCAATTGTTTATTTATTTATTTATTTTAACAACTTGTAAAGCGCACAAATACCCGTAGGTGTCTCGGCGCTGTGAGCTGGAGGTACGCAAAAGCTGGTGGGAAGCCTATTGGTTAAAAAGCCAGGTTTTAATCTGTTTTCTAAATGATATCAGCGTGGGACTAGCCTTAATCTGCAGGGGAAGAAAATTCCATAGTTTGGATGTGGCCACTATGAAGCTTCTGTCACCCCAGTTGGCTTTCCTAGTTCTGGGGGACGATCAGCAGATTGGCATCTGCTGAGCGCAAAGGTCTGCTGGGCGTATAGGCTCGGAAGGCTTTCTTTAAACATTCTGGTCCGGTATCGTGAATTGCTTTATAGGCAATGCAGAGAGCCTTGAATGTCGTTCTACTTCTTATGGGCAGCCAATGAAGCTGTCGCACCACATTGAATATTGGCTTGAACTTGGGGGTACCTGATAATATCCTAGCGGCTGCGTTCTGTAGCAGCTGCAGTCTGCCCAGAACTCTTTCTTGGGCATTGATTAAAAGGCTATTGCAGTAGTCAACCTTCGACATGACCAGAGCACAAATTAGCTTTCTCCCCGTACTGGCTGCGACGAAAGGTAGCAGTTTCTATTTTATTCTTAAAACATAAAAGGATGAGGAGAGCACTGCATTAGCATAATGTATGAAAGATAATTTATCATCAAAGATGATACCCAAATTTCTGGCCTTTTTAACAGGGATTGGGACTACTCCCAAATTCTCTGGCCACCAGGTAGGGGACCATCCTGGGGCAAGGTTACCAAAAACCATTACCTCCGTCTTGTCCGAATTTAATTTAAGGCAATGATTAGACATCCAGGTACTAATGGCCAACATGCCATCATGAAAGCTGGCTGCTACTGTGTCTCCATCTTTATGCACCGCCAGCACCAGTTGCGTGTCATCAGCATATGACGTAAGTCCCATCCCAAATGATTTAATTACTCATGCTAAGTCAGTCACGTAAATGTTGAACAACGTCGGACTTAGCGATGACCCTTGCAGAACTCCGCACGGGAGTGAGAAAACTGGTGAATTGAAGTCACCCAAACTGACTGACTGGGTGCGGTTAGATAGAAAAGAGGACAAAAGGGATTTGGCCTTGTGCCCAATACCTATGGCAGAGACACGATTGATAAGTGTGGCATGATCAACCTTGTCAAATGCTGCCGATAGATCCAATAGCACCAGTACTGCGGCACCACCTTTATCAAGCACAGACCTAATTTCATCGGATGCTTTGATGAGCGCGGTTGCAGTGCTATGGTTTTTGCGGAAGCCAAACTGCGTGTCGTCCAGCAGCTTATTTTCCTCAATAAACTGAGCCAGCTGTATATTCATAATCTTTTCAATAAGTTTACTTGGAAACGGGAGACGTGCAATTGGCCGATAGTTTTTGGTTTCTCCTGGGTCAAGATTAGGTTTCTTTAACAGTGGCACAATGGTGGCCTTTTTCCATAGGGAGGGATAGATGCCTGAACAGAACATAGAATTGCAGATGCTTGTCAGGTTAGTGCCTATTATATCTGGAATCAGTTTCAGGACTGGGGGGGGCACGGATCGGACGGAGAGCCTGATTTGACTGTATTGATCAGATCAGAGATCTGTTCCACTGAAACTGGTCTAAATTCCATGAAGTTGGGGCTATCTCTACTCTCGCTATTTCCAACCATCTGATTCCAGCCCACCGCGGGGGCAGTGAAGTTAGAGTAATTCTGTCCCACCTTATCTTGAAAGTAGCTAGCCAGAGAGTCGCAAAGTGATTGGGATGCCAACTTAATGGAGCTGTCTGCTGGTTCTGCCAGCTTCGAGACTACCTGAAACAGTTGTTTAGAGGAGCCTTGTGCAGTCTCTATTTTCCTAGTATAGTAATTACTTTTTTCTGCAATTATGAGACGTTTATAGTTTGTTAGTGCCATCCTATAGCGGGATTTCTCCTCGCTGTCATATTCTTGGCGCCAGCGCCTTTCTTGTCTCCTACATCGTTGTTTCTCCAATCTCAGTTCCTCAGAAAACCAGGGGCGGAGGGAGCCTTCCTGTTTTTGGACCCTGTTTTGTGCGGTACTAGTCTTGAAAAAGCATTTTGGAGCCATTCTGTGTAATTTGTGGAGGCCAATTCTGGGTCTGACACATCTTCAGGCTGGGTATCCATGAGATGCTGTTTAAGAGGGGCCTGATCTATACTGTTCCAATCCTTAAACTGTTTAGGGGGGATGGAACTTGGGGGGGAAGGGTGTAGGGTGCAATATCTTAACATCAAATAATACTGCAAAGTGGTCAGACCATGTGAGAGGGAGGATCTCCTTTATAAAGATCTGCTCATTATTCGTGAACAGACCTTCCAAATTGTGCCCTGCCGAATGAGTAGGGCTCATGACCTTTTGAGAGAGTCCTACCACCTCTAGCTCTGAAATAAGAGCTATGGAATCCTTATATTCAGGGGCTTCCAGATGAAAGTCGAAGTCCCCAAGAATGGTGAAATTAAGTTCACCAGCCATGGGTTCCAGTAAGTTTCCAATAGCTGATAGAAATTTTCCCCTGGGGCCTGGTGGACCGTATATGAGGGTCCCCTTAAATGACTGATGATTGGTGAGCATTATGTTAAAATTAAAAACCTCGCATACCATGGAGGGAATCGTTTCTATCTTGACTAAAAAGTCATTTCGATGTATGAGAGCCAGTCCTCCCCCTCTCTTCTTTGCTCTATCGCATCTATCTGCCGAGAAGCCGTCGGGGGTGGCTGGCGATACAGAACTCTGGACCAGCTGAGAGCTTGCGTTTGTCACCCCGAGTGGGACGGGTATGCCCAGACGTGGGTCCTGTGCTCTCCATGCCACTGGAGTCAAGCTATCCTGGCTGATGAGGAGTGAAACCCTGAAACCGGTCCTAGGATGCTTTTTTACAGTCCAGGAAGGACCTGGCCTGGCAGTTCGGGCTGGACTGTTCCCATTGGGCACAGGGTCAAGACTGATTTGCATATGGCTGGGTTCAAACTGGAATGGCATGATTAGCAAAAAAACGATGGATTTAGGCCTAGATCTCTGTACTGGGGTGAATGTATGACCTTGTTCTGCATTCTGTCCATCACTTGTTCTTTTTGCATTTGTCACCCCGAGTGGGACGGGTATGCCCAGACGTGGGTCCCGTGCTCTCCATGAGGCATGAGAGTCAAGCTATCCTGGCTGATGAGGGGTGAAACCCCGAAACCGGTCCTAGGATGCTTGTTTCCAGTCCGGGGAGGACCTGGCCTGGCAGTTCGGGCTGGACAGTTCCCATTGGGCACAGGGTCAAGAATGATTTGCATATGGCTGGGTTCAAACTGAAATGGCACAAAAAAACGATGGTTTTAGGCCCAGATCTCTGTAGTGGGGTGAATGTATGACATTGTTCTGCATTCTTTCCATCAATTGTTCTTTTTGCGTTTGTCACCCCGAGTGGGATGGGTATGCCCAGACGTGGGTCTCCTGCTCTCCATGCCACTGGAGTCAAGCTATCCTGGCTGATGAGGGGTGAAACCCCGAAACCGGTCCTAGGTTGCTTGTTTCCAGTCCAGGGAGGACCTGGCCTGGCAGTTCGGGCTGGACTGTTCCCATTGAGCACAGGGTCAAGACTGATTTGCATATGGCTGGTTTCAAACTGGAATTGCATGGTGAGCAAAAAAACGATGGATTTAGGTCCAGATCTCTGTACTGGGGTGAATGTAGGACATTGTTCTGTATTCTGTCCATCAATTGTTCTTTTCGCGTTTGTCACCCCGAGTGGGACGGGTATGCCCAGACGTGGGTCCCGTGCTCTCCATGCCACTGGAGTCAAGCTATTGTGGCTGATGAGGGGTGAAACCCCGAAACCGGCCCTAGGATGCTTGTTTCCAGTCCAGGGAGGACCTGGCCTGGCAGTTCGGGCTGGACTGTTCCCATTGGGCACAGGGTCAAGACTGATTTGCATATGGCTGGGTTCAAACTGGAATGGCATGGTGAGCAAAAAAGTGATGGATTTAGGCTCAGATGCCTGTACTGGGCTGAATCTATGACATGTGTTGGACTTGGCCCTTTTTGGCAGGTTCACCCCTAAACTTTTTGCCTTGTCTGTAACCTGGTGTTGGTGATTTTAGGCCTCTGGGCACTTTCGCACTGTGGTCCAGTGGAAAGTGCGTGCGCTCTCTGTGTGACATTGGTGAGCTCGGCCTGCCCTCCCATAGGAATGCTTGGGGGATTCCCTGATCAGTGTGTGTCAGTGGTAATTCCTGTTATGAGAGCAGCAGTGTGGTCAAGTCTGGTATGTATGAAATTGTGTGAATAAATGCTGCGCAATGGTGTGTGCAGATTTATTGTGGTTATTTTAGAAATGCCACTTTTAGAAGTTGGCATTTCTGTGTGCTATGTGTCTGCCTGCCTGATGTGAATTGCATGTCTGGCTTTGTGAGTGACAGGGGCTGGGAGGTGTGTGTGGCTCCAGGAGGGGCAGGGTGAGTCAGCGCTAGGCTGAATGGGACACCTGGGCTAAGGGTAGTGGGAGGAGTAATCCCCTGACTCTGAATAGGACTGTGCCCAGGCTGTACAATGCTGGCCCCGCCCCCTGTGGTGTGTCTGATCACTGAGCCCCCACCTGACAAAGGGAAGAGGAGCTTGGCAAAACAAAGTGCTCCAAATCCCCCCTAAACCAGTTCTGACTGGTATCCCCAAGCCCTGTGCTGTGACACAAAGGAAAAGGGTGTATAAAAGAAGGGGCTGTGACCCCATGTTGGTTGTTCAGTTCTAGTCTTTGTGTGC
This sequence comes from Calotriton arnoldi, assembly GCA_963921515.1. Taxonomy (NCBI): domain Eukaryota; kingdom Metazoa; phylum Chordata; class Amphibia; order Caudata; family Salamandridae; genus Calotriton; species Calotriton arnoldi. The sequence goes on along the minus strand of CAWUFW010005196.1, from coordinate 938,142 downwards.
TGTTCCTGCCGGGGCGTGCTGCTGCTGGGGCCCAGGGGGGGCTGCCATGAGGGCTTGCCTCCCTGGGCCCTGCACTGCCCCTTGATGCCTAAAGGACTTTTGGGGCCCCTTTTTCTTGTCATCCTCCAGGACCTGTTCTGCAGCTTTTTTTTTTTTCGGTGCCCTGTGAGCGCTTTATTTTTTTATTTTGCCAGGAGAGAGGAGCTGGCGTTTGCAGCACTGCGCTGCAGGAGGAGAACGAGGGAATCCCCAGTGTAGGGATTCCCCCGCAGTGTGCACGCCGAGCGGATGCCCACTCCGCTCTTATGCCGCAAATCATCTTGATTCTAATGCGGGTGCCCACCCCGCTTCTGTTTACTGGCGGGTGCCCACCCCGCATCTCGGAAGAAATCACCGCCGCGGCCCGAGCCGCTTTTTAAATTACCCGCAGGCCGCTATCAGCATGACCCTGAAGACAGGCATAGTTGCCTGGTTGTGGGCGGGGCTTAGTACGTGCCCCCTGAAGTGACCGGGCCTCACGTGAGCTGAGGGAGACCCGGGTGTTGCTGAAGCCAGGCGGGAGCCCATCACGCACTGGCGACCCAAAGAGGAATCCAGGCGGGGCTCCTGTGATGAGGACTGAGCCCCGCGTGATGATACGCCGCCAGAGAGACCGGGACCGCGACAGTGAGCAGGCCCCAGTGAGTGGAGCTGCCGCCCGGGCCGAAGAAGTCTTGCCCGACGCCCGGTGAGTGAGGGCTGGGTGGGACGCATGGCCGGCAGCTATTTTTCCTGAGCGGACCCGCCGTTGTGGGCCGCTCCAACGCAATTGGCATATTGTTGTTAAAAGGGCCAGAGGGGCCCGTGTTCTTGTGCTGGCCATTTCCCTGAGCGGGCCCGCCGTCGCGGGCCACTCCAACGAGGCGGGCATGTTTTGTTTAAAGCGCCAGTGCGCTCCACGATGGGGGCCAAGTTTATTGAGAAGCCCCGTGGGGGCCCGAGGGCACCGTATGCCGGGCCCCTCTCTTGATTTACAACTGCCCCGCTTGCTAGAGGGCAGCTGCCACGTTTTGGGGGCATGTTTGTTGAGAGAGCCCCAGTGGGGCTCCGAGGGCACAGTCGTGCCAGGGCCCCTTCCCATGATCCTCAGCTGCACCGCCCCAGCGCAGGCAGCTGCACCATTTTGCACATTGTTCTAAGGGCACCGGGAGTGTCCAGGCCTCATTTGATATTTACAGCTGCCCAGCAAGTAGTGGGCAGCTGCAACGTTAGGCCACAGTTCTTTGGGGGCATGCCTTATGAGATAGGAGTGAGATGCACTCCTCTGCCCCAGTACTTTCACAGCTGCGCAGCACTTAGTGCCAGCTGCTACGTTTAGGCCTGCGCAATGGCGCACCCTTGACTTCTGCTGCATTGGCAGCTCGCCCTGACTTTTGGACATAGGGCATTTGAGCCCCTTTTGAGATGGCCAGTTGGCCAGGGGGACTGTGAGGTTTATAGGGCGCCAGGCCCTAATGTGATTATGTGGTGCTAGGAAATGTGATGCATGTAGTGTGATTCACGCATCCTGATTTATGCCTCTACTATGGTTTTTACTGTGAGGTTATGTGCTAATGTGATATTGTGGTGCTAGGAAATGTGATTCCTGTATTATGATTTACGCACCCTGATTTATATCTCTAAATGTGGTTTTATGATTGAGGTTGTGCCTTCTGTGGTTAGGTTTGAGATATTCTCTACTGTGTTTTATGCCCCTAATGTGAGTTATGCTTAGGAGGTTATTGTCTAATGCGTTTAGACTTATGAGATAATTGCATAATGCGTTTATGCTGGTGAGGTTGGCGCAGAATGTAATTTGCGCCTAATGTGATACTGTGCATAATGTGGTTTATATTACAGGATGATGCTGAGTACAGTGGTTACCAGTGATTACTGGTTGTACGTTTATGATGTGTGCTACATTTATTATAAGTTCTACATGTACTAAGTTCGCTTTGTGCTGGTTCTGACAGTGGTCCAGTTGGTCCTGTCAGGTGTAAATAATCCCTTGTAAATATGACCTAGTGCCAGGTGGCACAATGTATATTATGTGAGTACTATTCTAATGTGTTATGAGAATACAAAGGCTATTTTTGATATAACCTTGTGTGGAGTTCCTTTTGTGGTGTGCCTGGTATGTTGTTGCTGTGTGGGTGCGCAAACGCTTTACACATTGCCTCCGGGATAAGCCTGCCTGCTCGTGCCAAGCTACCAAGGGGGTGAGCAGGGGTTATCTTTGGCGTGTAACTCCCTCACCCTGACTAGAGTGGTGGTCTCTGCCTGGCTTTGGCGCAAGCCTTAGCCAACCAGAGATCCCATTTCTAACATTGGTTGTCAGCGGTGAGGATAGGACTTGCGTTTGCGCAGTACCACAGCGACAACTGGTTGCACTACAAGCTCTGCATTTTAGATAGTCACATGGAAAGGGATTATGGTGTCTGAGTTTGTTTTAAGTATCAGTTCATTGAAATATGTGTTAGTGTTGCACTATGAGTTGGGTGTCCTGCCAAGGACAGAAACCAGAGAATCTGGAGGAGTGACTGCCCTTGTGCAGACTGCTATCTTGGGTTGGCCTAAAGCTGAAGGAGGGACTGCCCTTGTGCCATCGTGCTATTTCTTGGGTTGGCCTGACGCTGAAGGAGTGACTGCCCCTGTGCTGTCTGCTATTTCTAGGGTTGGCCTACAGTGGTAACTTAATTGGCATGGAGTAACTAGCTCGGGAGGGTAGATTATCCCCTAAGTGCAGTTTTAGTTTCTGGTATCCCCAGTAAGGGTGGGATCCAGTGGTGGCAGCAATATGAAGTCCAGTGCAGGAAGTCCCATTCCCAGTTCCCAGAGTATGGTACCTGGTTCCCGGTTAAGAGGGGGATAGGTTGAGATTCAGGGACAGTAAGATACTGTCTCACCAGTCTGGGGGGGGGGAGAGTATGTGGATGAGTGTTCTGGTGCACTGGACGTTTGGGTGATTGGTTAGCATGGTAAATGGTGTTAAAGGGCTCTTCAATCTGTTTTGTCAGAGAGAACATGCCCCGTAATTGTTTTCCGGAGTCGCGCCAACACCCGTTGGAGTGTGTGAGTTCTTTGGTTATAAGGAGCTTGCATTGGGGAGTGAGAATAGAAGAATGGTGCAGGTGTCTTCCAACCCAGAATGGTGGAAGTGGTTCAGAGTAGCCCAGCTAGGTAACCTTATAGTGAGGAGGTTGTAGGGACTCACATCCTGTCTCGCAGGAGAAGGAGTGAGATTGGGCTGTGTCCCGAAGTGCCCGCACCTCAGTCTCCAGTACTGGTTGGTTCTTAGAGGGAACACCAGGTAGGGAGCCTAGTCTGTCCTGTTGGACCGTTCTTTGAGGGGGGTCTCCCCTTGTTAGGAGAGCTGGGAGTGTCTGTAATCAGGCCTCCATCAGTTCTAGTGTCTGGCAGTGCCACTCCTAAGTGGAGGGTGCGTAAGTCCAGATTGAGGGGTGAGAGGGGGAAAGAATCCTTAGTGGAAGAACCAGTGGGTCAGGGGCCAGCCAGAAGGGCTGAGTCACCAATGATTGGCCATGGTGACGCCACTTCTGTCCTGGGGCATCTTCACACACTGTCTGATGGACAGGAGGTCGTGAGCTCTGCGCCAGCAGACTGTCGCACGACACATTAGTTATGTGTCACTCTCAGGAAGTCCTGGTTCGCCGGGCAATTGTCTGACCAAAGGGTACCGTTCCTGGGTTGGGGAGCCAGGTTCAGGTGTTTCCTGACCTGGACGGCAGGGCGGCTGTAATCAGTGTCCTGGCCAGTTTGCCTTCTAGGGGTACCCCGTTGAACACAGGTGGGGCCCATCTTAAGTGAAGGGACCCTGTGTTTCCCAGAAGGGGTGGTGCAGGCCAAGCCAGGATCTTTAGGGTCCCTGGCTGAATGTGGTAGTACTACCCTGAGAGCAGGTGGGGCCCATCTTAAGTGAAGGGACCCTGCTCTACAGTGGGAGGGTGCAGAACTCTGGAAGGGGGTGCAGAGGGAGGGAGTCCTCGCCTCTGACCCCGGTGCAGCCGGTGAATTTGGATCCCAGGTGGTAGACCAGTTGATGGAGAGAGGTCCTGAACTGGTGGGAGAGTTGTGTTCTGGAGGGTGCTTCCCCTGGGAGGGTGCGGAACACCAGAAGTAGAGGTAGGGCGAGGAGACGCTTCACCCGTGACCTCTGGTCAGCCGGAAGGTGCGGACCCTAGGTTGAAGGATCAGTGGTAGTTTGGAACTACACTGAGAGGAAGAGTGGAGATTGGCTATTATGTGCCAGGGGTTACTGCCCCCCACTCTGTGGATTGGCAAGGACCAGTGATGTCTAGATGGCCTAGGGCCTGGTCCTGGCCGTGGACAACTAGAGAGTACCAGTGGGGTAGCCTAGTTGGGCCTGGGAGTTCTTTTTCAGAGGGAACCACATGGGTTCAGAGTGGCGTAGAACCGGAGGGTGTCCCTGCAGTGAGGGCCCGTGTCCTTGTTCTATCGCCCGAAGCAGGGAAGCCCATCAAGGTAGTGATTGGTCTGCCCTGCGTTTTGGCTGGAAGGGAGTTGTGTTGGACTTGGCCCTTTTTGGCAGGTTCACCCCTAAACTTTTTGCCTTGTCTGTAACCTGGTGTTGGTGATTTTAGGCCTCTGGGCACTTTCGCACTGTGGTCCAGTGGAAAGTGCGTGCGCTCTCTGTGTTACATTGGTGAGCTTGGCCTGCCCTCCCATAGGAATGCATGGGGGATTCCCTGATCAGTGTGTGTCAGTGGTAATTCCTGTTATGAGAGGAGCAGTGTGGTCAAGTCTGGTATGTATGAAATTGTGTGAATAAATGCTGCGCAATGGTGTGCGCAGATTTATTGTGGTTATTTTAGAAATGCCACTTTTAGAAGTTGGCATTTCTGTGTGCTATGTGTCTGCCTGCCTGATGTGAATTGCATGTCTGGCTTTGTGAGTGACAGGGGCTGAGAGGTGTGTGTGGCTCCAGGAGGGGCAGGGTGAGTCAGCGCTAGGCTGAATGGGACACCTGGGCTAAGGGTAGTGGGAGGAGTAATCCCCTGACTCTGAATAGGACTGTGCCCAGGCTGTACAATGCTGGCTCCGCCCCCTGTGGTGTGTCTGATCACCGAGCCCCCACCTGACAAAGGGAAGAGGAGCTTGGCAAAACAAAGTGCTCCAAATCCCCCCTAAACCAGTTCTGACTGGTACCCCCAAGCACTGTGCTGTGACACAAAGGAAAAGGGTGTATAAAAGAAGGGGCTGTGACCCCATGTTGGTTGTTCAGTTCTAGTCTTTGTGTGCTGTTCCTGCCGGGGTGTGCTGCTGCTGGGGCCCAGGGGAGGCTGCCATGAGGGCTTGCCTCCCTGGGCCCTGCACTGCCCCTTGATGCCTAAAGGACTTTTGGGACCCCTTTTTCGTGTCATCCTCCAGGACCCGTGCTGCATCTTTTTTTTGGCGCCCTGTGAGCGCTTTATTTTTTTATTTCGCCAGGAGAGAGGAGCTGGCGTTTGCAGCACTGCGCTGCAGGATGAGAACGAGGGAATCCCCAGCGTAGGGATTCCCCTGCAGTGTGCATGCCGAGCGGGTGCCCACCCCGCTCTTATGCCGCAAATCGTCTTGATTCTAATGCGGGTGCCCACCCCGCTTCTGTTTACTGGCGGGTGCCCACCCCGCGTCTCGGAAGAAATCACCGCCGCGGCCCGAGCCGCTTTTTAAATTCTCCGCGGGCCGCTATCAGCGCGACCCGGAAGACAGGCATAGTTGCCTGGTTGTGGGCGGGCCTTAGTACGTGCCCCCTGAAGTGACCGGGCCTCCCGTGAGCTGAGGGAGACCCGGGTGTTGCTGAAGCCAGGCGGGAGCCCACCCCGCACTGGCGACCCAAAGAGGAAGCCAGGCAGGTGCTCCTGTGATGAGGGCAGAGCCCCGCGTGATGATACGCCGCCAGAGAGACCGGGACCGCGACAGTGAGCAGGCCCCGGTGAGTGGAGCTGCCGCCCGGGCCGAAGAAGTCCTGCCCGACGCCCGGTGAGTGAGGGTTGGGCGGGACGCATGGCCGGCAGCTATTTTTCCTGAGCGGACCCGCTGTTGTGGGCCGCTCCAATGCAATTGGCATATTGTTGTTAAAAGGGCCAGAGGGGCCCGTGTTCTTGTGCTGGCCATTTCCCTGAGCGGGCCCGCCATCGCGGGCCGCTCCAACGAGGCAGGCATGTTTTGTTTAAAGCGCCAGTGCGCTCCACGATGGGGGCCAAGTTTATTGAGAAGCCCCGTGGGGGCCCGAGGGCACCGTATGCTGGGCCCCTCTTTTGATTTACAGCTGCCCCGCTTGCTAGAGGGCAGCTGCCACGTTTTGGGGGCATGTTTGTTGAGAGAACCCCAGTGGGGCTCCGAGGGCACAGTCGTGCCAGGGCCCCTTCCCATGATCCTCAGCTGCACCGCCCCAGCGCGGGCAGCTGCACCATTTTGCACATTGTTCTAAGGGCACCGGGAGTGTCCAGGCCTCATTTGATATTTACAGCTGCCCAGCAAGTAGTGGGCAGCTGCAACGTTTAGGCCACAGTTCTTTGGGGGCATGCCTTATGAGATAGGAGTGAGATGCACTCCTCTGCCCCAGTACTTTCACAGCTGCGCAGCACTTAGTGCCAGCTGCTACGTTTAGGCCTGCGCAATGGCGCACCCTTGATTTCTGCTGCATTGGCAGCGCGCCCTGACTTTTGGACATAGGGCATTTGAGCCCCTTTTGAGATGGCCAGTTGGCCAGGGGGACTGTGAGGTTTATAGGGCGCCAGGCCCTAATGTGATTATGTGGTGCTAGGAAATGTGATGCATGTAGTGTGATTCACGCACCCTGATTTATGCCTCTACTATGGTTTTTACTGTGAGGTTATGTGCTAATGTGATATTGTGGTGCTAGGAAATGTGATTCCTGTATTATGATTTACGCACCCTGATTTATACCTCTAAATGTGGTTTTATGATTATGAGGTTGTGCCTACTGTGGTTAGGTTTGAGATATTCTCTACTGTGTTTTATGCCCCTAATGTGAGTTATGCTTAGGAGGTTATTGTCTAATGCGTTTAGACTTATGAGATAATTGCATAATGCGTTTATGCTGGTGAGGTTGGCGCAGAATGTAATTTGCGCCTAATGTGATACTGTGCATAATGTGGTTTATGTTACAGGATGATGCTGAGTAAAGTGGTTACCAGTGATTACTGGTTGTACGTTTATGATGTGTGCTACATTTATTATAAGTTCTACATGTACTAAGTTCGCTTTGTGCTGGTTCTGACAGTGGTCCAGTTGGCCCTGTCAGGTGTAAATAATCCCTTGTATATATGACCTAGTGCCAGGTGGCACAATGTATATTATGTGAGTACTATTCTAATGTGTTATGAGAATACAAAGGCTATTTTTGATATAACCTTGTGTGAAGTTCCTTTTGTGGTGTGCCTGGTATGTTGTTGCTGTGTGCGTGCGCAAACGCTTTACACATTGCCTCCGGGATAAGCCTGACTGCTCGTGCCAAGCTACCAAGGGGGTGAGCAGGGTTATCTTTGGCGTGTAACTCCCTCGCCCTGACTAGAGTGGTGGTCTCAGCCTGGCTTTGGCGCAAGCCTTAGCCAACCAGAGATCCCATTTCTAACAACATTGTTCTGCATTCTGTCCATCAATTGTTCTTTTTGCGTTTGTCACCCCGAGTGGGACGGTTATGCCCAGAAGTGGGTCTTGTGCTCTCCATGCCACTGGAGTCAAGCTATCCTGGCTGATTAGGGGTGAAACCCCGAAACCGGTCCTAGGATGCTTGTTTCCAGTCCAGGGAAGACCTGGCCTGGCAGTTAGGGCTGGACTGTTCCCATTGGGCACAGGGTCAAGACTGATTTGCATATGGCTGGGTTCAAACTGGAATGGCATGGTGAGCAAAAAAACGATGGAATTAGGCCCAGATCTCTGTACTGGGGTGAATGTATGGCATTGTTCTGCATTCTGTCCATCAATTGTTCTTTTTGGGCCCGGCTCTGGGTCCCGTCTCTGGGTGCAAGAGGTTTCTGGGTCCTGGCTCTGGGTCCTGGCTCTGGGTGCAAGAGATTTCTGGGTCCTGGCTCTGGGGGCCCGAGATTTCTGGTGGCCTGAGGTCTCTGTGGGCCTGAGGTCTCTAGTGCTGAGGTCTATGGGGGCCCGAGGTCTCTAGGGGCCTGAGGTCTCTTAGTCATGGCACTGGGCGCCCGAGGTCTCTGGGGCCTGAGGTCTCTGGGGCCGAGGTCTGGGTCCTGAGGTCTCTGGGAGCCCGAGGTCTCTGGGGGCCTGAGGTCTCTGGGGGTCTGTGGTCTCTGGGTTCCGAGGTCTCTGGATGCCAGAGGGTTGGGTCCTGGCTCTGGGGGCCTGAGTTCTCTGGGGTCCCGGCGCTGGGGGCCTAAAGTTTCTGGGATCCCGAGGTCTCTTCGGGCTTGGCTCTGGGGGTCAAAGGTCTCTGGAGGTCCAAGGTCTCTGGGGGCCCAGTTCTGGGTAACAGAGGTCTTTGAGTCCCGGTTCGGAGTGCCAGAGGTCTCTGGGGCCCGTCTCTGGGGTCCTGAGGTCTCTGGGGGCCTGATGTCTTTAAGGCCTGAGGTCTGTGGGGGACTGAGGTCTGTGGGGGACTGAGGTCTGTGGGGGACTGAGGTCTCTGGGGGCCTGAGGTCTCTGGGAGCCTGAGGTCTCTGGAGGCCAAGGTCTCTGCGGGTCTGAGGTGTCTGGGTGCCAGAGGTCTGGGTCCTGTCTCTGGGGGCCCAAGATCTATGGGGTCTGAGGGCTCTGGGGGCCCTAGGTCTTTGGGGCCTGTCTCTGGGGCTCAAGGTCTCTGGGGGCCAAGGTCTCGGGGCGTCAGGTCTCTGACGGCCCGTGGTCTTTGGGGGCCCGAGGACTCTGGGGGCACAAGGTCTCTGGGGTCTGAGGTCTCTGGGGGCCCTTGGTCTCTGGGGGCCTGAGGTCTCTGGGGGCCTGAGGTCTCTGGGGGCCTGAGGTCTCTGGGGGCCTGAGGTCCCTCGGGCCCGCAGTCTCTGGGCGCCTCAGGTCTCTGGGGCCCGAGGTCTCTGGGCAACCGAGGTCCCTGGGGGCCCGAGGTCTCTGGGAGCTTGAGGTCTCTGGGGCCCGAGGTCACTGGGGGCCTGAGGTCTCTGGGTGCCAGAGGCCTGGGTCCCGGCTCTGGGTGCCAGAGGTCTGGGTCCCAGATCTGGGTGCCATTGGTCTCTGGGTCCTGGCTCTGGGGGCCCGAGGTCTCTGGGGGCCTGAGGTCTCTGGGGGCTTGGCTCTGGGGCCCCAAGGTCTCTGGGGCCCCGATGTCTGGGTCCCAGCTCTGGGGGTCTGAGTTCTCTGAGTGCCAGAGGTCTGGGGGCCCAAGGTCTCTGGTGGCCAGAGGTCTGGGTCCCAGCTCTGGGGGCCCAAGGTCTCTGGGAGCCCCAGCTCTGGATGCCTTATGTCGCAGGGGGCCAAAGCTCTGGATGCCAGGTGTCTCTGAGTCCCAGCTTAGTGTGCCAGAGGTCTAGGTCCCGGCTCTAGGGTCTTTATTATTATAAAGGAGGGGGCCGTGGGGGCCCCTCTATTGAGCCCCTAGGACCTCCACCTCCCTGTGGCTTTATTTTTACCAAAGGAGGGGGGCTTTCATATGCCCCGGGGACCACCACCTCCCAGGGCTAACTTAAATATTGTGGAGAGCGCCTGGACCTCGCGGGCTCTGGGGACAACCGCCTCCCTGGGGCAAAATACTTTCATTAAAGTGGGAGGGGGGCGCGTGTCCCCTCTCCCTGGGCCGATTTTGGTCCTTGGGACCACATCCCCCAGGGCATGGCCTGGGGGCCCCCCTCTCTGGGCTTATTTTGGCCCCAGGGACCCAAACGTCCGGTGCCCAGCCTCTTCATTGTGGGTGCCCTGAAGCCCAAACAGGGCACCCAGTCAACACTGTTGGGGACCGCAGAGGGAGCCTTGAGGCCCCCGCAGTCCCAGCCAGCTCCCCACCTCCTGTGGGAGCCGGGTATTGCTCTCACAGACAGGGAGCAGCAATACATGCAGCTCCCTGTCTGTGAGAGCAATCGCTTCATCTGTTTCCCTGCCCACTTAACAGGGGGCAGGGAAACAGACAAAACTCCACTCTCAGCAAGCGGTAGCGGTTTCACAGCTCTCGCTGAGTTCATGTTTGCTCTGACTTGACGGGAGCTGTCAAAGCTCCCGCTAAGTCAGAGCAAACAGCTATGTCCCGGGGTTGGGCACCCCAGGACATAGCAGGAGCCATCCACATCCCTGAAACCTATGGGTTTTTCAGTGAATTTCCAAGGTTTTTTAAATGCTGATTTCTAACTATAACATCCCTGAAAACCTATGGTTTTTTCAGTGAATTTCTAAGGTTTTGCAGAGTGGTGCAGAAAGGGGCTGGGCCTCCGACCAGCGCTCAGGAATTACGCTGTGTAGGACTTACAGGAGGCACCAGGAGGGCTACTTATCCTCAAAAGTCCCTCAGGAGTAAAGTGGAGTTCATCCCCAACCAGTACTATGCCAGGAGGCGCGTTTGCAGAGTGGTGGAGAAAGGTGAGCGTCGCCTCCGAAGACCTCTTAGCAATCCCACTGTGTGGGACTTACTGGAGGTAACAGGAGGGGCAGTTGGCCCCCAAAGTCAACCTTGGGGGCCAACTACTCCTCCTATTACCTCCAGTAAGTCCCACACAGCAGGATTGCTAAATTCTCAAAGCAGGCCACGCCGCCTTTTCCCACCACTCTGCAAACGCACTCCCTGGCATGCTCTTGGTTGGAGGATTAAGTCCCCTTGAATCCTGAGGGTCCCTGGGGGCCAACTAGCCCACCAGGTACCTCCAGTAAGCCCCACACAGGTGGATTGCTGAGACTGGTCCGGGCCACACGCCCTTTTTACACCACTCTGCAAACGCGCCTCCGGGCGCACTGCTGCTCGGGTGATGAAGTCCACTTTAGTCATGAGGTCCTCAGGACACAAGAGAACCTCATTGCCCCACCAGCAATGTGCCAAGAGGCGCGTTTGCAGAGTGGTGTAAAAAGGGGCGTGGCCTCAGACCACCTCTCAGCAATCCCACTGTGTGGGGCTTACTGGAGGTACCTAGTGGACTAGTTGGGCCCTAAGGACCCTTAAGATTCTAGGGGACTTAATCCCCCAATCCAGAATGCGCCAGGAGGTGCGTTTGCACAGTGGTGCAGGGAGGGGGCGGGACCTCCGGCGAGATGCCGGCTTCTACTTTTTTTAAATTATTGTTAGAAGGGGGCTGTGTTGCCCCCTTCTCTTAATATTTTGTGGGCCCTGGGGACCCCATCCCCCATGGCCTGACCCATTTAAATAAAAATAAAAAATTTAAACGGGAAGGGGGACCCCATCCCCCGGGGCATGGCTTTGTGTGTTTTTTTTTTTTTTATTATATATACGGGAGGGAGGCCGTGAGTCCCCCCTTCCCTTGGCCTCTTTTGGCCCTGGGGACCCCATCCCCCGGGGCCTGGCCTCTTTGTTGGGGACTGCAGGGGGAGCCCCAATGCCCCCGCGGTCACAGCCGGCTCCCCGCCTCCTGCGGGAGCCGGCATTGCTTTTGGACAAGGGGAGCTGCTAACATGCAGCTCCCCTTGTCCAAAAGCAATCTGCTTTGCTTCAAGGAAGCGAGAGCAGGTTTCCTGCTGTCGCTTCCACAAAGCAAAGCAGTGTTTGCAATGACAGGGCGGGAGCAGAGCAAACTGTAATGTCCCGGGGGTAGGCACACCGGGACATTGCTGGAGCTGGAGCCGGCCCCAGGGGGTGGCGGTCCCCAGGGCTCCTGGAGGGGGGGCTGCACAACCCCACTCCCAACGTAAACATAGCCCGGGGAGGTGGTGGTCCCCGAGGCAGTGTGGGGGGGCTCGAGCCCCCCCACACAGTTTTATAAAGTAGCCCCGGGAAGATGGCAGTCCCCGGGGCTTGGGGAGGCCCGCAAAATCCATTGCCCTATTGATTTGAAGCCCCGGGGAGGTGGCGGTCCCCGGGGCATGCATAATATATGAGTCCTTGAAGAAATCAATAGTCCTGGGCTAGGGAAAGTCCCACAGCCTAAGGGTCTGTTCTTCACGAACTCGTTGTCATGTTAGGGTGGACGGATGTCGGAGACCATGCCTGTATTTGGAGTGCACGGTTTAATGCCTAAATAAGGACTGGGATTTTATGCCTATATAAGGGCAGGGCGAATTGTGCCTATATAAGGACATGATTCTGGAAAGCCCGTTTATGGACACCCTAAGAGGAATACAACACCCACTCCACTTTCGTGTGTACGATGATACTAAAATGCTAAACATTTAAAATGCTAAACATTAAATGGAGTACCGCATATTTAAAAACTTTCTTAAAAGCATTAAAAGCACTAAAAAAAATTCTAGTAAAAATGCAAAAGGTACTGTACATATTAAGCAATGCTTTTTCATGTCAGGCATAAAGTTTGAATTCAAATGCAATTGGAATGAAAGAAGCAATAAAATTTACATGTGACAAAAAATGATCGATAAGTTGTTCAAATATCAAAGTCATTACATGTCATAAAATCAATGAACTGTTCTAGACACACAAGATGACTAAGTGTCCATGGAAGTACCGCAAAGTCTGTATTATAAGGCTAGTTCTACTTTAAGCAGATTGAAGTGCCATTTTCGTTCAAAAAAATGGGACAAAAAGTTCAATTTTGGTAGAGTTCTAAGTTTTTGAAAAATGAAGGTCAAATTGTTACTGCAGCTCTGGAACACTGTATGCTGAATCAGAGTCAGTTTGCGGGTCTGGTGTAAACATGAGATCATCTATTTCTATAGACAAAACATCATCCACTGTAGTTGGTGTTAGTTGGAACACCTCGTGTAGAAGATTAACTGCACAGAGATGTGAAGCATCGCTCGCAGCATATGTTGCAGTAGCAATGTTCGCGTCCGTTGTTACCTGTGTGCCTGTAGATCTTTCTCGTACCTCAGCAGCAGCCGGAAGCGTCTGTAAGATCTCAATGAATGCTGACATCAGGATTGGTAGCCGCTGGGGACAACACAGAGCATGGGCCGTTATCGGGACCAGCAAAGTATCGACATCCATTGGTGTGGCTGATGGATATGTTAGACAGGTGTCCAACATGCATTCTTCACCGCATAGCAGGCATCATAGAACAGGTAAGATGCAATCTTGCCAGATTGGTCTGAATGACAGGAACCACGTGGTATTCAGGTCCCATAGACGAGTCATGCCCAATAGCTGTACTATTCGCTCCCGGCACTTTCTTTCAAGGAGAGCTTTCTCCATTTCGCTCGGAGTGATGTCTGCGAATAGGCTGGCCATAGCGCAATAGCAGGAAGAGAAATAGAATTCCGGCAACAAGTGCTAGAATTAATGGTATGCCACCAAACACCGAATGTGCAAAGTTCGGGATGATTCCGAGTATTGCCTGGAAAGGTGCTAACAGACCGGAGCAGATGCTCTTAAATACATGCACAATTCCTGTTGTATCAGACATGTTAAAGATACGTGTTATCATTTCCACGAAATGTATAGGGCAGTTTGTACGTATTAAAGTCTGTATCTCAGCCGAAGTCCTTGCTACTTGTAGATCATAGGTTTCTTTGGCCGAGGTCAAAGGCACTGTTTGCTTTAAAAGCATGGCTTTCATTCTGCTCAAAGTATCAAATCTTATAAAAGAGACGTTCAGCGAAGGCCATAGAGGCGACTCCCTGACTGTGTCTATTGGGGGAAACAATACTTGCATACAGCAAGTGACCCTGGAGTTGACCGTTACTAGATATGGGATGCCTGGCAACATTCCGCAGCAACTCTGATCATTCAACATGAGGTAACTCCCATTAGAAAGTTGTCCAAACGTTGGATTAATCACAGCAGCTGGTGTACCCTGCTGATGGCAAGACAAATTTGCCACAGAACCATTACAAGCCCCGTGTAAAGAAATGTCCTGACATATAAGTGAACCGCTCAGTGCATGTTTACAGTTAGTACCACTCAAAAACACTTCACGATCCCCACTCCAACATCTATGTGTATACGGCAAATCCCAAGATGTCTTAATGTATTCCTTACCCAACCTTTCATATTTGCCTGCTTGCATTTGTCTGAGGCAATACTGAAACTGAAAAGTAGTCACAGGTAATGTTATTTTGCCATGAATAAGCCATTCTGTAGCTGGTTTTTCTGCCACTGTGAATGGTAATTTTTCCAGTTTTTCAATGCTCAGCACTGTATACCTTGCTTCTCTTTGTGCCAATTCGATCTGTTTATCAGTTAGATTGTATTCTGCAAACAGAGCTGATGTGTTGATAAAACGCCAAGGCACATAGCCCGCTCGCAAAGATTGCAGCGTCCAGCTTAATAACACTATAGAACGTAATTGAGATTGACCTTGTTGTAACATCGCCAAATCTTGTTCTAGAATGTCGATAGCAGAGGATACAATGCCATCCAATGAATATATTCTGGAGAACAAAGTTGTTAACCCATTGTCGACCACAGAGAGTGTTTTCTCTAAATTAATACGATCAATTTCACGTATTCGTTCTGCGGCCTCCATCTGTGACACTTTCCATGCTTCATTATAGGCAGCATAAATGCCGGCATATATGAAACGTTTTTGACGCGGTTTTCTTGGTCCAAGCAAGAATTCCCTAAGGTCTGCGTCCTCTTTAAGTAAGGATAAGTGTTGTTTCACATCCTGCAGTGTAGACTTATGCAGCCAATCAAGGCATAATTTTCCTACACTGTATGTTGTTACTACCCCGGATGCTGTCTTTGGACATATCTTGGGTCTGGCCTATGAATAGTAAAGCCCTGAGTTTTATTCAGGAATCTTTCCTGACAGTTGTTTGTGTCTGTGGGCCAGATCAACCATTTCTTCCAATCAGGATTAGATCTGTTGAGTTGTAGTATATTGTCAACTGTCACCACTGCCTTTGTATCGTTATCACTGGCAGGTGTTGGTACAGAAAGGTGTTTTCATCTCTTTGATCTTGGCTAATCCAAGACAAGATGTTTGTTGGACGGTTTCATTCAAAAACAGTATTTGTTCAGGGATGATACAGGCTCTAAATAAAGCTTCTATACCCTGTACTTGCCATTCTTTAGTACCCCAGACAGTTTTTGTGTCTATTGTGTCTTTCCATAAGTCGAAACCCTGTCTAGACAGTTGGGCAATAAATGCTGCAGAGTAAATCTGTTTTGTATTAGTTAACATAACTTTCAGTCCTGTTTTGTTTACCTTTTTATAGTAAAACGTTTCTGGATCAGATGTATTGTATCCTGAAAAATATGGAAACTTACTAGCAAATGTTTTTGTATCAAAATCTGTTTTATTGAATTTTTATCATCACAAGGAGGGCAATAAGTGCATTACATGAGCAACAAACACAATAAATACATTCCGCCCCGTTATACAGATAGCAGTTGACGGATACAGCTTTCACAAAAGGTCCATGGTGAAGTAATGTTGGCAAGAGACACGGCTTCATCGTGGCCCGTTGCATTCACATCTTTGCGGTGCTTTATAGTTGACCCTCCCGTGAGAAGAACAGAAAAAGGAAACTCAAGCGTTCCTAAGAAAAAAAATCAGAACTAAACCTTATCTGAGATGTCATGGTGCCAACTAGAAAAGAAAAGACATAAAAAGAGAAGGGAGAAGGTGAGCGCAGGGGGTGGGGGAGCCCCAGACCCCCACTTGGGTGATAGCCGCGCCGATAGGAGGACCGGTCCGAGTGGAGGTATTAAATGAGGAACAGATGGAGGGCCCTAAGCCGTGGGTGAAAAGCTGTCAAAGGAAGCCCCTCCGATAAATAGGAGACCAGCGGGGACCAAATGTAATCAAACCCTTTCCTGGTGTCTTCAATTATATCGGTCATGCGTTCCAGCGCTAAAACCCTCCAGAGCCTCGCATGCCATTGGGTTAAAGATGGGGCCTCGGGCTTCTTCCACGCTGCAGCGACTGCCATTTTGGTGGCCCCCAAACACAGCCACATCACTGATTTGTCCCCCTGCGTCTGTCGTTTCAACTTGGGATCACGGACCCCCAGTAGAACTTGCTCCAGGGAGCTGGGGATGGGATAGCCCAAGATAAGTTTAATTTGGGACAAGATTTCCTTCCAAAAAGGTTTAATAACAGGACAGTCCCACCAAATATGCTTAAAATCGCCCAACAGCCCACACCCCCTCCAGCACCGATCCGATGAGCCGGGGAAAATCTTATGGAGTTTCTGAGGGTACAGGTACCAATCGTACATGAGTTTATAGTGTGCTTCCCTGAGATACATGGAGCGGTTGAATTTCACAATGTCTCTCCCTAAGTGTTCCCAGTGCTTATCCTCCAGAGGAGTCCCTATAATAGCGTCCCAGAAGTGTTTGTAACGCGGCACCGTTCTAGGACTCATCGATTGGATTAACGCATAGAGATAGGAGATACATCCTTTGGAGGAGGAGCCAGATTGAACGAATTTCTCAATAGGGAGCAACTCCCTGGTGGCAGCCAGCCGCACTGAGGGCTGCAGCACCCAGTGTTTCAGCTGCAAGTAGTGGTATTCTTCTTTGGCGGATAGTGCAAATTGCTTCTTGCATTCTTGAAATGTGAGGAATTCCCCTTTGTCAAATAGATGAGAGATCATGTGGCACCCGCCCTCCCTCCAAGCCTCAAAGGGACTTTCTGATAATGCAGGGGGGAATGCGGCATTAAAATGTATAGGCGTGTGAGGTGAAGGGAAGGTCGTGAGATGTAGTTTGTTCGTGAGGATATCCCAAACCTTAAGCGTAGTGGACGTGGGTGTGCTAATATAGGCGTTGAGGGATCTGTCGTGCTTCGGCTTCCAAAGAAGGTCCCAAATGGTGCGTCCCGTGATCTGTCTGTCTATATGAAGCCAATGCTTCTCCGAGGCCCGCAGCGACCATTCCGTGATTACCCTAATTTGTGCCGCTCGGTAGTAGGACTGAAAGTCCGGTAAGGCCAAGCCTCCGTCTTTGCGAGGTCTAACAAGCAAATTATAGGGAAGCCGTGCTCGCTTCCCCTGCCAAATAAATTTGGTGAGCATCTGCCGCAACTGAATAGCCCTCCTTCCACCGGAATAGGCAGACCCTGGAAAAGGTACAGTAAGCGAGGGAGAACATTCATCTTAATGGCATTGATCCTACCCAACCAGGTGATATAGGTCACACTCCACTTTCCCAGGTCCGACTTTAGTTGTCGCAAAAGAGGGGGAAATTGGCTTTGTATAGGTCTTGTATTCGAGGAGTCAGCTTCACCCCTAAGTAAGTGATCTCCCTGCTAGTACAGCGGAACGGTGAACCCTCCTCAATCCCGCACCACTCCTCCATTGGAATTGTGAGGTTCATAAGGAAGGATTTGGTCAGATTGACCTTAAATCCCGCCACTCGTTCAAACGCCTCCAACTCCCCCTGGACAGCCGGTAGAGAGACTTTAGGGTTTGCCACTGGCAGAAGCACGTCATCGGCAAATAACGAAATCTTATGGTCATCGGAGCCGAAGCGTATGCCGTGGATCTCCGGATTCCTTCTGATCCTAAGGGCCAGAGGTTCAATGCTTAGGGCAAAAAGGAGCGGGGATAAGGGGCAGCCCTGTCTTGTCCCGCGAGCCAATCGGAAGGAAGAAGAGGCCACCCCATTAACAAGGACCCTAGAACTGGGAGAATGATAGTTAGCGCGCACCATCCCTATAAAAGTGTCATTGAAACCAAAAGCGCTGGAGCACTTGAAATAGAAAGGACCATTCTAAGCGGTCAAAAGCTTTCTCTGCATCTAGCGAGAGAAGCGCTGCTGGGATATTTTTCTTGTGAGCTTTTTCAATAATATGGATGATTCGCCGCAAATTATCGTGGGTTTGACGACCCTTAATAAAGCCGGACTGATCCGGATCTATGAGACCCGGGAGAATGGTTTCGAGACGCGTTGCCAGTATTTTGGAGTAAATTTTTGCATCGAGGTTGAGAAGAGCAATTGGGCGGTACGACGAACAGGCCGAGGGATCTTTCCCTGGTTTGGGGATCACTGCCACAATGGCTTCCCCCATGGAGGTAGTGACCTGTTGCGTGGTGGCAATAATGTTAAATAAGATAGTTAAGAAGGGAACGAGCTCCGGTGCGAAAGTACGATAGAAGTGGGCCGAGAAGCCATCCGGCCCTGGCGCTTTCTGGAGTTTGAGAGAATCGATTGCCTTCTGTACTTCTTCAGCTGTTATAGGCTCCGCCAATTCTTCGTTGGAGCTCGCCCCTACCTGAGGAAGGTCCAGAGAATCCAAGTACACCGACAGGTCGGCGTCCCTGGGAGCTCTGAGGTGTAAAGGGTTCTATAGAAATCCTCAAATGCCCCCGCCTTCCCCTCTTCTGACCTATGAGAGACACCCTTCTCGTCAATTATGAGTTTAACATACTCCTTCTCCTGTTTGGCCCGTAATTGGCGAGCCAATAGGGACCCCACTTTATTTCCGCCCTCATACCCCCGAGATTGTAGACGTAAGATGGTCTTCTCTGCTCTATTGGTATAAATGGCCTGTAGCTTTCCCTTTAGAGCTGTAACCCGCCGTAAGGCCGGTGCCGAGGGGTTGGCCTTATGGGTCTGTTCTGCCATTGTGAGGTCTCGTTCCAGTTGGAGGCGCTCCGCACATTGCTGAGCTCGTAAAGTAGTGGCCAGCTCAATGCACTTGCCGCGGACCACTGCCTTGAGAGCGTCCCAGGTAATTGCATGGGAAGTATCCTCAGGGACGTTCAGTTCAAGAAAGTCTCTAATGGCCATTCTTAGTTCATCGCGGAGGAGTCTATCCCTGCAGAGGAAGTTAGGGAAAAACCATCGGGCTTGTTTCAGACGCGGCTTGGGCCAAGTGATCGACACCTCCAAGGGGGCATGGTCCGACAGGCAGATTGGGTGAAATTGGGCTTGCAGTATAGAAGGAAGCAAGGATTGGCTCATAAAAACATGGTCGATACGGGAATACGTCCTGTGTGAATGAGAGAAGAACGAGTAATCTCGCGTCGTAGGATTGGTGTCCCTCCATACGTCCATCAACCCCATTAGTTGGAGCTGTGAACGCATCGCCTTTCCAAACGCCCCTCCAGGAGCCCTGTGTGAGTGTGTCGTGTCCATGTCAAGATCCCAGACTAAATTGAAGTCCCCCATGAGGATTATGTCCCCCTGAGCAAAATTCTCCAGAGCCATTAGGAAAGAAAGAACGAAATCCTGTTGACCCACGTTAGGGGCATAGAGAACCGCGAACGTACATTGGCGGCCTCGTAGTTCTCCCTTGACCATTAGGAATCTCCCATTTTTGTCAGTTTTGGTGTCGGAAGCCTGAAAGGGGACCCCTGAGTGAAACAACAGTGCCACCCCATTATGTTTCGAAGAGTGTGAGGATCGGAATATGAGGGGGTAAGCTTTGTGACGGAGCCTGTGATCGTCAGATCTTTTGAGGTGTGTCTCCTGTAGAGCCACTATTTGGATGTTGTGATCTATCATGTATTTCCAGAGTCGCTGGCGCTTGTTAGGAGAATTTAGACCCCGGGCGTTCCAAGATACCAGTCTAACCGCCATGTGTGTTGAAAAAAAGAGGTTTCCCCATAAGCACAGGCCCCCACCGACGAGACCCAGCTGAAGCCCTCCCCCCCCGCCCCCGCCCACAACCAATATAAGTATAGGCACCATGACATCTAACCAAAGTAAAAAACCTCAACAAACATTTAAAATGAGTGTGTGGGGTCCCCCTCCTAGAGGGGAATCCCAAAAACAAGATACACTCTAGGAGCATCACCATTTCCCATCCCCCAGCCCTTGTCATAGCAAAAATCAAGGCATTCGTAGCTCAGAGAAACTTTCCGCCCCCCTCCCCCAAACCGAGCATCTGCCACCAAAGAACCTAAGAACTATGTAAGGAGTAAACTTGACTATGTCCCATGTGAACAACTCCAACTGGCAGTATTGAGCAAACCCCGTGGATCACCACCCGACCTCCCCAGACCCCCCCCCCCGTCGTCGGGATGTGAAACACCCCTTAACCTGACACCCCAATTACAGTTAGCTCACACTTGTCCATGTCGGGCGCCAGAGTAGAGGCTCAGGTGTCGTCCGGGCTCTCACGTCCCCCCCGAATGCAGAAGATGCAAGTCCTCCACTCCATCCAGATCTCCAAAAACTTCCCATCTAACCTACTCATGGGTACAGGAGAGAGGCGAGTAAAAACAGCCCCCAGGCAGACGTACCGACCATCAGAGGGACGCCCGGGTGACCAACACTCCTACAGTACCAGGCAATGGGGATCTCGCTGCTCTCTCGCACTTTGGCCTCATTCTGGAGCTTTAGCATTTTTCCTGCCCATTCTGTGCCACTGTCCACCGCTGCGTCGATCCGGACGGCCTTCCTCCACAGGATCTGGTGCAGCTTTGGGAAGTTCCAGACCCAGCAAATCCGCCGCCTCCGAGAGCTCCACACAATGCTGCTGCTTGTTTTGCCACAGGAAGGCAATCCCAAAGGGGTATGTCCATCGGTACCTGATGTTCTTCTCTCTGAGGTGTTCAGTAACAGGTCTGAACTGCTGGCGACGCATAAGAGTGGCCTGAGCGACATCCTGGTAGAGGGTACACATGGTGTTTTGAAAGGTAAGTGTGTCGGAGGCCCTAGCTTTTTGCAAGACTAATTCTTTTATCTTGAACGAGCTAAACTTAGCCAGGACATCCCGTGGGCGACGGTTCTCGCCTAGGAGGCGCGGGCCAACTCTGTGCACTCTTTCCAACCGGACCTCCGGGCCATCCTCCCCAAGGGCAGAAGAGAAGAGGCCCACCATGAACGCCTCCAAGTCCGGTCCCTCGCAGCCCTCCTCCAGGCCCCGGACTCTGATATTGTCGCGGCGAGAGCGATTTTCCAGATCCTCGCATTTGAGTAGTGAATCGCGGAGGTGCCTGCGGAGATCAGCCGTGCTTTCTTCCAGAGACGTAAGCCTACCCACCACCTCCTGTTGTTGCGCTTCCAGATCAAGTGTACGTGTACCCACGGAGTCCACATCCGCCTGGACAGACACTAGTTTCTCACGCATCTCCGCGCGGAAGGTTTCGAAAGAGGCTTCCATATCTGCCTTGATGTCTGCCCGTAGCTCAGTGCGCAACTCCTGCTTGAAGTCGCGCAAGGAGGATAAGAGATCTTCTCGGGTCAACGCCATGGTCGCACCCTCCTCCGCCGTCCCCCTAGCAGCCGACGTGAAATAGTTTGAAACCCTGTTATTGGGGTTCTTCTTGGGTGGCATAGGGTGCTCTCCGCACTGTCAGCACTCGGCCGCCTCCCGGTACGTGGAATTTGCACCTTCCCAGCAGCCGCTAGTAGGGATCCCCTTGCTCACTCCTCCGCTCTAGGCACCACACTACCTCCCTGCTCCTGATGCCAGGCCAAGTCTGCCTCCGGCGCCCCACCCCTCATCCCACGCAAAACAACAGGCTCGGGGTATGATGGCACCGATCATCCACCTCAGCGCACTCCTTGACCTCTTCCAGCAGGGTACTTATCCTCACTTCCAAGCGCCTAGCCGGGGTCACAAACTAGTTAGAAAAGATGGCTCGGCAGCCATGCCAGGGTCAGGCAACTCCCCTCCAAGCAACTCCAGTGGAGATCATCTGTCCCCCTCGAATGGCTGCTTTGTCTCCGCTTAGTGTCAGTTTATTGGCAGCCTCGTGGGGAAAAGGGGCAAGCAACTTCTCCAAAGCCCCCCCTGGGCACAGCCAGCGACCCACGATAAATGCAGACTTACACAGTGTGGTGGGGTCTGGATCTGCCGAGCCGAGCGCAGCCGGGCCTTCTGTTTATTGCAAATCCGGAGGGGAGGGGGGGGGGGCAGTTCAGCAGTGTGCAAGGCGGCCGTTACCTGCGAAACCGCCAAAGCCGAACCTCTCGACACAGCCATCCGCCATCTTGTGTAAGTCGCGGGCGATTCCGCGCACCCTCTCAGGCCGCCCCCGGAGGTCCCCGGGAAGCCCGTACACACAGGCGCGCTCCTCCGATATCGCGGCAAGGTCGTCTAGAATGCCGCCTCAGGATGCTGCATCGGGAGCTCAGCAGTCCCGCGCTCTCGGGGCCCGGGTGTCCGCCATTTCCCTCCGGTCCGCCGCATCGCCACCGTCTCACCGGGCCTCGATCTAGTGCGCTCCGGGTCCCTAAAGGGTGCCGACAGTTCCCCCGGAGTCAGCGCCACAGCTGCAGCTCAAAGCGGCATCCGCCAAACCGGGAATATGCCTTGTTGCCTCGTTACTAGCAGGGCCTGGGAAGAAGCCGATCGGAATCACGTCCGATCAGCCATGTTGGTTGGTCACGCCCCCCAGCAAATGTTTTTGAACTACCTTTTGGTGGTGTAGGACAATGTTCCCATTGGTTAAACATAAACACATTTCTTGGATATGCAGTTTTATGCAAATAATGATGACCATAGTGGTTATAACAATACATTTGTTCATAGTCTGATGAACCCTCTAAATATTCATTTTTAGAAAATGCAGCAGATTTTTCTAAGTCAAACATTATGTCATTAACAGTCTCGAAGTCCCAATCATCTGAATAGGTACTTGACGTAATTAGATCACTTAGTGAAATTTTAAACAAATGTGGAATGTTCAATTGTTCAGTCGGGCCGAAAATTTCATAATCCGTTTTGTCCCACACTATACCATCCTGTATAGGAACAGCTGTGATGTTCACTGATGACAAGTCTCTTGCTTCACGATGGGAAGATTTATGAGGTTTCAAAAGTACGTTTACGTCTTTTCCTTCAGTGTTCACATGGATGTATCTGCCACTTATAAGCACGCTTACAGTTGTTACCAAAGCTAGCCAGAGCAGGAAAACAAAAAGTCCAGATGTAATCCAGAGTTCAATCCATGGAGAAACCAGATAAGTCTTTTTCAGAAAGTGAACAAAGTCTTGTACTTGCTGCTTGAGTTGGAATGATGCTGGCGTCGTTTCAGGTTCACTTGGATCTTTTGAGAACGTATGAAAGTCAATGAAATAACCAGAAGCAGTTCTGTCAATTGTTGGAATTGCATCAGGATTTGTAGAAATCACAGGAACCAGTTCATCACTTGCCACGTTGGTGTAGACAGGTGTATTTGGACGAACTGTTAATTGGTTGTCAAGAGGGATGAGTTCCATAGCTTGGTTGCTTAGTCCTTCATCAGTTACAGCTGAATTCTCGATGGTTATCAGTCTTTCAGTCTGAACCTCTTGGATAGTAGCGAGAGGAGTGCGTCTGCTACTAGGTCGGAGTCCACGAGGCCTACTGTTTAGTATTGGCCACATACTGTGGTTTGATGAGGTCGATGGACACAAATCTTTTCTCCTTTCTTCCAGCAAGGGGCGGCAGAAGTACTGTTCTTGTTCCTTGAACTGCTAGAACCGGTACTGGTTGTCTGTAAGAAGGTCCAAATTCCTTCTTGTCCGCAATTTTTTCTCTGACTAGATCCCTAACTTTTGGAATCCAGACAGGCCTTGCTGGGACCGCCGATGTTTCCCCAGTGGTGGTTGGCTGTAGGAATACGTTGCTTTGTTTTGTTCTTAATTGATTCAGATCCTGTAAAACAGCCAAACGATCTTTGATATCAAATGGTTTATTTTCCACCAATGTGCCTACGTGTTCAAGGTCTGGTACCCACATTCTTGTCCCAAATAGGACCTCATATGGAGTGACCCCCCTAGAGAACTTCTTGGCAGGTTGTTCAATGAGCGCTGTACCCCATTGAGGTGTTTGACCCACCCATCACCCAAACCTAATACCCTAGCTGTTATAGACTGCTTTATGTCCCGGTTTTTCCTTTCCACAACCGAATTTCCCTCAGGATGGAACGGAGAGGAGTACCGCAATGCAACGCCCAGACTGGCCATGGCTTCTTTGTAAGCCCGAGAGCTAAACGCAGGACCCTGGTCAGAATGTAGCGTGCCTATTGCATATGTGCCGATAAAGACTCGCAAATCTTTTATAACAGTTCGAGCGTCAGCCGAGCGCTGAGGCCATAACCATAGGAACCTATATTCAGTATTTGTGGGAATGCCTTTGTCCAGTTGGACGCAGGCGCGTAGATAGTCTAATGCTGTCCAACAGTGGTGTCTGTACTGGGGTGCCGCATTCGCAGCATGGTGTCTGGTGGCTCTCTCGCTGTAATTTACAGTCTAAGCAGTTGTTGATGAATATGTGAATTTCTGTATTCATTCCAGGCCACCAGTACATCTCTTTTAATGTCAAAATTGTTTTAGAAATCCCTTGATGTGACAGACCCTCCCCCAAATGTGTTTCATAAATCAAGGCTGCTCTACGTTCCATGTTTGGAATTACCCTATCCCCCACTCCAGGGATTCGAGCAAAAGGAACGTTGTTCGCATCAATTACATAAGAGTACTTGAGTGGAAACTTTTTGGTAACGCTGCACTGCTGCCCTTGCTCGAAGCATTGACAGCCAACATTATCTCACCGTCTATTTTTGTTTTTGAACGAGTGATCGCAGCTACGGAAGCCGTCTGAACAGCCCCCTTTGCGGCTTCGTCAGCCAATGAATTCCCTGCAACGTGAACGCCATCACGTTGATGACTCAGTGTGTGAATCACCTGAGCCTTTGGTAGTTCGTTTTTCAACTGAACTACTTGTTCCCAAAGCATTTTATGCTTTATTGTGCCACCTTTCGCATCTTTGAAACCATTTTCAAGCCAGTTTCGTATATAGTCATTATACGATTGAACACAGTAAAAGGAATCGCACACTATCAGTGTGGGGAATTCTCGATCCGTACTTTCAAGTGCCAGTTTGAATGCTTGTAGTTCAGCTCGCTGAGCTGTACAATCCCCTAGAGATTGAGTTTTTGTGACCATAGGTCTGAAGATGCCATTTCGCATGCGACCTTTAACGATTGCACACGCTGCACTGTAAGCTTGCTTACTCCCTGTTGCGGGTTGTGCTGATCCGTCAGTGTAAATTATGAATTCGTACTGATCGAGAGGCAGAATCTCAGTGGGCAGAGGACTTTCTTGTTCATATTGCAGGAATGCTTGTGTTTTTAAATCTGGATCAAAAACATATTCAACATCTGTTGCAGCAAGAGAATTAACCCATTGTATCCATCTTGGATGTAATGCTTTAGCATTTGGAATGCTTGCTTTTGTGACCACTTCTAAAGCTGGTACCGGGGTTACGACAAAAATGCGTTTCCCTTGGGCTAAGGCTCTTTCTTTTGCTACAGCGGTTTGAACTGCTGTCAGAATTTTTTCAGTGGAACTGAAGCGCATTTCCGCTTGTGTGTACAAATGGGATTTATATGCGATTGGTATTTTCTCACCCTCATTGAAGGTTAAGTAAGTGAATCCACATTGACCCGAAATTATTCGGATCACCAAATTTCTTTGACTTACACGTGTTTGTAAGTGATTTGTTGCTAACATGTTAGCCTGTAGTGAACACAAGATTTCTGTGTGTTCCTGTGTCCAGTTTTTGATTGAAAAATCAGGTTTGATTAATGCGTAGAGAGGTTTAACCCTTTTTGCGTAATTTAGAATGTATGTTCTTCCAAAATTTAGGAAACCCAGGATGGATTGTAAGTGTTTTAGCGTCTTTGGAGGTTGGAGCAGCGCACATTTCTCTAGAAAGTTAGCTGCCAAGCTCTTGCCTTCACTTGAAAGCTCATATCCTAAAAACAGGAGATTGAGATGGGCAATTCGGGACTTTTTAAAGTTGAACTTGTAGCCCTCAGAGGCAAAACCCAGTATAATGGTGCTCACCCTGTTCAAGTGTTTTTCCAGGTCATCGTCCGTCAGATAGATGTCATCGACATAGGACAATGCCTCGTTGTCATAAATTTGTAGTAACTCCGTTACCCTCGCTGAGAATAAACCTGGGCTGTTCTTGAACCCTTGTGGGAGTCGACAAAAGTGACGCTGGGTCCCCATTATGGTACCTACTTTCAGGTGCTATATTTTGACAAAAGAACCATTTGAGATGTCTAATGTTGTTTTGTATTTTTTATGCACAATGTTATTCATTAATGCTGTGCTATGTGCATTTTGCACTGCAAAAGTTTTAGAACAAGTGTTTAAGTGTCTGTAGTCCAAAACTAGACGATATGTATTGTCTGGTTTGGAGACAGGAAACAAAGGATTGTTCATTGAGGAGGTGCATGTTTCAATCACCCCTTGGTATTCAAGTTGATCTAAGATCTCCCTGACCTGTTTTTTTGCTTCTTGCTTTATAGGATAATGCCTTTGTGCAGTTGGTTCATGTTTCAGATTTATTTTATGGTGAGGTGAATCCTCGTCCCTTCCTACATGATTTTTATATAATGCTGGGGCCTGGGCTACTGCCCACTTCCTGGCATATGTATATCTTAGATGCATTGGTATATGGTTGGAGAAGGCAGGCATAATAATGTCTTCGCTGTGTGGGCACTCCCTGACAAATTGTGGTGGCCAGTCCTTTTCTGCTAGAAGTATGTCATAGCCCTTTGATAGTCTTTCCCAAAAAAGTGCTTTCACCTGTCTAGTTTTGTCTCCCTCCATCCGGAGTGTTATGTCATATAACTTTTGTGGAGTACTAACCCTGGTGTCTACAGTCTCTACTGTAATGTACTCATTCAAGTCCACTATCGCCAGAAGTTCCTTCAGGTTCTGGCGAGCTATTGTGACTTCTGCTGCACTGTCCAGCATTGTCTGAGCCCATTCTCCGTTCTTGAGTTGTGTTCTCAGTATTCTCTGCATGTCTGATCTTCACACCTGCTACTTTCTTTTTGGAGAATTGAGGTTTAGCTTTAGTTTTTGGAGCGTGTTTGTCGTCTTTCGATTTCACGCGTTCTTCTCTATGTTCTGTTCGTCCTCTTCTTTCCGAAGTCTGTGATGAGATCTGAAAGGGACGAGAGGAACGTGTATCAGTATCTTGATACCTATCAGGTTTTCTCAAATTATCCCTATTCCTGAGGTTATACCTCCTTTCAGAGGGCTCCTTTTGAGGAGACCTACCTCGGCATTGAGAACGTTTCTCGTTTGAATTTTGTTTATTGGTTTCGTACTTCTTTTTAGAAGATGTAGGAGTTTGTTTAATTGAGTCCTTCTCAGGACTTTCAGATAGTTTTGGTTTAACTGGTCTTCCACCCAAACTATCTCTGCCTAATTCTGCATAAGATTGTTCTATTATTCTGGGTAGCTCTGTCTGATGTTCTGTAACATCAAATTCCCTTAACTTTTGGCGGATCGCCACTGCTGCTGCCTCCCCTTTAATATTAGATAATATTATTGTTGAGACCTGGTCGAAATTTTTCAGTAATTTCATACCTAAATTTAGAGCAGGCTCTGCCCCGTATTCGTTTTGAATTTGTTTCAGGACATCAGGTATTACCGCAATTGACGGAATGCCGTGTGTTTTAGTATAGATGGCAGCAAAGACTGAGCCCCAAGTGGTGCAGTCTTCCAGTTGTGGTGTGATCCCCATCGGTAAACTGATTGTCAGTATTCTGTGTTTCTCATAAGGGCTAGTATTTGGAAATACTGCTTCGATTTGAGTAATTTTTTGAGCTATCCAGAATGGAATTTGCTCACGTTTTGTGGGCATTTTACCCATGACTGCGTATAGAGTCTGTGGTGTAATTTTTAGAGTATTCCCCTGGTGAGGGGTTTAATTTGGAATTGTTAATGGTGGTTGGACTGTGAAAGTCCGCATGACATATTGGACCAATTGTCTGTAGATTTTTATTAACTCTGTGAGTTGAGTAAGTAGTTCCTCATCTGACATTATGTCAAGTTCAGGATGAGGTGTGTAGCCGGCTAGAATCGGCCATGTTGCTCCTGGTCTACCTAGTGGACCGAGCCTGGTAATGTTTCTGTGATGTTTTAGGGCGCCTTTAAACCAGAGCTGATGCTCCTGGTATGTTAATGGAATCTCAATATCCTCAAAAGGTATGTATTCCTCTGGTGGTTCATCTTCTTTGTAGAAGTGAAACATGTGTGTTACTGGATTGGATTCAGGAAGTATTACCCATGAATAGAATACCTCTGTCTGAAAGGATTCGTGTGCCTCTATCACGAAAACTGCTCTACCTCCTCTTGGTGGTAGGCCATGTTTTATAAGTTTTAGAGTAATGGCTCTTCTTAAGTTTGGAGCGATGTCAATGACACCCTCCTCTGCTTCATTTAAACCGGTATTGTTAAAAAATGCTGGTTGGGCTGGATCAGCCGCAGCTACACCGTTTCCGGCGTCTTCATTCATTTTGTTTTTTGAAAAATGTAGAACAAGTTTCAAGGAAACAAAGATAAGGTGCACAATATTTGTGGAACACTGTATCCTTCAACGTTGAACAACCCAAACAGCTAATATATAGGGTACTGCCCTATGTAGCCTTGGTGGATATTTAACCCTGCCCACTCCAGACGTCTTTTGGAGTACATGGGTAGGGGTCTCTGAGAGAAAAAGCACGGCTGAGTTACTCAGTATCTAACGTTGAATTACCGCCTTACCAAACCGTTGGGCGCCATGTAGTGTAGCTCCTATTTCCCTAATAGGCTCTGCGCATTGGAATAATATATCCTATAGGTTTGACATAGGACTAAGGTCAGTATGTCCCTATCGAGTATATTAAACTTAATTACTTGTGCCAGCTAGCTCAGAGGCCACTAGAAACTTCTTGACGACAAGAAGGGAGTAGTTTCTGGCAGCCGCAAAACATGACCACTTTGTTTCTCTTTAGAATCAGAACGTGTCCCAGAGTCGTAGAAACAATAGATAACTATTTCACTCAGCTCAGTCGTGCATGCTTAGTTTTCCTCAAAGTTACACAGAAAGAACAGACGGGCGTTTCAATAAAAGATTTATTGAACAGTCTTGTTTCTGGTGTAAGTAAAATGTGCTGTTACGATCACAAGACAGTACGCGAGATAAATAATGTACAGGGTGAGCAGTAGAAATAAATAATACTGCGATAGCATTATCTTTTTAGCATATATGCATTTACATAAAATGACACAGACTAAAAATGCGAGTACTCATACGATGCGTTTCTAACCTAGTTCTACCCCAATGACCCTAACCTGTCCTAAGTGTAGGGAGAGGTATGAAGTAGGCGAAGTATTCCTCACTATAGTATACTAAGAGTATGTTAAGCCTAGTATGCCTAGTATGCCAAGAGTCCCTCTAGGTTCTAGTCAGCTCCATACCTGAAGAATGAGAGAGGTAGGAATTGCTTGCCAGACTCGAACTCCAACACCCCGCAAGGGAAGTCAGATCACTGGAAGCTGGACTCTCTGCATGCAGGAATGACAGCGTCTTCTCAGTGCGTCCGGCCGGGAAACGGGCTCCTCTGAAGTCGAGGTCTCCTCTGATTTACAGAGAACTACCTAAGAATGTTAGCATTGACGTGAGTCGGACAGCGGAAGATGTCATGAATGAACCCCTAAGGAATAATGGTTCATGCATAATATATGAGTCCTTGAAGAAATCAATAGTCCTGGGCTAGGGAAAGTCCCACAGCCTAAGGGTCTGTTCTTCACGAACTCGTTGTGACGTTAGGGTGGACGGATGTCGGAGACCATGCCTGTATTTGGAGTGCACGGTTTAATGCCTAAATAAGGACTGGGATTTTATGCCTATATAAGGGCAGGGCGAATTGTGCCTATATAAGGACATGAATCTGGAAAGCCCGTTTATGGACACCCTAAGAGGAATACAACAGTTTAGTATGTATGAAATTGTGAGAATAAATGCTGCGCAATGGTGTGCGCAGATTTATCATGACTGTGGGGGAAATGCCACTTTTAGAAGTTGGCATTTCTGTGCGCTATGTGTCTGCCTGCCTGATGTGAATTGCATGTCTGGCTTGTGAGTGACAGGGGCTGGGAGGTGTGGGTGGCTCCAGGAGGGGCAGGGTGAGTCGGCGCTGGGCTGAATAGGACATCTCTGCTAGGAGTAGTGGGAGGAGTAATCCCCTGACTCTGAATAGGAGTGTGCCTGCACTGTACAATGCTGGCTCCGCCCCCTGTGGTGTGTCTGATCACCTAGCCCCCACCTGACAAAGGGGAAGAGGAGCTTGCAAAACAAAGTGCTCCAAATTAACCCTGGGCGTAGTACTACGCGTAGCTACGCGAAGTACACTTTGAACTAGTGCGTAGCTGTGTGCTTGTCTGCACTGTGCAATAATTGCAAACGGCATCTTGCACAGTGCAAGTTATGGTAAAATAAGTATCTCTGTCTTTATATGCTAAAATGCATATAGTCATTTCACAAAAGTGAAAACAATAAATTAACTAGCAGTGAGAGAGGTGATGATTTTGGGATCCTCCCTAACGTAGGGAGAGAACCAAGCAGATGCCTTGAAAACAAAAAGCATATCTTGTTGAACGATTCAGTGGTGGTCCCATCCTCTTAGGACCACCCCAAGCACAGTTATTGGCAAAAATACAATCCCAACCAAAGGCCCTGCAAAGCATTATGGGATGAGATTAGCAGTGGGCAGTGAATATTATAGTATCCAATATCAAAATAATTCTACAAAGAGCTGCAGTTCAACTAGTCGTTACTAGATGTCCCTCACGAGTCAAATGCAAAAGCTTCATGAAAGGGTTTCAATGCTTTTGCATTTGACTCGTGAGGGACATCTAGTAATGCGTTTAGACTTATGAGATGATTGCATAATGTGTTTATGCTGGTGAGGTTGGCGGAGAATGTATTCCACGCCTAAATGTGATACTGTGCATAATATGGTTTATGTTACAGGATGATGCTGAGTACAGTGTTTGCCAGTGATTACTGGCTGTGTTCTACGTTTATGATATGTCCTACATTTACTAAGTTAACTTTGTGATGGTTCTGACAGTGGTCCAGTTTGCCCTGTCAGGTGTACATAATCCCTTGTAGATATTACCTAGTGCCAGGTGGCGCAATGTATATTATGTGATTACTATTCTAATGTGTTATGAGAATACAAAGGCTATTTTTGATATAACCTTGTGTGGAGTTCCTTTTGTGGTGTGCCTAGTATGTTGTTGCTGTGTGCGTGTTGCGCAAACGCTTTACACATTGCCTCCGGGATAGGCCTGACTGCTCGTGCCAAGCTACCAAGGGGGTGAGCTGGGGTTATCTTTGGCGTGTAAATCCCTTGCCCTGACTAGAGTGGTGGTCTCTGCCTGGCTTTGGCGCAAGCCTTAGCCAACCAGAGATCCCATTTCTAACATTGGTTGTCAGCGGTGAGGATAGGACTTGCGTTTGCGCAGTACCACAGCGACAACTGGTTACACTACAAGCTCTGCATTTTAGATAGTCAGATGGATGGGGATTATTGTTTCTGAGTTTGTTTTAAGTAATATTTCTTTGAAATGTGTTTTCTTGTTGCACTATGAGTTGGGGGTCCTGCCAAGGACAGAAACCAGAGAATCTGGAGGAGTTTTGTACTGCCCTTGTGCAGTCTGCTATTTCTTGGGTTGGCCTACAGTGGTAACTTAATTGACATGGAGTAACTAGCTCGGGGGGGGTAGATTATCCCCTAAGTGCAGTTTTAGTTTCTGGAATCCCCAGTAAGGGTTGGATCCAGTGGTGGCAGCAATATGAAGTCCAGTGCAGGAAGTCCCATTCCCTGTTCCCAGAGTATGGTACCTGGTTCCCGGTTAAGAGGGGGACAGGTTGAGATTCAGGGGCAGTAAGATGCTGTCTCACCAGTCTTGTGGGGGGAGTATGTGGATGAGTGTTCTGGTGCACTGGACGTTTTGGGCGATTGGTTAGCACGGTAAATGGTGTTAAAGGGCTGTTCAATCTGTTCTGTCAGAGGGAACATGCCCCGTAATTGTTTTCCGGAGTCGCGCCAACACCTGTTGGAGTGTGTGAGTTCTTTGATTCTAGGGAGCTTGCATTGGGTAGTGATACTAGAAGAATGGTGCAGGTGTCTTCCAACCCAGAGTGGTGGAAGTGGTTCAGAGTAGCCCAGCTAGGTGCCCTTATAGTGAGGAGGTTGTAGGGACTCACATCCTGTCTCGCAGGAGAAGGAGTGAGATTGGCCTGTGTCCCGAAGTGCCCGCACCTCAGTCTCCAGTACTGGATGGTTCTTAGAGGGAACACCAGGTAGGGAGCCTAGTCTGTCCTGTTGGACCGTTCTTCGAGGGGGATCTGCCCGTGTTAGGTGAGCTGGGAGTGTCTGTAATCAGGCCTCCATCAGTTCTGGTGTCTGGCAGTGCCACTCCTAAGTGGAGGGTGCAGAAGTCCATATTGATGGGTGAGAGGGGGAAAGAGTCCTCAGTGGAAGAACCAGTGGGTCAGGGGCCAGCCAGAAGGGCTAAGTCACCAATGATTGACCAGGGTGACGCCACTTCTATCCTGGGGCATCTTCACGCACTGTCAGAGGGACAAGAGGTCGTGAGCTCTGCGCCAGGCAGACTGTCACACGACACATTAGTTATGTGTCACCCTCACGGGGGGGGCATGCGTGCTCCCCATGAAGTCCTGGTTCGCCGGGCATCTGACCAAAGGGTACCGTCCCTGGGTTGGGGAGCCAGGTTCAGGTGTTTCCTGTCCTGGACGGAAGGGCAACTGTAAACAGTGTCCTGACCGGTTTGCCTTCTAGGGGTACCACTCCAGTTGGGAGGGTATAGGGCTCTGGAAGGGGGTGCAGAGGGAGGGAGTCCTCGCCTCTGACCCCGGTGCAGCCGGTGAGCTTAGATCCCAGGTGGTAGACCAGTTGATGGAGAGAGGTCCTGAACATGTGGGAGAGTTGAGTTCTGGGGGTGCTTCTCCTGGGAGAGTGCAGAACCTCAGAAGGGAGGTAGGGTGAGGAGACGCGTTTGCCCATGACCTCTGGTCATCCTGAGGGTGCGAATCCTAGGTTGGAGGATCAGTGGCAGTTTGGAACTACACTGAGAGGAAGAGTGGAGAATGGCTATTATGTGCCAGGGGTTACTGCCCCCCACTCTGTGGATTGGCAAGGACCAGTGACGTCTGGATGGCTTAGGGTCTGGTCCTGGCCATGGACAACTAGGGAGTACCAGTGGGGTAGCCTAGTTGGGCCTGAGAGTTTTTTTTTCAGAGGAAACCACATGGGTTCAGAGTGGCATAGAACCGGAGGGTGTCCCTGCTGTTGCGGGCCCGCGTCCGTGTTCTATCGCCCAAAGCAGGGAAGCCCATCAAGGGAGTGATTGGTCTACCCTGCGTTTTGGCTGGAAGGGGGTTGTGTTGGACTTGGCCCTTTTGGCAAGTTCACCCCTAAACTTTTTGCCTTTTCTGTGACCTGGTGTTGGTGGTTTTAGGCCTCTGGGCACTTTCGCAGTGTGGTCCAGTGGAAAGTGCGTGCGCTCTCTGTGTACATTGGTAAGATTGGCCTGCCCTCCCATAGGAATGCATTGGAGATTCCCTGATCAGTGTGTCTCAGTGGTTATTCATGGTATGGGAGGAGCAGAGTGGTCGAGTTTAGTATGCATGAAATTGTGAGAATAAATGCTGCGCAATGGTGTGCGCAGATTTATTATGACTGTGGGGGAAATGCCACTTTTAGAAGTTGGCATTTCTGTGCGCTATGTGTCTGCCTGCCTGATGTGAATTGCATGTCTGGCTTGTGAGTGACAGGGGCTGGGAGGTGTGGGTGGCTCCAGGAGGGGCAGGGTGAGTCAGCGCTGGGCTGAATAGGACATCTCTGCTGGGAGTAGAGGGAGGAGTAATCCCCTGACTCTGAAAAGGAGTGTGCCTGCCCTGTACAATGCTGGCTCCGCCCCCTGTGGTGTGTCTGATCACCTAGCCCCCACCTGACAAAGGGGAAGAGGAGCTTGCAAAACAAAGTGCTCCAAATCCCCCCTGAACCAGTTGCATCTGGTTCCCCCATGCCCTGCACTACAGACAAAGAGAATGTTGGTATAAATATAGGGTCTGTGACCCCATGAAATTGTTCAGTTCCGGGCTTGTGTGCTGTTCCTGACCCTGCTGGGGCATGCTGCTGCTGGGGCCCAGGAGGAATCGCCATGAGGGCTTGCCTCCCTGGGCCCTGCATTGCCCCCTTGATCTCCAGGACCTTAGAGGAGCTTGTTCTGCTTGTAGCGCCCTGTGAGCGCTTTTATTGGAATCTACTGGCCCCTGAATAGAGGAGAGAGCGTGGGCTGTGCAGCGCGGCGCTGCCCGTCCCTTTAGAGGGAATCCCGGCGTGAGGGATTCCCCTGTGATACTGGCTGAAGCGGGTGCCCACCCCGCATGTTTGTGCACCGAGCTGGTGCCCACCCCACATTTTGCTTTTATTAATTAGCGGGAGCCCACCCCGCTTTATATTTTAAATTACGAGGGAGCCTACCCCTCATTGCCGCCATGAGAAGGAGAAGTCGCCAAAAGAAACTGCCAGGCCGCTGCCGAATGCGACCCGGAAGTCAGGCAACCTTGCCTGAGACGTGGGCGGGGCCAGCACGGGAAGCTGAGGCCGGAGAGGAAGTCCCGGCCGGAGATCTGTCTGGTGCCTCGCAGGCTCCATGTAGAAGTCCCGGGTCTCAGGAGGGGGCCCGGGTGAAGTGAGGAGAGGTGTGGCAGCTGATCAGCGGGGCTCCCGTGAGTGAGGGAGAGCCCCGTGGCCGCCCGCCCGAAGAGGAGACAGGAGGAGTCCAGCAGACCCCGGTGAGTGGGGGTTGGCTTTCCGATCCCGAGAGCCGGTGAGTGATGGCTCTTTGTTGTTGGTGCCTGTTCGAGGCACAGAGTCTGAGCGGTCCTGCCAGGAGAGCAGGCAGCTCCAACGTTGCTGGCATATTTGTTAAGAGAGGGCCCAGAGGGGCCCGTGCCTTCCCATTTGGCCATTCTCACAGCTGCCCCGCCTGACAGAGGGCAGCTGCACCAACGAGGGGGCATGTTTGTTTTAGGGGCCCATAAAAGCCCCGAGGGCCAGTAGTGTCCGTGCCCTCCAGTTTTGCCGATGAGCCCAGCTGTCCTGCGAGAGCGCAGGCAGCTGCAACGATGGGGGTAGAGTTAATGAGAGAGTCCCAGTGGGGCCCCGAGGGCACAGTCGTGCCAGGGCCCGTTTGATGTTCACAGGTGCACTGCAATTAGCGTCAGCTGCACCGTTTAGGTCTGCGCAATGGCGCACCTTGTGATGTTGCTGCAGTGGCAGCCACAAGCCCTGACTTTGCTGGACTTAGGGCATTTGAGCCCCATTGAGAAGGCCAGTTGGCCAGGGGGACTGTTAGGTTTGTAGGGCGCCAGGCCCTAATGTGATTTATGTGGTGCTAGGAAATGTGATTCATGTATTGTGATTTACGCACCCTGTTTTATGCCTCTAACTGTGGTTTATGTATGAGGTTATTTGCATACTGTAGTTTATGCTAGTGAGATTATTCTCTAATGTGATTTATGTTTAGGAGGTTATTCCCTAATCTAAGAGTTCTGTTTGTGTTATTGCATAATGTAGTTATGCTGGTGAGGGTATTGTCTAATGCGTTTAGACTTATGAGATGATTGCATAATGTGTTTATGCTGGTGAGGTTGGCGGAGAATGTATTCCACGCCTAAATGTGATACTGTGCATAATATGGTTTATGTTACAGGATGATGCTGAGTACAGTGTTTGCCAGTGATTACTGGCTGTGTTCTACGTTTATGATATGTCGTACATTTACTAAGTTCACTTTGTGATGGTTCTGACAGTGGTCCAGTTGGCCCTGTCAGGTGTACATAATCCCTTGTAGATATTACCTAGTGCCAGGTGGCGCAATGTATATTATGTGATTACTATTCTAATGTGTTATGAGAATACAAAGGCTATTTTTGATATAACCTTGTGTGGAGTTCCTTTTGTGGTGTGCCTAGTATGTTGTTGCTGTGTGCGTGTTGCGCAAACGCTTTACACATTGCCTCCGGGATAGGGCTGACTGCTCGTGCCAAGCTACCAAGGGGGTGAGCAGGGGTTATCTTTGGCGTGTAACTCCCTTGCCCTGACTAGAGTGGTGGTCTCTGCCTGGCTTTGGCGCAAGCTTTACCCAACCAGAGATCCCATTTCTAACATTAATTTATTCTATGTAATTTGTTTTGAGTAGGATTCGTGAAAGCAACCATTTCCACAATGCCTTTTTAAGGATGATGTGGGAGAGAGGTATTTAAGGTGAAAGCAATGATGGACTAATTTGTTTACTGTGATCAAGACCAGTGTGGTCAAAACTAAGCCTGGGCATAGTTCGCGGAGTTCCGCTATACGGAACTCCGCGAAGTGCAAAAAAAACTCAGCGAGCAGCGGAGTGTGTTAGATAAATGCCAGTTTGCAGTGATTTTCAGTGCCAGGTACTTGTCCGCACTGTGCAATCATCGCGAATGCCACCATGCACAGCGCAAGCGGGCACTGCTTCCTTTCTGCCGTTCGAGGAGATTTTTAATTGAGCTGCAGCTTTTTCAATGCGAACGGACGCTTTCTCAACGAGAGTGGTCGCGAGCATACGCGACCACTCGCAATGAGAAATTTGACCGCCCGTGTTGAGAAATCTCCCCGGGAGATTGATTTTCCACGCTTGCGCTCGCCAACTTGATGTTGAGGATCGCGAACGAGGAAAAATCTTGCCGGGAGGTGGATTTTCCTTGCTCGCGCTCACCAACTTGACGTTGACAAACGCGAGCGTGGAAAAAAACTCTGCTCCGCAACGCGAAGCAGAGTTTTTCGGAACTCTGTGAGCTCTGCCTAACGCGGAGTGCGGAAAACTCAGCAAACTCCGCGAGCGGAGTTCACCGCCCAGACTTAGTCGAAACGCGTAGGAGAGAGTGTCGAGGCGGAGTTGATTTATGACTCAATAAAAAAATTGGAAATATCTCAGGTGAGTGCAACGTTGTTTCCTGTTTGTTGGACAATAACTTTCGGGGGTAGTCCACCCCTGAAGCTTGTACCGACTGTACAATGTGCGCCCTTTGTTTGGACTGATTTGATGGCAAAAAAAAAGAATATATATATATTTTTCCTCCAGTTCCAACTTCCAAGTATAAATCGGAAACCAACACAAGGTACAACACTCCAATAATTTTTCTGCACTTCTTTTAATTTATATCGCTGTAACGCATTTTGGCATTACTGCCTTGTTCACACATCGAGCGCTTTTCAATAATTGAAGCTGGCTGTTCACAAAAGAATTTTACAACACACAAGGGCAATTACTAACAATGACCCTAGCTACCCCGTGGCAAGGCATTCCAAAGAACATCATGAGAGTAGTCTAAAGCACCTGAAATACTTTGTCATTGACGCAGTACCACCACAAAAGAGAGGAGGTGACCGGGAGGCTAAGCTTAGACGTCTTGAAACTAGGTATATACTCAAGCTAGATACCATGTACCCAGGGAGCCTCAACACAAGTGAGGACTTGCACACATATTTGTAAATCCCGTGCTCTACATATAGTTAAACTATGGACATAATTACTCCTATATATGATAGTGACACAAGGGCAAAGATACTCAGATAATTGAATGCATTTTTAGATCTGGCTCACTTTCCGAGATACTTATCACTGGGTTGCATTGTGATGAAATTCCTTATTCTGTATCTCTTATTCAATATAACCTTGATGTATAAATGGTTTTAGATAATTTATTTTGTCTTTAACTACATATGCACTTTATGACCAATGAAAATCAATAGGAAGTTTCTGACTGGATAGAATAATTTCTATGTAGATAGATTTTATCCAACTTTTAAACAATTGAATTGTATTTATACCCATATTTATATGCATTTATTTATTACATATTTATATGCTTATGACTACAATTGTGGGAATCGATTGTTTTTCTTGGATTGGAATAACCATTATTGTGCTTCTTTGCCCTCTTTTGCACATGTTTCTTTGCACTTTACTTGTATTATAAGGGTATCGCACATCAAATATGAGATATTGTATCGTTATTTGATGCTACTGATAATGGATATGTATTGTTAACAAAACCTTTTTTTGTAGCACTAGCACTTTAGATGTATTGCACTTGGAGGAGGTAGGAAGCACACAGTAAGCTATTGGACTTTAGTGGGTTAAGTAGGCCGATAAAACATGGATTGTAAGGTTGACAGTTCCCAATGCATTTATGCAAAATATGCAATGGATCTATTGAAAAGGAATATACCTCATTACTGAGCAAGCCATTACTTCGCATGTTTTTAGTGCGGTGTTTTTACATCGCAATTACCATTACTTCGCATGTTGTTAGTGAGAATGCTTTTACTTCGCAAATGCATAGCAATCTATTTAAAATGCTTTTACTACACATAAAATTACTACGCATACCACTGCAACTTGTTTTTTGTTGGTTTATATTATAAATTATTACAAATAGTAACCTATCCCCTGGCACGGGATGCCAGGGAAATAGAGGTTTAGGGTGAGGGAGTAATTTAAAAAATCAAGTAATAAATTAATACTCGGGTATTAAAATAAATACCTGAGTAATTTTTTTAATTATTTTTTTTAATCTTTCCTCATATTCTTTGTCAGACATCGTTTGAAGAAATTTTTCGTGAGTCAAACAAAAAAATGATTATTTATAAATAAAATATAGTTTGAAAAACTAACTTTACACGTATTTTTCGATGTTAATTTGATTAAAATTTGAATTGTGTTATGAATACATTATCTTAAACATAAACGAACAAGCATATTGACATACATAGCACAAAAGTCCTTCCACTATTTCTACACAAACTTATTAACCAATCAGATATCGAAATGGCTGACATTCCTCAATACAACGTTTAAAAAGATGTGATTTTACATCTGACTTCCTCGCTTCTCTTCCTCCGTGCACCTTTCCAACAATTGAATTTTTACGATTCATTTCTCTGCATAACGTTTTTCCTTTGAAAAGGACAATTAATAAACCTTTTAAACATTTTTTTTCCTTGTAAAAAGAATCTTTTTCTAATAAAATTATTTGTATTTTTTACCTATAATTTGTCATTTAAAAAAAATAAATAATAATTTGCATATTAAATGTATTTCAATTACTTTTTTATTTAAGAATGATTCCTTGTCATTTTCTTATTAAGCTCAATCTATTTTTCCACAGTTTTAATGTGCGCAAATGCATTTTTTCCTTCTGCCCTCCTTTGCCTTTGATGTAGAGGGCCAGATTCACAGAACTAACTTACGTCAAAAACGTAAAGTTAGTACTTTTTGGTATTCACAGAATACACATACTCATTTTGGTATTCACAGAATACACTTACTCATTTTGGTATTCACAGAATACACTTACTCATACTAACTTTATGTCCGCACTCGGGCCGGAGATTCCGGACCGGTGGTGGAGATTCCGGCCGGTGGCGGAATCTCCACAACCGGCCGGAATCTCCACAAACGGCCGGAATCTCCACCTCCGGGCCGGAATCTCCACCTCCGGGCCGGAATCTCCACAAACGGCCGGAATCTCCACCACCGGGCCGGAATCTCCGGCCCGAGTGCGGACATAAAGTTAGTATGAGTAAGTGTATTCTGTGAATACCAAGATGAGTAAGTGTATTCTGTGAATACCAAAATGAGTAGGTGTATTCTGTGAATACCAAAAGGTACTAACTTTACGTTTTTGACGTAAGTTAGTTCTGTGAATCAGGCCCAATGTCCCATTGGATTGCAATTTTTTTTAGCTAGATGTATGCCACGTTTATTGCTGTTTTTGTGTAATTAAAATTGGCATCTTTAAAATTACACCATGGTGCCTTTTTTCAGATTTTCGTAATTCCCTTAATTCTTTTAAAATGCATGTTCTTCTCCATTTCTTCCATTCATTTTCTACACACCAATCATAATATCCTCTAATTTCTTAATCTACTCATTTTTTCCTCTACCAACTCATCATTTTACACGTTTTAAACCTCTTACCTTTACGTTCTTCTTTTTCCAAATTCTATCCTTTTACATTTCTTGCTTCCTTTTTTATATATATTATACTCTTTAAATTATTTAACTTATATACACTCATCTATGTGAAATATCCTCCCTCTTTACATTTTACTAAAAGTATTTCTTCCACTTACATTTCTAAATATTATTTATTTTTTCCTTACCTGTACATCTATGTTGCATGCTTCTCTTCCACCGCTCTCCTGCTTCCTCCGTTGTACGTTCCAGCTGTATGTTGTATTTACGTTGATGCGTGTACGTATTCTCGTTGATGCGTGTACGTTTTCATCTTACATAGAAATTGAAAACAGACAATTTACAAATGTGGTAGTATCTTCGCATCCAACGTACAGTAGCAGGGTTTAATCTTTTCTCGCCTGTTCGTCCAGCGCAACCATTCATGCCCGGAGGTCTCTTCACAGGCACCCGTCATCAGTCACTGGGTTCGTCCTTACGGATTCACACGCTCGTCCCCGCATCAACCTCCATCTGATTTAATACCTAAGTATTTTTTGATTTTTTTCTTAAATCTCAATTTCTTTTTTATCTCAATCTATTTGCGCCATGTCAAATAATAAATAAGTATTTTTCTGCATAATACTGAATAACTTGTTACTCGCAATGTATTAGCGAATTAACGGCATGCGAAGTAAAAGCCTGCAAAGTAAAAGCATGCCATTACTTACAATGTATTTGCGAAGTAACGGCATGCGATGTAAAAGGATGCTAAATAACAGTACCTGCAAAGTAAAAGCATGCGATGTAACAGTTCATGCGAAGTAAAAAATGCGTAGAAATGTAAACTCGTAGAAGTGGGTGCGTAGTAATGGTAGATTACCATTGAAAAGACATTGATCTATATCAAAGGTTAAAAATTTGCAATTTCATGAAATATTTTATATGCATCTGAGTGATCTTTTATAAATGTATTTATACTATTTATATTGTGCATTTGAGCAAGTATTGTATATTGCTAATTTAGTATTTTGTCTGTATCCATGAATAGGCTTTCGTGCACTGTCACTTTAAAAAGGGCGATCAAAGCATACAACGTTGTCATGTGTTCAAGGCAGGTAACTGCCGAAACGCGTAATGGCGGAATCGTTTGTGCGTGAATAAAATCTAAAAACCAAGCACTGAACCTCGGTCCACTCGTTTGTCCTGGAGGAGGGATTGAAGAGAGCGAGGGATTTCATAAATATATATATATATATATATATATATATATATTTCTTTTTCCTCGAGTTCCAACTTCCAAGTATAAATTGGAAACCAGCACAAGGTACAACACTCCAATAATTTTTCCGCACTTCTTTTAATTTATATCGCTGTAACTCATTTCGGCATTACTGCCTTGTTCACACATCGAGCGCTTTTCAATAATTGAGTTTAAAAACCCTCGGAGCCCTACGGTCACATGGGTGAGAATTTCAATGCATATATATATATATTTACATCAGCGTTTCCATAGGAAATTAATTTTTGTGTTGCTAATAACTTTGGCACCGTTTCACGAATCTCCTCAAAACTATCCAAAATAGTGCTCTTATTTACCTAGTTTGCACATGGAAAGTTTCGGGGTGAACCACGCGGAGGCATAGAAAATGAGGGCCCCAAAACGCAAAATCCTCATGCATGTTGGAAGAGTGTCTTTATTTTCTCAGTTAATTAAAACCGTAACAATATTAAATTTAAAACAACGCAAATCTGCTGGCACTTGCCAAGATGGTCGTGTGGTGAGTGAGCTCTGCGGCGGCCTTCCCGTCCTCGCCGAAATCCGGCAACTATCTGACCGATCCGGAGGGGCAGGGATCGACGGAGGGTATAAGTGGACTGCTGCCGAGGTCCGAGGCCGAAGTGAAGTCGCGGACGGTGACCTTTGAGGCCCAATTCATCAGGGGCTGCTGGGGTCGTGGTACAGCCAGGCCCGGGGGCTGCAGAAGGAGGCCATTTCTGCAAGGGACGGCAGACCTTGGAGCCGGCTGCTGGGTGCCTGGGCGCCGGTGTGGAAGCCTGAACCGATGCGCGGCCGAGGGGCTCTGAGGTGGAACTGGGCTCTGTTGCCGCATGGCGCTACACAGCTCTGCCCCTAGAGGCAGAGTCTGCCGGTTAGCCCGGACCTACGACGAGACCAGGTGGTGGCGGGGGCCTCCACGGCCCGACTGAGAGCTGTGCCGGGCGGAATAGGCGCGGAGGTGAAAACTGTGGGGGCTGCCCATATCGTTCCCTGTCCACCCCCCACCCCCATGATGGTGCGCGGAGTCTCCCGACGGGACATAGTGGCAGGCCCTATTGACGCCCGCAGTCATATTGCCTGGCCCTGAGGGACTGTAACCGTTGTGCTGCCTGTATCGGTGCCGTGCGCAGCTTGAGCGGCGGCAGGGCTTCTGGCAGCCAGTTACAACAGAGTACAACCTGACCCAGGAGACTAGGACGAAGGGCCTACCGCATAGGCAAATACTGTGAGACCGGCTCCTGGCCGTTACCTTTGGTGGCCCCTGAGATTAAAGTAAGATCGAGGGGAGCGGGCCCCCCTGACCCCGCACTCCACGGTGGAGTGAGGAGATGCCCGGGAGTGGCGACTGAACCCGGCGGATCAACATGGAGGGGTCTAACTGAGGGGCTCTCTGGGTGAGAACCGAAGGCTACGCAAAACGGGCATGGGAGCCCAAGGGTGAGGACATGTGGGTGCCTAGTGGACCTGGTAGGCACTGTTTGCAACAGACTCGAAATTAGAATCAGTGGACCATCGGAAACATCCTGGTGGTAGGGAGGCTCAGACACCGCAGACCCGGATGGAGCCCTGAGGTCCACAAGACTGCTACAGTTTGGAGCGCGAGGGAGCCTAGACCAACCCCCCTACTGCGGTGGGAGCACAATGCGGCCCAAGGGTGCCCCTCCATCGCAGACCAACAAGTTAGACAAATACGCGGTGCCCAGAGTGACAATGGCTGAGGGAGCAACGGCGCCGGAGGCGGCAGAGCCCTCTTTGGGTGCAATTATGGCGGCTATCCAGGAGCTGGGATCGACTCTGGAGTCCAAATTAGATTAGGTCACCATCAAAGTGAACCTCCTCCGAGCAGACGCTAACAAAACCTCAGAGAAGGTAGCCGTGGCTGAAACGAACATTAGTGAGTTACAAACGGCCACCAAATGAATGGAAGAAAAAATACAACTTACGTACCACCACAAGATAATGGCGGCAAAGCTGGAGGATCA
The DNA here is from genome assembly GCA_963921515.1 of Calotriton arnoldi. Classification (NCBI taxonomy): domain Eukaryota; kingdom Metazoa; phylum Chordata; class Amphibia; order Caudata; family Salamandridae; genus Calotriton; species Calotriton arnoldi. The sequence continues at coordinate 895,085 of CAWUFW010005196.1, read as the reverse complement.
AAAGGGGCGGGCCCGCAGGAACAGCATCAGGGTGTGGGGGTGCCAGAGGGGGTGGAGGGCCCCAGTGGAGAACTCTTCCTAGAAGACCTTATCCTAAAACACCACCAACCCAAACGGTTGTCAAACTTCTTCACAGTGGAGAGGGCACACGTGCCACTGCCAAAACCTGGGGAACCACCACGGACCATCATCGCACAAATCCTCAATTTTAGGGACCGCAACGCCATCCTACAGGCAGCCAGAACCAAGGGCGATTTGCCATATGAAAATGCAACAATCCGCTTTTTTCCGGATTTTACCCTCATGGTCAAGAGACAACGACATAATTTTGATGAGGTAAAAAGAACACTGCGAAACGAAGGCCACCAAATACATTATGCTGAACCCAGCCAAGTTGAGGGTACTAGACCGTGGCAAGTCATGGTACTTTACATCGGTCAACGAGGTCTAGGAATGACTGGAGAGAGTACACAAGATCAAGCGGCAGCAGGGGCATGGCCAGCAACGTGGAGACCGGGGCGACACACCCCAGCTCGGACTACATACGGATCATGCTAAAGGGGGCCCACGTATGGTGGTGGAGCCCCCAGACTAATTTGGATGAGCTGTGGGGGAGAGGGGGAGATGGATCACCCCTCATAACACCAAAGGTAAGACTCGGGTATTGTGCCCGAAGAGTGAGAAGACAGCGTAGCCTCAGGCTGAAGTACAAAATAGAGTATCCCACTATAAGTGAGGACAATAAAGGATTGGGGAAAATGTCAAAGATGTTTAGAATATCCTATGTTTGGTTACAAGAGGATAAGAGGACGGGAGGGCTGCTGCGGGCTTAAGAGAGGCAGTGCCGGCCTACCCCAGGTTATAGTTTAAGGATTCTATTTGGGCGACTGCCGCTCTGCAAATGGAGGATGTGGGTAGTTGTAGACCTACAGTGCAGGGTGGCAGGGACGGGGGCTGACATACGGGGTATTTATTTTAATAGTTCAATGTTATGTTTATGATATGTTTTGCGTGATCCACTCATTGAATCAGCACCACAGGCAGGCTATGCCCGGGAACAGCTAGGGGACGGGGGGGGGATAGGGAAGGGGGTGTGGATGGGAGCTCAGACATTCACTCTCAAACTGCATTCATGGCTTCACAATCTGAAACTACACTGAAAATATTATCATGGAATGTCAACGGACTGGGGGACAAGATAAAGCAGACTGTAGCCTTACATTATATTTGCATGCATTCCCCAGACCTAGTGTTTCTTCTGGAGAGACACCTACAGGGCAATCACAACCTGGCACTAAACAGGTTCGGGCATGGCGCATGCAGGATTAACATCTGAGTCCAGGGGGGTGGCAATACTGGTCAAACATTCTGTGCCCTTGCTGCCGAACCAAACTTGGAGGGACCCGCTGGGTGGGTACGTGGCTCAACGGGAACATGGGAGGGACGCAACCTAAACCTATGTTCAGTATACATTCCTCCAAAGCTACACGCAGGGACCTTTCCAGAGGTAAGCAGAACAATACTAGATATGCCCCCCGGGGTACTCATACTAGGTGGGGACATGAATGCGGTAATGTCCCACAAGATGGATAGAACGGCGGCGACCGTGCGGGAGGGAGGGAACCACTACGAACATTTGTGGAGGCGCTGGGCCTCTCCGACTTATGGAGGCTTCACAACCCAACCAGTCGACAATACGCGCACATCTCTGCGGCACATGGCAGTGGGTCAAGGCTGGATTATTTCTTTACACACTGCACACAAGTGAGACACTTTAGAGGGGCACAGCACAGGGTGAGGGGCATCTCCGATCATGCACCAGTTGAGATACAGCTTCAGGGCCCAAATAGGGATTACACCCTTCCGCAACGCATTGCCCCATGGCACTTCAAAGATAATGATCTACAGGAAAAGTTCAGAGAGCGCACCCAGCAATACTTCGACAAGAATGAGGGGACGGTGGCTTCCGACAGTACACTGTGGGAAGCGTACAAAGTGGTAGCGAGGGGGCATTTGCAGGCAGAAATAGTGGGAAGGAGCGCCGCTCCAGATGTGAGGAGATAGAAAAGGATATCGAGACGATGGAGCAAGCTGGACAAGTGAGTGAGTTAGACAACCCTGAGTGGAGACACAGGATAAGCCTCAAACAGAAGGAGGCAGGGACCTAGGGGAGGATGCAGCTCATCAACACATTATAGCCACGCAGAGACGATTGTATGATGTAGGGGATAAGGCCAATAAGCTCTTTGATTGGTTGGAAAAAAGGGACAGAGAAAGAAACTGGGTGGCCGAAATTCAAACTGACATGGGCACGGTACACAAGACGGGGGCAGATATAGCCGAAGCCTTCGCATCATACTATGAGTCAGTGTATCAATCAGCAACGAGCAGGACAGAGGAGGAGAGTAAGTTCTTGCTGAAGGATATCTCACTGCCGACCCTCTCGGACGAAGATAGAGAAGCCATTGACCAGGAATTGGCGAGGGAGGAGGTGGAGGGGGCCATTAGGGATCTTCAGTCCGGAAAGGCTGCTGGTCCAAACGGACTACCCGCAGAACTCTTCAAGTGCGTAGCATCTGTGGCGGCCCAACCGATGCTGGATATGTTCTATGCCACACTACGTAAAGGGCGCCTACCTGATGATCTCAGATCAGCCACTATCGTGGTCATTCCCCAAAAAAGTAAACCTACGGAGCTATGCAGCTCTTACCAGCCCATCTCCCTTCTTAACTTTGAGACCAAGGTCCTAGCATAGGTACTTTCGAACCGACTGACACCCATTATTTCTACCATAACTCATCCAGACCAATTGGGGTTTATGCCGTAGCGAAGCACCAGGCTGAACCTTAGGCGCCTCTATGGGGTGATGCATGCCACGGCAGTGAATCCAACTGAACCAGCTGCACTACTGTCACTAGATGCCCGCATGGCATTCGACAGTATTGAGCGGCCCTACATACATGCGGTTTTGGATAGGCTGGGTCTTGGGCTGAACTTCTGTGCGTGGGCCTGTCTCCTATACTGTGATCTCAGCGCCCGAGTTCGGGTTAATGGAGCAGTGTTGAGGTCCTTTTCGTTACACAGAGGCACGCGGCAGGGGTGCCCACTATCCCCAATCATCTTTGCGATGGTGCTTGAACCACTCACAGCATGGATCCGAGGAGACCCTATGGTCAGGGGAATAAATGTGGGGGGAGGTTGGGAAGAGCGTATCTCGTTATACGCCGACGATGTACTACTATACGCCTCCAGACCAAGACAAACGTTCCACTGGCTTATTAATATAATCCGACTCTTTGGCTCATAATCTGGGTACCAGATAAACTGGGGCAAATCCCCAATTTATGCCCTATCAGGGGAACTCCCTCCGCTTACATCCGACTGCAAGGACATGGTACAACAGGACAAGTTCAAATACCTGGGCATATGGATCACGGGTTTGGCAGAGGAGTTCATACACCTAAATATAAACCCTCAACTGATGAGACTGCGCGAGGATGTGGCTCACTGGAAAAGACTGCCGGTGTCACTCATGGTTAGAGCAGTGCTTTTTAAAATGATGGCTCTCCCGCGACTGCTCTACATACTGCAGAATACACCATACAAACTGCCAAACACAATCTTCCGTACCATAGAGGGGGAACAACGAAATATCCTGTGGGAGGGAGGCAAACCACACATAGCGCTGCGCAAACTCCAGCGCGGGGTCTATGAGGGCAGACTAGCGGTCCCAGACGTCCGAAGCTACTACCTAGCGGCCCAACTTATTAATGTCAACGGATGGGCCTTTGCACCACACTCCGAGCCGGCATACCGGGTAGATCGATCCACTACGGGAAAGGTGGGCACCTGGCAGCCTTATATCGTTACAGCAGAGAGGTCCCTACCCACACACACTCAAGCTGTAGTGTGTGCATGGCACACAGAAACAAAACTGCTGGGAAGGCAGTCCAGACTGACTCAACAGACGCCGCTCTGGGAAAGTGCCTTACTGGGCGACGTGGGGCGCTTACAGGGATTCCGTGGATGGTGCCTAATTGGCATAGACTCCCTAGGGGACATATGGAGAAATGGGAATATGATTACTTTCCCAGACCGAATATCAAATGGCCGGTGGTGAACAGTTCCGCTATCTGCAGTTGAGACACACCCTAAGACGCCATGTGCCAGAGGGAGAACATTTGCCTGAATACTCCCCTCTGTAGGACTTGACCCCATGCTGGAAAAAGCGGTTTCCCTCACATACCGTAAGATAATGAACAACCTCCTGGATCCCCTGGGTTCGTTGAGAGAGGCCTGGGAAACCGACCTAGGGCTGCTCGAAGACGACGATTTGCAGGAAGCGATCCAATACCCCAGACTGGTGGCGAAACGGGCAAGATTTAGACTAATCCAGCTTAGAGTCCTACACAGGTCATATACTCCCAGAACACTTCATTACAGAATAGGAAGATCAGACACAGACCCTTGTGCCAGAGGGTGTGGGATGGTGGGTACTTTCTTCCACATTATCTGGGAGTGCCCCAAAATCCAGCGTTACTGGTCAGAAGTGGCTGGGGTGATGTTGGAAGTGCTAGGCCTCCACATGCAGCCCGATGCAAGATGGCACCTTCTGGAAATCACAGGAGAGTCAAACTGGCCCATACACACAAAAACCTGGCTCATGCTGGCCTTTGGGTGGCGAAGCGCAACATAGCAAGACTGTGGGGGGCGCGAGAGGCGTCGAGGCTTACTAGTTGGAAACAGCACATGGACTGGTGCCAACTCGCAGAGAAGGTGGTGTCTGAGAGTAGAGGCTGCGCTAAGAAATGGGAAAAAATCTGGAGGGCATGGTGAAGGAAGTGTCCCGATTCGAGTCACCCGGGTCACCCATGACCACCTCCCAGCCTTCTGCACCAAATGAAGAGTCGTTCAGACAGTAGAGAATACAAACCAATAACAGTTTATTCAAAGTACACTCAGAGCGGAGCCCGGTCTGCCCAGTCGCTAGGAGTGCTGTAGAGGGACTGGCATCAGCAAGCATAACGATACATTATGTACACTTCGAAACCAATGAAAGTAGGCCCACCATGGAATTTTCCAGAGAGATGCAGCTGGACAATAAATTATAAAGGAGTAAGATTTGATTCTGAGGCCGGGCACACATTATCTACTATTCAAGGTCACTCTGCCTGTACCCACTACTAGACAAGTGGGAGAAGGCTCACATCTAAAAGAAGGTATGCGCTAATAAGAACAGTGCATTCATTAGTGTACCAAAACTCAGCTCCGAAGAAACATAACCTAGGAAGGCCGTTTCTCGAAAATGGCAAAGAATTAGTTGCGATCATGATACAAAATGGCGCCCATACACAAAATGGCGCCGCAAATGGTAACTTACGTAAAACAATGCTAAAACATATTTTTCTATTCCAACAATGGGGTAAATATAGGATTTAGCTAAGACGTAAGGACAAAAGCGAGGGACTTACAGACGTTCCATAAGAAAAGAGCCAAGGGTTATACTAGAGATGCCTCCTGCAAATGTTTCACATTGTACCTCGTGTCCTGAATGTTGTTCAAATAATGATATTCATTGATCATTGATTGCAATAATGGATCAAATACTTGTTTCAATAAAAAGATTGTTTTAAAAAAAAAACACGCAAATCTGCCAGGGGAGTGTCGAAATAAAAAGCATCAGTGCTAGGTAATACATAAAAACACCACCTATCCTTGTGCAATACAGCATAAAAATCAGCTCCACAAAATTGCATTAACAATTACAGGACCAATCATCATCGACGGTTTTGAGGCATCTCTATTAGGAAAACACCGAATTAAAATGTATCGGCACATGATAATATATAAAACGTCGCCTATCCTTGTATAATATTCTTTTTAAAAACGATTAGTCCCATTTCATTTACAGGATAGCCGAGCCAATCCCAATTATTTGCCTTCTCCGCTAGCAGCCTGTCAAGTCTTATTGGCATCTGTTGTTGTCACTTGTATAAAACTAATATGTTGACCAAATTAGGCCAACTCACTGGGCTCGGTAAGGATGAACACCAAGTTGTGCCGGCCAGTGGTGCCTAAATAAGGTGCATCGACACTAGGGAATACATAAGCACATGCTTGTGCTGCTACTGTATGTGCTGCCGTTCATGGCGTTCTTGGTACTTTTAACCACAGGCGCTTTTGAGTATTAGTAGAAGTTTCTTTAATTCGTTGTTTATTTGATGGGCAGGATAAGCGTAAATCATGTGAGATCTTTCTGGGCGACACTCTGGTCTTTGCCACTCTGGCAGCCTGACCATTTTTAGTTTACTACAAGGTTCTCCGGCTAGAACTTCCCGTACCGCACTATAGACCGTCTTAGGTGCGAACGCAGACTATGCTAGCATTCAGGCCACCTTTAACAAAAGGGCACTTTTGTGTGATAATAACAAATTCACTAATTTGCAGTCCAACAGAGGGTCAGCTGGATTGAGACTCGCTGTTGTGGCTTTTATGCATGTGCGAATGCCACTGGCATTTAAATTGTTATAGCAGAGTGGAGCAAGGATTGTGCAGATGGTGACAAAGACAAACCAGGTGTATAAAGTCCTCCTTTTCAGCAGCACAAAATCTGCATGTGGCTGGTCCATTGTGTGTCCAGTGTGGTTGGCTGCCCAGCGCTGATAATTGACCAAACTGTAAGGCCATCAGTCTTCGCTTGGTGTGTGCTGGGAAGATGATACTTAAATATGGAGATGGTTTCAAGCTGTCATAATATTTGTTCACCATCCAAGCATGAGATCGACAAATGAAGTTATTTTTATCTTCCAGATGGGAGTGTCTCCTTACAGCGTTGTTCACCACTCCCTTGAAGGTCAGAAAGGGCAAATTCTTGTCCCAAAGTTGTCCTAAGTACACCTACTTCAAGGAACTGTACAAATACTTGTAGTAAACAGATTGTGGGTCTTTTTCTAAGGTGGCCCATAATGACCTATTTAGTGAGCTTTCCTGATCCATTCTTATTTTATACCAGCACTTTATTGAAACAGACATTCTTCCTAGTTCTTGCTTTATGAGCCCGAGCTCCAATAGAATTCGTGCCAGGGAAGAATTCTGAGGAAGGGAGAATACCCGCCTGTAAGCACTAACCTGCAGTCTGTCCAGGAGGGCTGCATCCTGGCCTCATATGTCAACGCTAGTGTAAGCCACGGTCAGTAGCAGTGTAGCGGATATTACTGCCAGTAATGGCTGGAAGGAAGGGCCATCCAACTTCTTTGCAAGAGTGCTGAAGGTTTGTCTTAGGGCATTCCCTCTATTATCCAGGTACATGCCCAGGTATTTGTTGACCTGCCCCAAAATTGTGTTGACTAGAAGGATCTTGACTGGCCGTCCAGATCGATTACTAATAGACGTTGTTTTTATTTATGTACTGTTGATCTCGAGATCGTTAGATTTAGCATAGGATATCAATGTGTTTAACTAGCCTTTGCAGCCAGACTTATGTCAAGCTAAGCAGTAGGACATTAACTGCATAGTACAAATGAGTCAAACGAAGGGGCCCCAGGCGTGGCGGATGGGAGTTTATCTGGTCTAACTCTGACGTCAGATCTGTCATGAATAGATCAAAGAGATGTAGAAGTAGTTTTAGATAGGTCAGGTTTCAGCACCGGGACAACCGGTATGGTGCAACCAGGCGCTTTATAAATCACTATAATCATTATATCATTATATAGATGGGGTGGCAGCACACATCCCTGCTTTAGGCCTTGATGTGTAGCGATCCTCCTATAAACTCTTGTGCCACAGCTGATCTTAACTTGGATCCTGGTTTTCAAATATAGTTGTTCAATGGCCTGTAGCAGCTTTTGAGGGATTCTCCATTTTCTTCATTTTTTCCAGAGTATCCCATGATCAACGCAGTCGAATGCTGCTTTGAAATCTACAAAGCAGATATGTCGTTTCTTCCTCATTCGCTTGCATCTGTTGGCTATGAGGAAAACTGCTATGGTGTTAGCTGTGATGCCAAGTCCTCTCCTGAATCGCATCTGATTTACAGGTACCACGTTATTTGTGTTTGACCACTCAATGAGGTTGACCACTATTAAAGAGGCATCATATTTTCCATAGATTTCTTTATGAAGCGCCACCGTAAAAACAGCTGAACAGAATTACACCATATTTGTCAGGAAGCTAAATCTTGGTCCGCAGATTGTGCTTTCTGTGATTTGGTGTAAATCTCACATATTTTATATCTGGACGGTTGTGTCCAAGGGGCAGCGTCAATTCAAAAATAGTGCATTCTGATTGGTCCAGGGAGCTTTTTTCCCTTGGGCTATCTCACTCCTGCGAGAGTCAAACTCCCACGGGAGCGAGCGCTCTGATTGGCTGTGAGCAACATGAGAAAAATGTTGCTGGCAGCCATTAGAGGACTCAGGGACTTGGTCCCCTGTAGGAGAGTAGGATCTGCTTCTTATAGTTACCCCCACTTTTTGCTGACGTTTCACTGTTTTTCGACTTATCCAGACTGAGGCCCTGCTAATCAGGACCCCAGTCTATCTGCTTTCTACTCTAAATGGATTGTATGTACTTTAGGTACCCTCCAGATTGGATTCTGGGGTACCCTTATAAGTCCCTAGTATATGGTATACTATGTACCCAGGGCATAGGTACCCCAGAGGCCTACCAGGGGCTGCAGCATGTATTGTGCCACCCCTGGGAAGCCTTTTAAAATGACACAACAGGTCTGGTACAGCAGCCTGTGTAAGGTGGTATATGCACTCCTTACTGAGATATAGGTTCCCTATATCTCTCCATATCACTGCACATGTAAACCTATCAGTCACCCCTATGGCAGGCCTTAACAATCCTGAAGGCAGGGTGCTGGGTTTCATGTGAGAGGGTGCCCATGCATGAGCAGAGCCCCTCTGCAGCCTTCGGAACCACTATTCCGGGGTTGTCGGTGATGCAGCCAACCATATACTCTTAAGTGCATTATAACCTCGTGGTAAATGCTAACTTGAGAATGGCTGCATGGAAACATGTCGTGTTTGGTGTCAAACACCTTGGAATCATACCTCCACCCCAGTAACTGGGGTGGGAGGTATGATTCCACCCTACTAGAGGGAGAAACATGGCACCACCGGTACACCCGGTACCAGCTTAACAGAACCCTGGCATCACAAAATGGATGCTGTAGCCACAGACACGAGTCTGCCCTCCTACTGCTGGACGAAACTCCGGCAGGGGAGGCCTGGACAATAGGTTTCCTGTCACAGGGAGGTGTGACCACCTCCCAGACAGGCTCTAGTGTATTGGGGCTGGGTGGGTGCACTCCAAGAGTGCTTTGAAGTCTGCACTGGGGGCACATTTGGTGTCCCTGTGCATAGTCCAGCTCAAACCGGTTGCAGGGGCTGCCAGCCCCTGCTCTGGCGCGAAACTGGACAAAGGAAATGGGTGTAGCCACCCCTCTTTCCTGACCCTCCCATAGGTGGGTCCCCATAGTTTGCCCCACCCCTTCCTTGGGTATAAAGTAGGAACCCCTGACTACAGGACTTTAGATTACACCTGGACTAAACTCTATCAAAGAAACCAAGTACTTCGACGATCTACACTACGCTGGATGACTGAAGAATCTCCCTTGGAGTAAAGGAGTTACTCCCCTGCAAGGCAGGCACCTTTAATGCAACTGACCGGTTGGCATCTCCGCAGCTCCTGAGGACTCCGAAGAATATTGCCACACAGGAGGTGGGTTCCCGAGGTCTCTGAGGTCGATCTGTGCCCACAGCAAGTCTGAGGCCCGTATCCCTCGTGGTGACCGTGCAACCTGAACCCCTGGGCACCGCGTCCATTTGCAGAAGCATCAGCTTTCCGGCGACCCCTGAGGCTGAGCTTTAGGTTACTTGCAGCCCTGACCCCGAGTAATAATTACACCGAAGATTGCTGGCCTACACTCAACGAGTGTTCCGTGGGCCGCCATTTTGTGATTCCTCTTGAGGTCCCTTCGCGATCCCTGGTCCGTTGACCTGTGGGTCCCCAAGAAGGCAACTCTAACTTTAATTGGGCTTCCCTGGTTGTTCCAGACGTGCCCTGACTCTCCATTGCTTGGGGAGTCCCCAGGACCTTGCTGGTCTTCACAGAAGCATCTTTACTCTTCCTGCGTGGGTTGCTGTTGCCAAGGCTTGCTGTGTTCAATCCGAGCACCGACACCCCAGCACTCGACATCCTTTGTGGGTCAGCTCGAATCCGGCTCCTGGTTGTCGTCGACGTCTCCAGGACCCCGTGGCTGCAGAGTCAAGCTTCACCTCTTCGCACCTGAAGCACCCGACATCGGTGGGCATTCGATTGCTCCGCTCCTGGTCACTGGCTAGTGACCCAGACTCTGTCCCCTCTGCTTTCAGGTTCTTCACATCTTCGATCCAGGCTTGGATCACCCCGGACACTTTTCTTCTTCACGGCAGCAGCACTTTCCAGCAGATCGCCATTGAAATCAACGACGATTCCCGACACCCTTTGACACCTATGCACCCGGCTTCCCTGGGTGAGGTAACTCGAGTACTCCGGTGCTCCCGTGGGTGTTGGCCCTAGAACTCCTTAAGTCTAAAGGGGTTTGCTCCAAGTCCTCTCCTAAGTGTCCTTTAACTTTAAAATTCCAACCGCGACTTTCCTCATAGAATCCTACGGCGCTCGCGGCTGTGTTCTCACACTGCACACGTCCCCCGTGGGTCTCCTGTGTCACTACCTTGGGTGGTTCCTTGGGGTCCCAGCGATTCTACGTGCTCTAGGCACTGTGTCTAGTCAAGTCGTGGTTCTTATACCACTTTCTTAATATATGGTTTGGTCCCCCCCTGAGGCCCATTGTATATTGTGCTATTTACTGTCGTTTTAATACTGTGATATTGTGTATCTTGGACTCTAATCTCATAAAGAGATTAGTAGTGAGTGTTTAGAAATAAATACATATATTTTATATATATACCTGGTGTGGTTCTCCTTTCATTTGGTCATTCAAGAGGTTATAATCTGGTAAACCAAGCTGCTTTACACTCCTTCAAGACTTAGCTTGAAGGCTGCTCTCCATAGCTACCACTAGGATAGCTTTCAATAAAGGTTGTCTTTAAACCTATCATCAATAAGGGTCGTTTGGACTGGTGCAAGGTGCCCACTATAACTAGTGGACAGCATATGCCAGGCCAACTTCTCACATTGGTGTGCAGCGGTTGGATTCAAGCTTGCTATTGCTTTACCAGATAATCTCTTTGAGTGACTAACTGAAAACCACTATAGGTACATGGGTACATATAAATCAAGTTTAGAATACAGTAAGTTCTACTGAACTTAGAGTTGTGTGTCAAGGGCTTAGCACACCCTTTCTACAACTCAAGAGAGTTTAGTAGGCCCCACTAGAGTAGGTAGGTGCATACACCACACCACACTAGTCATGTCTTCAAGGGCAGAAACCAGTGGGTCTCTCCCAACTAAGTTTGACCAGTTCTCATACCAAGAATTGAGGACTATGTGTGCCTCTAGGAAATTGAACACAGGGAAAAGCCCAAGCACACAACATCTCATACAGTTGTTGCTAGCAGATGACCTCAGAAAGACTCCAGGGTCTGATGAGGTTGGCAGAGTGGGTGGGGCAGCAGAAGAGGAAAGGCTAGGTAGTGAACGCTACTATGACCCAGACTCTGATGCTGGCCAGGGGGATCAAAATGATTCCAACCTGGAAAATCCAATTCTTCCTGAAGGTGAGGAAGGAGACCCCAGTGGGGTTCTCTTTACCCCACCTGGAAGGGTTAATAGTCTACCAAGAAGATCAAGATCTCCTTCTCAGGAATCTAATCATTCTGGTACTTCTATAGGGTCCTCTGCTTCTCATAAAAGGGCATCCTCTTATGAGAAGAAATGCAACTGCTTGAGTTTGAGAGCGCTAAGCTCAGAGAGCTTCTCAGAAGTTGGGACTAGAGTCCCATGGTGGCAGCCACAGTGTCCCTAGAGGTAGAGATCATACTCATGGCCATAGGAACATGAACAAGATTGTCCCTCCCTACCAGAGTGGGGATGACATCCACAAATGGATAACTACACTGGAGAGGGCCTGTAAAGTACAGAGGGTCCCTCAGGAGCAGTGGGCAGCAATCTTGTGGCTCTCCTTTGCAGACAAAGGTAGAGACAAGCTCCTCAGAGTAAGAGAAGAGGATGCTGATAACTACAAAGTCCTGAAGAGTGCTCTGGTTGATGGGTTTGGCCTAACCACTGAACAATACAGGTTAAAGTTCAGAGATACCCAAAGGCACAGACTCAGGACTGTGTTGACTTTGTTGATTGTGCTACTAAGGCTCTGGAAGGCTGGTTACTGGGCAGTAAGGTGTGTGATTTCAAAGGATTGTATAATTTAATCATGAGAGAGCAGATCCTTAATAACTGTCAAAATCAACTGTTGCATCAGTACCTGGTGGACTCTGATCTGACCTCTCCCCAAGAATTGGGTCAGAAGGCAGACAAGTGGGTCAGAACCAGGGTGAGGCAGAAGGTTCAGAACCAAGGTGGTGACTCCAAGAAGCAAGATTCTAAAAACTCTGATAAGGGTGGGGAGAAGGGTAAAGACCAGAAGTCTTCTCAAGGGCCCTAAAAATCTGCATCTGGTGGGGAGTCCCAATCTAACAAAGGAAAAGGCCAAAAGAAACCATGGTGTAAAATCTGTAAACAGAAAACACATTGGACTAGTGATTGTACCAAGACCAAAGACTCAACTCCAGCCACCATTGCCCCTAAGGCAACTGTTCCCCCTAGTTCAGCTCCAAGTGGTGGTGTTCCAAATAAGGGTGTAGTAGGGTTAACCCTGCGATCTGAGATGGACTCTGGCCTAGTCAGAGTTCCAACTCAGGCTATGTTGATCTGTGATGGAGGCATGGATATGGCCTCCCTATTTGTAAGCCCCAGTAATCTGGGCAAATACAGACAACAGCCTATAATTAATGGAAAAGAGGCTTTGGCATTCAGGGACACAGGAGCAAGTGTCACAATGGTGACAAAAGATCTTGAGGCCCCTGAGCAGATCATACTTGGTGAAATGTACCAAGTGACCAATGCTAGCAATGTCAGGACAGACCATTCCCTGGCAGTTGTTAATTTCTCCAGGGGAGGGGTAACTGGCCCTAAGAAGGTTGTGGTAAGTGCAGACCTCCCTGTTGAATGCTTGCTTGGAAATGATTTGGAAACTTCAGCTTGGGCTGAAGTTGAGCTCAGGACCCATGCAGAAATGTTGGGCATCCCTGCAGATGTGTTTGCTATGACCAGGTCACAGGCAAAAATGTCTAAAACTGAACAGGCCCTGGATCCTGGAAGAATGGACCAGGTGCCTCCCAAGAGGAGGAGCAGTAGGGTTAAGGCAGTGTCTTCCCCCCTGCCTCAGAATGCAGATCAGTCTCTTGAGGGAGATGATCTCAGTCCTGAAGAAGGAACTGTCCCAGAGGAGCTTGAACCTGATCAGGTTGAGTTCTTGGGGACAGGGGGCCCTTCTAGGGCAGATCTGAGCCAGGAGCAGCTTGCTGCCCCTCTCTTGAACCCCTCAGACAGCAAGCTGCTGCTGAGGCTGCTGGGAGTGCCAGTGGTTCCCATAGGATCTACTGGGTTGATGGACTCCTTTACTCAGAGTGTAGAGACCCCAAGCCTGGAGCCACCAGGAGGTTGGTTATACCTCTGAAGTTTAGGAGCTTCCTATTGACCCTAGCACATGATATCCCATTGGCAGGTCACCTAGGCCAAAACAAGACTTGGGACAGAATTGTCCCTCACTTTCATTGGCCTCATATGTCTGAAGACACCAAGGAGTTTTGTTGCTCCTGTGTCACCTGTCAAGCCAGTGGTAAGGTAGGTAGCACTACAAAGGCCCCCCTGATACCACTACCAGTGGTGGGGGTTCCCTTTGAGAGGGTAGGGATTGACATTGTTGGTCCCCTAGATCCTCAAACAGCATCTGGGCACAGATTTATCCTGGTGGTGGTGGGCCATGCCACTAGGTACCCAGAGGCAATTCCCCTCAGGACCACCACAGCTCCTGTGGTGGCAAGGGCCCTCCTGGGAATCTTTTCCAGGGTGGGTTTTCCTAAGGAGGTAGTATCAGACAGAGTTGCAAACTTCATGTCTAGTTACTTGACTGCTACGTGGAAGGAGTGTGGAGTAAATTATAAATTTACCACCCCCTATCACCCACAATGCAATGGTTTAGTTGAAAGGTTCAACAAAACCTTGAAGGGCATGATTAAAGGTCTCCCAGAAAAGCTTAGGCGCAGATGGGACATACTTTTGCCCTGCCTTCTCTTTGCCTACAGAGAGGTTCCACAGAAGGGGGTTGTTTACAGCCCATTTGAGCTTCTGTTTGGACATCCAGTTAGGGGTCCATTGGGTCTAGTGAAGGAGGGATGGGAGTTACCTCTCAAACCCCCTAAACAGGATATTGTGGACTATGTACTTGGTCTCCGCTCCCGGATGGCTGAGTACATGAAGAAGGCAACTAAAAACCTTGAGGCTAGCCAGGAATTACAAAAGGCCTGGCATGACCAAAAGGCTGTGCTGACTGTTTATCAGCCAGGGCAGAAAGTATGGGTGTTGGAGCCTGTGGCCCCAGCAGCCCTCCAAGACAAGTGGAGTGGCCCCCATACAATTGTTGAACAGAAGGGAGAGGTTACCTACCTGGTAGACCTTGGAACTCCCAGGAGCCCCCACAGGGTGCTCCATGTCAACAGACTGAAACCATATGTTGACAGGGCAGACATGGGCTTGCTCATGGCTACTGATGAGGGACAGGAGGAAGAGAGTGATCCACTCCCTGACCTGCTCTCTCAGAACCCTGATGATGGATCAGTAGATGGTGTAGCCTTGGCAGGCAGCCTCACTGACCAGCAGCAAACTGATTGCAGAAAAGTTCTCAATCAGTTCAGACATATGTTCTCATTGACTCCAAGTCAGACTACCTGGTGCACTCATGAAGTGGACACTGGGGACAGTCTGCCTGTTAAAAATAAGATTTACAGGCAACCTGACCATGTCAGGGACTGCATCGGGACTGAAGTCCAGAAGATGTTGGATTTGGGTGTGATTGAACCCTCAGATAGCCCTTGGGCTAGTCCAGTAGTCTTAGTGCCTAAACCTCACACCCAGGGTGGTAAGAGAGAGATGAGGTTTTGTGTAGACTACAGAGGTCTCAATGCAGTCACTAGGACTGATGCCCATCCAATCCCTAGGGCAGATGAGCTTATAGACACTTTGGCCTCAGCCAAGTTTCTCAGCACATTTGACCTGACAGCTGGCTACTGGCAAATCAGACTAGCTGAGGATGCAAAAGCCAAAACAGCATTTTCTACCCGTAGTGGGCACTACCAATTTGTGGTGATGCCCTTTGGTTTGAAAAATGCACCTGCCACTTTTCAAAGGTTGGTGAACAAAGTCCTTATAGGCCTGGAAGCCTATAGTGCAGCATATCTAGATGATATTGCTGTCTTTAGCTCCACCTGGGAGGATCACCTGGTCCACCTGCGAAATGTTTTGGAGGCCCTGCAGAAAGCAGGCCTAACTATCAAGGCCACCAAGTGCCAGATAGGGCAGAGTCAGGTTGTGTACCTGGGCCACCTTGTGGGTGGAGGCCAGGTTCAACCATTGCAGAGCAAAATCCAGACCATCATGGACTGGGTTGCTCCAACCACCCAGACTCAGGTCAGAGCTTTCTTGGGCCCGACTGGGTACTATAGAAGATTTGTCAAAGGTTATGGATCCATATTGACCCCTTTGAATGACTTGACTTCTAAAAGAATGCCCAAGAAAGTTCAGTGGACAGTTAGCTGTCCAAAGGCAATTGATGACCTGAAGCAGGCCATGTGAACTGCTCCCATTCTGCAAAGTCCTGATTACTCCAAGCAATTCATTGTCCAAACAGATGTATCTGAGTTGGGGGTAGGGGCTGTGTTATCACAATTGAATGATGAAGGTCAGGATCAGCCAGTAGCTTTTATTAGCAGAAGGTTTACCCCCAGAGAGAAACATTGGTCAGCCATTGAGAGGGAGGCCTTTGCTGGGGTTTGGGCCTTGAAGATGCTGAGGCCATACTTGTTTGGCACTCACTTCATTGTTCAGACAGACCACAAGCCCCTCTTATGGCTAAAACAGATGAAGGGTGAAAACCCCAAACTTTTGAGGTGGTCCATTCCCCACAGGGGATGGACTATACAGTGGAACATAGACCTGGGAGTAACCATGCCAATGCAGATGGACTCTCCAGATATTTCCACTTAGAACATGAAGACTCAACTGGTCAAGGTTAGTTTAATGTCCCTGCGTTTGGGGGGGGGTTGTGTAGGAGAGTAGGATCTGCTTCTTATAGTTACCCCCACTTTTTGCTGATGTTTCACTGTTTTTCCACTTAGCCAGACTGAGGCCCTGCTAATCAGGACCCAAGTCTATCTGCTTTCTACTCTATATGGATTGTATGTACTTTAGGTACCCTCCAGATTGGATTCTGGGGTACCCTTATAAGTCCCTAGTATATGGTATACTATGTACCCAGGGCATAGGTACCCCAGAGGCCTACCAGGGGCTGCAGCATGTATTGTGCCACCCCTGGGAAGCCTTTTAAAATGACACAACAGGTCTGGTACAGCAGCCTGTGTAAGGTGGTATATGCACCCCTTACTGAGATATAGGTTCCCTATATCTCTCCATATCACTTCACATGTAAACCTATCAGTCACCCCTATGGCAGGCCTTAACAATCCTGAAGGCAGGGTGCTGGGTTTCATGTGAGAGGGTGCCCATGCATGAGCAGAGCCCCTCTGCAGCCTTCGGAACCACTATTCCGGGGTTGTCTGTGATGCAGCCAACCATATACTCTTAAGTGCATTATAACCTCGCAGTAAATGCTAACTTGAGAATGGCTGCATGGAAACATGTTGTGTTTGGTGTCAAACACCTTGGAATCATACCTCCACCCCAGTAACTGGGGTGGGAAGTATGATTTCACCCTACTAGAGGGAGAAACATGGCACCACCGGTACACCCGGTACCAGCTTAACAGAACCCTGGCATCACAAAATGGATGCTGCAGCCACAGACACGAGTCTGCCCTCCTGCTGCTGGACAAAACTCTGGCAGGGGAGGCCTGGACAATAGGTTTCCTGTCACAGGGAGGTGTGACCACCTCCCAGACAGGCTCTAGTGTATTGGGGCTGGGTGGGTGCACTCCAAGAGTGCTTTGAAGTCTGCACTGGGGGCACATTTGGTGTCCCTGTGCATAGTCCAGCTCAAACTGGTTGCAGGGGCTACCAGCTCCTGCTCTGGCATGAAACTGGACAAAGAAAATGGGTGTAGCCACCCCTCTTTCCTGACCCTCCCATAGGTGGGTCCCCAGAGTTTGTCCCAACCCTTCCTTGGGTATAAAGTAGGAACCCCTGACTACAGGACTTTAGATTACACCTGGACTAAACTCTGACACAGAAACCAAGTACTTCGACGATCTACACTACGCTGGATGACTGAAGAATCTCCCTTGGAGTAAAGGAGTTACTCCCCTGCAAGGCAGGCACCTTTAACGCTACTGACCGGTTGGCATCTCCGCAGCTCCTGAGGACTCCGAAGAATATTGCCACACAGGAGGTGGGTTCCCGAGGTCTCTGAGGTCCATCTGTGCCCACAGCAAGTCTGAGGCCCGTATCCCTCGTGGTGACCGTGCAACCTGAACCCCTGGGCACCGCATCCATTTGCAGAAGCATCAGCTTTCCGGCAACCCCTGAGGCTGAGCTTTGGGTTACTTGTAGCCCTGACCCCGATCAGTAATTACACCGAAGATTGCTGGCCTACACTCAACGAGTGTTCCGTGGGCCGCCATTTTGTGATTCCTCTCGAGGTCCCTTCGCGATCCCTGGTCCGTTGACCTGTGGGTCCCCAAGAAGGCAACTCTAACTTTAATTGGGCTTCCCTGGTTGCTCCAGACGTGCCCTGACTTTCCATTGCTTGGGGAGTCCCAGGACCTTGCTGGTCCTCACAGAAGCATCTTTACTCTTCCTGCGTGGGTTGCTGTTTCCAAGGCTTGTTGTGTTCAATCTGAGCACCGACACCCCAGCACTCGACATCCTTCATGGGACAGCTCGAATCCGGCTCCTGTTTGTCCTCAACGTCTCCTGAACCCCGTGGCTGCAGAGTCAAGCTTCACCTCTTCGCACCTGAAGCACCCGACATCGGTGGGCATTCGATTGCTCCGCTCCTGGTCACTGGCTAGTGACCCAGACTCTGTCCCCTCTGCTTTCAGGTTCTTCACATCTTCGATCCAGGCTTGGATCACCCCGGACACTTTTCTTCTTCACGGCAGCAGCACTTTGCAGCAGATTGCCATTGAAATCAACGACGATTCCCGACACCCTTTGACACCTATGCACCCGGCTTCCCTGGGTGAGGGAACTCGAGTACTCCGGTGCCCCCGTGGCTGTTGGCCCTAGAACTCCTTAAGTCTAAAGGGGTTTGCTCTAAGTCCTCTCCTAAGTGTCCTTTAACTTTAAAATTCCAACCGCGACTTTCCTCATAGAAACCGACGGCGCTCGCGGCTGTGTTCTCACACTGCACACGTCCCCGTGGGTCTCCTGTGTCACTACCTTGGGTGGTTCCTTGGGGTCCCAGCGATTCTACGTGCTCTAGGCACTGTGTCTAGTCAAGTCGTGGTTCTTATACCACTTTCTTAATATATGGTTTGGTCCCCCCCTGGGGCCCATTGTATATCGTGCTATTTACTGTCGTTTTAATACTGTGATATTGTGTATCTTGGACTCTAATCTCATAAAGAGATTAGTAGTGAGTGTTTAGAAATAAATACATATATTTTATATATATATACCTTGTGTGGTTCTCCTTTCATTTGGTCATTCAAGAGGTTATAATCTGGTAAACCAAGCTGCTTTACACTCCTTCAAGACATAGCCTGAAGGCTGCTCTCCATAGCTACCACTAGGATAGCTTTCAATAAAGGTTGTCTTTAAACCTATCATCAATAAGGGTCGTTTGGACTGGTGCAAGGTGCCCACTATAACTAGTGGACAGCATATGCCAGGCCAACTTCTCACATCCCCCATACTGAATTTTAACAAAAAATGATGTAAGAGGGCAGGGTAGGGATACCCTGCACCCTAGGCCCCGTGGAAGGGGGGACCCAGAGGGATCCCCCATCCAAGGGGCAAACTTGAAAACAAATTTGTAACATTTTGCCACAATCCCAAAGACTCCCATGGGATTGAGATAACAACAAAAAATGGCCACACTCCACCTCCCAGAGCCATTTACGGCCCTGAAGACCCCATTTCCTGGGATCCAATTTAGTTGTTTAGGGGAGACGGTGCATGGCCACCCACCCTGAGCCGTATTCGGCCCCGGGGACCCTATTTCCCTGAGTCCAATTAAATTATTTAGGAGAGGGGGCACACAGTCTCCCTCCTTGAGCTGATTTTGGCGCAGGGTGCCCCATCCCCCAGGGCCCAAAATATTTTTTAAAGAGAGGGGGACACTGCAGCCCCCTCCTCGAGCCTTTAAAAGGCCCTGGGGACCGCACCCTCGAGTCATGATTTAAAAAAATTGGGGGCGCTCTCCCCTCCCTGAGCCTTTAATGTCCCCGGGGACCCCATCCCTCAGGGCCAGCTCACTTTCTGTGCCCTGGTTAGACCACCCCCGTGACAGAGTTGTTTCCCTGCCCGCACCGGCGCGGGCAGGGAAACGTGTTTGCTCCCTTCTGGTGGGAGCATTTTTAAATCTCCCGCTAAATGGGAGCAAACACAAACCCCGTTTCCAGTGGCGTGGAGCTTTAAAAATGTTCCCGCCCGCTAGGAACAGATTTGTCATCTGTTTCTCTGCCTGCACTGATGCGGGCAGGAAAAGAGAACAACATATTGCTGCCGCCTCGAGGGGGCAACATAAATAGCTGCTCCCTCCGGGCGGGATCAATACCAGTTCCGACAGCATGTGGGGAGCTGGCTGGGGCCTCGGAGGCCCTTGGGCTCCCACAGGGGCCACCAATGTGTGATTGCTGGGTGCCCCAGATGTGCACCTGGGCACCCACCTTTAAACGATGCGTGCCCCAGAGGATGGGGTCCCTAGTGCCAATATAGGCTCAGGGATGGGGGCCCTCAAGGTCCCTCACCTTTTAACCCAAAAAAACACATCCCCAGGGCCTGAGCCTTTAATGTCCCCGGGGACCCCATCCCTCAGGGCCAGCTCACTTTCTGTGCCCTGGTTAGACCACCCCCGTGCCAGAGTTGTTTCCCTGCCCGCACCGGCGCGGGCAGGGAAACGTGTTTGCTCCCTTCTGGTGGGAGCATTTTTAAATCTCCCGCTAAATGGGAGCAAAACAAACCCCGTTTCCAGTGGCGTGGAGCTTTAAAAATGTTCCCGCCCGCTAGGAACAGATTTGTCATCTGTTTCTCTGCCTGCACTGATGCGGGCAGGAAAAGAGAACAACATATTGCTGCCGCCTCGAGGGGGCAACATAAATAGCTGCTCCCTCCGGGCGGGATCAATACCAGTTCCGACAGCATGTGGGGAGCTGGCTGGGGCCTCGGAGGCCCTTGAGCTCCCACAGGGGCCACCAATGTGTGATTGCTGGGTGCCCCAGATGTGCACCTGGGCACCCACCTTTAAACGATGCGTGCCCCAGAGGATGGGGTCCCTAGTGCCAATATAGGCTCAGGGATGGGGGCCCTCAAGGTCCCTCACCTTTTAACCAAAAAAAACACATCCCCAGGGCCTCAGAAGGCTTGGACGGGGGGGACACGGCCCCCTCCCCTTTAAAAAAAAAATATGGCCCTGGCGAAGGGGTCTCCAGGGCCCGAGAAGGCCCAGGGGAAGGGTGGTATGCCGCCCCCCCCTTAATGCACATTTTAGCATCGGGGGATGGGCTCCCAGTGGCCTATAATAGCTTGGGGAGGGGGCTCCGCCCCCCTCCCTTTATTAGTTACCCGGCCCCGGGGGATGGGGACCCCATGCCCCGGGGCCTAATTAGGCTCGGGGAGGGAGACCACATGCCCCCTCCCTTTTTTTATAAATGTGGCCCAGGGAGATGGGGTCCCTGGCACTAGGGGAGGTGGGGTAACATGTACCCACTCCTTTTTAATTTGATTTGGCCTCTGGGAATGGGGTCAACAAGGCCTGATAAGGTCTAAGGGAGGGGAGAGTCATGCAGCCCCCCTCCCCTTTTAGACAAAAAAGGCCCCGGGGAATACCGCGGGGCCTATTCATTTGACCCCATTGGATGGGATCCCCTGAGCCTAATAAGGATCAAGATGGGGGGCACAGGGCCCCCTTTCCTTTTTTAATGCATTTGGCTGCAAGGGATGTGGTCCTTGGGGCTGTTAAGGCCCGAGGAGGTGGGCTCCATGTCCCCTCCCCTTAATGTGTATATTTTGACCCCAGGGGATGGAGTCCCCGGGGCCCAAAGGCCATCCCTATGCTGCTCATGTCAAAGGCTCTACGCGTTGTCGGGTTGGGAGCCTGCTGGGGGTTATGCCACAGGGCCTGGCAGCAGGCCAAGCCCTGTGGCCAAGCCCCTGCTGCGCACAGCCAAAGGCTATGCGCAGCATGGGGTTGGCTGCCTGCAGGGATTTGGATGCAGGGCCTGGCTACTAGCCAGGCCCTGCGGACAACCCGACACTGCTTGTGACGGAAGGACATGCGCAGCGTATGGTTGGCTTCCTGTGGAGAGGTTGGCTGCCTCCGAATGGGTTGGCCCCTGCTGCCAACTCCCTGCTGTGCACGGCCAAAGGCTGTGCGCAGCGTGGGGTTGGCTGGCAGTGGAGGGTCTGGCCGCGAAAGCAACAGTATAGTTAGGTGTGATAAAAAGATGTCTTTGTTTTTAAAAATAGCTTAGAAATTCACTGAAAAAAACAACGTTTAAAGTAGCGTTATAGTTAGTTGAATATGTCAGTGACACAGGCTGTACAAAATAAGGTGGAAAACTAAAATGTGCCAGTTACTCGCCACTATGTAAGTAATAAAGCAAACTAAAACACTCATTGGATGAGGCCATCAGTGATGTCATCAGTGATGTCTTCAAGGATATCGTTTGATATGTCATCAGTTATGTCATAAATGATGTCATAGAACATGTCATGAGTGATGTAATATGTGATCTCTGCTAACTGTTGAATTTCTGTATTTTTAAAAAAAAATTAATGTCACTGACATAGTCACCTGACTATAAAGTTACCTTTGTTCTATTTCAGTGAATTTCTAAGGTTTTTTTAAAAAACAAAAACGGTCTTTTTATAACACCTACCAATAACATTATATTAACCTTTGCTTTTTCCAGTGAATATATATATATATATATATATATATATATATATATATATATATATATAGATAGATAGATAGATAGATAGATATATAGATAGATATATATATAGAAATATAGATATATATATAGATATATATATATAAATATATAGATAGATATATGTGTGTGTTTATAAAAACACCTACCTATACTTATACCTTTAGTCCCATGCGTTGTAGAGACTCACAATGTTACTGTAGGAAAACTTACCTAGGTTGCTGTGACTCCCGAGTAGTGCCTGAATTGTAATGACTCTAGTTGTAGAGCACTTGTTGTAATGGGGACACACAATTTCTAATAGCATATTGTTTATTCATATATTATATATTCACTGGTGGGTGTACACTGGCTGGAATTGGAAAAACGCTTCCCTGGCCTACTGAAATATCTGCGTGCACCAAGTGTAACTGAGCCCAGAAGAAAGAGATCAGCAGCAGCACACATGAGCAGCATACATACTAGAAAGAAAGCCAAAGAGAATAGCCCGCATGATATACATTTGCATTTCAATGCCATAACAATTACTTTCTGTCATGCATTTGCTCAAACATATTATAAAAGACTTCAAAAGGAACAGTTCATAACAACTCATGTGTGAGATATCCATTTTCTCAAATAGAACCAAAACTTTTTGTGTAGTTTCCTCCCAGTCAATACATTCTTATAAATTGCTTTAAAGGTTATTATTTCCCCCACGTTAAGTGGTATTTTTTATCCAATTAGCCTAATGTGCTTGAAAATGCGCACCCCTTAGTGCTATGTTTGCAATGAGAGGTTGAGTCCCATCGAGTGTTAACTAGACTAGAATGGAGCAGAGGATTGGATGTTTCAGCTCATCAATAACAACATTATTTCAGATGATTCTCTAAAAAGGTTTTCATTCTATGAACTCTGAGGATCTCAGCCACTTACCAACCACTGTAACCCCAGCATATTTCCTCAAGTGTGGCCAACTCTTGGAAACAAAGAATTTGTATACAGGGCTTATACTACAGTTATTGCTGTTTCAAGTCACACTAATAATAGTTGGTTTGTTAGCCATTTTAATGGGACTCAGTTCATTGACTTTTGAAGAATGAAGGCTTTCAGCAGGGAACGCTTATTTAGCTGAGCTACCTTGCTGGATCTATTAATTAAATACATCTATTTAATTCAAAGTAACATGGTGACATTTCTATTATTTACATTCTAATGTTCGATGTCATGTTCAGACTTCTCTATGGAATGGATGTTACAACTTTCTATCATTCATCTTTTTCAATATGATGTAAATCCATGGATGTAAAACCATAACGAGTTCAAAAGAAGCAATGACTTGGAAATCAGAGTCTGAAAATAATGATCTTATAGGACAGGCAATATATAATCAGATAAGATCAGTGGCTGGAACACGATTATTTCAATGAACTTTGCATATTTTAAAAAACTAAAACCATCAGAAAACAGGGAAGTACTTCTTCGTATCTACATATGGGTTCCGACAGACCCTTAAATGCTCCCACCCTAGCAGCATGGTTGGCGTCCTAGCCTTTAAACAGGGCCATACTTTATAGCATTGGGATTTTCTTGAGTATTCCAGAAAGGAGGGCTGTAGTCTGGAATATCAAGTAAAAAATATTGTTATACTTTAACATTGTAGACAAAATATTGAGGATAAAAATATTGAATGGTAAGTGCGTATAGGGAGGTATAGATTTACTATTCTGAACTCCAAATCTACACACCTTGAAGATATATTTATCATCAAGGTATATATATGCCGAGTTAGGTATAGAAAAACCATACATAATTAGGTGTTGATATTTTTGTACTCAATATTTCGGCTATGATATTAAGGTATAACGATATTCCTTGCTCAATATTTAGGACCCACTCCAGAAAAGAGGACCATTGACCAATAGGGAGACACCAGGTTGTTCTTTGTGGTGGAGGATTAGACAATTTCACATTGATTGGCCTTTTTACCTATTAAAATATGGTTACTAGATAAATTTACAATTCATTCTACCAGCTGGGATCTGTGTTGTAAGACACCAGCCACTGCATGCTCTAGAAGAGGTTAATAAAGCCAATCTATCATAAAGAGAAGGGTCAAAGATGTAGATCCTCTGTATTCCTCAGTCAGAAAGTATCAGTGTTTTATGTGACCCTCTTTCTATCTTCTAACAGCCTTTAGTATCCATATATCCTCTTCAGAGTGGAAATCTTACAAACGGCCCTTCCATTGGTGAAGGCAGTACAATTGTTAGCTTCTCTAGATCTTCCCCTTTGTGTACATACATATTCCATTTCATCCATAGTTCCAAAGATTTCAGCGACTTAACTTACAATTCCAGTTTAGTGCCCTCTACTTTTATTCTCAAGTCATCTCACTTGACTCTGCATTTTAACCTGCATTTCTTCTTCTGCGAATCAGCCTGACTCCCTCTGCACGGTGCCTCTCTTCTCACTGTAGATCGTTTAATCCAGCTGATTTTCCACTCGCTGCCATTTTCTCCCCCAATACACAGCCATTTTATGCCTCTCACTCAGACCCTGAAATAGAAGATGCACTCTCCATCTTGTGGTTAATGATTTTGCTGGTGTCACTAGTAATAGAAGATTCACTCGCTTCTCTCCCTTGTCCTGATTTTTTTTCTTCTCCTTACTAGGGACTCTTGCGCTCTAGCTCTGGTGCCTATCCCATTTACTGGAATGAACCCTACAATGGAAGTGACCATAAGGTCTAGGAGTCCTAGAGATGTTCATTGTCTTTGAGCTCCCCTCGAGCCGTACCTCTACCCTCCTGTCAATCACCACCTGTTCCTCCAGTCTACCATACAGTCACCACGTTCCTCCATTCTACCATACAGTCACCACGTTCTCGACACTCCTGGGCTCAACTTAGTAGGCTCTTGTGGCACATAAAGCTCTGCCCTCATTTTTCACCTTACCCCAGCTGCTCTAGCCTGATGATGGATCCCAAAGTATGTACTCCTATTCTGTCGAATTTGGAGTCTTCGGGACACAATGCCTACTCAATTAAGTACCCACCTAACCTAACAAAAAATGCATCCAAAAACTTTAAACACAGACTCCTAAAAACGCACCCAGAAACCCTCATCTCGGATCCCTACTTCTGCATAAAAAAGGTGCGGTAATAAGTGACCTTACCTTCTTCACGAAAAGACGGGCTAAATGGAGTTCTGACATTCTACTCAATGCTCAAAATTGTCACCTCCAAGAAGACCCCTCACGGGCTCAGACTTACAGTGGCCCCCTGTCCCTCCTATGAAATTGAAGCAACCATCTCTCTCTACAACAATGGGACCATCCTCATACAATCATCTGACCACAACCTGGGCATATTCGACAACATCTTCCCCAGCATCAAGAACACTTTGTCTAAGTACAACCCTTCATCCTCCTGAGATCCCCCTTCCCCCGCTGGCTACCCCCTTAATCCTCAGCTGGTGCATTTTCACAGTCCTGACAGCGACCCCACCCCTCCCCAACATAGCTCCGCTATAAGGAGAGGCATACTAAATAGCAACTCTTCCAAGACTATAGACAGGTCAGATCACACCTCTCCCTCCCCCCCCCACTACTTGCAAACAGGTTCGCCAATCGCCTAAGCTCATTGGGGCTGAAACTTTGAAACAAAAAGGCAAACCGCCCTCCTCTTACTTTCCTGTCCCCCTTGCTCCCTCCTACACTTCACTCGACTCCCCCTCCTACCGCACTGATTTCACACCCACTTTCCTTCCTCCCTAACCAGGTCACCAACATGACGCACAAACCCCAGGTACCTCTTCACAACCAGTCACCTCCTCTACCACGGTATGAGGCATCCTGTATATCGATCCCGACTACATACCTCTCTAACCTTCCCCCCACCCTGCCCCCCCTCTCAGCTCCTGTCAACAAGGGCCAGGAACCTGTTCCCACACCGGACTGGAATCTAGGCTACATGTTATCTCACTTACCCTTCAACAACTCAAGGCAGCTGTACATAGCCTCTTTCGCCTCACATCGGAGCAATCGGTTATTAAGAAGTCTAGTGGGTTCTCGAAGACTGTGCCACACATCTACAGTCTTCCCTCTACTTCCGGGGTTAGACTGTCTGTATATCCCATACCAACCATGACCTCACCTCTGGGGGCTCCTACTCTCCAAAGTTGGGAAACATTACCCTTCCCTAATGACCCCTCTCGGCCTTGCAGAGCTAAAGTCCCACTTCAAGACTCGGATATTAGAACCCTTCTTCTCTCTTATGATACATCATTTGCTTTGAACACTGATATGGTGTGCCAAATTGAAACAATCCACTCTGACCCGGCTAGAGAACCTACGGCTAACATTAGATTATTAAATAATCACAACCTCACCATGGTTCCCACCACCACTCTTTCCTCAGATGATCCCAAACCTCAGCTTAAATGCATGCTTCTCAACTGCAGATCTGCAGTTCGCCACACTGCAGACATCGCTGACCTCATCCTGGCAAATGATCCTGACATTTTAGTGCTGACGGAAAATTGGCTTAATGAATCTGCTGTACCGATAATCGATATTCTAGTGCCCCTTAACTATAACATCATCAGGCTTGATAGACTGGGTGGGCTAGGTGGAGGCATCGCGTGCATTCATTGTATCAATTTATCAGTTAGACAACTTCACTCTGATTCCTGTCATTGTGCGAACACCTGTGCTTCGAGGTCTCATGCAACAGCAAGCATGCTTGCAAATTCCACACGCTCTACCTCCCTCCAACAGACAATCCCCCATTTTATAGAACAGATCATGGAAATCATTTCAATGAATGTGGACTGTCACAGCACCCAGATCTTCCTAGGGGACTTTAACCTGCATTGGAATGACCTAAATGACTCGTCAGTCAATAGCCTCAAATCCTCCATATCAGACCTCAACCTCACTCAAATATGTGATAGCCCTACGCACAACAAGGGAGCTACCTTAGATCTGGTCATTGGCAAGAGCAGCTTCATTCAACTTCAAACTATTGTCCCATGTGACTGGCCGGACCACCATTTCATCTCCTTCCTCGTCTCAGAACCGGTGAGAACCATTAAATCTAAGCCGAAGAAACCTAGACTCTGGCAAAGAAATTTGAGAAACATTAACCTACATGATCTGTCCCCCCACACAGACAGCATCCTGCCTTCTCCCCCGGACATGTTTGCTGTCGATAACCTCTACAATCACTCGATGTCCAACATACTAGATGCTATGACACCACTACAACTGAAAAGAATACCCTTCAAAATCTCCAAACCTTGGTACAATGGGAGCCTAAATATGGAGAGAAGAAATCTACAACTAGCAGAACGTATCTGGAGATCCTCGCCCTCCGGGGACCATCTTACTTAGCTGAGATTTCTCAGAAACTTATATAACAAATGCATCAGATGCTCTAAAGCTAACTACTTCAGGGAACAACTAGACCAAGCATAAAATCAACCCAAAAAAAAGCTGTTTGAACTCATCAAGCTTCAATCTAACAACCCACCTATTCCGCCCTACGTAGGACCCTGTCAGCAGCCAAACTGTGAAGAGTTTGCTTCCTTCTTCCATGATAAACCAACAAAAATTGAACGGGAACTACTGGCAGCCTATGAGAATCTACCTGCCACCTTTATATCCTCTGGGTTGGATGTGCTCCCACAACGCCTGGTTCTCCCGCCCAAAAACAATGCCTCTTGGAGCCTATTCCAAACCGTTGATGAGAGAACCATTTGAAAAACTCTGGCTACTCTGAAACCTTCCAACCATTTTAGCGACCCCGTACCTCCGAATCTCTTCAAGGAGATCAGATCATCCATACTCCCTCTCTGGACGAAGATAGTTAACTCCTCTCTGCTTCAAGGGTCAATCCCAGACTGCCTAAAGTCAGGGCAGGTCACCCCCATCCTAAAAAAAACAACAGCAGACCAGACTAACCTCCACAGTTTTCATCCAATCTCCACAATTCCTACGCTGGCAAAACTCCTCGAGAAATGCGTTCACGCCCAACTATGTAGACATATTGAACAATTCCAACTTCTTGACAAATTCCAGTCCGGCTTCAGGCAAGGTCATAGCACGGAATCTGCTCTTATTCACATTGTGGATGATGCACTACGTATGCTGGACCAAAATGAGTCATGCCTTTTGATCCTACTTGACCTTTCATCCGCTTTCGACACAGTCAAACATGATACCCTCATCAGCCTACTGGAGCACAGGATGGGGTTATCAGGGATGGTGCTTAGCTGGTTTTCAATTTTTCTACAGAATAGATCTCAAAGGCTGAAAATTAATCAGTCTCTGTCCCACCCCTCTCCGCTCACTCTGGGGGTACCGCAGGGGTCCACTCTCTCCCTCCCACTCTCTTCAACCTATTCATGGAACCTCTAACAGAAATCCTGAAAGTGTCCAACATCCATTATCACATGTATGCTGATGACACACAACTGTACCTGAGAATCTCCTCCCCAGAGGATATCAGATCTCTCAACTCAGTTCTTCAGGAAACGCGAAGTTGGCTGACACTCAATCATCTGAAATTGAATGCTCTCAAAACTGAATTCCTCCTCATCGCCCCTGACAAACAGTCACCAGTCATTGCAAAATGGGTGCACCAACTGACAGCCCTTAACTGCACTCCAAACATCATTGACTCTACGAGCTCACTCTGAATAATACTTGACAGACATCTGAAACATGCAGACTCACATTAGTGCTCTCACCTAAGGATCAAACTTCCATTTAAGCATCCTAAGGAAAATAAAATTGTTCCTTACTCACAACGACCTCAAGACTGCGGTGCAAGCATTATTGATCTCTAAGCTGGATTATGGTAGTGCAACCCTTTGTGGACTTCCAAGAGCAAAGATGGCTCCACTTAGAGCCTCTCTCAATTCCACTGCAAAGCTCATTCCAAGCTCCAAAAGTTATCATCATATCTCGCCTGAGTTAAAAGCTCTTAATTGGCTCCCGTTTGAAGCAAGGATACAACTAAAAATTGCCTGGCTGACCCACAAAGCTCTACATTTCAACACCCCACTATATCTTGCACAAAAACTTGAGCTCTCAGGAGGCCCCAAATCCTCTAGGGGCTCCAACACCTTACTACTCAAACCACAGAATTTCCATAAAAAGAAAACTTACAATCGAGTATTCTCAGGTATTGCACCTAGAATTTGGAACTCCTTACCACCGAAAATAAGACTGAATAATTCCACAGCTTCCTTCAAAAGGGAAGTCAAACAGATTATGATGAAGAAATTTCTGGGCTAGTCCCCTAGCCCACCTGAGAACGCGTTACATTACCCTTGTCTCGAGTGAACTGCAAAGATTGTTATTATCTGTTTTGCCCTGTCCGGTTCGGTTGTGATATTAAGTTTTGTTCCCTTCTTAAGAAAGTTAAAGGGTTCTGCCGAAGGAATCATTGGTCAGACCTTCAGTCTCACCCTAGGATTTGCTCTCTTACTCTTCCCTCCTTTTGAAATGTTTAATTGTTGTGACCGATGTTGTCCTTTTCTGGTCCTTTCTGCGGTACTGTCGTTTATTTCTTGTGCCCTTGTAACTACCCTTCTGTAAAGTGCTCTGATACCCCCTGTGGTCTTGTCCGCGCTATATAAAACTCTTTAAATACATTTTTTTTTAAATGTTTTAAATCTCCACCAGTCTTTGCCAAGATTGTAGCTCCCTTAGTATAGATTTTCAACACCACTGGCAGCATAGCTCACCCCAAACCCAATGATAAGCTAGTCTATCGTTTGTTTGGGTACTAGTCAGAAAAGTGCAGGATGAGGGTCTGCGCCATTCCCCAGATGCACGGTTCCTGCTAGACTGGGAGAAAGCTCATCTATCTCCCATGCGGGAGTAATACTTTTAACAGGTCTGGTCAGGGCCTTTCTTTCGGAAAACTGGATGACAAAGGCAAGGGATCATCTGCATTGGTTCTTAATGACAAGGAGACACGTGATTGGACACGGGTTGGAGTCAAGTAGAACATGACTATTGCTTTTTAGGTCTGGGCTTTGACAGCGCAACTGCCAGACTTATTGATAATATATATATATATATATATATATACACAGTGGGCTTTGGATCATTTCAACCATTATCTTCCTTCCACAAGTCTCTTTTAGCTGTTGATGTGAGACTTTGCCAATTACGTCTTGGCTCAGCACGGTGGAGTATTCATATTTCACCTTATACCATTGACTGTTTGGGTGCATCCTTCCTCCTCCTCTCAGGTATGTGCATAGAACAGTATACACTGCTATTGTTTATAACAATAACCCTCTCTGCTCACCTTCCATTGGTTCCCTCCCATATGTCTCACTCTAATATGCTATCAATACATGCATTAGCATATTAAACCCAGGCCTATCCCTATGGACTTTGCCAATGCCTTTGTTTCTAGTTCTGTTGGCGCCGATGTACCTGCAGTTCCCGACCCAGACTCTCCTGCACTTCTTACATCCTTTTATGTAAGACTTGGTTCAAATATTAAAGAAATCAATTGACAACTGTCAGCCGACATATTGACAGTAGTATTCCTGATCCAGTCTCTCCCACTGTTAGAAGGTGGTTCTGACCATCTGAGCCGCCCGTATTTTTCGCTTTTTGAACACTTAATTGTTGAGTTTTTACTGTGGGAGAGCCTCATAAGTTGGGACTCACCCACAGTGACCTCATGATGAAAGAGACTGCATGTGGATTTTACTGGTGTCCCCCTGGTGAGAGTCGGCTGCTGCGCTGCAGCCGGAGTAAGGGGCACCGGGCTGGTTACATGCAGACACGTGTGTACATGTAGGGGCTGTGCAGGGGAGATTCCTGGCGTGCGCAGCCCAGGAGCAAGTACAGATAGAATGGTGTGGCAGGAATTATGCAGAGCTGGTTGGTGACATGGAACAGGCTTTATACAATGGGAAGAAACATGTAAGGGAAAGTCAGTGTGCTTTACTGTTTTCACTGAAGGACCACTCCATTATTGTCCTATGAGGATGGGGATCACATGGGATAGTTTCACTTCCCTAGGGTCTACAAATTCCAGACATGCACTAAAGTCCACTGTAACTTGTGTGAAAATAAGTATTCTGTTAATTCCAAAACTATATATGTACCGCTTATGGGTCATCCAGAAATTTCATATTCCTCTGACTCAGCTCATAACCAGAGCCTGGCTGGGTGTGACCCTGCCAGGCTGGATTAATGACCTTCCTCCCCAAACTGAAGCATTCCAAGGGCGAAGGTCTCCTCTCCAAGAGGGAGAGAAGATGGGTGGAGTCTGCCGGTTATCCATCAGCAGCTGTCACCTGGTGCCAGGCACCAAGCTGCTCTGGAGAGGATGCAGAAAGGGGGGAAGGGGCTGTTCAGAGACCATGTGGCATGAGACCCCTGGACGACGCCATTTTGAATTATCCCAGAGGCCTGGGCAGGAAGGAGGGAGCAGGGGCAGAGAGGTGATGTGTCGCTGCCTGATAGGGCAAGAAGAGCCTTCCTCCCAGCCCCCTCCAAATTCTTTTAAAAGAGCTTGCACAGGAAGAGGAGCTCTCTCTGGGGTGTGGTCTGCTGAGGAAGACTGGTGCTGGAGCCTGGCACCATGCGCAGTTGGAAGGAAGAACCCCCTGACTGTCCCAGGATCCTGAATTGCACCAGGAGGGGAGTCCAGGACCGGTGAGCAGAAGCCTGGGCATCTGCGCAAGGAGAAGAGAGGCCCAGGAGGAGAGCCAGGCAAAAGATGCCCCTGGGGTGGGTCGGGTCCCGGGGCTGCCCCGCAAGAAGTCAAGTCGGGGAGTGCCGTCGCGCTCCCCGTGAAAATTGCCCCAACCGGGGTGCCAGGAGCCCACCCTGGCCCCCGAAGACACCGGAGGAAGGGGAGCGCCATCGTGCCCCCCTAGAGGAGGTCTCTGGGGGCCAGGGACCCCAACTCCGGGACCCGATGGTGTCAGTGCAGTGGAGGGGGGGCGTGCCGTGGCTTGTCCCCCTGCCAGGTGAAGAAAAGCCAGGGAGAGCCATCGCGCTCCCCGTGAAGATGCCCTGGGGCACGGTACCCCATTTCCGGGCCCCGAAGTGAAGGTGGAGGAGGGGGGAATGCCGTCGCACTCCCCCGCGGTAGCGGGAAGGCGGGAGGAGTGCCATCACACTCCCCCCGAAGACCCGCTGGAGCGGAGACAGCCTTGTGTCTGCCCGCAGGAGCGGGCAGACCTGCCATGGAGTGCCGGCTCCTGCGGCAGCACACAAGGGTGCTGGCCAGATGGGGAGCCGGCGGGAGCCGCTGGGGGTGGGCTCCCCGAGCAGCTCCCCAATGACCCAGACGAGCGGGTGCCCGGGTGGGACCGGGCCCCCGGAGAGGAGGTGCGAAGGTGCAAGGAGCCCGGGTGGTACCGGGCCCCCGAAAAGCCGCAGGAGCAGCCGGGGGTGGGCTCCTCGAGCTGCAATTCAATCACCTGGCGTGAGGGGTCCGGGTGTGACCGGCCCTCACCGGCCTGAAGATGCAGCGTGAGGCCGCCAGCAGTGCGTCACGGCTCTCCCCAAAGCAGCGGTGGAGCCGCTGCTCTACTATTCACGGGGCTGGAGAGAATCGTCCCATAATGCCTTGCAGGCCCGGACCGGCCTGCAAGGAAAAGCGCATGGTGCTCTGCCTGGGGTGGCCCCAGGAGGACGGGGTCACCGCCAAATGCCTGCAAAAGTGTAGGGAGAGCTGCAGGAGCAACGCAGTCTCCCCCAGCAGGAAGATGAAGAGTCCCACCCTCAGTTTCTGGGGGACTTACAAGAAGGAACCCCTCAAGGGTTAGCCATGGTTTTTAAAGCTTCATCAAGGCTGGAACTTTAGTTCTGCAGCTGAAAGTTGACGCTTGAGACTTCACTACAGAGTGAAAGGTTAAACCTGGATGGTCATTGAGGTGACTCCCCCTAGAGGTGGAAAGGTGAATTTGCACAATGGTGTATCTACGGTGATATTGTTTCTTGTTGGGACTGAAAGTCACATGAGTAATGTGAAGTCATAAGCAAAGTGGGGTTATGTTGCTGGACATTCCTGCTAGGGTGTCTGGCGATATATACTGAATCCTGTGATTATAACTGTGATGCCTTTTAGGGGCTGTGATTGCAATGCATTATAACTGTTATCAGCTATGATAAGTACCTCATTTAAAGTGATGCCTAAACATGTATTCTTGCTGCTGCGTTAGGTGAAGAACAACCCAGACTGTTAGCTCCTAAGATGTAGAGGTGTATACTGTATGGTCAGTATGAGATGCTCAGTCAGGGTTATGTGTCACCATGGCAGGTTTGCCCATTTTAAATGCTTGTTGAGATAAAGGGGGTGGGTTGCCACCGGGATGGTGCCAGTGAGCAAGGCCCTCGCTCCAGGTTATGTTCAACCCACTGCATTAGGGGGCAAGATGATGTGCATACATGGGAGTGGTGGTACTAGACCGGGTGGGAAGGTTATGCAATGTCACAAAGTAATTCCAACAGCTTATGTATATTTGTAAATTGGTGCATAGTATTGAGTAGTGTGTGTGTTTAATAAATGTACTCTTCCTTTTATAAAGCAAAGTACAGACTGGACAATCAATTATTGAGTGTTATTTCTGCGTACTGGTAAATGGTGATTACTAGCCCACACCTCCTCCCTTGATTAAGCCTTAGACTGCTCTGCAACGCTACCCTCTGAGAGTCAAGCGCTACAATAGGGTATTTGGTTCCCAGTGAAGGACAAATGTAGTCCTGTATTTTTGTGTAGGCTTCACAGATACTGCCTCGTTTTCCAACACCCACTCATCAAAGTGATAACAGATGCCAGTGGCCATGGTTGGGGGTCAACTTCGATCATGTGCTGCCAGGATCAAAGGGGTTTCAAAGAGATGTTAAGTTATGTTAGGTTATGTCTATTCTTATAGCACGCTAATCACCCATGAGGGTATCCAGGCACTTTGCAGGTGGGGAGGCGGCTGTCTTCCTGGTGAGAGTATTCGAAGATCCAGGTCCTCAACTTCTTGTGGAACTCAAGAAGCAATGAGGAGGCTCTGATGCGTTGTGGGAGGTGGTTCCATGCTTTGGAGGAAATGTAGGAGAAGGCGCGGCCTCCGGCTCTGTTTTTGTGTATGTGAAGTATATGTGCTATTGAGAGTCCGGCTGAGCAGAGGTGCCTTTGAGGGGTTCTAAAGAGATTCCAAGATCATCCAGATGGAAGGAGCTGGAAGTAGTACAAAGGCTTTTGCTAGAGTTTCGGGTCCCGTGCGGAGAGTTTAAAGTCCTAGCTTAGATTTACTAAACGTCAGGACACACATCAATGCATGAAAATATGAGCATTATCTTCCACAGACAGTAAAGAATTGCACTGCACCATGTAGCAATTGCATGAAAAATGCCATTTTAACACAAAGATACTCAAGATACAACCGCAAGTAGAAATTTCTGCACAATGACAAACACACAAAGGAATCCACGTAAAATTGTACATGAATTACAAAAGTCACAAGTGGGAACATCACATGATGTTCAGCTACAGTACAATAAGTAAATGGTCGCAATAGCAACTATTACAAAAGAAAAGAAATATCAGCATTCACAAGGCCTTATTTACATGAACTGCAAAAATGCAATTTATTGTCAAAGTAATTGGCATCTAATGCAATTATTATTCAAAGCATTGATCACTTAAGGCAACGCAGTTGCTCATGCATCTGAGGATGTGATCGTATTTACAGTGCTCTTGG
This sequence comes from Calotriton arnoldi, assembly GCA_963921515.1. Lineage (NCBI taxonomy): Eukaryota > Metazoa > Chordata > Amphibia > Caudata > Salamandridae > Calotriton > Calotriton arnoldi. Next base: position 860,030 of record CAWUFW010005196.1, on the reverse strand, counting down.
TGTGGGAAGAGGGACGTAAGTGGGTTGGGGTTCAAGTGAGTAAGTGAAGGTAGTGGACAGGGAAGAGGTAGTGTGACATATATACATCAATTATACATGGTATAACCTTTCCGGCCTGAATCAGGTCAATTGTTCCCATATGTACACATAACCCTGAAGGACATCGACTAATAAGAATTCAGTCGTCAGAGCTTGTGAGGTAAGTATATAATCAACGTTTCGACCCCTGGGAAGTAGGGTGGGTTCAGTCCTCAAGGTGGGGTCTTCATCAGGACAACACTGAGAAGAGCACTTCGGAAAACAGCAGGATGGCTCAGCTGTACAGTCAAGGAAAGTAGGCTCATAAGAGCTCTAATGTACGAGAAGAAAGAATCATCATCCGATGTATAGACTGTGGGTCACCAATTACTCGCAGTCAAAGGACAAATCCAAATTGCTTTCTCGCGGCTCGCCGGCTGCGAGTAATTGGTGACCCACAGTCTATACATCGGATGATGATTCTTTCTTCCACTACCTCTAGAAGTCTGCAGATGTGCAGATTTTTTCGTGCTCCAGATGTGCAAACTTCTTTCTTTCGTCAGATGTGCAGACGTCTTTCTCTCCCTTACATAAGCGCCGACCGCTCTGTGAGAAGTTGGCCTGGTATATGCTGTCCACTAATTAAAATGGGCACCTTGCACCAGTCCAAACGACACTTATTGATGATTAGGTCAAAGATAACCTTTATGAAATCTATCCTAGTGGTAGCTATGGAGAGCAGCCTACAGGTTTAATCTTGAAGGAATGTAAAGCAGCTTGTTTTACCAGAACAGAACCTCCTAAGTGACCAAATGAAAGGAGAACCACACAAGTGTTATATAAAAAATATGTATTTATTACTAAACACTCTCTACTAATCTCTATGTGAGATTAGAACATAAAGCACACAATATTTAATCAATAGAACGACAGTAAATAGCACAATACACAGCGGGCTCCAGAGGGAGACCGAACCATATACTAAGAAAGTGGTATGACAACCACGACTTCAATAGACACAGTGCCTAGAGCACGTAGAATCGCTGGGACCCCAAGGAACCACCCAAAGGAGTGACACAGGGAGCCCACGGAGGACAGATGCAGTGTGGGAACACAGACGCGAGCTCCGTACAACTCTATGGGAAAGTCGCGGTTGGAAAATTACAGTTTAAGGACACTTCGGAGAGGACTTTAAGCAAACCCTTCGGAACATAGAAGGTTCTAAGGCCAGCACCCTTGTGAGTACCGAGGTACCCGTGTTACCTATCCCAGAGGAGCCGGGTGCATAGGGTTCAAGTGGTGTCGGAAACCCTCGTCGTTTTCAATGGCGTGATGCGAAGAAGTACTGCTGCCGGGAAGGTGAAAAGTGTCCGGTGGAATCCAAGCCTGGATCCGAGGTGAGAAGAACCTGAAAGCAGAGGGGACAGAGTCTGGGTCACTTCAGGGTGACCTAGGGCTCGATAGACGAATGCCCACCGATGTCGGGTGCTTCAGGTGTGAAGATAGGATGCTTGACTCTGCAGCCACGGGGACCAGGAGACGTCGACGATGACCAAAGTCCGGAGGTGAGCTGTCCCACAAAAGGATGTCGAGTGCTGAGGGGTCAGTGTCTGGATTGGACGCCAACAAGCCTTGGCAAAGGCAACCCACGCGGGCAGAGGAAACAAGTTACGGTATGGACCAGCAAGGTCCAGGAGACTCTCCAAGCTATGGGGAGTCAGGGCACGTCTGGAGCAACCAGGGAAGCCCAAGGAAAGTCAAAGTGACCCTCGCCAGGACCCACAGGCCAATGGACCAGGGTTCACGAAGGGACCTCAAGCTGAATCACAAAGCACCAGCCCACAGAGCACTCGTGGAGTGGAGGCTGGAGATCTTTGGTGAAAATGCTGCTCGGGGTCGGGACTACATGGAGTCCGAAGCACAGCCTCAGGGATTGCCAAAAAGCATATGCTGCTGCAAAAGTACACGGTGCACAGGAGTTCAGGTTGCACGGTCCCCACGAGGGATATTGGTCTCAGGATTGCTGAGAGAGTAGATCGACCTCAGGGACACTTGGGAACTCCCCTCCTGTGTTGCAGAAATCTTCGGAGTCCTCAGGAGCTCGGGAGATGCAAACCGGTCAGATGCATTTAGGTGCCTGCTGCTGCAGGGGAGTAACTCCTTTACTCCAAGGGAGATTTTTCTGTCGTCAAGCGAAGTGTAGACTATCGAAGTACTTGGTTTCTGCTTGCAGAGTTTAGTCCAGGTAAAATCCAAAGTCCTGTAGTCAGGTTTCCTACTTTATACCCAAGGAAGGGGTTGGACTAACTCTGGGGACCCACCTAGAGGAGGGTCAGGACAGAGGGGTGGCTACACCCATGTCCTTTGTCCAGTTTCGCGCCAGGGCAAGAGCAAATGGCTCCTGCAACCGGTTTGAGCTGGACTATGCACGGGGACACCAAATGTGCCCCCAGCGCAGACTTTCTGGCACTCTAAGAGTGCACCCACCCAGCCCCAATACACTAAAGCCTGTCTGGGAGGTGGTCACACCTCCCTGTGACAGGAAACCTATTGTCAGGCCTTCCTCTGCTCGAGCTTGGCTCAGCAGCAGGAGGGCAGACTCGTGTCTGTGGCTGGCAGCATGCATTTTTTGCTGCCCAGGTCGAGAAAGCTGGTACCGGGTAGACCAGTGACCCATAGTAGTGGTCCTACAAGGGAGGAATCGTACCTCCCACACCAGTTACTGGTGTGGAGGTATGATTCCAAGGTGTTTGACACCAAACACAACATGTTTCTAAGCAGCCGTTTTAAAGTTAGCATTTACCGCGAGGTTATAATTCACTTAAGTATATATGGTTGGCTGCATTACAGACAACGCCGGAAAATAGATTCCGAAGGCTGCAGAGGGGCTCTGCTCATGCAGGGGCACCCTCTCACACAAAACCCAGCACCCTGTCTTCAGGATTGATAAGGCCTGCCATAGGGGTGACTGATATGTTTCTATGTGTAGTGATTTAGAATAGATATAGGTAACCTATATCTAAGTAAGGGGTGTATACACCACCTTACACAGGTTGCAGTAGCAGATCTGTGGTGTCATTTTGAGGGGCCTCTCAGGGTGGCACAATACATGCTTTAGCCCCTGGGAGGCCTCTGGGGTACCTAGGCCCTGGGTACATGGCGTACCATATACTAGGGACTTATAAGGGTACCCCAGTATCCAATCTGGAGTCTACCTAAAGTACATAACACAACCAATTTAGGGAGAAAGCAGATAGACTGGGGTCCTGAATAGCAGGATCCCAGTCAGACTAGTCAAAAACCAGAAAAACACCAGGAAAAAAGTGGGGGTAACCATGTAGTCAGATTCCACCTTCCTACACGCTCTCTCCTACAGACATGCAGACAGACATCCTTCCACAGATGTGCACTTTTTTCATCCTACCTTCGTGGAGAGCCGTTGTCCCATGTACAGATGTGCAGCTCGACCTCTCTCGTGTAGATGTCACATATGCCTTTTCCTAATGAGCTGAGGCGTCTTTCCTCCTAGGAGGTAGGATGGCTCACCGGTTTAACGCTCAACGCTGACGTCTGCTGTGGCCTACAGTTAGCAACTCAGCCTTCCATCCTTGCGAGGTCGTTAAGCCGAGTTCAGTTGACTTGTGTAATAGTAATAACAGTTGTGTGCAGCACAGATGTGCGACATGAACTGCCATATTTCAAATAAATCACGTTATTCCAGACGTGAAGACTTCTGTGCTCCCTCCCCTGCAGATACACACATCTGCCTGCAGATGCGCACCCCCTTCCCTTATAGACATGTACACTCCTCTCTCCCTGCAGAAGTGCATACCGCTGTCTCCCCTACAGCTCGGTGCATGCCTCTCTCGCCTACAGATGTGCAAACATCTGCCCGTTACCTGCTTACCGACCTCTCCCACCTACAAACACCCACGCTTCTCCCCCTAAACACAGGGCTCCCCTACATATATGTAGACTTCTGATTGGCTCGACAAGTGACATCCTTCAGCATGTTACAGAATGTTCTCTCCTCCACAGATGTGCAGACGCCCACCTCCCTCCTGACAGACTCATCTCTGGTCAGACATCTCCCTTCTCTTCAGATGTGCAGACCCCCTGTTGGGACAAACCTTTCCACAGCTGTTGGCGGCCGCTGCCCTTTCCTGGGGTTTTAGGGTGATTCGCTAGAGGTCCTTGTATTCTTCATGCCACGTGACTCCTAATCGAAGGAGTCTCCTGTGCACCAATCCTTAAGGTCCCCTACAGAACCCTTGCCCACTGCTTTGAAAATGGGGTGCCTGGCAGCCCTCTCTGCGCTGGAACCAGGCCTGGCGCTGCCAGGGCCCGCTTCTATGCTCTGCCACCTGCTGACCAGAAGTGCTGCCCAGGAGGGGATCCTTAGCTACCCAAAGATGTACTGCCTGGCCTTGGGGATGTGAGGCCCTGCTAGACTGGCACAGCCTGTCCTTCAGGTATGAGAGGGGCCACCGGGCATGCACAGCCTGTCCTTGAGCAAGGAGTACCCCCAGGCAAAATAATATTGTAGCATTTGGGCGCCCCATTCCACTCGAAACAAGACTGTTTTAGAACATTTGGGGGCATATCTACAAGGGCTGGCGATAAAATTATCGCCGCTTTAGCGTCCATTTTCGGACGAAAAGCGGCGATAATTTTAACTCCCTATTAGCAAGGACACGCTAACGCGTGAATCCATGCTTCTTCGCCCTTTCCTTATCGCCCAGCTTTGCATCTCTAATGAGATGCAAAGTGGGCGTTCCCCCCCCAGAATAACGGGAGAAATGTCGCTAAGCGACATTTCTCCTATTATCAAGGAATCGCTAACAAGCATAGCGATAGAAAAGTAGCGATAACCACGGTTATCGCTACTTTCCTTACGCATGCTTTAATTCTGACTTAGCCATGTAATCCAATGGGAGGTGGATTACATGGCTAAGATCACCCTGCCCTATCAGCAAGGTATCGCGGGTCACAGTGCGATTATCGCTGGTTTCCCAGCGATAATCACACTGTTTTCCAGCTATCGCTTGCATTTCTATCGCTTTGGAGATAAGCGTTGCTGATAGCACGCTATCTCCACGATAGAAAGCAGCGATAGCCGGCGATAATTATCCTAGCGCTAAGTGCGCTTAGCGATAATTATCGCCGGCCCTTGCTGATATGCCCCTTGGTGTTTTCTGGCACCCTCTTGTGGTCATGTGAGATAGTGTGTCAACAATAACTTAAAGGCGGTACTGACGCTACCCTGGGGATGTAAATGACTGACAACTGAGCCAGCCTGCCTCGAGAGATGCATTCGTTGTTGTATTCTGTGCTGCATCATGTCATGGAGATGTTAGTGTGATTCTGCACAAGTGTCTCCTCCTGCTGCTCAGAACTGCATTTATTTAGTTTGTTGATGGCAGCTAAGTTCAGGGTGTAGGTTGGGGGTGGGGGGAGGGTGCTTGGGGTGTAAATAAATGCATTCTCTAGTAAATAGTTGTGTACAGGTGCTTTCAGTCTAGTATGGTGAGGACTCAGTGCTTAATTTGGACAGAAATAAGTGCCAGGGCTCTCATCAGGAGGCCACTTGCAGCTTGCACCACACATTGCACTCGCCATGCTGCCAATGATGGCAACAACACAACTATGTTGCCAGACAAAAAAAAAGAAGACCCGACTTCTGTTGGCAATATAGTATAGAGTTTATAAAAAGCGAGCCGAAGGTCAGTCAGCTCCGTGGAACTGGAATCTGAACTTCAACTTCAAGGTGGCGTACAAATTCTTTTATACCTTTGTAACCACAAATACATCATACATTTGCATATTAAATCCACGTTTGCTCAAGCACAACAGTATCTTTTAATATCAAAAGGTAATACTTTCTACAAAAACATCTAACCACACGTTTATGGAAAGCGACTCATGCACGTGTTATTGTTACATTTTTACACCACTGCTGTACTACTCGTTCCTTGGCTTGTCTCGTGCTTTGAAGCCTATCAATACTCTACTCCTTACACATCTACAGCTCTGCAAAGCCTACCCTCCCACTTATCCTGTGCTTCTGTGATGCTATATCTGCATATTTTCTCAGAGATGTGTTCTTGCAATGCAGACCAGTGACTTTCCATTTCTGCTGTGTCTAATTATTTTTCTCTATTCTACTAAAGCTCGTGTCTACTTCACCCACCCAGGTCCTGGCTCCATTTGTGCTGCTTTTTAGGTCTCGCAGACCTAGCGCTGGAGCGCGCATGCGCTCCTCGCTCTGCGAGGCTTATTGTAATCGGGTAGATTTCAGAAGGGGACTTGAAGCTCCGCCCATCATTCCTATTGGCTGGCGTCATCGTTTATGCTAAACGCTGGCTTCCCATTGAAAACGAGGCTTCTTTGTTCCCGCCCTGTCTCCTTTTGGGCTCGCCCATCCGGACTGGATTGTGTACTTGTGGCATAACATGGTGGGCTTTATCTGGTGGGTGAGCACTCTTTTATAGAGACACTGATCATGACAATGGCGGCTGCAGCGGTATGCGCGCAAAATTGTATGTTGTTTAAAGCTGTAATCGGCTGCAGCGGTATGCGCGCAAAATTGTATGTTGTTTAAAGCTGTAATCGGCTGCAGCGGTATGCGCGCAAAATTGTATGTTGTTTAAAGCTGTAATCGGCTGCAGTGGTATGCGCTCGAAATTGTATGTTTAAAGCAGTAAGAAGTAGTGACCCATTGTGTGCGGCGCTGGCATCTCACCGGACAACTGGCTCTCCAACTGAATATTTCATCACAGACTTACATTTGTCCACATTCGATGTCACATGTTTGCCCACAGTGTGTTTCCTCTCAGAAAAAGGGAACCGGCGTCTCTTCTATAGATTTGCAAGTGTGCAATCTTTAGTGTGTGCGGTAAAGAGCATTGGCGTGGGGGTGAAAAATTACTATTATTGTTGCAACAAAAAATAGCAGTTCATTTCCGGATCGTCCAGTCATTTACATGTTTCACATTCGTTCTGATATTTAATAAAAAGTGCGTACAATCAGGCTGAAACACATCATTGGTCATTAAAAAAAAAAAAACAGATGTGCAAGAAACCTCCTTGGCAGTCCTGGACACCATAGTCTGCACAGCTCAGCGCCTTCTCGAGAAAAAAACACAAAGCCCAGTTCGTTGGTGTTTAGCAGAGACGCCAACTGTCCGTCTCAGTTTGAGAGGCGGAGAAAGGGGCCATCAGGTAAAGGAATTAACAAGTCTTGCTCTGTCCAGTTTGCACCATTGTTTTGTGAGTGCTGGGGGTGGAGTGACTTTCAATGGAATTCGCTAGCATACCCCAAGTTGCAGGCCCTTGGGGGAGATGGTGTGCACTTTGACTAAGGCGCTAATTGGTTCGGCGGTTAATGATTGGCTAAGAGGGAGGGACCGGCAGGGGATCATCAGATAGATACAGATCCCCAACACCATACGGACGGATTAATTTAGAGGAGTACAAATCCTGTATGACACATACCATGGGAATGTTTTGCTGTGTTTTTGGTTGTTTTGTTTTTGCAATTTTAATGTAGCGCCAACTTGAGCCAGAGATATTAGAGCGCTTTATATGAGCACCAGTTACGTTTCACAAGGAAACATTAATTTTGGGTAGGTAGGGGGAGATTAAGTGATTTGCCCAGAATGACAGGTTATTGAGGCGACGCCAAGACTCGAACCGGGTTCCCCAGTTCCAAAGTGGGCACCTCTGGCCGTTACGCCTGCTCGGTGACAGATTATCAGGGGGTGCGCGCACCACTGCCATGCCAGCCGCACCGTAGGGGGCTGTATGTGTCCAGCACGGTTCGACAAAGGGGCGCACAACCAGAAAATAAAAAGCTCCAAGGGAGGCACAATCTCGAGGTCATTTCAAACGTGGTCAAACGGTCCATCCAGAGACAGCTGCAGCCTGATTAGCCGCCATCATGGAGAACATTCCAGAATGCACCGTGCATGTCCCATATCACATGACATACAATCAAGTTAGGGCTTAGCTATTGTTGGTGCAGTAGGTGCAGTCGCACCGGGCTCTGAGGAGCCCACTGCGTACCCTTGACTGTAGACTTTTACAGTGGAACACCAGGCCATGGAGGTCCATTCGTTGCAACCTTGCAATGAAAGTGCAGTAAGTCAGGTTTTCCACCAAATAGTGCTATCATTAGTGGGATTTGTAGCTCACTCGTGTGTAGGACAAAAGTGAAACTACAAGTCCCTGAACACAACGTTACGTACGGTTGACAAAAACACGGCCTGAAGGTGTCAAACCTACTTGGCAGCCACGTGACGTGAATCCTGCTTAATCCCTACATAGCTTTGTGCCTTACTGTCAACATAAGCGAAGAGTGGCCGAAGACTCTTTTCGTTTCACTGACCCATGCCTGTGCGACAGAACATTCAAGTTAACCACCCTCACCCCGAATAAAAGCCAATAAAAACATATACAACTTTGGGTAATTTACATAAATTGCTTACTCCCAGTTTCTTTTTTATGGTGCATTGGCTAGTAAGTCAAACGAGTCCCTTGTTTGAAGAAGCAAACGGTAGCCGTTAGGAGCTGTGCAAGGGAGTCGGACACACAAGATTTGAACTTGGTTCACCTTAGATTTTCCACATTGACATCTTCGTAGTCCAAACCTTTGACTTTTGTTTTGCCACTTCGATACCTTCCATGTATCCACGGGCACGCATTGTATTATATAGTGAAGAGCACATGCCGACATTTGAAAAGGGGAGAGAGGGAGATTTCGAAAAAAAGAAATCCTAAATCAACCTAAATAAATATACCTGACAAATCGGAGGAATGGATTCCCCCATCGACTTAAATTAAAGTAGAGGCAATTTTACGCAGGAGACCCGTAGAATAAAGCAATGTGAACGTGTGGGAAGTGCGGGCCGGATACACAGACGCGGAGGCTGGATGTAGTGTGCAATTTTAGGGGTTTTATTGATAACAACAGGCGATCTCGATGGTATAGCGTGACTAGATTCCTTTTTCTTGGTAGGCGTTTCCTCTCGCTCCGGCTCGGTTCCTATGGCCTCTACGATGGGTTGGTCTCTTCCTGAGTTGGCATCCGAAAGCGGGGAGACTCTCCGGAGGCTCATACATAGGGGAGAAACAAAAAAAGGAGTCGTCAGCTGTTGTCCTCAAGTCTAATTTAGGGACTTAAGCTATCCGTCACCACACCCAGTCGGTGATAAGTAAAACAGGAGGCGTAACACACAGGGTCTGTGTGCCGGGGGTGAAGACAGGACAAGATGTGACCAAAGGGTTCAACGTGACCGTTACGGAAGTTTTTAAGGAACCAAAGAGGGGGGCATGAAGAAAGGGGTCTGTGAAGGGAGGTGAGGTTTTAAGGGTACTTCAGGACTTGTGCGTGTTTCGTGCTGTACACCCCAACCCTCCCTAGCCCACCCCTGGTATAGAACCACCTCCCGCCTCCCGTACTCCCGTTTTCCCTTTCTCTCTCTCTTTGAGACTCACCGGCTCCGCCGCAACTCTCCTGAGTTGCGGCCGCTCTCCAGCATCCTCCGGTGGACTCCACCACTCCTCGCTCCACTCTTCTTCTCGTTCGGTTTCGTCTGTTTCGTCCGCTCGGCTCCTCTTCTCTTCTCTTCTCGGTCCTGGCTCTCCTGTTCTTCTTCCTCCTCTCCAGTAGACGACGCACCTTCGCTTTTCCTTCCTCTATGTAGCGGTACTGAGGTACCGTTTCCGGGGTTAGTTCCGCCTCCTACTGCCGATCCCCGCGTCGGGATTGGTTCCTGTAAGAACACACGACAAGGGGGCGGGGTTAGCCCTGACGGCGTAGCTCTGTGTTCGACTGGGCTTCGGGGAAAAGGTGGAGTGTCTCTGGCATGGTAGTCCGGAGGATCAGGTAAGGGATTGTCCTCTATGTATGCCGTCTCGCATCCCCTTTCCCTAGCTGTCCTTCTAGTAGGGGTTGGGTCCATAGGGTACCGTGACAAGAAGTCCACATTTGATTGTTCTCTCCCCTTCCGGTGTTTCGTAAGGAACTTATAGGGTTGTAGGGACAGAAACCACCGTAGAACCCTTTCGTTGTGTCCTTTATTGCGGGCTAGCCACTCCAACGGGGCATGATCTGTAAACAGAGTGAACTCCCGACCTTCTAGATAATAGCGTAGGGAGTCAATCGCCCACTTTATAGCGAGGGCCTCTTTCTCAATGACTGCATAGTTTTTCTCTCTTGGATATAACTTTCTACTGATGTAGAGGATCGGCTTCTCCTCCCCTCTGGCATTACTATGGGACAGGACGGCCCCCAAACCTTGGTCCGATGCATCTGTTTGCAATATGAAGGGGAGTGTGTAATCTGGGCTGATGAGAACAGTGTCAGTAGTGAGTGCTGCTTTTAGGGCCTCAAAGGCTTGGATTAACCTAGGGCTGGGTTGTTTTAGCAAGGCTTCTGTCTTCATGTTTTTCTGTAATAAGTCTGTGAGGGGGGCCGCAGTTTGGGAAAAATTGGGAACAAATCTTCTATAATAGCCTAAGAGGCCTAAAAATGCACGAATGTCTCGTTTTGTCTGGGGAAATGGTACTTGGGTGATGGCTTCAACTTTGCTACTTTGGGGCCGAATGAGTCCCTCGCCCAGAAGAAAACCCAAATATTTAACCGACTGAGCGGCTAAGCGGCTTTTGGACGGGTTTACCTTTAGGTTACAGCGGCCTAAGGCATGAATGACTCTATAGAGATGAACAAGGTGTTCTTCCCAGGTCTCGCTGTAGATAATGATGTCGTCGAGATAAGCCCCGGCATATTTCTCATGGGGCTGCAAGACCAGGTTCATGGCTCTCTGAAAGGTCGCTGGGGCACCGTGTAATCCAAAAGGCAACACGGTGAACTGATATAACCCGTCAGGGGTGGAGAAGGCTGTTTTCTCTGTCTTGTGCCCGTAAAGGTATCTGCCAGTACCCTTTACATAAGTCCAGGGTACTGATGTACTTGGCGCTCCCTATGCGATCGACCATTTCATCTACCCTTGGAAGAGGGTAGGCGTCAAAGTCAGAGATTTTGTTGACTTCGCGGAAATCAATACAAAAGCGGACCGAACCATCAGGTTTCGGTACCAACACAATGGGTGAGTTCCAGTCACTCTTCGAGGTTTCGATTATCCCAATCTGTAACATCTGTTTTATTTTGTCTCTGATCGTGGCCCTACGTGCTTCAGGTATTCGGTAGGGGCGAAGCCGCACTTTCCTACCAGGTTGAGTTTCTATGGAGTGTTCGATCAGGGTTGTCCTCCCAGGGATCAGGGAGAAGGTCTCCTGTAGGGGACCAAGAGTGTTTAGTAGGGTTTTTCTCTGAGATACGGGCAACTCTCGATCGATACACTGCTCCATCAGAGGAGCCGTCTCTACTGCTCCACCGAGCAAGACAGGGAGGGGTCCAACCCATTTTTTTAAGAGGTTCACGTGAAATATTTGTGAGGTGCCCCTGGTTGGATCTAATTCTACTCTGTAGGTCACTGGGGTAATCTTATCAAGTATGTTGTAGGGACCCTGCCACTGGCCCAACAGTTTATGGTCCGAGGAGGACATCATTAGTAACACTGGGTCTCCTATCGCGAAGCTCCTCTCTTTTGTTCCCTTATCATATTGTTTTTTCTGTGCCATCTGGGCGTCTTCCAAATTCTGTCTGACTATTGTGAGGATCTGAGCCAAATGCGTTTTAAGGTTGTCAACATATTCTACTAAGGGTTTTGTCTGGTTCGGCTCTGCCTCCCATGTTTCTTTGGCCATGTCTAAAAAGGAACGGGGTTGGTGTCCGTACAGGAGTTCAAATGGAGAATAACCCGTGCTCTTTTGGACCTTACACCGTATGGCGAATAAAGCAAGGGGCAGCATGTCTTCCCACCTCCGTGTTTCTAAAGACAGGAGTTTCTTTAGAGTCGTCTTAAGAGTGGAGTTATAACGTTCCACTAATCCATCCGTTTGCGGATGGTACGCTGCTGTACGTATTTGTTTAATGCCCAACTGATTACAGACCTGCCTCATTAGTTTTGAGATAAAGGGGGTCCCCTGATCCGTAAGTACCTCTTTGGGGAAACCTACACGTGAAAACACTGTTATCATGGCCTTGGCTATGTTAGGGGTGTCAGGTCGTCGTATAGGGATTGCCTCTGGGAAGCGGGTGGCATAGTCCACAAGGACGAGTACGTAGCGGCACCCGCTTCGGGACGGCAATAATGGTCCTATTATGTCCATCTCTATTCTATGGAAGGGTTCATCAATAATGGGAAGTGGTTGTAGGGGAACCCGGGAGGGCTTATATCTGCTATTCTTCTGGCATATCGGACACCTTCTACAATAAGCTCGCACTTGTTGATAGATTCCTGGCCAGTAAAATTTTTCAAGGATGGCTTGCTCGGTTTTCTCGTCACTGAAGTGACCCCCCAATAAATGACTGTGAGCAAGGTACAATACTTTCTCGCGAAAAGGTCCAAGAATCAGTAGCTGTGAGGGCTGGGTAGGGCTACTTTTTCGATACAACAGTCCGTTTTTCTTATAGAAATAGGGACCTACTTGCAGAGGGTCTTCATTTCCTAGGGCTTTATTCCAGGCCTCCTGTAGAACGGGGTCTTCTCTTTGGGTAGCGTGGAAATCCCTGTCGGTCTCCCAGGGATGTTCTTCGACGCATACAGGGTAGACTGCGTGGATTTTTCTTTTTTCTTTTCTCCTCTGATTTCGGCTCTTCCTCACCTTGGATGGGGGCCATTCGTGTTCCCTCACTTGGGCAAAGGGTGCTTCATTCCACCAGTCTGTTGGTTCAGGAGCAGATCCGTTGACGAGATCGGTCAACTGTGGATAGTCATCTCCTAGGATGATTTGTTCTGGTAAGCGGGAGATGAGACCCACTTTAAGGGAAGAACCCGGATCGGTTGGATGTTGTATGCGAACCTGGGTTGTAGGGTATTGTTTTGTATCGCCATGAACGCACTGTATGGCCACGGTCCCATCAACCGTTCCGGGTACCTGGTTAAGATCCTGGGGTCTTAGCACGCTCTGAAGACAGTCAGTGTCAGCTAGGGCGGTCAACGGTTGTCCATTCACTAACACCTTGCAGCGATAGGGGGGTACCATTCTCCCTTGTTGTGCACAGTAATAATTACGGGTGAATCCCACCTCCATCGGTTCCTCTTTTTGAGGACAGAACCGTGCGATATGTCCTAGGCCTCCCCAAGCATAGCATTGGGGCCCGGGCCCCGGAGCTCGAAACAGGGACGGTCCGGGTACGATGGTAACAGGTTCCGGTTTCCGCTGTACTGAGGGTCGAGGTGGGCGGTGTGTTCCAATGTTTCCAGCTCTCCAGGGACTCTCTTCACGTCCCTTCTGGATCTCATGGGCTCGATTGAAAGCTGTTGCAATCTCCACAGCGGTTTCCAAAGTAAAGTGGGCGTGTTGTCGCACCCATCTCTGAATGGGCGAATGCAGGGAGGATAAATATTGCTCCAAATACACTTTGGCCATACTTTCCTCTTTCGTTGAAGTGGAGGGCTTTAACCATCGGTCGGCTAAGTCTTTTACTCGAAAATATAGTGCCCTTGGCGTTTCCTGGGGTCCTTCTTTCAATTGTCGTAAACGTATACGATATGTTTCGTCGTCTATCCCCAATCGTTCGAGAACGCTCTGTTTTATATCGGCATAAGGGGTGGTGCCGTGTATGTTTGCAGCTTGGTAGGCAGCTTGAAGGTCACCAGAGAGCAAAGGACCTAGGTACTGACCCCACTTATCGGCGGGCCATGCGGCAGCTAGGGCCATTCTCTCAAAGTTACTGAAAAAGTAATCGGGATCTTCTCCGCTTACGTATTTCTGTAGAACAAGGGATGGAAGAGCAGTATTCCCTCTTTGTTGACCGAGGGCTTCGGTAAGTTTACCTAAGGCGGTCTCTTGGGAAAGGCTCTGACCACTGAGGGTTTGTTGCATTCGGTCGCGGTCTTCTTCCACGACCGTGAGTAATCTCTCCATGGCCTTTCCCAGGCTCTCTTGGCTGTCGGCCATCTTTTTGATTGCAGCCTCCATATCTCCGGCGAATCTCACTTCTGACACCAACTGTGAACGTGTGGGAAGTGCGGGCCGGATACACAGATGCGGAGGCTGGATGTAGTGTGCAATTTTAGGGGTTTTATTGATAACAACAGGCGATCTCGATGGTATAGCGTGACTAGATTCCTTTTTCTTGGTAGGCGTTTCCTCTCGCTCCGGCTCGGTTCCTATGGCCTCTACGATGGGTTGGTCTCTTCCTGAGTTGGCATCCGAAAGCGGGGAGACTCTCCGGAGGCTCATACATAGGGGAGAAACAAAAAAAGGAGTCGTCAGCTGTTGTCCTCTAGTCTAATTTAGGGACTTAAGCTATCCGTCACCACACCCAGTCGGTGATAAGTAAAACAGGAGGCGTAACACACAGGGTCTGTGTGCCGGGGGTGAAGACAGGACAAGACGTGACCAAAGGGTTCAATGTGACCGTTACGGAAGTTTTTAAGGAACCAAAGAGGAGGGCATGAAGAAAGGGGTCTGTGAAGGGAGGTGAGGTTTTAAGGGTACTTCAGGACTTGTGCGTGTTTCGTGCTGTACACCCCAACCCTCCCTAGCCCACCCCTGGTATAGAACCACCTCCCGCCTCCCGTACTCCCGTTTTCCCTTTCTCTCTCTCTTTGAGACTCACCGGCTGCGCCGCAACTCTCCTGAGTTGCGGCCGCTCTCCAGCATCCTCCGGTGGACTCCACCACTCTTCGCTCCACTCTTCTTCTCGTTCGGTTTCGCCTGTTTTGTCCGCTCGGCTCCTCTTCTCTTCTCGGTCCTGGCTCTCCTGTTCTTCTTCCTCCTCTCCAGTCGACGACGCACCTTCGCTTTTCCTTCCTCTATGTAGCGGTCCTGAGGTACCGTTTCCGGGGTTAGTTCCGCCTCCTACCGCCGATCCCCGCGTCGGGATTGGTTCCTGTAAGAACACACGACAAGGGGGCGGGGTTAGCCCTGACGGCGTAGCTCTGTGTTCGACTGGGCTTCGGGGAAAGGGTGGAGTGTCTCTGGCATGGTAGTCCGGAGGATCAGGTATGTATGCCGTCCTCTATGTATGCCTCTATGTATGCCGTCTCACAAGCAATTTTGGCATAAAAAAAATCGGTGTTATGCCGCCTCAGTCATGCTTGTTTGCATGTCTGAAGGTATTTATACAGCTTTTCTGTGCGCTCTGCCATGCCTAAAGAGCTTTAGGTGCGGCCTGACTGCACCCTTTATAGCGCTTTAAACCTATCTCGAAATGGAATAGCTTTGCGATTTGAGTCGGGGATCATAGCGCCATTTACAGCGCTTGGTTGAAAGGGTGTTTGTTATTCCAATTTGGACTACAGTGGACATGTTAGAGGTGCTGTGTAAATATTTGTCGCTGTACATACGCAGTAACTGTTATGTGCTGGGGAAGGTATGTCCTTTGATGTTAAAATGCTGACCTAATTTATCTGTTCAGTAAAAATACCCCGTGGTCGATGAATAGTTTTGATTGGGGTAGCTGCAAGCGTACCTGATATTGACTAAAATTGGCTATATGTACAACGAGGGGCAGATCACCTGCATGTCGGTCGTTGCAGTAGTTCCTTTCACCAACAAGCATTTGCAATGCAATAGGTCTCGCATTTACGCGAGTTTAAGCTATTGGCATTGTAAATGACAATGCCTTTTATATATGTTTTAAAAACCAAAACTTACATAAAATGTATTGTCATTTACGATGCCAATAGCTCAAACTCGCGTAAATGTGAGACCTACTGCATTGTAAATGCTTGTTTAAAATTTGCATTCTGGTACTTGTAGTCCTATTTATTCTGTTATAAATCCAGGACTACAAGAACCAGGTTGCAAAGGAAACAACTAGAATGGATGAGCTCGCTACTCACACATGGACCTGTGGAAACTTAAGCGCATAGAACATAACTTCCATACTAAAATGAGAGAGTAGAGGAAACGTTTTCTCAACGGACGCAGCTATTTTCCTGTGGAGAAAAAAAGTTAAATGTTCAAATGCATGATTTACATATGCACATTCCTCCTAATGGAAAACAAAGTAGGAGTACTCGTTGATGATGTCTAAGGCTGCTAGATTTGTAGGGATACTGCTGAGAATCTTTGTGAATACTCCAAAAGTTAGGGATCGTCTTTAAATGTATGAAGAACTTATTATGGTTGGATTTCCGACTTTTGCAACATAAATTGATAGATGCCTGAGAAACGAGGGGCAGGTGTGGGTGGAGCCATCTCTCTCCCGCCCCTCCTCTGTGATTGGTCGCATTTCCCCGTCCCCCTGGAATGAATGCAGCTGGGACTCATTGGCCATCCTGATTACCGGGCTCTGGGAACGACGAGGTGTTCAGTGTTTCAAAGATGTTGCTGTGGTTTTGGCTTCTGCTGGCTGTGGGTGCAAGATGGGTCTGTGGAAGACCAGGTAATGGGCGCACACCCTGGTGCGTTTTAGTTTAAAGCGGTTGGTTAAAAAAATGGCAGTATCAGCCATGAACTGGCATCCCTGTCTCTTCTGCCCCATAGCAGCTGAAAGTAGTGAAACATATGAGCGGCAGGCAGTAATGGGTTTGATGGCTTGTCGTTTGGGAGGCTGGGGGGAGCGGAGTGAGAGGACTGACAATGAGGATCGTGATTGCTTCGATTCTCTTTTTGAGGAGTGGGGGGTGGGCAGCTTGTCAGTCAGTACAGGTTACAATGGGGAGTGTGGTTATCTGATGGTCAACAAAGGTCTGTCCCTCCCGAGGTGGGGTGTGTCGTGATGGGGTCACAGATGGCCCTGTTGGTGGTAAGGCGGGCGGGGGAGGGAGAGGGTCGCAGAGGAGGGCACATCATGGAGGCCCTGGTGGTAGACTGGAGGAGCAAGGCCTGTCGGTATGAAGGCTCTGTGGGGCATGGCTGTCAGTCTCTCGGTGTTGTGATGATGTATAAGGATGGGCTAGGAGGGGGCTTGAAGTGTAATAAGCGTTTGTCTCAGGGTTGGGATAAACTGGTCTGCAGTGTGGTGTCAGAGCAGGGAGATGGTTGGGTGAGGTGAGTGTTTTCAGAGGGCTGGGATGGATGGGTCTGGTTTGTGATCTCAGGGTTAAGGTGATTGTTTATGTGAACCTAGTTGAAGCAGCAGAGTCTGGAGTGAAGCTGTGTGTGGCTAGGGTGGTTGTGTGTAGTGTACTGTACTGTCTCGGGTCTTGTTAGGGAGTGTAGTCTCTGAGGGCTAGGATGGAGTGTCGGGTGGCTAGGATGAATGGGTCTGTCAGTGGAGTGTTGGGTGGCTAGGATGAATGGTTATGGAGTATATTGTCGGGTGGCTAGGATGGATGGTTATGGAGTATAGTGTCGGGTGGCTAGGATGGATGGTTATGGAGTATAGTGTCGGGTGGCTAGGATGGATGGTTATGGAGTGTAGTGGCAGGTGGCTAGGATGGATGGTTATGGAGTGTAGTGGCAGGTGGCTAGGATGGGTGGTTATGGAGTGTAGTGGCAGGTGGCTAGGATGGGTGGTTATGGAGTGTAGTGGCAGGTGTCTGGGATGGGTGGTTATGGATTGTAGTGGCAGGTGTCTGGGATGGGTGGTTATGGAGTGTAGTGGCAGGTGTCTGGGATGGGTGGTTATGGAGTGTAGTGGCAGGTGTCTAGGATGGGTGGTTATGGAGTGTAGTGGCAGGTGTCTAGGATGGGTGGTTATGGAGTGTAGTGGCAGGTGGCTAGGATGGGTGGTTATGGAGTGTAGTGGCAGGTGGCTAGGATGGGTGGTTATGGAGTGTAGTGGCAGGTGGCTAGGATGGGTGGTTATGGAGTGTAGTGGCAGGTGGCTAGGATGGGTGGTTATGGAGTGTAGTGGCAGGTGGCTAGGATGGGTGGTTATGGAGTGTAGTGGCAGGTGGCTAGGATGGGTGGTTATGGAGTGTAGTGGCAGGTGGCTAGGATGAGTGGTTATGGAGTGTAGTGGCAGGTGGCTAGGATGGGTGGTTATGGAGTGTAGCGGCAGGTGGCTAGGATGGGTGGTTATGGAGTGTAGCGGCAGGTGTCCAGGATGGATGGTTATGGAGTGTAGCGTCAGGTGGCTAGGATGGGTGGTTATGGAGTGTAGTGTCAGATGGATGGTTATGGTGTGTACTGTGTGATGGCTAAGATTTATGGTTATGGAGAGTAGTGTCGGATGGCTAGGAAGGATGTAGTGTTAGATGGCTAGGAATGATGCATCTGACGTGTAGTCATGGACTACCAGATGGTTGGCCAGGAGGGAGCGGTGACTTTCCGGAGGGTGAAAACCGGTAGGCTTGTAATCCTCGTGGACTAGAATGATTCAGCCTTAGTTCATGATTGGACGGGGAAGAGTTGATGGTCTGGAAGTAGAACTTCAGAAGCTCTTTGCTAGACTGGCTGGTTGGATTTGGTCTGGGAGGGGTATGTGCATGGGTCATGGGGTAGTCCATGAGGCATAGAATGGCTGGATCTGGGGGTGCCCTGTAGGTGGGATGTATTCATGAGTTTTCTCTTATGATGAACGGTAATCTGGGGCTCACCAGACTCCACTGGATGCTTGGGGCTTGAGTGACTGGTGTGGTGCGAAGACGCTTCTTGTGTGGCAACCTGGCTGCAGTCACAAGTCATCTTGTGTCTGGCACTGGAGCCTGAGAACACAGCAGAAGTGGGCATTGACAAGTGCAGCTTGTGTGGTCTTCAGTTGGCCTGGGATAGGATATTTCTGCCCAGTAGACATAGACACTGTATGTGGATTGAGAAGCCATTGTATGTTGTGGACGAGGTTGTAGCCAAGGAATTAAAATATGCCCCAAGTTCTCATACCTCCGATGGTACCGAGTACCCCTTTCCAGACATCCTTTCATCCATTGATCCACCCATCCTTTCGCCTTTAGTCCCATCCTATTTCCATCAATTCATGCTATCACCATTCTATTCATTCATCCTTTTAGCCACCAATCCCTTCATCCTACCATACATCTTTTCACCTTTCCACCTATTCTTTTTCCACTCAACCTTCCACCCTTCCCCATTCTTTCCATGTTTCCTACTTCTGCCTTTGTTTCCACCTTCCCATTCAGCTTCTCCCCCCTTTCTTATTTTCCCTGTTCCTTCCTTTTAATCTCCCATGTCTCCCCTCCTTTCTTTCCTCTATTTCCTCACCTGTATTTTCCTTTTGTTTTTCTTACATTTTCTCTCCTGCTCACTTTTTCCATAGGTCTCTCTCTGTCATTTGACTCCATTTTTATAAATTGTTCTTTCCCCCCCCCCCAGATCCTTCACTGTACTTGCCTCACTCGGCAGCTTCGGCTCACACTGCTCACCCATGTTGTATAATGTTATAAGCTTTTGTCTGTATATAGAAAAGGCCCATCATTAATTATTAAATTTTTAGTGGACCCAGGGTAACGCTAGGGGCTCACCACGCCTCTGGTTGTGAGTCTGGGCATATTGCTGCACACCACAGAGGTTCAGACCTTAAACCGAAGAGTTAGCAATCGGCCACAGTGTGTGCTGTGGGACCCTGGCAACACTGGGTTTGTTGCAGGCTGGCAGCAAGCACCTATGAATGTTGTATGCCCAGCTTTTAATGTTGGCATTCAGTGACATCTTGTAGCTTTTTGGGATCTGAGCAAAACATATTTTGGGGCTCTCTGTTCGGAACAACTTAGTATTTATTACTCGTTTTCAGCTACCCATGATGCCAAAAAAATTACATTACATGTTAAACTTTCAGAAAAGGTGAGGTGTAAAGTGGCAAAAAACTCAAGCTGCCCAGCAGCTGAATTGTGGCAAAAGAAAGAAAGCCATTTCTTTAGCACGTCGATCTACATTTTTGTACCAATATTTTATGTGAAACTCCGTGCCCAGCCAGCCTGTTTTCTGACTGTAGGAAAGACATGGTAAGGGAGACCTGGTGGATGGTTTGTGGACGAGTGCTTTGTATTAAAATATGTCCTAAGGATAAAGCGCCTGAAGTTGCAGCTTTAATGACCAGATATCTGTATTCAAATGTAAATCCTCCTTACCAAGTGGCATTCTCGCTTCAACAGAGAAAATAAAAGCACTGCTCAATTAATTCACTATTCCTTTGGGTGAAATCTGGTCACTTTCTCCTTATTTCTTTACCAATTCTTAGTTCTCCTCTGTGTGCACTGGCCTGACAAGTTTTCTGCGTAAGAGAAATAAGGGGAGGGGAGGGGGGGGGGGACAGAAGAACTGAGCGGTAAAGAGAATATTATAACGAGGTGAAGTGGAGAAAGAAAAGGGATATGGATACAGATGAGGTCGAGAGGTAGGGGAGAAGCATGGTGAAGAGAAAGACTTGATAGCTAGGAAGATGGAAAGATGTGGGAACAGATAGAAAAAGAGAGGTAGAGAGACAGATAATGTTTTAGAGTGAGACAGAGAAAGCTAGAGATAAGAGTGCAGTGTAGAGAGGTTGTCTGGAGAAACCCAAAGGACTGCGGTCGACAAAAGTAAGGTAGAAAGAGGTAAGCTAGAAAGAAGTAGAGGCATAGACGTGAGGCAGGTCGAGAAGCACAGAGAGATGCAAGAGTGAGAGAGGGTGAGTTAGACGGGTGTAAAATGAGAAGAGGTACAGAAAGACAAGTCGGGTAAAAGTAGTGATTTAGAGCGAAAAGTGAGATGGGTTGAATGTTCGAAAAAGATGAGGTGTATAGAGACTGGAGCGAGGGTGATACAGAGGTAAAGAGAAGAGGGTGAGAGGGACAGAGGTAGCGACAGATCAGGTATAGATGTATAAATGGAGAAAAGGAGAGAGGTGAGGTAGCGGGAGTGAGTTGAAACAGTAGGCGGTGCAGAGTGAAATGAGAGAGGGAGAGAGAAATTAATGATGGATAGGTTAAAAGAGGCAGATATAGAGGGAGATTTAGCGAGTAAGAAAAGGAGGTGAGGTAAAGGTAACAGAGGCAGAAAGAGGGAGGTGGAGTAGCAAATGCATGGTGGAGTGATCTGAGAGGTTAAATAGTGTGTGAGATCTGTGGTAGCAATAATGAGGTAGTGAGAAATGCAAGAAAAATAATGAAGTGCAGGGCAAAGTGAGGTAGGGTGGTATGGAGAATGGGCTGAGCTTGAAGTAAGTTATAGACAGATGGAGAGATGAGAGGTGAAGTAGACGGAGCAGAGGTGTAGGGAGGTGAGATGGAAAGAGAAGTGAAGAGAAGGATGGGGTAGAGATGGAGTGTAGGAGAGTAGGATCTGCCTCTTATGGTTACCCCCACTGTTAGAACTGGGGGTCTCTAGTTGGCAATGGTATACACCTTTGACCAAATAGGGACCCTTGCTTCTAGTCGGGGTAAGGGGGATACACTACTAAAATAACCCCTGCTCACCCCCTTGGTAGCTTGGCACGAGCAGACAGGCTTATCTCAGAGGCAGTGTGTTAAGCATTTGTGAACACATACAGTAATACAGTGATAACACTACAGATGGACACCACACAGGTTTTATAAAAATAAGTATGCTTTATATAGACTTATCACAAGACCATAATTGACAAAAATCCACAATACTGCAATCAATAATAATACTTCAAGATGGTAGAAATAGTTTAAAAATAGGTTCTTCACTTAAAAGCAGTCTTTAGCAACTCCAGTTGGGGTTATCTGTTATCACGACGTCGAGGTCAAAGAAATCCCAAAGTACGGCGCCGACCGCGAGGTGCGCGGCGTCGGGCCCAGAGTCAAAACAGACCCACAAAGAACAGTACCTTGGGAAAAGCGAAAACAAAGACCGCTCACGGCGTCGGGGGAAATGCGGAGTCGTTGGCGCTGTGCAGCGTCGGTTCCTTGCTTCGGGGGAGGCGATGCGTCGGGTCCTCGATGCTTGCGCAAAGCAGGGGAGGCGTCTGTTCCTTACCGGAGAGGCGGTGACGTCACGATGGCGCCGAAACCATGGTTCGGTACGATGTCACGATGTCGATGGATTCTTGACCACCTACGTCGACGATCGGCTCCACGATGTCGGCTTCGGAGTCGATGCGGCACAGCAGCAGGCGTCGGGCTGGTGTCGCAAGTCGGAGCAGCGCTCACGGCTATGGCAGGCTTACGATGTCGTTCGCTGGCGTCGATGTGGCACGGCGGCTGGCGTCGGGTCTACGTTGCAAGTCGGAGCAGCGCTCACGGCTTCGTTGCAGATTACGGCATCGCTCGCCGGCGTCTGTGTTGCAGATTCCTTCTGTAGCACCAGAACAGCAAGTTCCAGATGCAGGCAAACAGAAAGAGTGAAGTTAGGTATCCCTGAAACTTCGGTCAGGAGGCAAGCTCAAATCAAGCCCTTGGAGTAATATTCTGCAAGATGATGAAAGTTCTTTAAAAGTTCCTTCTCCTCTCCTTGGCACTGAAGACACCACTGTAGGCCAAACCAGCAACACAGCACACTGGCAGGGGGGCAGTCCAACTCCTACAGCTTCCTTTGGTTCTTCTCCTTGGCAGAGGTTCGTCTTGTTGTTCCAGAAGTGATCTAAAGTTCTGGGGCAGGGCCCCAATATTTATACCCTTAAATCCTTTGTCCTCTGAGGGCAGAGGGGCCTTTACCTGGTCCAAACCAGTTCTGTGCAGACCTGGAGCACTTTGTTTACAGGACTCCTTATTTCCTTTGATAGTGTGGGCCAGGGACATCAGACGCACCACAGGAGGTGGAGCCAGCATTGTGGAAGGCAGGCACAGCCCTATTCAGACCCAGGTGCAACTCCTCCCACCACTCTATATGCAGATAGGTCTATTCAGCCCTGTGCTGACTCACACTGTCTCCTGGAATCCCCCAGCCCCTGTCACTCACAAAGCCAGACACACAATACACAACCTAGCAGAGGCAGGCTTGGACAGTTAGGCAAGAAAATACCTACTTTCTAAAAGTGGTATTTTCAAACACAGAATGTTAAAACCAACTTTACTAAAAGATGTATTTTATCATTCCGAGTTCAGGCATACTAAATTCGTTTTTCTACCATGTTCCCTGGGTCAGTTAGGATTATAAGATGTTATAATCAAACTGCCCATTCTGGCCTATGGGGAACAGGTAGCCTTGCAATAGTGAAAAACGAAAATGTCTGTAATTCACTATTAGGTCATGCCACACACACCAGGGCATGTCCTACCTTATACTTACAATGCACACTGCCCTTGGGCCTACCTTAGGGGTGTCTGATATGAAGATAAGGGAAGGTTTAGGGACTGGCAAGTGGGTGCACTGGCCAAGTCGACATGGCAGTCACAGACTGCACACAGGCTCTGCAATGGCAGGCCTGAGACACACTTTACAAGCTGCTTCTGTGGGTGGCACAACCAGTGCTGCAAGCCCACCAGCAGCATTTGATTTACAGGCCCTGGGCACACCTGGTGCACTATACTAGGGTCTGAGAAGTAAATCAAATGATCCAATCATGGAGTCACTAATCAATACATCAATTTAACCTAGGGAGAGCATATGCACTTTAGCACTGATCAGCAGTGGTAAAGTGCCCAGAGTCATAAAACCAACAAAAACGGGTCAGAGAAAATACAGGAGGAAGGCAAAAAGTTCAGGGATGACCCTGCAAAAAGGGCCAAGTCCAACACCCACTTTTTGCTGATGTATCACTGTTTTTGACTAAGACTGGGGTCCTGAATAGCAGGATCTCAGTCAGTCTATCTGCTTTCTCCTATAAATTGATTGCATGTACTTTAGGTACACTCCAGATTGGATACTGGGGTACCCTTATAAGTCCCTAGTATATGGTACACCATGTACCCAGGGCATAGGTACCCCAGGGGCTGAAGCATGTATTGTGCGACCCCTGAGAGGCCATTCAAAATGACACCACAGGTCTGCTACTGCAACCTGTGTAAGGAGGTGCATGCACCCCTTACTTAGATACAGGTTACCTAGATCTATTCTAAATCACTACACATAGAAACCTATCAGTCACCCCTATGGCAGGCCTTATCAATCCTGAAGGCAGGGTGCTGGGTTTTGTGCGAGAAGGTGCCCCTGCATGAGCAGAGCACCTCTGCAGCCTTCGGAATCTATTCTCCGGGGTTGTCTGTGATGCAGCCAACCATATATACTTAAGTGCATTATAACCTCGCGGTAAATACTAACTTTAAAACGGCTGCTTAGAAACATGTCTTGTTTGGTGTCAAACACCTTGGAATCATACCTCCACACCAGTAACTGGTGTGGGAGGTATGATTCCTCCCTTGTAGTACCACTACTATGGGTCACTGGTCTACCCGGTACCAGCTTTCTCGACCTGGGCAGCACAAAATGGATGCTGCCAGCCACAGACACAAGTCTGCCCTCCTGCTGCTGAGCCAAGCTCGTGCAGAGGAAGGCCTGACAATAGGTTTCCTGTCACAGGGAGGTGTGACCACCTCCCAGACAGGCTTTAGTGTATTGGGGCTGGGTGGGTGCACTTTTAGAGTGCCAGAAAGTCTGCACTGGGGGCACATTTGGTGTCCCCGTGCATAGTCCAGCTCAAACCGGTTGCAGGAGCCATTCGCTTGAAACTGGACAAAGGACATGGGTGTAGCCACCCCTCTGTCCTGACCCTCCCCTAGGTGGGTCCCCAGAGTTAGTCCAACCCCTTCCTTGGGTATAAAGTAGGAACCCTGACTACAGGACTTTAGATTTTACCTGGACTAAACTCTGCAAGCAGAAACCAAATACTTCGACGGTCTACACTTCGCTGGACGACAGAAGAATCTCCCTTGGAGTAAAGGAGTTACTCCCCTGCAGCAGCAGGCACCGAAATGCATCTGACCGGTTTGCATCTCCCGAGCTCCTGAGGACTCTGAAGATTTCTGCAACACAGGAGGTTGGTTTCCGAGCGTCGCTGAGGTTGTTCTGACCTCTCAGTAATCCTGAGACCAGTATCCCTCGTGGGGACCGTGCAACCCGAACCCCTGTGCACCATGTACTTTTGCAGCAGCATATGCTTCTTGGCAATACCGGAGGCTGTGCTTTGGACTACGTGTAGTCCCGACCCCGAGCAGCATTTCCACCGAAGATCTCCGGCCTCCACTCCATGTGTGCTCTGTGGGCTGGTGCTTTGTGATTCAGCTTGAGGTCCCTTCGCGAACCCTGCTCCGTTGGCCTGTGGGTCCTGGCGAGGGTCACTTTGACTTTCCTTGGGCTTCCCTGGTTGCTCCAGACGTGCCCTGACTCCCCAAAGCTTGGAGAGTCTCCTGGACCTTGCTGGTCCATACCGTAACTTGTTTCCTCTGCCCGCATAGGTTGCCTTTGCCAAGGCTTGTTGGTGTTCAATCCGGTCACTGACCCCTCAGCACTCGACATCCTTTGTGGGACAGCTCACCTCCAGACTTTGTTCATCGTCGACGTCTCCTGGTCCCCGTGGCTGCAGAGTCAAGCATCCTATCTTCACACCTGAAGCAACCGACATCGGTGCAATTCGTCTATCGAGCCCCTGGTCACCCTGAAGTGACCCAGACTCTGTCCCCTCTGCTTTCAGGTTCTTCTCACCTCGGATCCAGGCTTGGATTCCACCGGACACTTTTCATCTTCCCGGCAGCAGTACTTCTTCGCATCACGCCATTGAAAACGACGAGGGTTTCCGACACCACTTGAACCCTATGCACCCGGCTCCTCTGGGATAGGTAACACGGGTACCTCGGTACTCACAAGGGTGCTGGCCTTAGAACCTTCTATGTTCCAAAGGGTTTGCTTGAAGTCCTCTCCGAAGTGTCCTTAAACTGTATTTTTCCAACTGCGACTTTCCCATAGAGTTGTACGGCGCTCGCGTCTGTGTTCCCACACTGCACCCGTCCTCCGTGGGCTCCCTGTGTCACTCCTGTGGGTGGTTCCTTGGGGTCCCAGCGATTCTACGTGCTCTAGGCACTGTGTCTATTGAAGTTGTGGTTGTTATACCACTTTCTTAGTATATGGTTCGGTCTCCCCCTGGAGCCCGCTGTGTATTATGTTCTAATCTCACATAGAGATTAGTAGAGAGTGTTTAGTAATAAATACATATTTTTTATATAACACTTGTGTGGTTCTCCTTTCATTTGGACACTTAGGAGGTTCTGTTCTGGTAAAACAGGCTGCTTTACATTCCTTCAAGATTAAGCCTGAAGGCTGCTCTCCATAGCTACCACTAGGATAGCTTTCATAAAGGTTATCTTTGACCTAATCATCAATAAGGGTCGTTTGGACTGGTGCAAGGTGCCCACTTTAATTAGTGGACAGCATATACCAGGCCAACTTCTCACATGGAGTATTCATTTTACTGCCAGTAACTGGCTGGCAGCAGGTGGGTTAAGGTTGGGCTAGCCAGGCTTGCACATCTGATTTACACACACCCATTACGCTGGGATTTTTTACTTTCCTGATCACTTTACTGGAAGCTTCTTGGAAGGCGGGGACCTTGGTTAATTGCCCACCTTACCCATACCCAGGGACACTGGAATTATGCGTTGTGTGGGTGTGGCTTTTTTCACATAATTATTGATTTGCCACATAATCTATCATCTATTGCACAATATGCAGATTTTAACCCAAAAAATTGTTTCTAGCTCAGACGGTTCAAACTTTACTAAAAACACAGTAACACGTGTTGCAGCGCAGTGGAAGGCCCTTTGCAAAGGTTGACGGGTCACATTTCTGTTGCTTATTGCAATCTTTGGGTGTTAAACCGGTACTAATCAGGTGCAACCAATGCCAGACATCGTTAAGTCTAAAAATGACAATAATGAAGTAATGCTATCACAAAATATGCTACATTATGCCACATAATTTGCCTTCTCTTTCTGCATAACTTACTCAACTCTGCCACATAATTTGGCCCTCTGCTGCCACATAATTCCAGTGGCCCTGCTTATGACTTAAAACATTTATGTTGGTATATACTATAATATGGGTAGGTGAAGTGGGGATTGCCTAAATAGGGCTCAACTGCTATGGTGGGGTAGGACAGTGCAGCATAAGTCAATGGTATTGTGACACAATCCTCCTGTGATGAACTTGTACTAACAGTGCTTTTCGCTCTGAGACTTTTACAGAACTCTCAAGTTTCCTGGGTCCACCAGTGAGAAGTGCATCCATCCCCGCTTTTTTTGGGTGTTTTGTTTATTTGCAGTTTGGGAATCGTAGTCCTGTTTATCCCGTTATGCAATCAGAACGACAAGATCCAGAGTATAAGGGAAAAAATCTGGACTGCATGAGCTGCTCACACATGGACCTGAAAAACTTGAGAGCTTGGTTTATAGTTAAAGGTTTATCGTTCTTGGGTCCCCTTCGTAACCCCATCCTGCAAAACTGATGAGCTAGAACACTGTGGCAGCTAGGGAGAGCAGGCAAGCTTTTAAGTAGAAAAAGTGCCCCTAGACTCATTTTTATTATTACGCTTTGGTGTAGGGTAAGGTGACCAGAATTTTAAAGCCAAAAACCGGGACATTTCCCAAAAATAGGACTACAAGTTTACTTTAATCCAGCGCACAGAATGACATTGCTCCTTATCAGAGAATTACAGAAGAGGCAGTAAGAACATGTATAAAATGTAATTTTTAAAGCCAATAGCATGCCTGTTAATTACATTGCTTTCGTATAACAGCTACTAACTATCCCTGCTTTGCAAAACATAAAAACATACTTACTACCGTTTTCTGCCGACCCTCTCTATAAACCGGGACATGAGCTTAATTTCCTGAAATCTGCCGGGACAGCTGGCGAAAAACTGGGACTGTCTGGGCAAATCCGGGACGCCTGGTCACCCTAGCGTAGGTAGTGGTGTAAAAGTATTGCAGCGCTATTTCACTTGAAATGTAGCAGGAAGCAACTGGATACATCAGGTGCCCTTGCATTGCCACAGGACGGTTTCAGGCATTGACATTGATTAGCTCTTGCAGTGATGCTCTGCCTGGGGGAAAAAAAAAAAAAACCCACACGCCCCCACCTCCCCACCCTCAGCCTTCCATACAAAATGAAGAGTCGGTCAGACAGTAGAGAATACAAACCAATATCTGTTTATTAGTATACACTCAGAGCGGAGCCCAGTCGCTAGGAGTGCTGCAGAGAGGACTGAAATCAACAAGCATAGAGATACATTATGTACATTTCGTAGCCGGGCGAAAACACGCCAACAGTGGAATTTTTCAAGCAGGTGCAGTAAAACAGTGAAATACGAAAAAAAACGGTCCAGCACTCCTATCTTACAAAAGTTGCAAGGTCCAAGGTCGTTCCATCTGGAGCCCGCCACCAGGCAAGGGGGAGAGGGCCTCTATCTAGTGAGAAAGGTATGCGCTAATAGGAACAGTGTATTCATTACTGAAACAGAACAGAGCTGAAGAAAACAAAACTCTAAGGGGAGCATTTCTCGGAATTCAAAGGAGATCAGTTTCGAACAACTTAAAATGGTGCCTGTGAAGAAAATGGCTCAGCGAATGCTAACTTACATGGAGCATGCATGAGCATAAACGATTTCCATTTTAAACGACCCTCCTATTAGCATGAGCTAAAACATTTTCTAACAGCAACAACAAGCAGGAAACTATAAGGAAGAATACAAATTTACAACAATAAAGTATTATGAGCACTTCATATTATCTTAAACAAAAAGGGGGACTGATAGGGCTTTTAAACGGGGTCCAGCAAACCTGCCCAGGTAATGCGTTATAAGAAGAGTATGCTGTTCCCCCAAGGATGGACAACAAGTAGGGAGGCCAAAGGAGGGAAATCCTCCTTTTCGGAACTAGAGTCCTCACACACCCAGCAAGCTAGGTGTCATGCTTCATCATATGGACTTGCTCCTCGTCGGGTCGGCGCTGCAATACCCGACTGGCACCCATAAAGGGGCTCTTTAGCGGAGATCTTCTGTTCCTTGCCGTATGTTGCAGTGGGTGTGAGGGCCCTAGGGGACTGTGTAGAGGTGACGTGAGTGAGTGATGTTAAAAAAAGGTTAGATAATCCAAAAATTGTTTATTAGGGTGGTTATCCACCTTATTAAAAGAATGGAAGAGTGGCCGCTCACTGGCTCAACGGTCCAGTGGAGCGATGCTCAACTCTTAGCAAATGGTCGACATGTTTTATGCAATA
Source organism: Calotriton arnoldi (assembly GCA_963921515.1). Lineage (NCBI taxonomy): Eukaryota > Metazoa > Chordata > Amphibia > Caudata > Salamandridae > Calotriton > Calotriton arnoldi. The sequence goes on along the minus strand of CAWUFW010005196.1, from coordinate 830,936 downwards.
CGTTCAGTAATGATACACTGCATTTCATCAGGACCTATGTGAAAAACACGATCTACACATTGTGGTGGGCGGAAGAGTTCCTACCTACCACTATTCTTGGGTGCGAGCACGAGGTCCCACCAAACCTAGTAGTAACCTAAACAAGGATGACATGGAAAACAAAGTGACTAGATATAATAGTCTGACAAAAGAATATTGTCATCCTCACAGCCTCATACAAGTGTCCATCAGGTCAGTGCATCGTAAGTGAGTAATGCTCCCCTTATTAAAATCACAGGGTTTTAAAGAGAGAGTGACTGTGTTAAAAACAACATTAAAAAAGGGAGAAACAATGGGTTTAATTATATCCATCAAGGTGCAGCTTACCTATCTGAGTGGTAGCGCGTGCTCCATAGAGTCTTCTCAGCTCCAGACACCTAAATTAGTGGTGTCCTGTAGAGTGGAAGATAAAGCAAAACGTAGTGACTGTCGTCACCAGTCGATCATCCATGGTGGGGCAAGGCATAAACGGGTCCCAGACTGGTGACCAGGCGTCCAAAAGATCACCCAAACCCTGTCGTAACAATCGCGTGTGCCCGCTGGCCCTCGTAGAACAAAAGGCGGTCCATGGTAAAGACGGCGGATGCACCCCCAGCAACGCTCTAGGGGTGGTCCGTCCAGAAATGACCATTGCCGCCAGTGTGTCCACGCTGTCGGCTAAGCCACGCAAATATCCGCGGCAGTGGCCTGGTGAGGTACTGGGCGTCCAAACGCCCATGCCCAAAAGGACCCATTCAGTCCCTACAACACCGCCATTACATGACTACCCGAAGAGCAGCCCGCTCACTCACCTGTCCTTGAAGGACACGTGCCGGTAGCCTACCCCGCGCTGAGCCGAGAAGCTGGATCGTGGGAGTACCGGCACTCCATCGGTTGTATATAAGGCTTACTCATTTCCTGCGGTCATGGAGTGTGGGGAGCCGGCGTCACGTCGAGTCACGTGGTGGCTGCAGCGTCTCAGAGATGTAAGAACTACCGGCTCTGGCAGTATGTCGGCCATCTTAGAGTGCATAGGCTTGGTTAGAAAGAAACTAACGCTTGCCAGTGGCAAGTACTTTTTCTTAAAGTCTGTGTGGATGGAACAACAAACAAATAGGCGGTCATATAATTGAGTACCAGTTCTATACAAGTGCGCAGTTGAAATAATGATGCGCTCTCAAAGGTGCGGTGCAAACTACATCGAAAAAGGCAAGAATTCATTATCGACATCGCAATGTAAACAAGCACGTTATTTGTCCAGTAATGTGGATAGCAGGGTCCCAATGACAAACGTGCGGTACGTGATGTGTATATGTACAGGTGTTATAAAAGTATACACAGTCTCGGTGATTACAGCATGAGACTCATGTTGTACAGTGGTGATGTCTAGTTAAAAGGGTTTTTTTTTTTTTTAAACCGAGCCCATGGTCTAACCAAAGGAAGAGCCCAAGTTTGGAGTATCAGGATTCTGAAAACAGGCAAAAACTACCTCCTAGTTAGCGCAGCCCAGGGAATGTTATCATTGAGACCAAGCGAGTCCGTAGACAGGCGGTGTACCCATCTCTGTTCGATTCTGAAAAGGGCCTGGTGCGTAATACTAGGGTGTGCCTCAAGTATCACCCATTTCAAAGAATCTGCCGAGTGGTTGAGGTCCTTGCAGTGTGTGTATATTTTGGTGGTAGTTCTCATACACCTCACGTTGCTTTTGTGTTCAGTGATACGTAACTTCACCGGCCTCATTGTCATCCCCACATACTTTTTCTCACAGGGGCATGTGGTCATGTATATATACACCTTGGTGTATTGCAGTTGGTGTGTCTCTTGAGCCGCCACGTGAAAGTGTCAGTCAGCATGATCTCTCTGACAGAGCTTGTCTGGTCACAGACCGAGCACATCCCACATGGATGGTGGCTGGTGACCGGTGGTAGGTCCCACAGAGTCCTCTGGACCCCTTGTTCCTTCTTTTTGGGCCTGGTGTGTATTAAAATATCTTTCAGGTTTTGTGTACGTTTAAAGGCAAATCTAGGTTTAGGGAGGTTCAGGTCCCCTGTGTTCACTATACCCCAATGTTTGTTGATGACTTTCTTGATCAGTGGGGTGTGAAAGAACTGACATGTCAGGACCTCTGTCTGTTCTTTAGTTGTGACCTGAAGCAATGCCTCTCTTGGATTATTCATAGCCCTCTTGTAGGAATTCCTGACCTGGTGTCCCGGGTAGCCTCTCTCTCTCAGGTTGTGTTGTAAGCACTGGGCCTCTGTTTTTTATAGTCAGCCAAGGTACTACAATTTCTCCTAATGCGGAGGAACTGCCCAAACGGTAGATTATTCTTGAGGGCCCTAGGGTGGTGACTATTGTATAAGAGGAGACTGTTCCTGTCTCTGGCCTTCCTATACATGGTCGTACTCAAACCTGTGTTGGTAAGCAGTATCCTCAGGTCTAAAAAAGGATGCTGGTGTCTGATATTGTGTGTGAGAATTTGAGGAACACATTTTGCGTATTGACCCAGTGACAAAACGCCTCACAGGTTGCTAAGTCTCCTTTCCACAAAATGAGGATATCATCTATGTACCTCGTCCATAGTGTCAGGTTTGCTCTATAGGGGTTGTTTGGGTTCATGATGACTTCTTCCTCAAAAGTTGCCATGTACAGGCAGGCTACACTCTGGGCGAAGGTACTCCCCATGGAAGTACCTTGGGTCTGGTGGAACAATTGTTTCTCATATTCGAAAAAGTTTTCAGTTAATGCTAAAGTGGCACAACCCATAATGAAGGAGATAGGGGTAGGTGACTCCCATTCTTCCTTTGGTAGACTGGCCTCAACAGCCTCCAAAGTGGCTTGTTGTGGAATGTTGGTATATAGCGCTTCCACATCCAATGTAACCAAAAGGTCAACCCCATCGAGGTTCTCGGTGTTGTCAATCATGCGGAGAACATCAGTGGTGTCCTGCACGAACGAGGGTATCTTCTTCACCAAGGGCTGAAGGAAGTGGTCACAAAACCTGGACAGTGGTTCCAGCAGAGACCCTATACCTGACACTATTGGTCTACCTGGGACAGGTGTGGTGTTCTTGTGGATCTTCGAAGGGTATAAAAATATGGTGTCCTGGGGTCTTTGGTTAGGAGGAAGTCCGCCTCCTTTCTAGTTATCCACCCATTACTCTCGGCCTCAAAGACCATTGTCGCTATCTCCGCAGATAGTCTGGGTGTGGGATCTACAGCTAGAGGAGTGTAGTGACCGGTGTTTCCAAGTTGGCGTCTACACTCTCTATCGTAGTCTGCAGTGGATTGAATTACAATCGCACCACCCTTATCGGCCTGTTTGATTGTGATGCTGTTGTCATTGGATAGTCATAGCCGCCTTCCTTTCAACATTAGAGAGGTTGTGGAAAGGGTTATTTCTGGGGGAGCAAGTCAGTTCCTTGAGTACGGCTCCCTCAAAGGCCAAGATCTCAGGAGGCACCATACTGTTAGGGGTGAACCTAGAAGGATTATGTAGCCCGGTATCGCCCTGTTCAGGTGAATCCCTATTGTGAAAAAATGCCTTAAGGCGTACCTTCCTGAAGAAATCCTGTAGTTCACACATCTCATTGAATTTGTCAGGTGTAGGTGTGGGGACAAATCCAAGACCTTTCTCTAGGACTGTTTTCTCAATATTAGTAAGGTTCCTGGCCGAAAGATTGACCACTAGGCCCTCTTTCCCCTGCTCATGCTCCTGGTCTCTACTGAGTGTGGAGTCTGGTCCTGCCATTGCACCCCCTTCTGAGCTCCTCTTCTTCGCCCTCTTCCTTTGCCCCAACCTCTGCCTAAAAAAGGGGGGTTGCTCATGGGGAAGTATTGAGGGGGGCCTTGAGGATACATGGGGTATTGCCACAGAGGTGGAATAGGTCCATGGAAAATTGGCCCATTATCAAAATTGGGATATGGTTGAAAGTTGGGTCTGCGTTGGTTATGGTTGCCCCAGCTACCAGTGCTCGAATCACTATTAGTTGATCCCCTCCTGTGGTTATCCGAGCTCTCATCGGAGGAGTAGCTGTTCTCAGGTGTAGCTTAGACATCCTTTAAATAAGGGTAGACTTTTTCTTTATCGAACTTCGCTACATCCTTTTGTAGTTCGGTAACCTTCTGTTTAAGGAGGTATTCCCTGTTCTCTGCAATTTCATTATTTATCTCCGTTAGTTTGGAGGAAAAGGCAGTTTTAGGGATAGATGACTTTAATGCAGCCTCTGCCACTTGTATTCTGACGAGAAGTGCATCTGCCAGCCTTTTGGCGGTGTTTATGATAAGGACCAATAGATCTTTGGTACATTTCCACAATACTTGGCACCAGTCCTTTTTGAAGGGCCCATCTTCCAGAAAGATTCTGGGTAGGATGTTGACTATGAGGCCGCGGGGTGCAATGTTTGCTCGTAAATACTCTGTCATGAGAGCTCCATGCAGAGTAATTTTAAGCCATTCTCTCTTTAATGTCATGATCGATGTCCAGTCGTCTGATTGTGACCCAGAGGCCACGGTCCCTCCTGACCCTAGCAGGGAGGGCGCTGTTCTCAAAATATCAGCTATAGCTTCCTCATCGAAGCTAAGTCCTGGGGTATCCTCCATATTCCCTACTTGTTGTCCATCTTTTGGGAACAGCATACTCTTCTTATAACGCACTCCATATTATCAACATCAGGGAAGGAAACTGTAAGGAGGGAAGAATTCTCAAAAATGCCCTCGTCTATATTCATGAGATCCTCAATGTATTTTTGGATCATGATTGCGGCATTGGTATCGTGAATTGATATCTTCTTTTTGGGCGTGAGGAATGTAGTACAATAAGAACAATAGAAGGGGAGACACTGAATGAGAACACAGCAAAGAACCAATATCACTATAAGATAAATTACTTTTTCGAGAATCCAGCTCCAATTTCCAAAGAGAGCCCAACTCCAATTTCCACTTTCCATTCCTTTAATGTTCTCGAGGATGTCTAGGATGTGTTTGGTAATACTCTTTTCCATATTCTTGATCCCGACTATGCACTGGTCTCCCACTACCGCGCATACACCACCACTCTTAGCTAAAATAAAGTCAACTGCATATCTAGTCTGTTCTGAATATATTTGCATACTCTCCAACTGAGTGGTGATGTCACGCAAAGCTGCCACTGTGGTGTTGGGTAAAATTTGCAGCTTGCAACCAAAATATTCTCTAGCTTTTCACCCCTGGCCATGGAAGTACCACCCAACGTGAAAATGGAGAAAAGGATGTATCCAAAAGTGATCCCATTACTATAATTATTGACCTCTATATCTGTCACTCCCTCACAGAATTCTTTAGTTAAAGTCCTTTTAACCCAGCGTACATTAGGCTTCGCATATTTACAGGACACACCTAAGGGCAACACCATCCCAAGAGCTACATCATCTGTACCATTGTGGACGTTGGAATAGGTACTGTTAGACAAGAAGTAAAACCCCAGGTGTGCATAAATTGGCCTCTCGTAATCCACTGCTGCATATCTAGAATTCATTCCAAAAGTATTCGGATCCTTATTGGTCACTAGGGGTATTGTATTTTTATATATCACTATTCCTGAACAATTGATATATAGGAAAGTGTCAGTACTATTCAAAATAGGGAAACAAGCAGGATAGTAACCAGCCTTTCGAGGAACTACCAATTCCTTATAGTGGCAACCCACCAATGTGACATTCTGTTCTTCCAAATAAAAATTATCGCAATATGTATTATCGCAGCCCGGATAAAACATTCCCAATGCTTTCTGTAATACAAACAAGGTCCTGGATAGCCAAAACCAAAAACTCCCTACACTTCTGTAAATTGCGGTGGACGAGTATATGTATAATTTACAAGTGACAATGGATATGCAGTCCATAAACTAGTGACCGATTCAGTGGGGTAACAAGCTGTCCCTTCTCCAAAGAATCTCTTAAGTGTTTCTAGGAATACATTACTCGGGGCTGTTCTTTTATTCCTTTTCAGAGAGATAACCATACCCTTACTGCGTTGAGGTACAGTTTGATCATGTTCCAAAACCCATGACACTCCACACAATATTATCAGCAAAACCAACAGAACAACACGTGTTATTTTCCTTTTTCGTGTCCACACCATATCATGCTGGGCAACAAGAACCATTGGCTGCTCTTCCTCAGCAACCTTTCTACCAAAGGGATGCATAACGTACGGGAAAAAGGGGCCAAAATGCAAAGAAATATACAAGTTCCCAGTGTCCGTCAGAGCCTCATTGGTACAGGCTCCTATTCTCCATCAATAAGTTGGTGGTCTTGAGCACCGGTGGTGGAGCTTGCTCTGTCCTAAGCTCTTTTAATGTAGCCCACGTCGATCCAGATGGTATACCTTCAAGGTATACTTCAGTCCTTCCTAACTAATGTTCGAACAATTAAGATAAAATAAACCGGAAATTCTCCAGTAATTTCTGTTAATTTTGTTGGTACTGTAGCTCAGTACTAGCTACCTTATGCAGTCCAGCCCTAATCTTTTTTTTCTCCTTAAACTCAGTATCCCTCAGCCGAGGGGGCAAATTGTACCTGTTAGCCCCAGGCACCATGTGATCAGTGAACAAAGGCTCTTGGATTGCTAGTATTTCTGGGGGAATAGCCTCATTTAAAGCATCCTCATTCTCCTTATCCGTTAGCGTCCAAGTCAACTGGGCGTCGCTGAAAGGAACAAACCTGGGTACCTGTTCCACCCCCTCTGTATCCCCTATGCCGTCTTTAACCCACTGGTCATATGGTAACAGCAAAGGGATCCTTTGACAACCAGTAGCATGTACCCAGTTCTTTCAACCAGCGACTTTTACAGCCATCCCGCGTCACCAACAAAACCTGCTCAGGATCTTTCCAGCTTGGCTCGAAACCTTTCTTCCTCTGAAAGTTGCGAAGCAGGACATAATCACCAGGCTGGATGTCGTGGCCGGGTCCCTCTGGTGTGGTGGGTAGGGACTTCCGCACCTGATGGTGAATAGAACGTAAACTTTCTGTTAACTGGCCACGGTAATCAAGCAACACAGGGTACTCCGTATCGGAGTACTTATGAGGACGCTGGACGCCCCAGACCTTTGCCGGGCCTCCAAACACGACTTTGTAAGGAGACCATCCTGTCCTAGAATGAGCTGTTCTTGTTGACAAAATAGCTAATGGTAAAGCATCCAGCCACTTTATTCCTGTTGCAGTGGCGGTGCGTCCATTGGGGGTGCTGGGGCGTTGCCCCACTAACCATTCGAATAATAACTCTCGCTGGTGTCGCAGGGCTGTCACTGTCAGTCTCACTCTGAAGTTGAAAATTCACGTTTCGCTTGAAAATGCTAATTCCGGGAAACGCCCGAGGCCACCGGCCGCCGATGGGCGGGGCTGCGGCAACACTCAAGGCCCAGGGTTTGAGTGACGGCGGCGCGGCGCCCACTAGTGCGCATGCTCGATTTTGGGCTGGTCATTTTTATGACCAGCCCGAACATGCGCACTACATCCTGAGCCACCTACTACCTTCCCAGTAGGAGAGCAGGGGGGAACCGAGAGGCCGAGGGTTGCTTCATGCAGCAGCCCCCGGTCTCCTAATGGGCAGGCCGTATGCCTGCTCTAGCCAATCCTGGCGCTGCTAATGCAGCGTCTGGATTGGCTGAGACACCGCGCAGCCTGGAGGAATAAACGCCTTGGGTGCCCCGCGTGGGTGGTGGCACTGCCGCACTTGCTTAAAGACGTATGGCCAATCACTGTGGCTTATGCAGACAGTGATTGGCCATTTCGTTAGTGACGTGACCGCGCCAGTGCCCCACCACACGACACCGCAGACCTCGTGCTGGCACCCTGATCGCGCCTTGAGTGTAGTCCAGTCCAGTCGTCCACAGCACAGTGTTGCAGATCAGTATAAGGGGGAAAAGGTGAGTTTATGTGACGCCACGCCACTGTGGTCCACACAGGCTCTGCGGGTTCTGCTCTGACGGCTCCGGGTCACTAACAGCTGTCCGGAATAGGGCTTCAGTCGAGGGGCCTAAACAACACAACCCTTCTGCTAACGCCTACAAAATTATTTAGCCCTTTTTTGAGGGCATTGGTTGGTGCACCTCCCTTTTAAAGATACTCTGACTTTTGCTCAAAGAAGCAACGGGGCAGGCCCGGCTGGACCCGCGTTAGTCAAAATGCTGTTGCCAAAGTAGGCCGGTGAGGCTGGGGTGGAGACAGTCACGTCAGACAACTGTCTCTGAAAGGCTACTATGAGGGTTGGAGCAACACCAGTCACATGGGAGACGAATGGCCGATAGAGCTGCGGCAGAGTTACTCGCATTTCAGGCCATTGCCTCTGAAACGCCACTGGGGCTGGGCAAAGTCGGTCACACGAGAGCCCAGATGTCGGAAACGCTTATTCCACCGCTATTACACGCACCTCGCAGAATTATTTTCTTAGCTTTCCAAGAGGCTGTTATGCTGAGCTGCACAGAGACCACGTGAATGGCCACTCAGGTACTGCCTTCGTAATTGGCCGCAGCAAGGTCGAACCCACGCCGACTCTCATGCTTGCAGGGCACATCATGTACAGCGCGTCTTTTACAGATTCAACACTGCCCCAATTTTCAAACCTGGGAACTCTGTTAGATGTTCTGGAAGGAGCTGAGCGGGCCGGACCCAATAACTTGAATGAAATGTGCAAAACCCGCGGTGTTAGACGCATTAAAATGCGGAGCACCAGCTCGCCGAAATGTCATCTACTTCACGCAGGGGGGGGCCACATTAAAGTGGTGCCCTTGCCTATTTTTTGTCCCAGTCCGATCCTAAAAACAGCAATCTGGGCCCTGGTGCCCCTGAGCCTGCTGCACCAATAGGAGCCATGCCCCTGGCTCCGACCTGCATGCCACTCACAGATCCAGCAGCGCAGGCTTCATCCCACCGAGCTATCTCAGGAGCAGTGACGTCCTGTGAGCACACATAGGAGGAAGCACACATCAGTACAAGAGTGCACAGGATCACATGTGCTGTCAGCGGTGCTGCAAGGGTGCCGTGCCCCCAGTGTGCCCCAACCATCAGTACCTGAGGCACTAATGACTGCTTTAGCCCTGCTTTCCTCACCTGCACCCCTGAACCTCCTCAAGCCCTTCTGTCCTCTGACCCCCCCACCGTAATAACCCTGCACCCCTGAACCTCCCGAAACCCTGCTCTTCTGATCCCCCCACCCTAGAAACCCTGCACGTCTGAACCTCCCGAAGCCCTGCTTTCCTCTGACCCCCACCCTAGAACCCTGCACCCCTGAACCTCCCGAAGCCCTGCTTTCCTCTGACCCCCCACCCTAGAACCCCTGAACCCCCCCCCCCCAAACCCCCGCTTTCATAAAAGTACCGGCTGCAGGTAAAGTGACACCCCGAGTCGGTCTCTCCGTTCCTGAGCACTTCCTGGACCTCCAGATCTCCCGTAGATGCTACTTGTCTTTACCCCAAAAAAGTATGAAGAAGTGTGCTTACCTGACAGGCTAGCGCCAAATTCAACGTACTCTGGGTGCACACGGTACTTAAGTCGAACCTGTGTGTGTTTAAAAAAAAAAAAAATCTTTCTTCCCTTGCCTCGAGCAATCCCTAATAAGAATGTGGGCGTTTGTACAAACTCTCTTTTCCTCCTCCGGACGTGCTCGATGCTGGTGGCAAAGACCGAGAAAGATTGGGGCTCAACACCCCTTTTGGTTCTCCTCACCACATGGTATCTCCTCATCTTTTTCACGCGTTAGGTGCGTGCTGATACTTATGCAGCAAGAACCTGGCTAGAGCTGTTTTTATGAAAATAACTACATTGTTCTGGTTTGTCAGGCAAGGTCTTGGTGAGTTGTGGCGATTTGCCGTCATTCATAAAAGGTGTGCATTACAGGGTTCTGACGCGCTCTGCCAAGCTGTGATGCCGCGAAGCCCCAACTGTGCCAGATCCATGATCAAACTTAACCTAGTCAATAGCCACTCAAGGAACCATTTCACATCAAACCACAGTATGCAGCTCAACTCCACACAACCTCACAACATCTAACAGAATATCATGCCCACCAAACCTCACAACACATCACCATAATCCATAATGGGACATGGCAACATGCCATGGCGTAAAATACCATACACCTCAACATTCCACAACTAACCCAACACAATACAACAGACAATGCCACACAATACCCAACAGACAGCACCATATCGCAATCCCCCAACACATAACCATCACACCTTTGCCCATTAACCAGCATATCACTACATGCTGATTTTATATACAAAAAGTAAACAATATGTTGAATGCTGCTAGTTTGCGACCTGTTTAGTTTGTTAAATAAAAAACATCTGTGAGGTACTCAGAAATGCATTCTATCTCGAAGTCTGTTATGAAGCTCTGTGGTTATACTGAATAAGCAGCTACCTATGTTATGACATCTCTTTATTAATGTAATAACTGCACTTTCACAATTGCTTTATTAACCTTCCTGCTTTCTCAAATTTGCTTGAAAATGCACCATTTTTCCACTCCTTTTTTTTCAAAATTTTCTCTGGGGAGAACCACCCAGAACCCCCCTTAGGTTGTTCAGGCTCGCTCGCTCGCTACAGTGCAGTATGACAATAATTTTACGCTCACCACTTTCAAATGTCACCATCCGCCACTGTCCTGTTGTCTCCTAAATTCTTGCCAGTTTTAGTTTGAGAGTACCATTTGTACTTCTCAACAAAACCCGCTGACTGGATGATTGGTAGCATGACACTTTTGCTTTACATGTAGACCTTCACAAATCAATTTAATCACTTTCCCATTAAAATGACTTCCGTTGTCACTCCAGAAAATTCGGGGAAAGCCGAAACGAGGAAAGAACTTCTTAAGGAGTACCTTCGCAGTCGTAATGGCTGTGTTGTCTTTAGTGGGGTAAGCCTCAACCCATTTGCTGAATGCACATACAACCACCAAAACATACTTCAGATTATTACATCTCTCTAATTCTATATAGTCCATTTGAAGGACTTCAAAAGTGAAAGTGGGTGGTGCAAAATTACCAGGTGGTGTCGGGGTGCTCTTCCCTGGATTATGCATCATGCGAACCATGCAGTACTTTACTAAATGCGCAGCTGTTCTAGAAATATTGTCATTCTGCCATACAGGGGCTAACAATTTACAAATGCCTTTTGCACTAATATGAGCTGGTCCATGTGCCATAGTGACCACGGGAAGAACATATGCATCTGGCAACATCCACCTCTGTTTCCCTGATTTATCAATCCAACATCCTTCCTCATTCAACTGTGCTGTGCTCTCCTGCCATCCCGCTCATTCCTCTATCATGGCTTCACTGTGTATCTCCTTTACACTCTCAAGGGTATTCTCAAACATGACAACTTCGGGCACCCACCTAGCTGGTCCTACTACAAACATGCCTTTCAACTTTGTTCAGGCCGTTTCTTTAGCTGTCTGATCCGCAAACGCATTTCCTTTACCCACATCATCAGTAACTTTCTTGTGGGCACTACACTTAATTATGGCCAATTTCTTGGGGAGCGTTAAAACAGACAAAAGCCGCAATATCAAATGGCCATGCTGGATCTTCGTTCCATGAGAAGTGAGGAACCCTCTCTCAGCCCAAAGCCAGCCAAAATTATGGGCAACCCCAAATGCATACTGGCTGTCAGTATAAATATTGACAAACAGCCCTTAACTCAATTCTCAAGCTCGAATAAGGGCAGCAAGCTCAGCAGCTTGACCCGACTGGTAGGGGACTCGTGATGTCTCTACCACCGTCCGTAAGGTACTGATTGCATAAGCTGCAGTGGTAGTGCCATCTGGTAATTTAAAACAAGAGCCATCGACATATAGTTCTCCTTGAGGGTCAGATAAGGGAACATCAGTCGGGTCTACCCGTCCTTTCATTTCTTCCTCTGTCTGAAAAATACAATCCTGTTTGTCGATTGCATCATTCTCAGAAGGGAGGGGTAGTAACGTGGCTGGGTTCAGAGTGGCACATCTCTTAATCGTAATGTGTTTAGCAAACAATGTCAATTCATAGCCAGTAAGACGTGCACTGGTGAGGTGCTGTGTCTTCGTCTTATTCAAAAGGGTATCCACAGCATGGGGTACCATAACTGTGAGGTCGGTATCAAGTAAGAGTCCTGCCTATTGTCTGATTGAAGTGGCCACAGCCGTGACCGCTCTTAGACAACTCGGAAGGGCCCTTGCGACAGGATCAAGCACGGCAGAAAAATAAGCACAAGGCCTCTGCTTATGCCCAAACGTTTGTGTTTGGACAGAAAGCGCACAACCAGCCATCTCGTGGACATGGAGCACAAACTGGTATTGTAGTTAGGTGTGCCAAGCACTGGAGCCGAACAAAGCGCAGTTTTCAATTGCTCAAAAGACTGCTGGCATTCGTGCATCCAAGGCAAAGGATCATGCACTGCTTTCGTTGTTAATGCAAGCAAAGGTTTAATTAGTAGCGAGTAATTAGGTATCCACTGGCGACAGTAGGACGTAATACCTATAAAAGCGCGCACATCTTTTTGAGTTTGTGGAATGGGCATTTTAACAATGGTATCAATGCGCTCAGGGGTCCACCTCCTATCCTCCTTCGACAGCTGGTGGTCTAAATAGGTGACCTGTTGACAATACTGAAATTTGGAAAGGGAAACCTTATGTCCATGGTCAGCCAAATGCAGTAACAATTTCACTGTGCTGTCTTTGCAACCTTGTTCTGTATCAGATGCGATGAGTAAGTTATCAACATACTGGACTAATACATTACCTAGAGGAAGCGATAGTGAATCCAACTGACTTTTTAATGCCTGACTATAAATACTAGGACTCTCTGTATAGCCCTGAGGAGCGCGACAGAATCTAAAACTTCTACCAGCCAGTGTGAACCCAAACAAATATCTACTGTCTGGATGGATAGGAATACTAAAGAAAGCATTTTTTAAGTCAATAACGGAAAAGAATTGAGAAGTAGAAGGAATCATAGTCAAAAGTGTAGTAATATCAGGAACCACCGGGAACTGTGGAACTACTATTTTATTAACCTCGCACAAATAGGCCACAAAATGATAAACATTATCATTGTCCTCAGAGGAGCCTGAGGGTATCCTTTTAAGAATCGGAAGAATAGGACTATTACAAATGTTGGCAGATGTTTCTTCAACCACTCCCTTTTGTATCAAATCCTGAATAATCTGAAGAAGAGCCTGTTCTCCTGCCTGAGGTATTTTATACTGAGGAATGCGAGACAAAATAGCATGATCCTTAACCTGTATAGAAACTGGTGGTATATGCAACAGCCCTACATCTGTGTCACCTGTTGCCCATAAAGTGGGTGGTACTGCAGCAAATTCAGGTGGGAGGGGTTCATCCTGAGACAAACACTGGTTAGTACTCACATCCGGACCCATAGTAATATAGACTCCCACAGGAGAACAATAGATAGTAGCATGCAGCTTCTTCAACAAATCCAAACCCATCAAATTTTCACAATTAGATGTCAACAAAAATGGAGATTCCACAGTGAAAGGACCAACAGTCAATGCAAGGGGGTATGAAATGGGGCTTACAACCGGTACACCTGAAAAACCTGCCGAAACATTATTGTGGCCAGACCATATGTCGAGAAACAGAACTTTGTTGCAGCTGTGTCTAGCAAAAATTCCTTAGTCGAGCCTTGCAAATCCGCTGTGACGTAAGGTATCTACAGGTATCTGAACTGGTCGCTCACCCTGTCCCTCACTGTCCTAGCTATAAGACATACCTGTCACCTCATCCTTATCGTAATCATCATGATAATACTGTCCATCACGAGGGACATCAAAGTAGGTATTATCAGAGCGACCCTGTGAAACTGCAGCATTCTGAGCTCTGTCAGTCCCATGACCTCTCCCGCCAGAACCTCGCCCTTGAGGAGACCCAACCTTCTGTAAAAGCACAGGGCACTGGCTACGCCAATGACCTTCCTCCTTACAATACGCACACTTAAAGGTGTCGTTGAAGGCTGCCTACTAGTACGTGGAAGCTGTCTAGAAAGACCTCTTCGTCCCCTATTATTGCCCCGAAATGCTTGCTGCAACAACACCTTCGTCTTTAGATCTTTGTTTCTTATCAGTCTTATCTTTTTCCTCCTGATCACAATGTTCATAGTATTGGCCATATTCAAAATAACAGAGGGGGAAGACGTGGACCAAGTACTCTGAGACACCTGCAAACGAGTCATTATTTCAGGAAGAAGATTAGTAACAAAACTATTAACAAACAAACAAACTCCCCCCTCAGTGAACATATCCTGCCCACTATAATCCAAAAATGTGTCTTCGAACAGAGTAAAAAAATCGGACACACACTCATCCTTCTGTCGACAAGCCGTCAATCTAGCCCAACTTACCTTCTTAGGTGGAATAAGAGTATGTATATAAGTAATAATACGACCAGGCAAAGCAAGTATCTCTGCACAGGGCTTATCTCCTGGCTTCCGTTCCTGATCCCATCCTTTAATCACATCCCATGTACCACCCAATTCTGCAATATGATCTTGAGTATGCACCTGCCGCCAAATATCAACCAGAACAAGAAGACCAAAAAACAACAGCAAGAGTCATTACAGTAGAAGAAGCAGCCTCTGTTAATTCCTTATAATAAGCTGTGGGATTTTTTCTAGGGTCGTGCAGGGTAGCCTGAAGGGCCAAAACCTCGCTCCTTTTCCACTGAGTATGGACCCATTGCTCCTGAAAACGAGCAGCAACGGCTGCTCTAGTGACATTACCGTGCTGATCCGTTCACTCTGGAATTTCTGGATGATATGTTGGATGAACCTCACGCATAGGGAACTGAGTAATTTTAGTGGGACTCTTCTCAAACAACCGAACTCTATAGGAAACTATAGTATTATTTGCGAGCACCTGTCCTGGGGCTAAATCGGCAATATAAACACTATCTTTAATCTCAAATAACACTGGTGTCATGTAGTTCCTATAAAACCTATATAGATCTGCGCGTTTAGACAACATACACTGTAGGATTGTCGTCAGACTGATTCTAGACACCCCCACCGGGTATGTTGGCCTGTAGACCAGCTAGCTCACAGTGCCACTAGAAACTCCTCTTACCAAGGAGGTAATAGTTCTTGGCAACTATTCGAACATGACAACCCTAATCCCTCAGGATCGTGGAAACAGTGTACTACTTTTCACTCAGTCACTCGTGCTCACTTAGTCTCAGAGAGATACACAGAATAAAAGGTATGGACGTTTTCCAATAAGCATTTATTGAACACTCGTCATTCTAGTGTAAAATAGATGTTCTGAAACAACCACTAGACAGAAATAGATATAAATGATTAGGAGCACTAAGAAAGTAAAAGGATGGTAGATTTCTACCATTTCGCTATAACCGTGAATACAGGCAAGTATATAAAATACATGACAATAAAATGCGTACTCCTACGATGCAATCCTAACTAGATGTACCTAAGTGTACCTAGCATGTAGGTGTTAAGCCAAGAATCCCTCTAGGATAAAGTCAACCCCATTACCTGAAGTGAGAGACTGTGGGACCCCGTCTTGGTCTCGAGCTGGACACCCCGCAAGGGATGTTAGACCACTGCAAGCTGGAGTATCTGCATGCAGGAACCTCAGCTTCTCACGTCAGTGTGTCGGCAGGAAAGTTCTTATCTCCTCTGACTATCTCAGCAAGATGTGATGTTTATATACCCAAAGGGGTTCTACCTTGCTGTGCCATTGTCTGACTTAGGATGACGTCGGGAATGAACCTTCTACATAGTTATTATGCAGGAGATGGTAGTCCTGCTGAGTTTCCAAGAATCCTCATGCATAATGTATGAGGCTATTGTTCAGGGAAAACCCCACGTTCTGTAAGCAATGCCGTAATTAGGTAGAGAGTCAGTCCTAGCAGCCCGTTATGTATGTAATGTAGGGACGAATATAGGTGAAGGGTTGGGATGTTACCCGGGCCTATATTGGGGAACCTACATGGAATATAACACCCACTCCTCATCCGACTGGACAACATAATTAAATTCTAACATACTACTAGGCTGTCTAGGCACTGGTACGCAAACAACTACAGTAAAACAATAGTTTTGCAAAAAAATGTTTAAACAAAACTCTAAAAATGGTGAAAACAAAAAGTCACTCAAGCAATAGCTCTAATGTGTCCGTATATATAATTCAAACAACTACAAGCATTGGAAAGCCATGCAGATCATAAAAAGTGTCAATTGTTTTGGAGTTCCAATTTGAGTTTGTTTAAAAAAGGCCAAATTTTTCCCAGCACACGACGAGCCAAATGTTTGTGTCCTGGCTGGTAGATGCAACATTACTGTTGCCTGCCTTCGCAGACGACGATCCCTGTAACGCCTCGCAGAGCACATCAATTGGGCACAGATGATATTCCATACTGCCTGCAGCCGATGCTGGGGCAGCCTGTGCGCCATCCAAGGCCTGGTGTTAGTAGAGGAGCCGGTATCCATTCCGACAGGAACAGAGACTTCCTGCGGTGGCTCTAAGAATGCTGCCATCAACATAGGAATACGCTGGGGACACTGCAGAACATGGGCCGTTATCGGGTCCAGTAATGCATCAACGTCCGGTTGCTAAACTGATGGCAGTGTCAGACAGAAATCCAACACGCATTCTTCTCCGCAGAACAGGCATCGGAGAACAGGTAGGATGCAGTCCATCCAGACTGGTCCAAATGACAGGAACCAAGAGGCACTTAGTTCCCGTAGGCGAGGTGTGCCCAGATGTTGTACCATGCGATCACGGTATTTGCATTCCAGGAGCACTTTTTCCATCTCCTTGGTGACTGGGACGTCCATTGCGTAGCAGAAAAATTACAATCAGGATACCTGCTATTAGAAACGGGATAAGCAGAAGTCCTCCAAAAATGCATCCGAATACGGAGTGTATAAAGTTTGATGTAACTCCAAGGACCGTCTGAAAGGTGCTTAACAGTCCCGAATCTATGGTCTTAAATAGGTGGACTATACCCGTCGTATCAGACATGTTAAAGATACGATTTACCATTTCTGTTAAATGGAAGGGGCAGTTCGTACGTATGAGTGTCTGTATCTCAGCCGAGGACCTTGCTATTTGGAGATCAAAAGTCTTCCGGGCGGAGGTTAAGGGCACGGTTTTCTGTAGAAACATGGCTTTCATTCTGCTCAGAGTATCAAACCGTATAAAGGAAACATTCAACGTAGGCCATAGCGGCGCCTCCCTGACTGTGTGTGTCGGTGGAAACAATACATGCATACAGCAAGTAACCCTGGAGCTCATGGTGAATAGATATGCGATGCCCAGAAGCATCCCACAAGAACCTTGATCGTTCATCATCAAGTAACTCCCATTCGAAAGTAGCTTGGATACCGGAATAATCACGGCTGCTGGTGTACCTTTCAAGTGACAGGATAGATTTGCCACCGAACCATTACAGGCCCCGTGTAGCATAATATCCTGGCATATGAGAGATCGACTTAAAGCATTCTCGCAGTTTGTACCGCTTAGAAACACTTCTAGATCCCCACTCCTGCATCAAAATCTGTACGGTAATTCCCAAGATTCCTTGATGAATTCCCTACCCATTTCTTCATATCTGCCTGCCTGTTCTAGGCAACACTGAAACTGGAAAGTTGTGACCGGTAAAGTTATATGGATTAACCACTCTGTGGACGGTGATTCTGCCACAATAAAAGGTAATCTGTCCAGTTTTTCAATACGCAGCATTGTATATTTTGCTCCCCACTCTGCCATTTTCATCTGTTTTTCCGTTGGATTGTATGCAGAAAACAAGGACGTACTGTTGATAAAACGCCAAGGCACAAAACCTGCGCGCAATGATTGCAGCGTCCAGCTCAATAACATAATAGAACGTAATTGTGATTGCCCATGCTAAGGTATGGACAAATCTTGTTCTAGTAAATCAATAGCAGAAGATACAATGTTGCCCAGTGACTAAATCCTGTATGTTAACGTAGTCAAGCCATTGTCAACTACGGCTAACGCCTTTCCTAAGTTGATCCTATCTATTTCTCGTAGTCTCTCCGCTGCTTCTTGTTGGGAGATTTTCCAAATTTCATTATAGACAGCATATAAGAAACGTTTTTGACATGGTTTTCTGGGACCTAGTAAAAAATCCTGTAGGTCCACATCCTCTATAAGTAAGGATAAGTGTTGTTTCACCTGTGGTAGTGTTGAAGTTTTTAGCCCATCGAGGCATAACTTCCCAACACTGTATGATGTCACCACCCCCGGATGTTCTCTTTGTACATAGCATGGGTCTGGCCTATGGATACTGAACCCTTCAGTGATGCCCCTGAATCTTCCTTGACATCTGTTTGTGTCTGTGGGCCAAACCAACCATCCCTTCCAATTGGGGTCCGATCTATTGTATTGTAAAATGTCATCTATTGTAACCCCTTCTTCTGATGTAAAATTTTCCTCGGTATGTGATAGTGTTGGAATCCAAAGTGTGTTCAAATCCTTGTTCTTGGCTATCCCAAGACAGGAAGTATGTTGCACAGTTTCATTTAAAAATATCATCTGCTGAGGAATGAGGCATGCTCTAAATAGCGCTTCTGATCCCTGGACTTGCCAATCTTTAGAACCTCAGACTGATTTTAAGTCTATAGTATCGTTCCATAAGTCGAAACCCTGTTCAGACAGTTTGGTAATAAAGGAAGCAGAGTAAATTAGTTTGGTGTTTGTCAACATATTTTTCTATGCGGATGTCGGTGCAACCTTATAGTAATATGAGGTCAGGTCTGAAACGTTAAACCCTGAAAAATATGAAAATGTATGTGCAAACCTTTTCGAACTACTTTTCGGTGGTGTAGGGCAATGTTCCCATTGGTGATATGTAAAAACATTCCATGGGGTACTGGATTTGTGTAGAAAATGACGACCATAATGTTGATAACAATACATGGTGTTAAAATCTGTAGTGTCTTCTAATATTTCATTGCTAGAAAATGTGGCAGATTGTTCTAAATCAGACAACATATTGTTTACAGTTTCAAAATCCCAATCATCGGAAAATGTACTGGAGGTAATATCATTTAAAGATATTTTAAATAAATGTGGTATTTTTAAAAGTTCGGTCGGGCCAAATATATCATAATCCACCTTGTCCCATACTATATCATCAGGTATAGGAACTGCTGTAATGTTCACTGATGACAAGTCTTTGTTCACGATGTAATGAGAAATGAGGTTTCAGAATCAAGTTCACTTTTGATACCGCAGAGCTTTGGCGAAGGTAAGTTCCATTAATAAGTAAGCAGAAGACCGTTACTAAGCCTATCCAGAAAAGAAAGAAAAGTATCCAGGTGATTATCCATAGTTCTAGCGAAGGTGACACCAGGTAAGTCTTTTTAGAAAAATGAAGAAGTCTTTGATTTGTTGGTGACCAGATATTGGGGCTGGCATTGTTTCAGGTTCACTTGGATCCAACGAAAAGGTATCAAAGTCGATGAAATAGCCAGATGCAGTTCGATCTATTTTTGGTAGCTCAGCAGGTTTTGTTGAACTTGTAGATGGCTCTTGTTGAGGCATGTTTATGTAGACATCAGTGTTAGGTCAAATTGAAATTTGTCTTTCATTTTGATTTTGAATTTCTGTTTCAAGTAGTATGAGTTCCATGGCATTGTTGCATGGTACATCATTCCATATAGGTGACTCTTCAAACATGATGAGCCTTTCTGTCTGAACTTCTGGTATAGTAGCGAGAGGAGGGCGTCTGCTACTCAGGAGCCCAAGAGGCCTACTATTCAGTATCGGCCACATAGTGTGGTTTGATCAGATCAATGGAGACAAATCTTTTCTCCTTTTTTCCGGCAAGAGGTGGCAGAAGTACAGTTTTTGTTCCTTCTTAGGCCAAGACAGGTACAGGCTTTCTGTAGGATGGTCCAAATAATTTTTTGTCCATTATTTTTTCTCTGACCAGATCCCCGACTTTAGGGACCCAGACAGGCCTTGCTGTGACTGACTTGACTTCCCAAGTGGCGGTCCGTTTTACCTGCACATTGCTCTGTAGTGCGCTGGATTCATTCAGATCCTGTAAAACAGCCAAACGTTTATTGATGTCAAACGGTTTCTCATCCGCCATTGTGCCTTCACAATCAAGATCAGGTACCCACATTCTCATCACAAATAGGACCTCATAAGGAGTGACACCCCCTAGAGAACTTCTTGGCATGTTATTCAAGGCCCGCTGTACCCCATATAAGTGATTGACCCAACTGCCACCCGTGCCTAATACTCTAGCTGTTAATGATTACTTTCATTCCTGGTTTTTCAGCTCCACAAATGAATTTCCCTCGGGATGGTACGGAGAGGACTACCACAGTGCAAAACCCAAACTTCCCACTGCTTCCTTGTAAGCCCTAGAGCTAAACGCAGGGCCATGGTCAGAATGTAATGTGCCAACTACGTATGTCCCTATAAAGACTCGCAAATCTTTGATAACAGTTCGAGCGTCAGCCGAGCGCTGAGGCCATACCCATAGGAATCTCAAGCAGGAATCCACTGCAACCATGATGTACTTGCAAGCCCCGTCAGTTTGTAAGGGGCCGCAGTGGTCCAAATAGACACGCGCGAGTGGTCTGTCTATTAGCAATGGTGTCTGCGCTGGACGTGTTATGGTGGAGCCCTTCATCTGTTGACAGATGTCGCACTTTAAGACATAATCTTTGGTCTGCTTTGTTAACCCTGGCCACCAATAGCGTTGTTTCAGTAAAGAAACTGTCGCCGTAACTCCTGCGTGTGCAGAACGCAGACCCTCGTGTGCAGCTAATATTGAGCCTAATCTGCGATCCATGTTTGGTATTACTCTATCCCCCACTCCGGGAATCTGAGCAAATGGAACGTTATTTGCAACTAACTTGTAGGAGTACTTGAGTGGAAAACCTTTCAGCAATGACTTATTGTCTTTGCTTGATGCAATGACAGCTACCATTATCTGTCCGTCTATTCTCATTTTTGAACGAGTGATTGCAGCTACGGTTGCAGTTTGTACTGCCCCATTTGCGTCTTCATCAGCCAATAAATTCCCTTCAACGTGAACGCCATCACGTTTATGACTCGGCGTGTGTATCACGTGAGCTCTTGGTAGTCGTTTTTCAACTCCGCTACCTGTTCCCATAGCAATTTATGCTTAATTGTGCCACCTTTTGAGTATTTAAATCCATTTTGTCCCCAATAGTGAAGATATTCGTTGTATGACTGGACACAGTAAAAGGAATCGCACACAATTAGTGTGGGGACTTCTCGATCTGTATTTATCAGTGCCAGTAATAGAGCTTTTAATTCTGCCAGCTGGGCCGTACAGTCTCCTAGAGACTGTGTCTTCGTATCGCTTGGATGGAACTTGCCATCCCGCGTACGACCTTTTACAATCGCACAAGCGGCGCTGTATTGTTGTTGACGTCTAATGGCCGGCTGAGCAGATCCGTCAGTGTAAATTATGTATTCATACTGATCTAGAGGCATTCTCATTCGGGAGAGGACATTCTTGTTCATATTGCAAAAATGCTTGTGTTTTTAGACTTGGGTCGTATCTGTATTCTACATCTGATGCAGTGAGAGAATTAGCCCATTGTATCCATCTAGGATGTAAGGCTTTAGCATTTGGAACGCTTGCCTTTGTAGCAGCCTCTAAGGCCGGTACTGGAGTCACGACAATTATTCATTTCCCCTGAGCCAGTGCTCTTTCTCTCACTACAGCAGTCTGTACAGCTGTCAGAATTTTCTCTGTGGATGCAAAACGCATCTCAGCGTTCGTTGTATAAGTGTGATTTGTATGCTATGGGTACCGTTTCACCTTCATTGTATGTTAGGTAGGTGTATCCAGATTGACCCGCAACTATATGGATTACTAGATTGCGGACATTTACGAGTGTCTGTAAGTGTTTGGAAGCTATCCTGTCATCTTGTAGGGAACGAAGGATATCTGTGTGTTCCGGTGTCCATTGCCTAACTGAAAAGTCAGGTCTTACAAGGTCCTAGAAAGGTTTAACCCTTTCTGCATAATCAAAAATGTATGTTCTGCCGAAATTCAGGAACCCCAGTAAGGATTGTAAATTTTTCAATGATTTTGGAGGTTGGAGCAGCGCACACTTTTCTAAAAAGTTCGCTGCCAAGCTTTTCCCTTCACTTGAAAGCTCATATCCCAAAAATAGGACATTGAGGTGGGCTATTTTTGATTTTTTTTAAAGTTAAACTTGTAGCCCTCAGAGGCAAATCCCAAAATTATGGTGCTCACCCTGGTCAAGTGTTCCTCCAGGTCATCATCCGTCAGATAAATATCATCTACATAGGACAATGCCTCCTCATCCATATTCTGAAGTAACTCAGTTACCGTAGCTGAGAACAACCCCTGGCTGTTTTTATACCCCTGGGGGAGTCGACAAAATTGACACTGAGACCCTAGCACTGAGAATGCTGTCAGGTATCTGCTCACAGGCGCTATATTTTGACAGAAGAATCCATTTGAAATATCTAGTGTTTTGTATTTTTTCCGCACAATGTTATTCATCTGTGTGCGTTCTGTACTGCAAATGTTTTTGTGCATGAGTTCAGATGTCTGTAGTCTAAAACCAGACGATATGAGTTATTGGGTTTCATTACGGGAAACAAAGGATTATTCATTGAAGAGGTGCAAGTTTCAATCACCCCCTGGTATTCAAGTTGATGTAAGATCTCCCTGACCTGTTTTTTAGCTTCTTGCTTTATTGGATACTGTCTCTGTGGAGTTGGAGTAGATTTTAATGGTATCACATGGTGGGTTGACTCTTCATTCCACCCAACATGGTTGCGATATAAAAAAAATATATATATATATCTAAATCCGTATTTGTAAAGCGCGAACTACTCACCCTTACGGGTCTCAAGGCGCTGGGGGCCGTCGTGGAAATTAAGTGAGCTATTGCCCAGAGTCACATGGTGCTGAGCTGAGCTGCCGCCGGACCCGGGGATCGAACCGTTAACCCTGTGCTCCGAAGTCAGCTGCCCTGGCCGCTGCACCACACCTCTCCACCGCCGCTGCACCACACCTCTCCATATAGTGCTGGAGCAAGGGCTACCACCCACTTCCGCACATATGTATGTTTTAAATATTGGGGAACTAGGTCGGAAAAAGCTAGCATAATTACCGTTTCTGCCTTTGGGCAATCCATAACAATAGCAGGCTACCAATCTCTTTCAGCTAAAAGAATGTCATAGCCAAAAGTCAGGTTCTCCCAAAAAAGACCTTTCATTTTTCTGGGCTTGTCTCTTTCCATTTGGAGTGTTATTTCGTGTAACCTATGTGGGACGCTTACCCTAGTATCAGACGTTTCCACCGTGATATGTTCATTCAACTCCGCTGTCAACAGAAATTCCATCAGGTTCTGGTGAGCTATTGTTAAGTCTGCTGCGCTGTCTAGCATCGTCAGAGCCCATTCCGCGTTCAGTAGTTGAGTCCTCAGAATTCTGGGCATGTCCAACTTTGAGACCTGCTACTTTCCTCTTTTTGAATTGAGGTTTTGCTTTAGGCTTTTCTTCTTTTTTTGGTGCGTAGTCCGAAGTGCGTTGCATATCTCTGGACTTTGTACGCTCTTCTTGTCTGTGTTCTGACCGTCCTGCCCTCTGAGTTTTTTTGATGGACCCTGAAAGGAACGAGAGGAACGTGTATCAGTGTCCTGATACCTGTCAGGTTTTCTAATGTTGTCCCTACTCCTAAGGTTATACCTCCTTTCAGAGGGTTCCTGTTGAGGAGACCTACCTCTGGATTGAGATCTATTCTTTTGTTGTTTATTATCCCATTTCTTCTGTGAAGAAGCTGGTGTTTGCTTGGTGTGTTCTTTTTTTTTTTTTTTTTTTTTGGACCTCCCACTAGTTGAGGTTTTACTGGTCTAGCTCCCAAACTATCTCGAACTCATTCTGCATAAGCAGGTTCAATAATTTTAGGTTATTCTGTCTCCTGTTGTAAAGGAGTGAAATCTCATGGGCGTTAGCGTATTGCCACCGCTGCTGCCTCCCCTTTAATGTTTGCTAGTATTATAGCTGATACCTGGGCAAAGTTACCTAGTAACTTCATCCCTAAGTTCAGAGCAGGTTCTGCCCCATACTCATTCTGTATTTATCTTAATACATCTGGTATTACTGCTAATGAAGGGATACCATGAGTCCTGGTACATATGGCAGCAAAGACTGTACCCCAAGTGGTACAATCCTCTATCGGGGGAGCTATCCCCATGGGCAAGCAAATTGTTAGCATTCTATGCTTTTCTTGTGGACCAGAGTGTGGAAATACTGCCTCTAGCTGTGTTATTTTTTTGAGCTATCCAGAATGGCATTTGTTCACGTTTAGTAGGCATTTTACCCAATACTGCGTGTAACGTTTGTGGCGTAATTTTGGTTGTCGATGTTTGAATCGGACCTGTTGGTATAGTCGTGGTTGGCTGGAGTGAGTGTTCTCATCATGAACTGTCATGTTTCTGTAAAGTCTTATTAGTTCTTTATGAAGTGTAAGTAAGTCTCCTACTGGCATTGTTTCAATGTCAGGGTGTGGTGTGTAGGCCGCTAGTACTGGCCATGTTGCTCCGTCTCTTCCGAGCGAACCGAGTCTTACTTTATTTCTTTTATGGGGGAGGGCGCCTTTAAACCAGTATATATGCTCCTGGTAAGTGAGCGGAACTTCAATGTCCTCGTATGGACAATTTTCGTTCGGTATGCCATCTTCTGTGTAGTAATGAAATGTTTTTGTTCGTGCATTTGCCTGTGGGAATCTAACCCATGAATAGAATACCTCTGTTCTATATGATTCGTGTGCCTCAATCATGAGTTACTGGCCCACCCCTAGCTGTTAAACCATATGCTGCTAGTTTTAGGGTGATATTTCTAACCTTTTCAGAAATTTGTATTGCATCTGCATCTTCTTCCTCTGCTGAGAGGTTTAGGTCATGCACAGCGTTAGCCTGCTGCTCAGTCATTGTTATTAGTAAGAAGAGCTTTTTTAAGTGAACCGAGAAAGTGTTATGTACAATAGGAACAATGTGTCCTTCAAGCTTGATTAACCAACAGCCAATACATAGGATTTTGCCTACTCAGCTGCGGCAGATTTTTGTTCCCTCCCACTCCAGACATCTCTGGGTAAATGTGAATAGGGGTCTCTGAGAATAGCACGATTGAACTACTCAGATTTAACTGCTAAATAAGTACCCAACCATCGTTGGCGGCTCCATGTCGTGTAGTTCCTATAAAACCTATATAGGATCTGCGCGTTTAGACAACATACACTGTAGGATTGGCATCCGACTGATTCTAGACGCCCCCCACCGGGTATGTTGGTATGTATACCAGCTAGCTCACAGTGCCACTAGAAACTCCTCTTACCAAGGAGGTAATAGTTCTTGGCAACTATTCAAACATGACAACCCTGATCCCTCAGGATCGTGGAAACAGTGTACTACTTTTTGCTCAGTCACTCGTGCTCACTTAGTCTCAAAGAGATACACAGAATAAACGGTATGGACGTTTTCTAATGAGCATTTATTGAACACTCGGCATTCTAGTGTAAAATAGATGTGCTGAAACAACCACTAGACAGAAACAGATATAAATGATTAGGAGCACTAAAAGTAAAAGGATGGTAGATTTCTACCATTTCGCTGTAACCATGAATACAGGCAAGTATATAAAATACATGACAATAAAATACATACTCCTACGATGCAATCCTAACTAGATGCACCTAAGTGTACCTAGCATGGTTTGTAGGTGTTAAGCCAAGAATCCCTCTAGGATAAAGTCAACCCCATTACCTGAAGTGAGAGACTGTGGGACCCCATCTTGGTCCCGAGCTAGACACCCCGCAAGGGATGTTAGACCACTGCGAGCTGGAGTATCTGCATGCAGGAACCTCAGCGTCTTGCTTCAGTGTGTGGGCAGGGAAGTCCTGATCTCCTCTGACTATCTCAGCAAGATGTGATGTTTATATACCCAAAGGTATCCCCAAGGGTTCTACCTTGCTGTGCCATTTTCCTCGATTTTACGAAGATGTTGGGAATGAACCTTGTACATAGTTATTATGCAGGAGATGGTAGTCCTGCTGAGTTTCCAAGAATCCTCATGCATTGGCTGAGATGCAACTACCGGCGCTATTGAAAGAGGATAGAACTCAGCTTGAGAGTGACCTAGCTCAAGACGAAATAGCTCAGGCTATATGTTCTCTCCAGACCGGGAAAGCGTTGGGCCCAAATGGCCTTCCAATCGAACTATACAAGTTGCGGCCAGATAGAATAGCCCCCCACCTTAAGACAATGTATGAGGAGTCTTGAGATGGGACTCCTTCCACAAGACCAAAGACTAGCAACCTTGGTAGTGATGCACAAGGACGGAAAACCCAAAAATAGATGCACATCATATCGACCTATTTCGCTGCTGAATGCAGAGGCCGAAATACTGGCCAAACTGCTGGCCACCAGGATGACCCGAGTTATTTCTGGACTGGTCCATCCAGACCAGTCTGGATTTATGCCGTCAAGAAATACTTCCTTAAACTTGCGTAGACTGCACGGAGTAATGGGAAGGGTGGATACCATACTAGAAGACGCGATGGTGGTATCCCTAGACGCTACCATGGCATTTGACACCATAGAATGGACTTATCTCTTTGCTGTCCTGAACTTGGGTTCGGTCCTAAATATATCAGTTGGGTCCGACTCCTATATGCCACACTCCTCGCACAAGTCGCAGTCAACAATAAAAAATCGGCTGTATTCCATCTTCATAGGGGGACGCGACAGGGCTGTCCCTTATCCCCGCTTTTATTTGCGCTCACTTTAGAGCCCTTAGCTTATTGGATCCGGAAAGACCCCATAATCCGAGGATTGCGGTGGACAGAGGAGTGGGAGAATCGCATCTCACTTTATGCAGATGACATCCTGTTGTATTTGGCCTCTCCAGAGAGATCCCTGCAAAGAGTACTTAATATCTTTACTAATTTCGGAACCTACTCCGGATACACTATTAACTGGTCAAAGTCTCTCATATTTGTGTTGAGGGGTGACCCGCCTGCCCTGCCTAAAGACTGCAAGGTCACAATAGCCACAGAAGGATTTAAATATTTGGGATTGTTTATTACCAAAGATCCCAACTTGTATTACACATCTAAATTGTTGCCGCCGCTACAGCGGCTGAGACACGACGTGGAGTATTGGAAGTCTCTACCGTTGTCGCTACTAGGCAGAGCGGCACTCTTTAAAATGATGTCGCTGCCTCGCTTCCTGTATGTGCTTCAGAATTCACCTAACCCCGTCCCTGCATCATGCTTCAGAATGGTGGAAAGTGCACAAAGAACGTTGCTTTGGGGAAGTAGTCCACCACGAATTTCATTCCCAAAGTTAGTAAAAGGCTAGTATGATGGGGGAATTGGGCTGCCAAATATTAAAAAATACTACTAGGTGGCATATACCATATACCATCCCCAGAACGACCCGGGATTTGCTATGGATAGATGGCTCTTGCCCGGTAACAATCACACACGGGCACTGTATTCCAAGCCCACGAAACTTCATTTAACAGGCCCCACAAAACATTCTGTTCTGGTATGGCACTCGGTCCACAAGAGTATGGGATGGGCAAAGATCATAACACAGACCACCCCGCTGTGGGACTCGGAACAACTGGGCTCCCTCTGGAGAACGAAGGGTTTCGACAAATGGGATACCATCGGGATCGCTTGGGTGGGAGACCTTTGGGAAAAGGGGGGAAGTAATACCCTTCGCGACACTCGAGCAGAATCATGAACTGGTGGAAACTGAGAGATTCCGGTATCTGCAGGTACGACATACCTTACAGTCAGCGATCCCTAAGGGAGAGATCCCTCCCGAGGCCTCTCCTCTCAAGGACAGGCTTCTGGACGGATATATGCCGAGAAGAGCAATTTCCCTGACCTACTCAAAATTGATCAATCATTCACCTGATCCTCTTCCGCAGCTCCGAGAAAAATGGGAGAGAGACTTAGCGGGACTGGAAGAAGAGGACTGGCAGGAAGCGTTTGCATCCCCAAAGGAGGTGGCAATTTCCTCTAAGCTAAAATTGGCACATTTGAAAATATTGCATAGAATATACGTCACAGGCCCGGCTATGGTCAAAATGGGATATAGAGGCTACTCTAGCTGTAGAAGACTATGTGGACGGGAGGGTACGTTCTTCCACATAATTTGGAATTATCCATACGTTGGTAGGTACTGGAGTGAGGTTGTCTCGTGCATGGGGGAGGTAATGGGAGAGAGAATAACAACTGATGCCAAACGATGTCTGTTAAACATATGGGAGCCTACAGATTTGAGGAGTAAAGAAAGAACATGGGTGACGCTGGGCCTGATGATAGCTAAGAGAAACATAGCTAGAAAATGGGGGGCACAAGCAGCCCCGACGCGGAAGGAATGGAAGAGCGATATGGACTGGTGCATGTTCAGGGAGAAAACGGTATATGTATCAAGGGGTTGCCCGAAAAAGTGGATGCAAATATGGGGTAAATGGAACGAGTACAGGGGGAATATATGTGAACCACCCAAATTGCCGCCGCAACTCTCCTCAGACGAATTAGACCCTTAATATGCAGAAGAACTCTAACCAAGAGATGTGTTACTCAGTGAAATTAATTATTCTATGTGTTCCACATTAATGACTACTGTGATGCTATGTTTATAACAGCTATTAAATCTGTACTGTCGACTTTTGTAAACCATAAAAAGAATTAAAAAGGAATCCTCATGCATAATGTATGAGGCTATTGTTCAGGGAAAACCCCACGTTCTGTAAGCAGTACCGTAACAAGGTAAAGGGTCAGTCCTAGCAGCCCGTTGTGTATGTAATGTAAGGCCGAATATAGGTGAAAGGTTGGGATGTTACACGGGCCTATATTGGGGAACCTATATGGAATATAACACTTGTGGAGCCTCAATTTTAATATGTGCACGCCAAAGATCGATCAGTGTAGCAGACATATACTGGAGAACATGCTGCTGTAGAAAAGGCTCAAACTCTCACACAGCCTGCCAAATATCCTCAGCACCATAAACCGGATTACTAGCCCACTTCATAGCCTGTCTGGCTAACACCTCCTTCTCATCTTCACCTACTCCAGAGCGCACCAACGGACCCATCCGTTCCCTAAATTTCGTCCAATCTCTATCCTCGAACCCACGTACTGGTGTCTCAGATTCAAAGATATCGGAGGATGAAGAACCATAGAAGGAGAAGCAACAGAGGTAGCAGGTACCATTGTTGTTAACGTTTGTACCGGAGGAGAAGAAACGGACGACACAGGAGTTGGAGCAGTAGACACACTAGAAGTCACAGCAAAGATGGCGAAGACAAAGAAGGAGCAGGAGGTGCCATAGCTAAAGCCGTCAAAACAGCCGTTGATACGGGAACAGTCTAAACAGATGAAACAGGCTGCTGTGACTGTAAGGGAATGGTGGGATATGTCCTCTGCGGGGCATAAGGAGGCGGAGGC
The DNA here is from genome assembly GCA_963921515.1 of Calotriton arnoldi. Classification (NCBI taxonomy): domain Eukaryota; kingdom Metazoa; phylum Chordata; class Amphibia; order Caudata; family Salamandridae; genus Calotriton; species Calotriton arnoldi. Next base: position 801,400 of record CAWUFW010005196.1, on the reverse strand, counting down.
CGAGTGTCTAACAGCTCCTCCACAAAAGTATAATTTCCCTCTTTGCCAAATAGGATTTATCAATGTGTAGCCGAAATCTCCTGTCTTCACATTCAACTCCTGCCTTCTAATTCTCCCTATCATATGCTACAGCTTTCTGCATCAGTGTTTGCATTTTCCCCTTCCGTGCATCCTTAACCGTCTCTGTCTAGCTTCCTTCTGCCAAGTTCGAAGACAATCCAACATCGACTGCCTACTACGTCTCTTAAACAACTGTTCCTGTAAAAACCCAATCTTTTGTTCCTCAAAAGTGCCCATCAACGGCCACTGCAACTCTGCATTGGCCCTCGTATATTTGTGCCATAATGTAATGAACATAATAGGGCTAAGGCCATGTTTCACATGCATGTCAAAATTAGGGCTGCCTTCGGGAGGCGCCGGCTGAGCTTCTTCCAATCGAGCATCTGCAGAACAACAACAGCACAAATTCCAAACTTTACTGAGATCAGGCATTTCTAAAAGGAAAACAAGTTCATATAGTTTACCTGGCAAAGTAGTTGCAAGTACTTTTTATCAGGACAGTCCTCAGACCGTACCAAACTCATACCACAAAGGTACCATATCCACAACGAACCAAAACAAACTCACCTGATATCAGTAGTACAAATGAACCAGTTCTCCACTGCTGACTCTTCAAACCACATGGTCAGATCCAAGGGTTTCGCCGTTCAGGACTCCAGTCGGGATAACCACTGGGCGAGGCACCGTCACGCAGGACAGAAGGGGCAGCTGCAAGCAATAGAAACTCTTCGTGCAGGGATCACTAAGCAGTCAGGCCGACCCGACGATGTCCTTGCCCTTCCCCCCCCCCGCCACCCCCACCCCTGTCTGCGGAAAGGGGATGGATCAATCACCTGAAGGAGTCCCTGTTCGGGCGCCAACTGAAGGAAGTGGCCCGATTAGGGTCACCCGGGTCACTAATGACCACCTCTCAGCCTCCCGTACCAAATGAAGAGTCGGTCAGACAGTAGAGAATACAAACCAATATCTGTTTATTAGTATACACTCAGAGCGGAGCCCAGTCTGCCCAGTTGCTAGGAGTGCTGCAGAGAGGACTGAAATCAACAAGCATAAAGAAACCTTATGTACATTTCGTAGCAGGGCAAAAACACGCCCACAGTGGAATTTTCCAAGCAGGTGCAGTAAAACAGTGAAATACGAAAAAAACGGTCCAGCTCTCCTATCTTACACAAAGTTCCAAGGTCGTTCAATCTGGAGCCTGCCACCAGACAAGGGGGAGAGGGCCTCTATCTAGTGAAAGATATGCGCTAATAGGAACAGTGTATTCATTACTGAAACAGAATAGAGATGAAGATAACGAAACTCTAAGGGGAGCATTTCTCTTAATTTAAACGAGCTCAGTTTCGAACAACTTTAAATGGCGCCTATGAAGAAAATGGCGCAGCGAATGCTAACTTACATGGAGCATGCATGAGCATAAACAATTTCCATTTTAACAGCACACACACAGATGAGCAAGGGCTCAGTAGCCACGTACATAAAGCATACGTTCACCCAAGGGTATCTTGGCGCTAAATAACAGAAGTTTCTTGTTACCCAACTCACTGGTACTCATTTTATCGACCTCAGGAGGATGAACGGCTGAGTGGACCAGCCGGAATTTGAACATTTGACCATGAGGTCGAACACTCCCCCCCCACAAGTGGAGGCATTAGTCCACTAAGCCACCAGACCCAGCTAGGTGAATGAGTGACAAGGGTTTTTCACACAAACACTAATTTGCTCCATTCAATCCTAATAATCGCAATATTATTATAAGGTGGTCTTTTCTTAGTGTGCCCGGTGAAAGAAACTGTACATTTGACAGTGGTGTCATCAGTACACACTTGGGCCGTTGGTGTGAAAGTCCTTTTTGAAGTCTGGCTTGGCAGAACAGCTCTCCGAAATACCTATTGCCTAAAATGGATGCTTACAGTAGGCTTTGGCTCCGCCCTGATGAGCATTGGCTGTTTGGTGTATCATTCCGCCTCCTCTGGAGTGGTTGATTTGCAATGCATGAGGAATTGAGGGACTATTTTACTTCTCATTGGCACTCTGAATCGCATAGATGTGTTGTATGCAAAAAAAAATCGTATCTGGGTTTTTTCCACTCTAGTTTTTTAATGTTTTACTCCGAATACAAGCAAATCCTATTAGTTTTGCTAGTGCTCATTTTAATCTCAGTTTATTAAAGTATCTGATGTGAGTGTGAAATGAGGACCTTTGGGCTCTGTGTTTGTTTTGATATTTCATAGACGAAAAGCATGTTTGCTTCAGAAAGGTTTTCTTTTCTGTAATTATGTCTTCTGCCCTTGCGCTTTCAAATGTAACACGTAATCGTTACATCTCGGTAATATTTGTGTGTGATCTTCGCCCCCGCCCCTTCTCCTAGTGGCGGATGTAATATGGAGGCCAAGGATGTTGCGGCCCCCAGCGTGGTTTTTGTTTCAGGAGCCTCATAGCACACCCCTGGGCTGGTGTGTAGGTGAAAAGTGATCATTTTTGAAAAAATGGTGTGTGGGAGCTAGTGGGCAACCAAGTAGTGGCTAAGATGGCATCGAGCGTAGGGGGCATGTGATTTAGTAACTGGGGTGTGGGTAGAATTGTTAAGTGGGTGGTCAGTGTCTGCGATGTGGACAGGGGTGTAACTCATGGACATTGTTTCCCTTGCGACTCCTGGCACTGCCTTTGTAACTCCTGGCGTCAGAGATTGCAAAAACAGTGCCAAGAACCTAAGGTAAACAGTATTCCGATGAGCACTTTTTACTTTCTGCAATTTCCACTGGGCAATTACAGTTTGGCAAAATAAATACATTCAGAAGTACAATGTGCATTCTTCAGAATGTAAAATGAAGCAAATTAAAAAGCATACATTTTTTCTAAACATTTTGCCTCGAGCCATTGTTCTGAATACATGAAATTCGTGTTGTGACAATTGTTACAATTGGCCATGAAACAAATCGTATTAAAAATATGGAGCAATTCATACCAATTGGGCATCAATGGGTGTGATGTCATCAAGATCATGGCAAAAAAATCCTAGGACTCAGTGCCAAAGGGGCATCAAATGATGTTACTTCCTGTGATGTCATTGAGGTCGAAGAGCGTATGATGTCACCTCCGCTACTCCTGGCATTTGGGTGAATCAACGTTCACAGTGTAGTTGTCAGAAGGGAAGTGATCTTGGGACAGAGGTGTGTGCTTGGGGGCTGGTGGGTTATGACAGAGATGGTGGAAGGTGAGAAGTGGTTAATGTGTGGACAGTGGGACAGGTGCCAGCTGAGTAGTAGGTGGGGGCAGTGATGTAATTGGATAGACAAAAACTGGGGAGGGAACAATGGTGTGGGGGCAGGTGGGTAGCTGCTGAGGTGGGGTAAAGTGTATGGGAAGTGAATGAGGTGGGGGCAAGAGATGTGGGGTGGATGCTGTCCAACTTTCAAATCCCTAGCCCTATACTAGTCTGCCACAACCCTGACCCCGGTCACGCACCTCATCCCTGTCACTGTGCACACCCCTCTAAACCCCATCTCTCCCAGTGCCTCTAACTCACTGACCTCATCCTTTTCACACTGCCGGTCCCTCATCATTTTAACCCACCACCCTCCCTATTGGGGGCGCAACTAGACCCAAACTTCGGGGGGGGCGGGGCTAAAACACCCAGCCAGGGCTGGCCCTAGCACTAGTCCCACATGGTGCAACAGCCTTTTTTGGGCCCCTCTCCTCCATTTCCTCCTTCTCCTTGAATCCCCTCATTACTACTCACCAACAATGCACCTAATCTTTGTATAGCATCTTTCTGACAAACATTTCATTTTTTTTTATAGCACTACTCAAACTCAGTTCTGTGATCTGCATGGTACACATTCTTTGTAACAGGCACATTGACCCTCTGCGCTGTGTGGGTGGCAGGAGTGCCCATGTGAGTGCACAGTGAGCGATGCAACAGTGTGAGAGTAGGGTAAGAGGACTGATTGCAGGGTGAGTGAGGTGACCATATGAATTTGGGTGCAGATGTAAATGCAGAGTGGGACGAATGAATGCATGGTTAGTGATGGGCTTGTTTGAGTGAGATTGCAGATTGAGCAGTGAGGGGGACAGGCGCGTGAAGTGTCACATTAGTGCAGGGTGAGTAGTGTGCTTGTGTGACTGCAGGGTGAGGTACAGGGTGAACAGCACAAGTGCATTGTGAGTGCATTGATTGCTGTGAGTGTAGGGGGAGCATGAAAGTGAAGGGCGAGAATAAGTGAGTTGTCTGAATGCGGGGTGCATTCCCAGACATTTGTAGTAACTCAGCATGTTATTGACAGCGGCGTAGGCTTTCATATACAAGTTAAACTATCGCTATTATGGCATTAATCAGGGATCGATGGTGGAGGAAATAAATAACCTACTGATCCTGCAACAAACTTCCAGTCTTATGATTAGGGTTGCCAGCTCATTATTTTGATGTCCCAGACGGTACAAAAATAAACAGTCACCCAAAGCCATATTTTCAGCACTTATCTGTGCATACTTCGAACAGCAACTATAAATAGAAAGCACTTTTAATTGTGTTCTAGGGCTGCCTGAATGAACCACGACTGATAATTAAAGGGACCAAGGACAGAAAAGTCTCATTGCAAATGAATACATACTTTTTTTTTATAACCCTATTTAGTGTCAAGTAGAGGTCTTTGCAGGCTCTTTAAACACATGGCTGGCATTTTTTATTTTGGCAACCCTACTTTATATTCCTTTTTATGAAATGCATTCTCACACTACAGCAGTAAATGTAATATTCAAATGTAAGGAATAGGCCGAGTGGAGGCCCAGGGGGTACTGGAACCAGAAAAAAACTAAGCCTCAATAACCAGTTTACAAAGGTATGTAAATATGCAAATGGTCTTTATAGATCTGAAAAAAAACTCAGGCGTGCCGGAGATAGGACTCCAGACACTGCCCAGCTGAGCCCACAGCAGCTCGAGCTGCAGTAGCCCGGGCTGAGACACACGACAGGGGGGAGGGGGAGGGGGGAGGTGAAGCCCTTTTAGCCCTATGGGCGTTGCGCGCCTGCTCCCTATCCATCTAAAAAAAAAAAAGAATTTTTAAATGAATGTGTCCTTGTGTAACGTAACCGGTGCTCATGTAAAGCGCTCCAATACCTTCGGGTCGAGTTCGCGCTATATAAATCTGCAAAAAAAAAAATTTGTCTCACACTCCACCCCTCTCACTGTCCTACTCCTTTCACCATCCCATTACCTAGTGACGGTCAGGTTTGCTTGAAACACCTTGAAGGCATTTGACTAAAACTGGAGTGTTCCTTCAGAATGTGTTATAGCACATTTTGGTACAAATTGAGATTTAGAATGCCCTTTTGGGCCAATTTTTACAGAGTTTATCTGGAGTAGAGCAAGCCCGCACCCCCCTACTTCAGACACAATTGAAGCAATTGTGGCTTGCAGACATCACTCTGTGTGCGATTCGTGTAGCGAATTTACGCCTCAGCAGTGTTCGGTTTCTACAGTCACCACGAATCTCTTTTGACCTAACTTCCCTTTGGCACGAAAGCTTGCCTCCGCCTATGCCGTCGCTGTTCTATATCGGTGCAAGTCTGGCTGAACTCGACAAACCAGACGGGCATTGTTTCAAAAGGATTCCTATGGATGAGACAAGCATATTCGAGCTTGTTTGCGTAGTACACAAAATAAAGCACACGGGGGCAGCAAACTACCAAGCATAAAAACCGTTCCTCTCAGTAGGCTCTTAGTTACTGCACAGACACTCTGTGTACAGAAAGGCAAGCAACTATAAAACTCACAAAATCTGCCGTCTCATTCCTCACTAAGAAAACCAGCATTTGCAATGCAATAGGGCTCGTATTTGCGAGACTTTGAGCTATTGGCATTGTAAATGACTGCCTTTTATGCGTTTTGAAAATCTGCAAATGGTGCGTAAACACCGACTTTGTAGTTATAGTCCTTGTTTACAAGAAGCAAGGCTGGCAGTAAAATAAAGGCGCATTTGCTGGTAGCCTTGCTTCTCATAAGCAACAACTATAAGTACAAAGTGCATCTTTATGCACTGTTTGCAGGTTTTTAAAACACATAAATAATAGGCTTGGTTATTTACAATGCTAATAGCTCAAACTTCGCAAATGCGAGGCCTATTGCATTGCAAATGCTTATTGTTGGAAGTACTGAAGTGATTTTTGGTGAAACTAAAACTCTGCACTCTGCTTTGCTCTGAGCTTCTACCCTGCTACGTTCAGATTAGTAGCATTAACAATGTCAGCAAACTAAATAGAGGGACATTCATAGAAGCACCAAAACAACCTCAATGTCCAGGTTTGAGTACAGCCAAATTACATGGGGAACTTGGCACATTGCGGATTGTCAACAAAAGATGGGTAAAGAAGGAAAAAGAAAATGAAAGGGAAAGAAACACAAGGGCAGGTTAAAAACTGAAACCTAATCTCTGAGCACCGTCTGACTTAATAGAGGGAAGGATATGTGGCACATGTTTTCACTTATTTCCTAAATCCACAGGCGATGTGCCTAGGTGACGACTTCTGAACTGTAAGCAAAATGTGTCGCGTTAGAGGTATCTTTATGGGACTGACAATACAAATCAGTTATAGGAGGGGTTTAAGGAGGTGTGGTGTCTGCCATGACTGGCAGTTGTTAGGGGCACTGTGTAATCTTTGGCTGAGTAAGACGGACGGTTTAATGAAGTGACTTAGGAATGCAGGTATTGCAGTGTGAATATATTACATTCCAATGTAAAAGCACAACACGCATTTCACCTGAATCCTGAGTAACTGCAGCAGTAAAAGATGAACCGGGCCTTGCCTTGTGTTGTGCCCCATACAATAGGGTGACCAGGCGTCCCGGATTTGCCAGGACGGTCCCCGTTTTTCACCAGCTGTCCGGGCAGATTTCGAGAAATTTAGCTCATGTCCCGGTTTTTGGAGAGGGTCGACTAAAAACGGGGGGAGGTGTTTTTTATGTTTTACAAAGCAGGGATAGTTAGCAGTTGTTCCAAGAAAGCAATTTAATTCACAGGCAAGCTACTGGGTTTAAAAATTGCATCTTATGTATGTTCTTACTGCCTGTTTTGTAATTCTCTGCTGAGGAGCGCTGTCATTCTGTGCGCCGCTTGACGTAAAATTATAGTCCTTCTTCTATTTTTGTGAAATGTCCCGGTTTTTTGCTTTAAAATTCTGGTCACCCTACCATACAAGCAGGCAGCAACTAGGGGGTGCTCCTTCTCTGCATGACACTCTTCACGAGGCTCGAAAGCAGCTAACATGAGCGAGGCTCTGCGCTTAGATTCCACCCTGACAAGCGCATTTATCAAGTTAATTGTACAGAGCTTGATATAGCGCGTGCCAGCTATTAAGTGCCGCCAATTAAAATACACAACTTGGATTTAGTGGAGGATTCATTACTTGCAGATGCAAGCTCTAAGATGTGCGTGGCTGCGATTGAAGCAGGCGCCATGTTAATAAATAAGTAGTCCCCAAGAAAATACATAAAGACCTACAGTGTAAGGAGACTGTAGTTGGCCAGTGCTTCTGGCCTAAAAACGGAAGTGATGTATCCGGAGCACCAACCAATAAGGTGCCAGGAAATAAAAGTGATATACAAGTGAACAAATGACGAGCGGCAGGCGGATTGCACTCAGTACGAGTGATTACAGCAGGTCTTGCAGACAGCGCATGCACGCTGGTGCTCGACCTAAAAAAGACTCCTGCATTACTTTGAAAACAAGCATTGGCAAAGCAAAGAGGCCTTGCCTTTGAAACATATTGGCTCTGCCCATCAGGCATAACGCAGGCCCCTGCCTACAGCCCCAGTGGTGCAGGAGTGGTCCAACCCTTTAGGCGGCCCCCCACTGTTCAGGGGCCCACCATTCAGCTAAAGACCTATGAATATCTTTGAGATATGGGAGACTCAAGCGTCCTTCATCACGTTCCGTGGAGCGGGCCCATATTAGTATTTTTTTGTTGCATTATGACACTGCTGACAACACCTTTTGCTCATGCTGTACAGCATTGTCATTGCCGACTTTGGCAATGATTTGTAGCCACACTGTATAGCAGCGTGGTTGCTGTGCATCATGACTAAAAAATATTTTAATAATTTAAACAAGCATTTGCAATTCAATCGGTCTCGCATTAGTGAAAGTTGTAGCTATTATGTTTTTTGTAACAAAACAAAAAAAAAAAATATATATATATATATATATATATAATCTCTCCCAGCATAAGCAATAAAAAAAAATGCATGAAGCAAGGAAAGGGTGCAGTACCACAGGCTGTCTCTGTAGTTCTAAAGTGACCTCTATTAGCCACATAAGGTAATGCACTCTTAATGCAATTATAAAGAAAAAGATTACAGCTGAGCCTACGTTTCTCTTTGTTCTTATTGGAAGTGAGAATTTTGTTCGCTTGTGTCTCAGGAATGCACCACTGTTTTATTTTGCCTTGTTTCTAGTGACTACTTAATTTCCGCTGTTCATGAACTCCCTTTTTCGGTGGCGCTGAAAGGGCTGCATTGAGTGTTGAAATTGTACTATAAATGGTTTCGAGCCGGCTCCAGCAGGAGAAACTGGGGAGACTGTTTACTCTGTACCAAAGACCAATCAAGTCCAGGGCTGGCAGTACAGCACTTGGGAACATGTGCATTATTACTATGCCTAGGCAGTGAAGTCTGCTCCGTTCGCAAAATTTGCGGCGTTTTCTGCACTCCGTGGAGCACGCAGAGTTCCCAAAAACTGAGTTTTTTTCCTCGCTCACCAACGTCAAGTTGGCGAGCGGGAGTTAGGAAAATCCACCTCCCGTTGAGATTTCTCAACGCAGACGGTCAGACTTATCAACGGCGCGGTCGCGGATGGTCATCACCGCTTGCATTGAGAAACCTTCTGTTCGTTGAGAAAGCTGCCACTCTGGTAGAAAATCTACTCAAGCAGCTAGAAAAGAAGCAGCGCCCTCTTGGCTATGCATGGTGCCATTCACGCTGATTTTACAGCGCGGTACAAACACCCAGCGCTGAAAATCAACGCAAACAGCATGACCAAATGCACTCCACCACTTGCCAAAATCCACCTTGCGGGGCAGAGTTTTTTGGTCACTTTGCGAAGTTCCGCGAACTCCGTCCAGGCCTAATTATTACATATTGAAATTAAATGCATTCCCCCTGCACCAGTAATGGTGCTTTAATGAAGTCTTCTGCAAGAGCAACCTGTATGAAAGGCAGGGTGCAGATGAAGAATAAATTATAACATTTTTGATACACCGTGTTTGGAGGCTGCGGTTTGTGGCAGAATGGCTTTTGCTGGCAGGCTGCGGTGCCCCTCTGCACAGATTTACAGCGGCTGCAATAGAAGTATGCTTTTGCAGTGCTGGCTTTGAATATTTGTTGTGTTGTATGTCGAACAGCCTGGTCATTTCGATTCATACAAGGGACAAAACATGTATGTAAAATGGATTCTGTTGAGACCGCAGTTCCATTTCAGTCAATCAATAAATAGAATACCAAAATATAAATTAAACAAGCATCGGTGCAGGAAGGACAACAGCAATGAGCAGCGCATGCGCTGCCTAGGCTTGACCTAAAAACAAGCCTTCATGGCAACTGGTGAAAAGCGCTTTGATACCTACTTCACGGTTTAACAATGTACATTAAAACATGCTGCGACCCTAAAGAAATGGAGGAATGATGTTTGTTTTTTTTTTAGTCTAGTTTAACAATCCGCTTTTGGTACAGTGGAGTGTTTATTTAGTTTTAAAAAAAAGCGCACGTTACGCCATATTACAGGCTTTTACAGCAACCCCATATGCAATCGCTCTGATAGTAGGGAGTCCTGGTGAAAGAGGAGGATATCTTGTTACAACCCTGGAGTGCTAAAGTCAAAATTTAGAGGCACGGGCCAATGGGAGGAGCGTGCCGGGAGGACACCACGCCAGTTAAAGGGACAGTGAGCTGGTGACGATCGGAAAGGCACATAGAATGTTTTATAAGTTGAATATGGTGAGCTGCGCAAAACAAAAGAAAGGTGTGTGGCCGCCATTGTTAAAGCGCGGCATGACGCGCTGCAAAAAAAAAAAAAAAAGATAATGTTTTAAAGCAGGCACTCTTGCTGATGAACAGAAACAAATGAAAAACACAACTTGAATTACAGGAACAAAGTGTCGGGGGAAGTGTATAGCTATCCTGCCTGCAACGCCAGCTATGATGACTAAGTCATTAACAAAAAAGTACTCAAACTGTAAATGAAACTTGAAGAGTAAGGTCACATGTAACCAGGGCAGTCCTTATGGGAGGTTACAACTGTAGAAAAGGAGGGACTACTAAAGAAATTAGCCACAAAAAAAGCATTTCCAAAGGAGCGAATTAAAAATATGGGTGGAACATGGGTGGATCTTAAAGCCCATATTCTGAATACAGCATGTCTGCAAGCGCTGCCTCGGCAAGACCTAAAAGAGAGCATTAGCCCTGACAGTCGTATCACTTTTTTATTTGTTCTACCAAACATTGACAAAGCCAATAGCTTTCATGGGAGAGGCCTATTGGCTTTGCCAATGCTTGTTCTTTTTTATAGCATTAATCATGAGCTTTTGTCTGCCAAGCTGCAGACAGAAATGTTCCATAACGAACCTCATCCCAGCTGTAGGTGCTAATGCGGGGGGTTCACGACGTCCCTGGGTGTGAGGGTCCCACTGGATTCCAATTATAGTTCTGTTTTTTGCTACAAAAATATGGCATGGGACCATTTCTTTCCTTGCATTAGGGTCCATGGCTGGTTTGCTCTGCCACTGGATGAGCAGATGGATGTACAGAGAGAAGAGAGCAGGGAAGGGAAGAAAAAGGAGGGGAGAGATGAGATGTTTTATGGCATGGGCAAAGTGGGCAATTGCCCAGGACCCTTACCTTTAAAGGGGTCCCCATGTAATATAATTTTGCTCTCACTCCATCTTACGTTTATCAATTTTTCTATCAGATCTGACTGTCTCTCTTTTTAAGGGCCCCTAATATACTTATATGTATGTGTTTATATGTATATATAAATAATATGACATTGATGCAAGTAACAATTAGCAGAAAATAGGCAAACAAATTCATAGTTGTGCCAAACAGGGGCCTCAAAATCTATTTTGCTCGAGGCCCCAAAACTTCTTAAGATGACCCTGCTCCTGAAGGTCAGCTGGTATTCTGCTTCCTCAATGTCCCTCTCTCTCACCTTTGGCAAGGCTTGTGTGGAGACTAGGGCTGGGCGGAACTTGCAGAGTTTCACTCTGTGGAATTCTGCAAGTTGCATGAAAACTCTGCAGAGTTCTGTGAGCGGGCAGAATTGGCACATCTCGCTGCTTGCACTGATTTTTAGCACCGGGAGCTTGTTCCGCACTGCAAAATCAGCGTTAGCGGCTCCACGTGGCGTGCCAGAGGGCTCTGCTTCTTTGCTGCCGCTTTAGTAGATTTTCAACTTGAGCTTCCATTTTCTCACTGCAAACGGTTGCATCCACCCACGTTGAGGAAATCTCGCCAGGTAAGCTCCTAGTGCCCTAAATGGCGCTAGGAGACGCCAATTCTCACTTGCAATTGTCAACTTGCTGTTGGCGAGCCACATGTGAGAAAAAACTCTGCCACGCGGCGGCTGGCAGACATTGACTGAAAATCCGCATTACAAGCTTAACGCGGAGTAGCCAAAACTCCACCAGCAGAGCAGAATCTGTCACCCACCCCTGGTGGAGACTCTGTATTGCACCTCTAGACAGCACGACTTGCGCTGGAGTCGCTCACTGCATGGGCACACTGTGCTCTGCAGATTTGTCAAATGTTTCTGTTTTACACACTCTTCCTCTAGGAGAGATGAGCATGCCGGCATCCTCATTATTGCTCAGCCGGTAGTGCCATCAGGAGTTACAGTGGACTGTGTGTGTTTTCTGTAAAGTCATCTCTATTGGTACATAAATCACCCCTTATCTGGCACATGAATTGTGGTGTACATAAATATTAGGGCTCCAATCTGACCCACCCTACAGCACCTCATTTACAGCAGCGGCCAGTGAAAACTGTCATCCATAGCTGTTTTGGCGGTGTAAATAATGTTAACCACTTGGCGCACTGCGGAAAGTAAACAGATTCATGGCACTTCTAAATTAGGCGATGTAAAGCCTCATACATATAATTTCCAGGTCGACTCTTATTTTGCCAGCCCACCTCTAACATCTCCATATACCTTTTTACCATTTCGCAGGCTATTTCTTTCATCAAACCTAGCCTAGCAGGTTATTAGAGTAACACTGTGATGTCAGAGTTCTGACGTCAGAAGTAGCCTGTAAGTACTTTCGTCAGGTCAAGGGATTTGCAAGCTCCTGGCTCAATTTGGGCACGGCACTCAATAGTGACTATCTCTTGCCCATGCTTTATACTACAGTGGTATGCTCAAAGTACAGCCAGGGGGCCACATGCAGCGGCCCTCCTGACTTTTACATGTTGCCCCCTGGTTATCAGCAGCACTAGGCTGCTGTTTTCTCGACTCAGCACTACCATTATAAAGATGTTAAATAAGTGTGCAAGCATTTATTTAAAGGTTAATTGATGGAAAGTAAGTAACCAGGGTGCCTTACAACACTTAACTTTTGGAACACCTTCATTTTTAAAGACATCTTGCAACAAATTTGTAAAAATATCATAAAGTCCCTTCATAATTCAAAAAGTGTATGTCATTAACATGTAGAACATTTTTACATGAGCACATCCGATTGTCAGGGGATTGAGAAAAATATTTTTTTTAAGTGATAGTTCTCTAAACAAGAGTTTAGAAACATTCATGCTTCTCCCCACCCTGACAACAGTTCCAATAGTGAACTAAGAGGCAAGTCAGTTGTGATGTGCACACTTTGGGTGGCCTGGGTTGCTATTATACATGAACAACATTATAGTTTAACCCGTTCTGTGCGCACGTCGGCCAACGGCCGTCGCGAGCACTTCCTGGCTAGTGCTGCGCACGTCCGTTGGGCGACGCAGTCCTGCCCACTCATTAAAACTCCTGCAGCGGAATTCGCGCTGCGGTTAAGGAGTTAAATCAAACGCAGGAAAAGGTTTTTGTACAGTGCAAATCCTGAAGTCGTGTGTGTTGAGGTCCTCTTTTATGTGATAATGAAGAAAAAGGAGGGAAAGTGAAATAAAATAATTGCCTAGGATCACACAATTTGGTCAAGTGGGGAAGCCGAGCTTGATATCTGTTTTTCTAGTTTCACATTGTGCAATTCAGCCACTAGATGTACATGCTTCGCTTCCCTACACACCCCTATCCACTCATCCCTTCGCAACCACCACGCTGCTTTCCTGTTTAAGTCCATGCAGCTCTGTCACCCCACAGACCAAATTTTTTTGCCCCTGAGAAAATATTTGAGAGTGCCTATGCTTTATAACATACCACACCGAGGTATGTCATTCCTAAATTCATCACCCAAAGCATAGGTTCTCGTTGTTCGCAGGCAGCCTCGGCCCTCGTGCTACACGTTCATCTACCCTCCGTGGCACATGATGCACTGTGTACAGCACTGGCAGAGGGCAGAGTTGGCTTATTATGGACAGCGGGCACACCTGGCTGGCATCTCTGATCTCTTCGGTGCTTGGAGAGCCAGCGTTGCCCAGCAAGACCACATAAACAACGCCTTCCCAGGAGGGAGTCCCAGCCCCCGCTCTCAGCAGCCTCTAGGGCAGAGTTCTTCAATCTGTGGGGCGCGCCCCCCTGGGGGGGCGCAACACCCTCTCAAGGGCGGCGCGCACTCTATCCTAAACTCTGCACAATCTCACTAATTTCGAGTTGTTCTTGTTCTGTGAATTTCCCGCAATTATGCACTTACCAGGCGCGCAACACCCATTGGGCTCACCCCCTCCCGCCGTCGTGTGAGTCAGCCCGGCTGAGACAGCTTCGAGGGCTGGCGACGTCTAATTGCATCCGCACCCGAGTACTTCAAAGGTCTTTAAAAGACCATTTACTTGTTAATGAGGCTTTTGTTCTGTTTTCACCCCTTCTTTAGAGCCGCTCTGCCTATGGCCGGAAGAATTAGCCCCCACCCCGAAATCTTTTCACCCCACCCCCCCCAGTTGCCCGCCTGGAACTTACACCATACCCACAGCACAGACACCGGTCGCAGGAACACAAAATGTATTCCTCAGAGTTTAGGAATGGACGTCCGCTGTAGGCTGTGACATAACAGGGCATGCGCTGGCGGTCCTCGTGGGCAGCACCTGCAGTGTTTTTGTACATTCTCTAACTAAACTGCAGCAACTTCTCGGCTGAGGGTGTGCTTGAAAAGAGGGGGTGACAGGTCATTCTTTTATCATTCTCCGTGTCTCCAGTCACATCTACCTGCAACTTCTCGCATTGGTTTGGTGAATAATATCTTTTGTTTTTCACACATGTGAACCCATTAGCAGTGAGATGCTGGCAAATGTATCTGATTAGCTACTCTCTGCCTTCTCATCCACTGGGCTGTTAACCCGTGTATGCCTACATGGAAAAAATGCACAAAGCTGATAACTACATTCAATTTTGTTTATTTCAACTGTCATTCTGACATAGAATAGTGAATATGAAAGTTCGAACACCATTCATGCTTAGGGGATATTCTAAGTCTACATCTGGAAAATCCTGTTGCTGTCACTTGGAGATCTGCTGTTTGTACATATTATTTGGGTGAATGGATGGATAATGAGAGAAAGGATGGATGGGTGAGTGGGAGGATGGATGAGAGAAAAGGTAAATAGATGAATGTATGAGTGGAAGGGTGGATGGATGAGTGAAAGGGTGGATGGATGAGTGGAAGGGTGGATGATGTGCGAGTGAATGGGTGGATTGGTGAGTAAAATGATGGATGGATGGATGGATTGATAAGTGAAAGGGATGGACAGATGAATGAAAGGGTGGATGAAAGGATGGATGAGAGTGAAAGGGAGGGTAGATGGACAAAAGGATGGGTAGATGAGTGAAGGGGTGGATGGATGAGTGATGGGGTCAATGGTTGGATTCATGAGTGGTTGAGTAGATGGGTGGGTGGGTGGATGGAAGGATGGATGGCTAAGAGAGGGGAATGGAGAGAGAAAGGGAGGATGGATGGATGACTAAAAGGGTGAGTGGGTGGAAGAGTGAGTGACTGGGTGGATGGATGAGTAAGTTAAAGAATGGCTGGATGGGTGTAAGGGTAAATGGCTGTATGGATGGATAAGTGTACGGATGGATAGGGTGAAAGGGTGGATGGAGGGATAGATGAGTGAAAGGGTGGATGGATGAGTGAAATGATGGATTGAAGGATATATGATGGATAGGTTTGCAAATGGTTGAATATGTGTGGCTATGATTGGGCACACAGATGGAAGGACATGGTGAAATGAATGAATGGTGAAAGACTGAATGATGGATGAAAGACTGATTACACCTTGTAGTCCCCATTATCTTAAGTACATTGACTTTCACATTTATGAGTCATTGTCTTTATATAATATGTGTGTGATGTAACGCACTCCGACACTCTGCCATACATACTTGGGACGAGTAGCACTATAAAAGAAATCAAATACACATGAGAAGCAGTCTATGCGAAGATGAGGGGCACCATTGGGTGGTAGCAAGGCCGGACTGGCCGCTCCAGGTATCAGACGTTTCCCTGGGAGGCTGGAAAGGTGGGGTTGGTTTTGTTACTGGGGGCTGACACTGCAAAGTACCTTGTATATCCAGCAGTTTTTAGGCAACAATAAAAGCGTCATCACTTATATTCAGGTGTGGTTCACCAGTGTCTGGTGACTAATGTACCGGCGGGAAAATTGAATTTTGAGCTGTGTAATAAGCCTCTGTCATTTAACCACACCCACTCACAAAACTGCAGTTAACTAAACACACTTACTGTGTTGAACATTATTTGCCGGATATGGCCCGGGATATGTGGGTGGCGGACGATTATGTGGTGTACGAGATTCCAGAAATTTCTGTCAGGTGGAGGGGGGGGCCCAACATTTAAAAAAATTCAGCTGGGGGGGGGGGGCTCAGCCTACAAAAGTTTGAAGACCTCTGCTCTAGGGCCTCTATTTACGTCAGAGCCGTGCACGGGCAGGAAAACACGTGCCCCCGGGGAGAGGGCAGTTCCTAGAGGATGGCAGTGCTAGAGATTGAAGTCTAACTACTGTATGTGGTGGCAGGGCCGGCTTTAGGGCAGTGCGACTGGTGCTGACCTGGAGGGTGTCACTGACCTGGGGGGGGGGGCAGGGAAGGCCAGTGTTAGCAATAACTTTAGATTTATAAACACCTGCTGCACAGTTCCTTTGTTGGCGTTTTCCCGCAGCAATAAAAAAAATCAAAATGACTCTTGTGATTAATGTTCCTGCTAGAGAGAGAGATCGGAGTTCTGTCTATCAAGTGTTCACTTGCCATAAAGTAGCGCACAAGGTTAATGTGCCTGCTGCAAAGAACAGATCTGTATGTTATGTTGACAACTGAGTGGTTTAGTAAAGCCAGCCTTTAGCAGTGCTTTAAAACAAATAAAATGTTTGTGAGAGAAGGGCTATGGGGAGATGAGGGTCACTGTTGCCGGGTGGCAGTGAAGGAATCGGAAGAGGAGGTCGTTAATGTGTCGCCGAAAAAGATTGTTGCACAGGGCGCCACAAGAGCTAAAGCGGGCCTTGTGTGGTGGGGGCTGTGGAGGAGAAGGGTGGGTGCGCCTCCGCACAGTCCCTAGCTGCAGCGGACTGGTAGGAATACAGACCCGAGGAGCCTGCAGCATTAAAAGGAAGGGGGCCTGGATTAGAAGGGTGGAATCACCTACGCCACTAAAGGTACTCCAGAGAATAGCGCCTGGGAGTACTCCTTTAAAGCACTACAGACTGGAAGAGGAGAGTTAACTTTGCCCCTTTAAAAGTACTGGAGACGCCAAAATGAGAATAGTTAGACAAGGTACGTACATGGTACAGTACAATTGGTGTAGATGCACTGTCTTGAAATTGTGTTTATTCACTATTGCTACTATTGCATATTGAATTTACACTAATAGTTCCAGAGTATACTTAGAATAGTTGCATAGTGCAGTTACTGTTACATAGTTTTATCATATAGCATTTATAGAGTATGGTTACAATCACATAGTGTGGCTGCACAGTGAATTTACACTGCATGGCTGTAGTTGTGTGGTATAGTTACAAAGTACAGCTCCTTACATTTTAAAACGGTGTTAGTTACTACTACATGGTGTACTTGTAAAGTGAATTCAGAGTGCATAACTGTAGTTGCCATGGATAATTGCATAGTCCAGTTAGAGTTGGTGTCCTCACTCAGTCTGTAGTGATATAAATGGCGCCGAGGTGTTGAGGAACAGGTCATGGGGGCCTGCAGGTGGGGCTACAGCTGTGGACAGGGGTGGTACTGCGGCCTTGGGCTCTGTGAACCACAGTATTCTGCTCGGCCGTACGAATAGCAGACATGCCAACTCTTCCGATTCAGGCGGGAGACTACCGATTTCAAGGCTAGTCTCCCGCCTCCCGATTCCTGCAAGCAAAAACCCGATTCCTCGGGGGGGGTTCAGCTGACAGGGCTTGGTATTGTGTAACGTGCTAATTCTTCCAGCAATAGTCAGAGTGGCGATGCAGGGGCTCTAGAAGGTGAAAAACCAACAATGCCTCATTAACAAGCGAATGGTCTTTTAAAGACCTGTGAAGTACTCTGGGGCGGCTGTGTGTGTGCCCGGGAAGCTGTTTCAGCCCGGGCTGCCACAAGGGGGTGGTCGGGGGGGGGGGGGGAGGGGTGTATGTGTATGCACTGCCAGCAACCTGCCATGCTTCTGAAAGGTAAGAAAAAAACGTGCATTTGCGTTTCAAATGTCTGATCCTGCAGCAGCACACTTCCAAAGCCCATACATGACAGTAACCCGATTCAAGACCCCATTCTCCCGAATTTTTTTTTTTTTTTTTTTTTTTAAATCTCCCACTTTGCTCTTCTGAAATGTTGGCATGTATGGAATAGGTACTTTTCTTTATAGCACAGCATACAACTGGTCCAATTGGCTGCTTCCACCCAGACCCTCCCAGTGGCATCTATGTAGCTCCTAGTAGTGCGTGCGTTGCTTCCCACGCCACCCCCCTCATTCCCTTGACACGAGTGTTGTAATCTGAGAATCGTGGACCGTGCTGCCCATCCCCCTGTGCAACCCTTCTGGGGGGGAGGCGGACGGGGATTTGGGGGTCTGCTGCTGGTCTCCCTGCTCCCAGAAGTTCAATTCTTTGGCGTTGACTACTCAGATGGAATCTTTGCTGTTTTCCTACAGAAACCGGAGGCAGCCAAGCTCCGAAGACGTAATAACGATGGCAGCAGGAACATCCGGTACAACACCGTGTGTGTGTGGAGGGGCGAGGGGACCCCATCACGAAAGTGCAGAAACACAACACTGGGTACCTATCCTGTAGGGGGTGTGGGGGTGTAAAGACTGGAGTCGGAATGCTTTCAAGAATGAAGTTTATTGAAGTAAACAGCACACCAAGGAGGGAGGACTCCGCAGTGACCACAGACGTGTCAACTCCCCAACGGCTACAACCGAATCAACGCTTCTCAGCTGACGTTCTTGAACGTCAGCTGTTCCAGGAGTGACGGGTGAGCGCACGAGGGGTACGGGTGCCCGCAGGCCAGGGAGGTATGTAAATTAGAAACTACATCTTAACACATCTCCTTCCTGAGGGGAAGAGGTGGGGGGGGAGGGGAAGGGAAGAGAAGGAAGGGAGTAGAAGCATATTAATAACATTCAAAATCCTTATACCAACATGGTTTTACAATAACCCTTCCTCTGCTACTGGTACTGGGTACCTCTGTGTCGCGATTTGCAGAAAGACCTCCAAGTCTGTTAGTCTTATTCCTAGCTTCATCTACGGGTGTAGTTACCTGTGCGCCTGACTGGTTTGAGGACTCCGCAACGTTTCTAGAGGGACCAGTTGCGTTGTGCATTTTGTCTTGGGTACTCACATTGTCTTCCTCTGAATCATAATCATCACACCTCCCTTTCGTAACTCTTTTATCATGTTCCTTCCGTTGGCAGAAGGATATTGTACCTGTGGTGTTATGGTTTCCTCCTCTTCAATTAACTCTCCGCTTCTGTTCTTGCATACTGAAAGGGCAGACGCATGCCATACTTTGCCGTCGCTGAGGAGGGCCGAATTGCAAAACATTCTCTCAACCATCAATGGCTTAGTATAACGGCATTGCCCTTTTTCAATGAAACCACTTTGTTTGACTCTTACATAGTCACCTACCCTAAGCGTGAATGGCTTGGTTTTGTGTTTATGGTCATACTTCTCCTTACACTTGTTTTGCGCCAGTGACAACTTCTCTTTCACCTTTTGTGGAGACCAATCTGCGCGTTTAGCTGTAACCATCCACCCTATATTGTCTTTTGATATGGGTGTTCTCCCTCTCATAAGTTCGAAGGGACTGGCTGTGGTACACTCCTTAGGGGTTATTCTGTATGCCCATCGAGTTTCTTCACTACAACACTCCCGTTTACCTGGCAAAAGAACTTGAACTATCCGGCCTGAATCTAACCCTAAGAATCTCTAATAATCTACTGCTGAAGCCACAAAAATTCAATAAGAAGAGAACTTATAACCGAGCCTTCTCTGGTCTTGCTCTGAAATTTGGACCGCTCTTCCTCCTGAAATCAGATCTAACCCCTTGATTGCCACATTAAAAAAGTCAGAGGTGCTCCTGAATAGCTACTTGCAGATAGAGACCTGAAGCCACCCAAACTAACTTTAACTCCTGGGCTACAGCTGTTTCTAAAGTTCAATGATGCATTTGTAATGTTTGATACTTACTATTACCTGATTTATTTCTCGCTTCACTACTTCCTGACTACCTACATGTATTAATTTTCTACCTTTAACCTGTTCATCTTGCATACTTTGTGTTGTGTACAGCGCTCTGATACCCTGACGGGTCATGTTCGCGCTTTATAAAAACCTTTCAATTAAATATAATCTTTGATAATTCTTTGTCCCACTGCAACCCGTTGTTGTTGGCCAGTTGTATGACACCCTTTATGACTCGATTAAAACGTTCCACTGCCCCATTACCTGCTGGATGGTACACTGATGTGGTTTTGTGTATAATACCATTTCTTCCCAGGTACTTTTTAAAGATGTCTGAGGTGAACTGTGGCCCGTTATCGCTTACTATGAACTTTGGTAAGCCTTCCCTCGTGAAAACTTGGTCGAGGAATCTGACAATGTTCCCTGAGTCTGCTTTTTGTAGTATCTCCTATTTCTGGCCATTTGGAGAAGTGATCAATGAGTACCACTATGTACACTTGCTCCTCCTTATTCCATAGAGGACCCATCAGGTCAATCCCCACTCTCTCACAAGGCATCTCTGGACTGGGCAAAGGATGTAAAGCTGGTCTGAGTGTGATTTGGAACTTGTCTGAGTTCTCACACTGAATGCAGTTACTCACTTTCCTCTCTATAGCTAAATCATATCCAGGCCACCAATAACAACTCTTGATTCTGCTCTTAGTTTTGTTGATGCCTAAATGGCCTTCGTGACACATCTCTAGCAATTTTGCTCTCAATGTTTCTGGGGGGACAATTTTCCCTTGCCTCATTAAGAGTCCACCCTCTAAGGACAGTTTGTTCCTCAATTCCCAGTAGACTCTTGCATCGTTTCGTACATGTTTTTTTTCTGGCCAACCCTCTTGCACCATTTTGCTGACCTCTTGTAGAATTACATCTTGTTCTACTGCACCTTGCCACTCTTGTTTGGTGATGCCAGGGAATTCAACTGCGATACTGGCCACGCAAAACTCCTCTCCCATGTCTTCCTCACACTCCCTCATGGGGAGTGGTAATCTACTGAGGCAGTCGGCCACCACGTTCTTCACACCAGGTAGGTATTGCAATTCGTAGTCCAAGTCTAATAATCTCACTGACATGCGTGCTAGTCTGGGTGAAGCAGTGTATAGACCCTTGGTTGTCAACAGTCTTGTTAGGGGTTTGTGGTCGCAGCGTAGTAAGACTTTCTTCCCCCATATAAACTGGCGAAAGTGTTCAAGTCCCCATACGCATGCCAATGCCTCACTCTCGATCACTGAGTATCTCTCTTCTGTAGGCGTTAACGAGCGTGAGGCAAAGGCGATGGTATCCTCCTTACCATCACTGTTCTTTTGGCTGAGGACAGCACCAATGCCCCTACCACTTGCATTAGTGGTAATTATGCTCGCTAACTTGGGATCGAATCCCTGCAATGGGGGGGTGCATTACAAATATCTTCTTTCAGAGAGATGAATGCTTCTTAACACTTCTGCGACCATTCAAACTTGTTTTTTCTGTTTTAGTTGCTGCCTGATGTCATACGTTTTTGTTGAAAACCCTTTTACGAATTTAGAGTAGACTAACCCCAAAAACGCACGCACTTCCCCTCTGCTTTCGAGAATGGGTGCTTTTAATATGGCTCTTAACAGTTCTTTTTTCGGTTTTATGCCATCTTGCATGATCTCATGCCCCAAATATGTTACGTTTGGCCTAGCGAACTTGCATTTCTTGTACTCTGCTGTCATCCCTTTCTCCTGCAATGTGTTTATAACATTGAATAGGTATTTGTCGTGTTCCTCTCTCGTTTTCCCCATTACCAGGAGATCGTCCTGGAATATGAGTAGATTTTCGAACCCATCGAAAACCACATGCATAAGTCTTTGAAACATCGCGGCCGCTGAGGCCAATCCAAACGGAACTCTTTTGTACATGAAACAACCAAAGGGTGAAATAAAGGTGATGTATTTCCTACTCTCAGGATGTAGGGAAACCTGGTGACCGGCCGCAGTGAGGTCGATGGTAGAGAACCACATCATGTTTTTTGTCGGACTCAGCATTTCACTGATTTTAGATAGTGGAAACTGGTCTACCAAAATGCACTTGTTTAGGTCACGTAAGTCTGTGCATAATCTCAATTTGCCATTGGCCTTCCTGGCTACGACCAATGGTGCGACCCACTCTGAAGACTCGGTATGTTCCATGACCCCAGCTTTGAGTAAACTTTCCAGTTTTTACTTCTTCTTTCAATGAAAATGTTATGTTTCTCACTTTATGTATAACTGGTCCTGCGTTGGTCTTAACCTGGATTTTGTGCTGGAAGCCTTTCAACCTACCTATATTACCATCAAACACTTTGGGGTATTTTAGTAAAATTCTTGAACCTAATTCTTCATCATCTTGTGTTACCAAGACAGGTTCAGGACTATTGGGGTTGAGGGTAATCCCTAACTTACCCTGGTCCTTCCACCCCAACACTGATGGACCTGCAAATGAAACATACAGATTACACATGGCTTCTCTATTCTTAAACACAAGTTTCAACTTCCTGTATCCTGCTAGTTCGATCGGTTCTCCTGTGAATGTTTTCAATGAGATGTCTGGAGGAAACAAATCTCTAACCACAGCCTGGACAAATTTCTTGTCCCATATTTCCTTATTGATGATACTGTAGGGTGAACCAAAGTCTGCAACAATCAAAATGTTGACTCCCCCAATCGACATCTCGCATTTCGGTTTCTTTTTCCCTGATTCTTCTTCCATGTCAACATTAGGCTTTTGTCTATCGTCGAGGTTGAGTACATACATGTTGACCTCTGCATCGCTTGAATAATCCGAATTGTTGGCCTCTGTTTGCTCCACCAATTTGACCTTTCTCCCTGTTTTCTTCTGGCAAACTTTCTGGAAATGCCCAAAATTTCCACATTTTGAGCATCTTTGATTGCGTGCCGGACATCTTCTGTCGTCCGCCATATGTCTTGTGCTACCACATCTGTAGCACCTCCTTTGGGAAGATCTCGTGTTGCCGTACTTATGTTCATTTTCACTATTGTCTTTGCTTTTGTGTTGTGCTGAGTATTGCACTTTCTTCTTCGCTTCATTTACCTTGGCAACAACAACCGGTTCTTCCTGTTTACTTTTGTTCTCTGCAAGCACTGCGTTTGCGCATCTTCCTGTTCTGCCCTTTTAACGATATCGACGACATCCTGTAAGGGTTTCTCCCCTTTAGCCCATAGTGCGTCCTGTATGGCTGGATTGGCTGCTCGCATTACTATTTGATCCCTAATAAGTTCATTGTGCAAGTCCCCAAATCTGCATGTGAGTGCTAAATTTTTCAGGACTGCAACATAATCCTCGATACTTTCTTCTTTGCCTTGATTGCGGTTGAAGAATTTGAATCTATCCACCGCGCCACACACCGTTGGTTTATAGTAGCTGTCTAAATCCTCAAAGGCATTAGTGAATACATCACCATCACGTATTCTTTTGTTTATGCGAGTATACACTTTCAACCCACCAGCACCGAGACAATGTAAAAGTATTTTCTTCTGCTGTCATTTTATCTTCTTCCTCATCAAAAGCAGAGATGTAATTTTATAAAATACTCTCGCCAAATTACCCATTCCATTTTTGGTTCCCCCTCATTTTCCAAAAATGCTTGTGGTGGTGATAAATTGTATATGTTGCCTGATGCCATTTTAGTAGCTTGCGTATTATGACACTTTTGCAGCCTTTGCTTTGCGACAGAAATAACTTCTGTAGTTCACGTTTCTAGTTTAGTGCATAAACTTTTCCTGGTGACGTTGTTTCACCCTGTGGTTCATTTACTTTGAATGCGCTATGTGCGCAGTGCTTGTCAATTTCTTTTCTGTTGGCTTAAACACGCTGTGACAGTTCCGAGTAAAATGGTGGCACAAACATTGAAACGCAGCGCTGCTTTCCAGTGATGCGCTGCTGAATTTTTTTCGCGCATAGTGCTCTGAGGAACGGACTGTGAGGAAACTCTTTGGCGTCTGTATACGACACAGCTGTCAGGCACAGTAATGCGAAATATGCGCAAGAGACTGCCGGTTCCCCCAACACTCACACCGACACTGTGAAATCCTTCTGCGGTGATTTCTCCACACTCACGCCGCAAACTTCACACAGCAGACGTCCACTCGTTGTTCGGCGTTTGACAACTCCTCCCTCACGCCGCAGACTCTGACACAGATTTGCTCACCATTATCCATTGACGGACGCGGGGCATCTTGTCACTTACGCACAGCCTTCAAAGCCTTCCCAACGCAGGATAAGATTCCTCCCTCACGAACGTCTTTTATCCTCTTGATTAGAGCTCATGACAAGCCAGAGAGTTCAGGGCTTATTCTTCCAGCTGGATGGTGCTTCGGCTGTTTGGTCATGCACGGGCCTCGTAAGCACAGGTGTATATATCGGTGGCAGTCTTTTTTTTTTTTTTTTTTTTTTTTTGTTCAGAATGCTGTGTGCTGCAATATTCGTCTTGCTCCAAAATAAGCAGGATACCTTTCTCTCGCGTGGGTTCTTTGGTGTGTTGAACTCGTCGCCAAATTGTAAAGACGGGAGTCAGAATGCCTTCAAGAATGAAGTTTATTGAAGTAAACAACACACCAAGGAGGGAGGACTCCGCAGTGACCACAGACGTGTCAACTCCCCAACTCCTACAACAGAATCAACGCTTCTCAGCTGACGTTCTAGAACGTCAGCTGTTCCAGGAGTGACCGGTGAGCGCGCGAGGGGTACGGGTGCCCGCAGGGCAGGGAGGTATGTAAATTAGAGACTACATCGTAACAGGGGGCAGCTTAAACCCTTGCGTCTAGTACACAGCATCGCGAGCGTGGCTATCCATGGGCGACGACTCCCCCTTACACGCCCATCCGGCTCCCATGCCGGCTGCCAGGGTGCAACGTCTACTCCTCATCGGGCGATGCAACCGTTGTTGTCAAAAGGAGTCCCCAGGGACCTTTCACCCACGGGCCCCTCTGCCTCCGGGTGGTCCTTGGCGAATACAAAAAAATGTGGGAAAACTCCCCTCTTCCAGAAAGCGTTATGGACTGGTCCAGCCTTTACTACTAATATCGCTTACATTGGGCTGCCCCCTCACTCTCAACTCCATCTCCCACGAGGGCACTCTGACACAGTGAAAAGGCTGACTCACCACAAAACAAGCATGCCATTGATGAATGTAAGCATGATTTATTGAACATACACGTATAAAAGAGGGCCCACTTTGTTCCTTTCTACCCGAAAGCAGAATGTATTGTTATAGCATAGAAAGAGAGTTGCTAACAGCTCAGGCCAATCCTGACGCTGCCCTCGTGCTGTGAGAGCAGCATCAGGATTGCTGCATGGGTAGGCTGGGAGCCAGTGCCTGCAGTGGAGCCAGAAAAGGGACGATGCAGCGATGCAGTGGGATTCAGGTAAGTGTTTTTTGTTTATTTGGTTTGTCCCCCTGCCTCGCCACTTTCCCCCCGACAACATCTGCGACTGAATTTAATATAGGACAATCATCGGGACCGGTACTAACGCAATGTACTAGTGCAATACTATATTTAGACAAAAATAATATAGAAGATATTAATGACCCCCAAAAAATAATATAACCATTTAAACATTACTCGTATATTCACTTAAAGTGCAACGTTTTGTTTCCAAATAACATGATTTCCCATCACATCACTTGAAATACAAGCATATTTTTTTTAGGACTGTACATTTGTATTTTTCATAAAATAGTACTGTCGGTCAATAATCAATATAGCCATCCACAAATGCCTCTTAGAATAATTTATTAACGAGAACCAGTATTGTAATAAAGCTTCTGTACATCAGTAGCTGAGATGCACTCCAAATTTGATCAATACATTTTATGAAGTAATATATGGTTACTAATCACCAATATCACAAATTCAACATCCTAGCAAGGTTAATTGACGTCCATCCAGCTCTGTCACAGGACTTTAACAATTGGTAAAATAGCATTCTGAAGCAAGCCACATGACCCCATTAATATCGAGTGTCTTTACCTTATAAACCACCATGCTAATTATAAAAAATGACAGACAATTAACAGCACAAAAAAAAATTGTAATGACTCATGGAAAATTGCATTCCTACTAGGAGGTTGATTATCCTTTATAGAGCCAAACATTTCCAATAGGTTCATAAATAATGCACAAAAAAGGAATGCACATGCCATCATAAGTTCCATAGCCAATTTCCACCACTGAGACTTATTATAATTATTACTGTTACTAAAACAAAAACTTGGTGACAACAAACAACACGGTGATTATCCAAATATGGCTCACCTATTAATAACTTCAGGTGAGCTGAAAAACACTGCATACTGAAATTAGATACACACAGTAAACAACCTTCCTGTTGCTTGTAAACAAGTCCGTGTATAGTCGAGGAATCGGCAAGTGCCTGGTAACCAACGGCTGAGCAGTAATGAGATGGTAGGGTAACACATTACATTTCAAGCTGAACGAACTGCAGTTACTTCTCGGGCAGTGAGCCATGGGTCAGTGTTAGTCCGGTTACCCAATTTCTCACAGTCCGGCATACTGGTCATCATTTAGAACATCTGGGAATTCAGCTGCTAATCACGGTTATGAGTATGGCCAAAGACTTTAACTGTGCTTGTGCGCTACACCCACCGACGATTCTATAAAGCCAAGAATGCAGCCTTTCCATCCCTATGCAGACCTGCCAATTCACACGGTGCCACAGTGTGACACACAATATCGGCTCCCTTAACGCGGTTACACAGTGAGTAGCTGATATCGCTGGGTGGGCAGGGAAAACAAGCTGCAAACAGGAGATTTCAAGCTCATTTTTGGGAGCTTTGAACTGCCGACGTCCATTAATGGGGTGTGAAACCCAAGTGTATCAACACCAGCTTCATCAAGCCTATTTTCTGTTTTTGGAGGAAGACATTTTTGTTTTAGTTGGCATATGGTGTACTATGTTGTCAATTAACACTGAACCAAAAAAAAAGCTGGCATCTTCCCCAGCCCGGGAGTATGCAAATGAACATGCCACACAGCATACAATCGCACACAGTCTGCATTGTGTCATAGCTTTCATAACCACACCGTAACAACTCCAAGCAGACTACATACTTCCTGTCTAGAGTCCGCCCAAAACCACAAGGGTTTTGGCACGCATAATATCAAAGACACTACATCTCCCCCTTTGTTAAATAAAAAGTACAGACCACATTAGCATCATATTTCCTCAATGAGTCGCCAAGGCGCTCGCACTGGTCTACCAGATCGGTGGTTTGAGGTAGTCACGATTCACCTTGATCAGGCACTGATGACACAGGCTCAGACGTTTGATCTGGACATTTAGGCGAGGTCGCCTCACAAGTGATCTCAGGAGCTGATGAACATTGAAGTAGGTATTTAAAGTGTGACGGACTTTCCGGGACGATGAGCTGTCACCATGTGTCCTTTGCACATTACAACCCTCAAAGGGCAGACAGCAAATGGAGTGTTTTCCGCTTCCTTTTCTGTTTGACCAGTACCCAGTCCTCTTGATCATGGGCCCTGATGAGCCCATGTCTTCATTTTGCACTTTTGAGAAGTGTCTGTGACATGAACTTTAGTGGTATTTATCGATCAGTCCGATGTACATTGTGGTAGTTTGGTTCCGATGGCTCTCCCAAATAACACGGTGGCAGGACTCTCACCAGTTGAGGAGTTGATCGATAGGCACGAAGGGCTTGACACATGGCTTGGATTAGATTGATTGTGTCCATCAATGTCGCTGAATTATCCTCTTGAGGATGCCCATATATTGTTCAACAACACCATTGGTCTTGAGAGTTGTACTCTTTTGAAACTTGACATTGAGTCAAACAAGAAACTCCTTGAATTCTTTGCTATTGAAAGGTGATCCATTACCAGATTTGAGAATAGCAGGGATGCCCACACTGCAAATATGTCATCAAGCCTCTCAATGACTTTAAGGGTTGTCGATGATAAGTCTTCCACCAAAGGAAAACACAAATACTCGTCAATGACTACCATGAGATGATGTCCATTTCTTAGAGGCCCAAAGAAATCAACTTCAACTGTCTCCCAGGCATGGGCAGGAACGTCCGACTTTTTCACTGGATGCTGCATCACCTTTAGGGATAAGCGGGTACAAAAGTGGCACGCTTTCAGCTCTTTCTCAACTCATTTATCTAGGCGAGGGAACCATACTCAGTCTCTTAGGGCTCTTTTGGTGGCTACAATGCCACAATGTCCTTCATGGGATAGCTCAATGACTTGCTGCCTCAGGCTCTCGGGTATGACGATTCTCAAGTCCCTCAGGTGATGAATAGCTCATCCTGTACATTTTTGAATTTCCGAAATTCAACATCATCTACAGAAGGTCAAGTACTTTTCTTCCAAGACTGCATTGTAATGAGTTCTTTGAGGATGAGCAGGTCTTTATCTGCGCTGGTAACAGCAGTAATCTGTTAAAAAGATAAAGCTGCTAGTGTGCTGGACCTCACAATAAGTTGAGATACTCTTTAGCCGCTTTAGATGTCGAAGTGTGGCGATCTAGCGGCACTCGTGAAAAATAATCTGCAGGGTTTTGGTCTTTCCCCGGCTTGTGTACAATCGCATAGTCGTACTCTTGCAGTCGCAACCCCCACCTCTGGATGCAAGGGGGCATCCTAGCTTTTGGGTTTCCAAAGATGGTGAGCAATGCCTGGTGGTCTGTGATGATACTAAAACGTTTCCTATATGAAAATGTTTGCAGGCCCACACTACAGCCAGAGACTCCTTCTCTGGCTCAGAGTAGGCATGTTCTGTTTCAGACCGGCTTCTACCGTCATAGGCCACAATGTCTCTGGGCATTCAGATGGCCATTATGTTGAGCAAGAATTGCTCCCAGCCCCACTGGGCTCACATCTACTGTGATCTCAGTATGTAACTTGTGGTCACAATAGGCCATTTCAGTTGCATTTTCAATCACATGTTTTATTTCTTTGAAACTTTGATCACATTCAGGAGACCACTGGAATGGGCATTTCACTTTAAGTCTACCAATGGGGCGCTCACTGTAGCAAAGCCTCAACTGTATTTTAAGCAATAGCTGGCCATGCCTAAAACGGATCGCAGACCGTTTATATCTTGTGGGGGGAGGGGGGAGGGGGTAAGTAGATGACTATACTTGCACTTTATCCAGGTCTAGAGTCAGAAAATATGTGCTTAAAGAATTTAAGTATGGTTTTGTGAAACTCACACCTTGCTACATTCAGAGCGAGACCTGCATCAGCAAGTAATTGGCACACTTGCGTAAAAGCCTTGTCATGCTCCTTTGTGTTATCTCAAACACCAGTATGTCATCACTGTAATTGAAAGCATGTGTAACAGTTTGAATTATTCAGCGAATAACATCCTGAAATATCTCTATAGCCAAAGATACTCCAAAACTCAGTCATTTGTATCTGAACAAACCAACATGAGCCGAAAAAGTAGTAATGTACCTACAGTTCTCTTCCAGCTCCAGTTGACAGTATACTTTGTTCAGGTCAAGAAGAGAGATGACTTAGACATGATCATGCAGTTGAATGGAGCCAATGTGGGGACCAGGATTTCTTTCTTTCTCGATTGCTTTATTGGCCGGAAGCATATCCATGCAGATGCGCACTGTACTTCAACTGTCCTTTTTGGGCACCACAACAATGGGCAAAACCCGCGGCGTAAGACCGGTGGAGCATTCAATGATGTCATGCTTCAATAGTGTTTCTAGTTCTTTCTCAACAGCTTCTTGCAGGTGAAAAGCGACTCTGCGGTACCGTTGAGCAACAGGTTGAATGTCATCATTAATATGAAGTTGCACCTTCATTTTCTTGAGTCTTCCTAGCTCATGAAACAACAGGAACTGACTTACAATTTCAGACTGAGCACAGATGTTGTAGTTGAGAGATATCAGTCCCTTGTCAGCAGCAGTGGCAAAGCTAAATAGGCATGCACTAGATGAAGTTCCCTGAAGGAAATTAATTGGCTCTTGCACTGACGTTTTATGCTGCACGGTTGTTGTGAATGACCCTTGACGGTGTACCGGTTTAGAAGCAGCTCACGTTTATACCTTCATGTTTGAATGAGTAAGGCGTGGCACAGGAGATAGGCTGAACGTTTCTACTGGCATGATGTTAATCGACGCACCACTGTAAATGATGAAGTTTATGGGGCAGCCGTTCACCTTTTATGTCATTTTAGGACCGTGTCCAAATTAATTTTGTTGCTTCGTTTGGTGATTCTTCTTTGATTTTTGAGCTTCTTTGCAAGCAGTTAATCCTACATGTGCATGTTCTTCCTTAGTCAATATCATCAACACACATCCGTCTTCTTCACTAGCGCTTGATAATGTAGTGAAGGGCCTTTATGTGATGAGCTTGGCAATGATCACCTGTGCTTGGTTTCTACTTGTTGTAACTGATGGTGCCTTGGCGAGAATGCTTCTGGAACCTTCTGGCATCTATTTTCTCTTCTCGCTGTGACTCATTTGGTTTCTTTTGCTTTGCAGACTGTTATGAAGTGGTTTTCTTTACGCAGAATTGGCATATCTGTCTTATGGCTGGACATTTACCTTCATGGGGGAAATAAAAACCCACATCGGAAGCATAACTTTTTCTTCTAAAGAAACATCGACTTGTGTGCATCTATTTTGTGCTTATGCTTGCTTTTCATAATCAATGCTGATTCATTACGTGCTGTTCCTGCTTCCATATGAGCAGCTTGTCGATCTTCTCATTCTACTGCTCTTGCAACCCATAACATCTTCTCTAAACTAAGTGTCTCTCTCAGCATGCGTCTTCTGAAAAAGTCTAGACGACAACCATCAATGACTCGAAGGTGCCTGGCTTCTTAACATTGAAGTCACAGAACTTACACTGTTTGATAAGTGTGTCAAGTCTCTCCAAACTCATCTATCATTTTACCAGCCCGTCGTCATGCTGGGTTGAAAATGTACCTTTCATAGTCTACATTTGGCATGGGTTGGAATTTCGCTTCCAACGCTTCTTTTATCTTTTGGTACAACACTGCATCAGTTTGTGAGACTTTAAGCACTTCTTTCACTCAATCACTGGCAAGGTTTTTCAAATATTTCATTTTCACATCTTCTAGTGCATCTATGAAGTCATCGAACATTTTGATCCATGCAGCCCACCTGGCAGCAATGTTCTGTTTCTTCGCGGTGTCAAATGGTGGTGGTGGCTTAAGGAATGCAGCTGCAGTATATTTCGCATTCCCTTCTCCTGCCATTGGGAGTATGTACTGATCAGGCAGCATTCATTGCACAGGATGCCACCTGCAACTGCTGCAGGCGTCGCCCTCGCGCCTGAGTCATAGCGTCTTTCTTGAGGTCGTGTAACACTTCAATGGCCTGTGCCAGTAAGTTTCTGTTTTCGTACCTGGTCATTACTGCCTTTTGTGTTTGCTTTGTATGGATGATGGCTCTGTGTTATGGCGCAGTGCAGTCTCTCTTCTTGTAGCCTTATCAGCAGGTTCTTGAAGGCTTTTTGAATGTGCTCCTCTGCAGGACCTTAAACTTCTTCGATGGCTGTGTATGGGCTAGAGCAGGGCTTTGACTCCACATATGCCAACCGCAGACTGCTTTGCATCGATTTTGCGATGCACGTTGCATGCATGAGCAGTTTGCTGTACCTTTGCACACTCTCAGGGAGAGCAACCATGTTTCTTCGGGGCATGTATCCCCCTACTTGTCGGGGTTACCGCATCTTCCCCAGCCCGGGAGCAGGCAAATGAACACGCCACACACGGAACTCTGCAGCAGACATCTTTATTCCTCAGCATACAATCACACTCTGTCCGCATTGCGTCAACTTTCATAACCACACCTTAACGCCTCCCAGCAGACTTCCTGTCTAGTCCTTGTAGTACTTCCTGTCTACAGTCCGTCCCGAATCACGAGGGTCCTGGCGCGCATAATATCAAAGACACTACAGCATTCTGAGCATTGGTGATTTTGTGCAAATGAACCATTGTTCACATTTAAATGAGTGTTTATTTGCTGGACCATGTGGCAATTGCTTATATGGAACCAGTAAAGATCTTTGGAATTAGTGTGGAGTCAGTTAGAAGCCACTTTAAAGGTGGCAACGGCACTGAGTGCAGCCCCACTAGCAACTTGAAATCTTTTTCTGTTCATGAAAAGGAGGAATTGGTACTTTATGTCCCTAGCCAATGTTGAGGTAGCACACCTGTTCCACATGTGGATTGTTGTCATTTTCCCACTCCAGATCCAGGATGACACTAGATGCCTAGATGCTGGCACTGTCAATCAATCAATTAGGGAATTGTGAAGCGCGCTACTCACCCGTGAGGGTCTCTAGGCGCTGGGGGGTGGGTGTAGCACCGGGTCAGCCGAAGAGCCAGGTCTTGAGGCTCTTCCTGAAGGTGTGCAGAGTAGGGGAGCGTCTGATGTTGACCGGTAGCTCGTTCCAGACCTTGGCCGCGACGTAGAAGGCGGTGGGCCACCAGGTGTTGTCCCAAACTGAGGGGGTGGGTCCAAGGACGAGGACTTCTGTCTTCTCCGAGTTGAGCTTCAGACAGCTGCTGCTCATCCAGGCTGCGATGTCTTTTGTGAGAAGTTGGCCTGGTATATGCTGTCCACTAATTAAAGTGGGCACCTTGCACCAGTCCAAACGACCCTTATGATGTATAAGGTCAAAGATAACCTATAGAAAGCTATCCTAGTGGTAGCTGTGGAGAGCAGCCTTCAGGCTTAATCTTGAAGGAATGTAAAGCAGCTTGTTTTACCAGAATATCCCCTCCTATATTGACTAAATGAAAGGAGAACCACACAGTAGTTATATAAAAATATGTATTTATTAAAATAACACTCTAGTATCCTCTACATGAGGATAGAACACAAAGCACACAATACGAGATCAATAGAACAGTTGTAAGCAGCACAATACACAGTGGGCTCCAGGGGGAGACCAAACCATATACTAAAATAGTGGTATAACAATCACGACTTGGATCAAGACACAGTCTAGAGCACGTAGAATCGCTGGGACCCCAAGGAACCACCCATGGTGAGTAGATGGGGACCCCACGGAGGACGGGTGCAGTGTGCTAACACGACTTCGTGCTCCGTACAATTCTATGGGGAAGTCGTGGTTACAGTTTTAAAGTTTAAGGACCCTTCTAGGAGGACTTTGAGCAAACCATTTGGAACTTAAGAGGTTGGAGAGCCACCCCACCCGTGGATACCGTGGTACCCGAGTTACCTATTTCAGAGGAGCCGGGTGCATAGGTCTGGTGTGGTGTCGGAAACCGCTGTCGTTCTCAAAGGAGGGCTGTGAAGAAGTACTGCTGCCGTGAAGGTGAAAAGGGTCCGGAGGAATCCAAGCCTCGATTCTGGAAGGAAGGAACCTGAAAGCAGAGGGGACAGAGTCTGGGTCACTTCAGAGTGACCAGGGGCTCGGTAGACGAATGCCCACCGATGTCTGGTGCTTCAGGTGCGTAGAAGGGATGCGTGACTCTGCAGCCACGAGGACCAGGAGACGTCTAGGACAACCAGGAGCCGGAGGTGAGCTGTCCCATAAAGGATGTCGAGTGCTGAGGGGTTGGTGTCCGGCTGGAGCACCAACAAGCCTTGGCAAAAGCAACCCACGCAGGAAGGTCAAGCAGGTTATGGTGTGGACCAGCAAGGTCCAGGGGACTCTCCAAGCAATGGAGAGTCAGGGCGCGTCTGGAGCAACCAGGAAAGCCCAACAGAAATCAAGATGGCCCTCAAGGGGACCCACAGGCCAAAGGACCAGGAGTCGCGAGGGGACCTCGAGCAAGATTGCACAGTACCAGCCCACGAAGCACTCGGTGTGAGGAGGCTGGAGTTCTTTGGTGCAAATACTGCTCCGGGTCAGGACTACACGGAGTCCAATGCACAAGCTCAGGAATCGCCAAGAACCATATGCAACTGCAAATGGACGCGGTGCACAGGGGTTCAGGTTATGCCGTCCCCACGAGGAGATACTGGCCTCAGACTTGCTGAGAGGGCAGATCGACCTCAGGGACCTTCGAAAACCCACCTCCTGTGTTGCTGAAATCTTCGGAGTCTGCAGGAGCTCAGGATCAGCAGACCGGTCAGTTGCGTTTAAGGTGCCTGCAGCTGCAGGGGAGTGACTCCTTCACTCCAAGGGAGATTCTTCAGTTATCCTTAGTGCACCACAGGCCCTGCACGGAGCCTGTATGGAGCAAGGGCACAGACCAAGCTTTGGACAGAGAGGGAGACTAAGTCAGGCCCAGTCGACGTCCAGACGGTCGAAGGTCGGTGGTTTCTTATTGTAGAATCTTGTCCACGTAAAATCTAAAGTCTTACAGCCAGGTAAGCCCTTTTGTACCCAGGGAAGGGGTTGGACAGATTCGGGGGACCCTCCTAGGGGAGGGTCAGGACAGAGAGGTGGTTACACCCATGTCCTTTGTCCAGTTTCGCGCCAGAGCAGGAGCCAATGGCTCCCAGAACTGGTTTGAGCTGGACTATGCACAGGGACACCAAATGTGCCCCAAATGCAGACTTTCAGGCACTCTGAGAGTGCACCCACCCAGTCCCAATACACTAAATCCTGTCTGGGAGGTGGTCACACCTCCCTGTGATGGGATGCCTATTGTGCTGCCTTCTTCTGCTCGAGCTTGGCTCATCAGCAGGAGGGCAGAAATGGGTCTGTGGTCGGCAGCATCCATTTAGTGCTGACTGGGTCGAAGGCTGGCACCGGATAGACCAGTGACCCCACGAATCTCGCTTCTGAAGGGTGGACTCATACCTCCCACTCCGGGTACCGGTGTGGAGGTATGATTCCAAGGTGTTTGATACCAAACACGATATGTTTCTATGTGGCCGTTTTCGAGATGGCATTTACCGCGAGGTTATAATGCACCTCTACCTATATGTCCGGCTGAGTCACAAACAACCCGGGAGAATGGTCTCCGAAGGCTGCAGAGGGACTCTGCTCATGCAGGGGCACCCTCTCACTAAAGACCCAGCACCCTGCCTTCAGGATTGATATGGCCTGCTATAGGGGTGACTTATAAGTTTTAAGTGTAGTGACCTGTAGATATAGTGAACCTATATCTAGAGTAAGTGGTGCAAGCACCATCTTACACAGGTTGCAGTAGCAAACCTGTAGTTCCATTTTGCATGGCCTCTCATGGGTGGCATAATACATGCTTCAGCCCATGGGAGGCTTCTGGGGTACCTATGCCCTGGGTACATGGGTACCATATACTAGGGACTGATCAGGGTACCCCAGTATCCAATCTGCAGTGTACCAAAGTACATGCATGACAATTTAAGGGAGAAAGCAGATAGATTGGGGTCCTGATTAGCAGGATCCCAGTCAGACTAGTCAAAAACAGTGAAACGTCAAGCAAAAAGTGGGGGTAACCATAAGAAGCAGATCCTACATCTTTCCTTCCTGGAAGCGGAGTCTGGTGGCTTTGGGGTCCTTCGTGAGGGAGAGGATGAGCTGGGTGTCATCGGCGTAGGATACTATGCTGAGTCCATGCTGTCTGACGATGGCGGCGAGGGGGGCCATGTAGATGTTGAAGAGCGTGGTACTGAGCGATGATCCTTGGAGTACCCCACAGATGATCTCTGTGGGTTCGGAGAGGAAAGGCGGGAGTCTGATCCTTTGGGTTCTGCCGGCAAGTAAGGAGCGGAGCCAGTCGAGGGCGGTTCCCTGTATGCCGGCGTCATGGAGTCTGGCTGTGAGAGTGCGGTGGGAGACGGTGTCGGAGGCTGCGGAGAGGTCTAGTGGGATGAGGGCCGCGGTGTGGCCTTGGTCGAGGAGCGTGCGGATATAGTCTGTGGCGGCGAGGAGGGCGGTCTCCGTGCTGTGGTTACTGCAAAATCCGGATTGGGAAGAGTTGAGGATGGCGTTCTCTTCGATGAAGTTTATCATCTGCGCGTTGACGCATCCTCTCGGTGACTTTGGCTGCGAAGGGAAGGAGAGAGATGGATCGGTAGTTTTTCAGCTCCGTCGGGTCTGCAGAGGGTTTCTTGAGGAGGAGTTTGACTTCTGCGCATTTCCAGTCGTCTGGGAAAGTGCCAGATTCGAAGGTGGCGTTGATGGTGCGTTGTAGCTTGGGCGCTATGGTGGCGGCTCTGTGGAAGATATGCAGCGGGCAGGGGTCCGTGGGGGCTCCTGAGTGAGTGGTCTTCATGGTCGTGGAGGTATCTTCAGTGGTGACCGGGGTCCAGGCGGTGATGGTGGGTTGGCTGTCGGTGCTGGAGGAAAAGGTGGTTTCTGGTGTCTGTTCGTTGAAGTTGTCATAGAGGGCCTTGATTTTCAGGTGGAAGTTGGAGCCGAGCATGTTGCAGAGGTCCTGGGAAGGTGTGACATCCGTGGCTTCGCTTGGGGGTTTGGTGAATTGCTGGATGATGCTGAAGAGTTCCTTCGAGTTGCTGGAGTTGGTGAGGATTTTGTTCCGGTTGAAGGTCCTTTTTTGTGGACCTTATGAGTTGGTGGTATTTAGTCATAGCGTTCTTGTAGGTGGTCTGGTCTTCAGTGGTTTTGATGTTCCTCCATCGTTTTTCGAGGCACCTGCAGGTGCGTCTGGATTCTTGGAGGTCGTGGTGAACCAGGTTCAGGCCCTTCAAAGGGCGTTGTCTGTGGGGGGTGCAAGCTTGTCTGAGCAGTTGGTGATCCACCGGTGTAGTTAATTGGCTGCAGAGTTGGTGTCGGTCGAGGCGGGGGGGTCGTGGATGAGGGTGGAGTTGAGGTGCTCCTCTGTGACCTTGCTCCAGTTCCTTTGCGGTGGGCGTGGAGTGGGTTTGTGAGCGGTAGCAGTGTTGAAAGAAAAAGTGTACGCAGTGGTGGTCTGTCCAGAGGGGCTGCATGGTGTGGCTGAAGCAGACATTGTTCCCTCCTGCGAAGATGGGGTCGAGGGTGTGTCTTGCCTTGTGGGTAGGGGTGGTGATGAGCAGTTTCAGTCCGATGTTGGCGAGGTTGTCCAGGAGGGCAGTGGAGTTGGGTTCGTTGAGGTTGTCGAGGTGGAAGTTCAGGTCTTAGATGAGTATGTAGTCCATGGAGGCGATGGCGTGGGGTGCGATGAGGTCGGTGATGGTGGTGGTGAATGAAGGGAGGGGCCCAGGGGGTCTGTAGGCGAGGGTGCCGTGAAGCGTTGTTCTGGGGCTGGTCTCCATCTGGAAGTGAAGGTGTTCGGTGGTGGAAGGGGAGTCACTCGTGTTGGAGGTGGAGAGTCTTGTGTGCGATGGCGAGGCCTCCTCCTGGGTGGTTGGGTCGGTCCTTCCTCTGGATCTTGTATCAGTCAGGAATGGCGGTGGCGGGGGCGGAGGAGGCATTGGTCCAGGTTTCCGTGAAGAAGGCGACGTCTGGCGAGAGGGTGTCGAGGCGGTCCCAGATTTCTACAGCATGTCTGTACAGTGAGCGCATGTTGAGGCGGATGCACTTCAGGGCTTCAGTGGTGCTGGCGTCTGGCGCGGGTACAGCGGTCGTGGGGGTGGGGAGGATGGTGAAGGATTGTCGGCAGTGTCGGCAGGAGAACTGGCCGTGGGTGGTATTCGGCATAGACAGATGGCAGTTGTTGTTCCTTCCTGGGTTGAATGCGAGGAGGGCAGCTGAGTCGTAGCGGTGGGTGGTCGGAGAACCAGGGACCCTGGCCGCAATCGGGTCGCAAACGGGCTTGCCTTTGGCGCGCAAGCGGCGCGCCTGCTGCGCGGCCGCGCAGCAGCTGCCATTAAATGGGTGGGGTGGAAGCGGAGCTGGGAGGCTGGAGCGGGAATGGCAGGGGGGAGGGGCCGCGGGGGCAGCAGCAGGAAAAGGGCAGCGAAAACGGGCATGGAGGACCAAAAGAAAGGGCACAGTCACAACAACGAGAAAAAAGGGCAACAATAAAACAATCTCAGAAAATAAACAAACACCAGGCACAACAATAAAAAGACAGACCGAAAGAAGGTAAATGGGCACAGCAAGCAGACAGACAACAGCAGGCCTTGAACACCTACCAGGAGAGGTGTAGGCGGCAGCGGCACAACAGCGGAGCTGCAGGGGCAGAGAGTAGGGACTCTGGCCAGGAGGTCAGAGGTCCTGCTCAGACACCCGAGCAGCGGCTGCCATTAAATGGGGGAGGGAAGCGGAGCTGGGAGGCGGAGGCGGGAACGGCAGGGGGGAGGGGCCGCGGCCGTGTCCACTCACTCCACTTCTTGTTCCATACATTTGTGTTGAGAGATTCTTGCATTTTTTATCCTGCGACAGTTGGGCATTGCTGTTCCTGTTTGTCTTACCGGACTCTGACTACCTGACCCTGCAAGTTATTTGTCCCATGGGTATGCTACGCTTAAAGCATCTTCGGTTAATGTTTTCCAATCACTGGCGTCTTCCTGTAAACTTTTAGCGTTCCTGCCGCACTCTAGCGTTCATTTACCAAGTGAATTTACTTTTTATAATTTTATTTGTACACTTATTCTCCTCATTGTTTGCTCATCATTGCCTATACTTTCCAGTGATCATTTCCCAGTCATCACAACCAACACTTGTTTCACTACTTCGTTTCGTTGCTTCATCATGGCAATCTTAATCAATCAAGATTTTTAACAAGTCTGTGAATCTCCTTTTATAAATAATGTCAAACTTATTGATAACTCTCATGATTTTTATTAAAATGTCAGTTTCTTCAGAACTGTTGGCATTTTACACAATAGTCTTGGATATCAGTCCTTTTAAAAGTGAATCAGTCTTCATTTAGCATGATATCTGGTGCTGTCACCTCTCTGTGCCAACGGGCAGAGTTGTGTAGATGTCACTTGGCACGAGTTTATATTGAGGGGCTAGCAGTAGGCACTGTTGTGTAGATGTCACATGGCACAAG
Source organism: Calotriton arnoldi (assembly GCA_963921515.1). NCBI lineage: Eukaryota > Metazoa > Chordata > Amphibia > Caudata > Salamandridae > Calotriton > Calotriton arnoldi. The sequence goes on along the minus strand of CAWUFW010005196.1, from coordinate 762,648 downwards.
TGCATACTCAGACGCTGGTCGTGGCCAATGTTGTGTAGCTGTCATATAGCACCAGTGTGTAACCAGGTAATGCAGTGGGTAGAGTTGCGTAGAGCTCACATGGTACCAGTGTGCATTCTGGATCTGCAGTGGGAACTTGTGCAGGTGCCACATGGCACCATTGTGTATCCAGCGGCTGGCAGTGGGCACTTGCCTAAATATTACATGTCACCAGTGTGTATCCAGGGGCTGGCACTGAGCCCTGGTGCGTAGATGTCACATGACGGTGTGTATTTAGGAGCTGGCAATGGGCACTTATTTAGATGTCACATAGCACCTGTGTGTATCCAGTGGCTGGCAGTGGCCACTGTTGAGTAGATGTCATATCGCACCTTTATATATCCAGGGTCAGGCATAGGGCACTGTTGCGTAGATGCCACATGGCATCAGTGTGTATCGCAGGGCTGGCACTGAGCACTATTGCGGAGATGTCACATGGTACCAGTGTGTATCCAGGGGCTGGCAGTGGGTAGAGTTGCATAGATGTCACAATGCACCAGTGTGATTACACGGTTCGGCAGTGGGCACTGTTATGTAGATGTCACATTGCACCAGTGTTTATACCGCGGCCTGAAGTGAGCTTGGTTGTATTAATTGCACAAACATTCATCTTAAATTGCTTAGCATTTAAGACCCGTTTACTGATGAATGAAAGGTGACTTGTATAGCGCTCAGCGACCTCATTGAGGTATCCCAGTGCTATGATCAGTAAGTGTGTTGTGGCCAGAACAGTGTGAACTGTAACTACCTGTTGGGGGCGCTAGAGGGCGCACTGCGGAATGGCTGCACTCTAGTGCTGCTCCGCCGGCCGGAATACAGATCTACATCTAAAATATGCAAATGGCCCTTAAAACAACGAAACAACCACGAAAATGAACGTCGGAATATGCCAGCAATAAGAAGCAGAGCTCCAGATGAAAGATCGAGAGCAAACCAAAGTAAAACACCGAGTGTACTGTGAGTGACTCGATATCGTTTGGCCGAGACAAGATGGCGGCGCGCACCGGCAATTATTTTGCATCAGCGCTGTAATGCCCGGCTGAAATCAGGACCGCCGGTGGAACTCTACACACTGACGCCGACCCCGGACGACATTGCAGATGGTGATATGTACCGCAGCGGCCACCTGGACAGATAAGTAAATGCCCATTACGTGTGGAGGAGATCTGCGGCGCTGAGCTATATTTGGCAGAGCAGAGCGCAATCCCCATGCGACTGCGGGAGTTAAATAATAAGATGGCACAGGCTTAAATACACTAGATACCAGATGCATCTGCTTGTTACATCAACAGACGCGGATCGGTTCTGCTGTGGAGGGCACAGTGGATGGGGGAACTCGCCATGATCTGTGAAGGAACCTCCCCTGGGGTGGCGGCCATCTTACACGGATAACTGCGGCGCTACAGTGAAAGCTACACCTGTAGGAGATCCCAAGACCGCGTTATACACCGACAGCAGCATATCCTATAAAAACGGACAATGTGCATAAGCGGCGGGAGGTAAACAGAGGTGCGTAAACCCCTCTGACGAATATCTCCTAACACGAGTGAGGGATAAAGTATAGCCCCAAAAAAAAGCGGATAACACGCACAGCGCGTAAAAACTACACAGCGACCCAACGGGGCCAGCGAGGTACTCACGGTGTCTCTGAAACACGCCACACTACGGTGTATAGGGGAGGAAAAAGATTAGACACTGATGCCGAGCCGTGGACGCCAAACTGCATACCCGGGCTTTACACTACCACCTGAAAAGCTGGGAGAGTCACTAGCGGAACTACATGCGCTGAGGTAGGATCAAGACATCAGGTATACCGAAGGAAGCGATACCAACATTGCATCTGTGCCTATATCTTGAGAGCTGGGCTCGGGTGGAATCTGCACGGCGGCGCCCCACGCGACGACATATTACGGAAAGTGTCCCGGTGCAGGACTGCCCCAATCTGTCATCCTGACCAAACACACTGCTACTAAAAAATGGGCAAAACAGATAAGCAGCAATCGAAACTTTCTTTCGACCCCCGCCGCACATCGAGGCTCACAGCTGCCCATTCGGACACAGAACTAGACAATGCCCCTGCTAAGGATACAGCAATGGAAACCGCACTACAAGCTATTCAACACAGTTTACAAAGCATAGATAGTAAAATCGATACCCTGACCAACAGAGTGGATAATATAGCAAACAAGCTTGATAAGCAGGGGAAACGATTAGATGCAGCAGAACAGAGAATATCAGCAGTAGAGGATGAATCGAATGCCACGACTAAACGATGTACCGCCATGGAGAAACTACTAGAAACCATCAAAAACAAGAACGAAGATTTGGAAGCGAGGTCCCGCCGTAACAATGTACGAGTTCTTGGCGTGCCGGAGACCACAAACACTGGGCGAATGGAGGGATATATAGAACAAATGCTACAAGATGTATTTGGGGTAGAACAATTCTCACCCATGTTGATCGTCGAACGTGCGCATAGAACACTAGCGACGAAGCCTCCGCCAGGCGCTCCCCCACGTCCCATAATAGCTCGAATACTGAACTATAGGGATAGAGACACAATTTTGAGACTGGCACGGGACAAGCAGACCATACAATACCAAGGAAATCGTATATCCTTCTATCCGGACTTTACCATCGCAGTACAAACGGCGCGTAGAGAATTTCTATTGGTAAAGAAGAAACTACGTGACATGGACATAACCTATGCAATGCTGTATCCGGCGCGCTTGAGAGTTGTGCACGACGACCAGACCAAAATATTCACAACGCCGAAAGCTGTGCAGGATTACATGCAAAAATTCAAACCAAGACGCAGATCTCCTATGCACGAGCATTCAACATCACCGCCTGAAGAGGAAGCAGAATAAGTACAAATACTTCCCATGGATGTCGTGGGAACCAAAAACATGCATGGCGAGATGGAGGAAGCAAAGCAATGGCTCCATGCTCCGAACGCCACAAGGTAGGATCTAACCAACACACATATGTAAATGACACACGGACCCGCCCTATGAACATTGAGACATTGAACTACCCATAGCGTGGCGTAACGTACAGACTATAATATTGTGCAATGCACTGTTAGACAGCCCATGGAAATGTGCTAGACGGTTGATAGGCATAACACAGTAATGTATAAGATACGCACTGTGATTCAATAGTATTATAGAACAGCGGACATGGCTGGTGTATATGTCTGCTTAAGGAACTGGCCAACTTAATACCGAAAATCCGGCCACATCCGCCCTGCGGATGAGTATGTGTGTACCTAGCGGCCCCCATTACGGGTACTCCCCAACAAAGTTTTGATGTTTAGATGTTGTTATATAAGGATATGTCTTTGGCATAATTGGGATGCTAAAGTGGGTGGGGGGTTATGGGGTAGGTTTAGTTTGTCAGGCACGTCACTACGAGACGCAGTATTACACAACATGGCTATGAAACTGCACACAACTTCTACACTTGTAAACTATGTACAATACACTGTGCACAAGTCGCACGATACAGATACACATCTAGAGACAATACACAATGCTCACAATGAATGATCATACAAGATCGAGACCAATTCGATTACTGACTTGGAACATAAGGGGCCTGAATAATCCAAAGAAAATCAGACAGATGTTTGCGTATATGGATAGACACCAGGTGGAAATAGCCATGATACAGGAGTCACACTTACCGAAACAAAATAAATGCACGATAGGAAGCAGATGGGCGGAAATGACCCTGACATCCTCTTACTCGTCATACTCAAGAGGGGTACTACTGTTGATTAAAAAGGGGGTGCAATTCCAACAAGAGCGCACTATTGTGGATGACCAAGGGAGATTCATTATACTTACAGGATATCTCCGTGGACACCATGTGGGACTCATTAATATATATGGCCCCAATACAGACGACCCTGACTTTTTTAGCACTATACGGAAACACCTAAGGGACCTACCAGACATAGCATTTATCTGGGGGAGACTTCAATGTAACACTTGATGAAGACCTAGACAGATCAGGCCATACTAGAGAACCACATAAGAATGCGATGAAAGCTCTGCATGACGGAATGTCTGAATTTGGAATGGTAGATGTTTGGCGAGAGCGCCATCCACGAGACTTGATAAGCACACATACCTCCACACCCCACAACAGTTGGTCCCGATTGGACTATTGGCTAACTACGGAGACAGCCAGTACCTGGGTGCAAAATATCAATCACTTACCAAAAACGCTATCCGACCACAACCCAGTCCTACTCACACTGAATCTACCCAACTACATTCCCCCGCCCTTTATATGGCGCTTTAATGCTAAAGCACTATTAGACCCCCTGTACAAAGAAACAATACGGACAGCAGTGGAGGAATACTTCTCCTTCAATAAACAATCGGGGGTAGATGCTAGCCTACTCTGGGAGGCCTTTAAAGCCACGATACGTGGCATCTGCATAAGCACCAACGCTGGAATACTAAAGGATATACGGCACCAAATTAGTAAACGCGAAGTAAAACTCGCGGAACTAGAACAAACATATAATCGTACAAACGACGTATCAATCCTAGCTGAAATTAGAGAAACATTAACAGAATATCAGGACTATGCAGAAACTGAGTTAAAATATATCACGAACAGACACATAGCACGGAACTATGGAGAAGGGGGTAGAACAGGGCGCATACTAGCACAAAAAATCCGTAAAGATCATCAGCCATATGCTATCACTAAAATAAGAAACAACCAAGGGAATCTGATATATGATACCGCAGGCATTCTGCAAACCTTTATGGATACGTATGGCGAAATGTATACCTCAAGGGATACAGCCACAACTGACGAAATTAGGACATACCTAGAGGACATAGCCATGGTGTTGCTATCAAACGCCCAAAGAGAATATTTAACACAACCAATTTCGAAAAAGGAGATACATGATGCTATCAAATCCCTGCCCAATGGTAAATCCCCGGGACCCGATGGGTTTACTGGAGAATTTTATAAAGAATACTTGGACATCATATGCCCATACTTAGCTGAAATGTATAATGAGGCGTATGATAGACAAATACTTCCTCCTACACTAAGAGAAGCATTATTGATAGCATTACTAAAACCCGACAAAGACCCAGAGCAGTGTGTCTCATACCGTCCATTGTCATTGATTAATACTGATACAAAGATCCTAGCAAAAATCATAGCATTAAGATTGCAACCCCTAATGACGACTATTATATTACCTGATCAAGCGGGTTTTATACCCACAAGATCCACCTCCCACAATATACGCACGTTATTTGCACTATCCCACCAACTTAATCCGAAGTTAGAGGCGGCGGCGGTATTACTGGATGCCGCCAAAGCCTTTGACTCAGTTGAATGGAAATTTTTATTTGCGGTCCTGGTTAAAATGGGCATGCCTCCCAGTCTCCTACAATGGATCAAAATCTTATATACTGAACCAATGGCGCGCATAAAAGTAAACAAACATATATCGAGCCCAATTCATATAACTCGAGGTACGAGGCAGGGATGCCCGCTGTCACCATTATTATTTGCAATCGCATTGGAGCCTCTAGCCTGTAAAATCCGCCAACAGCATAAAGCTACAGCATTACAATTCCCGCAACGCCCTATCAATATCTCGCTATACGCGGACGATATGGTGCTCTATGTGCGAAACCCAAAGGAGAACTTAATGCCTCTCCTACGGGAATATATCAAATTTGGTAGGCACTCAGGTCTCCAGATCAACTGGAGTAAATCGATAATCATTCCATTAACGGAAATAACCCAACCTCACACAATAGAGTATCCACTGGAATGGCAATCCGGACCTATTAAATACCTGGGGATCTGGTACCATCGTGACCCAAGCACAGTGATACAGACGAATTATGGAACAGCAATCACTAAGCTGGAAGGACAGGTGGAACGATGGATCCATTTACCATTGACACTGGCGGACAGAATTGCCGTGGTGAAAATGGTGATACTTCCAAAATTCCTCTACTTGTTCAACAATATTCCCATAACACCCCCAACTTCAATATTCCAACGATTAAAAACACTTATAACCCGATTAATCTGGGCGGGTAAGCAAGCGCGTATAGAGCTTCAGACACTAACTCTTCCCTACTCCAAAGGAGGTTTCATGGTACCGGACTTATTGCTCTACTATCTTTGTGCACAGGCGCAATACGCACACTTTTGGTTCCATCCCACACCGTTTATGGCCCACGTGGCAGTGGAAGATGGCGACGCAAACCCTATACCGCTCAGGAGTATCCTCACGCACCGCAGACCACACCTAGCAAGAAATGAAATAAATACCATACGCACAACTAACTCAGCGTGGCAACGTATGGGTCAACTAACACATAAACTACCATTATATGCACCGGCACTACCATTGCAACACCATCCGGATATCTCGGTAACGCAGGAGAGGATAGGAATGACTCTACTGCAACAAGCGGGAATAAATACAATGGGAGACCTGTACCATGATGACGTCTTTATAGATAGCGCCAATCTCGACTATATCAGTAACCAATCAGGGCTATTTAAATTCAACCATTATCGACTAAAAGGGGCAATCAAACAGTTATATCCAAACTTCCCTGCGGAGCCACCAACACTACTGGCACTTCAAATGATTATCACCAACCCTAACAATATGCATTTAGTCTCCAAACTCTACAAACTATTACAAGAAGACGTAGCAGGGAACACTGAAAAAGCTAGAGAAAGGTGGAATATCCATCTAGAAGCACCACTAGATGCGTTTGAATGGAACGCTTGCTGTACACTGACAGGAATGCTGACCCCTAATGGGAACTTGAGAATCATACATTACAAGTATCTGCACCAAACATACCACACCCCCCTGAAACTGAAAAGGTGCGGGTTGAGGGAAGATGCGCGCTGCAAAAGATGTGGGTCAGACAATGCAGATTTTATCCATCTAGCATGGCGCTGTGCAAAGGTTCAGGAATACTGGATGGAAGTAATGAACATTTTGAGCAAAATACTAGCAAGTACCATAGAATGTACAATACAGGTCTGCCTCCTAGGGTTGGTGAAGCAACTGCGCTCTGCGCAGAAAAAGCTATGCACTATAGCAATATTATTAGCGAAAAGACGAATATCCATTTGCTGGGATGGTAAAAATAGTCCAAACAGTACAAGGTGGTTGCAAGATATGGTGTATTGTAAAGACACATTAAAAACTTATGAAGAGGAACTTCCATCTGGGTCAAAACCACGAGACTATTGGGCACCACTCACAGACTACTTGCGATCTCATCCAGATGTTTTAAAGTCAACCAATGTGTAAATATCCTTGTTTTACTGTAAGATGTGTATGTATCCAAAATACTGTACGTAAATAGACTAGCCTTTCGACAGTTTTTACAGTGGGCTCGTATGACAGAAATGCCTGTATGTTACATGATTTTTTTGTTATGTTATAATAAAAATCTTTCATAAATAAAAAAAAAAAAAATAATAAAATAAAAAAAAAAGTTATAGTTCACTTGAGTAGGCATCATGTTTAGATTCTTTGATACAGTCATTGTACATAGAGACAGCGAGTATAGTGTACGAGACAACCATTTTAGTATCTGAGCAAAGCTGCAGATATGGACTGTATGTCTATACGTAACTATAGGTCATTTGTACAAATGCATAACCTGCAGAGTTTTCAATACTGTTGGTATATATTTGTTGTGATGCAAAACAAATCTATAATATGTTGATTGTAACTAAAATGAAAAACTTCAATAAAAAGATGTTTAAAAAAAAAAAAAAAACTGTAACTACCTGTTTTAGTAACCAAGTGGGTGATATCTGGACATTACATCTGAATGTGAAACATGATTTAACAATGCATTGTTCTCCACCCCATCAACAGGTGTGGACTTGAACCTGGATACAGATCTGGGCACTATCAATGCCTTCAACTCCACGCCAGAGACCACTCTGAGAGAGGTACATGCGGGGCATGAAGACCTCCATGGAGTCCTGATCCTTCTAAACGGTGAGTACCACACTGTCTGGTTGACTGTGTTGTGTCGGTGTCAGACTGCCTTAAAAATCCGCCCCGGACAAAAATGGTTGGTGGGCCCGGTATCACCATTAGGACTGTCTGCCATGGCTAGCGGGACACAGAGAGCAGCTACCACTGGTAGTAATAAACCTACTCACTCATTGCAAGTTTCAGCATATAAACCTTGCACAGTACACATTGCAAATATGACACATTGCACATTTGAACTTTGTTCGAAGAGGAAAATGTGGCAAGGAAACTTTTAAAGAGGCCTTGGTGGGAAAACCAGTCCCACAGCCCCTAATAAATAAAAAATAAAAAAAAACTGGAAAACCTTTTGAAAAAGTTCTATTCTATAACTAAACTACATTTACTATAACCTAGTATTGACGCCTACGGTCTGTCAAAAAGGGTCGGTCCAGGGATCAGTGGGAGGCAAAACGGTGCCTTAAATATTTTACAAAAAGGCTTGGCCTTTTAATCCTTAGGTTTATTCAGTGAATAAAATTAAAATCACAGCAATAGTGTAGCCAACAAAAATAGTACAAAACAGAAAATCAATTGTATGCACGCACATGAATTGTCTAAGGAAAAATAGATAAGCAAGATTAAAAAGACAGAATCAAATAACCCAGTCATTTAGAATAAGTAACAAAATATTCTGCCTGAGCAAATGTACGCTCAGAGAGCCCATAAAATAGGTACACGTTGGGCAAGGCCAATAATAATTCAAAATAAGCTAGCAGTGCAAGTGTGCTAGGTAAGTTAAAGTGAGCCTGCCAACTGATCTGAAAAGAGCACAAATGAAATGGAAAAAGGGATCCAAAAAGAAAAGCGAAAACAACTGACAATCACTCAAGTCCATATATTCTGTTATGCATAACGCACGTCATACAGAACGAATTGCGACTTAAAAAAAGAAAATACATAACATTATGATGGCAACCGATTTAGTAAACGGGATGTTACCAAAAAAAAATGCTTTCCGTCCAGACACTTGTATGTTTAAATACAAATACTAATTACTATACAAGCACTCATTATTCATATAAACGTTTGCACCAGAAGTAAAATAACCTCTAAAATGCATGACATAAATTCATGTTCTTTCTGCACGATTCTTGCTGAAGGATGCTTCACATAATAGACGATGAAAACATTCACTTCTGTCAACAGGCTACATCCTTCGCCCTTGAAATGTTACATCTTATTAGCAAACGAAAGATACCGAGACCTGCAACGACCAGTCAGAGGAAAACTAATTCATGATATTTTTCTATTTTACAGGAAGAGTAATTTGTGCACATTTATTTATCATGCATATTTTGAAGGCCCACAACAACACAAATGTCAAGAACACTTTTAATTTGCTAGTTTTCTCACTAGCACTTCACAAGCATGGAGATATACCCTAGTTAAATGTGCATGTTTGGAGGCATTTTGGCTGGGGTTGAGCCGAGTTTCTTATCCTGATCACCTCAGGTGATGCAAAGGTCCAGCTATCCAGCTCTTCCATATGACTTGCCATCAACACAGACATGACGCAATCAACAAGCACAAAACAGACGTATATTAATTTAATTATTGTACGGATCTTCTGTTTTTAAACCCCTCCACATTAACCGGTATGAGAACCGAGCCATTAAGAAATTACCATTTAATTGCTAGAGATCGACGCTGGACTCCACTGCGAGCTTGGTGTTGGGCTGGCAAATGCAGGGGAAGTGTGAGCAGCATCATTGGCTGTGTTCTGGGTTAGCTTTAAAGCTGGAATGAACTGATCAGTGCTGTTTGCTGGCAGTGGGCAGGGAGTGGATGTAAACTGGGATGAGCTTCGCTGACCTGTGGGCTAAATTGATTTTGCGTTGGACTGTCCTGGCTTCTGACATGGCAGGTCTACACATTGGGTTTGATGAAAACTGAACAGGTGAGCTATTGTAAGTTATTGTAGTATAGAATTTAAGTAAGGTTTACTACCCCTATAGTACCCGTCAAAGACTTTAAGATCAGAGTTCAAAGCTTCAGTGAAGACTGTCTTTCATTCTTCCAAGGTGTAGATAAAGTCTATAACATCGAGTTGGTTTAGAACACCCGTTAATTGAGTATCTATGAACATGTCAGTTTGTGGTTTGTGGTATTAATATTGTTGGAAGTAGGGGGGCGAGGCCGACCGCCTTTGAAGATGGCTGCTGACTAAAGCGGCTCCGCAAACCAGCTCCTCTCCCCCAGCAATATCCGATCATTTATCCGATTCCCTCGGCCAGCTCAGGAAGTGCCTGGACTGGTGAGAGAGGTGGGCAGCGGCGGACAAAGTTTCCGGGACACGAGACGGCAATTGCCCGCGATGACCAGTATGAGGCCTGTGATCGGCAGTGAAGCCCTGGGCTAAATTTCGGCCGCACTGCGGCGATACAGATACACCGTCGCGGCGGAACTGAAACCGACTCGGCAGCCTGTTCAAATACCGGAGCGTCGGTGTGAGCGAGAGGGTGATTTGGCCAATGTCAGCGAAGAAGTAGGTGTCTGGGGGAGGGAGCCATGACCTGACTCCTCCGCCCGCCTACCAGCGAAGGGGTAATATCGGCGGATTCCTCTCGGCAGGGTCTCTGGTCGTCTGGTCGGAGGAGGGTGGCTGTCCCCCCTCACCCGCAAGAAAGTGACTGATTCTGCCCTGGTGGCCTGTGATAAGTTGTTGGGGCCGGGGGACATAATAGAGCACATTGAGGAAGATTGCAACAGGACAATAACTGGCAGAGGGAAACGCCCTTGACAGGGATCAGGCGAGCGGGGAGACAAGCCACACGGCCCCAAAGTAGTACATTACCGCGCAACTTGTAATTCACAAAGAGTTGACGTCTCCTGCACCTAAGAAGTCGGGGGGCTGTATCACCTGGGAATACATGTAAGGCCGCACAGGTGTTTCCAGCTTCCCGTGGCAGGCGCCAGAGAGTACCGGGGAGATCGCCTCTCCTCCCCCCCCCCCCCATTCTTCCCATCAACTCGCCGGTGCCTGAAAACATGACTGGGGCAAAAGTATTAAGGGGACCCACCAGACGAAGTTGGACAAGTTCGCCCTCCCAAGAGAGACACAGGGTGCTGAGTCCACCAAAGATCAGGTGACGGATGGGGCCCAGGCTACATCTGAAGAAGCCTCCCTCTCGCTTAACGACATAATGGCAGCGATCCGGGGTGTACAGACCACCCTGGAGGGCCGTCTAGACACCGTCGCAACTGAAATATCCCTGACCCGCCTGATTTCTGAAATATGGGAACCAGAATAAAGGAAATCGAAGACACCACATCAGTCCTTCTCCAGGACACCAAGACCCTCCAGGGACAGGTGAAAGAAATAGAAACGACCACGGCGCGATTGGAGGCTAGACTCCAAGACTATGAGGGGAGTTCGCAGCAAAATAAAGTTTGTATCCTGGGGGGTCCCTGAACGAGCAAAGGGATCCGCCACCGACCTCTTTGTTGAGGAACTTATCCTCCAGCATCTACAACCTCGTGGTCTGTCTAAATTCTTTTCAGTAGAACGAGCCCATCGAGTACCTGGGGGCAGCCCCCGCCCGGGAGCGCAGCCTAGACCGATATTGGCACGTCTCTTCAGCTTCAGGGACAGAGATGTGGTGTTGCAAGCAGCCCAAGGCTAAGGGATTACTGTGGGGGAGGGTTTTTTGTTTTCAACGCTCCAGCTTATAAGGTTTAAGGGATACCAATGTACACAGTCATTGCATGATGCTAACAAGCAACAGCAACTAAACCATATACTCAAATAAGTTAGAACACTTCCTCCAAATAGACAAGGGAGAGCGGTACAATGTCCAAGATGTTTGTCCACGAGCTACTAGCGATATGGCGAATAATGCAAAGATCCCAGAAATCCGCTTAATGTTGCGGAATGTAAACGGTCTGGGAGATGAACTCAAATGGGGGATTGTCTTCCAATATTTGAAGAGGTATTCCCCAGATGTGGTCCTTCTGCAGGAGACCCCTCTTCTGGGGAATGTGTGTAAAGCACTAGACCGCTGGGGTTTCAAAGTGCCGGTAAATGCGGGGTTCACAGCCGGGTCCAGGGGAGCAGGCATCCTCCTCAAGAAGAGTTTCCCACGTATAGACAAAGCGAGTACCTTGCCTGGCTTGATAAACGAGACCGAGCGAGCCGCTGGGTGACAACTATTCAATACACAGAGGGGGAGATTCTCAGCGAGCCTCCGGCAATAGAAGAAGCTTTCACGGCCCACTACAAACACATTTATTCATCCGAGACGACATCCAAGGTCCAGGCCGCCCTACAGCTCCTGAAAGATAGTCCCCTTCCATCTCTTACCACTACAGATGTGCAGCTCCTGGATGCTGAGTTGACCCTAGAGGAGGTAACTCAGGCAATTGTAGCGCTTCAGTCGGGAAAAGCGTTGGCCCCTAGTGGGATACCAATACAAGTATACAAAACCACAGCCAAACATACTGTACCCTACTTGCTCAAGATGTATAAAGAAAGCGAGGAGAGAGGAGCCTTGCCTAGAGACCAATGATTGGCCTCGATTGTGGTAATCCCAAAAGAAGGGAAACCCCCTGACAAGTGTGGATCGTATCGGTCAATATCCCTGATTAACGCCGAGACACAAATCCTAGCCAAATTGTTGGCCCTCTGACTAGTTCGGGTAATAGCCAGTTTGGTGCACCCAGACCAGTCCGGATTTATTCCCGGCGGCAACACAGCTCTTAATTTGCGACGTCTTCATGGGGGCGTGTAAACAGAATCCAAGAAGACGTAGTTGGCTGTCGCTTGACGCTTGTATGGCCTTCGACACGATCAAATGGCCATATCTATTTGCGGTCCTCACGCACCTGGGGGCAGGACCCCTATTCCTGGCCTGGATACGACTTCTATATTCGGAACCATTGGCACAGGTTGGAGTGAATGGTAAAGTGTTGCAGATTTTTCCCTTCCAGCGAGGAACGAGACCGGGTTGCCCCTTGTCCCCGCTGCTATTTGCGCTAGTGCTCGAGCCATTAGCGGTATGGATCCGTGGAGACCCTTCGATCTGCGGACTCAGATGGACGGCAGAATGGGAGAACAAAATATCATTATATGCTGATGATATTCTTCTCTATGTTGCATCGCCTTACTCCTCTATCTCCAGAATCTTAAACATCTTCGCCTCATTCCGGAGATACTCTGGTTTCACGATAAACTGGTCCAAATCGGTGATCTTCGTCTTGCATAGACCCACACCACGACTTCCGAAGGATTGTGAGGCCCAAGTGGTGTCGGAGGTATTCCGATACTTGGGGATATTTGTCACACCCCATCAAGATCTATTCATTACTAAAAATCTCCTCTCTCCGCTTGCAAGATTGAAGGGAGATGTACAACACTGGCACTCCCTGCTAGGCAGGGCAGCCCTTTTTAAAATGATGGCTTTACCACGTTTTTTAAATATTTTACAGAATACACCCTTACCGGTTCCAGACACCTATTTTAGGACTGTTCATGGCGAGGTCAGAACCCTACTGTGGGATGGGGGCGCACCTAGAATTGCTCTCAACAAGCTATCGCTTGGATGGTTTGATGGAGGGATAGCCCTACCGGACATCCAAACGTACTACAGGGCGGCACAGCTGACGGTAATCAATCAATGGGGTCCCCAACCTAGGACTGAGCCGGCCATTCGTATGGACTGTTTGGTCATGCACCCGTGGGGGCACATACGTGCGTTGTACACAAAACCAAGGAACTGTCCCCTAGAGGGGCCAGCGGCCTTGAGGATCCAACTATGACACTTCGTAAACTGGGCTGGAAGAATAAGATCACCCTAGCAACACCCTTATGGCATTCAGACCTTCTAGGGGACTTGGGCAAGAGGAAAGGATTCGACAAATGGGACTTGCGGGGCATATCGCGGGTGGGAGACGTATATTCACATAAGGGAATTATTCCCTTCAGTGACCTACAAAAAACGGACGAGTTAGCCCCTACCGAGGCATTTCGATATATACAACTCAGACATGCATTGAGGGCAAAAATACCCAGAGAGGAAACCCTGTCAGACTCGTCACCCCTTGAAAACAGACTACTGGAGGAACACATCCCCCAAAAGGCCATCTCGTTGACTTAAAGAAAATAGTCAACAATGCCCCAGACATCTTGAAACGGCTATGAGAAAACTGGGAGAGAGATGTGGTCGACATGCATGAGGAGGAATGGCCTGAGGACCTGTCCTCCCCTAGAGAGGTAGCTATTAGGTCCCGGTTTTGACTAATTCAGCTCAAAATATTACACTGAGCTTATATTTCCTGCACTACACTCGTAAAGATGGGGAGGGGATCAGACCTGTTGTGTCGCAGAGGTTGCAGTCTGGAAGGAACCTTTTTCCATAGAATATGGTCCTGCCCAAGAGTACAAGCTTACTGGAATGCAATAGCACAAACCCTGGGCAAGGTGTATGGGGCAGGGATGCAACACACTGCCAAATGGTGCCTACTTAATGTATGGGAGGCAACAGATTTGAGAAGAGGCGAGCGGTCTGTGGTAACCTTGGGATGGATGATTGCCAAAAGGAATATAGCACGAAATTGAGGGGCGGAAACTATGCCAACCCTAAAGGACCGGGAGAGGGACATGGACTGGTGCATGGTGGCTGAAAAGACGATTTATGTAAATAGAGGGTGTCCACAAAAATGGGGCAAAGTTTGGAATAAGTGAAATTAATATAGAGGTTTCCCATGCACTGCCCCGGCGGATCAACAGCAGCATTCTCTATTGGAAGATGAAGTGGACTAAATAAAAATCCTACAAGGAGAGAAGGTGTCATATACTGTGTAGAAGTTCCAATATTAAGAGTAGATCTGTATTGTGCTGGCCTTGATATATAAAGATGTATAAAAATACTGATGTAATGTATTACACTTGGTATACGTTTCTCAATAAAAAGAATTTATAAAAATAAATATTGTTGGAAGTACATTGACTGATTAGTCAAGCCAAAGAAAATGGCGCTTAATTGTTGTAAAATACTTTATCTACTCTTGAAAATATGCCACCCTCTGGCATGTACCTAATTCGTCTGTGCACAAAAATAAAACACTATCAGTGTGAAAGTTCCATAATTATCAAGAAAGTCAGAGTGCACTGTACCACCTGTTCCCCGATCTGTGAATCCTCTGTAAGAATGAGACCTCAGTGAAGAAGCTCCCCTCTTTCATCCAGCCTCCAGCTGCATCCTGTGTAGGCTACACTACAGAGGCTTGCATCCGAATGATCTTGAGAATTCACTTTTTTCCTTTTTGCTCTGGCCACCACTGTTCCTCACAGGTGACTCACTTGAGAAGTTCATTGTGGTCTGAGTCCGCCTGGATGGCTCTAGGACACGTGCTGCCAAACATAGTTTGAAGATGGCCTTTATTTGGATGATAGAATTTGTTGCTCTTCACCGATCAGCTGTAGTCAGACATGAGCCCCATTTCTGAATGCTAACCTTTTGCTTCAGTGGTGATTGAGGTCTACTCAACGGGTGAGTTCCTGATCTCTGGTTTGGAGTTTTGGACCACAGACACTTGACCTGCTGCACTTGTTGAGGTGAAGCCTAGTTGTGAATCCCTAATCTCTGATAACCTGCAGGCCTTAAAGTGAATTGGAGGTTCGGTTTGCTGATCTTTGGTCTTCTGTGATCCTATAGGTGAACTGCAGGTGTAGCTCCTTGTCCCATGAGCAGTCTCAACATTTGTGAGCTTTAATGAAAACCTGTGTCAACCGGAGTGGAATAGGGGTTTGCAGGGAGATTTGTTGAAGCAGTAGATTAGAGGTTGGGTTGCGGTTCTGCTTATTTGCTTATTTCCATGTTCTTTCTTTTCTAGATGACCTCAGTTATGGCAGAAGGTACCAGACCTTCCTGTGGGGCTTCCCCATTAATCTCGAAGCACGTGTGGACTCCGCTTCGGGGGAGGCTCTGAAAATCTACATTGATGAGTGTTATGGTGCCCCCACTGCAGACTTGAAGACTTCTGGGAAAACCTATGCAATAATACACAACCATGGGTCAGTCCTGGGAGCTGCATGGGAGCGAGGAGGGGGCATGGGGTAGTAACGGGAACAGGTTGGGGCATGGGCTATAATGAGGAGTAGGATTGCGAAGAGGAAGGTCGTAAGGCAGTGGGTTAATGGGTAGCAAAGAGCTCCAAGGACACTGTAAAGTGGTTAGCAGTGATTTACCCCCTCCCCACCCCCCCACCCCAATAAAATATGCAATTGGTTAGTGGGAGGCAGCAAAGGGGGAGAATAGAGACGGAACTGGCGAAAGGTTACAAGGTTTGGTTAAGTCAGGGGACGATGATGGCATTAAATGAGTGGGGTTAGACCATGAATGGGGATGAAGCTTGAAGGAAGGGGAAGTAGCGTGAGGATGAGACATTGGGCAGTGGCTGATCAAGGTAAGTGAGAACAAATCAACTTCTGATGTTTAGATACAATGCCCGGCATGGGGCAGTAGCAAAAAAGTATGAGTAATGGGTTTTGAGGAATTTGAATCTGCAGCTGTTTTTCCAAAAATATTAAGATACTATCCCAAAACTTGTCCATTTGCTGCAGCGCCAGATGACATGCGACCAGTCTTCGCTACCCATGATATCACACCTAAAACACTGATTGGGGCATCCCCCATTTTTTTTATTAAAAAGTTGAGAGGACAGGTAAATCAACTATTTTGACATAAATTGCATTTTACGAAAATTCGCTCCTGTTAACGTAGTAAAATGTAACTCATTAGTAGGGCTCCCGGTTTTATGGTATTTATTTTTTTAGCATTTCCGTCTGTATTTATCCATATTTATTTTTTGTCAACTTTATCTGTATTTATCCATATTTATTATGGGTTTTGTGAAAAAAATAAAGCTGAAACTGGTATATTTCCACCTTTATTTATCCAATAAATATGCAGTCCTGCTTGAATGCCTGCCAGGTTTCAGTGATATGAACACCCCAGAAGATAAATCAATGCATTTATACGAAAATATGCACATTTCAGTATCAGCCTTGTGCATATCTACTGCTGTTTAAGCCTCTTTACTAAAATTCTTTTTTTTTTTTTTAACCCCCTTACCTATCCATCCACACAGCTATTGGCCTGGCACTCAAGGCAAAGTGTATTTAGAATCATTCAAAAAGCACCCAATTTCTGTTTTTGTCCACATTTAAAAATAAATACAGACAAGGAAATAAATGGTTTTCTGTCTGTATTTATCTGTAAAAATTAGTAAAAACGGAAAACAGGGAGCCTTACTCATTAGTTTCCGCCAAATGTCCTTGGTCAGTACTACACTGTCCATTCTTGACCATTTGGTAGAAATCTGACCATAGACATTGACTTTCACCACTGATGGCAGATATTTATTCCAAAATCCCAGTTGCTTCACATAGGGAGTGCTAATGAGTTTTTTTAATTTTTTTACCAGATACTTTCTTAAGTTCAAAATTGTTTATTAAAGTTTTAGTTAACAAAGACAATACAAAAAATAGTACAATAAAAGTACCAACAAGAAATATGAGGATTATCCATATCAATAAAGTTTGACAGGTACAATATAATATAACGTTACAAAAAATTAAAAAGGGAGGGAGAAGAAACAATTATACATATGCTATCAATCATAAAATAGAACTACTAATAAATAGAAATTATGCATGAATATCAATAAAAACGTAACATATAAAAAATACATTCTAAGAAGATAAATATTTATCAATAGGTTTCCAGAATAAATGAAAAGAATTAAAATTATGAATAACACCATTTAAGGATAAATGAGCTCCTCTTCTAGTAAAAATAACCCATGACCACCAAACATGAACAGATAATAACGAAACGTCTTTCCAGTATGAGGTAATAGATTTTAAAGCTGCTGATAATAAAAAATTTAAAAGTTTACATTCTAAGTCAGTTAATTTATAAGAAAGAACAGATTTACAAATGATCAAGTTAAAGGATAAATCATCATGAATATTAATTATTTTTTTTATAACATTCCAAACTTCAGTCCAAAATTTCAAAATAGAAGGACAATCAAAAAGCATATGACTTAACGAACCAGTATGTAAATGACAATGCCAACAGTTTGAAGTCGGGAGAAGTTTAGCTTTAAACAATTTCAATGGAGACCATAAACAATTATATAAAATAAATGAGTTTGTTTGGTAAAGTGAAACAGGTAACCATCCTGAAATACCATTAAGCCACATAGTTTTCCAAGTTTCATAAGATAAAGATAAAGAAAGCTCATTATTCCAAAACGTCATAAGAGTATTAATATTGTCACCTTTAAATGTAATCATTTTTTTATACAATATTGAAACAGTGTGAGGCAAGGTAGAAAGGGTTTGAATATAAATTGATAAATCTGATTTAGCATTAGAAGGAATAAAATTAGGAAAAGAATCTAAAATAGAATTGCATAAAAGTTCATATTTGAATAAATCAGAGGAAGGTAAATTAAATCTCTTTTAGAACATCAAAAGAGATAAAAGCATTGTTACAACAAATATCTTTAAGGTAAAAAATACCAGCTTTAATCCATGAATGCCAATATCTAACATTTTTAGTAAGTTTTATATTAGAGTTATACCATAAAGACATATCTTCAGTAATGGATATAGGCAATTGAAAAAAAATTAAATCGAAATCACGTAGTATACATTTAGTGGATTTCAAAATAGCAGATTTGTTAAAAAATATTGATTTATTGGACATAGTTAATAAAGAAGGTAGGGGAAACAGATCTATCAAACTTTTTTCTATAGAAAGCCAAGCAGGAAGATTAATCAAATGAGAATGATTAAACCAAAGAGAACTTTGCTTTAATATAAAAGCTTTGTGATAAAAAAATCTGGTATACCAAAACCACCATTACATTTAGACAATTTTAATTTGATAACTAATACGAGGTGCCTTATTGCTCCAAAGAAATTTAGTAAAAAGCCGATCTATATCTTTATAAAACTTCATAGGCAATTGGATAGGGATCATAAGAAAGGAGTAAAAAAAAATTGGAGCTAAAGTCATTTTAATTGATTCTAGTTTCCCCCACCATGAAAGATGAAGAGAAGGCCATTTGGATATTTTATCCTTAATGTAACTTAAAATAGACTCTCAATTTAATGATATAGTAGTTTTTATAGAGGAGGAAAACAAAATGCCTAGGTATTTAAGTTTTTCTCTTTGCCAAATTATATCTTTCATGGGTAACATATCTGGATTGCAATGAATATTAATAGGAAAGAATTCCGTTTTATTAGTGTTTAACTTATAACCAGAAAGTAAGGAATAAGATGAAATAATCTCAAATAAAGGAGGAAGTGAGGAAATGGGATTACTAATAAATAACAATACATCATCTGCATATGCTTTTTTTTTTTTTTTTAACTCTCTTTTATTATTTAATCTTACAAGTGCCATGGCAAGATAACAAACATAAATAACACATAGGAACAGGAGAGATGGTGACCACACAAGAACAAAACATATCATGATATTGACATTAAATCCTGGGGTCTAGAGGGGAAAAACAAAAATAAAATATAACATTACTAAGAAAGAAAAAAAAGAATGCCAGCACAATGCATGTACAACATTATTCTAAACATCAGTAGAATACATATGCCAATACTCATCTATGACCTTTCATTGCGACCATTCCTTAACCGGAGCCCATATTTTAATACCCATCTCCCGCTTCCTTATACCCCTTAAAAGATATAAAGAAGATTCCATATTATATAGTGCCAACAGCCTTGATCTCCAATTCAGAAAAGTGGGAGCTTCTGGGCCTACCCATTGTGAAGTAATACACAGCCGGACCAATGCCATAGCCAAAAACAGGAGTGCTTCAGAATACCTTGAACGTCTGGCTGACCCCGCCTCCTCATAGCCCATTATAACAAGTTCTGAAGAGATTACAACGGGAATGTTTAAGGCTGTATTAAAAAAAAAATTCGATATCATAAATGAATTTAGTCAGTTTTGGACAGGAGAAGAACATATGCACTGCATCGGCCGCTTGAAACCCGCACCTACCACATCTATCACCCTTCCGCCCCCCCCCCCCACTTAGCAATCTTCGCAGGAGTATAATGTAAATCAAACAATGCCATGTAACATTGAGTCCGAAGACTACCAGAGATTAAAATCTGGCTTGCTAAGACCAAAGTATAACTAATATCAACCCCCTTTTTACCCAATTTTCTCTCCCAATTAGTATTCTGTACATCAATGTCATCCGGGAGGGAATCTAAAAAAAGCTGATAAATTGTGCCTATTCTCACTTTCTTACGGCCCAATTCGATTATAGAAATTTTTTCAAACTTGGGAGTCCTCCCCCGACAATAATTATCTAGGAAGCTCCTAATATGGAGATACTTAAAAAAATCATGATTACTTAGCTGAAATCTTTCCCTTAAGACCGAGAAGGGAGCCACCATCCAATCTTGAAATACGTCCCCTATAACCTTTAGACCGGCCTGCTGCCACCTGAAGATAACTTGATCCTGAAAAATAGGGGGCAGAATTCCAACCGCCGAGAATGGTGTATGACCACATTGATAGCCGGAATTTTCCACTTACGCTTGATTTTCTGCCAGATCGTATAGGCTGCTATAATTACTTTAAATCTCGTCTTCTTAAAATAACTCGGCTCTAAAATCCGGACTAGTATTCCCTTTGCCGCCACACCCAAACCTATTTCATAGATGCTTGGGCTGTTAGCCACATGTACCTCCGCCTTATCTCCACGTAAAGGCGTTTCAAAATGTTGAAGCATGGAGGCCCAATAATAATACATCAAATTCGGGACAGCCCAACCACCCCGATCCCTAGGCAGAAACATCCATTTGGCGGCTCTACGTGAGCGCCGATAACCCCAAAGAAATCAAAAGCATGCCCTCTGAGCCCTATCAAGGCATTTTTGAGAAACTTCCAAGGGGATGGTTCTAAATAAATACATACATTTTGGGAAGACCATCATTTTCAAGATATTGCAACGACCATACAGCGAAAGATGAAGATGATCTAATCTTTCTAATTTACTACTTATGGATTCCACCACTGGGCGGAAATTCAAATCAGGGATAGTTTCAACTGCGGCAGTTATTTTAACTCCTAGATATACTGCTTCAGTCACAATCGGAACGTCAGCCGGACATAAAAATGCTGAATGGAGAATCTGGGTTTTATCAACATTCAGTTTATACCCTGATATTGCTCCAAATTGTCCTGCAATAGTCTTGAGGGTAACAAAAGCTGAAGACACGTCCTTGGTTAGAACCACAATATCGTCCGCATACGCTAAGGCCTTATAATCGGTGCCATTAACCCTGATTGGCAAAATGTTCTGGCTCCCTTCAATTTTACTAAGAAAGGGGTCAATATACAAAGCAAAAAGCAGGGGCGAACACGGGCAACCTTGCCTGGTCCCCCTGCTGATATTAAATGTCCCTGTTTCCTGACCTGAAATACGAATCGTTGCTTCTGGTTCAATATATAGTGCTTTTAGTGCCTGAACAAATTCCATGGAGAGCCCTTTCCAACAGAGCACCCCCCAGAGAAGGTGCCAAGAGACCCTGTCGAATGCCTTCTCGGCATCCAACAGGATCATCCCCAAAGGTGACTCTGTGGCCTGTGCCCAATCCAGCAAGGCGATAACCCTTCTGACATGGTCCGCCGTGTCCCTTCCAGGGATAAACCCATGCTGGCGTATGGACACTAGGGGGGTAATGACTTTCGCTAGTCTAGTAGCTAAGATCTTTGAGTATAGCTTACTTGTCTGTATTAATAAGTGAAATAGGGCGATACGAGGAGGGATTCAGTTCAGAATTATCTTTCTTTTTAAAGAGCACAATGGTTGTTCGCCTCCAGGATTCAGGTATAACCCCCCTTTGTGCCTCTTGGAGTAGGGATAGAAAATCCTGTCGAATTTCCTGAGAGAAGACGCCATAAAATTACAACGGGATTGCATCCGGCCCAGCAGCTTTCCCGCTAGCCAAAGATTTTATGGCCCCTTCGACCTCCTCCCATGTGATTATTCATGAGAGAACCTGATTTTGCTCTACCGTAACTCTAGTGGTATCGATGTCTTGCAAAAATCCCTCCATCGATGCCTCACTAGACAACATAATCTCCTCCATGTATAACTGAGTATAAAATTTTTCAAAGACCTTCAAAACCCCCTCCTGTGTATCCTGAATCTGGCCAGATTGATCCTGAACCCTAAGAATTTGACTTGCTAGGCTCCTCTGTTGTAACCGTTTAGCGAGGACTCTACCAGAGCTTTCCCCAAATTCATACATTGTATTGCGAAACTGCATGTACTTTGCGGCCAGATCTTCCCCAAAATGTGTTAAAACTCTAGATTTAGCCACAGCCACCACTTGCTGACTCCGAGTAACATCACGACCATCCTTAATATCCTGTGTCAACTCTAGCTCTGCCTCCCGCAATTGCTCGATACGCTCCTTAGTCTGTTCCTGTGCCATTCTCCAACGAAATGCCGCAAAACTCTTAGTTTCCCCTCGGATTGCTGCTTTGAATGTATCCCAGACTATACAGTCTGAGGCCGTCTTCCTATTAATGTTTAAGAATTCCACAATCCATTTGGACATATGATCGCGATACACTTGATCTAACAGTAACTTCCTCTCAAACGTCCATGATCTCGGTATCCTGTCTACAAACCCCCAGGGACAGTCTAGTATTAACGGATTATGGTCAGATAAGATTCTGGGGGGAATCTCGACTGATATTCCTTCTACCAACTGCTCGGACATGAAGAAATAGTCCAGACGAACCATTTTATTATGGGGGGCAGAGAAAAATGTACATCCCTGATTGTCCTTTTTATACCTGAACCAGGCATCAACTGATCTATGCTCACAAACCAAAGTTCGAAGGGCATTAAAAACTCTTGGTTTCCTCCCTGAATAATCCTGAGTAGTCCAAAGGTCGAAATTGCTTGGCAAATGGATATTAAGATCCCCACAGATTATCAGTGGTTGTGGCCATAGTGCTAACTCAATGTTTAAAAATTCCAGCACCTCCGAGTCATCTAAGTTAGCGGCGTAGATTGAGCAGATGGAAATAGGTCTACTATTGATCAGAATTTCAACCACTGCCCAACGACCCGCACTATCAACTTTCACTTTTTTACAGGTCCAAGCCCCACGTCTTGCCAATATGGCCACCCCCCTGATCATAGAAGATTGTTTGGTACACGCTACTAAGTCAAACCCTAAGCCTTTCATTTGGTCTCGCTTGCCCCAGGGAATATGGGTTTCCTGCAGACATAGTACATCGATCTGCATAGACTGTAACACCTTGGAGAGGAGGCCTCTCTTCTTAGCATCATTTAGCCCACAGATATTCCAAGTGCAGATACGGAGCCTACCCCTCATTAACCCCTAAGATGGAGCCTAACAATGCCTCCAACCTTATGAATAATATTAATAAACCAACATATTTCCTTGCCATCTCAGTTCCTAAATTATAACTCAAAGTACATTTGCCATGCCTACTTTTACAACCAAGAACCAGACATAGCCACCACAGCAACCCACACCCACCCACCCCACCCACCCCGACACTCCTCCCCCTAAGCGAGGCAACAGGACGGTGTCCTTGTGATGGTTGGACTGGCAACCCCCGCTCCCCCCTGTATTCACCCCCCACTTAAGAGACCAGGGCACTGAGCTATCAGAACCAAATCATTAACCCAGGCCCACCCAATTTACTGACCTATGACATGATTCAATTGGATGAGACCAATAGAGACAGAGATACTATATTCCCATATTGCCTAGATAGAGTTCAAATACTCTTTTGCCTGAATTTCAGACTGAAAAAATCTAGTCTGACCCTGAAATATGACTTTCAGCTTGGCGGGAAAGAGCAGGAAAGCCTGTGCCCCCTTTGCTTGAAATGATGCAATCTGCTGGCGGAGCTGCCACCGCCGCTCAACAGTTGCCTGACAAAAATCAGGTCTCACAAAAAATTCGCAATCCTTCCCTACCCTTTTTCTATCTGGCCTTGCTAAGTCAAAAATTCGTTCTCTAGCCAGAAAGTTATTCAAACTGATTAAAATCGCTCGCGGTTTATCAGCATTTGCCCCCCGGTTCTGTCTCAGGTTAAAAGGAAACCTATGTGCTCTCTGCACCTCTACCCGCCAATCCCATTGTTCCAAGTCCGGGAATGCCTCCGAAAATAAGTCTATAACAAATTGCCGAACATCCGAACCCTCTTTTCCTTCCGGAATACCTAAAATTCGGAGGTTATTCCTCCTGGCCCGATTTTCCAAATCTGACAGTTTCCAGAGCATATCGTCCCTTTGGGTTTTGATTGAATCCGTAAGACCCTTCTGTGCTGACATATCATCTTCTAGTACAGAAATCCTCCCTTCAGCCGTGACAATCCTGGCTGCTATATCTGAACATGTTTTGGCTACTCTGCGAATCGCATTCTGCATTTTGCGGCACGCCCCCTGTGTCCGGGAACTTTCCTGACGTGTTTCTTCACGATGTGCCATAATCGTCTGGTAGATAGTAGATAGCGTTATCTCTGATGGGGGACCTATAGCCGTAACTAGAGCACTAGTATCAGCCACCCCATTACTGCCAGTAGTTCCAGGCTGAGTTGAAAAGGAATAATCCCATGCCATTGAGCCCATACTTCCTGGAGCCTTATTCAGAGAGGGGCATGCTTGCTCTCTTTGCTTCCTAAATTTACGGACAGTCCCCTCATCTAACCGCTCCACATCGCCTGCTTGCGCTTGGTCAAAACGCCAACCGCCCAGATCACGGTCATCATCCGTCCATTCTTTCTCTGGTCCTTCATCCGGGGATGTGTCTGAAGGATCTGACATAGAATAAAATTTATCTCATCCTTCTACGTCCTTAAAAAGTCCACTAGCCCCAAGATCCCTTGGGTGAGCCCCTTTAGCTTCAATCCTTATGGAATCATCCCCCTTACTGGGCACTTTAGAGTTTTGCTGAGCTCCTAATACATGGACTTCCGACTGAAGGACTACAGTACCCATAATGCCACAGCTCTGCACTGCCATCCCGTCACTGGAATCATTTTTCCTGCCCAAGTCGATCTTCAGCCTTTCTCCAGACTGAGATGCCTCATTAGCCATAGCCCCATTATTATATATCACGGATTGCGCCTTGAGGTAAGTCATTTTGACCATTGACAGACACACACTGATCACCCTCTAGCGCGCTTGCATTTGTAATTAGGCTTGTGCTGGAAAGCGTACCTGCATCGCTTTTCCCCCCTTGCACCACATCCAGGGTCGAGAGCATGACACCGGGGGCAGCCACAGACTTATCCCCCCCTCCACTCGCAAGGGACACAATTCTTTTCGGCTTTACTATTTGAACTTTAAACGGGGATGGCAGCGTTTGTTTTCCTTTCACTGCTGCCAACTGAGGCTGTCCACCGGCTCCAAGGACTGACTCTTCCACCCCTTTAACAGCTTGTGTCTGCTTTTCCCCGCCAGCCGCTCTGCCGGGGGTCGCCGCCTGCGCTGGAAGCATACGTGCCTTCAAACTCTTCGTGGAGCTTTTCAGGGGCATGGCAGACCGGAACCGCAAAGATACTCGTAGGAAGCCCAGACAATACGGAAGGAATCCAATCCAGGCTACTGCACCGGGTAAGTCACGTAGCTGATTTACACGCCAAAGCATCCTAACTTTCACAGTAGTAGGTGACTTTTCCTACTGCTTCCATCGTCTCGTTTCGCCTCATCCACACGCCTGTAGAGGGGTCATCCAGGAGGGAGAGAGAGCCAAACGCCAGCTCACACAGCCGAGTGACCGGCCGCCATCTTTGCCTCTGACCATTCATCTGCATATGCTAACGTTTTTACATTAACCTCTTTAATTGTAATACCAGTAATATCATTACATTTTCTAATTGAAACAAGCAAAGGTTCAATTACAAGAAGGAATAGGAGTGGGGAAAGGGGGCAACCCTGTCTGGTACCTCTGAAAAGAGAAAATTGGTTAGAAGTTTGGCCATTAATAAATAAACGAGCTGTAGGATTAGAATAAAGAGCAAATATCATACGAATAAATATGTCACCAAATTTAAATGCAACCACAGTACGAAATAAAAACTGCCAATGGACTTTATCAAAGGCTTTTTCAGCATATAATGCTAATACTCCTACTGGTAAAGATAATTTGGACCCTTGTTCTATAACATGCAATAATGTTCTAGTGTTATTGGCGGAGTATCTATTCCGCATAAATCCCGATTGATCTGAATGAATGATAGAATCTAACACAGAGGTTAACCTAGTTGCAAGTATTTTAGCATAGAGCTTACAATCTTGATTTAATAAGGAAATAGGACGGTAATTTGAAACCAGTGCAGGGTCTTTATTAGGTTTAGGTAATACAACAATTAACGCTTCAGTAAAAGAACCTGTAATAGTTCCTGAAGAGCTAAAAAAAAGGTAAATAAGTTAAATAAATGAGGAATAAGTTGTATTTGAAATTCCTTGTAAAATTCTGCTGGAATGCCATCTGGTCCAGGAGATTTTTTTTGTTTAAGAGATTTAATAGCTAACCGAATTTCATCTTCAGTAATGGCCAGATCCAATTTATTTTTAGTTAAAGAAGAAATTTTGGGTAATCCACATGTAGATAAAAAGGAATCAATTAGAGAAGAATCGTCAAAATTAGGTTTATATAAAGTAGTGTAGTAATTTAAAAATTCATTAACAATATCATTTTGCAATATGGCAATTTTCCCATTGGGACCATGAATCGAATTTATTTGGGATTTATCTTTTTTAATACGTAGATAATTAGCTAAAAGCCTTCCGGCTCTATTAGCATTAAAACAAAATTTGGCTTTAGATTTGGAAAGTTGAATACCAGCTCTTCTGCTAACAATGGAATTAAATTCATATCTAAGTTTTTGTAATTTTAACCTATATTGGGGGTCATTAGAGGTAATAAATAGCCTTTCAAATTTTGCAATTTGGTTTTCCAATTCTTTAATTCTTAGATTAAAAATGTTCTTTTCATGTGCCATGAGAGAAATAGAGGCACCTCTAATATAAGCTTTAAAAGCGTCCCATCTATTCACCATGGATGTAGAACCTTTTGGATTAAGATAAAAATAATCTTGAATAGCATCAAATATTTTCAATTTATTTTGTTCATTAAGAACAATTTCAGTATTCATTCTCCATCTGGATTGTGATTTAAAATTTGCGTTAAATTGTAAAACAAAAGAAATTAAAGCATGATCTGATATGTCAATATTACCAATGGTAGGAGTAATTGCAGGATTAATTAATTGTCTAGAAATTAGTAAATCAAGTCTCGAATGTGAACTATGTGGATGAGAGAAAAAGGTAAACATTTTTTCCGTAGGAAAATGCAATCCCCAAATCAATTAATTTTGTAGTTTTAAGGAAAGATTTAAAAGTAAAAAAAGCTTTTGGAGGACGAAATTTAGTGAGAGATATTCTATCCAATAAAGGATCAAATATAAGGTTAAAGTCTCCTCCTATTATAAGAGGAACGTTACCTAACTTGAGAACTTCTGTAGTTAAATTAGACCAAAACATAGGATCATCAGCAGTTGGACCATAAATATTAATTAAAAACATAACTGAATCAAAATGTTTAATTTTAACTATGACAAATCTACCTTCTAAATCTGATGATTTACTTAAGATTTGACAATGTAATCGTTTAGAAAAAAGAATAGCAACACCATTTTTCTGACCTTTAGCAGGAGAAGAGACAATAGTATCAACCCACTTTTTTTTCATATAGTCTAATATTTTATCTTCAACATGTGTTTCCTGAATAAAACAAATATCTGCCTTACAACTTCTTAAATAGTCCAAAATCTTTGTACGCTTTACCGGATGTCTTAAACCCTTGACATTTAAAGAAGTTATTTTAATATTATGAACATTAGCCATAATAGAATAGATAGGAAAAAGAAATATTTAAGAAGAGAAAAGGTCGAAGAAAAGTAGAGAAAATAGTAGTTCTAAAACAGTATGACAGGAAAAGAAAAAAGACAAACCAACATAAAAAAGACAGCCACAAATAAACATTAATAACAGATCTGAAACGCACACGCGCTTTACAAGCATGACCGACCCGTTGGAGCCCAAAGTGAAAAGGACTGTAAAATTAGTCAAAAATACATATTAAAACCGTATTCAAGTAGCAGAATCATTCGTATCCATAGAATGCTGTGAATGTTGATCCAGGAATATTTTAAAACTTCTGGACGTTGGAAGGACTTAGAAAAATTATCTTTCCAGATGAGCATTGTTGAAGGATCAAATAGGCCATATTTGAATCCAAGACTTCTGAGTTGAGGACGCATGTCAGTAAATTCTTTACGAATGCTAACAGTCTCCTTGGCAAAGTCTTGGTGAATAAAGATTTTATTGCCATTAACCATTAAGGATGGAATTTCTCGTGCTGCTTTCCTTATCAAGACCAAATGGTGATGACGTAGGACCTTAAAAATCATTTGTCTCGGCTTAGTATGATGAGGATTGCGATGGGATGGAATCCTATGCGCCTTATCAATTTCAAATTTCTCTGAAAATTTTATGTTTAAAAGACCAGGAATCAAATTCTCCAGATATAGCCTGCAATTAGGACCTTCAACATCCTCTGATAAATTAAAAATACGCAGGTTGTATTGCCTGTTGCGATTTTCCATATCCAGAAGATGGGCAAACATAGGAGACATTTTTGCCACAAGGGGTGCAAAGGCGTCGATTTTAACTTTGTTATCCTGTATTTTAATGGAGTTATCAGAAACTTTCATTGACATGCTGGACATATCTTTACGTAAGTTTTTAATCTCTGATGCAATGGTGTCTGTGTTAGCTCGCAGCGCATGAATTTCATCCAGAATTAATGCCAAAGAAGGCTCACTAGACTCCACCAGTTTAGATTTTATAGGAGGAGGAGAAACCTGTTGCTTCCTCTTATTAGAGTTTTGCGCATTTTTATTCTCCATTTTCACACTAGAAAAAATGCCAGGAGTAAATAAGTATAGAGAGATAAAATGAATGCAGTAAAAATGCAGCAAGGAAAAGCTGGTGCAGCAGCTAAAGCTGACTGTGGGAGTGGTTAGGCCAAAACCAGGCCTTTTCCTGAATATATGCTCCGCCCCCCTGAGAGGAAATCTGGGCAGTACCTCAAGCAGAGCTCCCAGCAGAAGCAGGAGGACGAAAAAACACCACCACCGACGTTTAAATTCCAAGAACAAGCACCACAGCAGTAAACCAAGCTTCACAGGACTGCCAAGGTAATTTTCAACAGATTCCGACTGTAATTACGTTGTTTCGTCGGTAAAAACGGGCTCCTCGTCACGGAGCTCACCGGGAGGCGGCCATCTTGTTTTCGCGCGCTCTCGCGAATCTCTTACCAGATACTTTCTATCCAACATAATCTTGAGAACAATATAGGGCCACCGCAACCACATTTTACTACTGCTGATCGAGGTTCTATCTCATTCCAAGTTTTTCATTTATCATTAACTAGAAAATCGCCTAGCTTCACAAAGCCATTGGCCTTCCATCTGCTAGTGATCGCAAAGTCCATAGTACCTCCACGATCCCATTCGACTTGATCTAAATAGGTTTCTAAATTCACATAGGGGATATCATAAATTCCCCAAAAATATGCATTTTCTTTTAAAAACCCATTGTAGTTTTCATCTCACTTTTTTGGGTGATTTGGTTAACCTTAGAGGGTCTCGGGTTTGATTTTCTTTAGTCATCATGTCTATCAACTAGTTCTGCAAATGGCTACGCAAAATACAGTTTTTCCGGAACATAAAAGCACATTGTGCAAATTTAGTAAAACAATATGATTTAAAGCGTGAAAGAGCCAAACCTCCTTCCTCCGTACTCCTATATAACCACAAGAGCAAATGCCTTTTCTGCGTCCAGCAAAAATATTGCCACCAGAACCTGCTTCTAAGCAAACCTATTCAAAGCTTCAATAAGATAATTAGTATCAGTACAAAGTTGCCGACCTGCTATAAAACCATTCTGGTACGTGTGAATCAGTTTAGGTGCTTATTTATTGAACCCATTTGGATGCAACTTCATTTATAATTTTAAAAAGTCCTTTTTAAGAAAGCAAACAACATTCCCCGAGTTTAATGACAAAAGGGGCGCTCCGCCTTTAAAATAAAATTGGCGATGTTCAGCAAATAAGGATTTGAAAATTCTTTGAATACTTCATAAAATTCAGAAGGAAACCCACCTGGACCATAAACTTTGCCTCAGGATAAGTCTTTCACCACTTACTCCAAATCTTGCATGGAGATGGTCTAGACATAGATCTCTGATCTATCTGACAGTGCTGGGATCGGGATATGATCTAAAAAAGATCCAATGCCAATCTATCCACACTTCGGAAGATACTAAATATACTTTTAAAATGTTCTAAAAACATTGCGTTGGTTTCCTCCTCAGAGGTGCAACGTGACCTTGCTCTAGGACACTGGAAAAAACTGAAAAACAACAAATGATAAAAATACTTTTTTGTAAATTGTTCTACGTGAAATAGTATTTCTTTTGTGTGTGATTCACATGAGGCTCTATAAGAAACTGTTAATATGGATGCCAATCTTGGATCAGTTTGATTTCTGATCCCTTAGGTTGCGTTGTGCAGCGCCATATTGATCTATAAATCTTTTTTCCTAACTACTGTTACATGATATCTGGTGTATGCACATACAAACATATAGAACCCTGAAATATTGGACTTCAAATTATGTGACCACAAGTATCCAACGTAGTTCCGTGAGGGCCAGATCCATGACGGGTTATGAGCACACCAGTACAGAGTGAATCTGCATTCATAAAAATTACTTGGTTATATGCTCAGTTGTTATCCTGAATCTTTGGCAGGAGTCTGATTTCTCTGGTCCTTCACTGGATACCCCTGGCCTAGACTAACACCCTTACTGTCCTATTGACATATTTATATTCACTAAAATGGAGTTCTAAGTGCACCTTTTTAAGTAAACATGCAGGTCATGGACATGCGCCACAAAGAGAAGTGCCCCTTAAATGTATGTACAAGTTTTGGAGAAAAGTTGTGGAACAGGAGTTCACAGGAACCGCAGCAGTCGAGGGGGTTAATGTGAGCAAAGAAATGTAACTGCATCTTCCCACTGTGGAGAGGAGACACCTGATGGGTTGGGCGAACTAGAAGCCAGGAGACAAGCTCACATTACAGTTGTGTAGGTGGAAGGAGCAGGTGATTTAGCCATAAAGTTGATTGGAAAAACAATGGTGCCCCAGAAGTCCCACTCACCTAAAGGGTCTGCTTTCAGAATTATTGTTGGTAATGAGACAAAATCTTTAAAGTCCAGGTGATAGGACTTCGTGGGATTTGTTACCTGCTTACATAGATGTTCTCAGTGGTAATATCCCACAGAACACTGGTAGCTACCGATAAAGCAGGGTAAGGAATGTTGAGTGGTTGATCTGATCGATGACCAGTTTGGTGTGTGTTCAAGGTCCTTAGCTTTAGCCTTCTGCTACCTCCTTGTCTGCGGTTACCAGTCATGGCATAAGCTTCACTAAACTTCTAAACTGCAACCCGGGGAACCCCATTAATATAGCAATGTTCCTTGAAAGGCATTCCAACAAGCACAAACACCCTGCCTACCAGAACTACTTCCCAGATTCGAAACCTTGCTTTAAGAATAATTTCCAAGCAAGTGTCTAATGCACATAGACACAGTCCAGAGGAGTCCTGCATAATGCAGGAGAAGCAGTGGATGTGCAAGTGGGAGGAGGCGTACCTTTCACCCATCATTATGGAAGTATAAACGTGCGATTAACAATTTTAGCTTTGCTTGGATGAATGAGGGGGAGAAGAGGAAACTGGGTCATCAAGGATGGGAGAGACCGTGAATAATGAATTTTGAGCTCCTAATTACGTAGGGCCATATGTACAGATTTTATGGATAGTATTTTCCTAATTGCGATTCTCTGCGAATTGCATTTAGGAAATCGCTATCCCTAATGTATGAAACTGAGTTTCATTTAGTGATTCCTAGTGGGTCGCAAATCGTCCTACCTCATGCAGTTAATGAGGTAGGTCGCAGTTTGCGACCCATTGGGAATAGCAGCCATCACTGGGATGGTGACCTGCTGGGGTCAGCAGACCACCATGTGGCATTTTTTTTTTTTTTTTAAATGCAGCCCATTTTCCTTAAAGGAAAACGGGATGTGTTTAAAAAGAAAAAATTAAACTTTGAAGTTTCCTTTTTTAAGAGCAGGCAGTGGTCCTTAGGACCATCGCCTGCTTTTCAAAAATATTTTTTTCTATTTACTCAAAGGGGAACGGGTCCCTGGGGACCCTTTCCTATTTGCGAATGGTTACCACCTCCTTCATGGAGTCACTAAAATACGATTTTTTTTGCAGCCATAATACCATCACAAAACATTCATACATCCCATTCAGATTCGGTATTTGGAAAGGACGCTCTAAACTCTCCCCTTCCAAATACCGAATCTCAAACCCAAATTTCAATTGGGTAACATGTTACCAAATCGCAATTTGTGTTTTGTACATATGTAAAAGTATTCTTGCGGTCAGAAATGGCCATATCAGGCCGTTTCCAACTGCACAAATGCTTTGTACATATGGCCCATTGTTCCTGAGCAGTGTCCCCACAGCTAAGTCTGACCCAAAAGGACAGCAGCGTAAGGGCTTGTAAGTTAATCACGATGCCAGATTACACCTCCTCCTTCCTTGCCTACATGCCCTGCTCAATATCCAGAATATCCACAGTTTCAGGATTATCGGCACCATGAGCAAAAAATGCATGATTGCATTAACCACTGTGCCTGCTGATGCAGAATGCCATATATGCAACCCCTTTAAGGCTGTCTTAAGTCCGCTTATGGATGTGCTGGCCTGCTCATCTCAGTTCTGAAATGGAAACTCGTAGCTCGAGGAGCACTATCTGTGGGAGGAGCTGGAAGAGGATTGGAAAAGAGATTTAAGAAGTAGTTGTTTAAGTTCTATTTTGAATGGTCTACGAGTGGGTTTAGTACATTGGCAGATGGGATAGAGTTCTAAACTCTCGTTGCATAGACTGTGAAGAGCTGAGTCAAAGTGTGTGGTTGTCTTTAAATTGAATACTGGGGTTAAAAGGAGCATAGTGTTGGGGGTGTGTGGCTTGCACACTTGTGTTTTGGCCACCTAATTCGTGGAGTCTGTGCTCGACTCTTCTATATCACGAGCCCATCATGGCCCAGCTGGATAAAGGAGTAGGATTCTGGGAGCGGAAAGTATGGGTGTTCTAGTGGCGTTCCCACGACACACCAGCTCATTTCTGAGCTGATGTTTCTGCTGGTTTCGCTTTGCTGCCGTACACCAGTCCGGCAGACCCAAGATGGCTGCTGCCATCCGCACCACTGGTGCTATTTATTATGTGCAGAGCAACGCTTTCGTGTAACCGACTAGGGAGGCACTGGGGGCTTGAAGGGCGAACGCTGGTCCCTTGAAGAGAGCACGGGCACCACACTGCCAGAACATGGAGTGCCTTACAGCAGTGCAGACGGTCAACTGTTCTAATTGCGCTACCACGATATTTGCCGGCGCTCGGCTCCTTGGCCCACGGTGCATTTTGAAGCAATCTAGAGGCTATGGAAACATTCTTGGCCTACCAACCCATTCACAGAGGCATCCCAGTGCTACTAACAAACTTCTGACTGCTTTCTCACAACACCAGTAAGTGGCTAGATTTCATATGTAACCGCAATTGCTGCTTTTAAGGGTCTCGAAGGTTCCCAATAATTCCCGGATACCACTAGATCACTATTACATTGAGACCGACCTACCTTTGTACAAACTTCCATCACTCACCTCAGTCCTGTGCATTCAGCGCGCTTCCTGCAGACCTACGCTACTTACAGTTTAACACTGTGCTGGACAGTACGACATCCTGCAATGGCTGACCATAGAGGCAAAGAGACCAAAGATCACAAGGAATCTAAGGACACCAAAGCCACTCTGAAACACACCAAGGTGGACCTGCCGCTACCGGATTCAAAAGTTAAACGCAAAACGGACGTGACCTCGAGGATGGACCTAATTTAGCAGTGACTGGGTGCGCTTCATGATTTAGCACAAGAGATCAAAGCCAACACTAATGACATCATGACTTACAAGCTCTCCGTAATGACTTTAAGGGGCTTGCCAGCAGACTCTCGGAAGCGGAATCCAAAATTAACACGTTAGGACAAAAACGAATGGATATAACATCACAAAAGGTGAGGGTGATGGCGAGAGACCTGTCAGAGCTTGAGGATCATAACCGTCGGGGCAACTTGTGCATTTGTGGCCTTCCTGAGAATGCAGAGTGTGAGGCGAATTCCTGTGCTGAATTTATAGAATCTTCGATACTATGTATAATCTGGCTCACTTTTGAAAAAGACTTCCAAATAGAAAGAGCACACAGGATCCCACCAGGCAAGCCAGTGACCAACTATGCCAACCCTTCAGCGCCCCCGAGAAAAATGATCTTTAGACCACTGCGTTACCACCATACTGAAGCAATCCTATCTCGTATGAGGAAAATCCAGCACATACAGTGGGATGGTACTAAGATAACAATTGCACAGGTTTACTCTAACGAAACAGTATCTACCAGGAAAGGTTTCCTGGTACTCCATCAACCACTGAGAGACCTCTCCATTCCCTTCTTTGCTGGTCTAGCCAAGTACCACTTTGAGTTTAAAGGAAAACCGATCTTTACAGACCCCTCAGATCTGCAGTCTTTCCTACCTGCTTCTACCCAGTGGGATATGGTATCCTGAGGATATGTACTCCTGATTATGTTGGAAAGACCCTTCTACTTTCTACAGTTGGGTTGGCAATAGCTTTTTCTACATGTTTGGTGCAGACGTTGACTAAGTGCCCATAATATGTACTCAGGAAACCTTTATTTCACATTATACCTGTTTTTAAAGTTTTTACATTTGTTCCTACTACTGACAAACACAGGTTGGACTTAGTTGATACTGGGTTGAGACTTGTTTGAGATTTGGTTGAGTCTTGCCAGAATCTCTGGTCGCCTACTGCATACTTTGTAATAGCCCCGTTCCATTATGCTATGGTCTATACTACCTTACACGCCATTATGATAAATATATCAGATAGGGATATATGAATATAATTTCCCGTAAATAGTTATTGGAGGGGCTGGCTCCTTAGGACATGTGTTATTTATGTGCTTTATATGCTTTATGCTTGCATGTCTCTGGGATACACATGTTCTACTGCCTTACCGGATCGGGATGGGACCGATGGTGTCTGGTCTCCTTTGTACATGAAAGGATACGAATGTTGCGTAGAGTGTACACATACCAACCTGATTTGTTTCTTTCTACTCCTCACATCAACTCCGCTATACAGTCAACATAATGACCACACCAATTAAAATTCTTTCACTAAACACTAAGGGCATGAATCGCCCCGTCAAACGTAAAATAATTACTGTAATAGGCTAAAGGGGTTTATTATATTATTACAGGAAACACACCTTGAATCCATTAGGGATGCTACATTTTATTGCTCATGAGTAGCAGAGACTGTACTTTCCCCAGCAATACATAAGAAAAATGGGTTCTTACTATATCTAGGAAATCTTAAATCACTGTACTATCTCAATCACGCAACCATTAAGGTAGATGGCTTATAATCAGAGCTAAGAAAAAGACAGGGAATTCTTTATTGTGATCATTTATGCCCGAATGACAATTCGGTGGAATTCTGGAAAGATCTTGACAAACAACTATCAGAACTACCTGATAACTTAGAAGTGATTCTGGGTGGTGACTTCAACC
This sequence comes from Calotriton arnoldi, assembly GCA_963921515.1. NCBI lineage: Eukaryota > Metazoa > Chordata > Amphibia > Caudata > Salamandridae > Calotriton > Calotriton arnoldi. Next base: position 726,647 of record CAWUFW010005196.1, on the reverse strand, counting down.
TACCAATGGATGGGACCCTAAACAGAATATCGACCTGTAAATTCCTGGGTAGCAGATCAAACAACCAAATTAAATCATGCTGCGAGAACAACAATCTGGTAGATGTATGGAGGTTATACAATCAGTCAGGCAGCGACTATAGACTTTACTCTCCACAACACCATTCCTTCTCCAGGATTGAATATGTACAGTCAGTAAACTATTCTTTATGTCCCTCGACCCCAAAATGGAACCAATACTAATTTTGGACCATGCTTGTGTGTGTCTCTAGACCTTGATTTAAGCGATTTCCCCCTCTTCATCCCACCCCCTACACAATGGCGCCTCAGAAATTATCTCCTTGAAGATGACGGCACTAAGGAAAAAATTGCTGTAGCGATTGGCCTGTTCCTGAGCGAAAACGCTAATGAGGCTACCTCTGGCATTACTAGATGGGACGAGCTAAAAGCTACCTACCTTCAGAGGGGTACTGATAAACCTAATATCTATTTTTAAAAAAAGGCCTTATCCAAATAATTAACAACCCTAAAATTTGAAATAAAGATATTAAACGATAAAATCAGACATTCCAGTGGGTCGACATACCTAATGAACTTACGTAATTCACAGTACGAGTATAACAGGATACTGAGCAAAAGAGCCTAGGAGTGGGTAGAGATCTCTGTAACTGGGAATATGTTTACTAGAAACGGAGCTGAAAAAACACACGCAAACTACTTGAAATATACTAAGAATAGGGCCCTTATATCTGCTATTAAGAATGCCTCCGGAAATGTTGTCACATTGACCAAGGGCAATCTGGATGCTTTTCAAGCCTTCTACTTCAACCTTTATAACTCTAACAAACCAGTTCCCCATAATATGTGCACTGAATACTTAAACTTGTGTGTTTTCCCATACGTATCCCAAGAAGAACGATTTTGTTAATGCTCCCATAGAGGGTGAGGAGGTTTTGAAAGCCATCCACGGCCTTAGATCGGGGAGGGCCCAGGACCCAACAGATACTAGAGTGAATTCTATAACATGTTTGCAGGGCTGGTAACTGATCCCTTATGGGTGGTCTTCCGTCAATACCCTGACTCTGGGTACACTTCAGGCTCTGCAACTGAGGCCACAATAGTGGTCATCCCGAAGGAGATGGAGGACCACTAGGATGTTAAGAACCTTAGACCTATATCAATAATCAACTTTGATTGCAAAGTATATGCCATAATCATCTCGCACAGATTAGGCTGTTGTACTAAAACTTATCGCACCCTCTCAGACTGATTTCTTAGAAGGTAGACTCTCTGCCCACAACAGTAGACTATTCTGCCATGCACTTGATAAGGCGAACCACATTGGGTACCAACAGCCACACTGACTTTCGATGCGGAAAAGGCCTTTGATAATATCTCTTGGACCTTTCTACACGCAACATTGCCCAAATATCCTCTATTGGGGAGGATTTTATTTGCGTGGTTATGGCACTTTACTCAAATCCGAAAGCGAAAGTCTGGGTTAATGACCCCCTCTCCCAGCCTTTTTCATTGTCCCAAGGCACTCAGCAGGGCTGCCCTCTCTCTCTCCAGAGCCGCTGCTTTTGACACTCAGATGCAATCGTAACATCAAGGGTATCCCCTTTAGTTCTGGTAGGCAGTTAGTAGCTGCCTACGCCGATGATGTTCTATTATTTACTGAAGATGCTGATCAGGCCATTCCCCACTCATGCACGAGTTAGAGAGATACTCTTCGGTCTCAGGATATTCCCATAACAGAAACAAGACGGGGTTTTCCCACTGAATGTCAACTGTACTGCATCGGTAATTGGCATTCGGGCTTTAAGTGGCAACCAGATGTCCGCAAGTATCTGGTTTAGTAAAGATCTGAATACCGCCCTGGCAATTAATGAAAATAAAATGCTGTCCAAAATTGAAGTTTTATTGAATGCATGGTTTCCCAAACATATTGCTTGATGGGGTCAGATGGAAACGACCAAACTGATGATAGCCCCATAGGTTAACTTTATTTCGATTACGTTACCAACGTCTCTCTCATCCTCCTCCTTTAAAACCGTGGACAAACACATCTCTGAGTTCCTATGGAAAAGTAAGAGGGCAAGATTTCCTAAAGTATTCTGAAAATGAATAAGACCAAAATGAAAATTCTGAAAATGAATAAGACTCGTAACAACTTTCCGAGATACCAGCAGGCTTTTTTGGCCTCACAAGGCTCCTGGTGGTGCAGGACACAGGATGAAGGTGCTACACCATGGTTACAGATTGAGACCCGATTAATATACCATTTGGCCCTTAGCTCTACCCTCTCTATATGTCATGTTGCAAACTACCATTGGATTAATCTGAGCCCATAATCTTAGATACAACATCTGCCTTATTACTGATACAAAAACTATTGGGTAAGAGAATGTCCACTCGGTGCAAGCCTCCTTATGACACAACCATAAGATTAAGATGGATGGGAAAATGATATACTGGCAGCTATGGGCAAACGGGGGCATAAACACTGTAGGGGTTCTAGGAAAACATCTCAACCCCATACCTTTCTTTGTTCTGCACACAAAATGGGTTCCCTACATGGAATTCGAATTATTTTAAATTAGAGTATCAATGGAAAAGTGTCCCATCCCCACACCCCTGACCTCCCTGGATTGCTTGGTCACTTTAGAAAGATGGGACACGTCATGTATTTACAAATTGCTCTAGCCCACCAAAAATTTCCTACTGAGAGGTCTAAAAAATAATTGGTCCACATCCATTCAATCTACACGTTACCTCCGTTAGAGGCAACATGGAGAAAAATATGGCACTCCCCTTTTGTGGCAAAAATTACCCCGGCCTCCGCATATTCCAGGATTTGGTCCATACATAATAGACACCTTCCAGGCTTTCTAATTTAGGCCTGTCCAAGACAGATATTTGCTGGATGTGAGGGGAGGGTGTGGGCTCCCTGAAACACATGTTCTTTACTTGTAAATGATTTAACCTCTGTGGGGCAGAATACAATTCATGATTCAAGCTATCTTTAAAAAAACTGTTCGAGATTGGCTTCTTGACAGTTGCCTTTCGAGTCTCCGCAAATACATCCCCACTGTCTCTCCCTGAGCAGGACTTGCTACTATTAGACCTACGGCTAGCGATGAGTGTCAAGATGATCTTAATTGAGTGGAAATCAACGTCCATGATTTTCAAAAAGTGGTGGAACATGTTATACTCCATTAGAAGTGCAGGCAATATAATGTACAAGAGACTATACACGGCATCCACTGCAAGACACTAATGGGACTCTTTTGATATATATTTGCAGAAATCCAAACCACCAGAGGTGACACTTTGTCATGTGGGTCGCACAGGCTCTTATTGTGGATGATCGAAACTGTTGGTACTGTCCGGCTAGAGGTTTTTTGAGGGCCTGCCAACATTGCACAATATATTCTCTGCTTCTTTCTCCTCTTTTCTCTCCGCCCCCTCATCCCCCCCATAGACCGTCCTTGTTAGTTTGTTGCTTTTTTTCTGTTGGTTTTATTGGAGTTTTCTTTCTGTGTTTTTTTTCCCCTCCTCTTGCTTTTGGTATTGTGCATTTCCGCTTGGGATACCAGATTAGTCGACCTCTCGTGGAAGATCTTGTTTATCTCAGGATGTGGGCGCTAATATGCTGCTCCACAATAATCTCAAATTACTGCATCCTTAGGCCAAGATTTTGTCTAATATGTGGATTTTATACCACAAGATTACTGTGATGTATTCCACGTCGGTAGTGTACTGTGCATGTCTTTGTTCTGTTAGAAAACTCCATAAAATTAGTTGAAATAAAGGAGCATATTGTCTGAGGGGTAGAGTTGTAGTGATCCCCCGCTTTAGATTTTCAGCTTCCTGCACAAATATGAATATACATGCTAATATGAAAACTATTCCACTCGGATCACGCCAACTAAGTAGACCTGCCTCAATAAGACAATTTAAGTGTAAAATTTGTCATGTCATCTAAGTGATTGGTCTCTGAGCGTGCCCGTGCCACCGCATGGAAGGATGCCTTGAGAAGAGAGAGATGGAATGGCCGAGAGGATGGTGATTCTGTAGTCTAATCTGGACAGACCCAGTGTGTGGACGATTTATTTTTTAAGTAAAACAAAAAAAGGTTTGATTCCCTGAATGAGGCCGAGTTAGTGATTGGCACATCTTGCCATTTTATTGATCTGTTTTGGGAAAGTTAATGTGATAATTCAAGATTGAATGGCAGTGACTTACAGGTGTCAGAAATGGTCCTGGTGAAATTAAAGATATTGGTGGAATCAAGCTATATCTGAATGGGGGCACATGAGGAACGAGGTTAGCTGATCAAGAAGTCCTTTTTTCTATGCTTGAATTTAAGGTGGAGGGCAGTCATCCAGGTTTGTTTGATATCAAGATTTGAAGCTAGTAGAGAGATGTCACTGGGGAATGAAATCTTCAGAATAAGTTGGGCATTGTGCGCATACAGGTGATAAGATATGGCAGACTCTTTAATGATGCCCTCTAGAGGGTCAAAGTAGACATTGATTAGTGTAATGACTAAAATAGATCTTTGGAGGCACTTTTGAGGGACCAGAAATTGGTTAAAGAGAGAAATGCCCATTTTGACCAGTTGAGATTGGTTGGCTCCATAGGATTTAAACTAGTTCAATACCTTTCCTTCAATACCCGTATAATCATTAGGAGTTTGAATGAGAGTATCACGGTTGATGGCATTGAATGCTGCTGAAAAGTGAAGTAGTATCAGCAAGCGAGTCCTCATTGTCCAAGATGCAAAAAGCATCGGTGATTTGTAAAAAGGCTGTTTCAGCACTAAAACCATCTCTGAAACAAGCCTCCATGTGTCACGAATATTGTCATTGACAACTTAATGGTGTCAGCAGTTATCACAGATTGAAGAATCTTGGCACAGAACCGAGGACTTGAGACTGAACACAAGTTATTGAGGGCTGGATTAGCAGTCAGTTTAGTCAAAAGGGGGGACCGATATCCAAGTTAAGTGGAAACCCTCCCTTTGAGAGTGAGAGATTGATAAGATTGGCCCATTGTGGCACAAGGTAAGTTTACATCACTTTGGCTATCTTAGCTGGTACGAGTTGGCAAAATGGTTTGAGAGTTTGAATTTACAGACGAGACAAGGGACCAATTATTACTGTACTTCTGAAATGTCTTCAGTTTTTTTGTTTTGTGTTTTTTTTTATTTGTTTTTTAAATATGCGTTTGACAAAGAAAAAGTGACAGAGGAGACAAAACAGAGTGTAGCAACCCCCTCCCCCCCCCACCCTCCCTAGAGCTGAGAAAATACAGCGGGTGCCTATTCAAAAAAGCCAATAATACTACATAACATTTGAACCTAGATAACACAGTCCAGAATATCAGCGTAAAGTGCATAATGCAAAGACAAACAGTTATAGATAAAAATGAAGCTGCAGCGAATAAAGTGACCAGTGCAAAAGTACATCATTGAATAATAAAGAGCCAGCAGTAGTTAATACACAAGATTAAATGGGCATAATTCTTCTAAAAGATAAAGTGACCAGTGCAAGCAGTTCGTCCTAAGATATGCCGAGTCATTTTGTGCAAATTTGCAGGCGAGTAGTGCCCATGAATATGTGGGCGTAATACCCCAGGAGGTAAAGTGGCCAGTGCAACAATCCATAACGATATACTACTGAGGAGGATTTTTGTGCAAAAACAACAAATAGTAAATACACCAACGTGGCTAATCAACCAAGGAAGCTCTAAAAAGAAAAGGATTGGTTAAATTTTAATAGTTTAAAAAAAAGTGCAAGGCTTAAGCACTTGCCAAGCTTTCTTCCGAGTTTGCTTGATTAAGCCAGCGAGGAAGAGGCTCCCCCAAATAGCTACACCTTTCTTCTTGGCCCGGATACCCTTTTTAGAATAGATTGCCTTTTCAAGGGTAAATATTGAGTAAAACTGGGCCAGCCAGTGCGAAAATAATGGAGGATTGGGATCTATCCAGGCTGACGCTATGCATAACCTGTAGACTGCCATAGCAACAAAGATTAAGGCCCCCCCGTTCTGTCTGTCAAGCGAATCTTGAATCCCTAACAGAATGGCAGTGGGGGTTAAAAGTATGTTTCGGGATAAGACCCGTCCAAGAAAAGCTTGTATCTTGATTAGGAGGGGCCCAAGCTCCACACAGGTAGCAAACATGTGGACTGAGTCAGCACTGAATTCGGCACAACGCGGGCAGTTTGTACCTATTCCCGTCCCCCACTTCGCGATCCTGCTCGGTGTAAAATATTTTTAAAAAGCAAGTTTTATAAAACTGTGCCTGTAGACTGGCAGATAATAGATCGTTTTGGGCGGATTTAAGTGCGAGGCGAAAAACATTATTAGTTATGTTCAATTTTTGCTGCCACTTATTTGAAACTTTAGTCAGGTCATCGGGCAATAGACTATTAAAAAATTCATAAATTATGCCAATTCAGGGGGGGGGGGCTAGATGCGCATTGTTTCTCAATTAGTTCATAACTAGTGAAGCCAGCAGGCCCCCCTGTCTTATGTAAAAAAATAAAAAAAAGTCCTAATTCCAAGATATTTAAAAGGGTCCCTGTTGCTCAAGCTGAAGTGGGATTGAAGTTCCTCAAAGGGCAAGACCCCTTCAGCCGAACAGAGGTCACCTAACTTGTTTACCCCTAAATCTGCCCAATTTTGAAAATATGATGTTCCAAAAATATCCGGTAAATTAGGATTATTCTTTGTAGGAGTGTAGTAGTTCAGTCTGCCGATTTCCTAGATTTTTTCATACGGCAGAGAACCTTAAAAGCTCTCAAAAGGGTCTTGAATTTTACCCTCCTATAATATCCAAAATCAAGCTGTCACCACAGGCACCCCCAGGCGTCGGGGCCAAGTAGAAGTTCAAAAGGTGTGGGAAGTCCTGAAGCGGGAGCTGAAGGCGAATCTTGCATCAAAATTGGGCACAATTGTAAAACAGTAGCCCAATAGTATAATCTTAGGTTGGGTAATGCCCAACCCCCTCTTTCCCGAGGAAGAGACAAGAATTTATATGCCCTCCTCGGTTGGGGAAAATGCCCACACAAACAGAGAACAACCGATCGAATCTTAAAAACGTTGCGTTGGTAAACTCCAAAGGTATAGCTCGAAAGAAATACAATATTTTAGGAAAAAAAATAATCTTGATCACATTGCATCGGCCCACAATAGACGAGTGTAGATTATTGAGGCGATTCGGGGCTTTCTTAGTCTCTAACACGAGAGGGTCCATGTTTTGGCCAACAATCGAATCGGTATCAGCCAGAATCTCTACACCCAAATATTTAGCTTTGTCGACTACTCTTTTCTCTGTCCAAGTGATCTTTTTATTTATTATAATTTGGGTTTTCCCTTTATTCAGTGCGTACCCCGATACAGCCCTAAATAGCTGGGCCTCTAACTCTATTGCAGGGATAACTTTCTTCGGATCAGAAGTTACCAGGGCTAAATCATCAGCATAGGCTTGATTTTAGTTTCTAGGCCGAATCTACAGATTGCCAGGATAGCCTGACTTTCTTCCAGCTTTTTAATAAACGGATCGATGTACATGGCGAAGAGTAGTGGGGAACAGGGACAGCCCTGTCGAGTCCCACGTGTGATCTTTATTTGCTCCGTCAATGACCCATTAATAGACACCCTAGCAGTGGGGGTAAGATATAACGCCTTGATGGCCTGGATGGCTTTAGGCCCGAAGTTCATTCTCTGCATGACGCACCAGAGAAAATTCCAGGAGACCCGATCGAATGCTTTTTCAGCATCGAGAAGTATTAGTCATCGGGTCCCCTGAAATCTGTGCTGCGTCAAGCAGAGTAATGACCCTTCGAACGTGTTCAGTGGTACTCTTGGTGGGTATAAATCCGTGCTGCCACCTGGAAACAAGGTTTTCGATTTTAACCGAAAGTCGAGAGGCAAATATTTTGGAGTATATCTTTGAATCGCCATTGATGAGGGTGATTGGGCGATACGAACCCATTTCTAATGGTGACTTGTCTTTTTTAGGAAAGACCATAATCTTGGCTGTAGACCATGATTGAGGGGGGGTTGCACCATTAAAAAATTTTGTCACCACAGATTTAAAGATATCCTTGATTTGAAAGAGAAAAACCTTGTAAAATTCAACTGGGATACAGTCGGGGCTGGCCGCCTTACCATCAGGTAAATTAGCCAGAGCCTTGGCAATTTCATCCCAAGTGGGAGGATCCTCAAGATGTTCCCGATCCTCCCTGCCGAGGAGTGATAGCGAGATTGGATCCAGATAGTTATCTATTGCTAGCTGTCTATCTGCCTGAGAACCAGCACCTTCCTCAGAATATAAGCCTTGATAGAACTTACAAAAAGCTGTTCGAATATCACCGCGGTCGCTGGTGGTGACCCCAGAGGAAGTTCTAATGGTAAGTATCTCATTAATGGTGGTCTGTTGCCTGGTTCACATTGCCAGCTGATGGCCAATCTTTTCGCTACACTCATAAGTTTTTTCACGGGCGGCGGCCCACTTAGAAGCAGCTTTCTCAGCCAATATTGAGCATATCTCCGCCTTAGATGCAGCAACAGGAAGTTGTGCTGAATCAATCTCACCCCCAGACTGAACTGTAGCAATAAGGTTTTCTTCAGCTTTAGCCAATTTTAAATGTAATTCTGCCAGCTGAACCTTCTTCTGCTAGTTTTTTCTCAATGAGAATTGTAAGGTTTCTCCCCGGGCGCAAGCTTTTAAAGGATCCCAAACTATCATCACAGGAAAAGAGCCAAGGTTAATATCTAAAACACCCTGAATCCACTGTTTCATATGGCTCTGGTAACCTTTGTCTAGTAAAAGTGCTCTCTCAAAGCTCCAGGGTGAGGCTTCCTTGCGGCTGACCAAACCCCGTATGTTGAAGATTGGGGGATTATGATCTGATAAAACACGGGGGAGAATGTCCATTCCGCTGTTATGGATCAGAGAAGGAGAAACCAGAAAGTAATCTAAGCGTGCAAACTAAAGAATTGGTGAGGTGCCGAATAAAATGTATAGCCTGGCTGGCTTGGTTTCCGGTAAAACCAGGCATCCACAAGCCCGTGTAAATGTAATACATTTCTTATGGCTTGCAACACCTTGGGTTTTCGGCTAGCCAGACCCTGTTGTGAGTTCGTCCCCCAGTTGCAGGGCAAATTGATATTGAGGTCCCCGCATACAATAACTGGGAGGGGCCAGTGTGCTAACTCTCCAGCAACCCAATTGATCACGCCAGGGTCGTCCAAGACACTCCCGTATATGGAACATAAGGTAAAAGAATATGTGGGACTTAGGCGACACTCTGCTAGCGCCCATCTTCCCTGGGGATCAAACTTGGCCCGGATATGTTGAAGTAAGCACTTGTGACGTGCTAAAATGGCAACACCCCTCGTACGTGCCCCCTGCGAGGTTCCCCCAATAAGATTGTAACCCAAATTTTTTAAGAGATATCTGGGAGCCCTCTATGTGTGTCTCCTGGAGGCAGATGATGTCAGCCCCCATCAATCGCAAACCCTGAGCAGCCTTCTGTCTTTTTCGGTTGTCATTCAGCCCACAAATGTTCAAAGAGACAATTTTTAGATGGGTTGTATTCAGCATATCATTTGTTAAGATATTTCAAGATAAAAAATCCCAAAAGAAGAAAAAAAAGGGAACCAACCAAAAAAGAATAAACTGCCCATCAATGTAGATTGAGTGGCCCATTTCAGATCATTATGCATTCTGAGGATTCTTCTGATGGAAACTCGTACATGTGTTAGACAATTGGTACATAAGAAAGACAAATAAAGCTCTTGTAAGCTCAGCCCCTCCACCCCCCCCACCCTCCCCTCGACCTATCCCTACCCCCTCCCCTATCCCCGGAGCCCCCCCTCCCACCATTCCCCCCCCGAATGTGAGCAATCAGGAAAGCCCTGACTGATGGTTGCCTATCATAACACCCCGCCACAAAAGTAAAAAAGCATACACAAAATTTAACAAATCAGGCCAGTTTAAGAAAGAGCCCGAAAAAGGCCGCCTAAAGCCTGCTACCTCAAGGAGAAAGAGAAAGAAAAAAAGGGGAAAACGGAGCAGCCCTTTATCATTTTTTTTTAATTTTTTTTATTTTTTATTTACCAGCTAGCCCCATGCTTGGAGCAAAACCCAAGAGTATTCCTAAGATTTAGCCTGGCCTCATTTCTACCAAACAGGTCGTTAAAGAAATGCCTATCTAAAGCTTGCCCCATTTCTGTCCTGAACTCCTAAGAAGAAAAGAAAATTAGAATAGCAACACGAGGAGAACCCATCCAACACCATATTTAAGGCAATTAATCATAATGTGCCAAGATTGGCATTAACTATGCCCTTTTCTGGCCTTGACTTCGGAGAGAAACTCTTGGGCCTTAATTTCTGAAGTAAAAGTGCGTGGGGAGCCATCCACAATGACCTTCAGCATGGCAGGGTTCATAAGGAAAACTTGTGCTCCTTGTTGCTGGAATGGGGCGATTAATTGACGAAGGCGCCATCTACGCTCCACAGCGGTGTGGCAAAAGTCTGGCTTGGCGAAAAACGACACCCCCTCATAGCTCTTCTGAGAATTCTGCCGAGCTTGGTCAAAGATCATCTGCCTAAGTAAGAAGTTCCCAAAAAACACCAAGAAGGCTCGAGGTTTTACAGCTTCGTTGGCGTTGCCTTGTTGTTTCTTTAGCGCAAAGAGAAAACGGTGGGCCCGTTGGATCTCATGTTCCCATTTCCACTCGGCATGTTCGGGAAAGGCCCCCCTCAGGAGTTTTATAATGTAGCGCTGAGGGTCTTCCCCCTCCACCCCTTCAGGGATCCCAAGTAGGCGGAGGTTATTTCGGCGCTGCCTGTTCTCCTGCTCTTCCAGCTTCCACATGACGTCTGTCATGCGGTCATTTTGGGAGGTACACTGGCTTTTTAGTGAGGTGACTTCAGTTTCAAGGCTTTCGGTACGATCTTCTACCATGGTCACTCTTTCACAAATATCTGAGCACGTTTTATTTAGCTTTCTGAGTCCCCCTTGCAGCTTTTTGGCGGCGCCTTTAGCATGTCGGTTATCCACACGAACTTCATCTTGGAATTGCTTAATTGAAGCCAAGATAGCAGCCAAAGAGGGCTCCTCAGGATGAACTTGTGGGGCACTAGGGTTCCCTGCATCCGCGATCTTGTCAGGTTCATCACTGCAGGGAAAATAAGTTGAGACCCAGAGTAGTCCCATTTTAAGCTGGTTTTTCTTTTCTGACCGCTTTCCTCTTTGTTTGGCCACGGCGGTTTTTGGTCGTTGGATCGTGTCTTTCCCTTTAGCGAAGTTGCTAGAGTTGTCTATAGAAAAATCGCCATCGCTAGATGAAGAAGAACTTTCTTCTGTCAGAGAGTTGGAGCCATCTGAAACAGAAAAAAAATGCTCCCCCCACAGGGTCGGGAGAGACCGGGATCTGAGACCACTGTGTACTAGCGCCTTTCAGATCAGTAGCAGAAAGGCCCCAAACTTCATGATCCCAGGGGTCACCCACAACTGGAGTTAGGCTAGCTCCCACAAAAGTAGTCAAATCTGTCTCCCTAGGGGACGCCGCGACTTCAGTGTTCTTAATATGGCTAGTCGTGTCAACTGCTAGAGACTCTTGCCCTTGGGATACCAATGTAAGCTCTGATCCAGAGTTGCCAGGTAAGTAGTGAATAACAGGCTGTGCTAAATTAGGTTGGTCCTGGATAACCATGGATGCATCTGTTACACCATTGTCTCTGCCGCCGTTAAGACCGTTTGCGGGTTTCGCCCCATTGATGGCTGTTGAGCTGGCCTGCATACCGGCTACGGAGAACAGCTTGGCAACTGAGGGCTGAGAGCTTCCCCCATCCTTAGGGCCCCCCACCCCCCCAGCAGGTTTGTTAGCAGCTTTTTTAAGGCCCCCAGTCTCACGTCTACTTTTAGGCATCGATTCAGCATCAGGGGGTGAGGGCGCTCCAGTAGAAGAACCTGAATTGGGGTTAGGGGGTATTTTACCTTTTGTACCCCTGACTCCGCGGGACGCCATACTCCACTCGTCCTGGAGAGAAGCCGCGGTCAGAGCCATCAAAGCTGTCAGAGTCCACAAGGGGGGGACGTCGGGACCCCAAAAAGAACCGCCAAATAGCGCAATAAAAAAAGTAAACCAACTTGCGCCAACGTCCAAAGGATGAAAATGAAGCAGACTGGACTCTCAGCTTTGGAAAAGAACTCCATGCTTTACAACTCTTACACTCCGTACTTGCTTTCAGAGTTGTCTGTATTCTCGGCGTTCTCAGCGGGAAACGGCAACTCCGGCAGGTGTGCTTGCAGCTACTGATCAGCACTAACAGATCCAAGCCGAGCAGCGTATCTGGATCAGGCCGCATAGCAGACGGCCGAGTGAACTCGTGGCACGGGGGGCGGTAAGGCAGGGAATTACACAGGCACCATCTTGCTCCTCCCAGGTCCGACAACCATCCTGAAATGTCCTCTGAATTAGATTCTGGTGGAATATTAGCGATTTCTCACTCACTGATGCTTTGCACTGGTGTAGTTATTAATAATGATATATCGCCCAGTGTTAACACAGGCCTGCAATAGCTTCACTGGGGGAGGAGAAATAAAATCTTGTTTAAACAACACATTTGCCTGAAGCTTGTACAGTAGCCATAAGATACAGCAGAAGTGAAGTTAACCTAAAAAAACAGATCAACCATATAAGCCAGGTGGATTTCCAACACACTAATGCCATTAGTTTGCAGAATACACACAAAAATATTTACATTTTCATAGACAGCAACTTATAAACATTGATTTTATTTATTTTAATATTTGATTTTAAGGATTTCACAAATGCATTTTCCAATTCTTATTTAGCAATCTGACTAATTTGAGATGCATGCTTTCACTAAAAGGCGTTCTTTCTATTGTAATATAGGAGATTCTCTGTTCCTTGATCGAAGAAGGGGACCAGGTGGTTTTCACACGGATTTGAGCCCAACCTTGTTTGTAGAGGCAGATTTCTTTTTGCTTTATGGTGTTCCCCTATGACACGGGGACCAGCCTGCAATGCAGGAACAAGTGCAATTTTGTTCATTAATATGTCACAAGCAAGAAGGGCACACCTTTATATGTAAACAAGATGGCACACTTCACTATCGTACCGAATTTGTAGGGTAAAGTGTATGCTCCATGTGTATACTGAGCCTCCCTTTCATAGGCTCCAGTGGCCTTCTGCCTCTAACTCCAAGGTTAACAATAGCTGTTAAAATCGATACCTCCACTTTTATTTGCCTAATAAGATATCCATAGACAAACCTTCTACTCCAATGTTAAGAGTACTGAGAGAGATTAATAATGTTAGATATTTGGTGAGGGTTCGTGAGGGGCATCTATAGATCTTTTCCACTGTCGAGGGCTTCTTGTCTGGTGGACATTCCATTTAGCCATCAGCACATGAAAGTAAATACCCCTTCAAATGACTCACAGATTTAATTCATGCAGACGTCTGCCACTTGTGCCCCTGGAGGCTACACACAAAGCATGGGAAAGCTGTGCGAGGGGTGTGGCTTGCGCTGCAAGATGACTGACATCTCTCCGGAGCAGGGCCTGTAATCTGCCACTATCCAGGCAGTTTCAGGCTAACAGGGAACGCGGACTGCAATTGGCCAGCAGCACCAGGTCGAGGAAGCCCGAAAGGACCCGCTCAATGTGCCCGGGGCGCACCGACCATCCGCGAATGCAGGCGGTCTGGCCCATGAACTCAGTGGCTGCTAAGGTTTGAGGAGACTCCCAGAGACTGGAGATTTGGACTTGGTGCAGATCGACACCCTCCCTGCTCATACTATTAGGCGATTGGTCTGTGGTGCTACCTGCGGCGGGGAGTGGGGGGGTAGTGGGGGGGGGGGGGGACCGGGACATGCTTGGGGCCTGGAAGGGCTACATACTATAATGTAGCACCAAGGGGCCTGAACAGCTTGAGTGGCTATAGCAGTGCCCACCCATGGGTGGCTGGACCCAGTTGGCAGAGATGGCAACCCTCCGGTTCTAGAAACGAGGGCACAGCTCCTTAGACCCTGCACTTCTTGCATCAATCCCCTTTGCCTCGGGGTGCTGTTTCATGCTTGAGAACACAGCAAGTAACATGTCTGCTCATGCCTCCCTGGCTTTGACTGGCCTCAAACTGAGTTGGGGGACGGCGCGTCTCAGATCACATAGGAGGGCTTCCTTGGAACGGTATCACCTGCTGCCTATCTATGTTCAGTCACACTGCAGACTGCAACGGAGCACTGGGAACAATACGGATGGGAAGACCAAGCAAACACAAGGAGATGTTGGACGGAGCGCTGGAACTTCTCAGACACTCACCCCGAGTCACAGATCTGGGTTGAGTCCATCATTGTTCTTTAGCTCACTTTGCCACCCCAGATCAGACCCACCCATATGCAAACCAGTCTTGACCCTGTGCCTCATGGGAACAGTCCAGACCGAACTGCTAGCCAGGTCTTCTCTGGACCAGAAACAAGCATCCTGGGACTGGTTTCAGGGTAACACCCCTCATCAGCCAGGATAGCTTGAATCCAGTGGCAAAGTAAGCAAGGGACCCACGTCTGGGCATACCCTGCCAACTTAGGGCGAACAAAGCAAACACAAGGAGATGATGGACGGAGCGCTGAAACTTTTCAGACACTCACCCCCAGTCACAGATCTGGATTGAATCAATCATCGTTCTTTAGCTCACTTTGCCACCCCAGTTCAGACCCAGCCATATGCAAATCAGTCTTGACCCTGTGCCTCATGGGAACAGTCCAGCCCGAACTGCTAAGCCAGGTCTTCCCTGAACCGGAACAAGCATCCTGGGACCGGTTGCGGGGTAACACCGCTCATCAGCAGGCTTGATTGAATCCAGTGGCAAAGTAAGCAAGGGACCCACGTCTGGGCATACCAACCCTTTCATATCGACGATGGCAGAGCCCCATTCTGGTGCCAAGGAGCTGCCCTGTGACCCTATGGCACCTACTACTCAGTCGCCAACTGGGACAGACCCCATAGCATCACAGCTGGGCATGATCCTCCATGCCATTGCTGAGATTGCATCTTGGGGGCAGAGTAGATGCAGTGGCAGCTGAACTGTGTCTTATGTAGTTCATCATAGGCTTATGAAGATCAACATAGGCTCTTGGACAGAGTCATGCATACTGAATCGGCCATGCAAGACCTTCAGCCCCAGACAAAAGACCTCAACGAGCGTGTCAAGGAACTTACTAAGTAGGTCCTGGCACAATAACAAATGTATCGTAAACTTCCCACGGACCTTGGTTTCTTGCTAGCCAGGAGCACAATTGCAATGAAATGGAAATCCCTGTTGCTGCCACAGGTTTGGCAGTGGCAGAACACAGTGGTTCACTGGGACATGGTGGAGTCCACATCCTTGCGCTAAGAGGAAATACGGGGCCTATGGTAGTGCGCCATAAAAGCCGCCTGGAATTACCCACTTCACACATTCCAAAGCGGCCCTAGTGATAACACCCGTCCACTGTAACTCGACACATGAGCAATATTACCTTTCACTTACACACCCCTCTAGCAAATCCCATTACTTGTCTTTGACCCCTTGCGATTAAAAGACAGGCAGCTATCCATGCCTCAATGCACCAGCCACAGACACTCCCATGATGCACACATTAAGCCCATAACATGGGTCCAGGCTCACTGTTGTTGGTCTTCTTTCTCTTTTCTTCTTTTGTAATGTCGATAGTATTGAACTTCACCATACTTTACAAAGTTACTGATTAACCTTTGTACACCTGCATGTACCAATGGAAGCATATGTCGCTGTACAATTACGTTTGTTAAAAACACCAAACTCCATAAAGATGGTTTAAAAACACAGTACAAAGCTGTGGGGTGTAGGGCTACGTGCCACAAAGTTTCTGAAATCTGCTTGCCAAAAGGCATCTTGGAATGCAACCTCGCTCTCTACCAGAAAACCTGGTCAGATATCGATCTTGAAGCTGTTCCGCCAACAAGAGGTTGTCGACCTAAAAACTATTTTGAGGTTTCCTCTTCACTTCTATCCCATTTTGTCTGAGAGATCTGGGCATGTTAGAAATGCTTGATACCTCCCCTGTGTAATTTGCTACTGCCCAATGCCTAAGCTCAAGCTGCTCCCCATAGTCCTGTTCACCCAGAATGTCTTAACAAAACATTCTATTACTGCTGTCAGACTAGAATCCTGCTCTACCATAGCTAAGGGACCAAAACATCTCTCTTCTGAATTTGCGCAGTCAGGGCCTCCATTAGTGACTGCTTGCGAGTGACTTACGGACATCTGGTGCTCCTCTCACCAACATCTGGTTACCCTTAGTCCCTCACCGGGCAGGGTACACCCAGAGAAACCTACTTTGGGGTGTGATGCGAGTTAGTCAAGGTTGTTCCTTTTAGTCAATTGGTCAATCGTTGTGTTCATAGTCTGTTCATCTAAACATTTGGAAGCATTCAAGTGTCCTGATGCACCTGGAATGCCTGTACTCGAGCTCCTCCCATGCCAGTTTTGCCAAAAGGTACCTCTTTGCATTTTCATCCATAGGCAGTGTAGCTACATTGACGCCAGCTTTCGGGTCAAACAAACTTTGTGGAAAGTAGACCTACCCTTTACAAAACCCATCCGAGACCTAAGAATTCTTCCATTTTGATCCCATCCAGAACAGTATTACAAATTTGCAAAAAATGGCACAAGAAAGACATATACACATTCAAGTGAAAATATTTCAGACTTATGCATAAAAAACAAGCTTGTTTATGTAATAGTGTGCATGTTTTTGATGTGATTTCCTTCAGAGATATTTCCTGACTTAGAAAGAATCTTGCACATTTTGTGGCCTGGCTTCGAGGATCTTTAACTGTTTTATTTTTTTGGGCATCCTTTTAGTTTTAGATTATATTGATTCCATTTTTATTTTTTCTCTGAAAAAGTCTAGTAGCGTGTTATGATGGCCATTGATTGGGGAATATATCGACGGCTCAGATGCCTTTGTACAAGAGTTTTTATACAAATGCCTTATTGCCGGGTGTGTAGCCTCTTTTGCAAACTGGCATTCTCCTTGAGCTTTAGATAGAGGTGTCTTCGCCTGGGAAGGGTGGTGTGTTTTGTTATGGACGGTCATCCTATATAGCACAGAAGGCCATCTAAGATGTGGCTGTTATCAACTAATGGTCATCCTTGAATTCACTCTGTACTTTGTCTTCTGCAGATGTCTGGTTGATGGAAAGTTTGGAAACTCATCATTTTGGTACCGGACAAACAACTCTATCCTTTTTACCATTCAGGCTTTCATGCTGAGGGAAGGTGCTGAGGAGCAGGTAAAGTAGGAAATGTTGTAAGGGGGTGAAATGTGGAACAAGGAACATTCACCATTGATGCATTGTGCAGAAATGCAAGCTCAAACACCCTTTTGGTATTTGAGTATAGGTATGTGTATGGTGCCTGCTGATGGAAAAGGCTCTGATCTCCCTCAAGTTGAGGGCTTAGACGGTTTTCCTAATCAATAACCAGTTTTTCCTTTGAGGGGCACAAATGAAACAATGAAAGGGTTAACAATGGGTTTTGGATATTTTCATTTATTTGCTCCATAGTGTAAGTGAGAACGCACATTTTTCATATCTTTGGGAAACAAATGGTCCTTATCTCGTCAATTTAGGGGATACTGTCCAGGGGGTTGGTTTTTCTTAACATCCGTTTTATTCTACAATGTATCACTTTGGAAAAAAATAAAGGCGTCTGCAGCAGCAATTACACACAATGCATACCAAACCCCTTCAATCAGCACTCGATGCTTGAGTGAGCATTCTCTTTGAACAGCTGATCCTATCAAGGAGTCGTTTGACTTCAGTACAATCACAGCAACTACAGAAACACTATTGACATATCTTTGTAACTACTGTGAGAAAAACTTTAAGCCTACTCTAAACTAAAACTGAATTATTCATTCACTTACACCTTCTTGTTCACTGCTTAAGACGAGCATTGATTAGAACGCAAGTTAGTTATCCAGAAGATGCAGGCTATAATGAAAATAAGGATGCACTACACAAAACTCCTTAAATAAACAAATAAGAGAAGGCTCCAATGTGACTTTGCTTCATCTACCTTCTGTGGGATAATGTTGAATTCTGTAATCTTGAAAATAAGTTATCTTGAGAAATTTCCTACTTAAAGTTGGGTGATCTTTAACAAGCATCTTGTTCTGCAGATGGTGAGTGCTTCATTTACACTGTGTGTTTTGGAAGCTTTGCTGCATTTGCTATGTTTAATACATTATCTCTAATATACATATTCTTTAGGAAGGCACTCACTTCAGAGAATCCCCAAACACTTACCGGCTACAGATCCACCTTTCTACTTCCTTCCCAACTGGCCAACTCCCAAACCACAACAGACTCGCCTCAGCGATCTATGGCATTTGTTTTGGCCTTGTGTTCTGACCAATCGGCTGCATACTCCTAATCATGCGCACATCTGATGGACAGGACACCCCTGAAAACCATGTTCATTCAAAGTACCTCTTAGAAGCCACATGGCATACATGACGTGATGCACTGGAGATGGCTGTCCTTATTTCAGACATATCATTCCTATGCTGTTCACTTCCTTATCCACAAGAGTTACCAACAGTCCTCGTTTGCAAGGATGCTATAGGTATGTCTGTTTTTTGGTACCATCCTCTGATAGACGAGTTTTGCATATATCTCAATCGCTTTAAACTGAAGACTGTATACATAATTTAATTGCTCACTGATGTCTTTTGTGAGGGCCAACCTATTCTGAAACAGATTGAATAATGACGAGTGTGCAAATAAGTATTTATCTGTTAATGGATTTGCCAATGATAAGTAAATACATTTGTAGTTTCTGGAGCAAAAGTGCTTAACCTTGAGATAATCTAGACTGGAAGCGGCTTTTGGCAGTTAATGTTTGGTGTGCTCTGTGGAGCAAATTTATTAAATCCTCTTGCAAACCTGGAAGCTGCATTTTGGTCAAACTCAGTTTGCACCACTAGATGTTTCTATTTGATGGGTTGATTTGTGTGGGGCAGATCCTTAAAGGTTTTTGAAGTCTTGGTGTTTTGTGTACTACAGGTGAGTTCCTTAAAAGACTTTTGGGAGATTAGCTCTATTTGTAGGTGGGTTAGAAGACTCGGACCATTAAGAGCACTTTAAATCTTGACAGTAGCAGGGTTGTGTGGAGCAAGCAAGTTTGTTGTAGGTCTTTCTGAAATAGTGCAGCAGTAGTTTGTATTATGTGGAGTGATGGAGCCACTTTGGACTTTCTTGGGGGTTTGGTAGAGGTTGTGTTAATTTGTAGCAGTAGAGTTCTTATATTGCCTCAGAGAGGGCTGGAGTGTTGTGTGGTGAGTGAATATCCTGAGCACCTTTGGGAGCACCTTATTAATCCATGTTCATTTTGTACTGTATTCCTCAGGTCTACATTCATTGCAGCCTAAGTGTATGGAATCCGGAAAAACCAGTGGGGCTCACCAGGAAGTCGTGTTCTTATGACCTTTTTTCTTCCAGGTGAGGGATCAATGTTCTGAATGTACAATGCCGAAGAATGTGAATATATATATATATATATATATATATATATATATATATATATATATATATATATATATATATATATATATATATATATATATATATATATATATATGATATCTGACCTCAAAAGTAATATTCTTCTATTGCCATCATTATAGAGAAGTAATATTTCTTCTACCCTCCTGGGCTTCAAAAGTCAAGCAATTCATAGACCTGGTAATACGGTGAGTGGATGGGATGGAAGCCATGATCATATAGGATTTGTCTGAATGCTGCAGAGCACCACTGTGGTGTGATATTTGTGGGATCTTTATCATTCGATAGTCACTTCATACAATTTGGTGGGCATACGTTGAGCACCGTCATTTCTGAAGGTGGAACCAGTGACTTTGTTAAATTGCCTCTATACAGATTCCTGCATGCATCAAGAATTTGATCCATGGGGGGCATGGCATGCAGCCGGCGAAGATGGCCGCACACTGAGCACGCTGTGCTAGCCAATAACAATTATCCCCCAAAATATCCGTCATCATCTGAAGACACCGGCACGCTGAGGCTGCTGAGGGGACAGCGGGAAGCGAGCCAGCAACCTGCGGTGGCCCAAGCTACGAGGACGACTAGGTGGCATAGAACAATTGAGGTGGCGCCAGAGAGATCAAAATGGCGCTGGCCGAGACTCGTCGCTAGCTGGGGCGGCTGGCTGACAGAGAGAGCGGAGACTGACGGAGGCACTGAGCGGCTCCATCGAGGAGGGTCCCCCCGCCTTGTTAACTAACTGAGGGGCACCGGACAACCCAAGGCAGCTGGGCCGGTGCTGGCCCCCGGGCCATGGCAGGGGTGCTTGGAGCAGTTCGCGGTGCCCCGGCGTGATGGGGAGGAAATCGAGCCCAGTGATTGGAGGGCCGGCCCGAAGTCCGGTCAGGGCGCAAGCAAAAGGAGGCGAACGGCAGCGGCGGACGCCGCGACTGCGCGCTATACTGTAACGAAGCCTGGCAGGAGGCGCTAGCTGCGAGCCTACGCTGGTGGGAGGCCCCAGGGTGGACTCCCGGCACTGGACACACAGGAGACAGGCGCGGGCCTGCAACGGGGTCTGCTCATGTGCTGATATTGACCGGGCGATGCTGGTGCCCCAGCGGCAGAGCAAAGACCTGATAAGGGAGCCTGCTGCTACAGCCTCAACGAAGCTGGGGCTGGAGACTGTTGTGCTGGGGCTGAGAGTCTGCGAATGAGAAACCACCCCCCTCACCCTCCCTCCTCCCCCCGGATTGAGAGGTGGGCTTCTGACGGTCGCTGGGCGCGGTCACGATCCCACGAATAACTGAGGTACTGATTTATCGCATGGCTGGGGGCTGTCGGCAAGAGGAATCCTTTTTTCATATCGTATGGGAATGCCCAGTGATCGGTTCATTTTGGCATGGGGTGATGGCAGTGATGTCGAGAGTATTGGGGGTAGAGGTGCCGATGGACACCAGGTGGCTCCTGTTGATGATCAAGGGAGAGCAAGACTGGCCCGACATAACAGACTCTGGCTGGTATTAGCTGCAAGAGTAGTAAAGCGTAACACAGCACGGCGGTGGGGGGGCGCCCCTCTCCCCATCAGTGGCAGAAGGGGAGGTCAACCTAGATTGGTGCCAACCAACAGAGGAAGTAATATACAAAAGCTGGGGATGCATCAAGAAGTGGGAAAAGATATGGTCTCCCTGGCGGGTATACAGGGGAATGTAGGGAGGGCCGAGAGTTCTCGGACACACTACTTCACTCACCGAATATTGAGAGAAGGTAAGCCAGGTACGACTCATACCCTGCGCAATGCGGAGTAACAAAAGAAAATGCTTTGAATGATTCCTAAGCGACTGCCATTGTTTGATCCCACCATGATGTAACGTAGCACGTGAATTCAAATTGGTGATGTACATGTTAACACTTTCAGTGTTGTGATGTATAATGAGCTTGTTTAATAAAAAGAATTTTTTTAAAAGTACATTTTTTTGATCCATGGCGCTGTGAAGTATTCTCCCCACAATATTCCTCCTTGAGTCAAACTGCGACTGGATTCTGACCACCTAAGCATCCTAAATTGGGAGACAGGATAGTAGTAGGTGGTACTGTACTGTTGTGCACCTTTTGTCTTTTAATAACCCTTGACTAACTTCTGATGTTTACAGAGAGTCAGTCAGCCAATATTTGAAATATACTGCTCATTGTTGTGCAACACAGCTTTGCTGCATCCTAAGTGAAAATCTGGCCTTAAAACATTGCAGCTTCCGGGAGGACTACTAAAGCATTTCACAGATAGATCATCTGAATTGTGTGGTGGGTGGGGGAGGGGGAGTCACAAGATGGCCTCCTCACTCTCCAACCTCCAATTGTTTCTGCTCATCTTTGGTAAATATGAGGTTACTTTTCTGGATAGCAATGGCAACTGTTCCATAGTTTTAAAAAGTGGAGGCTCTGCATTTTGGAAAACAACCCCACCAAAGGGTAAACTCCTGAACTGGGATTTACCATGAATCTCTTTTGATAACTCTACTTGATGGCAATCTGAGTGCAAATGCAGAGTCGAACACTGAGGCTTCCCCCAACATGCTCACCAACCCACTAATGTTGGGCAGAGAAGGTGGATCAACCAGACTATTGGTGCTGAACCCTCTTGGGTCAATGTATAGTCTGAAGATGCCAATTTGATTGTAGTAGTATTTATATGACTTTTTGTTTTAAATCCCTGACGAGGAGCTTGAGCGATTTGTGGATTGGAGACACACTACTCTGTAGGATGCTTACAATGTTGGAGAGCTGAGTGGAGTTATAAATGGACATGCTGTTTATCAGGAGCTTGTCACTATGATTTGTAAGTAAACTGCCAGGCAAGCTGATGTGCAATTCATGTTACATGTTTGGGATGCTTACCATGATTAGATACTTGGTCATGCATATGGATTACAAATAAAGCAAACACGGACGGAGAACTGAAACTTTTCAGACACTCTCCCCCAGTCACAGATCTGGGTTGAATCCATCATCGTTCTTTAGCTCACTTCACCACCCCAGTTCAGACACAGCTATATGCAAATCAGTCTTGACCCTGTGCCTCATGGGAACAGTCCAGCCTGTACTGCCAAGCCATGTATTCCCTGGACCGGAAACAAGCATCCTGTTACTGGTTTCGGGCTAACAGCCCTCATCAGCCAGGCTAGCTTGAATCCAGTGGCAAAGTGAGCAAGGGACCCACGTCTGGGCATACCCTGCCAATTTAGGGTGAACAAAGCAAACACAAGGAGATGATGGACGGAGCGCTAAAACTTTGCAGACACTCACCCCCAGTCACAGATCTGGGTTGAATCCATCATCGTTCTTTAGCTCACTTTGCCACCCTAGCTCAGACACAGCTATAAACGTTAAGTAGCCCCCTGCTACTTAATGAGCACCTTACCCCCGACCACCACCAGAGAGATCATCCCCTCGAACTGCAACAGATTTTTTAAATGGCAGAAGGTATCCCTCCAGGAATCTAAGATTGTGGGCATTCGACACGATCTAGTTCCAGGCACACTTGAGCTTCAGGCTGCCACCTCTAGCCCAAGTGGGCTGGTCAGCGTACCTGCAGTCCACTCTCGTTTGATTGATAGACTGATTGCACATTTCCTAGCTCCTAATTCGTGCACTAAACCTAGTATGCCAGCAAAAGGGCAGCATTCGTGGTATACTAAAGACTGCAGACGTAAACGACTACTCTTAGCCGCAGCAATCAGGAACTGTCCCCTGATTAAAGCAGCAAGGAAGTCCTACAGAGCCGCTCTGCAGCAGGCGAAGATAGCTTGGGAGGAATCCCGATGGCAACAACCTAAAGCAGCAAGTTTGTCCAAGGATGCTAAGTCTTTCTGGACTCTAGTGACTTGGGGCAGTAGGTCAGGTATATGCTCGCCCCCAAACTTTACCCCAGGCCAGGAATGGTACAACCACTTCCAGAACCTTTATTCAACACCAGAGGCCATGCCCCCTGCGGAGCTTGATGCTCCGTTCAGGCTTAATAGTGACAATGAGCTTTTCACCCAGGCTGAGATGGAGGCTGCTATAAGTAGAGGAGTGCCTTCTAAAGCAGCAGGTCCAAATGGCCTGCCGGGCGATTTATTTCTTGCAGACACCACGACCTGGGCACGATACATCCTCCTTTTGGCAAATGCCATTGCCAGTGGGGCCCCTGTCCCCGAGTCCTGGAAGGGCGCTCAGGTGGTTCCAATTTATAAAAAAGGCTCTAGAGAGGACCCCTCAAACTATAGGCCCATTAGTCTGATTGATGCTATGCAGAAGGTCTTTGGCAGAGTCCTCCTGCAGAGGATCCAGCTATGGGCTGACGACCACGCCACTCTTTCACACTATCAGGCTGGCTTTAGGCCAAGGACAGGAACTATCAATCAGCTGCTCCACCTGTTACTTATATATTGGAAGGTAGTAGTGATCAGCAAAGGCAGTCTTTACCTGGCATTTATCGTTCTAAAGACTGCCTTTGATCTGGTCCCCAGGAGCAATCTGTGGCTGTCTCTCAAGGACATGGGTATCCCCCCATTTATCCTAAACCTGCTGGTGCGACTACACGAAGGAAATTATGCCCAGGTCAGATGGGGGGGCACAGGGACAACTGACACAGCGCATTCCAGTCAACAGGGGAGTTCGGCAGGGCTGTGTCTTGGCCCCCACCCTATTCTCCCTTTATATGAACGGGGTGGTCAGCTTCCAACAAGAAGTCCCAGCAGATGCACCAACCCTGGGGGGTGACACGGTACCGACTCTCTTATTCGCTGATGATACTCTGTTGGTGTCTAACACACCAGCAGGGCTGCAGCGACTACTCACTAGGTTCCATCTTTATTGTGATGATTGGGGGCTGGTTATTGTGAGAAGTTGGCCTGGTATATGCTGTCCACTAATTAAAGTGGGCACCTTGCACCAGTCCAAACGACCCTTATGATGATTAGGTTAAAGACAACCTTTATAGAAAGCTATTCTAGTGGTAGCTGTGGAGAGCAGCCTTCAGGCTAAGTCTCGAAGGAATGTAAAGCAGCCTGTTTTACCAGATCAGAACCTCCTGAATGACCAAATGAAAGGAGAACCACACAAGAGATATATAAAATATATGTATTTATTACTAAACACTCTCTACTACCCTCTTTATGAGATTAGAGCACACAGTACACAATATTAAATCAATAGAACGACAGTAAATAGCACACTACACAGCGGGCTCCAGGGAGAGACCGAACCATATACTAAGAAAGTGGTATAACAACCACGACTTAACTAGACACAGTGCCTAGAGCACGTAGAATCGCTGGGACCCCAAGGAACCACCCAAAGTAGTGACACAGGGGGCCCACGGAGGACGGGTGCAGTGTGTGAACACAGACGTGAGCTCTGTACAACTCTATGGGAAAGTCGTGGTTTAAAAATTACAAGTTAAGGACACTTCGGAGAGGACTTCAAGCAAACCCTTTGGAACATAGAAGGTTCTAAGGCCAGCACCCTTGTGAGTACCGTGGTACCCGTGTTACCTATCCCAGAGGAGCCAGGTGCATAGGGGTCAAGTGGTGTCGGAAACCCTTGTCGTTTTCAATGGCGTGATGCGAAGAAGTGCTGCTGCCGTGGAGAAGAAAAGTGCTGGTGAAATCCAAGCCTGGATCCGAGGTGAGAAGAACCTGAAAGCAGAGGGGACAAAGTCTGGGTCACTTCACGTGACCAGGAGTGGAGCAGTTGAATGCCCACCGATGTCGGGTGCCTCGGGTACAAAGATAGGATGCTTGACTCTGCAGCCACGGGGACCAGGAGACGTCGATGACGACCAAAGTCCGGAGGTGAGCTGTCCCACGGAGGATGTCGATGACTGAGGGGTCAGTGTCCGGCTGGAGCACCAACAAGCCTTGGCAACGGCAACCCACGCAGGCAAAGGTAACCGCTACGGTGAGGACCAGCAAAGTCCTGGGGACTCTCCAAGCAATGGAGAGTCAGGGCACGTCTGGAGCAACCAGGGAAGCCCAACAATTAGAAGAGTGACCCTCGTTAGGACCCACAGGTCAACGGACCAGGGATCGCAAAGGGACGTCGAGGGAAAACACGAAGTACGGGCCCACAGAGCACTCATGGAGTGGAGGCCAGCAATCTTCGGTGTGAATGCTGCTCGGAGTGGGGACCACACGTGGTCCAATGCACAGCTTCAGGAATCGTCGTGAAGTGGGTGCACTTGCAAAATGACGCGGTGCAACAGGGGTATGGGTTGCACGGCCCCCACGAGGGATACTAGTCTCAGAATCGCTGTGAGGGTAGATCGACCTCGGGGACCTTCGGGAACCCACCTCCTGTGTTGCAGAAATCTTCGGAGTCCGCAGGAGCTCTGGAGATGCAACCGGTCAGTTGCGTTTTGGTGCCTGCTGCTGCAGGGAAGTAACTGCTTTACTCCAAGGGAGATTCTTCAGTCATCCAGCGTAGTGTAGATCGACGAAGGTACTTGGTTTCTGTAGCAGAGTTTAGTCCAAGTAAAATCTAATGTACTGTAGTCAGGGTTCCTACTTTATACCCAAGGAAGGGGCGGGACAAACTCTGGGGACCCACCTATGGGAGGGTCAGGACAGAGGGGTGGCTACACCCATGTCCTTTGTCCAGTTTCGCGCCAGAGCAGGAGCAATTGGCTCCTGCAACCGGTTTGAGCTGGACTATGCACGGGGACACCAAACGTGCCCCCAGTGCAGACTTTCTGGCACTCTCAGAGTGCACCCACCCAGCCCCAATACACTAAAGCCTGTCTGGGAGGTGGTCACACCTCCCTGTGACAGGAAACCTATTGTCAGGCCTTCCCCTGCTCGAGCTTGGCTCATCAGCAGGAGGGCAGACTCGTGTCTGTGGCTGGCAGCATCCATTTTGTGATGCCCAGGTCGAGAAAGCTGGTACCGGGTAGACCGGTGTCCCATAGTAGTGGTACTACAAGGGAGGAATCGTACCTCCCACACCAGTTACTGGTGTGGAGGTATGATTCCAAGGTGTTTGACACCAAACACAACATGTTTCTAAGCAGCCGTTTTAAAGTTAGCATTTACCGCGAGGTTATAATGCACTTAAGTATATATCGTTGGCTGCATCACAGACAATCCGGGAGAATAGATTCCGAAGGCTGCAGAGGGGCTCTGCTCATGCAGGGGCACCCTCTCACACAAAACCCAGCACCCTGCCTTCAGGATTGATGAGGCCTGCCATAGGGGTGACTGATGGTTTATAGGTGTAGTGATTTAGAATAGATATAGGTGACCTATATCTAAGTAAGGGGTGCATGCACCTCCTTACACAGGTTGCAGTAGCAGACCTGTGGTATCATTTTGAATGGCCTCTCAGGGGTGGCACAATACATGCTTCAACCCCTGGGAGGCCTCTGGGATACCTATGCCCTGGGTACATAGTATACCATATACTAGGGACTGATAAGGGTACCCCGGTATCCAATCTGGAGTGTACCTAAAGTACATTCACAACCAATTTAGGGAGAAAGCAGATAAACTGGGGTCCTGATTAGCAGGATCCCAGTCAGACTAGTCAAAAACCAGCAAAACATCAGGAAAAAAGTGGGGGTAACCATGCAGTCCGATTCCACCTTCCTACATAACCAGGAGATCAGGCTAACCTTGCCCAGTTGAGACTTTATTGACTAAGTGGCCATATAAGGAGGATCCTGCACTAGCAAGGATACCCCCTGTCTTATGGTCAACTAAGGAGTCCCTACCCTTAAGGGTATTGGATTTTCTCCAAAAGTTGGGATTACTACCTGTAGTGTGTTTTGGCAAAGTAAAAGGCTGGTGGGGTGTCTGAGTAGAGAAGTGAGGCCCTAATAAAGTTGGTCTCCGCTTCCTCAGAGCACTGGTCACCATGTAGGCCTTTCTTTCCATGACTGAGTTGTATCTGGCCCTAAGTGTCAACCTCTGGCTGCCTACAGCTGAGGATTGGGTCCCTTTGGTTGGAACACTGGAGGGAGAGGGTAGGTTTGGAACCATTTGGTCCCAGGTTTGCCCTTTCCAAATAGAGTCCATCTAGGGGAGGTCCCTACCCAATGGTAAGAGGGATCCCTCAGTGTGTTGAGGAATTTTCACCTGGCTAGGGCTACTAGCCTGGGTGTCCCTAATCTGTTGATGAGGGGGTTCCTCTGGACAGTGGGCCCTTAGGGGTCCACTGACCTCCCTGACCTCTGCAGCCCTAGGCTGATTGAGGTAGGGTAGAGAGGGGCAGGATACCTGCTCCAGACTGGGTACCACCTTGGAAGGGTCCCCTGCCATCAGGGGTGTTGCCAGGCCTGACCACCTCTGGGGCAGTTCCTTCACAAGGGGTAGGATCAGTTCCCTGAGGAAGCTGACCCTTACCTATAGTCTGGGGGGGGAGAAGACTTTTCTTCAACCCTTCTGCTCTCTGGTGGAGTAGAGTGGGCCATTATTTCAGACTCCACCACTCCAAAATCTCCCTGGGGTTGGGCTGAGGCCCTAAGGGTCCCACCAACTTTCTCAGGGAGGCCTAACATTCTTAAATGGGCCTGGTATTCAACTTCAGCCCAGGCTGAAATTTCTAGATCATTACCCAACAGGCAATCTACAGGCAAGTTGGGGGATACTGCCACTCTCTTTGGGCCAGTGACCCCTCCCCAGCTGAGATTGACTATAGCCATGGGATGATCTGTCCTGATACCATCAATGTTGGTCACCTGGTACTTAAACTCAGGTAAAATCTGCTGAGGGGGGGGTACTAGGTTCCCTGTCACCATGGTGACACTAGCCCCTGTGTCCCTAAAGGCCACGGCTTTCTGACCATTGATCAGTGGCTCCTGTCTGTACTTGCCCAAAGAATTAGGACTGACAGTAAAGTGGCAAATCCCATGCCACCATCACAGACTGAGGAGGCCTGTGAGGGGGACCTCTCTAAGCCAGGGTCCACCTCAGTTCCCCATGAGAACCCACCTAACTTTTTGGGTGCACTACTACCAACTGGGGGATTACTACTTGTAGTACCAGGAGGAGTGGTAGTAGTGTTTGGAGGAACATTTTCCTTATTGCTGACCTTTGGACAAATGGGATCATTTTTCCAGTGGCCTGGTTGTTTGCAAACAAAGCAATAATGTTTCTTTACAGGGGAGGAAGGAATTTGGGACCCACCCCCAGAAGAGGACTTTTGGGGCCCTGTAGTGGATTTATCTTTTGATTTATCCCCACCTTTCTCTTGGTTCTTGGAAGAATCTTTCTTCTGGTCACCACCCTGATTCTTTGGCTTCACCCTGGTTCTGACCCATTTATCTGCCTTCTTGCCCAATTCTTGGGGAGAAGTCAGATCTGAGTCCACCAGGTACTGGTGTAAAAGCTGGTTTTGACAATTATTAAGGATCTGCTCCCTTACAATCAAATTGTACAACCCTAAAAAGTCATGCACCTTGCTGCCATGTATCCAGCCTTCCTGAGCCTTAGTAGCACAATCTACAAAGTCAACCCAGTCCTGAGTCTGTGTCTTCTGGGTGTCTCTGAACTTAATCCTGTATTGTTCAGTGGTTAAGCCAAACCCATCAATGAGAGCACTTTGCAAGACTTTGTAATTATCAGCATCCTCTTCTCTTACAGTGAGGAGCTTATCTCTACCTTTGTCAGCAAAGGAGAGCCACAAGATAGCTGCCCACTGCTCTTGAGGGACCCTCTGTACTTTACAGGCCCTCTCTAGTGCAGTTATCCATTTGCGGATGTCATCCCCACTCTAATAGGGAGGGACTATCTTGTTCAGGTTCCTATGATCATGAGTATACTCTCTAGGTCTAGGGACACTGTTGCTGCCACCATGGGGCTCTAGCCCCAACCTTCTGGAGGCTCTCTGAAGCTCTAGGGATTCCCTGTCTAAGGCCAATTGTTCCCTCTTGATTCTGAGTTTGGTCCTCTCATACTCAAGAAACTGACACTTCTTCTCATAAGAGGAGTCCCTTTTATGAGAAGCAGAGGTCCCTACAGAAGTACCAGAATGATTTAGATTCCTGAGAAGGAGATCTTGATCTTCTAGGTAAACTGTGTACTCTCCCTGGTGGAGTAAAGAGAGGGCCACTGGGGCCTTCTCCCCCACCTGAAGGAAGAGTTGGATTTTCCAGGTTAGAATCATCTTGATCCTCCTGGCCAGGGTTAGAGTCCATATCAAAGAAGTGTTTACTTCCTGGTCTGTCCTCACCTCCTGTCCCACCCACTCTTTCTACTTCACCAGACCCTGGGGTCTTTCTGAGGTCATCTAAGAGCAACATCTCTATGAGATGTTGGGTGCTTGCACTTCTCCCTGTCCTCCGCTTCCTAGATGTACACATTTCTCAATTCCTGAAATGAGAGATGATCATATCTAGTTGGCAGAGAGCCACTGGCTTCTCCTTTAGAAGACATACTAGTGTTATGTGGTATAGGCACCTACCTAACCTAGTGGGAACTAAACTCTCTTGAGTTGGAGAAAGGGTGTGTTAGACCCTTGACTGCCCAACTCCAAGTTCAGTAGAACTTACTTATTCTAGT
The DNA here is from genome assembly GCA_963921515.1 of Calotriton arnoldi. NCBI lineage: Eukaryota > Metazoa > Chordata > Amphibia > Caudata > Salamandridae > Calotriton > Calotriton arnoldi. Next base: position 696,497 of record CAWUFW010005196.1, on the reverse strand, counting down.
CTTGATTTATATGTACCTTTAGTGGTTTTCAGTTAATCACTCAATGAGATTTATCTGGTAAAACAATAGCAAGCTTGAATCCCAACCGCTGCACACCAATGTGAGAAGTTGGCCTGGTATATGCTGTCCACTTATTAAAGTGGGCACCTTGCACCAGTCCAAACGACCCTTATGATGATTAGGTTAAACACAACCTTTATAGAAAGCTATTCTAGTGGTAGCTGTGGAGAGCAGCCTTCAGGCTAAGTCTCGAAGGAATGTAAAGCAGCCTGTTTTACCAGATCAGAACCTCTTGAATGACCAAATGAATGGAGAATCACACGAGATATATAAAATATATGTATTTATTACTAAACACTCTCTACTAACCTCTTTATGAGATTAGAGCACACAGTACCCAATATTAAATCAATAGAACGACAGTAAATAGCACAATACACAGCGGGCTCCAGGGGGAGACCGAACCATATACTAAGAAAGTGGTATAACAACCACGACTTAACTAGACACAGTGCCTAGAGCACGTAGAATCGCTGGGACCCCAAGAAACCTCCCAAAGTAGTGACACAGGGGACCCACGGAGGACGGGTGCAGTGTGTGAACACAGACGCGAGCTCCGTACAACTCTATGGGAAAGTCGCGGTTGGAAAATTACAAGTTAAGGACACTTCGGAGAGGACTTCAAGCAAACCCTTTGGAACATACAAGGTTCTAAGGCCAGCACCCTTGTGAGTACCGAGGTACCCGTGTTACCTATCCCAGAGGAGCCGGATGCATAGGGGTCAAGTGGTGTCGGAAACCGTCATCGTTTTCAATGGCGTGATGCGAAGAAGTGCTGCTGCCGTGGAGAAGAAAAGTGTCCGGTGGAATTCAAGCCTGGATCCGAGGTGAGAAGAACCTGAAAGCAGAGGGGACAAAGTCTGGGTCACTTCACGTGACCAGGAGCGGAGCAGTTGAATGCCCACCGATGTCGGGTGCCTCAGGTGCGAAGATAGGATGCTTGACTCTGCAGCCACGGGGACCAGGAGACGTCGATGACGACCAAAGTCCGGAGGCGAGCTGTCCCACGGAGGATGTCGATGACTGAGGGGTCAGTGTCCGGCTGGAGCACCAACAAGCCTTGGCAACGGCAACCCACGCAGGCAGAGGAAACTGCTACGGTGAGGACCAGCAAGGTCCTGGGGACTCTCCAAGCAATGAAGAGTCAGGGCACGTCTGGAGCAACCAGGGAAGCGCAACAATTAGAAGAGTGACCCTCGTTAGGACCCACAGGTCAACGGACCAGGGATCGCAAAGGGACGTCGAGCGAAAACACGAAGTACGGGCCCACAGAGCACTCGTGGAGTGGAGGCCAGCAACCTTTGGTGTGAATGCTGCTCGGAGTGGGGACCACACGTGGTCCAATGCACAGCTTCAGGAATCGTCGTGAAGTGGGTGCACTTGCAAAATGATGCGGTGCACAGGGGTACGGGTTGCACGCGGCCCCCACGAGGGCTACTAGTCTCAGAATCGCTGAGAGGGTAGATCGACCTCGGGGACCTTCGGAAACCCACCTCCTGTGTTGCAGAAATCTTCGGAGTCCGCAGGAGCTCTGGAGATGCAACCGGTCAGTTGCGTTTCGGTGCCTGCTGCTGCAGGGGAGTAACTCCTTTACTCCAAGGGAGATTCTTCAGTCATCCAGCGTAGTGTAGATCGACGAAGGTACTTGGTTTCTGTAGCAGAGTTTAGTCCAGGTAAAATCTAATGTCCTGTAGTCAGGGTTCCTACTTTATACCCAAGGAAGGGGTGGGACAAACTCTGGGGACCCACCTTTGGGAGGGTCAGGACAGAGGGGTGGCTACACCCATGTCCTTTGTCCAGTTTCGTGCCAGAGCAGGAGCAAATGGCTCCTGCAACCGGTTTGAGCTGGACTATGCACGGGGACACCAAATGTGCCCCCAGTGCAGACTTTCTGGCACTCTCAGAGTGCACCCACCCAGCCCCAATACACTAAAGCCTGTCTGGGAGATGGTCACACCTCCCTGTGACAGGAAACCTATTGTCAGGCCTTCCCCCTGCTCGAGCTTGGCTCAGCAGCAGGAGGGCAGACTCGTGTCTGTGGCTGGCAGCATCCATTTTGTGATGCCCAAATCGAGAAAGCTGGTACCGGGTAGACCGGTGCCCCATAGTAGTGGTACTACAAGGGAGGAATCGTACCTCCCACACCAGTTACTGGTGTGGAGGTATGATTCCAAGGTGTTTGACACCAAACACATGTTTCTAAGCAGCCGTTTTAAAGTTAGCATTTACCGCGAGGTTATAATGCACTTAAGTATATATGGTTGGCTGTATCACAGACAACCCCGGAGAATAGATTCTGAAGGCTGCAGAGGGGCTCTGCTCATGCAGGGGCACCCTCTCACACAAAATCCAGCACCCTGCCTTCAGGATTGATAAGGCCTGCCAGAGGGGTGACTGATGGGTTTATAGGTGTAGTGATTTAGAATAGATATAGGTGACCTATATCAAAGTAAGGGGTGCATGCACCTCCTTACACAGGTTGCAGTAACAGACCTGTGGTGTCATTTTGTATGGCCTCTCAGGGGTGGCACAATACATGCTTCAGCCCCTGGGAGGCCTCTGGGGTACCTATGCCCTGGGTACATAGTATACCATATACTAGGGACTGATGAGGGTACCCCAGTATCCAATCTGGAGTGTACCTAAAGTACATTCACAACCAATTTAAGGAGAAAGCAGATAAACTGGGGTCCTGATTAGCAGGATCCCAGTCAGACTAGTCAAAAACCAGGAAAGAAGTGGGGGTAACCATGCAGTCAGATTCCACCTTCCTACAGTTATTAACACCTCAAAAACCAAATTCATGGCTTTCAACCCCCACCCCCCCTCCCCAGTCTTACAGGAGCACCCCTCTGTTAGGTGGGATACCTCTGGAAAGGGTGGACACCTTTGACTATCTTGGTGTTCGACTCTCTGATAAATTATCATGGAAGCCCCACCTAGCAAAGATGCTCCTGGGGCATAAGCGAGTAGTAGGTGCACTAGGGAGGGAACATCGCCTCTCACACAGCAGACCGGTAGCCCCAGCTCTCCAGGTTTACGATGCCAAAGCGGTTGGTGCAGCATTGTATGGTGCAGAGCTTTGGGGATGGGAAAAGGTTCACGATCTCTGTAGATCGGAGCACAAGTTTCTCAGAGATCTGGTGTTGTTGCCTCAATCAATCCCCCTCACCCCTCTAATGCTCGACATGGGCAGGCGATCTATTGGTGACATGGCAAGGCTGCGCCCGCTCCTCTTTTGGGCCCGCATCAGGTGAACACCAGACCTTCTTCCCTACGCCAAGGCCCTTACTGAGGTGATACGACTAGACACTGGCTGCAAAATAGGCTGGATCTCCTATGTTAAGAAAATGATGACAGCTTTGGGGTTCCAAGCACTATGGGATAGGCAAGAGCCACCCACGAAAGAAGAGTTAAGACATCGCTACTGGGAATGAGTGGACCATGAAGAATCTTCCAAACCGAACCTAGGCAGACTAACAGCCGAATTCTATCTTCACAAACAGACTAGACAACTAGAGCCCTTTTTAGATACCATCCAGGATGTTATACATCCACTTTAGGTTCGGCACACTCCCTGTCTGTGAGACCACGTCGAAATGGCACTCACGCAATCAAACATCAAAGAACTGTCCCTGCTGCGAGGCCCCGCTAGAAAGTGTTGCCCATGTTCTAGTTGCTTGCACGGCCTATAACATTCCGAGGGCCAAGTGACTAAAGCCACTGTGCCAGCAGCTGGCAACACGGGACTATCGGGTTGCCCTGCGCATTCTTGGGACCGATGCCAGACCTTTCTTTGCGTGTTGTGTGGCAAAGTTTTTAAGTCACGCATGGCTCATCAGACAGAAGTTACGGTTGGGATTAGTACAGCATTTTGCCGAAACATGCTGACCCTTAATCACTTTGGAGCTCCATTGTTGTCCCTCTTAGTCCCATAATCATATGCTAAGCACTTGCACTTTTTCCCTCGTTTTTCTTTTTAATGCTGCTGTCCTACGGAGGGTTGGATCTTTTCCATAAGGTTCCTGGGGGGTTGTATTCCGATACCCGATTCCACCTAGACAAATTAAGTTGCTTTCTCTTCCTATTTTTAATGTACCTTCTGTATGTTTTTATCGATATGACATGTATGAACTTTTTAAAATGTGGAACCAGGTAACTGTAGTTTTTATTGAGGGTGCAGCAGAGTACCCAGAAGGACTACATACTACATCACTTTTTAGCGTATTCCCGTATGATGATAAGTTTACTTTGTATTTGTTTTTATAAAATGTTTTTTATTGCTTTTATGACACTAGATGTCGAAATAAAGCTTATATTGGAAATTGGTAATTTGTTATCCTCCAGTAAACAACCGATCAGAGACAGACATCAAGTCTTTTATTTTTTCGTTTCAGAATGATCTGTTATGTTAAAATGTTATGTTAAAAATATTTATAGAGCGCACTAACACCAGGCGGTTTCATGGCGCTAAGAGCGGAGGGGCGACGACAGAAAGATGACAGAAGCTTTACTCATATGCCTGAGAGAACAGGAGGGTCTTAAGAAGTGTTCTAAATTGGGCGTAAGAGGTTACTAACCTCAGTCCAGTGGGAAGAGAGTTCCAGAATTGAGGGGCCAGAAAAGAGAATCCAAGACCACCGTGTTTCTTGCGTTTAAAAGTGGGGGTGGTGAGCAGATTCAGATGGGAAGATCGAAGTTCGCGAGAGGGGGCATAGCGATGGATCCTAGATGAAATGAATGCTGGGCCATGGCCGGCAAGGGCTTTGAAGATGGTGCAGCCCAATTTAAATGCACAGAGTTTAGCTACCGGAAGCCAATGGAGGCTCTTCATCAGGGGGCGGACATGTTGATGTCTAGGTTGATGAAAAATGAGCCTGGCTGCTTGATTTTTTTACCAGTTGCAAACGGTGGAGTTGGTAAGCCGGAATACCGACATAGAGCGAGTTGGCATAATCAACACGAGAGATAACCAAGGCCAGGATGACTAAGGTCAAGGCCTCGGTGGTCAGAAATCTACAGATCTTCCGAATTCCGCGTAGATGGAAAAAGCAGGTAGATACCACTGCACTAATCTGAGATTGCATAGACAAATCGTTGCTGATTATGACCCCTAGACTTTTTACAGATTTTACTGGGCGAGGCGGACTACCTAGGAGAGGAGGCCAGAAATTAGAATTCCAAGGGTTGGCAATACCTCCAGTCAGGATCAGCTCAGTTTTATCAGGGTTAAGTTTTAATTGGTTAGCATTCATCCATTCGCTAATATAGCTCATGGTGGACTGGAAATTGGATACTGAGGTGTTGGAAGAGTCAATTTCGAACACCAGCTGGAGGTCGTCTGCATAGTTAAAAGTTACAGCTGTACTTTTGCGCAAGGACCAGATCAAAGGTAGCATGTACAGATTAAACAAGAGAGGCGAGAGGGAGGAACCCTGGGGAACCCCACAAGACAGCCTAGCTTTTTTGGCTGAGAAGTTGGCAAGATGGACTGCCTGAGATCGATTGTGTAGGAAAGAGGAGATCCACTTCAGAGCCAGGCCCTGGATGCCAGCATTACTGACACGATCGATCAGGAGGTCATGATCGACCGTGTCAAAAGCGGCTGACAAATCCAGAAGTACCAGGGCCTGGGTGATGTTTTTATCGGCCCCACTCCTCAGCTCGTCCATAACTGCTAGGATAACTGACTCCGTGGAGTGTGCTGGTCTAAAACCTGCCTGATGGGGATCGAGGAACTGAGAATGCTCAATAAATGAGCTCAGACAGTTTGCTACATGGGCCTCTAAGATCTTACTAAGATAGGGGAGTAAAGAAATTGGGCGGAAGTTGCTCAGGACCAGGGGGTCAGTGTTGGGTTTCTTCAGGATAGGGACAATTTCAGCATGTTTAAAAGTGTCTGGGACAGTGCCTTGATTAAGAGAATTGTTAAGGAGTGAGAGGGGCGGATCTGGGCAGGTAAAGAAAGCCTCTTGTAGGATATGAGGGGGGCAGCAGTCAGTAGGGGAGCCTGATCCAATTTTTTTTTTAGTAGGGCAAAAAACTCTTCCCTAGAGATCGGGGGGATTTGATCCAACACAAAGGGATTTTTACATGTGATAGGGGAGGCGATTGAAAGTGTGGGAGAAGGAATACTGCTTTTAATGGTGGCAATTTTCTCGATGAAGTACGAGTTCAGGGAGTCACACAGTGATTGTGAGGGGACAGGTTTAACTATCACTCTGTCAGGTTGTGTAAGCTCGTCGACTATAGAGAAAATATCCTTGGTCTTAGTAGCTGAGTTCATAATTTTAGAGGAGAAGTAAGTTGCCTTGGTCTGGAGAATAGAGTTTTTATAGTTTTTTAGCAGAGTGGCATAGATGGCTTTTTTTTCAGGGGCATAATCTCGTCTCCAACTGCGCTCGGCTTGCCTAAGGGCCAATTTTTTTATTTTCAAATCGTCAGAGAACCAGCATTGAGCATCATGAGGGCGTTTAAGTTTGGTTCTCTTAAGAGGAGCAACGCTATCACTGGCTAATACAAGCCATTGCTCAATGCTTGTTGCCTGATTGCAAAGGGAATCTTGTTCAATTGGTAAAGTGGCTTTTAATAGTGTACAAAAATCACCAATATTGGCCCGATCTGTGTATCTGCATATTATAAAATATGAGGTTGAAGGATTTGATGAGTTCTGGAAATGGGCTAAGGTTGTAGAGTAGTGAAGCAATGATCGAATCTAGAGGTACACCTACCTTGATCTTAAAAGTTTAGGAGGTGATTAGGGGTTCAAAGATGTTGCTTTATCTGCCTGTAAGGTAGGAGGAGAATAGTCGAGGAATACTCCCTTAGATCCAGTTTCTTTAGGTGATGCACGGAGTTGAAGGCTGTGGATAAGTCCAGTACAAGTTATACCATGTCTCCATTCCTGTCCTTTGTGGTCTGCAGATCATCCCAGATGGAAATCAGGGCTGATTCTCTACCTCACCCTTGGTGAAAGATGTTTCCTGGTCTGAAAGGAGCTTGTTCTTTTCAATGTGGTCGGAAATCAGAGTGAAGGTTGCTCTTCCGATCTGTTTTCCAGTAAAAGGTCAATTTGAAATTTATCATAGCTGCGATATAATATTCGCGCATTTTTTATTTTGGGTATCACCCTTTTGGATTATGCATGTTCATTTATTTAGGTGTATGCTTCAAATGTAAATGCACAATTATTTAGATTATTAAAATATTTCATTGCACCATAATAATTCAGCTTGCCTCAATATATTCCTATGTTAACATAGTTTGTTTCTAGTTAATTTTAAACATCGAGCAAGGCTTCATAGAAATTAATATCTTGATTCCTCACTTGTTTTTAAAGTGTAAGCAATGTTTCACAGAATATAGGTAGGTGAACTGATAGAGGGCCTTCATTATAGTTCATTTTAAAAATGTTCAACAATTTTCAGAGTATACCAACTGGACCGAAGCATTATGGGATATAGAAAAACTTTGATCCAGGGACTAAGGCTGAGAGTCGGTCAGTATCTGTAAACACCTTTCCCTGCTGAAGGCTACAGAAAAGGCACATGCCCTCCAAAAAGCGTATCTTTCTGTTCGAGGACAACATAGCTGCTGAGATGCAGGGACAAAAGGAAAGCAGCTGCTGTCTCTGTATGAGGATGTCAACCAGCTATGAGACTCAAGTAGGCCACTTTTGGTGTTAAGATCAGCTTAGTTAGCCAAGGAAACTCTAAAATTATGTAACAACGTTACAATATTTTCTCTTGTTCTATTGACATATCATTGCCACTATCTTGTTGATTTTTTTAATAGTTACTATTCAATTCAATATAACTTTATTCGAATACATGTATTCATAAAAGTGCAACAATAAAAATACAAACAATTCATTACATTAAAAACCATAAATATGACGTATAGTGAATAAAAACGTTTAGTGATCCAGAGCTCTCAAAAGTACATAAAGTGCAAAATCGTGCATCAGAGCTATACAGTATTCATGGAGCAACGTGCTCTTACAGCAGCTTTCAAAAAGGCACCCAAACAAATTGTCTCCGCTTCATCATTCAGGTGAAGAAACAATTCACGTGCTTCTGTTAAATGTCCAACTCCTCGTTTCTTTAAAAAAAAAAGGACCAGAAATTATTTGGAATATAGAAGCTAAAACCCACAAAAAAAGCATAAAATGTGACATTGACTGTACTGAGTTGCCATCATAGGGACATGTGGTAAAATCCAAATTCATGTTAAAACCCAGCAGGAAACAGCAGATATTTTGCTGTGTCAGCCATATATCGAAATAGAAGGCTTCGTTCCCACACCTTCTCACTCTAGTTAAGTACATTACCATGTTATCTGAGGGGCGAGTAACGTAATTTGACATGCTCTCCATCACGGTTTCCTTATGCAGTCTATTGGAAATTGCATGGTCGTATAGTGCCTGCTGTAACTTTTTTTTATTAATATTTAAGTTAAGTGGATCATCAAAAATCCGTTCAGGATTGACTGAGCATAATATAGATCTTACACTAGCTAGCCATGGAATTTCAATCCCCTTCTCATAACTGAGGCAATCCTTAATGATGATCCTGGTTAAACAAGTTTTTTCATTTTTCCAGATGGCAAACAATAATAACGGCGGTCAGGACTTTATGTAATCTTCGATGTATGGGATATCTATTTCTCTATGGCAAATGTAAGTAGAAGACGAAATAGGAGCCATAAGGGCCTTTCTTTCAAATCTGCTCTCTTCCGATTGAACTGGGTTGCAATTCTGAAATCCCCAGACGCCAGCGCCATACATGGCTGCAGGCAAACATTGTGTTTTATATATTTGCAATAAAGGAGGGGAGAGCACTCCCACCCTTTGGTTGCAGTAAGGAAAATTAGAGGAACGGCTGGGATCATGTTAATTAAAAACAGGTAAAGGTTATTAATATATAATATGAATAAAAGTGGTGCCAGTACTCAACCTTGACTCACTCCTCGCAAAACATTTATTGGATATGAAACCTCCCCCTCTGTGGTGATTCTAACCTTGGCCTTCATGTCTGTGTGCAAATATGCAAGAAAGTGCACTAGTGCCTCGTCCAGTCCCTGCGCCAAAAGGTTCGTCCAAACCTTAGACCGATTTACACAGTCAAAAGCTTGGGATAGATCCACGAATGCTAAATACACTGATGACTTGCGTACAATTATATATTTTTCTATTATTAGTGTCAAGTTTAAGCATTGTTTGACCATGCCAACATTACTCCTAAACCCATATTGACAGGGATATAAAACTGATGTTGCTTCTACCCAGTCTTTAATACGGTTGTATAAGATTCTCCCTAGAATCTTAGCCGTGGTATCAATAAGGGAGATCGGTCTATAGCAACTAGGTGGGGTGCAGTCTCCCTTTTTGTAAATCGGCATGATAGACCTTGACCAAGATTCAGGTAGCGGGGAGTGAGTCAAACCATTAAAAACATTCACTAACAGAAGTCAATGGAATATTTAAAAAATAATCTATTGGAACTCCATCCGGTCTGGGAGCCTTCCCACTCAGAATTTGAGCAATTGCTTCCTCCACTTCATCTATAGACAGAAAAATCATTACAATGGCCCTTCACCTTTTCAGTACTTCGATCATCAACAGAAGCATATATTTTAGAAAAGTGTGCCTCATAAGTAGCACTAGCAATATGACAACTTAATGATGGTGTTGCCAATTGTGTGCCTCTCCTTAGTGCAGATACCTCACTCCAAAACGAATTACTATTTTTTGTTGCTGCTGATAATGCAAGTGGATCACCTTGATTTTTAGCATTACCCATTTTCTACTTGCAGATGTGTTTTTATATATCTTACGTGTGTAGCCACTGCTATAGGATCCCTAGGGATAGATGTGAGTGCCTTCCTTAAATTACAATTAGCCATTGATCATTCATGATCATCAAACCACCTTGATTTAGAATGTTTAGAGTGCATGGGACGTAGCAATTTGCTTTTAATATTTAAGCATAATTGAGTCAAGGCCGGAACCACCCCTTGACTCACCCCATCATTGTCCAAGCATACTTGAACCAGGGCCATATTTTCTCTGACTGTAGTGTGGAAGAGTTGGGCTTGGTCAATCTCTCCATTTCAATCTTAAACAACCAGTATTTATTTGTAAGCTGGACGCCCCACACTCCAAGCTTAAAGTATCCTTTTGAGACAGAGCAAATGTTACTTCAAGAGGGTTGTGGTCCCCAGAAGTAGAAGCTATCACCCTCCCCCGTAAACCGGAGTTGAGTAAATTAGAAGTTATAAAATAAAATCCATTATAGAAGGGCATTCCCTGTCCTTATGTGTAGGTATCACTTGCTCACTGGGGCCTACAACATCCATTACATTAAGTAAATTATGAGAATCTAGAAGGGTCTTTAGTTCTGCTCCTCGGGTAGCTGTGCCGGGAATACATCTGTTATAACTATCCTCTTTGACTGTACTACGTATTGCTGCAGGGATAATTTCACAACCCAATCTGGCATTAAAATCACCCACCAAACAAATCCCTGGTGATAGGCCATTGACTGCTGCAGCATTTTGTAATTCCAACATATAATAAAAACTTGGATACATTTAGTATTAGGGGTGTTACAAAAATTATTATTATAAAAATCAATAAAATAGAGAAACAATTGCTTCTTAAATTTTAATGCTTGAAAATTATTATTTGTCTGGAGCGGTTTGACATATGCCCCCAGCGCTAACTTCACCCAGATGGCCAATCCCCCAGCAGCCCTCTCAGAGTATGAAGGTATAGCTGGAACATATTAACAATCAAAGCCATCAACATGAATTTCGTCCACCAGCCATGTTTCCTGGAACAATAGTAGGTCAAACTGTTTTATAACCATTACCCAAGAAGGTAACAATTTTGATGCAAGCCCGGCCACATTCAAACTTAAAATACGCAGTTTTGGACACCTATCCGCTTCAGACAGCTTTGGACACCTATCGTCCCAAATGAATAGTTACTATTCATATAGTGTGCACAAGGCTAGTATTTTAATTTGAATAAATATTGAAAATATATTCCTAGTGTTCTTGACTGTATATTCAGGATAAAAGAGGGTGTGGGTTCCACTAACTATTCCTGTGAGTTTCATAGGACTAATTGCTACCTAATACGCAACTTACTCATGTACTACTCGGTAAGCTGCAGGGGGTTGCAGTCCATCAGGTTCTCTGTCTCATATTGGTACATTGACTAAGTTCTTTGTGGCAGAGGCCCTAGAGAACCCTCTTTGGTTGTGTTCTGGGAGGAATGTCAGAAAACCTATCAATTGGTCTGATTGGTTGATTTTAGATTGTTCTTCTTAATGGGATGTCTTGTGTAGAATATTTGCTGGAAACATGCCTGTGGTTAATTAGTTGTTCATTGTAGATATTGTGCTAGCATTCAATAGCTGGATATTTTTGAAGGTTTGTGGTGGGCAGGGACTCCGATTATGAGCTGGTAGGTATTTCGTCCTTTACCAGGTCATAGGATTTCAAAAGTGATAGTGAATGGAATGTTGGAAATGTAAGGTGATTTCCCTTTGGTGAAATCCATGTTGTCTTTGACTCTGACTGAGAGCCGGATGACTTGCTGGCATAGTAGAGATCTAAATGGTTATATTTCGTGATAAAGTGGTGCGACATGGAGTTAAATAAGTCTTGTGCTAAGGTGGTGTTTTGGAGAGCATTCTGGCTAGTGGAATTCTAAGACAAAATTTGCAGAGTTACTTTGTAGTTAGTGTACTTGGCATTTATGATGCAATTTTTGCATTGTGAGCTTTTTGTTTTCTTAATGGTAGATTTGTAGATTCTCTTGACCATTTGGAGTCTGAGCTTGTCAATTTTTTTTAAATTTTTATCCATTGACCCGAAGAGCATCCAATTGTGTTTTAATCTTCATTATTTGCCTAAAAGACTATAGTAATCCAATATTATGACTCCAAGTCTCCAAGAATATGATCTTGCTGCGCATGTTCTATTCCAATACCCATTTCTGTAAGAGAAGAATTGGGCATCGCTTGTACTTTGGGCTTCAATGGTGTAGCCTTGAACTTGCATACATTTATGAGGGTAACCTTGTTAATAAGAGAAGATGTAGTGCAGCGTCCAGAGGTGCTGACTCAGGAGCTGGGGATCCGGGTTTGATTCTCTGTGTCAGCGCAACATCCTGGGATCTGGGCAAATTAATAAATCTCCCCATACCCATGGACAGCGCCTGGATACCCTAACGGGTGAAAAGCCGTGCTATACAAATCTACAAACTAAAACTAATAAACCTGTTTTCACATTGAATCATTTGTGGACCAGTTCAATGAAAGCCCAAACCACTTCCCTATCAATTATTGATAAAATGTGTTTCTCTGCAGATGATTCCACCCCACCACCCACCCTTATCTGGAAACTTGTGAGATGGTTCCATCTGCTGGATGTTGTATACATTGTGTTATACAAATTAGCCTGAGAAACATAGGCATCTGTCAAGTAAAGGGCATAAACTCTTGCAGCATGCTACACACTGTTCATCTTATTTCAAAGTGTGCTCTTTAATGACATCATCATCAGTGCACAAAACAAAAATTACAATATTCAATCTTTCATCCCTGAAATCCATATCCTAGAGGTACTGATCTTGCATAGTTTGCTTCATCATCAACATTAGGATTTTATTGTGAGGACACATCTTTACAAGAATAGTCCTCTCTACCAACCACTTTTCAGTAGAGTAATCATTAGCCATCTTATGAAAGATCTAGTGCCTTTGTAATCTAGACTACAACACACTACCCAATAGAAAGACTATGTAGACACTAGACCTAATACTGCACACTATCAAACTTTCAAGATGACTTGCAACACTGCTTGCAAATTAAAAGGTTACAAGTGATTTGTGCAGTCACAAGATATGGGACAATGCGGTTTTCTTTGTAAACAAATCTTTTTCCTTCTGTACATAGTTTTTAGGAAATTTATATTTAGTTTATCACTAATTGGAGAAAATCGTTGGCTTAAAAAGGAAGATTTACGAGTCCACCCAGGATGCAACTAGTGCAACTCTTATGTGCAGGACATGATTCATGTATTGTGTTATTGTCCGGGCCTACTCCATTAGAAGAAAAGAAAAAAAAATGAGACAAATAATTTTAAAATGCTCCATTAAAACATGTGGGGAAGCACTATTGATAATATTAAATCCCACCTCAATAAATGTGTTATTTAAATAAATAATTTTTTCAAACTGGAAAAAGAGGAAAAAGTTGTATTCTCAGACATGATTATATTATTGTATAGTGGAATCGAAAGGGTGTTGTTTGACATGACCATGTAATCAAGGGCAGTAGGGTTGTTTTATAGATCATACTGATGTTTTATGAAATGTGACATGTTTTTAAAAGGTGTATTGTTTCTGTGGAATTACTATGAAATAAATAAATTTAAGTAATTGATCACATAACTTTGTGTACAGTGTCCATGAAGCATTGACATTTGGCAAGGGTTTTGGGAAAAGAGACAGGAGTAGAGCCCCTGAGGAGCCAGAATCCAGTCCAATGAAGGATATTTCATTCATACTTCATACAGTAATTACTACTGAACTCCACATAATGCCCAATTCTACTTTCCTACATCACTGTACTTGGACACACTATTCATGACACATTTTCTACAGCATTGAAAAAAAATAGGATAGAATTGCACTCAACAGATCATTTTCAAATGAGTTAGCCAGTTGCCTTTCACGTTAACTTTTTCATTATCTGAGGAGTGAATGTTTGCACTCTAAAATAGACCTTTTTTTCTCCTATGCGGCAGGTCACTGGGATTAAGCAGTCCAATATTCCAGTGTCGCCCAAAGCAGAAGGTTATAATCATTCCAATAACTGTGAGGAGGATGATCTATCCAAGCACTGCCCCTTCAATTATTTCAATTTTCCATCAAGAAAAATTTCCTCTGTCATTATTTCTTTACAGACAAAATTGTTCTGAAAGTCTTGCTGAGTTTTTAAAAAAAACATTGATCCAGAATACCACATCTCAATCAGTTTGAGGCTTAGGCAGTATTTGCTGTTGTGCCTTTTCCTATGCATCTCTTCCATCTTCTATGCATCTAATACAACGAAATGGCGCCAGGATCCATAACGGGATATAGTCGACCACTATCAATTACAATCACTACACAATATACTATTCTAGCTTGGCCAGCCATTTTCCAATATGCTTCTCTAAACAATACGAAGTGCAACCAAATAACGAATGCAACAGGCCACCTTCACTCTGGTCAACGGATACTCTCTAACAATATAGGGAAACCAGATCGAAAAAGTGCAACCAGGCCATACAATCAATCAATGCATTTTTAAAGCGAGTGGCTACCCAAATAGTGTTTTCCAGCGCTGCAGAAAAGGAAGGAGCAACACGAGTCTTAAAACAGCCATGTTTTCAGCTGTCTCCGAAACTCGAGAAGAGAAGCACATGTTTGCATTTCCAGAAGGAGGGAATTCGATCGAGAGGGAGAAGAACAGAAAAAGATCTGCCACCCTGCCTTGTGAGTTTGTAACAAGGTTTGGCAGCTAAAAACTGGTTCTCAGAGTGGAGATTACGCTTGGGGGAGGAGAAGTGCACCATCGCCCTAAGATAGGAGGGGGACCCCCTCCATAAAGGGCTTTATGCAAAAAGCATGATACTTTAAAATGAATGCGTTTCTCCACAGGCAACCAGTGGAGGTGGGAGGCGACCAAGGCATGCCTAGGAACATGGCAAAGCAAACGGGCTGCTGTGTTTTGTACCACCTGAAGTCTTCTCAACTATTTTTTTTTGTTGCACATAAGTATCAAATGTTGCCATAGTGTATCCTGGAAACAATTACAGCTTGAACAGTGATTTGTGCTTCTAAAGGAAGAAGCCAGATTATTTTCTTAAGGCACTTAAGCAACAGAAAACAGTAAGCCGCAATTTTGGATCTTTAAAAGTTCATTGAGAGCATCACATCCAACTAGATGCCCAAGTTCTTAACCAACTTGCATGGCACTGGCAAGGGGCCAAGATCAGTGGGACACCATTGAGGGCCCCAGAGCATACTAGAAACAAGCATTGGCATAGCCAATAGGTCTCGCCTTTGGGACCTTATAAGTGTTTAGCCATGCAACAGTTGATGTTGTTGCACCAAGGATATTGTGCTGGATAACTAAACACTTATAAGGTCCCAAAGGCGAGACCTATTGGCAATGCCAATGCTTGTTACCTCTGTCACTGGAATTCGACTGCTGTTATTAATTTGCCCTTGACCTACATCATGTTAGTATGTAGCGCTGTGCAGCATGCATGTGTTTGCATATGTGCCTGTGTGTGGTACAGTACATGCAGGCCTGTCAGTTCCGTGTTGGAAAAACTAAGGCCTTGGAAAGATATCTAGAGTAGAGGAGCCATCCCAGTCAGATTTCTGGATTGTATGCATTCCTGACAGCTGAGTCGGATACACACCAGAGGAAGGGAGGCTCTTCAAAAGGACTCCTATATTATGGAAAAGTCACTGGTCAGTGGCCATCTACTTTGCCATCAGTGACCAAAAGCTGCCCGACACCTACAGCCAGGATCAGGAGTTATTACCGACCAACCAGAGAAGTATTGTGGATGTCCAGCTGCTTGGCTGTAGCGACGAGACTACCACTCATTGTCTGGCACCTGTTTAGTCAACCATCAAGCTGAATCGCTGGATGGGTCCAGTCCCTGATGCACTCCTGAACATTCTGCATTGCAACACCAGCGGGAAGGGAGGAAGACTGATCACCAGGCAGCAGATCCCCTGAGGGAACTTGCTTTGACAATAGCGTTATAGCGCTGACACACTTTGACTATGAAAGCCATTGTGAAACTTCTAAGACTTGTACTTAATAGCAGGGCCAAGCCTGAATGCTGCCTCACGTGAATGGGGATTAACTACAGTTAATAATCTAGGCCGTGGGACTCTGTATCTTGTCTTCTCAGTGCTAGAGAGCTGGTCTTAAGCTTAAGTTAAGAAAACTGTATATTTTATTTGTTGTGTGTTGTATTTCACTTTGTGTTTATATATAAATGCTACTTTTTTCATAAAAGCGAGTATTTCACTGGACATTCATTTATTGAGGTTGCAGGGCATATTTTGAGTCTTGTGCTTGTGTAAACCTTGCATCTCCATCCCCTCGAGAAGCCTTGGACTGCTCGACCTGTGCTATCACTGAGAGCAAAGTGCTGAAGGGGTTGTACTTGGCCAAGCTAACCATTGCCCATAGTAAACTGGCTCCTGGACATGAGTACAAGGACTTAACTCCAGGGTTGGGCCTAGTAACTCCTGCTTGCCCCGTGGGTCTCTGAAAGGGGTTCTGACAGTCCTCTTTACCGTTGCTGGAGGGCAAAGTGATTAATATCTTTGTTTCATTTTAATGTGATTTCTTGTGCTGAAGCCTTATTGCTATGTGTACAGACCACTCTCTTACGTGTACAGTACAGCAATACACTGTTACAAATATATTTGGGCTGCATGTTGAGTGAGGAATAAGCATAATAGAAACCTGTAGTTGTCTAATCCCAAACTTTATTTGACTGCATTGAAGATATATGGTTCAAAATCCGCGACTGGGTAAGATTGTACATTATAGCATTTTACTTATATGTAGGTTTTTTTTAAATTAAGATGTGATATTGGTGGATACTGCTTGCAATATTGTCTTAACTTTCTGAATTACGTGTAATTTGTTTTTAATAACATGGAGTTACTTGCCATGATTGCACTCAATACAAATAAAATACAGTAAAATTAGGTACGTGCTCCCATCTCCTGGAATGTTTACACGCACGACTTCGCTGTCCCAGCCATTAACAGCGCATTATTTCACTTGTACAGTCGCCAGGCAATCACTCGACAGTAAACTCTCTGCAGTACCTAAATTCATTCACGCTGCTCACATCTGCTCCGTTCAGTGTTCTTGGATGCAATCTTTTGTTAGCAAACGGCCATGCACAGCTGGAATGTGTTGAATAGAAGGAAAACAAAATGAAGTCTGCCACTGAGGCCACCCTTAACATGAATTCATGTCGGTCCATTTTATTTTGTTAGTTTTAATTACATATTGGGAACAGAAAATCCGACATCTTACTCACGACTGTTTATAAAATAAACAAGCATTCCTAATTATCAACAGACTTGAGTATTTTGGAATCCCTGCCCCTTTTCACTTTTGTGACACACATACGCACACACACAAGCGCACACACACAACCAAATACACCCCAAACGCTGCTTGTTTCCGTGTAAATAGTCCAGGGGGCGGGGCAGGAGCTGTGCCTCCGAAGCGGAGTTCACTGCTACTAATAACCAGCTGAAGCAGAGTAACATTCTAAAGGGGGGAGACATGTAGTGAGCCAACCTGGCCCTTCGTGGAAGTAAGTTCCACGTCACACACACTCCAGAGGATGGACGCAGCCACAGGGTTAAATAAATTGGGATTAGACCACTCGGGCTCTCGTTTCTTCTCAGTACTTTTGTAGCAGTCGTCTTTGTCTAGGAGCCTGCTTACACACCGGCGCAGATGGCTCGATAGAGTTCCTACCTCAATAGAAAATGTTCTGCTCCTGACACTACGCTCAGCACCCGGAGCCACCAAAATACATTCATTATGGTAGCTTGTAAGTCATAAAGCACTATTTCGAGGTTTATTAGTTACTTACTGCGCTCCCGTAATTCATATCACTCGTCTCTATAAAAGTTAAACCTCTGAGAAGTTCAGCGCGCACCCAGGGTGCGAGACGGAAATGAGGAGCAGACTGCAATGCTGCGGGGGAAAAAAACGGAAGGGGCGTGGGCGCTAAAATTAAAGCGTGCCGTGCCTGTTAATAAATAAATAAATTCATAAAGATTGTAAAGGAGCAAGTTGCAAGTAAAATAAAGGCGCGCTACGGCAATAAGGAGCAAACTGCCGTGCTGCCTACCCATTTTTTAATTGCACACCTATTCAGTGAATATGTACGGCATTGCAGTGAGATGGGCTGAGCGCGAGATCACCGGGAGCCGCTCAACCACCACCTCGTGTCCCGCTGCTGCAGCCGCCCTGTTGATAGATACAGTATGGCACGGAAGATGTGTAGTGCCAGAAAGTAGATCGGCAGCGCCGCTGCTGCTTTCCTTAAGGTGGACCGCCAAGCAGCATTTGTCAAAAGCACTCAATTCACTTCCTGCCTTAGTGCGGGAGCTTCGGGCTTAGCTGCAATAAACAACAAGCAATGGCCGCGCGGCCGTGAAACTGACACGGCCGCGCGGCCGTGAAAGTGAAAGTAAGCGGGTTTTGGAAGTGCAGACAGTGGCTTTTGCTGGCGACCAGCTTGCGTTCACGCGAGCGTCCAGATGGCGAGGGAAGCCATATGGCGCCTGATCGTGCACGCTCGCGTGAACGCAGGCTAGTCCGCAGCAAAAGCCACTGTTTGCACTTCCAAAACCCGCTTACTAAAAGTCTCGCCAGAGCAGCGCATGCGCGCTGGCTCAGGCGAGACCTAAAAAATGGAACATGCTGATGGGGCTAGAATTTTCTGCGATCCTTCAGAGTGCATTGTCCAACACGTTCTTGCCCTACCACACGTTTGTTGATCCAAGCTGGCAATATTTTCATAGGCAGCTGTGATGTTTCTATGTGCTTTCCTCGATTGAAAAACACATTGCAGAACAGTGATGTAGATATATTTTTTTAAATCCGCGTTCTTTTTATTTAAACTCACAAGGAGGGAGACTTTTGCTCCCTGTTAGCATATTTATTTATCAGCAAGATCTTACCTGCTTTCAAGCACCTATTTGGACAGACTATTTGCTCTTCTGTTTTTAGTTTGCCATTCTTCACTCCCCATGCATAGTTTGCCATGAAGGGTGCTATTTTTATATCGAAATGCAGTCTGGCTTGACAGCGCAGCTCTGTAAAACCTGTCCTTTCTATTTGTTAGCTCTGGTTTGACAGTACAGTTAATTGCAGGGCCTATTTCTAATATACAGAGAGCAGACTTTGGGGCAGCCCCCCCCCCCCCCGTAATCATTACTTTGATGCTGTGTTGCGTGCACAAATGCTGTTTTTACACATTGAATCCATACCTATTGGCTTTGGCAAAGCTGGTCTTTGTTGTACATTGCCACACAAGCATTAATAGCCATTTTGTGGTAGTTGTTTGAAAGGCGGTCGTTGGAGAAGCCTAAACTACAGGCAGGTTTTCAAGACCGGCTTCTTGGATGAGTTGATGTTGGCTTGTGCCTTGTCTTCAGACCAGCGCTGTGATGTCCTTCTGAAGATTTTTGGTGCGATGCAGTGGTTTTTCCCCGATCTGCACCATCCACTTTAATTAGCTCAGTTTCACTGGACCACAAGACTCTGAGCAATAATTTTCATATAAGCAACGAAGGGTATTATATTATATTCCTCCGCATCACCAAGCAAAGTCAGTAGAAAATTAACAGAATTTAAGTAAAATAAAATATTCTATAAGAACAAGTTACTTACCTTCGGTAACAATATATCTGTAAGAGACATATATTAATGATGGATTCCTTACCTTAGAATTACCCCCAGGCGTCAGACTGGATCCGGAGAATTTTTTCTTCAGGAGTACCCCTGCGCGTCGGAAGGTGGCGTCGGTCGACTCCGCGTTCATCGTTGGCATCGCGATCGCCGGAATGACGTCGCGGTATCTACTCCGGATCCAGTCTGCCTGGTGGTAATTCTAAGGTAAGGAATCTATAACTAGTAGTCTCTTTCGGATTAACATTTCTATACGGTGCTTGCTGTGATGGGTTTGTCATTGCTTCAATATTAGATTAGATTTTGCCTAACTTGATCGTTCTCCATTTATGGACCTTGAAAGGATCAAAGGCTGTCATGTGGGACTCAACCTTATTACCTACTGGTTGCACACAGATTTCAGTAGCGAGTGCTGATATCAATGCACTATCTTACAAGCTAAATAGTAGATTTGAACTAAAGTGCCACGTTTGAATAGTGTCACTTTGTGTGCAAGAATTGTGCCAGCAGGCTTGACCTTGTTCTTGGCATGGCCCGTGCCACGCAGTGCCAGGTTTGTTGCCCAACTTGTTTCTCTCTTTCAGGCTGGGGTGGCACCTTCTGGAGGACCCTTCCTTGAACTCCCTCTGTGAGTGCTGCGAGGCGGCCTGTACCCAGCAGAGCCCTCCTTCAAGAGGAGATGCAGGTACTAGAAAGATTGGGAGGGGGATGGGAAGGTGCGAGTGCTGTAGGCAGGATTTTTTGGCAGGGTAAGACTGAATCTTGTGATCTTGGCCACAGTGCAGCAGCTTTTTATCCCAGCCAAGGGATTATGTTGTGAGTGTGACGATTTGTATAACGCTAGCTATCATTTTCTTTGTCCCATAATAACGCTAGGGAAGGAGGGTCTAGTGTGTGGTAAATTGTTCCTGCCACTGGTGACAACGTTAAGGAGGGCGTATCTGTGTCCTCAAGAAAAACGAAGTAAATGGTTAGTCTAAGGCATGCATGTATAGCTCAAGGCTATTTTCTGAAAATGTTATTGAATAGGACCGAGTTTTGAAGGGGTTTTGGTTGGTTCTTTTCCGTCCTGCCCACATATTTTTGATAAAATTATAAGAAATGCTCTGTGCTTGTAAAACACGGCTTACTTAGTTTGGCTAAATGATGTACACTTGCAAAAAGAATAAGAAAAACGTTTGTTTAAAAAAGCAGAAAATAAATCAATGAGCACAAATGGTGTGTGTGTGTGTGTGTGTGTGTGTGTGTGTGTGTATCTATCGTATTGTAGCATTTGTATAGCGTTTACTACACATAGGTGGGGCTTTGAAGAAAGCTACACCATGTAGGGTGTGTGGTTGGTATTGGTTTTTGTTTTAGAGAATAAGGGAAGTGTTTTCATGTGCGTTATGACAACCGAGGTGCAGTTACCAAGTTAAAGAACACATTGCATGGTGCTCTGATGTGCGAGGGTATAAGAGAAAAAGATGCACAAATGATAATAAGGACTAAGCAGCAAAGCCATAGTGGACACAGGCTGCTGTTTGCCCATACACCAAAAATAGGGATTATAATCCAAGAAGGCCCAATAATCAGAAGGGTGAGATGCGCCAGTAAAATGAGCAAAAAGGATACCGAGTGGGAATTGGTGACATGAGCACAATTGAATGAATCTATTTAATTAGTGTTCAAGGGCAGGTATATACTGCCTACTGCTGAAAAATACACCCCATGAGGAAGAAAGGAATTGGAAAGAACAATCGAGGCTGGAAAACTGAGCAAAAAACTATACAACCTTTGAAAGTCCCAGATTCCATACAGTGCTAGGTTGAAGGAAGCCAAAATGTGGTGCAGGCGTTCTCGCCCAAGCCGTCTCAAGCTCCAAGGCTGCAAAAAGTGGGCGAGCTCTAGCTGGGTCATGGCTCAGAACCCAGCCAGACTGGCACCATGCACATGCAAGGGTGACAGATAAAGAGCTTGGTAGGTAAGCTGCTGCCCTGACGGATATCTGCTGCCTGCCTTCTGTTACCCTGCTGTCCTCACTCCTCCATTTGAGCCCAATTTTTGCTTGGATGCCAGAGACCTTTATTTTTCTACTTTAAATAAGGAGGCATCCCCCTGACCTAAAATTTCGTCCCAGGACAAATTCAACTGTAATTTTTAGTAGTTAATGATATTTCAGGTTAAAAAAGTAGCAGTGTGGTGAAAGCAGACTTACCTTGTTTCCATTATTTTGGGTTAGACGGCAGCATGGTACCAATTTGGTAGTTCTCAATTTTTTCAACCTTGGGCAAGTTCCTCTCTCACCTGTGAATCTTGTGAAAAACACATTTTAGGACTATCCTATCAGACCGTGCGATCTGTCTGGCTGAGAAAAATGCATTGTGAACTTACAGTTGGCTTGGAGCCACTCTTTCCCCCCCATTGCTTACAATTGGTTGGCTTTATTGTCACTCTAGTTTCCATGCTTCTTATTCAATGGCTTACCTTTCTCTTCTTTTGTTTTTCCCCTACGATCCTATTGGTTGGCTGGCTTGTATCCTTCCACTGCTTATATGTAGGGAACTGTGTCTTTCATTTAGCACTTCGTGAGAGTGCATGTGTGTTCTAATTATTTCCTTCTTGTGCTGCTTCCGTCCCATAAATACCCTTCCCCACGCTGTGGTCTCCCCACCCCTTCCAGCTTGTCTGTAAAAGCAAAGAAACCGGGTTATTTTTGCTGGGGTATGCCTGGAGAGTAGAAATTAAGGATTCATTTTGCTTTATCACCTGCACTCTACATAATGCATGAAAGCACAAGCTTTGGCACACAGAGTCTTTTTTTTGGTGAGGGGAGAAGGTCCATTTTCTGCATCCACTCCACAGCCTGAGGCAGAGGTTGTACTTTGTATGACACTTCTCCTGAAGGCCCATAAATCTGCTCCCTGTGCTACTGCAGAAACCCAGTAGGCTTAATCCTATGGAAAGTATAATAGCCATTGGAAAGCGTTTCCCCTGTACATTCTGACACTTCCTTATTCTTTTAAAATTCTTCGCAGTTTCTTGACTGGAAAGTAATTGAAAAATGAACAATGCCATTTATGAGAATTGAAAAGTACAACTTTGAGCTATCTTAATGTGTTTGCTTTTCTTCTAGAATTTTGAAATGTTTTTTCAATAATACTTTACAGGCAAACATTGGCAAATCCAACCACTCAGCACGGTCAATGCTTGTTAGAATGCAAGTTAACTTCCTTTCCGAGCTCCTTTGCCTGGCCTCTTCCCACTCCACCTCTCCCCTGTTTATGTCCCATCCTCCACAGTTAACCCTTTCACCTCTACCTAGCCACAGGCCTTCAAACACAAACAATAGTAGCCAATAAAGCATCATTTTCTGTCATGCACACCTTCTAATTCAGCCCCCCTGAATGCTACCTCCAGCCAGCAGAGTGTGTTAATTGAGACTGCTGTAGCTTACGTCTATCCTGGAAGAGCAGAGCCAATGTCTGTCTTGTTTATCCAAGAACTATCTTCTTGGGCCATACAGCCATATTTTAGGGAACAATTAGACCACCCCTTACGATTTTAAGGCTATTCGCTATGTCTTGGACTAACCTCACTGATTCCTATCCTGGGCACTTGGCCACATCCTGCTGGCCCATAGCACTGTGAACATGTGACCCACAATATGCTCTTATAAGCATTTTAAGATGAAAGTACGCTTAGCTCACCAGCCAAGAAAAATCAAATTACCCCGACCACAATAAGACAGGTTACAATATCTCGGGCTAGCCCTGCTGCATCCTAGGCAATTGGTCCGGCCCTGCAGACGCTTCCTATTGCAAAGAAAGCACCTGCAATTTGCCTTTATCGCCATTAGAAAAAGAAAGTACTCCGAGTCTTTCAAACCAGGAAAAGTGAACTACCCCAGCATATTAAGGCTGGTCACAATGTCTCAGCCTAACTTTGCTGAATCCTAGGCAACTGGTTCCATCTGCCTTTACCAGCATCAGAACTTTAAAGTATGCCAGTAAACTCCAACTGTGCCCTACACCTTTAAGGCTGGTCGCAGAGCCTTGGGCTAGCCTGGCTGAATCCTGTGCACTTGGGCCTGTCCTGCTGGCTCAAAACATTGCAGCGAGGCCTGTCTCAACCGGCATTTAGTATGGTTCGGACCTCAATCGTGCAAGCATGAGCAATGCTTAGGGGTGATGTACGAATACTGCGAGCTAGGGGTGGAGTCTGTGCGAGTTCTTGTTTAGTTTATTAAGGCTGGTCAGAGCAAGGACACTTTATAGGTCGCCCAGCCTAGAATTCCACAGCCTACCTACAGAAGTGTTCCACTGCCTCCCAGCTAAGTTCACGCTTCAGAAAGACTATATTGATTGATGGTTTTGTATTGCACAATTACCCAGAAAAGAGTGAGCTGCAAATAAGGTTAAAGGGCAGTGCCTGAACAACAGCTGGGAAATAGTATATGAATTATGCAATTAAGTAGTGTTTAGAGTCTTCCAGAAGCACACTAGGTTGTATATAGCTTTTAGTCCACGAGGAAGCGAATTCAATGCCTTGGCAGCAAGTACGGAGAAAGCACAACCACTCTGGTGCATCCCGTCAAAGCAAGGAATAAATAGTCCGGCTGTTACAACCGTAAAAGTCTCTTCAGAATATGTTGCATGAAATGTTTCTTTGTTTAATGAACGGTGAAGTAATGGCTGGCTTTGTGGAAAAGGCACAAACCTTTGAAGAGACTGTGTTTCTTCATAGGAAGCCAGTGGAGGGAGACAAGATGAGAGAAGATAGGGGCTTTTGTCCTCCAGTCCAAGAATACACTGCATTGCAGCATTTTGGAAGCATTAAAGGTGGACTGTAAGCTAAACAGGCAGACCAAACTACAGCGACCCCGAAGCCGAATATTACAGCAGCTAGAGGCACAATATGTATATGCACATTAAACAAAGAGGGACTCCTAGCAGAACCTTGTAGGAGACAAGACATTATCACTTCAACTTCTAAAATAAAACCTGCCAAGGACACTGCTTGGCAACGTTCTGTTAGAAAAGAAATGAGCCAGTTTAAGGCGTGACTCTTAATATCGATATCCCTAAGCCTCTGTATTCTGATTGTGTAAAACACGGAATCAAAATCAGTCTACAGAACCAATAATATATATATGGGCAGCAGTCCTATCCAGTCTAGGGTCAGTCGGATATCATTCGCAGCTGTTAGTATTGTGTCGACAAAAAGATTGTTAAAAACCAGATTGATAAGGGACCATAATGTTGTTGGATTCGAGAAGTTGCGGGAGTTCAATGTTAACAATTTATGCAATTTTAGCAGAAAAGTTCATAGCAGTATAGAGCGGTAATTGGATAGGACCACCGCACTGGCTTACTTTAGTAGTGAGGTGACAATCGTCCTCTTCCAAGAATTGGGCACAAAAGAGATTGCATAGTGCTGTGAATTGAGACGCAATGGAGAGTATCAGCAGTCTAACTCCTTTCACTGGACATCTGTCCAAAGGTGGTCCAGAGGATAGTCAAAGGATTCTGCATAGAGTAAGGTCTTCTATTGCCAAGTATAAAGATGAAAGGAACCTAGGAGCTGTACGTTAGTCTTCTGGGAAGGTTGCCACATTACAGCCTGTTCATCCTGGTTATTCATAAGAGAGGCCAACATGTCATGGATTTTAAGATGAAAATATTCTGATAAGTGATCACATATGGATGAATTGACCGAAGAATTGTTGGCCTCCGCAGTTGCAAGACTGTTAAAAATGGAAAAGACTTGGGATTATGCGATATTTCAGTGTGATTCGCATAGGAAGCGCTATACACTTTTCTGTTTTTTTGGGTGGTTTTTAATAGAAGTTCAGATTTATAATTCGTTTTTGCCTGACTGGAGTAGGATTCAAATTAAGTATGTTCTTATTTCTTACAATTGCATACATACTTAAGTCATTGGGAGTAGGTGTGGCTGCATAAGTGTTGGGGCTGGTAGCCTGGGTTCTGGTGCGTAAGCAAGGTCCATCTGCTAAAAGTGGTAAATTATTACACAGAAGGATAACTGGCTCAAAACCTTTAACATTTAGGGAGGAGTATGTGCACTTTGTCAAGTTCAGTCCAAAGGAGAAACTGTCTTCATGCTACTGGCCTGTGTAGGTTCAGTTCAGCCATGATAAATGTTAGTCCTGTGTGGCAGTGGCAATGTTACTAAATTATTACACCCTATAGATTTAATTTACATCTTGCTACGCCCAAATGCGCTGCATTTGGGGTGGTGGATCGTTGTGTACTTGCCAATTAAATTATCACACAATGACTTTTTTTCTTCTTCCCTCCTCTGCAGATTCAGAGCATGCAGTAGCGCTTTACAGAGTGGCGTTGGGACCACTGACTGTGCAGAAAAAGGAGTCTGAATGGTGGGAAGGTAGGTGATAGCCCCTCGCCAACTCATGTCCCCAGAATTCTTAATGACAGACTGCCTATCATTAAGTATTCAAGGGACATGAGTAAATGAGACGCTGAGTCTCATTTACTCATGTTCCTAGAATACTAAATTATAGGCAGTGTCCCATTCACTCGTGTCCCTGAAATACTATGACCGGCAGCTTCTCATTCACTCATGTCCCTGAAATACTATGACAGGCAGCGTCTCATTTACTCATGTCCCTAGAATACTAAATGACAGCCAGTGTCTGTAAGAAAGTGGCTCTGTATATACTGCACCAAAGTAAGGTTCAGTGTGCACAGAGTCCACAGTCCCCAGAGGTTTGGCAGAGGCTAAAGTTAGATATAACCTTACTCTCTAAAGTGGTAGCTTGGTCGAGCAGTAAGGCAGTATCAGAAGGACAGTGTAAAGCATTTGTTGTACACACTCAGTCAGCAAATGAAGCCACACACTCAAGAACTGAACTCTAGGCCAATGGTTTGTATATAAAAATATAGTTGTTTTATTTTAGAACCAACAATGGGTGTCAAAATATACTTTCTCAGAATGAGATGCTTTAGTTAACTACTGTTCAATTGGCAATAGACTTTTGAATGCAATAGTTACAGTTGTTGCAATATGCAACACAATTTTAAACACAATTATACATTGAGCTCAATGGAAATTTCTGGTTAAATGCAATAGATTACTTTTGGATTACTTTTCTAACCACGGGACTGGATCTTGGATTCAGTCCCGGGACACTTCCTGTAAAACAGGTGAGAAAAAGCGTTTTGGTTATGGTAGTGATTTTTGAGGAATATTACTGTATTTCAAAAGTTGACACTTAGAAACTTTTCTGGGTAAAATTACCAATGTTATCCTAGGGAAGGAAATACAGTTTGCAAGCAAAGTATGTTTACGTTACTTTTGTAATCCAGTGCTGGACTCCTAGGTTCAGCACTGGGACATTACTTAAAACAGGTAAGTAATTACGTTTTTGTAGTTTGTACGATTTTTAAAGAATATTTGTATGATTCAGAAATCGACACTTAGAAACTTTTTCAACAAAAAGCAGGCAATGATATCCTATGAGAGGAATTTCCAGTTACTGGTAAGTACGGTAAAAATTACTTTTCATGGTCGGTACTGGACTAAAGATGCAGTACTGAGGTCTCTCCTGATAGTAGGTGAGTAATTCGGAATTCGTTACTGTTGTGATTTTTAAGCAATATTTTGGTATTTCAAAAGTGGACACTTAGAAGAAATTTCACAGAAAACCAGTCAATGGATCCCTATGTAAGAAAATTCAATTCGCCGGTAAGTTACTTTTAACGTTACTTTTGTAATCCAGTGCTGGACTCCTAGGTTCAGCCCTGGGACATTACTTAAAACAGGTAAGTAATTACGTTTTGGTAGTCTGTACAATTTTTAAAGAATATTCTTGTTTTCAAAAGTCGACACTTAGAAACTTTTTGGAAGAAAAAGTGTCCATGTTATCCTATGAGGAAAAATGAGTTATCGGTCTCGAGGTAAGTAATCGGTCTTTTGAGTTAGGGTTCTGGGGTTAGACTCAGGGGTCTCCCAGGGTCAGTGATGCACTGTTGTTGCACCCTCAGCGGCACTAGGGCGGCCGGGTGCAGAGTGTTGAGCCCAATGTTATCCTATGGAGGATAGGGGGACTCCGGTTGGTGGCGGCTGGCAAGCAGGCCACGGGGTTGTGGGAGCAAAGCTCCTAGGGTTAAGCTCAGGGCACGTTGGGGACCAAGTTAGCACCAAGAGGCACCCTCAGCGGCACTAGGGCGGCCGGGTGCAGAGTGCTGTTTTGAGGTCGGGTGCCCTGTTGATTTCAATGGAAATTTTCGGTTTTGGTTTTCAGCTGCAGGCTCGGTCCAGGAAGACTTCCAGGAGGAACCAACAGCTGGGCAGGTAAGTTGGAGGGCTCGGGGACGTGGGTGCACCTCGGGTTCCTTTCTCCAGGGCGCAGGGCGTCTGGATGCAGGGGTGTCTTTTGAGGTCGGATTTCACCTTACCGGGCCACTCGCGGTTGGGGGTTCTCCGTGCAGAGGCTGCAGGCGGCGTCGGGGAGTCCTGGAGGGTCAGCCCACGGTGGACTCGGACTCTGGAGAGCTGGGGGACCTCGCTGGGACCGGTGGGCCACTTGAACTCGGGCTGTAGGCGGCGGGTGCAGTGGTGGTTCCAGGCGTCGGGTTTCTTTCTCCTCAGCAGGCTCGGAGTCTTTGTTTGGTGTTTCTTTTGAACAGAGCTGCTGTTCACAGGAGATCCGGTCTTTGTTGAAGGCAGTCAGTCCTCCCTGGGGTTCTGGAGGTCGCTGGCTGCAGGACAAGACTATTTTGGCGCAGGATCTCTGGAAACTGCAGACGGGCCGGTAGGGCTGGGGCCAAGTCAGTTGTTCTCTGCAGTCTCCTCTGCTGGGCGTCTTCTTTCGTCCTTTTTCTTCTTAGGTTGCGGGAATCTAAGGAAGGAAGGTTCAGGAGTGCCCCTAAATACTAGATTTAGGGGCGTTACAGGTAGAGTAAAGGGCAGGGACCAATGGGTCCCTGCCCTGGGGTGAGTACACCCCCTATCCTGCCACTCTCCTGTGGGAGGGGGCAGGAGCCTAGTCCTGATTGGGCAGGGCTCCCCATCTTCAAGATGGCGAGAGCCCGGAGATGTGCTTCACCTCGCCTCCCCCACCTGAGGGGTGGGGTTGGCAGAAGGTGGCACACCCCTTTCCTCCCTTGGTGTTTCCCTCCAGTCTTCCCACCAGGATGGGGGAGGAACCGGTGGGGACCAGTTGCTGAGTACAGCAAGTGGTGTGGGGAAGCTCACAAGGCGGAATGCCTTTGAAGCTTCCCCCTGCCCATCCTGGGGGAGGGGCCTAGCACCTCACCCAGGACGTGCATTGTTGCAGGCCCGGGAGAGCGGATGGCTCTCTACCCAGGGGTCCAGCAACATGTCTGCTGTGTGGCAGCCTAGGCAGCCCCTCAGACAAGACGTGGATTGTAGGTTAGGTTCAGGGGGTAACTCTAAGTTGCCCTCTGACGTGCATTTACAGTAAATCCCACACTGGCATCAGTGTGGGTTTACTGTGCTGAGGAGTTTGATACCAAACTTCTCAGTCTTCAGTGCAGCCATCATGGTGCTGTGGAGTACGTGCTGACGACCTCCCAGCACCATATACTCAGAATAGCAGCCCTGCACTTACAGTGCCCAGGAATGGGCCTGGGTACTGTAGGGGCACAGGGCTCATGCACCTGTGCCCTCACCACTGGCATAGGGCACCCAGCTAGAGGGTGACTGAGGTATGCCAGGGCAGTGTGTTTGTGGGCATGGCACACAGGGATGTGTGCCATGTCGACTCTCTGTTTTGTTCTGCACCAAGACACTCAGCCTGCAAGGGCAGTGTGTGTGTGTCAGGAGTACAGGGCCTCTAAGGGTGGCACAATAAGTGCTGCAGCCCTTAGGGGTCTTCTCTGGTCACAGTGCCCTGGGTACCTAGGGTACCATTTACCAGGGGCTTACCTGTGGCCAGAGATGCCAATTGGGTTTAGGCTGAGTACAGTTTTAGGGAAGGAACACAGGCCCTGGGTACCTGATTGGCAGGGATCAGGGCACACCAAGGAAAAGTGCATCAGTTATCAGGCAAAAGTGGGGGGTTACTGCAACAGAAACCCACTTTCCTACACAAGCCCCCCAGCCCAAAGGCCAGGAGACTCAGCCAACGCTGGGAGAGCCTGTCTAGTCTTTCAGGCGAGGAAGAGTTGGGGAAGTGGTTTGAAAGTTGCAGGGCCTACTCCGCCTTATATCCTTCTGTCCAGGTCAGTCCCTTTGGGGAGCTGGCCTACCTCATCAGTTTCAGGACCTAATTCCCAAAGCTCCTCTTCTTGCTCTTTAGTGTCTTCACCCCATCTTTTAAGTTTGGGTCCAGAGGTGCCCACCTCTGCAAAGTCTAACTTAGCCAGGGCAAAGCCCAGCTTACCCACAGAGGTCACCCACAGTTTGAGCAACCCCACCATGACCAATAGGGTCAGGGGGCCTAGCTTGTTATTTGGCAGGGGGTTAGGCCACCATGCCAAGGATAGGGCTGCCATGAAGGCTAACACCCAGCAGAGGCTGCTGACAGCTGTCAGTGCCCAGAACCACACCTTTAGCTCCTGTCTGGCAAGTGAAGGGGCTATCTTACAGGTCTCTTTGGGTCCTGGCTGTCTGCCTGTTGCTTTAGGGTGGGGGTCACTAAACTTTGTAGTGAGCACCCTTCCTCCACCCTTTGTTCTGCCAGCTGAGGAGCCACCAAGTCAGGCTGGACAGTTGCCTGACTAGTCAGGTCTTCTTGTTGGCTAGGGGGCTTTACCAGGGCCACTTCTGGAGTTTTCCCTCACTGGGATAGAATCTCCCTGGCCCTCTGGGACTGTGGCTAACAGTTGCCCACCTTTCCTACCCTGTTCCTTTTACTCTTTTGGGGCTCAGCTGCACTGACTGCAGGTTGAGCCCCCAGATTTCTTGGGTGAGGCCTGGCATTGGGCCAGTGCCTCTCTTTGGCTCAGGTCCACCTCTAAGTGGTCATTCCCCAGGAGACAATCAAGGGGAGGTCTTTACTGACTACCACCTTTCTCCATCTAAGGGACCCAGCTATGACTAGGGGCACTACAGCCACAGGCCTAACAGTGACTCCCCTGGGACAGCCCTTACTCTCCTTGATTCCCCTGGGACATACTGGTGTGGGAGTACCAACCTGTCATGCACCACAGTGTGACTGGCACAGGTATCTCTCAGGGCAGTGGCTGGGATTCCATTCACCAGTAGGCGGTGGAAGTGTCTACTCCCCTCTGGGATCTCCAGCTTACCTCTTGGGCCCATTTTCCAGTTGAAAGCTAGGAGGACTTCCTCATCTGAGGACCCTTCCTCCAGAGCTACACTGGCAACTCCTGGGGCTACACTAGTCACCCCTGGGGCTGTACTAGGGATCTTGTTTTTAGGACAGCTAGGGTCCTTGGTGTGGTGTCCTGACTTCTGACAGTTGTGACACCATATTCTGTTGGGATCCCAATTCTTACCTTGGTACCCTGGTTTAGTTTGTGAGGTGTCTTTGGGCCCACCCTCCTGGACAGGTTTTTGGGGGCTGCCTGGGACTCCTTACTTTTATCCTTAAGGGGTTCACTATCTTTCTTCTGGGGAGGCTTTGTAACCCCTGTCTTTGGTCACCCCCAGTGGATGTCCTAGTTACCCTTGTTCTGACCCAGTGGTCTGCCTTCTTTCCCAATTCTTGGGGAGAAATTAGACCTAGGTCTACCAAATGCTGATGCAACTTTTCGTTTGTGCAATTACTTAGTATGTGTTCCTTCATAAACAAATTGTAAAGTCCAGGAAAATCCTGCACATTATGTCCAGCTAACCAACCATCCAGTGTCTTTACTGAGTAGTCTCACGAAGTCAATCCAGGACTGGGTCTGGGTTTTGTGAGCCCCCTGAATCTAATTCTATACTCCTCAGTAGTGAGCCCAAATCCCTCAATCAGAGTATTCTTCATGAGGTCATAGGACCCTGCATCTGGCCCAGAGAGGGTCAGAAGCCTGTCTCTGCAGTTACCAGAGAACAGTTCCCACAGGAGTGCCCCCAGAGAGGTTTCTTTACTTTTCTTATTTCACAAGCCCTCTCAAAGGCTGTGAACCATTTGGTGATGTCATCACCTTCCTCAGAATTAGGGACAATCCCTTTGGGGATTTTAGGATCAGAAGTTTCCTCCTATCCTTAGTTTTAGTATTGCTGCCACCATTGATGGGTGCTAAGCCCATCTCCTGTCTTTCCTTCTCTAGAGCCAGGAGTCTGGTCTCTAGGTCCAGTCTTTGGCCAACCTTGCTAAAGGTGGTCCTCCTCACTAAGGCTATCCTCAGTGTCCTCTCTGGGACCTGAACCACCTAGGTGGCCCTAGGTCCCCAGAGGTTTACTCTTGGAAATAAGGGTGCAGTGACCCTGTCTTCCCTAGGAAGTGGTGGAGGTGGGTTACCATCCCCATCCTCCTCACTCCTTTCCTCCTCTGCGTGGTCATCACCATGCTCAGAGGAGTGGGCCTTAGCATACTCAGCCAGGAGCTCCTGGAGCCCTTGTTTGGTTGGATGCTGGCCCATTGGTATATTTTAAGTTTACATAAGGACCTTATCTCTTTGAAAGACAAATGAAGATAAGGGGTGAGGTCGAGCTCCTCAACCATGTCCTGTATGTCATTATTATTTTCACTAATAGCTGGGTTGTTTTCTTGAGACATTCTAACAAAAGTTCTAACCCCTCTACCCTTGACTATAGTGACTTTTTATTTTCTACAATTTTAAAGGGACTTAAGCAAGGCCCTAACAAGACTTTTAGTAATTTGGTAAAAAATGCCAATTTGAAAAAATCAGAATTCTAAAGGCAATTTAAGAGTTCTGTCGTGTGATCAGATGGTAACCAAGTAGTCCAACAATGCAAGTTTGTATCCCACCGCTGATCCACCAATGTAAGAAAGTGGCTCTGTATATACTGCACCAAAGTAAGGTTCAGTGTGCACAGAGTCCACAGTCCCCAGAGGTTTGGCAGAGGCTAAAGTTAGATATAACCTTACTCTCTAAAGTGGTAGCTTGGTCGAGCAGTAAGGCAGTATCAGAAGGACAGTGTAAAGCATTTGTTGTACACACTCAGTCAGCAAATGAAGCCACACACTCAAGAACTGAACTCTAGGCCAATGGTTTGTATATAAAAATATAGTTGTTTTATTTTAGAACCAACAATGGGTGTCAAAATATACTTTCTCAGAATGAGATGCTTTAGTTAACTACTGTTCAATTGGCAATAGACTTTTGAATGCAATAGTTACAGTTGTTGCAATATGCAACACAATTTTAAACACAATTATACATTGAGCTCAATGGAAATTTCTGGTTAAATGCAATAGATTACTTTTTGGATTACTTTTCTAACCACGGGACTGGATCTTGGATTCAGTCCCGGGACACTTCCTGTAAAACAGGTGAGAAAAAGCGTTTTGGTTATGGTAGTGATTTTTGAGGAATATTACTGTATTTCAAAAGTTGACACTTAGAAACTTTTCTGGGTAAAATTACCAATGTTATCCTAGGGAAGGAAATACAGTTTGCAAGCAAAGTATGTTTACGTTACTTTTGTAATCCAGTGCTGGACTCCTAGGTTCAGCACTGGGACATTACTTAAAACAGGTAAGTAATTACGTTTTTGTAGTTTGTACGATTTTTAAAGAATATTTGTATGATTCAGAAATCGACACTTAGAAACTTTTTCAACAAAAAGCAGGCAATGATATCCTATGAGAGGAATTTCCAGTTACTGGTAAGTACGGTAAAAATTACTTTTCATGGTCGGTACTGGACTAAAAGATGCAGTACTGAGGTCTCTCCTGATAGTAGGTGAGTAATTCGGAATTCGTTACTGTTGTGATTTTTAAGCAATATTTTGGTATTTCAAAAGTGGACACTTAGAAGAAATTTCACAGAAAACCAGTCAATGGATCCTATGTAAGAAAATTCAATTCGCCGGTAAGTTACTTTTAACGTTACTTTTGTAATCCAGTGCTGGACTCCTAGGTTCAGCCCTGGGACATTTACTTAAAACAGGTAAGTAATTACGTTTTGGTAGTCTGTACAATTTTTAAAGAATATTCTTGTTTTCAAAAGTCGACACTTAGAAACTTTTTGGAAGAAAAAGTGTCCATGTTATCCTATGAGGAAAAATGAGTTATCGGTCTCGAGGTAAGTAATCGGTCTTTTGAGTTAGGGTTCTGGGGTTAGACTCAGGGGTCTCCCAGGGTCAGTGATGCACTGTTGTTGCACCCTCAGCGGCACTAGGGCGGCCGGGTGCAGAGTGTTGAGCCCAATGTTATCCTATGGAGGATAGGGGGACTCCGGTTGGTGGCGGCTGGCAAGCAGGCCACGAGGGTTGTGGGAGCAAAGCTCCTAGGGTTAAGCTCAGGGCACGTTGGGGACCAAGTTAGCACCAAAGAGGCACCCTCAGCGGCACTAGGGGCGGCCGGGTGCAGAGTGCTGTTTTGAGGTCGGGTGCCCTGTTGATTTCAATGGAAATTTTCGGTTTTGGTTTTCAGCTGCAGGCTCGGTCCAGGAAGACTTCCAGGAGGAACCAACAGCTGGGCAGGTAAGTTGGAGGGCTCGGGGACGTGAGGTGCACCTCGGGTTCCTTTCTCCAGGGCGCAGGGCGTCTGGATGCAGGAGTGTCTTTTGAGGTCGGATTTCACCTTGCCGGGCCACTCGCGGTTGGGGGTTCTCCGTGCAGAGGCTGCAGGCGGCGTCGGGGAGTCCTGGAGGGGTCAGCCCACGGTGGACTCGGACTCTGGAGAGCTGGGGGACCTCGCTGGGACCGGTGGGCCACTTGAACTCGGGCTGTAGGCGACGGGTGCAGTGGTGGTTCCAGGCGTCGGGTTTCTTTCTCCTCAGCAGGCTCGGAGTCTTTGTTTGGTGTTTCTTTTGAACAGAGCTGCTGTTCACAGGAGATCCGGTCTTTGTTGAAGGCAGTCAGTCCTCCCTGGGGTTCTGGAGGTCGCTGGCTGCAGGACAAGACTATTTTGGCGCAGGATCTCTGGAAACTGCAGACGGGCCGGTAGGGCTGGGGCCAAGTCAGTTGTTCTCTGCAGTCTCCTCTGCTGGGCGTCTTCTTTCGTCCTTTTTCTTCTTAGGTTGCGGGAATCTAAGGAAGGAAGGTTCAGGGTGCCCCTAAATACTAGATTTAGGGGCGTTACAGGTAGAGTAAAGGGCAGGGACCAATGGGTCCCTGCCCTGGGAGTGAGTACACCCCCTATCCTGCCACTCTCCTGTGGGAGGGGGCAGGAGCCTAGTCCTGATTGGGCAGGGCTCCCCATCTTCAAGATGGCGAGAGCCCGGAGATGTGCTTCACCTCGCCTCCCCACCTGAGGGGTGGGGTTGGCAGAGGGTGGCACACCCCTTTCCTCCCTTGGTGTTTCCCTCAGTCTTCCCACCAGGATGGGGGAGGAACCGGTGGGGACCAGTTGCTGAGTACAGCAAGTGGTGTGGGAAGCTCACAAGGCGGAATGCCTTTGAAGCTTCCCCCTGCCCATCCTGGGGGAGGGGCCTAGCACCTCACCCAGGACGTGCATTGTTGCAGGCCCGGGAGAGCGGATGGCTCTCTACCCAGGGGTCCAGCAACATGTCTGCTGTGTGGCAGCCTAGGCAGCCCCTCAGACAAGGCGTGGATTGTAGAGTTAGGTTCAGGGGGTAACTCTAAGTTGCCCTCTGACGTGCATTTACAGTAAATCCCACACTGGCATCAGTGTGGGTTTACTGTGCTGAGGATTTGATACCAAACTTCTCAGTCTTCAGTGCAGCCATCATGGTGCTGTGGAGTACGTGCTGGCGACCTCCCAGCACCATATACTCGGAATGGCAGCCCTGCACTTACAGTGCCCAGGAATGGGCCTGGGTACTGTAGGGGCACAGGGCTCATGCACCTGTGCCCTCACCACTGGCATAGGGCACCCAGCTAGAGGGTGACTGAGGTATGCCAGGGCAGTGTGTTTGTGGGCATGGCACACAGGGATGTGTGCCATGTCGACTCTCTGTTTTGTTCTGCACCAAGACACTCAGCCTGCAAGGGCAGTGTGTGTGTGTCAGGGTACAGGGCCTCTAAGGGTGGCACAATAAGTGCTGCAGCCCTTAGGGGTCTTCTCTGGTCACAGTGCCCTGGGTACCTAGGGTACCATTTACCAGGGGCTTACCTGTGGCCAGAGATGCCAATTGGGTTTAGGCTGAGTACAGTTTTTAGGGAAGGAACACAGGCCCTGGGTACCTGATTGGCAGGGATCCAGGGCACACCAAGGAAAAGTGCATCAGTTATCAGGCAAAAAGTGGGGGGGTTACTGCAACAGAAACCCACTTTCCTACAGTGTCTCATTCACTCATCCCTAGAAAACTAAATGATAGTGTCTCATTCACTTATGTCTCTGGAATACTAGAACAGGCAGCGTCTCATTCACTCATGTCCCTGGAATACTATATAACAGCAGGGTCTCATTCACTTGTTTCCCTGAAATACTATGACCGGCAGTCTCATTCACTCATCTCTAGAAAACTAAATGACACTCTCATTCACTCATGTCCCTGAAATGCTATATGACAGCAGCTTCTCATTCGCTCATGTTCCTAGAATACTTAATCCCACCTATCTCGCACATCTTCAGACTATGGTCTTTCTCTACAAGAAATAGATTCTTTGGGGGCCTTCCTCGAATAGGGAGGAAGGGGGATGGTTGGGCATCATTGCCAATGATGCAGACCTTACCCAGCTACGAGTATCATTCTACCTTACCCAGCTACGAGTATCTTTCTACTTTACATCATGCTTACCCTTGTAACAAGATTGTTTGGAGAGGTGCTTGTAGGCCAGGGCATGATTTACTTGAAAATGGCTTTTTCTCTGAACTCCGTAGACGCGTTGTGCACTTGCAGAGTATTAATGTCTTTCTTGGTAACAGCTCGAATGACCACTTTGGGGGCTGGGCACAAAGGGAGGGTTGCTGAAGAGACTCCTGAGAACTGCATTATTTACATATTTCTTGCTTTAATTTGTTAGGGGCAACAATAACCTCTGCAAACACCATTTGGGTCAAAGATGACTATTTGGAATCTGAGTGAGACACGTTGCAATTAAACTGCATAGGACCAAATGGATTGGCTAGAAAGGCCGTCTAATAACCAACAGCCCATCATTAAAAACCTGGTAGCCTGTTCGAAAACAAAGGCATCTGAATAGGGTGTTTCCCTTGACTTGGACTAACTCAGAATGAGAACCAGTCTCAGAAAGGAAAGGCAATGGGTGGAGATTTCAATCCTAGTAAAAGTGTGATGAAGGACACTGTGAGGTCTCATTGGCATTAAAAGAGATTCTTAGTCATACCCTGCTTTGGTCATGTCCCTCCTTGATCACCTTAACCTCACATTAAGAAGCCCTAGCTTTTGAATTGAGTGGAACCATGAGGTACTTGCAACGTACGGCAGGTTTTATTTGAAATACATGTTGCCCCACTTGCACCAGGAACTAGGATTTAAAGAGGGTGAGATTGTTTTGGATAATTTCATATAGCTTGGAGGGAGAGTTCAGCTGTCCTTGATAGAGAAACTTTACTTTGGGTTTGTCTAGTTGACCCAGGTGGATGCTTAGTGTAGGATTTTTGTTTAGAATGAAATTTTACTTTTAATCCCAAAATGAGCCATCAGTGCAACTGGTCTTCGGAAATGTCCAATCCTCTTTCAATGGACGTATTTTTCTTACTTTCCAGAACGCTGCCGGAGCCTGAAGAGGTTCTTTCTTGCGGCCACAGCCTTCGTGGGAAGCTGCCTCCTTGGGGCACTCTTCACCGGTAGTCTCCTTGTTTGTGCCCTCAGTCTGGGTTCTTACTGCCGCCGGAGGAAGATGGGAGCAGAGATTCCAGAGAGCCCATACCCACCTCTACCAAGAGAAAGAATTGCAGGTGCACTTCAATGAGAATGACCAAGCGACGGTGGAATAAGACTTTAAACATCACCCAGCATCCAAAGGCACAAATAAAGTCTTTTCTTGTCTGGTAAATCATGGCTGTCTATAAGGGGGTAGCAGGGGTAAAATGAATGACAAACAAAGTGAGTTTACTTAGAAATGCGAACATGATTGTTCCAAGTGTTCGCTTCGAGATTTGTCCCTTGTAACTGTTGAGGCTCTGCTGGTGTACAATGGATTCTTCCTGCTGCGACCACAAGGTAGAGTATACTCCTAACTGACTGTCTTGGTTCCAATCCTGTAGGAGGAGTTTGGGTATGCAAAAAATATAGTGCAAGTCGTGCCTCCAAGGACAGTGACTTTTGCTTTTGTACATACTCATACGAACCATTTCCTACATAGATCTGCTTGAGATTTACAGTTAGCCTGTTTGGCATTATCCAAGAGTCAAAAGAGGTCACTATTTTGGAATGTGATAAGTTAAGTCAGGTGATGCAGCTGTGTGTGCTGAAATACTTTCCTGCCAAATATTTTATTCTACCATGACACCATTCTATGATGAAAAATGGACGCTCTGCTTGAGTTTGCAGATGTGCTGAAGATGTAATTGGGAGTCGAAATTAAGTCACAAGGCAAGGTCTTTAAAAGAGCTCTACAGTTCTAGAAAATAAGCCTTATCTTGATGTTATCCCTGAAGTTGTCTGTGCATGACACATGGCCGCTGCCAGTG
Source organism: Calotriton arnoldi (assembly GCA_963921515.1). NCBI lineage: Eukaryota > Metazoa > Chordata > Amphibia > Caudata > Salamandridae > Calotriton > Calotriton arnoldi. The sequence continues at coordinate 658,277 of CAWUFW010005196.1, read as the reverse complement.
GGAGATCCTGTTTGTTACACATGGAACCTACAAGAACATCTGGGCCGTATTATACATTTTGCCCCAGGGATGCAGTGGCATGTGTGCCCCGAGGGCACAATGGTATTATAGAAGGGGCTGCAAACGCTTGTGTGTTCGCTTCTTTGATAGCGCTAGCAGACATGTAGTGACAGTGCTTTCATGAGAGGGTGTTTCATCATGTGCAAAGGGAGGTGGCCCCCATGCAAATAAGGGAGACCTCTTTGCCTCTGCACCCATACTGTATTATGCACACGGGGCAGAGGCAAACATGCCCTTAGGAGGCTCACTGTAAGTGCACCACAAAAGGGTGGCCCACTTTCATTGTATCTCCTAAAAGCAGTCCTCTGAAAGGGAGAAAGGGGGTCCCAAAGACCGCCCCACACATCCCTTTGCAGGTGGGTGCAATCACTCACTGCATCTGCTTACAAAGGGATCTCTAATCCCTCTTTGAAGTGCAGGCAGGATGCCACCTGCACTGTGAAACACGGAGCAGCTTTGAAGCAGCCACTCCGTATTTCGATTGAATGTGCTGCCCCAAGGGCAGCACAAGTTTACGGCTGCCCTGTGGGGCAGCTCATTCTTTGTAACATGGTGCACTGTCCCTGTTTGCACCCGGCGCACCCTATGAATGGGGCTCCGTGGTGCAAACAGCGAAAGTGCACCGTATGTGTAATAAGGCCCCTGCTGCTCTAAAAGAAGTGGGTCCAGTCTAAATGTGATATTCCAGTGTTAGGCAGTGCCCAACAGGGACGGCTATCTAACGTTGATAATCATGGCCCGAATAGTTCACCAGAAATCTAGAGACACCAGGGGCTTATTTACAAGCCCCCTGCGCCGCCGTAGCGTCACTTTTTGTGACTCCCTGGCGCCGCAGATTACAAAATCATATCTAGGTCACGAAAAGCCACTATGTGTGGCTTTGGATGGCCTCATAGATATGAAGTAAGGCAAGGTATCGCAAATCGTTGCGCTGCCTTACTCTGCGCTCGGAAGGTGTTCCATGGGCATTGCAGTAGGTTTTCCCACACAACAGCCATGGATTCTGACGCTGCCCCACATTTATAAGAGCATGTAAACCAAATCCTTAATCCTCCCGAAGTGAGGCGTAATGAGGAGAAATGTCTTTATTTCTCATTATTATTTACTCTGTGTGCTGAATGCAGCACACATAGAAAGAGGAAAACGGCTCTTGGGATTGTTTCTGTGCAGGAAGGGTCTCCTTCCTGCACAAAAACAATTCTGCTGACAACACAGGCACTCTTGCACCATAGTGCAAGGGTGCCTCTATTGGCGCTAGGCAGCTGAAACGGTGCCAGCACAGGGATAAAGGACAGGAATGTACTGTATTGTGTAAAAACGGTGCATTCCTGCCCTTTCACTTTGGCAAGGGCAGCGCAGCAAGATGACTTACTGTACTGCCCAATGCCAAATCCCCGTAAATAAGGGCCTTCGGGTTCTGATACCACTTGGAGATCAGCTCCAATCCCCCCCATGGAAATACTACTTACTGAATTGTAGGTGAAGATCCCTTATTCTTCCATGGATGGACATTTGTGTGTTCATAGTCTACTTCCCGCCCCAAGTAAAGTATATTGCCATAATGAAGACATGGCTGACTGACAGTGGCTACAATTGTGAATATTCTCTGACCCTGCATGTCAATAAAGATGTTTAGTACAGTTGCAGGTCTGGTAGCACATGGGACTGCATCTTGTAGTTCACTTACCAAGGAGTCTCCCTGACGATGAGGCAAACTAGTGCAAACCTATGGCATTACTCTCACCTCCTTGTATGCATGTTTGTATTGCATCAAATTCACCCTCTACCTCAAGAGCGGTGCAAAGGCAAGATTGGCTGTGGCCCGCTAGCGGATGAGAAGGTGAATTAGGAAAAGGCGTGTCTGTGTTGGCAGTGGTGATGTTTCAAGGGGGACATTGTTTAGGAAGCTGGAGGGAAGTTTGCTCCAGTCATCAGAGGGCGAATAATGTGCTCGGTTGTCAGGAGCAAATGATGTGCTTGGTTTGCAAGTGTTGCAGCTGGTCTTACTTAGAGTAATGGTATTTAGTTTGTCAGAGGTGAGTGTTTTATTTTGGCTGTCAGGGAGTTTAGTTTGTATTGTCAAAAGTAAGTTCTGAGTTTACATTGCACCAGGTCTGTTTGGAGGTAGAGCAGCTGCATTAGTTAGACATAAGAGCTGCTGGAAGTAAATAACTGTAAAGAAAACATGTAATGCAAGATCATACCCAGATAGTTAAACATTTGGAGGACCTCAGTAAACTTGCCAAAGGCTAGAACCCAGCTGCCACATATCAGGAAGGAAATGATTGCAAAATTAAAACAAAACATGCCACTGCACATGAATATCTGTACCGGTATTGAGACGGTGAGCCTCTCCGGCTACAGACAAATTGATAGAGTGCACAATCATATGGAGAGGGGCAGTGTAGTTGATCCAACTGAATGTAATTCATAACCTCAACACTCAAAGGCTCATACACTGATTAGGCCTGTCACCATGAGTCAAGTATTAATGCCTTTAGACGGATACCTTGGTCCACAGAGCGACCAGGCAAACTAATTTGTTGCTCAGGAATTGATGGACCTCCGCACTCGAAAGACTAGATTACGAGGCATAGTGCCTGTAAGAAACAGCAGTTCACCCAGTTAACGAAAGGAAAATCTGTAAGAACTATAATAACCCCTCTTAATCTTGAGGGTTACTGCTTTCAAAATACTGCCCAGAATGCAAAAACAAAAATGAAACACACACCTGCTTTATTGTGGAATATGGATAGCATGACGAGACAAATTACAAGAACCTTAGTACGAGTCTCTGAAAACATGGGGTGTACTCCTGCCCACTCTCAAGACAGTACTGACCAGGGGCTGGCCTCATGCTTGCAAAGGGTATGTGTAACTGTAAAGAGATGTTAAGACTGTGTGCCTTCATGAGTGAAAAGTCCAGGAGTGAAGAAATGTGGAGACCTTGTGCTACCACAAGGGAGTTGGCCAAGGAAAGATGTGCACAGCTTCTGCTCCTCAGAATTGTCCTACGTATGCAGGGTCTACCTGTGACTAAAGACGTTTCATACAGACCTTGTATTTCTGAGGCACGTATCCAGTTGTGTTTGAACACTGCAAGAGGAGGCTTCCCTTTTACTTCTGCCCTCCATAGGGGGCTGTCTGGCTATTACTGGTCTTAGTCTACAAAAGTTTCTTTGCCAAAGGGTGAACTGTAGGGATTCTCTCCAAACCACGACAGTGGGTTGCCTTCATGGATCTGTAATGGGTAGAGGTTACATGGGGATAAGACATTCCATTGGTGTTGGTTTCACAATCTTTGGTAGGTGATTGCATATGCCCGTCAGCCCTGAGTTAGTAATAATGCCAGAGTTCTGCTACCCCGCACTGTTACTCATGTTGTGTATTTCAAAGGCGGAAGAAAGGTATCATTCTGGTTGCCCAGCTAGACTGGTAGTAGACCAACACATCCACGGGTACTGACCCGCCAGAGGATGAATGTATACTTGGAAGAAGCAGTTTTTGTAAGATTCCGGCTTTACTTTATATCCTATCATTCACAGTTTACAAGTGCTCATGTGCTCCTCGTGGCTGTGGAATCATTTGCTGGCGCTGCAGTGTGCTTCCCTGATCTTGGCACCTCCTCACTGTAGAGTTTACGAAGGCTTGAGTCCAGCAAGAAATCGACTGACCTTAAAAGAAAAAGAGAAATTGTCACACACTCTTAAACTCCACAGAGGGAGCTATACAAAGAGCCACCTTTTAAGAGATGGACAAGGGAGTAAGTCATCAGCAAATTTACCCTGCGAGAATTGAAGGTCTAAAATATTCTGATCATTAGATGACATCATGGGCCCCCTCCTACAGCAAACTGGTGGTAGAAGTAGGATTTCTTACCAAAGTGCTCCCCTACAGTAAAAGGAGGAACTCTTGATTAGGTGATCAATCAATCAGTAATCTTATAGAGCATGACTACTCACCTGTGAGGGTCTCATTGGGGGGGAGGGAGGGAGTTATGGGGGTGGATGTGGGGCATCTGTGATTCAGTCGAAGAGCCAGGTCTTAAGGTCCTTCTTGAACTGTGACAGCAATAGGGATTGCCTGAGGTGCAGAGGCAGGGAGTTCTAGGTCTTCGCAGCGAGGTAGGAGAAGTATCTTCCTCCAGCCGTGGTCTTGCGGATCTGTGGGATGGTGGCCAGGACCAGCTGGGCGGAGCGGAGATGTCTGGTGGGAGGGTAGAAGGAGAGGTGGTGGTTGTTATGCGGGTCGGGCATTGTGGAGGGCTTTGTAGGCATGCGTGAGGAGCGTAGAAGTGGATTCTTTTGTTGACAGGTAGCCAGTGAACGTCTCTCAGGTGGCCGGAGATGTGGCTGCGATGTGGGATGTTCAGGATGAGTCAGACGGTGGCGTTCTGGATGTTCTGCAGTTTTTGGGGGAGTTTCTGGGTGGTGCTGTCCCAGGCAGAGGGGAGGAGACCAGGATGAGGATTTCGGTCTTGTCTGAGTTAAGCTTGAGTCAGCTGTCCCTCATCCAGGTGGGGACTTCCTTCATCCCATTATGGAAGTTGCTCTTGGCAGCTGTGGGTTCGTCTGTGAGGGAGAGAATCAGCTGGGTGTCGTTGGTGTAGGAAACTATTTTGAGCCTGTGGCTTCTGATGATGGCTGCGTGTGGGCCCATGTAGATGTTGAAAAGGTTGGGGCTCAGGGAGGAATCCTGAGGCACTCTGCAGCTGATCTCTGTGGGTTCTGAGTTGAACGGTGAAAGTCTGACTCTACGTCCGGCCAGTGAGGAAAGAGCAGATCCATTCTAGGGCTTTGTCGCGGATGCTGACGTTCTGGAGCCTTGCGCAGAGGGTGTGGTCGGGGAGTCAGGTGTTTGGCAGATCTTGCAAGTTAACCGATTTGTTAGTGGAACCTAAATAGTAGAATAGTGCACACGCTGTCTACTGAAACAGATGCAGAATTCCACAGGTAGGCAATGAGGTTGAAGAAATAGGGAGAGACTGATCAAGGCCAGAACTGGAAGGCCATCATACAGCAGCACTCCCGAATATGCTTGATCAAACAAGTTTGGCCAAACTCTAACTCATTTAAATTTTGGGAGGGAGAAGAAAAGTAAATATTTAGTCTTTGGGTCAAACAGTGTTTACATTTAGGGCCAGATTTATCAAGGTTGTGAGTCGTGCAAGGGTGACTCAAAACCTAAGTGAGATACATCAAGCCACGCAATGCCATCTTGTGTGGCCCAGCATGGCTTGATACATCTAGAGTAATCCAAGGCAGACTTTCCTCTGCAGCAGGGAGGCGTTCCATGGGTGAAGGGTGGGTGTTGAACTATGCAGTCAAAAGTGTGCCAGCCCTAGGACAGGAACGCACCATATAATGGTAAATACGGGGCATTCCTGCCCTTTCTCTTTCATGCAGAGCAGCAAGGTGGCTTGCTGTACGAAAGAATGATTAATCTGGCCCTCAGTTTTTAAGCCCTTGTTTCAGGAGTGTTTGATTTGCTCATGCAGTGTGTGCAGAATTATGATCGTTTGTTTGTGTGCACTCTGCACTGCTGAGATTAAGAGGACTTTCTATGTCTTTGTTGACAGCAGCTACAAGAGAAACATTCTCCTGCAGAACGATCCTGCTAAAATTCCAGTTTCCACGTAAACATGGTTCAAATGAAAGCACTGTGATCAGCTAAACGTTGGTACTTGCTCTCGCATGTTATTCTGGGTGAGAGGTGCTCCCAGTTGCTCCACAGAAATGTTATGGAAAAGAATAAGGGGCAGATGTATGAAGCATTTTACTGCTCGCAAACGGCCCATAGGGCTGTTTGCGAGCAGTAAAATGCTTTTTGGCATGTACAAAAGGAAAAATGATACTCCGTAACTTGTTACCGAATCGCATTTTGCTTTTGTGATTCGATATTGGGAAGGGGCGTGTTTATGGCGTCCCTTCTTAATACTGAATAGCACTGGTATATAGGAATGTTTTGCGACTGGGTACGCGGTCACAAAACATTCACAGTAACCACCAACTTAAAGTTGGATGTAACCCATTTGCACATGGGAAGGGGTCCCCAAGGGACCCCCTCTCTTTTGTGAAAGTGTGTGAAAACCTTTTTTAAGAGCTCTTAAAAAATGAAAAGAAAACTTTTCATTTGAGTAAGGCCTTTAGCAGCAGGATAAAAGGCAACGTCTTGAAACACCGGCTAGGAGTCCTCCCATCAAACACACAAACGCTACTCCATGGTCGAGGGCAAAAGGAGAGAAGACCTGTAGGCTGTGCGGTCACCCAAAGGAGGACGCAATTCATACTTACTGCCTCTACAGGTCTATTTCAAGCCTTTGACACCACTGGCTGCAACCTTTTTGGAATCAGGCAAAAGTTCCTGTAGACAAGCAATATTAGCCTGTCTAAACTCAGGAGACCCGCAAGTAATCTCCGGAACAGCAAAGTTCCTCCAGGTGTACGACAGGGCTTTAAAGAAGTCACCTGACCTGCCAGAATAAAACTGCCTATCTCGAACACCCGTCCCATCTGCGGAAGGGGGAGATGTCTCACCTCCCCCCCCCCCCCCCCTTCAATCCAGTGACACCACTTAAACAACTCCCTCTGGCCCCTTGGGGCATACTGGAATTAAACTCCTCCCACAAAACCCCTGCCCCAACAACATAAAAGGGAGTGCTCCCTGTGTTGGGACAAAACCAGCCACATCAGCTATAGCACTGCAGTATGGTAAGCAGTTTTAACTACTACTTCAAAATAGTCCTTTGCACCAGTTCTCTTTTTGCACAAGCACTTTTTCTTGGACTAGCTCCTGGCCTCTAGCATGGACACGTCTATAAGCCATGACGACACTGACTCAGTCATGGTATGGTGCACTGAAAATGATAGTTCATTTTATACGTTTGTCCTAAGGTGTGTATTTGCAAATTGCATAGAAGGATTTTAATACTGTACCTGGCAGACCAGGAAATTGGAGTTCCCACTCTCCTATTCACCTAGAAAGGTTTTATTCATGATATTAAAAGCCTTTTATTGAATACTATTTTAATTTTATTTATTCGTTTTGTATGGATTCATATGGCAATGATTTTAATTAATCGAACAATAAATATTTACTAGTTACTATTAGTGCTACACTCAAATCATTACTGACTGCCCTCAAAAGATGCAAAAGTGTCATGTCTCAGTCAAAATGAAATGTGTGCGTGTCGGTCAAAAACAAAATGTGGCTGCTTGGCAGTTAAGGTTTGCATGCTCTTCTTATGCTGGTGCTCTTCAGTGCACATCCATTCCCTTTTACTTTCTGTGTGTGGTGTATTTTCTAGGCCTGTGACTTTTTATGGTATTACTGTCCGGCTGCTGATCGGACCATCGCCAGGATTTTGATGGACTTGAAAAGTTCAGCATGGCTGTAACCATATCATACCAACCAAAGAGGAATGTTGGTGGTTATACTTTTTTTTTTTACTGGATAGGGTGCTCATTGTACAATATCCTAACCTTGCTAATATGTTACAATATTTTACTAACAGAGCCATGAAGGTTGCAGAGATGACAAAAGAATGGTGGCCTTCTTACTGTTTTGGAACAATTTAAAATGAAACTGGATGAAAACATTTTCTACAATTGTTCATTAAAAACAGGGTCGGATTGGTAACTCGGGCAATGGCCGAGGGGCCGGTATCCGAGTTCCAGCTGTGGGCCGCTTATTTGGGCAGCCTGGGGGCTGATTTGGGCAGTGTCTGTGCTGTTCGGATGACGCCGGCGGGTGCCCGAGTGGCCTTTCTGGAGGCAGATTGGCGTCCATTTCCTCCCTTTTATCAACGGGCAGAGGTGTCACTCCCTTTCTCTCGCTGGGCCGGCCCATTAATGTATGCATATTGAGCGGGGGCAGGGGGCCTGAGCATAAGTGGCCTCACTTGTTTTTCAGGTGTGTTTCAACAGTGTGAACTTATCCGTGCATTTTTTTAAAATCTAAATAAAGTTAAGAAAACATGCCTCTGGCAGAGACCTCCCCCCCCCCCCCCCCTCTTCTGTTTAAAAAAACTTTGCCGAAGCAGTGCTTTGCAGAAAGGCAATATGCAAATGTGGGCCACATTTTTTTGTGTCCGGGCCGATTTCTAATCCAAATCCAACCCTGATTAAATATGTGAGCTTTCCTTCTTTTTGGATATTTCGTCAATCAATAGACCCCCCACACCGATGCTCCATTACCTTTTTCATGACCATCTCACACCCTGCAAGCATTCCTTTTTGATGAGAACACTAGGGGGGTCATTACGATGTAGGGCGGATCGCCACCGCCCCCCAGGCGGTGGCGATCCGCCTCTCCCTCCGCCTGCCACCCATTTTCCCCCACGCCATATTAGTATGGCGGTGAGGGGATCCCGAGCGGACAGAGAGACCGTCCGCTGGTTTTCCGCTCGGTCGACCGGGCGGAAGAGGGGCTACATATGGTGGCGGTGTCTGCTGGGCTACCGCCATCCATGTTAGCATGGGGTGCGAGGAAGCAGCCTTTCCGTGGCGGCGATGCCGCCACGAAAAGGCATGCGGAGTTTGCTGTTGGGGGCCCGTTGGGGGCCCCCGGGATTTTGGGGGGTGGGGGTGCACATGGGTGCCCCCTACATTTGTCATGGACAAGGTGGCAGGCACTGCGCGGTGCCTGTCACCTTGTGCATGACAATGCACCACAGTGCATCCCCAGCATTGTGGCGGGCGGTGCTGTGTGCACCGCCCGCCACATGCTGGGAATGAAGGATGCCACCGCCACAGTGGCGGTGGCATCCTATCGCTGGTGCGGGACCGCCGCACCACTGGCGGCCGGTCCCAGCACCGCTAGGCCCGCCATCCTAATAGGCCCCTAGGTAAGGGGGAGGACGGGCTCAAAACCTTCAGCTTCTCCTAAACTAGTCCAAAAGTGAAATGAGATGCTCCTGTTGTGCCCCATTAAATTGTGCATGGAAAAGGATGTTGTCAGGCTGCAGGTATAGTCATCCAATTGCCACACTAAAGACCCAGTGCTTTCCCTTTTTACCTGTCAATGGGGGTGATGATGAATGGTATCGCTGAGAGTCCAACTGCAGTAGTTGTCCAACGACGCACAGGGAGTGGCCAACGGGTGCTTTTGGCAAGGAGGTAGAGAGAGGCGGCACATAAGCGGTTGATGGTGAATCCGGGGATAGCCACCGAGGCGAGGGCCTGCCAAACAAAAGTGTCCACAACTGCCACAGCAACATGTACCGACTTCCCTGTGTCTTTGGTGTGACTCTGAAAAACAGATGAGAGAATGTGAACACGAACCACGTGAGCAGCAAGGGCACCTATGGAACAGAGTTATACAAAAGCAGAAACGTGTGTAAACACCGGATGTAGTGAAGGTTCATATATTCCAAAAAGTGGTGACCGGAGGTGGCTAAGAGACAAAATAAAACAGAGGGTGGTTTCTCCCAAGAATAACGGGGTGTATGAAAAGGATATCACCTAAAGGTAGACATGCCAACAATGACTATGTGGAATATTACCAAAGAATAGATCAGATTGTAAGGTGGTATAACCCAGCAATGACTGTCGGGGAGAATGTATACAAACGAAAAAATGTAGGGTGGAATTTCCCAAATGTGACAATCAGGGAAGGCTGTACACAATAGAGGGTGGACTAGCACAAAAACGACTAAACGGGATGAAAGTATGGTATAGCTAAAATGTGGTTTGAGATATTCCAAAAATGTAAACGAGGGAAGAATGTATTCAAAAACTTTATTGTAGGATGAACTATCTCAAAACTACTAAAAAAGAGGGGCGTTTGTAAATAACGAATGTAAAGCCCATGAGGGTCCTGTGTTGCTAGGATACACCAAAAAATACACTAAATGAATGAAAATGAATAGGGTTCAATAACCAAATAAATCCGTGATTCAGCACCTGTGGGCATACACCCTCAAATCGGTATAGCTTTACGAATTTCCAGGAGCGCGCCTTGAAACCTCAACTGCTAACAGTTTCCAAAAGTACTCCTTAAAGGTTTTGTGAAGCTCAAATGACGTACATTTACATGCAATCTCACATTCATAATTGTATTTAGTATGCACATCCACAAGCAAAATGCCTTGCATTTTTTTAAATCATCTACCAATTACTTGTGCCAGTAGTAGGATTAAATCTGACTATTTCTAGATAGGAATGGATCCTGTGGAAGTTTTTGAATGCCCACAAACTTTTTTTTGGAATTCTCAAATTTTCCAGCGAAGCTCTAATTATAATACACATTCGACACCCTATGGAAAAGATTTACACATGGTATATTGCACGATACTGAGGTAATATAATAGACAGGCAGAGTTCCTTTTTCAGAATTACAAAACTGAATTTGAACTCCTAATTCAAGCCTCCTGTGTGAAAATTCGATGTACAGCTGCAAATGGCTTTGTTAATGCGGCATGTAAAGTATTATCAGAAGATGTATCATTTTCATGGACACGTCACTGATGGGTGTAACCAACTGTCCAGACAGGAGAGCGTACAACAAACAAGTGATTGAGAATGTAAGCTACTGAGCACCTTGAATCAAAACACATTGGATTATGTCAGACGCTTCCCAGATCCAGGTGATGATGTATAAAAAGAAAGGGGTGCTGGGTGTGCTCCATATAGGGTGACCAACTGGCATGGGTGCAAATTCAGGACGGGGAGTGTAAAAATTCAGGACAAAAATTCAGGACAGGAGGTCAAAATTCAGGACAAAAGGTACGTTTTACAGACATCAGAAGAGGTCGCGCAATAGTATATAAGTAAGTAAATAGACAACCACTTAAGTACAAGTGAAAAGAAGTTTATATTAGGTTCAGACAACTGTGCACTTCATAGTTTTTCATTATGCGCGCAGCTTTGAGCAAATGTGCAGGTCTTTTTGTGGTAACAAAACCGCTGCCCCCCCCCCCCCTTTTCCAGCCTCCCAGGGAATTGCCCTATGCCCGGTCCGGCCAGTTCGGCTTTGCTACCACCCTCCAATGGTGCCCCTCCTCTTCACATAGACCCTCTCTCATGTGTATTTAATTTCTTTTATAGTGCTACTCATCCCAAGTAAGTAGGACAGGGTGTCGGAGTGCGTTACATCACATACATATTATATAGAGACAATGACTCATATAAATGTGAAAGTCAATCTATAGGAAATGTACTTAAAATAATGGGGGTTACAAGGTATAATTATTCTTTCATCCATCATTGTCTTTCACCATTCATTCTGTCCTTCCATCTAGTGTGCCCATCCATATCAATATTCAACCATTTGCAAACCTATCCATCATCTATCCTTCCATCCATCCATGATTTCACTCATCCATCCCTCCATCCACCCTTTCACTCATCCATCCCTCAATTCATCCTTTCACCTTATCCATCCACTCATCCATCCAGCCATCTACCCTTTCACCCATCCAGCCATCCTTTCACTTACTCATTCATCCACCGAGTCACTCATCCTTCCACCCATTCACCCTTTCAGTCATCCATCCATCATGCCTTTCTCTCTCCATCCCTCTTTCATTTAGCCATCCACCCATCCATCTACTCATCAATTCATGAATCCATCCATTGACCCTATCACTCATCCATCCTTTCACTCATCCATCCATCCTTTCTCTCATCCATCCACCTTTCACTCCTTCACTCATCCATCCTTTCTCATCCATCCACCCTTTCACTCCTTCATTCATCCATCCATCCTTTCTCTCATCCATCCACCCTTTCTCTCATCCATCCACCCTTTCACTCCTTCATTCATCTATCCACCCTTCTGTCCATCCACCCTCCCTTTCACTCACTCATCCAGCCTTACATCCACCTTTTCACTCATCCATCCACCCTTTCACTTATCAATTCATCAATCCATCCATCGGTTCACTCATCCATCCATTCACTCGCCTGTCATCCACCCTTTCACTCATCCATTCATCCTTTCACTCATCCATCCATCCTTTTACCCGTCCATCTACCCTTCCACCCACCCATACATCCATCTATTTACCTTTTCTCTCATCCATCCTTCCACTCACTCATCCATCATTTCTCTCATTATCCATCCATTCACCCTTTCATTCATCCATTCATCCTTTCACTAATCCATCCAGCCATCTGCCCATCCCTTCACTTACTCACTTTTTCACATTAATTATGAGCTGAGCCTTTTTCTGCAGAGTTGCAGACAGAAGAGACCCATCAAGAACTCCACTCTAGCTGTAGTTCCTAAAGCAAGGGGTGGGGGGGGGGAGGGCTCACTATGCCCCTGTACAGACAATCCGAAAAAGTGGAAGTCATGAGTCATGCATGATGCACAGTGCCACTGTGACATGGTGTTGTTTCCAGGGCTTTAAGTGGAATGAAAAAACTGGGGGGGGGAGGGGTCTCTCCAAAGGGAGTGTTCGATATAATTAAGGGCATGGCTTAAAACACCTAAGCTAAAAATCTGTGCTTAGCATAGTGTGCCACCCGACTGGTAATTTTCTGCTTCTGTCGTTGCATCCAGATATATAACACAACAAGTAGTGTTACACCTACAAGCCAGAACTATTGGCTTTGTCAATGGTTGCTAGTTGCATAAAATAAAAAAGCAGCAACCATGGCTTAGTTGAATATAACATTGAAAATGCGTCAGTTTTAAAATGATTAGACCGTGAAAGACCCATAACCCTTTTATTAAAACTTGTTTCACCACCTTTTCATGAACTGGATTCTCACCTAGCAGCATGGGTGTTTTCGTTCATTTCTTCCACCTGACTGAATGTCCTGCCCTAGACCAAGGCAGGAGGCGGCCCACCACATGCAGTAAGAGCACAGACTGGCGCATTGTCATTCTGTATGTGGCAATCAGCGGCAGACAGAATGACAATGGGCGGGCTGTGGCTGCTCTTGTGCTCAGAGGAGTGTGAGGCGGCCCCATCAGGGAGCTGAGGCTCCTCGCAGGGGAGCAGTGATGTTCCCCAATGCCACAAATTACGGACAAAAGGCGTCCGTAAAAGGGATCGTCACAGACAACGGTCGTGAGATCCAAATTACGGACGGTCCGTGAAATTTACGGATGGTTGGTCACCCTAGCTCCATACCAGCTTCAGTGCCGTACAATGGATGCAGAGGTAAAATACACACAGGGCACAAGTCCTAAAAAAAGAAGTGGGGGGACTAACCTAGTTAATCAGTATGCAAGTGGCATCGCAGCGCGTGGCATCGCAGCGTGTGACATCACGGCGCGTGACATCACAGCGCGTGACATCACAGGAACTGGCATCACAAGAAGTGATATCAGATCTTAAGCCCTCACATATATGTTTAGCAGGTGTATCATGAGTACATTTGACCACATTTCGAGTATACTTGCTGTTGTACCTTGACTCCCATGTTATACTTGCCCTCTCTGTGGAATCTTTATGTGATGTCACCTTACAGAATGTTGGGAGTCAAAGAGCCACAGTTGGCTGGGCTGAGCAGCATGCTGGCTGCTCCTGGTGGGGTCTTGTATTGGACTTAACTGGATGACTTGTGACTTACTACTAATAAACATCCTAAGATCCTCTACACGTCTGGACTCAGTTACTACAAGTTTTTGGCGACGATACTGAGGCGAACCTACTGCAACTCAAGTTAAGATCTTCTAAAGAACCTGCTACGTCCACCTTTTAAAACTTCAATCATCTACTACAGACTTAACAGTAACTGATGCTGTTTCTACTTTCAACTGGCACACTTGACCCCACCAGTGACCTCCCATCGGTCGCCCTCAAGCGCAAAGTGCCAGTGCCACTCTACACAGCAGAGTCTGTTCAACCTAAAGAGCTGTTCATCCCCCAAGGCTGTCTACACTCCTGACTCCTAATCGTGCTGAGCCTTCTGTGAGGGTAAGCCTACGCTTGCACACTGTCTGGCGAAGAAGTGTGTGTGTTCAGGTGTGTGCCATTTCCCTCTCTGTTTCTGCTGTGGGAGTGGAGAAGAAGTGTACCATTGTACCTGTCCACCAGTCACTTATCTGTATGACTGTTTCACTGTAGCTGCATCCAACTTAACTGGATCTCAACCGCAGCTCAAAGTACTGCATGCTGTTCCTACAGCGCAACTGCTCAGTCTACAGCGCGCTTACAATGGTCTACAGCGCCCACAATAAACGTCTACAGTGTCTCTTCATGCAAGGTAATCAGTGGGGATCCTGTGTATCTTTCAACAAGAGGAGATCCTTTGCTGGAACATAGTTGTCTACTCATTTGGTTGTGCAATGTAAAAAGGACCCGTGATAGCTGGTCAGCACTGGTCACGTTTATTTGGAAACTGAGGTGGGGCCAGTCTCTTGTCGAGTCTTGTTGGTGAGGAGTTCTCTACTGGACTTCCACGTCACAGTCCCATCTGTTCTGTGCACAAGAAATGACCTCGTTTTTCCTTCATTACAGTGCACAACTATTTTATGTCTTACCCTTCTTAGGGTGTGTCTTTTGTTTTTTTGTCACTTCACAACAGTGCACAATATTTTGACGTGGGTGCGTTTAATGGGTTTGGTCTCATTCAGTTCAGTGCACAGCGTGCTGTCAAGAGTCCATTATGCATGCTATATTTTGCATGGGTTTCTCCACATGTATTCGAGTTCCTACCCAAAAATTCCTTTCACCGTTGGAATATGTCATGAGTTCCTACTCATATGTGTGTTATGTCAACACACTTACACCTACTTTTATGTGTGTTATGTCAACACACTTACAGTACCTCCAGTTCTACCCTGTCACAGGGGATCCATGCAGAGGTTTCAGTCCTTTTGCTTTAGTACAGGTTCCTACCCGTATGCTTTCAAATGTACCCGTCTGCAGGGTGTGTCCATGCTGAAGGTTACAGTCCTTTCGCATTAGTCAATTTTACCTGTGTTCTATCCCCTTACACGAGGGTTGGTGTCTTCCTCCTGGAAGCTATTGCGAAGGTTTTAGTCCTTTCTCGCATTATCATATGGGTTCCTATCCATATCTGTTTTGGTGTCTTCCTCCTGGAAGCTATGCTGAAGGTTTTAGTCCTTTCGCATTATCATATGGGTTCCTATCCATATCTGTTTTTATCGTATGGGTTCCTACTCATATTCCAATGTTTCACTGTATGCGAGTTCTATTTTGCTCAAAGTGCTCAATTTCTAATGCTATTTTTTTTTGTTCGTGGATGGTTTGTCCAGTGCTGGTTTTATTCAAAAATGACAGTTTAGCATTTGCACATCTCAATGCATGTCAAGTTGGGAAGGTTTGTCAACGCTCCAACACTATTTCAATTAAGTTTCCAAGGGGCATGCGGTTTTATCTCAATGTCATTCTGGTGTTTATCCAAGCCAGTGGTCACACGTATTTACATGAGTGCAATTTCCACGTCCTGGAGGTACTTTTCTATGGTGCTCACCATACGGTATCTTTCTAACGTTATGCGAGCCAAAGTACAATCTAAGTGATATGTAGGCGAATGCAAATGTTTGTTATTTTTTTTTAACAATGTTTTTCTTCACAGGATTCTACATTGTGTTATTTCTATTCAACTCAGTTCTAGTGCTCTTTTGTCTCTATGTTCTTGCTTGCATGCAGTTTTCTCTTGTTGGGATGGCCTAATTCCATTTACATGCATTCACTTACACACTCTCTATAATTCAACTAAAACATTCTCTATTATTCAACTTCTCATTTATTTCAATCTGCATGGATGTGTACATTTACTCAATTTTCTCTGTTGGTCGATTGTCAATGTACATTAATGTGTTCAGTTAATTTATTACCACAATGTACGTGCATGTCTGCTGTATTCCAGGTTCGAGATTGCATATCTCAATTTGTATACTTTCCAGTAATATTTCCTAGTTGGAATTATAGTGTGTTGTACTTTCCACTGTACTACTCTACATGGATGTGGGCAGTATTCCTTAAAGCGATTGCCTCCTGTCGCACCTGTCTGTCTATGCTGCCACGTTTTAGCTACATCTATTTTACGTTCCAATGTTTCACTGCGTGCAGTATTCCTTAGAGAGAATGCGTTTATCAATCCATTTTATCGATTTGCATGCATTCCAGTTGTATTCCCTAGTTGGGAGTACATTGTGTTGTATCTATCACGATACTCATGGTTCAAATGGTCACCTTCAACAGTTCATTTACTCGATTTTTTTTCAATGTGTGACTTTTATGAGGTTGTCAATTTTTTGTTGCTGGCGGTCAACATTTCAATATTTTTTTTCAATGCTTGACCTTTTGAGGGTTGTTGATATGGGGGTCATCCCTCTCAACTTTTTCAATGTTTCTTCAATATAACCTTCACTAGGTCGTGGGGTTATTCTCCTCTATTTTTCAATGTGTGACCCTTTACGAGGTTGTCTCGATTTGGGTTTTCCAAAGTATCCTGCGTGCTGTATTAACACAGTTACATTACTACAGTGCACGGTATGGTTTTTCCACACGAAGTTGGTCCTTACACTGAGATGTGTATGGGGAGAAGTACTAGTTTTGTGCACAACGCATCTCCATCCCAAGAGATTTGTCATGGGTTCCCACCCATGCATTCGTGTTTACATATTTAGCTTACGTTTACTCTTCTTTGGGTGCATTTTCATGCTTTCATTGCTAGTATGTACGGTTTGTATTGAATTTTCTTCTATGAGATATACACTGTTATTTTTGTATTACAATCTTATCGTATTATTATGATAATGGTGTTTGGATGAGGAATCCCCTCTTACTTTTCCTCATCTTCCTTATTTCTTTCCTTCATTTCTGTTTTCCTTCTTATGTATTCTTCTCGTGTCTCTTGTGTATTCTGAACTTTCCTCTGCTTTTCTGTCGTGTTTCCTTTCTCTGCGCTCATCGCAGCCTGTAGCCCTGTGTTCTGTTAGCTTTCCATTTTCAGCCTCATTTCATTCCTGTTCTGGCCTGTGTGTGTGCATTGTGGCAGTCTTTTGTGTTTCTTTTCTCCTCTTCTCTGATGTCGTTATTTCTTTTCTTTTCTGTTGTGTATAGAAGGGAGGATGGTTGCTATGTTTTTGTTATCCTTTCTTCTCTGCTTCTCAATTTCGTTCATGTTGCTCTTCATTCGATGGTTTTACGCTTCTGTTTCTTTGTGTCTCCTCTTTCTCGGTTCTTCTCTTTTTCTTTTCTCATTGTCCTTTTTTTATTAAGAAGAAAGGAGGATATGTTGTAACCTTGACTCCCATGTTATAACTTGCCCTCTCTGTGGAATCTTTATGTGATGTCACCTTACAGAATGTTGGGAGTCAAAGAGCCACAGTTGGCTGGGCTGAGCAGCATGCTGGCTGCTCCTGGTGGGGTCTTGTATTGGACTTAACTGGATGACTTGTGACTTACTACTAATAAACATCCTAAGATCCTCTACACGTCTGGACTCAGTTACTACACTTGCAAACCCTCCTGATTTAGGCAGAAGATTCACACTTTTGTACGCTACATATAAAGCAATGTTACCTTTTGTCCGCGTTAAGCTTTCGACAGCCATAGTGCTTTAAAAGAAAGTGATATTTAAATTATTACAACGCCTCCTCAAGGGTAATACGCGTATATAATTGCAATTTATTTTGTGCAAATACTGGGAAAGATCAACACATCTGACGTTCTTACAGTGCATGCATATCTCCTAAACAGAGCCTGAACAAAGTGAAAAGCTGCCTCTCCTAAGTATGTGTGAAGTGCTAACAAGGTGCGAGGCTTTGTTTCCCCTCTGCTGCATTGCATCAGGTGTGAGGCTCCCAGACTGCTGCCAGCCAGGAAACTCCAACAAAAGGAGGCTTGATGACCCCTGAGACTCGGCCTTTGTTATGGCCGAGTATCCCAGCAGGAGTCAGAAATAAGAGAGCCTCGTTCCCCGCCTGCACGTTGTTGTGATCGAAAGCAGACAACAACGTGCAGGCGCTGCTGATTGTGTCCCGGTGTTTGGAAATTACACCGGGACGAATTCAGCATCTTTTTTTAGTGGGGCCCAACTTCTTGGCAGGGTGGACGGCATCCACCCTGTGAAAGAAGTGGGGGGACGCCGTCCACCCGCGTGGACCCCCGACTCGTGCCCTGAATACACACCTAGTAGTATTTCTCACTGTCCTTTGGCGGCGGCTTCCAGCAATCAATGCCTTGCTCTCTCTAGAGGGTTCTTTGAGGACTGGTACTGAATGCGGTAACACATTTCTCACCACAGCCTTGAAGTCTTGTTGCAGAGCAGCTCGGGGGGGTGGTGGGGTTGGGGAAAGTCAAGCAATATAAGGGAGGGAGGAGGGTCGTGGAGGGGATGATTGAAACAACGGGGAGGGGTGTAGGGGCCTCAACATGTGCTCCCCCTGCCCTCTTTCCCAATCTGTCTCCCCTCTGCTGGCAGCATCTCCCTCCTGTGCTGCCTAACAGAAATGGATAAATTACTGAAAACATTTCAGTCTTAGAGGCGCCTGTGAATGGGAGTGTAAAACTTTCAATTCTGCTTTGCAGAATAATTTTACCTTTGTCCCAAAACCCGGACATTTACCTAAAATTAAGAAAAGTGTCAGGACACCGGGACGTCTAGTCACCATAGCCATATACACCCGTATATTGTGCTTGGCCAAAATATTTTTTTAAAAGTACTTTCGGGAGAGTGCAGCCAGTGGAAGAACACTGGCTGCAAACGGGAAGCTGTGCTGGGTTCCTGCTTCACGACATGGACAGAAGTCTAAAGAAGACTGTAGGAGGAGGTGAGCAGGAGGCGTGATTAATAAGAAGCAAGGAACCGAGAGTGAACTGGGTGCAACCAATGTTAGGCATCGCTGAGTAATGGGCGGGCTCTAAGGCCATTTTTAAGCGGTTTTGCAACAATAGCTTTTACTCACAGCGCATGCGTGCTGTAGGCGAAACATAAAAAGGCACAGAGAAGAAAAACAGAAGTTTCTGCAGTCTACCTTTATCCACAACTGAAGCATAACCCAAACACGTATTATCAACCATTTTATTGATTGTCAGACTGACTATAAAGTGCAACAATTAGTTTGCATTTGAATTTAAGATTATTAGTGTGTAAGTACATGTATACATCCAAAGAAGGCAAAAGATACATTTCAATGAATGTTCCATAGTTGAAGAATGTGACAATGTGACGCTCTGCAGCATTGCTTTTGTTCTGCAAAATTTCTTTTCTGCTTGGTTGCTCCTATCCTTTGTATTGATTTATTACTCCCTCAAATGTAATTGCCAGTTCTCTCTGCATATTGCTAACATGTCGCCCCTCATATGTAATTGCTGGTTTTCTCTGCATTTTGCTGACATGTCGCTCCTCTGATTATTGTATATCCGCTTCGACGCGGCGCAAATTCCCCCGCTGTGCGGGCGAATTCCACGCGTGCCTGGATCGAACGGCCCCCGGCCGTCCTCCGCACACGCCCACCGTGACGTTTGACGGCCGGGGGCCGTCCGACGCATGGAAGAGGTTAAACCCTGGTTATGTCCTAATGTAGTCACTTCCTTCTATCCCTATCCATGTTTATTGCCTATGTCAAACTTGTATACAACGTGTTATCCCTGTAAAGCGCTCTGATACCCTAACGGGTCACGTTTGCGCTCTATAAAGCCTTAAATAAATAAATAAATAAATATCGAATGTATATGCTATAATGTCTTGAGCTCCGTGTAACTCGATCCTGTGAGGCTGTGTGGAATGTTTTCCATGTAGGGCCCTTGTGATATCATAGAGTTCTATTAAGTTTGAATTACGCCATGGCAGTTGTAGGTTGTGCCTAGCCAGGAATGGTGTGAAGAGGATTCTCTCCTAACGGATTAAACTTCCCTGATTTAAACTACAGCAGCTAACCCCCCCTCCCCCAAGCATCTTGAGACACTTATGGGTCAGTAGTTGAGCTTTACAAGACATTTGATTGATTATTACATTTTTTGGCGACGACTAAACCAGGTACAGGTCCCACCATCAGGAGAAACTTGACCCATTCAGCGACCAACAGCAGGTTCGCGACCCTAAGCAAAGCAGGGTGTGAAAATTGATGCATTGCCTCACCAGCACCTGTCAAAACTGCGAGCCCAGATCTGCGGAATATGTCACAGTGCGTCTCTATGCTGGGTGTTATGCCAAGCACAGCGTGCTTCAATCCTGGCAATCCTAATGGTTATGCGAGAGGTACAGAGCCGGCAATTTCAAAGAGACTCAAGGTAATTTCTAGTGAGCGGTTTTATGTCATCCTACCCGGAGCTTCTCAGTCTCTCACGCTCAGCACTATTCACAGCCCAAGAACGCACAAGCACCTTTTGCCATCTCAACTGAGCGCTCCTCCTATATATGCTCACTTGAGCGCTCCTGCTATGCATGTTCATCTCACAAGAGTGCTCCTGATTCACACGCACGGCTGTATGCTGCTCACCTCATCTCATCAAGTAAAGCAAACATATTTGTGCCACTGCTCCTCTTCAGCTCTCCTGATCACGTGTCACTGTTAACAAAGCTGCTTCTTTTTAGGTCTCGCCTGAGCCAGCGCATGCGCTGCTCTGGCGAGAGTTTTAGTAAGCGGGTTTTGGAAGTGCAAACAGCAGTTTGCTGGCGACCAGCTTGCGTTCACGTGAGCGTGCACGCGCGTCACGGGTCATTAAGTGCATCGCGATACCTTTCACTTCCGCGGCTTTGAAGTAAAGAAATAGATTATTTTTCTATTTTTACTTTTTGCTATATCGCGGCACCCGCGCTTTACCTTTAACATTAAAAGTAAAGCGCGGGTGCCGCGATAGCAAAAGTAAAGAAATAGAAAAATAATCTATTTCTTTACTTTAGTACATTTATGGCACCGGCGCTTTACTTTTAACATTAAAAGTAAAGCGAATGAGTATCTTGATAGTAAAAGTAAAGAAATAGAAAAATAATCTATTCTTTACTTTTGCTATAATCGCGGCACCAGCGCTTTACTTTTAGTGTTAAAGCGCTTTACTTTTAATGTTAAAAGTGAAGCGCGGGTGCTGCATTATAATGATGTAGCCAATAGGTCTTGCTTTTGGGACCTTATAAGTATTTAGTTATGCAACTGTTGCATGGCTAAACACTTATAAGGTCCCAAAGGCGAGACCTATTGGCTATGCCAATGCTTGTTTGCTTAGTGCCTCAAATTTCAGCTACTGCTCTCGTTCTCATACTGCCACTCGGTGGACGTTTGTTTTTGCAGTACACTAGTATGAACTGTTTTTTGATGTTTGACTTACTGCTTGTTTTATTTGAAACTATATGAATATAGCTCAGTATATAGGTCCACCACCACCTTTTCAGATGCTACCTCGCGACCCTCCAATTGAACAGGAATATTGGATTAACACTTTTGAGAATTATTTGTTAGCATTCTAGGGCTCTGATTTTTCTGCAGTAAGGAAAAAAGCAATGTTGTTAGGCTCTTTGGGCAAAGAGGGCCAGCATGTATTTAAATACCTACCATCGGTTTGTGACAACAAAGGGAATGAACTTGAAGACGTTTACAAAGAGGCCAAACTGGGACTCCAACCAGGTTTGCCAAGACTGTGAACATTGTAATGCGAAGCAACAAGTTTTTATACCCAACCCCAACATCCAGCTGAGTCAGTGGATGATTCTGTGGACAGATTACGTGAATTAGCAGCCAAATGTCAATTTGGTCAAAAGACTGAAGAGTTGATTTGTGATCAGTTAAAAGTACAATGCAGCAATAAGAAAATGCAGCAGCGATTGTGGGCGGCCAGCAATCCCACTTTGAAGGATGCGATAACTATAGCCAAGGTAGTTGAAGAATCAGAAAGGTGTATGAGGGAAATGCAGAAGAGTGAGGTGGATAGCAAATTGACTTTTGAGCAGGCTAAGGTGGAAGAGGATCCTGATTTACTAAATATAGTCAGGAACAAATTGTCTACTACCAATTTAAATAGCAGTAAAGCTAGTGCTGTGAGGGCTGGAAACACAATGAGCCACGCCAGTAAAGAGTCTTCTCGTGTGTGCCATAAATGTGGTAACATGTATTTGGCTGATTCAAAAAATTGCTTCGTTATAGGTAAGGACTGTCCTAAGTGAGGAAAAAAGGGACACTTCCCCCGCATTTGTCGAGCTTCCAACAAGAATATTGCTTCTGTGGATGATGATGAGTCGGAACACCAAGTACTTATCATAGATGGATGTAGGAAGCTGGCTCTGTATATACTATACCAAAGTGAGGTATAGTGTGCACAGAATCCAGTGGAACCCCAAAGGTAGGCAGAGGCAAAGTTAGATAGAACTTTACTCTCCATTTGTGGTAGTGTGGTCGAGCAGCAAGGCAGTATCAGAGGACAGTGTTAAGCATTTGTTGTACACACTCAGTCAGCAAATGAATTCACACACTCAAAGACTGAACTTCAGACCAATTGTTTTTGTATAAAAATATTCTTTTAGTTATTTTATTTCTAGAACCAAGCAAGCCTGGCACAGGTAAGCAATAAATACTTTACAGTAATAAATGCTGATTGGAAAACAGTTCAATTGCAATTGTAAATGTGCTATGGTTTAACTTACAGTATTGTTTCAGAGAAATGCAATCACTTGTAAATACAGTACATTGACTTCAATGGGATTGTCAGTAAAATAGCAGGTAAGTTACTTTTGGATTACTCTTCTTACTCAGTGCTGTGTACCTGGATGCAGCACTGGGACATTTCCTGTAAACAGGTGAGTAAAAGCGTTTTTGTTAAATCGTACAATTTTAAAGAATTTCTTTAGGTTTCAAAACTCCACACTTAGAAACTTTTTCAGGAAAAAGTGTCAATGTTATCCTATGGAGGAAAATATGGTTATCGTTTTTAGGTAAGTAATCGGTCTTTGGAGTTGAGGTTATGGGGTTAGACTCCGGTGTCCCCCAGGGTCAGTGATGCACTCTTGTTACACCCTCAGCGGCACTAGGGCGGCCGGGTGCAGAGTGTTGAGGCCCAATGTTATCCAATGGGGGATAGGGGGCCTCCGGTTGGTGGCTGCTGGCAAGCAGGCCACTGGGTTGTGGGAGCAAAGACTTTAGCTCAGGGCAAATGGGGAAACAAATTAGCACCAAAGGTGCACCCTCAGCGGCACTAGGGCAGCGGGTGCAGGGTGCTGTTTCGAGGTCGGATGCCCTGTTGTTTCCAACAGAGAACCTCCGGTTGGCAAAAGCACTGCAGGCAGGGAGACGAAGGACTTCTGGGTGCGACCACCACTTCGAGATGTAAGTTGGGAAGTTAGGGGTTGGTTAGGCACCGTTGGTTTGGGCACACCAAGGCCGTGGGGCGTCGGGTGCAGGGGTGCCTTTGAGGTCGGATCTTCTTACCAGCTCCTGGTCGCGGTTAGGGGACCTTCTGGATTTCGACAGCAGGCGTCGGCTGGAGGCTTGAGGCAGGTCAGGGGTCGCCGGATCTTGGTTCAGGATCGCCGGGGTGACCTCCTCGTGGTGTTTGCCCACTCGAGCTCGGGCCGTGGATGGCGGGTGCAGAGTGGGGCAGATCCGCGGTTTCCGGCTGCTGCCAGAGGTTGCAGTTGAACAAATCCGGTGTTAACGGGAGAAGCAGGCTTTGGAAGTGAAGGCAGGCAGGTCCTCCGGGGTTTTTGAGGTTGCTGGCTGCAGGACACACCGGGGTTTCGCAGGAGCAAGTTCGAGGGGGAGACAGGCCGGTAGGGCTGCGGCCAAGTCGGTGGGCGTCTTCCTCTTGTTAGCTGCTGCACGGCTGTTCGGTCCTTCTTCTTCTTTTCTTCTTGTCTGGATCTGAGGAAGCAAGGTTCAGGGGTGCCCCTAAATACTAGATTTAGGGTCGTTACAGGAAGATAGAGGTCAGGGACCAATGGGTCCCTTCCCTGGGGTGGGTACACCCCCTATTGTGCCACCCTCCTTTGGGAGGGGGGCAGGAGCCTGTCCCTGGTTGGCTGGGTCCCCCCATCTTCAAGATGGCGGGGACTGAGATTTGTGCTTCGTCTCGCCTCCCCCACCTGAAGGGTGGAGTTGGCAGAGGTGGGCACACCTCCCTTCCTCACTTGTTTTTCCCGCCGGTTCTCCCGCCCAAAGTGGGGGTCAGAACCAGTGGGGACTAGTTGCTGAGTACAGCAAGTGGCCTGGGGAAGCTCACAATGGCGGCAAGCCTTTGAAGCTTCCCCTTCGTGAACCCTGCCCATCCTGGGGGAGGAGGCTTGGCACCTCATCCCAGGATGTGCATTGTTCCAGGCCCCAGAGAGCAGCAGGCTCTCGACCCAGGGGTCCAGAAACATGTCTGGTGGTGGCAGCTGAAAGCAGCCACTCAGCCTGGACACTAGAGGTGGGTTAGGTTTCAGGGGCATCTTCTAAGATGCCCTCTGTGTGCATTTACATTAAATCCCACACTGGCATCAGTGTGGGTTTAATGTGCTGAAGTTTGATACCAAACTTCTCAGTTTTCAGTGTAGCCATTATGGTGCTGTGGAGTTCGTAATGACAAACTCCCAACGCCATATACTCAATGGCAGCACTGCACTTACAATGTCTAAGAATGAACTTAAACACTGTAGGGGTACAGGGCTCATGCACCTGTACCCTCACCACTGGTATAGTGCACCCAGCTAGAGGGGTGACTGATCTATGCCAGGGCAGTGGGTTGTAGGCATGGCACACAGGGATGTGTGCCATGTCGACTCTTCACTTTGTTCTGCACCAAAACACGCAGCCTGCAAAGGCAGTGTGTGAGTGTAGTGGTACAGGGCCTCTAAGGGTGGCACAATAAGTGCTGCAGCCCTTAGGGGCCTTCTCTGGTCACAGTGCCCTGGGTACCTGTGGTACCATTTACCAGGGGCTGACCTGTGGCCAGAGATGCCAATTGGGTTTAGGTTTCAATGCAGTTTTAGGGAAAGAACATAGGCCCTGGGTACCTGATTAGCAGGAGCCCAGGGCACACTCAAAGTACATCAGCAATTCTGCAAAAAGTGGGGGCAACCATGCAGAAAGAGGGCACTTTCTCACAATGGTGAGGTTGATGAAGGGGGGGGGGAAACTGGAAGAGGAAGACTCGCCCCAAGGCTGATTTTGTCATCAATGGTGAAGTGATATCCTTGATGGTGGACTCTGGGTCGTTATGCACTCTAATACTCAAGCACTTATTTGAAAAGGTCTCGCCCAGGGGTGAGCTACAATCTACAAGTGTAGTCTTAAAGGGATATCAAGGAGTAAACATTGGTTTGATGGGTTACATCCCTGCGCACATCTAGTTTGGTAGCATAATGACCAAGGGAAAAGTGTATGTGGCGTCTGAGGGGCCACCCATTCTTGGCTGGTCGCATCAATATGATCTACATATGGGGAATCCCAGGGCAGACAACCTCATCTTGTCAAGTAAAGCAAACACATTTGTGCCACTGCGCCTCAACCACTCTCCTGATCACGTCACCGTCAACAACAAAGTTCCTTCTTTTTACTTTATGCCTCCCTTTCAACATTTCAATGGTTGCTCTTGTTCTCATACTGCCACCCGGTGACCGTCTTTTTGCAGTACACTAGTATGAACTGTTTTGCTGTTTGAGTTACTGCTGGTTTTATTTGAAACAATATGAATATAGGTCAGTCTATAGTCACACCACTACCTTTTCTGATACTACCTGGCGACCCTCCAATTGAATGGGAAGATTGGATTGTGATGGTGGTGGAGGACGAAGACCTGGACAGAATTCTTAGATGACATGAAGCGGTGTTTGAGAACAGCTTGGGTGTAGCCAAGCAGTGCTTGCATGAGATTAAACTCAAGAGAAATGCAGTGCCAATAAAGCATCAGTCAAGGAAGGTGCCAGTGACAGAGAGACAAAAAGTGAAAGAGATCCTAGAGCAGATGGTCAAGGACGACGTGATCGAGGAGGTGGAGGCCATTGAATGGCTTTCAGCAGTGGTCATCATAAGGAAATCAGATTATTTGCTCAGATTCTTTGTGGATTTGCGCAATCTCAATGAAAACGTAGTCACAGATTTGTTTCCTCTCCCGAACATCAACAAACTGATTCTGATGCTGCCAGAAGGAAAATACTTCTCAAAATTGGACCTGAGAAGTGCTCATCACCTGGTGCAACTCCATCAAGACTCCAGGTACCTCCCCGCATTCATAACGCTGGAGGGCTTTCAATTTAAGAGACTGCCCTTTAGCGTGTGTTCTGCAGCAAGCATTTTTCAAAGGCTAATTTAAAATTTGTTCTCCGGAGTTTCTAATGTTTTATTCTTCAAAGATGACATACTTGTGTTTGGGGAAAGCATTGATGTACATAACAGAATTTTGGGGGAAGTGTTGACTCGCCTCGGTAAGGCAGGGCTGACATTGCAAAGGAAGAAGTGTAAATTCTTGTTGCAGGAGGTGGAATATTTGGGCTACTTGATCACCAGAGATTTTGTTAAGCACAAAATGGATTTGGTAAGAGCAACTGTGAATGCGGAAATACCAGACGACAGGGACAAACTGCGATCTTTTATGGGCCTGGTGGAATATTATTCCAGATTTGTGCATAATTCTGCCCATAAGACAGAAACCTTGAGAGTTCTGTTGATGAAAGGCAGGAAGGAAATTCACTTGGGGGGAGGAACAGCAAAGTGCTTTCTCTCAAATCAAAGACTACATTGCCAATGCAGGGGTTCTAGTGCCATTCCAGATGGGTTTGAAAACGATTATCGGTGTGGCTGCCAGGGCACTTCGTATTGATGCAGTGTTGTCACAGGTGCATGGGCGAGTGGAAAAACAGTGGCGTTTGCCTCGCGCTCTTTGTTGGGTACGGAAAGGAATTACTCCGTCATAGAGTGGAAGGCTTTGGCTTCTGCTAAGGTAACCAATTACTTCTGGACCTTTATCTGGGGGAGCAAGGTAGTGATGAGGACGGATCACAAGCCACTACTCGAGCTACAAGGTACTAGGTCCAGTTGGCACAAAAAAATGTTCAGGCAGGTTAGCCAGATTGGCGGTGAAGTTGCAGGATTGAGTATGTACCAGTGTGGACAAACAAGGTAGCTGATTGTCTGTCGAGGCTACCGGATAAAGCTGCAGAAGAGTGTCACTTGCACATGGAGGAGGTGGTGGTGGAGAATGTGATGCCACAGAGGGTTTGGAGAGTTGTCTCTCCAAAGCAGATTGGATGGGAGCTATAGAGAGTGATAGCACACTTAAGGCAGTGGTAGAGTTGCTCAGAGGAAAGGTGAGGAGAGAAAGAACATTGCCTGAGGCAGTCAAGCCTTTCCACAAGGTTGTGGAAGAGGTATCCTTACAAGGTGATGGTATTGTTATGAGGGGCAGTAATTGTGTTCGCCCAGCCTAGTGAGACCTAAATTAATGCACTTGGCTCATGAGGGTCACCTTGGTCAACCCTTTTACGCTCAAAAACTGAGAGAGAAATATTGGTGGCCGTGTATGGACACCGAAGTGAAGAAGTGGATGCAAGACTGTGGAGTATGTAAGGAATAAGAGAAGCATTTGAGAGTGGGCTTAGGGGCCTCAGCTGAGGAACAGCATGTTGCTGAGGCAAGTGCAGTCTGGGAAAAGGTCTGTTTGGACTTCATAGGTCCGTTTAATTTCTTACCTGACCAGGAAACTTTTGAGGCTGTCATTGTGGATGCCAAATCCAAATGGGTTGAAGTAGTCTTTATGAGATCTATCAGCACTAAATCCACAATAGCTGCCTTGGGTGAGGTCTTCAGAAGGGAAGGCATCCCTTCAGTGTTAGTAACTGACACTGGTACAAAACTCACCTCCTCAGGAATTTAAACTTTTCTGGACAATGTAGGTATTAGGCATGTGTGTAAACCCCCAAGGGAATGGATAAGTAGAAACAATCAACAGATTGGTGAATGGAGCCCTGGACATGGTGTGCAGTGTTGGCAGTCCAAAATGCTATTGAAGATAGGCTGTGCGCTCATCTCACCACAGTCAATGCTGGTACTGGAAAGGCTCCTTTTGAAATGATGCAGGGAAGACAGCCTGGAACAAAGTTGGTCCCTTCTTGGATGTGTGTTGTAAGTTCCAAGGATGTGGGAACTGGGATGTTGTGGGAAGAGTGTCACAGGCTCATCAATAAGGGAGACTGGGTGAAAGTCAAACCCGGTGGGGAGAGATTTGTCCCATTTTCGTGGTCCCTTTCAGGTGAAGAGAGTAGGAGGTATTTGGGTAAAATTGGAGAACGGTCAAACTTGGAATTTGGGGAGAGTAGCGTTGTATCAGAAGGGTGGTATGTTAAGAGTGTCCAAGCAGTGAAGGCAGGTGCTCGGGATGGTTACTCATGGAAGATGGTGAATTTCAGAGAGGAGCAAATGGTGACATAGTTTGTGTGAATGCGGACATGGGTGATATAGGATTGTCAGTTGCAAGAACAGTGAGGTCATGGAGACCACCTAGTTACTTGCGTGGGTAAACTGTTTCATCAAGGTTTGTAGAGTTGATTCTTTTTTCCATAAATGTTTGGGGTATGTTGTTTATATGTCTTGTGGGTCTGTAAGTGCTGTTTGTTGTTGTGATGTAGTTTTTTTGATGTGTTGTTTAAATGTCTTGTGGGTCCCTAGGTGTTGCTGAATTTTAAGTCTTGTTGGGAAGGGAAGGGAATGTGTTATAATGGCTTGAGCTCTGCATAGGTCAATCTTGCGGGGCTGTGTGGAATGTTTTCCATGTAGAGCATTTGTGATCTCATAGAGTTCTGTTTGTTTGATTTATGCAATGGCAGTTGTAGGTTGTGCCTGGCCAGGGATGGTGTGAAGTTGTTTCTCTTCTGACAGATGAAACTTCCCTGATTTCAACTACATCGGCTGTGCTTCCTGATTATTACAGTATACTACTCATGTGGAAGTATATTTCACTTTTTGCTCACATGCATTTGACCAGTCCAACAAGGCGGATCATTCAATCAAATAGGTCACATGACACACAAACACCAACGGTTTGGTTTGAAAGGCACTAATATTCTTAAGAAACTAGATGTCAGGAGAAGTACACTTATAAATCAGTGGTGTAGTTGGTGTCCCCAAGTCCTACCTGGTGGTAAGAATCTAAGGAAACCAGCAGCATGGATTTTTCACATCTTTCAGATTTTGAAAATTCACACTCAATACTTGACTGCTTTCATATGGCAGATAGAGAGATAATGCATTTCACATGACACATGTAGAGAGCGATGGTACATTTGTCATCTCTTCACATAAACGGGCATTTGGAATCACTGAAAAGCATGTTTCCACATCTGGTGATAGCGGATTACAACTTCAATTTTCAGTAAGTGAGAATATCGATTGAGGAGGAGGGGGGAGGAGGGGGGGGGTTATTCCCACTTGGGAAATATGAAGGTGATGTACATATACCACATGGGTGACCACTCGATTACAGCTTACAATATCGCTATGGGTACTGGTTGACTAATTGGATTTGCTGCACGGAATCACATGGTCTCTAGTGCTGCACAGTTCACTTTGTAGCTTGAGCACTTAGAGAACGGGTTAGATGTGTATGTTTTTGATTCAATGACATCCAGCATTCATTGAAGACATCACGGCGCCAGCATGAGAATAACTATTAACAGTTTTGAGTACCTGCTGTATAGGCAATTTATGTTGTTGAACCAGCATAGTTTGGTCAATGGTCACCAAACTCTAAAGGTTGTTAGCACCCCAATAGGAGAGTTGCACTTATTTGGAGCTTATATTTCTCTACTTTTATGTTTGTTTCTAGAATGAATCATATTACAGAAAGTAAACACTGACGGAGTATATGGTATATCCGAAATGTTTTGGAGTATTCTAATAACCATAAGGAATAATGATATTGTTCACTGATGAGACTGGAGGAACGCAAGGTTCCATGAAGAAATAAAATATATCACGATAGCAACATTGTCTAGTCTGATTGTAAATAATGGATGAACATTAAAGAATTGGAGAGCTTTGGCCTTAACCAGCAGTACTTCATTGCAGTCTCCTTGACAGAGTGACAAGAGGCTACTTGTTTATGTCCAGTTGCACTTAAGAACAGACAAGTGCAGCCTCGGGAGCACGCAAATATAGGCTTACCAGAATAAAACTCAACAGATAAATAGGAGTGCATATACAGAATTCATTTTTTTTCATCATCTTCGAAAGCCCATCATGAGGTTGTGTTAGTGAGGATTCAGTTGCTGATACTGCAACTTCAAAGAATATGGATAATTCGTTTTTATGCAGGCAAATGGAAGGGTTGCTTAAAAGGAGGTGCACTGTTTAAGCTGCCCCCTTATTATGGTGCATCCCTCCCTCCATACCATTATAAACCCTTTTTCAAGTCGTAAACTTTTGTGTAATAGCCTAATGTATTCTGGGTGAGGTAGACTTGTTTTACGTCCATTAAACTAATTAGACTAGCACACTTGAAATTAATGACTTGTACCTGATAGGTTGAAGACTGGGGAGAGTGTCCACAATGACCGGGAGTGAGGAGGTCACCCTACCTCTCATAGTGCCTTTACTCCACTGTTTTCAGTGGAAGTAATGCACCAAATGGTTCCTGGCTAGGTAAATAAATATTCCTTTAATGCTCAAAAGGTTAAGAGCTTAAACCGTAATATTCAAATCAGCAGCTGTTTGGTCCCAGCCTCAACATCAATCAACCACTGTCGACTGGCTGTTTTGAACAACACAGACAAACGGCTGTTGAGCAAGAGAAGGGGTAAAAAAACAAATCGACGAGGAAAAAGATCAGCCTCATATACTGAATGCCATGTTTAAACCTGCTGTGGTACTGAACACTGAAGAAACAAGCACTGGAAATGCAATAGGTCTCGCATTTGTTGGAGGTGGAGCTATTAGCATTGCAAATGGAAATGGCTTTTAGGTCTCACAGACCTAGCGCTGGAGCGCGCATGCGCTCCTCGCTCTGCGAGGCTTATAGTAATCGATAAAATTTCTGTAGTGGACTTGTAGCCACACCCATCTGTTTGATTGGTTGGCGTCCTCGTTTATGCTAAACGCTGGCTCGTAATTGGAAATCATTCTTCTTGGTTACCGCCCTGTCGCCATTTTCGCCGGCCCATCCGGACTGGATCGTGTACTGGCGGCGTTATACTGTCTCCTTTGTATAGTCGTGTAAGCACTTTTTTTTCCATTAGGGGCTTTGGAAATGGCGGCGCGTGTATATTTTTGCATCGCGCTTTCACTTAAAGTGAAAGCGCGATGCAAATATAAACAAGCGGCTGCCTTTGCGCAATGGCGACAGCTCGTCCGTGTTGTACTTGTTCTTCGTTTGTTGATACTTCAGTCCGCTATATGAAAACGCATAAATAAATGGGTCTGTGTTTTACTCATCAGCTGTGTTGGTGGTGCGCAAAGAGGGTCAGGACAAATAGAGAGGGGGCGCAGGCCCTATCTCACCCCGAGACGTCCCTATCTGCCCATCTCCAGTCTGTTCTGTTTCTGTTCTCAGTGCCTCTGTGTTTCTCTGTGGGTCGATGCCCTCTCACTGTCTCTCTCACAGACAAGCGTACACTCTCTCTGCTTCTTGTTCCCTTTGTTGTCCTTCTCTTTCTTCTACCTGACCCGGTGTCTTTCTCTCTACATACCACCACCCCCGCCCCCCCCCCATTTCCTTGTCCCCTCTTGTAATTGTGAGCCACTTATTACAAGGGGCTTCTCTCAGTCGCAGTCAATCCCAAACCCCACCCTCCTTCATTTCGCTGAGTGGATTCTCTGAGAAGACAACCGTCACCCCAATATCCAACCCCACACTTAACTTGAACCCTCCCCCCAACCCTTCCCCAGAGGCAGGGCCGACATCACAAATGGGACATACATTGCACAAAAAAACCACATGTTGGTGATTCGAACACACACACCGTGGCACTGCTGCATTAAAGCAGAGACAAAACCCCTCCCCCCGCCACTCAAATAAATGCAAGCCCTCAAGGTGTGATTAAACTGGGGAACCATGTAAAGGAACGGCGCTAGGCGTTGTCAGTACGCGAGGGGGAGTCCCGTCCTTGGAATGATGAAGGGTGGAGCCAGCCCTCCTTGGATCCAAACGCGTGACTCGTGCATTAAACGCACATATTTAAATAAAGGCACGGCCCGTCCTGAAATCTTTCAAGAAGCACTGGAGAATAAACCCCAATGCTGACACTAAGGGCGACCAAAAAGCGCCGCCATGTTGTGTTATTGCCTCACGTCAATCTGACATTATAAAATGTGAACAGCAACGCATCTGAAATCTGTAGGCCTCTTTTGACCAATCAACAGCTTCTCGGTCAACAAGGCGACTGTTTTTGCTCTACAGCATATTTTTCTTTGAATTTTTTTTGACAACATCTGCTGTGTTTTCACTTAAAACCCCAAGTGTGTTATTTGGAAGCAGACACAGGAAACGCTGGCGGTTGGGGTTAACCATGTCGGCGGCGCTGGACTTCCGCGTGAGACTGCGGCATGCAGAAACCAAACAAACAGAAAAAAAAGATAAAATCCGGAGCCGGTATGTTTTAGATGCAATGGAATGATGGCGCTGGTGTTTAATGGGCCAGTGGAAAGTCTACGTCCCCCAAAGATGGCAAGTGAGACCATTTAAATTTAGTTGTTTTTTTACAAAAATAATCGGTAAAAGATCCTGGCGTCATCGTTTATGCTAAACGGTGGCTCGTAATTGGAAATCATTCTTCTTTGTTACCGCCCTGTCGCCTTTTTCGCCGGCCCATCCGGACTGGATCGGGTACTGGCGGCGTTATACTGTCTCCTTTCTTTAGTCGTGTAAGCACTTTTTTTTCCATTAGGGGCTTTGGAAATGGCGGCGCGTGTTTATTTTTGCATCGCGCTTTCACTTAAAGTGAAAGCGCGATGCAAATATAAACAAGCGGCTGCCTTTGCGCAATGGCGACAGCTCGTCCGCTATATGAAAATGCATAAATAAACAAGCATTTGCAATGCAATAGGTCTCGCATTTACGCAAGTTTGAGCTATTGGCACTGTAAATGGCAATGCCTTTTATTTATGTTTTGGTTTTCAAAACATAAATAAAAGGCATTGTCATTTACAATGACAGTAGCTTAAACTCGCGTAAATGTGAGACCTATTGCACTGCAAATGCTTGTTTACTTATGCAATAGGTCTTGAATTTGTTGGAGCTATTGGCATTGTAAATGGCAATGCTATTTACTTATGTGTAATGGAGAGTATGTATGTGGTGTGTTGTGGAATTATGTGGGTTGGATTGGATAAGTTAGTGGTGTAATTGTATGGCGTGGAATTGTGTGGAGTGGATTTGTGTACTGGAATTATCTGGCATGGTATGCTGTGGAATTATGTGGATAGTAATTATGTGGTATTGTGTGTACTGGATTATGTGGAGTGGGATTGTGTGTTTTGGAGTGTAATTATGTGGAATGGAATTTTGAGTTGTGGAGTGGTTTGTAGTGGAGTTTAATGATGTGGTGTGCTGTTGAGGACTGCCTTCCATGGCACACAAATGCCTATAAATACTGCTTTTAAAATTACATAATACATGATTAGGGCTCTCGGTTTTATGGTATTTATTTTCTTAACATTTCCATCTGTATTTATCCATATTTCTTTTTTGGGCATTTTATTGGTATTTACCCACATTTGTTTTATGTTTTGAGAATAAATGGAGTTGTAAAATGGTATATTTCCACATTTATTTAACTGTAAATATGCACTTGAACTCGCGTTTTAGCAAATTAAGCAGCCAAATATAACAAAATGCTTCACCGACCGGTAAATGGCAGCTTAATGCACAAATATATGTTTACACATGCCTGTATTTAAGGGAACCTCATCCTGTTTTAAAATCTCCGTGGTGTCTATATGCTTAGCAGTTGGTCTGGAATTCATGAAAGAAAACAAGGAGAGTCACTCACAAGAAGAACAATTTTCTTTATTTTTCCACTTTTAAAATAAATACAGACAGCAAATAGATTGATTTCTGTCTGTATTTATCTATAAAAATCAGTAAAAACTGGAAGCCTTATACATGATGTAAACGGGAAAACATTAATGCACTTGGTAAGGATATGCCCTCCCCACCTTAATAAAACAAAGAACTCTGTTGTGTTGGGGGGCGCTAGAGGGCGCCGAGCAAGATGGCCGCACTTGCGGGAGGCTCTTGCCGTTCAGGGCCACTTATCACTACAATCCTGCCCTTACGCCGATACAATCCCACAAAATACAGCGAAATCGGGCGTCGGAGCATCTGGAGCCCCGACTGGGCTAATTTGAGCTCCAAGCGACGGACATTATCCGAAGAAATCGGACTTGAAATCCGCAGCTCGGCGCGGGCCTAAGATGGCGGAGCCGGCCTATGTCTAGCCACCGTGATGACAGTGAGAGGCCGGTGAAGATCACTGCAAACAACGATAACAGAGCGGAGGAGAGGCCAGCGCCCCGAATGGGCGGATGAGATACAGCGGCTGATTGGGGTGGAGAGTGAGGGATAAACGAGAGAGCTGCGGGCGGCTGAACTGTGAGTAAAGAGCTGAGACTAGCGGCGTCGCCTCCCTCCGGCCACCATCAGAAAGCCCTGGTGAACCTCCGCATAGAGCCTGGCGCTAGGTGCGCGAGACACAATACGATCTTTTTGAGCGCGTCCCATGCCTCAGAAGCAAAGAGCGAGAGTCAGGGGGATTACGGGACATGACAAGCCGCCAAGACAAAGGCCCTGACTTACCCACGACTAGGCAGCCAAGACCCGACTTCGATCTGCGGCTGCGAGCCCAGCATCCACGGGCAAGACCTGCACTGAACGAAAGGCCCCAGACGAAAAAGCCAGCGCGTCGGAGGCGATTCAGCTGAAAACTGAGGCGAGTGGGGAGAAGCGGAGGGCTGGGAGAGAGCGCATTGGAAGCAACAGTCCGTTGCTGACGGGGGCGCCTCCTTCCTCCCCACGGCCGCTCGAGTAAGCCTGTGCATAGAAGCTGGCACGAGAAACGCGCGATTTAATCAGACTATCCTGACCACCACGGCTCTTCCGTCCCCTGCTGCGCAAAGAACGGCCCAAGTGAACTGAGAAGCACGACTAGCTGCCCAAAGAGGAGACCAGGCCTGCCCGCGCGCTGGGGGCCGGAGCGCGAGGCGAGCAGCAGCTGGGCTGCGGCTGGGGGCTCAGAGACCACAAACGCGCTGCATGCTGAACAAGATGCCCCAAACGACTAAGGTGGCAAGTTGATTGCACAATAATCAATAATGCATGGCATCATAATTGTGGCAAAGCGGCAGACAAAGCAGTGAAATAACTCAACGAGAGGGCCAGACACCTAAGGAAGAGATAACGAACCTGGAGGGCCCACCCTCTTTAGGACGAACAGGCTGACGACTTAGTCAATGCGTGATAACCTACACGCTGCAATAGAGTGCCAGACGGCCTGGTGAACGGTACTCGCGGTGAGTAGACGGAGCAATTAACGACACATATACACCAGATAAGGGAAAAGATTGAAAACACGCCAGAAATCAGCACTAAGCCTACAGCACTACTCAAGGAAGACGCCCGAGGGCCTCAGGGTAAATCCAGTGACAGAGGACACGCGTATCCTCCTAAAATAAGCACAAGAAGCACCCTCATCAAAAAGAGACTGCATGAGCTCTTTCTCATAAGCAGCAGACATGGGGAAAACAGATGGAAAACAAACTAAACTTCAATTTGACACTCGTAAATCCACTCGCACACAAGACGGAGCAGAGCAGACAATGACAGAAGGAGCGGAATCCGACAGCCAGACTTCTACAGTAGACCTCAAGGTCCTCCTGCTCTCTATGAAGCATAGCCTCAACTCTATAGAGTTCAAAATGGACAGCATGTGCACACGAATGGACAATATCACGCACAAGATCGACCAGCACTATGAACAGCTCAAAGAGGCAGAGAGGCGTACCTCCGACTTGGAGGACACCTCCGCCGGCCGAGAGGAACAGCTACTAAATATGGACCGTCTGTTAAAGGTCATAGCCGCCAAAAATGAAGACCTGGAATCTAGATTGCGCCGCAATAACCTACGAATCCTGGGAATCCCTGAATCCACAAACACGGGCAGAATGGAGGAGTACTTAGAGCGCCTGCTCGCGACGGTGTTTGGACGAACTGCTTTCTCAACAATGTTGGTGGTGGAGAGAGCCCACAGATCGCTTGCCGCCCGACCGCCGCCTGGCGCTCCTCCACGGCCGATAATCGCCCGGTTCCTCAACTATCGGGATCGCGACACCGCCCTGCGCTTAGCAAGAGAAAAACAGGCACTATCCTTTGAGGGCACGGCACTGGCGATCTACCCGGACTTCACAATGGCAGTGCAGGAGGCTCGAAAAAATTCATACCCATCTAGAAGAAACTTCAGCAAGCCAATATTGCATACGCCATGTTGTTCCCGGCACATCTCCGTATCACGCATCAGGGCAAACAGCGCACTTTCACACAGCCACAACAAGCGGCCGAATTCCTAAAAACAACCTATTGAAAATCGCCTCGACACGAGGCAGCCTCCAGTTCACCAGGATCCACAACTGCACTCTCAGACATTGAATGAAAAATAGGGCACCTAACGATTATCAACCTGTCACTACAGTAATCAAGTCCCTGCAAGACTGGAGCGACCGCGAGACCGCCCTTCATGACACACTGAGCTCAACCACACTGCTCCACTAAGAAGGGATATAAACAGGCTGAAGGCGACACAAAAGGAATGGACGCTACCTTTGCAGCTATACAAGCTCAAAAACGTACTCACAGGCTATAAGGGACTCAGAAGTAAGCCCTGAACACCCTCGGACCACGAGGATGAACCACAGCGCCCTTCTGCGCTACCCCAGAAGGACATCCCTTTTATGATGAGACATATTTGTTCTAACGTTAAAATGCAATAGGTTCCCTACAGGGACCAAGTTAAAGTGTTACGGGGAGGGATAAGGGCGGGAAGCATCACGGCAGGTTTGGGCTGCCGATGTGTGCGCGTAGCGCTCATTATCTCTATATTGAAACCGGGAAAACCAGGAGATAGGTGTGACTCATACAGACCGCTCTCGCTCATAAATTGCGATGCCAAAATCTTGGCTAAACTACTAGCCAACCAAATAAGCCCTCTGATGAACGCATTAGTATTGCCAGACCAGTCAGGCTTTGTGCCGGGCAGAGCGACATCACATAACCTGCAAACTCTCTTCGCACTCATGCAAGATACTGACCCGGACCTAGCTGCGGTGGCTGTCTTCTTAGACGCCACCAAGGCATTTGATTCCCTTGAGTGGGACTACCTGGCGAGCGTTCTGAAACGTATGGGCTTCCCTCCCCCTTTCTTGGCTTGGATCCAGCGCACAAGTTACTAACTTGTGTAACGATATATCTGTAAGAGACAGTAGTTAGTGACAGATTCCTTACCTTAGAATATCCCAGCGTCAGGCTGGATCCGGAAAGTTTTTGCGTAGCAGTACCCTTGCGCGTCGGTAGGTGGCGTCGTGCGGCTCCGCGTCCGACGTCG
Organism: Calotriton arnoldi; assembly: GCA_963921515.1. Lineage (NCBI taxonomy): Eukaryota > Metazoa > Chordata > Amphibia > Caudata > Salamandridae > Calotriton > Calotriton arnoldi. Next base: position 620,799 of record CAWUFW010005196.1, on the reverse strand, counting down.
GGATCGCCGGGATGACGTCGCGGGCAGTACTTAGACGCCGCCCCTGCGCGCTGACGTCAGTTCTGTACATGACTTTCCGCGCCAGGAACGCAGAGCCATGCAAGAAGCTGACATAGGTGTCTGAAAAATACTAGGGCCCTGAAAGGGATGTCCTTAACCCTAGAAATCAGTTCGCAGAACGGGGAGGATGGGTGGGGCGGTAAGGAATCTGTCACTAACTACTGTCTCTTACAGATATATCGTTACACAAGTTAGTAACTTGTGCATCTGAAAGAGACACGTTAGTGACAGATTCCTTACCTTAGAATAGATACCCCAGCAATACCAACCCCGGTGGTGGGTCTGCGAACAAAGATCAGACAAGGAAGTCCCGGAGGACAGAACGGCCAAAGAAGCCGTCCCTCCGGACCTGACTGTCAAGGCAGTATGCTTTGTAAACGTGTGCAGCGAGGCCCACGTAGCTGCCTGACAGATATCTTGCAGCGGAACACCGCGGCCTAAAGCCGTGGTAGCAGCCGTTGCCCTGGTGGAATGGGCACGCAGCCCAACAGGAGGCTCCTTCTTAGCCAAAGAATAGCAGGTTTTGATACACAAGGTTACCCAGCGGGAGATGGTCCTCTTGTGACCGCCCGACCTTTTTTGGCGCCCACGTAGCCAACAAAGAGCTGGTCATCCACCCGGAAGTGTTGTGTGCGGTTGATATAAAAGGAAAGCGCACGTTTTGGCTCCGGACGGTGGAGCCTCTCTTCCTCTCTGGAAGGATGCGGAGGCGGAAAGAAGGTGGGCAAAGTGATGGTCTGCCCAATGTGGAAGGCAGTAACCACCTTTGGCAAGAAGGACGGACGCGTCCTAAGAACAACCTTGTCTGGATGGACAGACAGAAGGGGAGGTTTGCATGATAGAGCCTGGAGCTCACTCACCCGCCGAGCGGAGGTGATGGCCACCAGAAAGGCTGTCTTCAGAGTCAGAAGACGAAGAGGACAGTTATGTAGAGGCTCAAAGGGAGCGCACATGAGAAAGGTAAGAACCAAGTTCAAGTCCCACTGAGGCATCACAAACGGAACAGGAGGGAAGAGGTGTGTAATGCCTTTTAGAAACCTGTTAACAACAGGGGACTTGAAAAGGGAGGGCAGATCAGGAAGCCTGAGGAAGGCCGAAATGGCACAGAGATAGCCCTTGATGGTACCCAGGGCAGAACCCTGTTGGGCCAGAGAAAGAAGGAACAGAAGAACCTCAGAAAGAGGGGCAGAGAGGGGATTCACAGCCTTTGCTGTGCACCATGCCACAAACTTGTTCCACCTGCAGGCGTATACCACCTTAGTGGAGAGACGCCTGGCTGCCTGAATCACATCACAAACTTCGGGAGGCAAGTCGAAAGGAATCAACTGCCGCCGCTCAATCTCCACGCAAGCAGGTGGAGACTGGACAGGTTCGGGTGGAGGAACGTCCCCTGCTGTGACAGAAGATCCTCCCGAAGAGGCAGACGGATCGGGGGATCGACGCTCATACTGAGTAGCTCGGGATACCAAACTCTTCGAGCCCAGTCCGGAGCCACAAGGATGACTTGGGCCCGGTCGCGCCGAATCTTCTTCAACACTCTGGGTAGAAGTGGTATAGGCGGAAAGGCGTACAACAGACCGCAACTCCACTCGCGACGAAAAGCGTCGCCGAGCGATTGCCGCCTTGGAAATTCCAACGCGCAGAACTGCTGACATTGCGCGTTCTCTTCGGTGGCGAATAGATCTAACCAAGGCTCTCCCCACTGTAGAAAGAGTCCTTGCGCCACTTCCGAGTGAAGACGCCATTCGTGATCCATCATGCACCTGCGGCTGAGTTCGTCCGCCCTGGCGTTCAGGGAACCTGCCAGGTGTTGAACCATCAGGAATATGCCCTGATGTTCCAGCCATGTCCAGAGGCGCAGAGCCTCCTGACACAGGGTCCACGACCCCACCCCGCCTTGTTTGTTGCAGTACCACATGGCGGTGGTGTTGTCTGTGAACACCTGCACTACCTTCCCTTTGACAGAGGGAAGGAATGCCTTGAGTGCAAGTCGGATCGCACGGAGCTCCAGAAGGTTGATATGGAGCCGGGACTCCGCCGGAGACCAGAGGCCTCTGATCTCCGCCTCTCCCATGTGACCGCCACATCCCAGAAGGGACGCGTCCGTCACAACTGTGTGCTCTGGCTGGGGAAGGGAGAGGGATCTGCCCATGACCCATTGCCGGTTCGAGAGCCACCACTGCAACTGTTTTGCAGTCCCCTCCGAGATCTGGACGTGATCGGACAGGTTGCCCTGGTGCTGCGCCCACTGGAACTTCAGGTCCCACTGCAGAGCCCGCATATGCCATCTGGCATGATCGACCAGCAGGATGCAGGAGGCCATGAGGCCCAGCAGCCTCAGGGTCATCCGTACCGAAACCCAGGATAAAGGCTGAAAGATTGGAATCATAGCCTGAATATCCCGGACTCGCTGTTCGGGAGGATAGGCCCGAAACTGCGTCGTGTCCAGAACTGCTCCGATGAAAAGGAGCTGTGGAGAAGGAATCAGATGCGACTTCGGCACATTGATGGAGATGCAGGAGTTCGGCCGTAGTCTGGAGGTGGGAGACGACTGCCTGGGACGAGCCCGCCTTCAGCAGCCAGTTGTCGAGGTAGGGGAAGACTGGAACCCCTGCCCGGCGCAGATGAGCTGCGACCACCGCCATCACTTTCGTGAACACACGAGGGGCACTGGTAAGGCCAAAGGGGAGCACGGTGAACTGAAAATGCTCGAGGCCTACCGTGAACCGCAGGTAACGCCGGTGGGCCGGCAGAACGGGGATGTGGAAATAAGCGTCCTGCAAGTCCAACGCTACCAACCAGTCTCCAGGGTCGAGGGCAGTCAAGACCTGAGCTAGGGTGAGCATCTTGAACTTCTCCTTCCGGAGGAAGCGATTGACGTTCCGGAGGTCCAAGATAGGACGCATGTCCTCCTTGTCCTTTTTGGGCACCAGAAAGTAGTGGGAGTAGCAACCACGTCCTACTTCTGGGGTCGGAACATGCTCGATGGCCCTCTTGGCCAAGAGGGCCGTGACTTCCTTCTGGAGAAGCACCAAGTGATCCCCTGACATGCGGTGGAATTGAGGTGGCATGGCTAGGGGGTGGTCTCGAAGGGGAGGGAGTAGCCCCTTCGGACAATGTCCAAGACCCACCTGTCCGAGGTGATGGCACGCCAGTGGGGAAGGTGATGGCGGACCCTGCCCCCTACTGGCGTGCTGTGCACCTGAAAGGAAGGACTAGGAGGGCTTGGAGGCCGCGGACGGGGCGGGGTTGGTGGCCTGACCCGCACGCTGGTTGCCTGACCCGCCACGGCGGGAGCCACGTCCTCGGCCACGCGAAGACGCTTGCTGCGCGGGCCGGTGGCTGGGCAGCGGACGTGACTCGGCGCCCCTCCCGTGGCCACGAAAGGGGCGAAAAGCAGAGGTTAGCGGAGGGCGCACAGCAGAAAGGCCCAGGGACTTGGCAGTAGCCCGTGAGTCCTTAAAACGCTCCAGCGCATGGTCTGCTTTGGTACCAAAAAGACCGACTCCATCAAAGGGCATGTCCATGAGTGTGTTCTGGACATCACCCGAGAAACCAGTTGTTCTCAGCCAGGCGTGGCGACGCAGCGCCACAGTCGTTGCAAGCGATCTGCCCAGCGAATCGGCGGTATCAAGGCCACAACGGATGGTGTACTTTGCCGCATCCCATCCTTCCGCAATGGCGCGGGAAAGCAGTGTCTGGACCTCCTCAGGACACTGGGGAAAGACTTGCGCCACCGAATCCCACAGAGAGTGGGAGTATCGGCCCAAAAGGCAAGCGGTGTTCACCGACCGCAAGCCAGCACTGGAGGAAGAAAAGGCCTTCTTCCCAAATTGGTCCAGGCGTTTGGATTCCCTATCCGGAGGGCCGGTAGGGAAGGCGGTTTGGGAGGCAGAGGCTTGGACAACCAAGCTCTCGGGGGTGGGATGTTGAGAGAGAAACAAGGGGTCGCCCGGAGCGGGGCGATGGCGTCGGGCCACGTTCCTATCCACAGGAGCCTCTGTGGCGGGCTTGGACCAGGAGCCCAAAGAACGTCAGAAAGTGCGTCATTAAACGGCAGCAATGGCTCCGAGGAGGTAGCCGCCGGCTGAAGCACTTCCGTCAGGAGGTTAGTCCTGACAGCCACAGTAGGCAACTGGAGGTGTAAGGCTCCAGCTGCTCTACGCAACACCGTTGCGAAATTTGCTCCCTCCTCCGTTGCCACGGAAGGAGGAGACAGCATGCCAGTGTCAGGGGAGGTGTCTAGACCACTGGCATCCCCAAGTTCCTCTGCCCAGTCCTGGTCATAGTCACACTGCTGTGTGAGAGGGTCATCCAACCCCTCCCAGCTCTCCTGGTCCTCCTCTGGTTCAAAAGAAGGAGGAGGAGGGACATTTGGGACCCAAGGTCTCATCGGCGCCGGAGCCGGCGTCGAGCGACGTCGGTCCGGTGCCATGTCCGGAACCGGAGAGAACCGGGGAACGATGCCGCCCGGAGCCCCGGGCGGCGTCAGAAACGGCACCGGGGACATCGGCGCCGGTGGAGGCGTGGTTAGGTCAACCGGCGTCGATGGGGGTTGCGGTACCACCGGAGCCGGGATGGAGGCCGGGGCCGGAGCCGGGATCAAGGCTGGCGGGACGGGCGACGCCGGGACCGGAGTCGTCGGCGACGCCGGAGCAACCCCATCAGGGCCCGCGGGGCCCGAAGGCGCACCGGAGGGACCTTGAGGCCCGAAGAGGCGGGCCATGGCCGACAGGAATTCCTGTAGTTTGGGCCGGAGTCGCCCCCGAACCCGGAAAGGACGGGTATTGCGGGGGCGGCTCCACAGGCACGTCCGGGGCCGCGGGGACGGTGCCGACAGGGGCCTCAGTCGAGTCGCGAGACCGGCGAGGCGAAGTCTTAGAGCGATGATGCTTCTTAGACTTTTTGTGCTTCGACTTACCCGAGGAGTGCGAAGACTTGGACTCCGACGACCGGCGGGGGCTCCGCGACCGGCCCCATGACCTCTCACGGGACCGGGGCTTGGTGCGCTCGCGGAGCCGACTGCCGGACCTCGAGGAGCTTTCGAGACCGCTCCGCAAAGCCTTCGGGTGTAAGGCCCGGCAGTCGGGGCACGACTTTGTGTCGTGGTCTCGGCCGAGACAGTAGAGACACTCTAAGTGCGGGTCTGTGATCGACATCATTCGACCACAGACGTTGCATGGCTTGAAGCCGGGCATCCCTACCGACACCTAGGAGTCGAGATGACTCGAAAAGAAACAGTGAAAAAATCACCAAAAATTTAGTCAAAAATTGACTAGGGCACTGCTCTTCCCGGATCTGCGCTTACTGGCGCGGAAAAAAGAAGAACTGACGTCAGCGCGCAGGGGCGGCGTCTAAGTACTGCCCGCGACGTCATCCCGGCGATCCCGACGCCGACGACGGACGCAGAGCCGCACGACGCCGCCTACCGACGCGCAAGGGTACTGCTACGCAAAAACTTTCCGGATCCAGCCTGACGCCTGGGGATATTCTAAGGTAAGGAATCTGTCACTAACGTGTCTCTTTCAGATTATTATATACTAAACCACAAGCCAAGCTGATCATAAACGGGGTGTGCTCCCCTAGATTCCATGTCACGAGAGGAACGAGACAGGAATGCCCGCTCTCCCCTCTACTATTTGCTCTGGCTATGGAGCCGCTGGCAGCCAAACTTAGACAACACCATCGTGATTACGCTCTCCTATATCCCGAAAGGCAAATCCTAATCTCATTATATGCTGATGATCTTACTCTATACATACGGGACCCGGAGGTCAGTCTCAACCCTATACTACGGGCTTTTCTGCAATTTGGAGGATACTCCGGGGTCAACATCAACTGGAGCAAGTCACAAATCTTTCCTCTCACAGATGCGGTCAAGAGATACGTCCCAGACTTTCCCTTGACATGGTGCGATAGCGAAATCAAAAGCCTCGGGATAGTCATCACTAGGGACAGAGAACCCCTCATGAGGGTCAATTACGGCAAAGTGCTGGGTACATTAACAGATTCCATCACCAGATGGATCGCTATGCCCCTCTCCCTGGCGGGACAGGTGGCATTGATCAAAATGGTGATTCTTCCAAAGTTGCTCTACCTCTTCATAAACATTCCCTATGCACCTAGCAAACACTTCTTCAAAGCACTCAAATCGCAGCTTATCCGACTGACCTGGGGAGGCAAGCAATCCCGACTGAGGTGGGAGACACTGATTCTACCCTTTGATAAGGGCGGGTTCGAAGTGCCGGACATGGAGCTATACTTTTGGTGCGCCCAGGCGCACTTCGCTGCATACTTGATACACCCGCCACCGTACATGCCACACCTCGCAGTGGAACATTGGCCCATGGTCCCGACTCCATATCAGGCATATATATGTGCACAGACTGACCCTAATTGTAAGGACCCCACTACAGTGGAGTGCACTAACAGGGCATGGAGGGCTATTGCTGATCGAATGGAAGTAGATAAGATATACTCTCCTCTGTTGTCGCTACCAGGCTGCCTAGATATTCCAGTCACACAAGAAGGAAGATGTCGACAAATGCTTCGGAAATTTGGCATCCACACCTGGGGGGCACTTAACGCAGGAGGGACGTTTCTTACCCGCGAACAGTTTTTTTAAAGATTGCCAACCTACTACTATGGAGCTTTTTATGTACGTAAGGCTCCGACATGATGTGAAATCCGCCACCCCTGACTTCCCAAATGAGCCACACACTCTGGCACCACTACACGCTCTACTTCAGAAGCCCACCCTGACCCACGTGGTGTCCCTGCTTTACCGAACCACTCAGACAGACAGCCCACATACTACTCAGATTGCGCGGTCTAGATGGGAGGAAGACCTGGGCAATTCTCTTCGGGACGACCAGTGGATATTTTGCTGCCAGCAAACGGGGCAAATATCGGCCAGTAGCAGGGTGCGTATCATACACTTTAAATATATTCATCCGCTTTATTACACTCCTGTGAAGCTATTCCGGTTCCACCTCAGGGATAATGATAAGTGCGATAGATGCGGGAGGGAGAAGGCTGACTTTCTGCATTTGGCCTGGGAATGTGCCCCCATCAGAGCATACTGGGATACAGTACTAGAAACCCTTAGTCAGATGGTAGGGACTCAAATAGCAAATACCCCCCTCATCACACTATTGGAATACACAAAAGACTTTACAGCTTCAATCAGACAATACTTATCGATTGGTTTTCTACTGGCTAAACGAAGGGTGGCCTGCAGATGGGGAAGGGGAAGGGCACCAAAATTTAAAGATTGGATGCATGACCTAATATTCTGTCAGGAGCAACTGACTATTTATGCAGAACTGATACCGATATCTTCCAGACCCCGGGACATTTGGGAGCCCTTGCGGATGTACCTACAGGCACAATCTGCTGAGGAGAGTGCGATAGAGACAGACTCCGAATACCCAAGGACCACGCAACCGACAGCCAGTTAGAAAGGGGTATTGGTGGTGGGAAACTATGCGTAATGTAATATGTGCAGATAGATCTGTTTACGTGTCTTTTTAATGGGAGGTAACAAGTAACCAAAGTGGTGCAAGGAACAGACGAACTATGTAAGTTGCTATTGAAATTGTGCCTATATATATGCCAATTGCACTGTGTCGCCTTGTAAGGTTGGCTGGTGCCAACATATGTTTAATTTCTTATGTTGAAAAATCAATAAAAAGATTTTTTTTTAAAAAGAACTCTGTTGTGTTTCGTTTTCTGTAGAACTTTGTACTGCATGCTCATTACTTAGTGAGTTATTATCCATCTGAGGGAATTTTGATCAATCTACCACAGTTTCCAAGTCTGTTTGATGTGGTTCTAATGCAGGACCTGGACTAATGGTGAAATCATCATCTGGGACCACAGGATCCCAAGTCTTGCAACTCAGTGCTTTCTTTCTCAAAGGTATTTGCAGAGGTGTGGCTAAGGGTTGAGACAACTGACTGGATGTTGGAGTTCTCCAGCATGTCAGAGGCAAACCTCTCACCAGTAGAGACTACCATTAACAACAAGGCTACTGGGACTGGTACAGAATTCATATCTTCCCTAAATGGCATTGCTTTGTCCAATTAGAAGGCTTCTTTGTGACATCCGATGAATTTCAGCACTGAACACAGTCCATGCATATGGATTTGTGTCGGTCAGCTGCCGATAAGTTTGTGCATCATTTAATGCACTGTTTCACGCCATCTAAAATTCATTTATGGCAGAGGGAGGTGAAGTTTATTTTTTGTTGGCCAAATAGAAGGAAAGAACAGTCCCCCCTTCATGAATAATCAAATAAATATCAAAGACCCTAAAAAAGGGTGGTACCAGAAAGGCAAAGTCTTGAAATATACCGGATGGCAGGAAAAACCAGTAACTTGGTTGAAAAAGTTGGTAAAGTACAGGTTGAGGTGCACATTACATGCAAAGGGAAACTTGCGCAGGGGACACATTATACAAAAAATTCAAAGGGATAGCATTCTTTTAGAGAAGCTTTCAAGTCCTGCTGTGAAGTGCAGAGAATGCTGACTCTGTACGAACTAGTGCGAGCAGGACACCAGAATAAACCTGCACATCATTAGAGCAGAGAATCATTCACATCATTGGCAAGGTTTATTACAAATGTCCAGATGAGAGAAAGTGGTGGTCGAACATAAAAATCAAACAATGGTGAAAATCGACGAGTACATAGGAACAGGACGATTGAAAGAATGTTCCAAGGTTTTAACAGAATAAGGATGGTTGTTATCAGACCGCGGGGCATATTCTCAAGGACTTATCGCCGATTCATCTGCACTTTAGCGCGCAAAAGTGGCGAAAGATTTATCGCCCTATTCACAAGCTGGTGCAAACTGCCGACATCGCCAGTATTCCTGCGATAGCTGCCGCAAAACACATCGCCACGGATGAGAGCGACAACTAACGCTAATGATATGCAGAGTAGGCGTTCCCGTGCAAAAACACACGAAAACACCACTTCGAGATATTCCCAACGACCAGCCAGATCTGCGATGCGATCCGAAAACAGGCGATCAGGCGCGTTAGCAGCAGGGATTCAACACCTGCCTTTTACTGGTGTAAAGCAGGACGACAACCTGCAGCATGAAAGGGAGCCCAGCCCAGAGCCACATCTGAAGACCAACACATGCCATGGAGCTACTGACCATGCAGCTCGGAGACCCAAGAGGGCCACAACATCCACCGCCACCACCCCCAGGCCCCCCCCCCCCCGGACTACCACCGAGGCAGCGCAGAACGACAGCTGACCTTCCTAAAACGGCATGGCCCCTCAGCCACACAATTGCAGAATGTGGGGAGAGGTGGGAACGAAGTATGTGCGAAGGAGGCAAGTGACCCATCAATAAGAATGTACACAATGCCAAGTGTGGCGGTGATGTGCTGGACTGACTTCAGTATGCAGAACACAGACATGTCCATGTGGACATATACTGCTGGTGTGTGTAGTGTTGTGGACAGTGGACGCAACCATGTCACCTCAGGCAGTGGGGAAGACCTCGGTCATGCAGCTGCGTCATCCCTCCCTGTAAGCGGAATGGGCTGGGCCGGCGTACGCCAAGCCAGCGTAGGGGTGTGAAGGATTTGCCCGGGGCTCTGGGCGTGGTTTAGTTCTGGCCTGGACAAGGAAGTAACTAATGAGTGTGTCACTGTTGTAGTGTCGGCGCCACCCAGCCCGCAATCGACAATGTTGCAATGTAGCATGCACCCGGAGGGCGGGCTCGCACGAACGGAGAAATGAAGGAGCGCAAGACCGCTCGGGGTCTTGGCTCATACATGCCAAGTTTTGTGTGTAACTGTATTGCCGCAGCATGAGCCAAATGCCTAGCCTTAATCGCAGCGCGAGTTCAGCCAGGCATGAACTCTACATCTGTGTCCGCCCTATCCTTCCCACAGGCCTACACTCACGTGGCCGCCCACCTTCAACGGCCAACATCACAGTGTTGTTGTCAGGCTTGTGGACATGCGCAGACAGGCATGACAATGGTGTGCCGTAGGAGTGCAAGTGATGCAAATGCGCAGCGCACACAAGTAAATTGGCTCGGGGGGAGGGAGGAGCAGCTGTGAGGCAACGTAACACACAGTGATGCCGCTCATTTGCCACATGCAAGACATGTCAAACATGAATCCCAAAGTCGGACACATCCCACCCCACCCCCAAGAAGCCACTTCACATTTCCTGAATGCAAGCAGATGAGAAACTGACATTAGGGATGAAAGCTCCTTTGTCTGAACTATCAGGCAGAAGCACATCTGCACCTCCGACCTCGGAATTGCATGTGCCCGGCACCCCCTGACAGATACTAGAGCAGCTGATGACGACTCCCACACTACGCACAGCCCGACGAAAGACCAACGTATACACACCCCACACACAGAAGTCCTTGCTCGAAGTTATCTTGCATGGAATGGCCTTCACACTTACTCCCACACCATCCCAGGGGTACAACAGTTGCACACTAAAACAACTCATTGATCCGAGCTGTGGCATTTTATCCACAGAACTGGCGCAGGTCAGAACAGTGCCGCTTCAACCAGAGCCACTAACGCGATGGCAGAACATCCCGGACACATGCACAACCCGTCAGGTGGAACTGTACCTTGCACGTATGCTGCGTTTATTGGGGGCACTGCCATTGGCAGTGCTGCGGATCAGTTACCGGCTAAGCTTCCGCCTTGCCAACGTCACCTGCGTTCAGCCTGTGTTGCATTGTCGATCGTGCATATTCGAGTGATCCATGGATGTCTGCCTATCCAACAGGACGGTAGCTGAACTGGATTTTGACATGTGTGTGCGCCCCCTGTTGGCTCACGACCAGGAGTGTCACCGTGATACCCGTTTATGGGATGCCTTGATACTTGGCATACATGCTGGCAGCTGGACCTGGGAGATTGCACAACTCCTCGTGTGCAGTGACCACATTGAACCGCTCCCCTATTGGGCTGTAGTGCTAATTGGTGAAAGGGGGTGGACGCAGCACATCTGTCCGGACCTGATAATGGATAGCCTCGCCATCCTGTTTGATGAAGTCGACAACGAGCTCATGTTGGAAATGATAGCCTACGGAGCTGCAATCGCTTTCATGGACGAGTAACTACGTACCTGCAGCCACAACTGATTGGAACCCATTGCACATGTCCCAACACCTTGTTGCATCTTGGAGATCTGGTCACATGTCCCACGACAACAGTGGACATGGCTGCATTCGCCTGGACTCCGAATGCATGACTGGACAACAACGCGGGTTAACACACACCTGTGAAAGGTGAGGCACTCCCCCGGAGTGGACAGCGGCGCTTGGCAACATTCCTCATCCTGACATACTGCTGCATTGGTCTGCATGTTGTGGCACTTATCTTGCCCGTACTGACACGCATATGCTAATAAAGTCTACGCACCTTCACTTGTATTCAACTGTGATGAGAGTTGATTTGAATGACAATGTGTGTCTCACTGCCTATCTGGGTCACGGCCATACATGTGCATTGATAGCATTACCCAGGGAGTACCTTTTTGTGGAATCGCTGTCCCTACATCCATCCATACTTTCATACTTGATTGCTCATAGCCACAACACATCTGTGTGGATTAGAATGTTTTATTCACATTCAGTGGAGTGTTGTAGCTGGAGCAGTACAGGGCCATGCAAACCCCACTTTACGTTGTTGCCCCGTGGAGGGCCAGCCAGAGTCCTTTAGGGATTGACAAGTTCATCGGAAGAGGAAGACTTCAGTCCGCAGTGTGATTGCTGTGTCATTGGTAACCAGACAAAATATGGCAGTCCATGTCGTGGTCCAAGATGAGTGTTGCGAGTGTATCGGGGGACAGTGGAAGGTGTTATTCCAGGGCGTGATGCAGAGGGCAGGACCAAGCTGAAACCGGCCATATGGCGGAGATGAATGCTACAGCTTCCTCATTACCACAACGGCAGTCTCATCCACATCATCGTCCTCTGATGTGTGATGTGCCTCACCTGTGGGTGGTGGTGTTTCGGCTGCAGCACTGTGTGGCACTGACACATCAGGGGCCGGAGGTGGAATGTCTGCTGCACTGTGGGGCACTGACACATCAGGGGGCGGAGATGTGGATGGTGTATGAGTAGCAGCATTCATCTGCGCCAGGCCTTGTGGCAGCAATGCCATGATGGGGATCTGCAGGGCTTGGAAGATCCCAGCTACATCTCGCTGGTGTGCAGCCGTGGCAGTCATCCTTTCCGCCTCCATCCGCACCATGTCCCCCATGAGCCTCCGCATGTGTCCCAACTCCCGGATGAGATCGCTGGAGCCACTCTGACTAGACAGGTGTTCTTGTCTCCGAGTCATGACTCCAGCGATGTTAGCCTTGGCTCGTTGGAGACCATGGAGCGGACTGTGGGTGTCCGTTAGGGACTGTATGTGGTCCCTGATGGGACGTAGACACCCATGGATGGCATCTAGTTTGGCTGCCATGAGTTCGAACCCCACCCGCACCTGCTCAGCCATCTCCTTCTGGCCCTCCAACACACGGCGTTGAAATGCCATGTGTTGGTCGTGGGGATCCTGGGAGACAGCCGGGGTGGTGGGTGCTTCCTGCAGTGTGGTCTGTGCAGGGGGTGGGCTCTCCTCGATGTAGCTGGGCTGACCTGCTCCTGGGGGTGGGGTGCGGAAGCTGTCCATGAGCTCTTGGAGGGCGTTGGTGTGGAAGGTGGGGAGGTCCTCCTCGTCATCAGTGAGGAGGTGTTCGGTCTGCTCTGCAGGAGGTGATGATTCTCCCTCTGCAATGTAAAGGGGAGATGCAGTTTAACAGTGTGTTCCATGTATGTTCATGCATTGGCCAAGTTTCCAAACAGACTGCATGACAATGTACATTGTGACTGGTTAGGAGGAGCTGCCTATGTGAAGCGGGACAGTGGACATCTGTGCACCATCAGGGATGTGGGGTTGTACTTGTCCATTATCATGTCACAGTTTCCAGCTATGCCAAATGTGATTGGCCAGTTTCTACACACAAGCGGCAGCAGTTGTGTCCTCTGTTCTGTTTTGAATGTGTTGCAGTTTGTACCACATTGTTGTCAATGTTAATGTGCTCTGTGTCTTGTGTGTGTGCTGCATTGTGGGAGAGTCGCCCCTGCAGCTCAGACTTTGCTTGGCCTTCTCTCTTTCAGGCGGTGTGCCTTTGACTTCTGTGCTCATGCAGTGCTGAGATGTTGCATACTTGGGTAAATTGGGCTCTTGGTGGGAGTTGGGACTCTTGGGCATGGTTTGTCCGCAGATGTCTTGTTGCCGTCAGGGGTTGTTTGTGCACGTGGATGTGTCGGTGTGTGTCCTGCTCCTTTCCGGATGTGGACCACACTCAGCCACCTCGGTGTCGTGGCGTGCAACATGTCATGATGAGTGACCTGCAGACATGCTTATCGTCATGCAGTGTCACTTGCATTGTCACTTGCATTGTCAGTGGGGCTCACGGATCCGCAGCTTTGCTGGGTTCAGCACATGTGCGTGGGTTTGTTGTGAGATTGGTGATGTGTGGGGAGGGCCCCCTCTGGGCACATTGTGGACGGGGGCCTACTTGCTGTTTCTATGTGCGCTGCAGTGTGGCAAGATCAGGGACATGATCCAGAGTCATTGTGGTTGTGCAGTGTGCTATACTTAATTGTGCATGTGTGCCATTGTGCCCATCTCCCCCCATCCCCCCAGTCCCTGGTGGTTACTCGCCCTGTTGCTGTTGTGTCAGGTCATGTTGAGCAGTGTCCGGTCCCCCGACTCCTGCCACCGTCTCCCCACTGATGACTGTGGACACCATTTCCTCCATCTCATCCAGCTCCTCCTGTGGCGCAGGACTCCCACCCCCAGTCTGCATTGCTGCTTTGCGGTTGTTTGCGAGTTTCAGCTTGGTTTTGCGCTTCACATCATTCCAGCGCCTCTTGAGCTCTTCCATTGTCCTCCTCAGCACTCCGACTGCATTCACCTTGTCCAGGATGGATTGCCATATTCCATTTTTTGTTGCCAATGACACAGTGGAGGTGACGAACAGGTGTTGATGGTGTTCTATCACCTCCGAAATCAGGATCCTGTTTTCCAGCGGACTGAAGCCCATCTTCCTCCTCTTCTTCTTCTCCTTGCCCTTCCCTGACCCCGAGGTCCCAGGCTGGTCATCCGTGGGGCTTGTGGGGTTCGGGTTGTCCTCTGTACTTGCTCCGGCTACCTCCATTGTGCTTTGCAGTTGTAATGTTTTTTTTAATTTATTTTTTTGCTGCTTTTATGGTGATTTTTCCCGCCTGACGTGGGAATTGCAAGCCTGGCGCTGCTTGTCGCCGATTTACTATCGCGGTTGGGCCCATCGCAACGTTTTTCACGTTCGGGTTTCCTTTTTTATCGCCGTCGCAGTGGTTGTATCGCGGACATTTGACGCGTTATCGGGACACTATCGCATGTTACCGCCGTGTTGAGAATGGGACGTTGACACGGAGTTATTTTCCCGCGATGGACGGCGATATGGGAAGCTGCGTTAACCTATTTTGGCGATGATTATCGCACGTTCTTGTGAATATGCCCCCGCATGTTTTATGTTTTCATTTCAGTATGTGACAGCAAATGCTTGCACCCAATACAAAACATTTTGTGTACATAATGAAAACATGATCGGACAAAAAACATGGTTAGAGTGCTGCCATTCTTGTAATGTTTGGCATAGGATATTACACAAGACAAGAGTTTTATTTGACTAACTTTAATAGGAATGGGATCTTGGGGCGACCACTTTATATCTTTTCGGAAAAAAAAAATTCAGGCCATTCAGGTGAAAGAAAACTACAAGATATTGTAATTTAGGAAAGTCCAACGCAAGTAAAATCGAATTGGCATTTGCAAAAGTTGTCACTGCTGTGCCTGGGTACTGGAAAATCTGAGTACTGCATAGGCTGCTCTTCAGTCCACCACTACCCAGTCTTCAGCGTCTCTAATTACAGATGTTATTAAAATTCAACAGTACAGAAACACAGCCAAACACTTCCCTTCAGAGCCAGGGATACCAATTGTAACATTTCACTGTACTGCACACATTTTCTCTTAACTACGAAATTCACAGAAGAAAGGAGCAAACTGAACCCATCAGTGTGGACAGAGTTAGCAACTTAATTAAGTTTGGCAGGCCATTTTCACCACGGGCAGAAAAACATGTGCTTACATTTTCCGGTGTTCTGGTCGTTCCTTATGTTTTTTTGCTGGTCGGCTCAAGTAGAGTTCTGGCTTACTGCACCCAGCTCCTGAGAAGGCCAGATAGTTACACTATGCAGATAAGAACAGCTGGTCACCAAGGTAAAATTAAATCAACAGGAGACCTAGGAAAAGATGGATACATACATCTTTAATGAAGGAGGGTGCCACTCTGCAGAGGAGTCCAGGCTGCATAGCCCAGCAAGAGCTACTTCAGAGCTCATTACCAGCTTTGAACAATTTGTCCCGTGTGACCCCTAAAGATAGGCCACTGCAGACTACAAACAAGGAATAGTCTGCAATACAGTAACGGAAAAACAAAGGGGCATATTTACAAAGGAATGGCGAAGCATGGTTTTAAGCAAACAATGCTAATGCCATGCTCTGCCATTCTGAAAACGCAGGGATGTGCCGTATTCACAAGAATGCGGCGCACCCATGCATTTCCCCTAGTGCTGACGCTAAATCTAGCTGCCTAGCGCGAACGCAGGCCCCCTTGCACCATAGTGCAAGGGTGCCTGCGTTGGAGGGAATGATTGTTTATGTGCAGGAAGGTGTCAAAGACTAGACCTACAATGTGATGGAAGGAATGCTTGAATTAAAACTTAGTCACTGGCAGTCACTCGGGCTGCATTAATATCCACTGCTTTTCGTCCATATGGCACTCTAGACAGAGACCAGCCATAATCAAATCAGCCTTGTCATGCTCCCATACGAACAGTCCAGCCCCACCTGCCACCAGGTCCAATCCACCAAAGTCAGCTTTTCCCCACGAAAGGTTTTGAAAACCTGTCTCTTCTCAAATGGAAGTGCCGGCTTTGTTTGTATGTTTCCTGATCAGCTGAATAGAACAGCCCAAAGGAAATATTTACAGCTAATTGTTTAGGGTTGAATGCAAATATGATACAATAAGCTGATGTAGTCATTTGATTACTTAATCTTTTGAGATTTAATGTTGTCTGAGATGTTGGTATCCTACTGCAGAAGTTACTTCCTCAACTTGCTATTGTCCTACGTTTTGTGAGTAGAAATGGATGCCAAGCATGCAAGTGAGCTGTATTGATGCTGGCTTGATGCCTTAATGCACCCAAACAGTGCTTCTGCTCTGAAGAAGGCCTGTAAGTTGGGCTTGTAAAGTCATCACACCGAACAGGTGCAGATGGATATGACTAACATGCTCTGTGTATATAGACCAACAAGTATGTAGTACCTAAAAATGCTTCCCCTTTGGGAATCACTTTCTTATCTGAGGGTAAAGTTCAAGAATCTACTCAGGAGAGCAGTGATTGGTCCCAATGCTGGTTTTGCCACTGGGCACATATAGAGTTTTCCCTTGTTTGAGCCCCAGTCCCAGGGAGAAGGTTTTGCGATACATTCTGTTGGTTCCAAGATTACACTCCTCTGAGGAGGGTGAGTGCACACTCTTATAGCTATAGCCAGGCAAACTCCTGCCTTTTAGCTGAGAGACCCAAGTGATTCCTCCAATTTGCTTGGAGGATGTCTTTAATGGGATCAGTGATCGGAGTGTACATACAAGTTGTTGTTTTAACAGATTCTGAAAAACTTTAAAAAGACTTGCCTCAACACGTTCTGGAAGGAATTTAATAACTCCTCTTCGAGCAACAACTCCAGAGCCATTTGCCACTGACCATCTACTGGAGGGGTCACTGTCAAAAAGAGGCTCCTCCAAAGAGGTCTACCCCTTCTTTAGGATTGCCACACCCGACTTGCTATAAATGATGTTTGAATCATTCCTATGGGCCAAGGCTCCTTAAACTTCAATCCTGCAGGTTTATGCCTACGTTGCGCATTTGTCATCTTTACGTACAGTGCCCCACAGCCTTCTGAGAGACCTTCCCTTCACAACTTGCACAATAAAGCCCTCGGGCGTGGTGAGAGGGACAGAGAGACCTACGGCTGAGAACTCGCCAAATGTCTGTGCCACATTTAGTAACACTACTGCCTTCTATTTCTGTCCCGCCAATATTCTCTGCAGTCAATCCCAGACTCAGCTCACATTTACAGAGTCGCTTCAGTGTCAGTCTGCTTAAAAGGTTGTCCGGCAATTATGTTTTTTTTATTACAGGAGATTTATTACAGGAGATTGTAGATAACAAAGCTTTTTCAAACATTAAAATGTTCTAAAAATGTAAACAGCGGTTCTGAATATATAAATACCTTTCCTCGCACAGCAGCGTTTCCATGGTACAGCTTGTGAAATGGCACCGGAGCAGAGCGGTGTGAAGGGCACATTGCATCTCAATTATGGCTGTCCTTTACTATCCAGCTGATGGTTAGCATTTTCAAAGCTTGCATTAGGGATGATGCCACCCTTTCTCTACACACAAAACCCTAGAGCTTTCTAGGGGAGGGAACTAGAGGCTATGGGGTGTTCAGGGTGAGCTGGCCTCCAAACCTAATATGCACACACAAAAAGAAGCTACCCTGAATAAATATATCTGATTTCACACAAAAATACAAGGACTGTCCTCACACACCACCAGGTGTCATGTTTCATCATTGGCAGTCCTCGCTCTCTAGAAACCAGAAACCGCGTTTGGTAGAGAGCGGGCCTACACCTGGAGACAGGGAGGCCCTTCTAAAATCTAAGTGGGGGCCTGTGATAAAGTGATAGTTTAAAAATTCAATGGAAACGCCAAAATACTGATATTTTGTAGATTTTGTGTTGTACAGCTGACGGCTGTGGGAACGAACCTAGGGATAACTAAATTTTGGCAAATTAAGCCGCATTTATATGGGGACCTCAAATCAAGGATTCTAATTGAGAATAGATTAAAAAAAAAAAACCTTCAACGGTCTCAAGAAAGGTGAGACTGATTTTTATCCTGTAGTCAACATGGAGGTAAATAACGAACTTGCATTTGATGAAGCCACAATAGCCGAGATTTTGAGAGCACCCTCGCTGCTAGCAGATACAGTGGTCACACAGACACTAAAAAACTCGGATGAATGTGAGACGCTCTCCGCAAATAAAAAGGAACAAGTCTGTACTGCACTTCACAGTGCTTTCATGACAGAATATTTACGTAAAAACACAGCACCCAGAGGACTAATAATCACGAACGATCCGTGCATCTTTCTAAATAACAAAGAATTTAGAAAGAACTGGTCACATGTTGCATGGAAATGCACGAAGGACTGGCTGGTACTGATTATCAACACCGCAAGGAAATTGGCCGACCTACTACTGATAGAGATACAAGCATGTGAGAATAAACTAAAAACTACTGTACACATATCTATATACAAGAAGAAATTGGAGGAGATCAACAACGACCACACTCAGTACAAGGAGTATCTCACACAGTCCAAATTGACCAAACTCGTGAAGGATGTACAAAAATTTAGCCACGAGAAAACATATCCATACGTAATAGATGAACACTATGAGAAACCTCAAATTTAGGCAACTGGCAGAAGACAACAGAGGTTTAGACCCACTCCAATGGATTGGACCTTCAGCTCAGGAGACGACAGGAGCAGCAGTGACAGCAGTGATGAGGGGGCGACACGAAGACCACCAAGACCATTTTATCAGGAGCAACAACTACCACCTCCAATGCCACAGTTCGGCTACTGGCAACAACCCTTTTACCCGCAGGGTTTTCCATTCCAAGAAGGTCCTCCTCCTTTTTTATACAGAGGTAGGGGCCGAGGCAGAGGAAGACAAAAAAAATCCCAGGCAACCATCCAGAGTCCACTGGGGGGACCAAGCACCGAACATAGTGGTGACGAGGAGCAAAGGGAAGGACCAAGGACCAACAACGAGGAGGGATCCATCAACATAGTGAACCTGAGCAGTCATACACTGACACCGGACAAAAATGCTGTTCTCTCAAAAGGACTGGGATTCTTACCAACACCAAGAAGTGACCTCTTTTCACTACGCATAGAATTGGCACAATTTTTTCGGAGGATTAAATTGAAAAGCTTTTTTGAAAACCAAGAAGTCGGCCAGGAACAAGACCCCACCAACACTGGTCTAAGGAAAAGATCCACCTTTATACCCCCAACACAATCCATTCCATGCCATGTTATGGCTTTTGAACAAGCTGTCCTGAAGGAAGTGGATGCTATTGATTGCCAAAGTAATAAGGTCTTTCAGAACTTAAGAAGGGGAGAAAAGGCAGCTTTGGAGAATTTGAAAAAAGAACACGCAGCTCATCATAAAGCCAGCAGATAAAGGCGGAGCAATAGTGGTCATGGATAAACATATGTACCACACCGAATGCATTCGACTTTTATCCGACAGCAATAGCTACGAAGTCATCCAGACTGATCCAACACCAAGACTTACCAACAAGATTAAAACCCTAGTGGAGGAGGGCCTGCTGAATGATTGGATCACAAGACACGGAGCAGAATTTCTCGTGGGCAACGCACCACGCACACCAAGATTTTATACTCTTCCCAAGATACACAAAAACAAGGATCCACCACCAGGCAGACCGATAGTATCGGGAATAGGCTCAGTGCTAGAACCACTTTCACAGTTTTGTGACTGGTTCCTTAAACCCATCGTGAAGACATCATCGTCATATCTCAAAGACACTAAAGATGTCCTATGCTTACTGAGAGACATGGAAATCAACCCCACAGAGGATTGGCTCATCACAATGGACATTGAGGCTCTCTACACGAGCATTCCACAAAGACGGACCCTGACAGTGGAGGAACACATCCTACAGGAGAGGGACTGGCCTTTCATGACCCCAAGACACTTCATCCTAGAATGTGCCGAACTGGCGCTTACTGAAAACTTCTTTGAATATGAAGACACAATATATCATCAGATAAGGGGCACATCTATGGGAAGCACTTTTGCCCCCAGTATGGCTTGCCTCTATGTGCATCAATTCGAGGTGGACCACTTCTACAACCCAGGTAACCCCTACAGGGAACAGATGAGACTTTGGCGCAGATACATTGATGACGTGTTGATAGTGTGGCGCGGCAAAAAAGAACAAGCAATAGAATTTGCAGGGGCAAGATGGCGGCCGCAACTGCGGTCGAGTGAGCTGACCAGCGGACTCCTTCCTTGCTAACCTCCGCTTCCAAAGTCAGGAATCAAGATCAGGCAGTCTGACACCCTGGCGGTAATGGTTTCATCCTCTGGCATCCGTAAATGATTTGGCGATCCGGATTCTGGCTGTGGGGGCTACCGTTGCCGTCAAGGCTAGCTTCCATTGGGTCTGCGACATTGGCTGCCCCTTTTGCTTGGCTTACCTGTTCAATCATCCTGATGCCGGCGAAGGCTTCCACCAGGGGTAGCAAGTCCCGCGGTTTGCCGACTGGATCAGGCTCGAGCAGCCCAGTGAAGCCTAACCCCGATGGGGAAGGAGGGAACGGGGATTCCGCAAGACGACGGCTCGCTGTGAACTCTGCGGCAGAAACAGCAGGGGGTCTGAATCCACTAAAGAAAAGCAGCGTCTCCACTCGAGGGCGGCAGACGGTTCCTGCTTTATTTAAAATACAAAGTGTGAAGAGCAGACAATCTCGGGACTCGGCTACTGGCACAATAGGAACTACGAAAACTGCAGTACCTCCCCCTAACCTGACGGCCTCTATTACGCTGATGTCAGAACCAACTCAAGGTAGGGATGCATCTGCTCCCGAATCTATTGTGGAGACGATGAGGGGGGAGGTATCTGGCGCTGGGGGAAATGGCAAAAGTGAAGACACCCTCACTGGGGCTAGTAGGGAGACGGGTAATTCAGCAGTCTTGCTCTTCAATAGTACCCCCCCCCCCGGTTGTTATTGCAGCTCCAGTACTGGATCGGCATCCACAGTGCATTATGGGAGAGAGAGGCTCCTTGGGCTCTGGGCAGACAATTGTGCTAGCGGACTGTAAAAATATCAACTCTGCGACAGGTATCCTGACTGTTTAGGCTGGAACTATTATCTCAGAAACAATAAGAGAGGAGGAAGTAGTGGATACGTTTTTTTTTATGTCGGATCATTCGAATTCCTCTGGGGATGAGAGTTGTGGCAAAGACTGGGCGGAGGATGAGAGTGACATTAACAGTCTGCATGGGGCAGAATTAGATGAAAAATCTTTTTACAATCTGGGGACGGTTCGAAAGACGAAAGCTCAAGCCGCTCTTTCTGAGCAGTCGTCAGGTGCCGGTGCAGCAATGAGTTGGGACTACTCTTTTTCCCCTAAATTGGATGAACTGTCAGCTCCGGATACAGCCGGACCCTCTGGATCGACTAGTGTGAATATATGTGGATCTGAAGAAATCACCCTCTCCACAATATACCAGACTATCATGGCTCATCGGGAGGAGACCAGAGCGGAGAGCTCTCGTACGCAAGGTGCGTGCCGCAAACTCCAAAATACTATATGGAGGATCGCAAAGACCTGTTCGGACTTTGCAGTACGAGTTGGGGAAGCAGAGACCAGAATCTCCCTACTTGAAGATGAGCTGCCCACACAGAAAACTCTGACTGAGTCTTTAAAATCCCAGAAAGAGGATACATTGTGGAAGTTGACCGATCTTGAAAACAGATCAAGAAGGAACAATCTACGAATCCTGGGCATCCCTGAGAATAAGGAGGGGGCGGATGCCCGGCAGTTTGTCATCGAGCTTTTCGAGGAAGCTTTTTCCAAAACTCAAGCACTGGGACTGGAAAACTGAAGTACAGAGGGCACACCGATTCCCTTTCAGTTTACGTAGAAAAGGGGGGCAAAGTGACAACCGGCCATGGGCAATTCTTATTTGTCTTAACAATTTCTTGGCTTGAGAGGCCCTATATGATTTGGCTAGACCGGATCGGAAAAGAATGGGCACGGGCTGTGATTTTTTTGTGCGACCTGACTTTTGTCAGGCGACTGTCGAGAAAAGATGGTTATTACGCCAACTAATCCCTCAATTCCAGGCTAAGAGTGCTCAGGTTTTTTTACTCAATCCGGCTAAATTGAAGGTAGTGGTTCATGGGCAAACACATTTTTTCCAATCTGAAGTACAGGCAAAAGAGTTTATGCTGTCACTATAGGAGATGGAATGATATTGGATTTGTATGGTTTTAGCATTCTGGTTTTCTTGGGTAGGGGGGCAGGACTGAGCACTTATAACAATCTGATTTGGAGGTGGCATTGTTTATTTCTCAGTGCTCTCCTTCTGCTCTTTTTTAGTCCTAGCTTGGCTGTCCCATAGGGGTTGATTATGTAAGCCTTCGCTTGATATACCAAAAGAATGCAAGTCACTCATCGGAAGGGGGGGTTAGCTTTGTGGAGGGGACGAAGGTTCAGCTCTCCATCACCAGGGACCGTTGGTCCTTATGCCTTATAAGGTGGGGGGAAAGGGGGGGCTCCAGGTTGGAGGGGAGAGGGGTGGTGGGGTCGGGCACGGGGGGTGAGGGCTATGGATTGGTGGATATCAATGTTGCTTTATTTAAGTTGTCATGGCAATAATCAATATGTTAAAATGTATGCATATAAGAATTTCTATTGGGATCTATTGTACTATTTTGTGAATCTCGTAAGTGGATGTTTAACTTATAAAGATGGCAAAATCAGAATCTGTTCCCTAAACATCTGTGGTCTTAATGACAGGAAAAAAAGGGGTTTGTTAGCTAAATTAATAAGGTTTATGCAGATAGATGTGCTATGCTTACAAGAAACTCATGTTTCTCGGAATAATCGCGGCTGGCTTAAGGATTTGGGCCTTGATCTCCTGGCTAGTACACGGCACGGCACTACCACTCGGGGGATGGCCATTTTAGCAAAACATGGGCTGGTAACACCTTACCATATTAAGGAGGATAAATTAGGACGGTGGGTGATTTTAGAGGCTGGAATTATTGACACTAGGATCTCACTTTGTTCCCTGTATGGATCAAATTTAGATGACTCAGCGGTGTTGGACTTCTTAAGTGTTGAACTAACTTCATGGCCATCTTCTTTACTCTTGTACGGTGACTTTAATATTCATCTTGAAAGTAGTTTTGATTTATTTAGTAATTCTCCATATATGGGTAGAAAGGGCAAGACATTTAAGGCATTACAGGGCCTTGTCAGGGAATATGGTTTGACCGATGTTTGGCACAGGCATAGACAGGAAGATCCAGGGTACACTTTTTTTTCGGCTCCTCACAATAAATTTGTCCGACTGGACTACTTTTTTATTTCTAGTCAAATTGCAGAGAATGTCAATATTGAGTTGTACCCCAGGCTAATCTCTGACCATAACCCGTTAGTTGTTGAAGTTCCGGTTAGTCGCTCCCCTCGATCTCAGATTACATGGACGTTCGATAGAAAGTTATTATTAGATCAGACATACTGTGTGCACATGGCAAAATGGATTACGGAATTCTTTAAAATAAATAATGGCTCCGCTTCCGCAGTCATTGTGTGGGATGCTTTCAAAGCTGCTGTTCGGGGAGAGACTTTAAGCTACTCTATAAATCGACAGAGAATGGCACAGGAAAAATTTAAAGGATGGGTGGAACAACTCAGGATGGCTGAGGTAGAGCTTATGTGGACGATCAAAATACTGACCAGCCTCTCCAGCATATCGCGGCAATAAAAGTCAGGTTATATCAGCACTTTGGGGAAGATCTTGCTGCTAAATATCTACAGTCCCGTGCGGATAAATATGAATTCGGGGAAAATACGGGTAGACTACTGGCTAAACGGTTATTACAGAGGGGATTTCGAATAGGATTGACAGGATTACAGATCACCTGGGTCAGACTCAGGATACGCCATCGGAAGTCTTGAAGGTATTTCAGAATTATTTTCAAACAACTATATACAGAGGAAGGTGGAGCGGCAGCAACACCGGTCGAAGAATACTTTAGGGATCATGAAACAGTCAAGGTCACGCAAGAACAAAACGAGACTCTTGCCGCCCCGATTATCTGGGAAGAGATAGAGCATGCAATAACATCGTTAGCTGTGGGCAAGGCGGTGGGGCTTGATGGTCTACCCTTAGAATTGTATCGGACATTTCGGCAGGCACTCCGAACTGAACTCGAGCCTTTATTCCAGCTAGCCCAACAGGGTCAGACTCCAGACTCTTGGAGGAAGACTACTATAGTAGTTTTTAAAAAAAAGGATAAGCCTGCACTCAGCCCATCGTCCTATAGGCCTATTTCTCTTATAAATGCTGACAGTAAGATCTTCTCTAAAATTATTGCGTCAAGGTTGGCTATGGTTATTACTCCATTGGTGTCCATTCATCAACATGGGTTTATTCCCGGGCGGGATACTACGGATCATGTGAGGCGAGCTATAGCCCTCTTCGACTGGGCCCAGGCCATGAAGGCACCTCTCGGGATGATCCTGCTGGACGCAGAGAAAGCGTTCGACAGGGTCTCCTGGAGGTTCCTATGGTCGGTCTTACATTGGAAGGGGATATCCAGGGACTTTGTTCAAGCTATAAAGGCACTTTATGTACTGCCTGAAGCCCGTATCCGTATATCTGCTCAAGAATCGAACCCCTTTAGCATAAGTAGAGGAACTAGGCAGGGTTGTCCCTGCTCCCCACTGTTATTTTCATTATATATAGACCTCTTTCTCAATAAACTGGATGCTAGCCAAAACATTAAAGGGGTTAAGGTGAATAATAGTGAATTTAAATCATTGGCTTATGCCGATGATATTGCGATATTTACGACTGATATTCGGACTGCCCTTTCGGGCAATTAAGGATTTAGCCGAACAATTTGGCACGTTCTCGGGATATAAATTAAATATTGACAAAACACAGGTTTTGCATACAGATATTGGGCTGCCGGCAGACGTTTCAACTGTCCCTGTAGCAACTTACCTGGGGGTGAAGATATCAGCTGCAGTGGGGTGTATACCAGAATTAAACATATCACCAGTGATCAGTGAGGTCAATAGGACACTGGAGAGATTGGACCACTTACACCTTTCTATGCATGGTCGAAGTAACGTAATTAAGATGACGATCTTCCCGAAGTTTCTTTATTTGTTCCGGGCTATACCTTTGGAAATTCCCTTATCTTATATCTCTAAAGCAGAAAGAACATGCTATAGATTCATATGGGGATACCACAGGTTTAGAAGGGCTAGTAAATGGATGAGGCTACCAAGACTGAGGGGTGGCTGGGGTGTACCTAGCCTTCTTTTGTATCATTGGGCCGCTTTCTTACAGCATTTGGGGGTACTGTTGGTAGGTGCAAAGGCAAAAATCCCGCCAGCCACCGTCCCAACCATTTATGAAATAGCCTTGGGGGATGAGGCTAGGCAGTGTTTAGTTAAAATCTTAGAACCAAGTTATTATAAAAAAACGAAATTTAAAATAATGCAGTCGGTCTATTCAATTTGGAGAAAGATACGACGTAGGTATAGGATCTCCAATATAAATGCTTATACTCCCTTCTCATCCTATGCCTTATTACCATCAATATTTCAAGACCATATCACTTTTAGCTGGGAGAATTTGGGAATCAATACCCTGGGTGATCTCTGTTCGGATGGTCAAATTGCCTCTTTTACTGATTTGCAAGAGAAGTTTGGTCTCCTCGGGAATTATTTTTTCAAATTTTTACAGATTAGGAGTTTTTTGGTTAAAATTATCCAACGGCCGGAGGTGAATATGGGCAAAATTGGTCTGATTGATATCATTGGGAATAGAGCTCGAATTGGGGCAATATATAAAAAACTAATTGAAGGTCTTTCCGATGATTTGAGCGAACAGAATGCCAGGTGGGAGAGAAAGTTTGGGATAGAATCTGTGGATCTAGAGGGATCTTTGGAGTTGGCTAATAAAATTGTAACAACTGGGAGTCTGAGGACTCAACATTTTATGTCTGCTTTTGACTTATATTATACCACCGCAAAGGTTTCTAAATGGGGGAGCTCACGGGGCAGTGCATGTGGTAGGTGTGGGACATGGGCGGCTGATACTATACATATGTTTTTCGCTTGCCCAAATTTAGCTAAATTTCTACAGGAAATCGAAGCCTTTCTGAATGAGATTCTTGCTATTCAGGTAACTTTAACACCAGATTTAATTATTTTGGGTATAGAAGGTCACTTGGTAACTAATGCTCGGACTAGCTCCGAGATTGGATTTGTGTTCTTAGCAATGGCTATTTAGAGACTTAGGGGCCGATTCCGATCTCGGTCGGAGGCGCACCCAATACCATTCGGTCGGGAAAAAAGCCATGCGAAAGCCTGTTTCCCGACCGATCCGTACAGCACACCGAACGAGCAAGTACGATGCGCACAACAGCAAAAAATCCGGCCGAGCCGTACTCACCCAAACCAGGTCCTGTTCCCCGACCGAGGCGAATCCGGAAACGCCGAATCGAGTCGCACGGAAGGAAAAATGCAGCCCCGTCCGGCCGGACAAGTACGATGCGCTTTCCGTACGCGCCGAACCCGTCGCTGCGCACGGCACGTCAAAGCATCCGGGAGAGGCGCACATAAGCTCCGATTCGCGCCACAACACGATCCACGGCTACGAGGCGAACACGCCAGCGACGAGGACGACGCGAAGCGACGAGGACGAGGCGAAGCGACGAGGACGACGCGAAGCAACGAGAAGGACGAACGACACGAACCAACCATGAATCCCTTCGTCCCGATCATACCAATATTCTACATTTACTACCGGAACAGGCACGGACGCGTACTGCGCAGAAGGTAAGCCAGACACCAACCACAAAACTCATACAACACGTACACGACACATCACACACACACACAGGGATGCAGAATATACTTACACCAGCAACAGCAGCACCATAGGGGCGGGATGCCCATCACCAATGCCACATATGCACACAGGGGCCTGAATGCGCACCACCACCCCTACCCAGGGGTGGCATGATGCCTACCACCACTACCACCCTCACCCAGGGGGGGCAGGATGCCTACCACTACTACCACCCTTAGCCAGGGGGGCAGGATGCCTACCACTACTACCACCCTCACCCAGGGGGGGCTGGATGCCTACCACCACCCTTAGCCAGGGGGGCAGGATGCCTACCACTACTACCACCATCACCCAGGGGGGGCAGGATGCCTACCACTACTACCACCCTTACCCAGGGGGGGCAGGATGCCTACCACTACTACCACCCTTAGCCAGGGGGCAGGATGCTTACCACTACTACCACCCTCACCCAGGGGGGCAGGATGCCTACCACTACTACCACCCTCACCCAGGGGGCAGGATGCCCACCACTACTACCACCCTCACCCAGGGGGCAGGATGCCTACCACTACTACCACCCTTAGCCAGGGGGGCAGGATGCCTACCACTACTACCACCCTCACCCAGGGGGGCTGGATGCCTACCACCACCCTTAGCCAGGGGGCAGGATGCCTACCACTACTACCACCATCACCCAGGGGGCAGGATGCCTACCACTACTACCACCCTTACCCAGGGGGCAGGATGCCTACCACTACTACCACCCTTAGCCAGGGGGCAGGATGCTTACCACTACTACCACCCTCACCCAGGGGGGCAGGATGCCTACCACTACTACCACCCTCACCCAGGGGGCAGGATGCCCACCACTACTACCACCCTCACCCAGGGGGCAGAATGCCTACCACTACTACCACCCTCACCCAGGGGGGCAGGATGCCTACCACTACTACCACTCTTACCCAGGGGGCAGGATGCCTACCACTACTACCACCCTTAGCCAGGGGGCAGGATGCTTACCACTACTACCACCCTCACCCAGGGGGCAGGATGCCTACCACTACTACCACCCTTAGCCAGGGGGCAGGATGCTTACCACTACTACCACCCTCACCCAGGGGGGCAGGATGCCTACCACTACTACCACCCTTACACAGGGGGGCAGGATGCCTACCACTACTACCACCCTCACCCAGGGGGGGCTGGATGCCTACCACTACTACCACCCTTACACAGGGGGGGCAGGATGCCTACCACTACTACCACCCTTACCCAGGGAGGGCAGGATGCCTACCACTACTACCACCCTTAGCCAGGGGGGCAGGATGCTTACCACTACTACCACCCTCACCCAGGGGGGCAGGATGCCTACCACTACTACCACCCTTAGCCAGGGGGGCAGGATGCTTACCACTACTACCACCCTTAGCCAGGGGGGGCAGGATGCCTACCACTACTACCACCCTCACCCAGGGGGGGCTGGATGCCTACCACCACCCTTAGCCAGGGGGCAGGATGCCTACCACTACTACCACCCCCACTCATAGGATGGACAATGCATGACACAACCAGCACACCACAACCTAGGGAATGCAAGAAGAAGACATCCCCCAACACCATGACAAGCGTGTGTAGACTGTGTCAAATGCCTACAACACCGAACATGACTTTGAACATACAATGTGACCCCCTAGCACATGTGCCACACATATATGTGTGTGGCACCCACAATGCAAGCAGGCCATGACCATTGTGGCAATGGGGTCCAAACCCCCATCACCACAGTGACCAAAATGTAAGTGTGGGGTCCATAGCTGAAGCACATTTTGAACATTGTGGCAATGGGGTCCAAACCTCCATCATCACAGTGACCAAAATGTAAGTGTGGGGTCCATAGCAGAAGCACATTTTGAACATTGTGGCAATGGGGTCCAAACCCCCATCATCACAGTGACCAAAAGGTAAGTGTGGGGTCCATAGCAGAAGCACATTTTGAACATTGTGGCAATGGGGTCCAAACCCCCATCATCACAGTGACCAAAATGTAAGTGTGGGGTCCATAGCAGAAGCACATTTTGAACATTGTGGCAATGGGGTCCAAACCCCCATCATCACAGTGACCAAAATGTAAGTGTGGGGTCCATAGCAGAAGCACATTTTGAACATTGTGGCAATGGGGTCCAAACCCCCATCATCACAGTGACCAAAATGTAAGTGTGGGGTCCATAGCAGAAGCACATTTTGAACATTGTGGCAATGGGGTCCAAACCCCCATCATCACAGTGACCAAAAGGTAAGTGTGGGGTCCATAGCAGAAGCACATTTTGAACATTGTGGCAATGGGGTCCAAACCCCCATCATCACAGTGACCAAAAGGCAAGTGTTGACAAAGTAAGAGGTGCAACTGCCAAACTGCATGGATGATTCCTGGTCACAGAACAACAAACACATCAGTGGCAAAGTAGTGTATGTGTCCCATTGCAACATAAATTGGGGGAGCCAAATCCTGCAGTGCAAATAAGACATAACTTTGGCCATGTGCAGACAAACAACACCCATGGGGGCTGACACCGTCAACAATCATCAATGACACAATGACAGAAGTGACCATCCGAATGCAGACCCACATATTTGCACCAATGGGCACACACATGCAGATACCCTGTGGAGACTGCAGATGTGATGCGAACAGATACCATACCATGGCAGCAATGGGACACACAATCAACAATTAGCAACAAATGAGGGCTCCCGTCCCATCAGCCTGGTCATGGAAGTGCCAACGGAATCATCAGCACAGATCCAACACACTTGTATAGCAATGTTGCACTGACAACACAGATGAGTCCTTCCCCATTGATGCCCAAACCTGCATGTTCACTGGAGATGGCCACACGGTCAGGGAAGTAGACGAATAGAACAATGGCAGGCACAACAGATGTGCAGGGGTGGAAGCCACAGATGTGAAGTTGCCAATCTAAGTAGGAAATCTCATTGCCAAATACTGAACACATGACACCCTCAGATGCTGCTATGGATGACATGGATACACCACAGGATAGGACACATAACCCCTGGACCACATGGGTTCCTGCACAGTAACACTTCATTATCATGAGACCAAATATCACCATCACTGCAGCAAGGGCATTATTAGCATCATCAACATCATGTACATCAGAAGAAAAAGCACTAGAGAACAGAAAGTTGCTTTATTCAGCATATGTGGCATTAAAAGTAGAAGTCCGGTAGAACATAAACAAAGGCCAATGGCCAGTCCATCAACAAAGTCACAAGTGGGTGACAGTGGCAGATGCCACCCTACACATGCC
This sequence comes from Calotriton arnoldi, assembly GCA_963921515.1. Classification (NCBI taxonomy): domain Eukaryota; kingdom Metazoa; phylum Chordata; class Amphibia; order Caudata; family Salamandridae; genus Calotriton; species Calotriton arnoldi. The sequence continues at coordinate 590,543 of CAWUFW010005196.1, read as the reverse complement.
TGCACAAAACCAGGGACAATCCACTAGGAGGGGCAACCGGGGGGGGGGGGAGTAGGCCAGGCCAGGCATTGCAGGGACAGGATCAGGGCTCACCAGGAGGAAGCAGGGAAGGGGTGGTGGGTGCTGGAGAGCCACTGACAACTGCAGTGGAGGTGTCTGACATGGTGTGTGCCGGCACAACTGGGGGCATGGCTCAGATGTTGTGGGTGCCGGCACGACTGCAGTGGACCCTGCAGATGGAGTGGACAGGTCCGCCACTGCAGTGCCCAAGTCAGACAGGGTGGTAGTGGACTCCACTGCAGTGCCTACCACCAGGGGAGGAGAATGGGGAACAGGCAAGGTGGGCTGGACAGAGGGGGAGGACACCCTCACCACATCAGTGGCACAGACAAGCGCAGCGGGGGGTGTGGTGCCGGGAGAGCAAGTGGCAGGGGGAGAAGGCCGGAGCCTCTTGGGGATGGTATATCTGTGGGTGGGGGAACCTGGGGCAGGGTGTGGCGGGGGCACCTGTGGAGTGGGGGCCTGAGGGATGGAGGAAGGTGACCTGGTGCTTGAGCTGCAGGGCGGCGGCGGGGTCTTGCTCTTACCACTCCGGGGGACTTGCGGGTGGGGGCCTCAGTCTGTCTGCGCCTGGGGGAGGGTGTCCGGGGGCGAGGGGCACTCTGCTCCGTGTGGGGGCTTCCTCTTCCCCCTGGATGCTGGGGCAGCTGGATCGGAGGGGAAGAGGCCGAGGTCACTGAGGAAGAGGCGCTGGGTCTTTGGGGTTGCAGGTGAGGCAAGGGAGGGTGCTTTGGAGGGAGAGGCAACTGAGGACTGCGCAGTGCCCGTGGATGCGTGTGTGTGTACCAGGGCCCCATCCCCTGTGAGTCTGGTTTCAGTCCCCTGACTGTGCGTGCGTGTGCGTTTAGTCTGTGGCGTGTGTGTCTGTGTGCTGGATGTGTGTGTGCTGGTGTGTGCCTGTGCCGGTGTGTGTGTGCTTGGGACGGGCAAGGTGCTGGGGAGTGTGGATGGAGCAGAGGCAGGAGGGGTGAGGGACTGTCTGAGGAGGGACACTGCTGCCGTCAGGGAGGAGTCCATGGACCTGTTGCCCCTCTGTAGGTCAGACATGCCCGATGAGATGCCCTCCATGAACGACACCAGCTGAGTCAACAGTGCGGTGTGCGCATGGAGGACACTCAGCATGGCTGTCTGCCCTACATGGAGCTGGCGAAGGAGGTACACAGACTCCTCACTCAGGGCAGCAGGGGACACAGGGGCAGGGGGTGCGGTGCCTGGGCCAAAGGAGACACGCTCCCGAACATGGGAGCCTCCACGGACCTGGGGAATGGGAGCCGATGGGAGGGCGGTGGTGGTGCTGGTGGTGGCGGGGACAGCAACACTAGCTGGGGTGTGGTGGCTGCTGACACCCGCCTCCACAAGGGAGTCATCCTCCGAGTTGCTCTGGTCCTCAGCTGAGGTGGATGGTGCTGAGGATTCCTCGGTGTGGCTCCCTCGCCCTCCGTGCCACTGGGTCCCTCCGACCACTCCTCGGCTGCTGACCCAGTCTGGCTCTCTGGCTCCTCCTGGTCCGTGGAGCTGTCCCCTTCCGTGGCCGTGGATGTATCTGCAAACAATGGGGAAACAGACAGACATCAGTCACCTGCACCAAACGCACACACCACTGTGAGCACAGCACATCACAGAGCAAGGCCTGGCATCATTAGTTGTACATTGCTAAAAGTGCCCTAACTGAACAGGAGAAGCCAATTGTCAGTCTGATGCCAAGCATGGCACTCACATCCCACATGGCCTTGCACCCATCTGTCTGGTGTCTGTTGTATTGCAACACCCCATTGTGGACACATGCACCAAGTACACAGTAGTTGGACAGTGCAGAGGACACGGTGTGGACACATCACAGCTCTTGCCACTGAGTCAGTACAGGTTTCCGGATGAAAGGGATGCCCAGAGTCAAATAGGAAATGCATGTGATGCATACCAGCGACAGACACCATGATGCACCCATGTCCTGATAGCCAGCGCCACTATGGTGTGCATGTAGCACATGTCACTCCCCTGCAGGACCACAAATAAGTTGACACATGCCATGGCAGAGGCATGACTGTTAAGTCATACATCACTGTCTCAGTGATGTATGACTTGGCAGCCAGACAACAACACTATGCACTGTGTCACAATAGTAGGTCATGGGGAATGCAAGTCCTGGAGCTGCACAAGTGCACATGTACATCCCCCACACAACACATCATCTCAACCCTCATCTGTCCAGGTCACACCTATTGGACATATGGGAGACCTGTGACACTACCCTCTGAACCTGAGCCCCTCACAATTTGCTGTGAATGGGGAACAGCTGCCTGAACATCACATTTGCATACCCCAGTCTGCACGGGCAGCTGATCAAACACCTATGTGACACACAAGTATCGTCTCCTATGGTCACATCTCCAGGGGCATGCTGAGCCCCTACCAAGAAACACCACAGCAGTCCTGGCAACTAATCCACAGCACACTGACACAGAGGCAGACACCGGAGGGGTCAAATCACTGTGCACAATGTGTCAGCTGATACACGGGAGTGGGAGTACAGAGTGCATTGCATGGCCTGGAGTAGGCATGACTGTCCTGCTCCACATGAATGAGGGATGTGCCCTGGACAGTGGATAGCTGGCTATGTATGTGTGACACACGTAATCTGCACACTCCTGGGGCACAAACATTGTTCCCACCCGCTGCATGGGCGTGTGCCACATACCCCAGGCACATGTGGTGGCTCAGCTCAGCAAGTGGACCGCATATCAAAGCAACACGCAGATCACATGTCCAAACCCAGGCGTTGTGTGAACAATGGACCCACCCATGATGCCCACAACAGAGTTAGGGAAACAGATGCTGTCCCCCACCTTTAGTGAAGCAAACTGCAAGGACACAGTCCCAAGTGACACAATTCCCTGACTGTAAGGGCCACACCTGGGTATCAGATGAGCAGTGGGCAGTGCACAATAGAGGGACATGGCTCCTGGACAACATGACTGCTGCACTGTGGCAGTTGAACCAGGCCAGAGGAGGGCACAAAGCATGTAATACAGAGTTCACAGTGCAGTCTTTGACTCACCCCCTCCTTGCTGCTGTCTGGCCTTCAGCTGCCCATCCAGGTCTGGAAAGACCACCGCCAGGATCTGGAGCATGTGGGGGTCAGGGTCCGTGTTCCGCCCCTCCTGCGAGGAGGCGACAGCTTCAGCTGGACCCGTGCAATCCTCCGGGTCCAGCCCCGAAGGTCCTGCCACCTCTTCTGGCAGTTGCGGATCCGGCGCTTGTAGACCCCCACGGACCGGACAGCCCGGACGATGTCCTTCCAGATTTCCTGCTTCCGATGGGCATTAACCTGTCAGGATGACAAAGTGAAAAGGCCATTACCACACATGCAACATATCCGTACATGACACAGTTGTATATACATGTCTCAATCACAGGGGCACATGATGTACACAGGCAGTGCAAAGCTGACCATGGACAGTTTGCCAGACGTCACTACATGGTATCATTGCATGGGAAGTAAAACCATGTTCAAATGCACTGTCACTGCACCATACCTGTCCAGTGCAAGTCACTACACACTATGGGGGTGACAACTACTCAGTGAGCCTGCTAGCCAGTGGCGTGCAGACTCTCAGCCTTGCTAGTCAGACAAAATGCACATTCAGAAAGGCAGTGCACAGAACACTCACCTGCTCCCCTGGTGTCCCATACAGCTTGCTGTACTGTGGAAGTAGGCTGTCCAGCAGGGCCTGGTTCTCTTCAAGGCTGAAGGCTGGGGCTCTCTCCACAGTACGTGCCATTGCAGGGTCCAGAGGGGCAGAGACAGCAGCAGTGCAGTGGCAGATGTCGTCTTGGAGCATGTAGTGCAGGCAAGTGGGCTCTCAGGGGAACAGCCAGCAATATATATGTGCTGGAGAGGCAGATACTGTCCCTTGTGTCCAAAGTGATAGGTCCAAGTCGTTTGCATCTTCTGAATCTGGCCAATCCATGGAATAGCAGCACCAAAACACGCCCACAGCATCCTTCAAATCTTCAACTTCATGACATACATGATTTTGCAACATTGTTGTGGGTGACCAACTGATTTTCCAGCAACCGACTCGCTCGAAATTCGAAAACGCGTCCGTTGCCAGGCAAGCCCATTGTCAATGGGTGCGCACCGATCGGTCCATTGCGGTACAACGCGCACAGGGGTACAACGCGTACCCGCACACATTGAAAGCAATGGGCCGGCCGGAGGCACCGATCGGTCCATTGCAGTTCAACGCGCACAGGGGTACAACGCGTACCCGCACACATTGAAAGCAATGGGCCGGCCGGAGGCACCGATCGGTCCATTGCAGTTCAACGCGCACAGGGGTACAACGCGTACCCGCACACATTGAAAGCAATGGGCCGGCCGGAGGCACCGATCGGTCCATTGCAGTTCAACGCGCACAGGGGTACAACGCGTACCCGCACACATTGAAAGCAATGGGCCGGCCGGAGGCACCGATCGGTCCATTGCAGTTCAACGCGCACAGGGGTACAACGCGTACCCGCACACATTGAAAGCAATGGGCTGGCCGGAGGCACCGATCGGTCCATTGCAGTTCAACGCGCACAGGGGTACAACGCGTACCCGCACACATTGAAAGCAATGGGCCGGCCGGAGGCACCGATCGGTCCATTGCAGTTCAACGCATCACTGTACATGTGACTGGCATATGTCAGCATGCCTGTCTCAGATGGACATATGCCAGCCACAGATAGCTCCCAGGGAGTGAGGGGCACACCTACCACACGACAGCCTGTCCAAACTTTATCATAAGGCATGTAAGGCTGCATTTCCTATTGTGTGTATGTTGGTGTACATGTTGTCCTGTGGGTGTCACCTGTGGGCAGCCACCCCCAGGCTGTGCACGTGTTCATGGGGACAGGATCCTGGGTGTTACGTGTACGTGACCACTGTGATGTGCAACTGTTCATATCTGTGCATGTGCCATGGTCACATTTCACAGTGGTGTATGTGTATGTCATGTCACATACCCCGTGAGTCCCATGTGGGACGGTATGTTTGAGCCAGGGTGTCCCAGTGGCACAATAGTGATGGTCCTCCACAGTCTTTGTGCATGTGGTGTTTACAATGTCTCTGATTTCATGTGCACAATGGGAGACAGTCTCCACATCCACGTTGTGTGTGCATGGACTCTGATGTTGTGCGTGTGTGTCACAGACGTCCATGTCTGTCCTGCCGTGGCAAGTGGGGCCACTACCTGTGGGGGTCATGGTTGTTTTGCTGTGGTGTATACATGATACTCCATGTAATGCCAGTGTCCATGTGGCATTACAGGGTCCCTGGGAATGTACCTGTCGTTGAGCTGTGGTGCCTGGGGCACATCTGTCCTCACATGTCCCTGTGGGGGTTATTGTGACACGGCAGCAGGAGATGGGAACTGTGACACGGCCTCATGATATCCAATGGGCCAACCTGGGACTAATTGATGCCACCTGTTGGACCGTGTTGACAGATGTTGGCCATGTATGTACCATACATGTCCTTCCGGTACTGCACACTTCATGTAGTTGTGCCTCATAATGATGTATGTTGGGATCTTGAGTGTGTTCAATGCCGCATATGTGGGGTGACTGACAATCTTGCTTACTTCTCCTCTGCACTGCAGGGCTCCTGCTGTCCATCGGCCATTCCCAGACCTGGCAACGATGGTGGAACGGGACAGCATCCGACGGTACCGCTTCACCAGGCAGCTGATTGAGGATTTGGCAGTGCAGTTGTCCCCACATTTGCAGCCTGGCCGGCCGTATCCTACAGCGCTGACCCCCAAGGTGAAGGTGATGGCAGCCCTACACTTCTTTGCCACTGGTACCTTCCAACATACTGTGGCGACTGCTGGTGGGATGTCACAGACCATGTTCAGCCGTGTGCTCCGCGATGTTTTGGCGGCAATGTTGCTCTTCCTGAACCGGTACATCTATTTCCCTAGACTGCGACGACTCACTGACGTGAAGAGTGACTTTTATGCCCTGGGGAGGATGCCGCATGTAATTGGCTCCATTGATGGGACACATGTGGCTTTGGTACCACCACAGGCCCAGGAGCAGGCCTACAGGAACCGCAAGCACTACCACTCGGTCAATGCACTGGTGGTGTGTCTTGCAGACATGACCATCACACACGTGTGTGCCCGTTTCCCTGGTTCAGCACACGATGCCTTTGTGATGAGGAGTAGTCGCATCCCCAGGATGATGGCACAGATGCAGAACCAGCGTGCCTGGCTTGTCGGTGTGTACTGACTTTGTGCCATTGTGTGTGATCTGATCTGTAGTATTCCGCCCACTGTTCCAAGTCAGCTAATGTGCACTTGTCTGTCCGTAGGTGACTCGGGATACCCCAACATGCCGTGGTTGCTGACACCCCTCAGGAACCCTGTGACACCTGCCCAGATGCGCTACAATGAGGCACATGGTCGGACCAGGAGAGTGATTGAGCGGACCTTTGGTCTCCTGAAGAGCCGCTTCCGCTGCCTGGACAAGACCGGAGGGTCCCTCCCATATGCCCCTGCGAAAGTGTGCAAGATTATCATCGTCTGCTGCATGCTCCACAACCTGGCAGTGCGGAAGGAGTTGCCTCTCATCCAGGATGACAATGACCAACATCCGCCACCTGTGGAGGATCCTGGCCTGGACCACGATGCCAGTGACGATGATGATGATGATGATGGTGATGGTGATGTCCGCACACAGCTCATCACCAACTTCTTTAGCTGAATGTGAGTATCCTGAGGTGTCATGTCAATGATGTGAGTTGGCATGATGTGTGGGTGGTGCTCTGGTGTTGTGGGAGTGTGTCCATGGGCCACTTGACTGGATGTGTGTTGCGATGTGTGCTAACAGGTGGGCTGTACTCCCCAACAGTGTTGACATGCTAACTTGGTTCTGGGTGGGTATCTTGTAACATGTATTGTGCATGTGTTTTGCTGTTCTGTCCTGTACTCCATTGCTTTTGACTGTGTGTCATTTCTGTCCTTCACAGGGTACTTTCAGATTCGTTTGGTCAACTGTGTCCACCGACGACGTGATTGCACATCCAGGCTGGTAGCTGTTGTGTCCCTACAGGTGATGTGCGCCACACCCATGGACTTCCTTCCGTCTACAGTTGTTGACTGTGTGCCCGCTGCCAGGTGGGGTTACCTTGCATCTGTAGTGGTTACGGCATGTTGCAACTGTGTAATAAACCTGTGCTTCACTTTGTGATGTGCGTTGTCTGTGGTCACATATTTGACTGCCATTTGCTTACTGCACCTGTGGGCTACTTGACTACAACTGGGAATGGGTGTGGTGTCTGTGCATTGCACCGTCTTCCCTGGCAACATCAGTGTAGGCAATGAGTCAGATGGCCTAGGTGTGTATGTGTCGTGTAGCCCTGGTGGTGTGTCTCCCTCATGTGTGTCACGTTTCCTGTACTCACATGCCTGTGTTGTCCTTGCTGTTGCAGTTCGCATACACAGTGTAATTTTGCAGTTCATCATCCCCATAACAGCACCCACGTTGGAATCACGACAGAGGCAAGTATGGTGTATTAGTGTGTTTATTGTGATACATTTGTGTTAATAGTGCATAGGATGGGTTGTGCTGTACATGAATCTTGCAATCCCAAGTTCCTAGGTGAATTGAAAGTCCGGGTAGACAGGATCCCCAGTATCGGGGCCACAGTTGTCTGACACATTGGTCCAACTTGTACTCCCCATGCAATGTGTGGGAGTAGTGTTGCCGTCAACAGGGTGAACAGTCTGTGCACAAAGGCGAACATCCAGAACAGGTTCAGGCTTCCTGGGAGTTGCGCTTGGCCATCGGCCTCTCACTTTTCCCTCCTCGGACGACCCCTCTTCTTGGGGGGGCCCTCAAGTGCAGGCTGCTGCGGTGCAGGGGACTCTCCGCCAGAGTCCTCCTCCCTCCCTGTGGCAGTTGCAGTTTGTTCGGCACCAGATGTTGTTGGCACACAGGGAGGTGTGGACTGGTTGCTGTTCATCTGGCGGAGGCATTGTAAAATGTCCCTGTGCACCGCCGTCATCTCATGCAGTGCATCCCACTTGGACTCCACGCGGGACATGTGTGAGTCCACACGGGACATGTGTGACTCCACGTGGGACATGTGGGAGTCCAAGCGGGCATGATGGGCAGCCTGCTGCTGTTTAATGTCTCTGAGGAGCCCCACTACCTGGCTGAGCTCTCCGGTGCTGGACTGGTACGCATCAGCTATGCGTACCAGTTGTGGGTCATCATGCACACCAGCAACGTCTGCAAGCAGCGACCTCTGTCTCCCACCCCTCCCACCACCCCTGCTGACATGTGCAGTGTGTGCAGTGGCACGCACAGATAACCCTGGTCCACCTTGGGGGTTGGTGGTGGTGGTGGTGTCCATGGCCCCAGGTTGGTCCAGGGTCACTGTGCTGGTGTTGCTCCTTATTCTGTCCATGTCGGCAGGGATGGTATTCGTGGTGACAGTCGTTGTAGGGGTGGGTGCAGGGGTGCAGCTGGTGGTCCTGCTGGTGCTGCAGCTGGTGGTCCTGCTGGTGCTGCATGTTGACTTGCACCGGATGTGCCAGGTTGTTCTTCATCGTCCGAGGAGGACAGAGGCTGTACGACGCCAGTGAGCTCGGCATCCTCTTGAGCCTGGGACTGGGACTCCTCAGCGTCTGCTGCTGTGTCCCCATCATCACCTGTTTTTGGGAGACACAAACAATGTATGTCATGTTTCTGCAGGCATCAATGGTTGACACACATGACAGTTGTGACTGTGCCTCTGGGTGCGGGCCTGTACATTGCATTGTCCTGAGTCGTCACAGTCAGGGGTTGATATTGGTGTGGCACATTGTCCTGCATTATTTGGGCATTTCTATGTATTTTCTGGGGTGTGAACATGGTCTGCATTGGTTGTGTTTGGTTGGCAGCCGGACCTCCTTCCCACCCACCCAGCCAGTCAGTTATCCCACCATGGAACGTGCTTGCGTTGCAGGGAGTGTAAGTTGTCTCTCAGGATGTCAGTCAGTGGTGTCCTGCTGTTTGTTGGTGCACAGTTGCCAGCAGGGCCTTGTGCTCCCCACAGCAGTAGCCAGTGTCAGCCATCTTGTGAGTCCTTCTCCACTCCCTGTGATGTGAGCATGGTTCAGGGTGGTGTTGATGGGACAGTTGTGGGGGTGACCAATATCAGTGACTACGACTCCCATCATGCTATTGCCTCCACCCCCTTCCCAGCATGCCCATGCTTCCTTCCTTTTGACTCTGCTTCCCTGTGGGGTGGGCTGGCTGTGCTGACAGGATGGCTGGGAGTGTTGTCCTGGCAGTTGTTTGGCTAAGAGTCCCAAGAGTGTCCCTGTGCTTCACACAACATAACCCAGGGTGGTGGTTCTTTGTGGGATCTTGTGTTAGGATGGAGGGCATTGCATTCTACCAGGTGGGTACTGTGGAGTTTGTGTTGGGGGTGTGTGTGAGGGGAGGTGCTTGTGACTATAGTCAGTGCTGCAAGTCCCCCTTCCCACCCAGCCAGCCAGATATCCCACCATGGAACGTGCTTGCATTGCAGGGAGTGGAAGTTGTCTCTCAGGATGTCAGTCAGTGGTGTCCTGCTGTTTGTTGGTGCACATTTGCCAGCAGGGCCTTGTGCTCCCCACAGCAGTAGCCAGTGTCAGCCATCTTGTGAGTCCTTCTCCACTCCCTGTGATGTGAGCATGGTTCAGGGTGGTGTTGATGGGACAGTTGTGGGGGTGACCAATATCAGTGACTACGACTCCCATCATGCTATTGCCTCCACCCCCTTCCCAGCATGCCCATGCTTCCTTCCTTTTGACTCTGCTTCCCTGTGGGGTGGGCTGGCTGTGCTGACAGGATGGCTGGGAGTGTTGTCCTGGCAGTTGTTTGGCTAAGAGTCCCAAGAGTGTCCCTGTGCTTCACACAACATAACCCAGGGTGGTGGTTCTTTGTGGGATCTTGTGTTAGGATGGAGGGCATTGCATTCTACCAGGTGGGTACTGTGGAGTTTGTGTTGGGGGTGTGTGTGAGGGGAGGTGCTTGTGACTATAGTCAGTGCTGCAAGTCCCCCTTCCCACACCAGCCAGCCAGATATCCCACCATGGAACGTGCTTGCATTGCAGGGAGTGGAAGTTGTCTCTCAGGATGTCAGTCAGTGGTGTCCTGCTGTTTGTTGGTGCACATTTGCCAGCAGGGCCTTGTGCTCCCCACAGCAGTAGCCAGTGTCAGCCATCTTGTGAGTCCTTCTCCACTCCCTGTGATGTGAGCATGGTTCAGGGTGGTGTTGATGGGACAGTTGTGGGGGGCAATATGTGTGACTGCGACTCCCATGATGCTATTGGCTACACTGACTTGGCCAGCATACACAGAATTCCTTCCTTTGAGTGGTCTTCACTGTGTGTTGGTGTTGTTGTGGTGGCTACATGTGTGGATGTGTTTGTTAGTTCTATTTGTGCCACTGCCTAGCTGTAGTTGTGGTTGTGTTTGTACATGTGTTGGCACAGTTGGATGTGACTTTTTTGATGGCATGTGTTGTGTTTCTCTGACTGACATACACATTTTGGGATGATTCTGTTCTGGTTGCTGTGTAATTGCTATGAGTGCATGGTTTGACTCTCCCCTTGACAGTGATGTGTGTGTTTTGTGGCAGTATATTGTGTACATTTGTTGTGTACTCACCAGGCTCTGGGATGTCCTCTAGTCCATATACGCTCACTGGCAGAAGGATGGCCCGCACCTTCTCCTCCCAGGGCCTGAGGTATATTGGCTTGGCAGGAGGGCCACTGCCGGTGTATTGGCTGTTGATGTAGTCTTTCTTCAGCATGTCCCGTACCCTCCTGCGCACGTCATACCACCTGTTCTGGATGTCGGTCTTTGTGCGCCGACATGGTGATTGTGCGTTCACCCTGTTGATGATCCTCTCCCACATCTTGGTTTTCTGCGACATGGGGGTCTGTTGGACCAGTGTGCCAAACAGCTGTGGCTCCACCCTGAGGATCTCGTCTACCATGACTTCCAATTCACTATCTAGGAACTTGGTATTCTTCTTGGGGGCATGGTGATGGGTGGTGATGGTGGGTGATGTGTGTGTTGGTGTGCAGGTGAGGGTGTGTGAGTGTGTGTTTTGCTGGGTGTATGTGAGGTAGGTATTTGTTGGTGTGCTGATGGTGTGTGGCTTGTGTGAGGGATGAGCTGTGGGTGTGTGGTTGCTTTCTCTTGGGTGCTGGCAGTGGAATGGCATTTGCAAAGGCTCATGGTAGTGATTTGTGTCCTTTATATAGGTGGAGTTGTGGGTGTGTCTTTGTTCTCTGTCCCCACCCCCCAGTATTTATTGGCTTGGTAATTGCTTGTTTGGCCTTTTTTGGGTGATTTTTCCTTTGTGCTGTTTGTGTATGTTGGAAACGTTCTTGTGACCGAGTCGGACCCTGCATTTGTCTCGTACGGTGTTCTCCGCTTCGTTCACGCTGTGTTTGTGCAGTTTTCTATGCTGCGTACGCGTCGGTCGCGGTGTATTGTGTTGCTTCGGCTCGGTTTTGTATGCGTGTCGGTCGTACGGCTTGTCCTCCGTCCGACCCGCTCGTGGTTTTCGCGCCTTGCATCGTACTTTGCGGTTTGGAGTTCGCGTGTACGTTTCGGGTCGGATTTGTTCCGGGTGCGTGTCGGTCGGTTGGATTCGCGTGTTTTTCCGGCCGGATTGCTGTTTTCCGTGCGGCTCGGTCGGTCGACTTGGTTTCCGTACGTGTCGGTCGGATTTTTCGCGCCTTGCATCGTACTTGGCGTTTTGTGCGCCACGGGTACGTGTCGGTCGGTATTTTTTCCGGATCCGAGTCGGTCGGTGCTTTTTCCGGCCCGAATCGGAATCGACCCCTTAGTATAACCTCTCAATGGATAAGCCCTGACTCTCCGACATTTATTAATTGGCGCACTCGATTATTAGCAGTATATAATATGGAAATCGCTGTCTATAGGCTGAGAGGTCGAAGGAGGCGGGAAATGGGGCGGAAAATCTGGGCCCCAATCACTAGATGGCTGGAGTAAAATAAAACACCATACTGGGTGGGCTCCTCAAAAGGGCGCTCCTTCTTCCTCTCTGGTTCCCATTCTCATAACCGCATTGTTCCTTCTTTTTCTTTATTCCTTTCTTTTTCTTCTGTTTTTGCCCTTCTTTTTATATTTCTTTTTTCCCTTTTTTTCTTTCTTTTCTTCTCTTTTTTTTTCTTCGGGTCCTTTTTTTTCTCTGTATAACCTATCATGTTGTTTGAATTATGTGGGAAGATATAATAAAATGTAATTGTACTATGTGTAATGTATCTGCCATGACAACGCTGTATAACCATACACAAAATTAATAATAAATTTTTTTTAAAAAAAAGAATTTGCAGAGTGGGTGAACTCAAAGGATGAACATTTGAAGTTCACGTATACAATTGACAAGTACGAAGCAGTCTTCTTAGATCTAGTCATAACATTGGACCATGAGGGAATAAAAACAAGAGTCCACAACAAGACAACGGACAAAAACAGTCTCCTCATGTTTGAGAGCTTCCACCCGAAGGCACTTCGACAGAATCTCCCCGTAGGCCAGTTCCTTCAAATCAGGAGAAACTGCTCCTCCCTGGAAGTTTATGATACACAAGCACAAACCTTGGAGGACAAATTAGTCACACGCCACTACCCTAAAAAACTGGTGACAAGAGTAAGAAAGAGAGCTAGGAATAACAACCGGGATGCTCTTCTTGAGAATCAGGAGAAACCAGTGAATGACAGAATGGTGTGTGTCACGACATATACCCCCATCTCCAATAGGGTCCAGATTATAGCGGGGAAAAATTGGCACATTTTGAATGGGGCTGATAAACAATGGCCTCAACCATTATTTGCTTTTGATAAGGAACACGAACATCTGCGATGAACTGGTCCACGCAAAAACACCACCTTCACACGTCCAAACCCAGACAACACTATGGGAACACCAGCGACCGGTGGGCCATTATCCCTGTGGGAACTGCGTAGCCTGCCAATACACACGCCCCACAAAAGAGGTGGACATAAAAAGGGGAAAACCATGGGTCTTGAGGGACATCACTAACTGCAACAGTGAAAATGTCATATATCTCATTACCTGCCTGTGTGACCTCTTCTACATAGGAATGACCACCAGGAAAACAAAAATGAGAATCAATGAGCACCGCAGTACAATCAGGTGCAAAAGAAACAACACCGAATTGACACGCCACTATGTAGAGAAAGGCCATCAGGATGGGGATTTGAAATGGGTGGTCCTTGAAAAAATTAACTCAATCTGCCCTAATATACAAAAGAGACTCTACAACCGAGAACAACGCTGGGTGTACCGCCTTAGAACATGGGAATCTAGTCTAAACTACGACATCCCAATGGCTGCAGATCGGACAATTAAACCACCAAGACGCAGAGTATTTTTAATGTATACCCATGAAACACAATGCCAAAAACAGAGATGTGTCTACAAAATAGGCCTACCGTTATATTACGGCTCCATAAAAAACCTGGGCCTTTTTTTCACACATCAAGGTACCTCCCCCTTACAGCCCTTCACTCCCCACCAATAGGTCCTCATCTTGTGTGTTAAGAAACCTTTATGGGCGATCTGCTACAACACTGCACCGTAAATAGGTATGATTAATTTACTTGTGCCACCGTTAATTTACTTGTGCCACCGTTGGTACAGAGCAAGAATATCGATGTATAAATATCGACCTACAGAAATATTGAGGGAAAAATATCGTGGGTAAGAAATATCGATGTAAAAAATATTGTGGTAAAGAATATCGATTGTTAGGTAATTAATATCGATTGCAAAAATATCGAAGTGTTAAATATCGTTTACAAAAATATAGTTGTTAAAAATATCGATTCATTATTAATGTTATGTATTTTAGTATTTTGTATGATAATTGTTTGTATTTTTATTAAATGTGTTAAAATTTTAGCAGTTAATATTTTTTTTTAACTTGAATTTTGCGTTTTAGTTCCGTAGCGGGTTGTGGGTTTATAGGGGAATAGGGTGGGAAGTAATTTAATTATATAGATTTTATTTATTATTTATAGTAGTTGAATTAATTAATTGAATTTTGCGTTTTTAGTTCCGTAGCGGGTTGTGGGTTTATAGGGGAATAGGGTGGGAAGTAATTTAATTATATGAAATTTATTTAATAATTTATATTTATTCATAATTGTATAATTGTGATGTTATAGAGTTATAAATGTGTAAATTAATTTATTAATAATTGTTTGATAATTAGTTAATTATTTTAAATTAATTAATTAATAAATAATTAATTATGTTAATTGTTTAATTAATTTTAGGTGTGTGTTGTGGTTTTTATAGGTGTAAATGGTGGGAAGTAATTTATTTTTTATTGATGATTTATTAATTATTTGTTAATTAATTTGCATTAATTAATTTGTTAATTAATTTGTATTAATTAATTTGTTAATTAATTTGAATTAATTAATTAGTAATTATTAATTGTAATTGTGTAATTAATTTTAGATGTGTGTTGTGGATATTATAGTGTTAAACAATGTGTAATTAATGAATGTTTTTTTTTTTTAATAATAATATATTTAAATTTCAATATTAATTATGTTAATAATAGAAATAAAATTTAATAAAAATGTTGATGTTTATTTTTTTATTGGTGTGGTATCCAGCACTTTCCCTACTGTTGCACTCACTGGAGTGGGAATGGTAATTTTTACCCCTCCACTATCCAGCATTTTCCCTGCTTTTGCACTCACTGGAGTGGGAATAGTACTTTTTACCCCTCCGCTATCCAACACTTTCCCCACTGCTGCACTCACTGGAGTGGGAAAAGTAATTTTTACCCCTCCGCTATCCAACACTTTCCCTGCTTTTGCACTCACTGGAGTGGGAATAGTAAATTTTACCCCTCCGCTATCCAACACTTTCCCTGCTTTTGCACTCACTGGAGTGGGAATAATAATTTTTACCCCTCCGCTATCCAACACTTTCCCTGCTTTTGCACTCACTGGAGTGGGAATAGTAATTTTTACCCCTCCGCTATGCAGCACTTTCCCTACTGTTGCACTCACTGGAGTGGGAATAGTAAATTTTACCCCTCTGCTATCCAACATTTTCCCTACTGTTGTATTTATTGTGTTGCAAAATGTATTTTTAATATTTCTTTTAATAGTTTAATGTGTTAATTAATTATAGAATGTTTTATTTTATTTTAAATTATTCATATATGTATATATTTTATTTTTATATAATTTAAAAAGTTTATAAATTAAGTAAAGATAATAGTTAATAAAATGTTTTTAAGTAAATATATGTATTTGTACACATTTTTGTGTGTTTATATTTTATTTAATTAAGTTTAATTGTTATATTTAGTTAAAATATATATTAAATGTAATTTATTTTGTTAAAAATATTATTATTTAATATATTTTATTTAAGTTGTATATCTTTTTTAAGTCGATATTTTTTACATCTATATTTTTTACTTCAATATTTTTGTATCGATATTATTGTACTTACCTGTTTAAGTATAGGGAGTCGATATTTTTGTATTCGATATTTTTACTACGATATTTTTGTAAACTATATTTTTACATCGATATTTAATCAGGGAACCGCCACCGTTATCAATGTTGTGCAGATTACAATTAATCTTAGTATTATTTGTACTTTTAATCACTATCAGCCATAAGCATCTTGCAGCTAATGCCTCAATCACCGAGTACGCCTAAAAAATTATTTTATACAACTCTCTTCCGTTCTTCATTATGCACAGATCAGCTTATTTAATGAATATCTTACAGCGAAACTGTGCAGCAGCTAAGGTCTCAGACATCACAGGCCGCCTTTAGAACTGACAGCCGAGTGACTGCACAGACGCATGTCTGAGACCACGCCCCCGGCTTCATCTCACTACTCGAACAAGCCGGGAACACATGAATCGGATACACAGCCGCCCGACATTGCAGCGATGTGACGCGGCGCCCAGGCACAAACTATTGAGACACCGGATGCTAGATTTCCTCAATCCTTTACACCTGGCGGCCGCATCACACGCTTTCGCCAGGCTTCCGGCTAATTGGGTAATCGGTCCGCCATCCGTAATGCGACGCACCCTCCAGGCAGCGTTCTCGGGCACCGGACCTTAGAACACACATTACGCCACTCATTTCGGCAGGTGCTGCTAATGAGCCAATTTAGGTATTCACAAAGGACCTATAAAACAAGCAGATCTTCGCTCACTCCACCACCATCTGGGGAGAGGAGTGGACGCTTCTAGGATAACAGCGAGGGACGCACCTTGAGGCAGTAAGAGTGTGGATGGATGTATGAATGAGTGACCAGGAGCGTCGCAATTTGGAGACTCTGTGCATATTGCATAGTTGATTATTTACCTTCCATTATTTTATCTTTAGAGTGTGACTACAGGGGTCCCTCTGACCCTCTTCCCATGGGGCAATTAGGTAAGAATGTGAGCTGGTCTCACAAAACTTATAGATTTCTTTATTTATGTGCGCCACGCTTGCAGTAACACGTGTTCCACATTTACATGCATAATTTTGATATATGCATGTTGTGTTATTTGTTTTCTTCTGATTCAAAATATGTCTGGGCATCCCCCTTTGATACGATCTTACATTTGTTTTTATAGGTTTCAATAAACCCCGACTTAAAGTAGAGGATGACACAGGTCACCCTACGTAGTGGTGATATCTAAACCATAAGTGGTTAGATAGGAGCCGTAGTTTCTTCATCCTGTTGAATGCCACGGACCCTTTGGGCCAATTTGGCAGAAACATGTTGATGACACTGGTGGTGATGGGGTACTAGTTCCCCAAATCCCACATTGATTTTTAATATCAAGTAAACACCTCATAAATAAATGTATTTTGGCGTTTCCATTGATTTTTAAACTATCACTTTATCACGGGCCCCCACTTAGATTTTAGAAGTGCCTCCCTGTCTCCAGGTGTAGGCCCGCTCTCTACCAAACGGGTTTCTAGAGAGCGAGGACTGCCAATGATGAAGCATGACACCTGGTGGTGTGTGAGGACAGTCCTTCACATTTTTTGAGATGCCCAGCACCCCACTAATTAGTGCCTAGTACTTGTCAGTTTTTGTGAAATCAGATATTTATTCAGGGTAGCTTCTTTTTGTGTGTGCATGATGCCACCCTTCCCACGCCACGGTAAGCACTACTTCTTGTAACTGCCCTTTTTGATTTTCTACCAATATTTTTTCAGATTTGTGGATATTGCATTGGGCGCCAGCTTTTCCATGGTGAATTCTAGTTCAGTATCTATATAAACTTGTAGCAGTGGGCTACACATGAAAAAGTCATACATGATACAAGAGTACAGAGCTGTCAAGGTTCCAAGGTTCATGTGCAAGTGGATCATCCAGTGAAAGTTTTTACTTTGCATTCCGGACTAGTAGTTCTGAATTTATAATGGGACAAACAGGACTACGTGTTCCAGAATGCAAAGCAAAACCCTAGACTGAATAAGCTATTCACACTTGGACCTAGGAAACGTTAATGCTCTAAATATACACTGTGGGGTCGATTCCGATTCGGGCCGGAAAAAGCACCGACCGACTCGGATCCGGAAAAAATACCGACCGACACGTACCCATGGCGCACGACACGCCAAGTACGATGCAAGGCGCGAAAAATCCGACCGACACGTACCGAAACAAAGTCGACCGACCGAGCCGCACGGAAAGCAGCAATCAGGCCGGAAAACACGCGAATCCAACCGACCGACACGCACCCGGAACAAATCCGACCGAAACGTACACGCGAACTCCAAACCGCAAAGTACGATGCAAGGCGCGAAACCACGAGCGAGTCGGACGGAGGCCAAGCTGTACGACCGACACGCATACAAAACCGAGCCGAAGCAACACAATACACCGCGACCGACGCGTACGCAGCATAGAAAACTGCACAAACACAGCGTGAACGAAACGGAGAACACCGTACGAGACCAATGCAGGGTCCGACTCGGTCACAAGAACGTTTCCAACATACACAAACAGCACAAAGGAAAAATCACCCAAAAAAAGGCCAAACAAGCAATTACCAAGCCAATAAATACTGGGGGTGGGGACAGAGAACAAAGACAAACCCACAACTCCACCTATATAAAGGACACAAATCACTACCATGAGCCTTTGCAAATGCCATTCCACTGCCAGCACCCAAGAGAAAGCAACCACACACCCACAGCTCATCCCTCACACAAGCCACACACCATCAGCACACCAACAAATACCTACCTCACATACACCCAGCAAAACACACACTCACACACCCTCACCTGCACACCAACACACACATCACCCACCATCACCACCCATCACCATGCCCCCCAAGAAGAATCCCAAGTTCCTAGATAGTGAATTGGAAGTCATGGTAGACGAGATCCTCAGGGTGGAGCCACAGCTGTTTGGCACATTGGTCCAACAGACCCCCATGTCGCAGAAAACCAAGATGTGGGAGAGGATCATCAACAGGGTGAACGCCCAATCACCATGTCGGCGCACAAAGACCGACATCCAGAACAGGTGGTATGACGTGCGCAGGAGGGTACGGAAAATGCTGAAGCAAGACTACATCAACAGCCAACACACCGGCAGTGGCCCTCCTGCCAAGCCAATATACCTCAGGCCCTGGGAGGAGAAGGTGCGGGCCATCCTTCCGCCAGTGAGCGTATATGGACTAGAGGACATCCCAGAGCCTGGTGAGTACACAACAAATGTACACAATATACTGCCACAAAACACACACACATCACTGTCAAGGGGAGAGTCAAACCATGCACTCATAGCAATTACACAGCAACCAGAACAGAATCATCCCAAAATGTGTATGTCAGTCAGATAAACACAACACATGCCATCAAAAAAGTCACATCCAACTGTGCCATCACATGTACAAACAACTACAACTATAGCTAGGCAGTGGCACAAATAGAACCAACAAACACATCCAGACATGTAGCCACCACAACAACACCAACACACAGTGAAGAACACTCAAAGGAAGGAATTCTGTGTATGCTGGCCAAGTCAGTGTAGCCAATAGCATCATGGGAGTCGCAGTCACACATATTGCCCCCCCCCACAACTGCCCCATCAACACCACCATGAACCATGCGCACATCACAGGGAGTGGAGAAGGACTTACAAGATGGCTGACACTGGCTACTGCTGTGGGGAGCACAAGGCCCTGCTGGCAACTGTGCACCAACAAACAGCAGGACACCACTGACTGACATCCTGAGAGACAACTTCCACTCCCTGCAATGCAAGCACGTTCCATGGTGGGATATCTGGCTGGCTGGGTGGGAAGGGGGACTTGCAGCACTGACTATAGTCACAAGCACCTCCCCTCACACCCCCCCAACACAAACTCCACAGTACCCACCTGGTAGAATGCAATGCCCTCCATCCTAACACAAGATCCCACAAAGAACCACCACCCTGGGTTATGTTGTGTGAAGCACAGGGACACTCTTGGGACTCTTAGCCAAACAACTGCCAGGACAACACTCCCAGCCATCCTGTCAGCACAGCCACCCCACCCCACAGGGAAGCAGAATCAAAAGGAAGGAAGCATGGGCATGCTGGGAAGGGGGTGGAGGCAATAGCATGATGGGAGTCGTAGTCACTGATATTGGTCACCCCCACAACTGTCCCATCAACACCACCCTGAACCATGCTCACATCACAGGGAGTGGAGAAGGACTCACAAGATGGCTGACACTGGCTACTGCTGTGGGGAGCACAAGGCCCTGCTGGCAAATGTGCACCAACAAACAGCAGGACACCACTGACTGACATCCTGAGAGACAACTTCCACTCCCTGCAATGCAAGCACGTTCCATGGTGGGATATCTGGCTGGCTGGGTGGGAAGGGGGACTTGCAGCACTGACTATAGTCACAAGCACCTCCCCTCACACCCCCCCCAACACAAACTCCACAGTACCCACCTGGTAGAATGCAATGCCCTCCATCCTAACACAAGATCCCACAAAGAACCACCACCCTGGGTTATGTTGTGTGAAGCACAGGGACACTCTTGGGACTCTTAGCCAAACAACTGCCAGGACAACACTCCCAGCCATCCTGTCAGCACAGCCACCCCACCCCACAGGGAAGCAGAATCAAAAGGAAGGAAGCATGGGCATGCTGGGAAGGGGGTGGAGGCAATAGCATGATGGGAGTCGTAGTCACTGATATTGGTCACCCCCACAACTGTCCCATCAACACCACCCTGAACCATGCTCACATCACAGGGAGTGGAGAAGGACTCACAAGATGGCTGACACTGGCTACTGCTGTGGGGAGCACAAGGCCCTGCTGGCAAATGTGCACCAACAAACAGCAGGACACCACTGACTGACATCCTGAGAGACAACTTACACTCCCTGCAATGCAAGCACGTTCCATGGTGGGATATCTGGCTGGCTGGGTGGGAAGGGGGACTTGCAGCACTGACTATAGTCACAAGCACCTCCCCTCACACCCCCCCAACACAAACTCCACAGTACCCACCTGGTAGAATGCAATGCCCTCCATCCTAACACAAGATCCCACAAAGAACCACCACCCTGGGTTATGTTGTGTGAAGCACAGGGACACTCTTGGGACTCTTAGCCAAACAACTGCCAGGACAACACTCCCAGCCATCCTGTCAGCACAGCCAGCCCACCCCACAGGGAAGCAGAGTCAAAAGGAAGGAAGCATGGGCATGCTGGGAAGGGGGAGGAGGCAATAGCATGATGGGAGTCGTAGTCACAGCTCTACATCCCCCACCACATGGCCCAGCAAGCTCACACTCACGCATGCACATCCCACAGAGAGTGGAAAGGCCCATCAAAGATGTCTGACACTGTTGCTGTGTCGTGGGGAGCACAAGGGCATGCTGGGTACTGCACACCAACCAACAGCAGGACACCACTGTCAGCCATCTTGCCATTGCTCTCACACCCACACACACTGAACTCCACACAAAAGCAAGTAAGTATGGGAATGCTGGGAAGTGGGGTGGAGGCAATGGCATGATGGGAGTCGTAGTCACAGACATAGCTCACCCCCACAACTGTCCCATCAACACCACCCTGAACCATGCTCACATCACAGGGAGTGGAGAAGGACTCACAAGATGGCTGACACTGGCTACTGCTGTGGGGAGCACAAGGCCCTGCTGGCAAATGTGCACCAACAAACAGCAGGACACCACTGACTGACATCCTGAGAGACAACTTACACTCCCTGCAATGCAAGAACGTTCCATGGTGGGATATCTGGCTGGCAGCGTGGGTGGGAAGGGGGACTTGCAGCACTGACTATAGTCACAAGCACCTCCCCTCACACCCCCCCCCAACACAAACTCCACAGTACCCACCTGGTAGAATGCAATGCCCTCCATCCTAACACAAGATCCCACAAAGAACCACCACCCTGGGTTATGTTGTGTGAAGCACAGGGACACTCTTGGGACTCTTAGCCAAACAACTGCCAGGACAACACTCCCAGCCATCCTGTCAGCACAGCCAGCCCACCCCACAGGGAAGCAGAGTCAAAGGAAGGAAGCATGGGCATGCTGGGAAGTGGGGTGGAGGCAATAGCATGATGGGAGTCGTAGTCACTGATATTGGTCACCCCCACAACTGTCCCATCAACACCACCCTGAACCATGCTCACATCACAGGGAGTGGAAAAGGACCCACTGCTGTGGGGAGCACAAGGCCCTGCTGCCAACTGTGCACCAACAAACAGCAGGACACCACTGACTGACATCCTGAGAGACAACTTACACTCCCTGCAACGCAAGCACGTTCCATGGTGGGATAACTGACTGGCTGGGTGGGTGGGAAGGAGGTCCGGCTGCCAACCAAACACAACCAATGCAGACCATGTTCACACCCCAGAAAATACATAGAAATGCCCAAATAATGCAGGACAATGTGCCACACCAATATCAACCCCTGACTGTGACGACTCAGGACAATGCAATGTACAGGCCCGCACCCAGAGGCACAGTCACAACTGTCATGTGTGTCAACCATTGATGCCTGCAGAAACATGACATACATTGTTTGTGTCTCCCAAAAACAGGTGATGATGGGGACACAGCAGCAGACGCTGAGGAGTCCCAGTCCCAGGCTCAAGAGGATGCCGAGCTCACTGGCGTCGTACAGCCTCTGTCCTCCTCGGACGATGAAGAACAACCTGGCACATCCGGTGCAAGTCAACATGCAGCACCAGCAGGACCACCAGCTGCAGCACCAGCAGGACCACCAGCTGCACCCCTGCACCCACCCCTACAACGACTGTCACCACGAATACCATCCCTGCCGACATGGACAGAATAAGGAGCAACACCAGCACAGTGACCCTGGACCAACCTGGGGCCATGGACACCACCACCACCACCAACCCCCAAGGTGGACCAGGGTTATCTGTGCGTGCCACTGCACACACTGCACATGTCAGCAGGGGTGGTGGGAGGGGTGGGAGACAGAGGTCGCTGCTTGCAGACGTTGCTGGTGTGCATGATGACCCACAACTGGTACGCATAGCTGATGCGTACCAGTCCAGCACCGGAGAGCTCAGCCAGGTAGTGGGGCTCCTCAGAGACATTAAACAGCAGCAGGCTGCCCATCATGCCCGCTTGGACTCCCACATGTCCCACGTGGAGTCACACATGTCCCGTGTGGACTCACACATGTCCCGCGTGGAGTCCAAGTGGGATGCACTGCATGAGATGACGGCGGTGCACAGGGACATTTTACAATGCCTCCGCCAGATGAACAGCAACCAGTCCACACCTCCCTGTGTGCCAACAACATCTGGTGTCGAACAAACTGCAACTGCCACAGGGAGGGAGGAGGACTCTGGCGGAGAGTCCCCTGCACCGCAGCAGCCTGCACTTGAGGCCCCCCCAAGAAGAGGGGTCGTCCGAGGAGGGAAAAGTGAGAGGCCGATGGCCAAGCGCAACTCCCAGGAAGCCTGAACCTGTTCTGGATGTTCGCCTTTGTGCACAGACTGTTCACCCTGTTGACGGCAACACTACTCCCACACATTGCATGGGGAGTACAAGTTGGACCAATGTGTCAGACAACTGTGGCCCCGATACTGGGGATCCTGTCTACCCGGACTTTCAATTCACCTAGGAACTTGGGATTGCAAGATTCATGTACAGCACAACCCATCCTATGCACTATTAACACAAATGTATCACAATAAACACACTAATACACCATACTTGCCTCTGTCGTGATTCCAACGTGGGTGCTGTTATGGGGATGATGAACTGCAAAATTACAGTGTGTATGCGAACTGCAACAGCAAGGTTAACACAGGCATGTGAGTACAGGAAACGTGACACACATGAGGGAGACACACCACCAGGGCTACACGACACATACACACCTAGGCCATCTGACTCATTGCCTACACTGATGTTGCCAGGGAAGACGGTGCAATGCACAGACACCACACCCATTCCCAGTTGTAGTCAAGTAGCCCACAGGTGCAGTAAGCAAATGGCAGTCAAATGTGTGACCACAGACAACGCACATCACAAAGTGAAGCACAGGTTTATTACACAGTTGCAACATGCCGTAACCACTACAGATGCAAGGTAACCCCACCTGGCAGCGGGCACACAGTCAACAACTGTAGACGGAAGGAAGTCCATGGGTGTGGCGCACATCACCTGTAGGGACACAACAGATACCAGCCTGGATGTGCAATCACGTCGTCGGTGGACACAGTTGACCAAACTAATCTGAAAGTACCCTGTGAAGGACAGAAATGACACACAGTCAAAAGCAATGGAGTACAGGACAGAACAGCAAAACACATGCACAATACATGTTACAAGATACCCACCCAGAACCAAGTTAGCATGTCAACACTGTTGGGGAGTACAGCCCACCTGTCACCACACATCGCAACACACATCCAGTCAAGTGGCCCATGGACACACTCCCACAGCACCAGAGCACCACCCACACATCATGCCAACTCACATCATTGACATGACACCTCAGGATACTCACATTCAGCTAAAGAAGTTGGTGATGAGCTGTGTGCGGACATCACCATCACCATCATCATCATCATCATCGTCACTGGCATCGTGGTCCAGGCCAGGATCCTCCACAGGTGGCGGATGTTGGTCATTGTCATCCTGGATGAGAGGCAACTCCTTCCGCACTGCCAGGTTGTGGAGCATGCAGCAGACGATGATAATCTTGCACACTTTCGCAGGAGCATATGGGAGGGAACCTCCGGTCTTGTCCAGGCAGCGGAAGCGGCTCTTCAGGAGACCAAAGGTCCGCTCAATCACTCTCCTGGTCCGACCATGTGCCTCATTGTAGCGCATCTGGGCAGGTGTCACAGGGTTCCTGAGGGGTGTCAGCAACCACGGCATGTTGGGGTATCCCGAGTCACCTACGGACAGACAAGTGCACATTAGCTGACTTGGAAAAGTGGGCGGAATACTACAGATCAGATCACACACAATGGCACAAAGTCAGTACACACCGACAAGCCAGGCACGCTGGTTCTGCATCTGTGCCATCATCCTGGGGATGCGACTACTCCTCATCACAAAGGCATTGTGTGCTGAACCAGGGAAACGGGCACACACGTGTGTGATGGTCATGTCTGCAAGACACACCACCAGTGCATTGACCGAGTGGTAGTGCTTGCGGTTCCTGTAGGCCTGCTCCTGGGCCTGTGGTGGTACCAAAGCCACATGTGTCCCATCAATGGAGCCAATTACATGCGGCATCCTCCCCAGGGCATAAAAGTCACTCTTCACGTCAGTGAGTCGTCGCAGTCTAGGGAAATAGATGTACCGGTTCAGGAAGAGCAACATTGCCGCCAAAACATCGCGGAGCACACGGCTGAACATGGTCTGTGACATCCCACCAGCAGTCGCCACAGTATGTTGGAAGGTACCAGTGGCAAAGAAGTGTAGGGCTGCCATCACCTTCACCTTGGGGGTCAGCGCTGTAGGATACGGCCGGCCAGGCTGCAAATGTGGGGACAACTGCACTGCCAAATCCTCAATCAGCTGCCTGGTGAAGCGGTACCGTCGGATGCTGTCCCGTTCCACCATCGTTGCCAGGTCTGGGAATGGCCGATGGACAGCAGGAGCCCTGCAGTGCAGAGGAGAAGTAAGCAAGATTGTCAGTCACCCCACATATGCGGCATTGAACACACTCAAGATCCCAACATACATCATTATGAGGCACAACTACATGAAGTGTGCAGTACCGGAAGGACATGTATGGTACATACATGGCCAACATCTGTCAACACGGTCCAACAGGTGGCATCAATTAGTCCCAGGTTGGCCCATTGGATATCATGAGGCCGTGTCACAGTTCCCATCTCCTGCTGCCGTGTCACAATAACCCCCCACAGGGACATGTGAGGACAGATGTGCCCCAGGCACCACAGCTCAACGACAGGTACATTCCCAGGGACCCTGTAATGCCACATGGACACTGGCATTACATGGAGTATCATGTATACACCACAGCAAAACAACCATGACCCCCACAGGTAGTGGCCCCACTTGCCACGGCAGGACAGACATGGACGTCTGTGACACACACGCACAACATCAGAGTCCATGCACACACAACGTGGATGTGGAGACTGTCTCCCATTGTGCACATGAAATCAGAGACATTGTAAACACCACATGCACAAAGACTGTGGAGGACCATCACTATTGTGCCACTGGGACACCCTGGCTCAAACATACCGTCCCACATGGGACTCACGGGGTATGTGACATGACATACACATACACCACTGTGAAATGTGACCATGGCACATGCACAGATATGAACAGTTGCACATCACAGTGGTCACGTACACGTAACACCCAGGATCCTGTCCCCATGAACACCTGCACAGCCTGGGGGTGGCTGCCCACATGTGACACCCACAGGACAACATGTACACCAACATACACACAATAGGAAATGCAGCCTTACATGCCTTATGATAAAGTTTGGACAGGCTGTCGTGATGTAGGTGTGCCCCTCACTCCCTGGGCGCTATCTGTGGCTGGCATATGTCCATCTGAGACAGGCATGCTGACATATGCCAGTCACATGTACAGTGATGCGTTGAACAGCAATGGACCGATCGGTGCCTCCGGCCGGCCCATTGCTTTCAATGTGTGCGGGTACGCGTTGTACCCCTGTGCGCGTTGAACTGCAATGGACCGATCGGTGCCTCCGGCCGGCCCATTGCTTTCAATGTGTGCGGGTACGCGTTGTACCCTTGTGCGCGTTGAACTGCAATGGACCGATCGGTGCCTCCGGCCGGCCCATTGCTTTCAATGTGTGCGGGTACGCGTTGTACCCCTGTGCGCGTTGAACTGCAATGGACCGATCGGTGCCTCCGGCCGGCCCATTGCCTTCAATGTGTGCGGGTACGCGTTGTACCCCTGTGCGCGTTGAACTGCAATGGACCGATCGGTGCCTCCGGCCGGCCCATTGCCTTCAATGTGTGCGGGTACGCGTTTTACCCCTGTGCGCGTTGAACTGCAATGGACCGATCGGTGCCTCCGGCCGGCCCATTGCTTTCAATGTGTGCGGGTACGCGTTGTACCCCTGTGCGCGTTGAACTGCAATGGACCGATCGGTGCCTCCGGCCGGCCCATTGCTTTCAATGTGTGCGGGTACGCGTTGTACCCCTGTGCGCGTTGAACTGCAATGGACCGATCGGTGCCTCCGGCCGGCCCATTGCTTTCAATGTGTGCGGGTACGCGTTGTACCCCTGTGCGCGTTGTACCGCAATGGACCGATCGGTGCGCACCCATTGACAATGGGCTTGCCTGGCAACGGACGCGTTTTCGAATTTCGAACGAGTCGGTTGCTGGAAAATCAGTTGGTCACCCACAACAATGTTGCAAAATCATGTATGTCATGAAGTTGAAGATTTGAAGGATGCTGTGGGCGTGTTTTGGTGCTGCTATTCCATGGATTGGCCAGATTCAGAAGATGCAAACGACTTGGACCTATCACTTTGGACACAAGGGACAGTATCTGCCTCTCCAGCACATATATATTGCTGGCTGTTCCCCTGAGAGCCCACTTGCCTGCACTACATGCTCCAAGACGACATCTGCCACTGCACTGCTGCTGTCTCTGCCCCTCTGGACCCTGCAATGGCACGTACTGTGGAGAGAGCCCCAGCCTTCAGCCTTGAAGAGAACCAGGCCCTGCTGGACAGCCTACTTCCACAGTACAGCAAGCTGTATGGGACACCAGGGGAGCAGGTGAGTGTTCTGTGCACTGCCTTTCTGAATGTGCATTTTGTCTGACTAGCAAGGCTGAGAGTCTGCACGCCACTGGCTAGCAGGCTCACTGAGTAGTTGTCACCCCCCATAGTGTGTAGTGACTTGCACTGGACAGGTATGGTGCAGTGACAGTGCATTTGAACATGGTTTTACTTCCCATGCAATGATACCATGTAGTGACGTCTGGCAAACTGTCCATGGTCAGCTTTGCACTGCCTGTGTACATCATGTGCCCCTGTGATTGAGACATGTATATACAACTGTGTCATGCACGGATATGTTGCATGTGTGGTAATGGCCTTTTCACTTTGTCATCCTCACAGGTTAATGCCCATCGGAAGCAGGAAATCTGGAAGGACATCGTCCGGGCTGTCCGGTCCGTGGGGGTCTACAAGCGCCGGATCCGCAACTGCCAGAAGAGGTGGCAGGACCTTCGGGGCTGGACCCGGACGATTGCACGGGTCCAGCTGAAGCTGTCGCCTCCTCGCAGGAGGGGCGGAACACGGACCCTGACCCCCACATGCTCCAGATCCTGGCGGTGGTCTTTCCAGACCTGGATGGGCAGCTGAAGGCCAGACAGCAGCAAGGAGGGGGTGAGTCAAAGACTGCACTGTGAACTCTGTATTACATGCTTTGTGCCCTCCTCTGGCCTGGTTCAACTGCCACAGTGCAGCAGTCATGTTGTCCAGGAGCCATGTCCCTCTATTGTGCACTGCCCACTGCTCATCTGATACCCAGGTGTGGCCCTTACAGTCAGGGAATTGTGTCACTTGGGACTGTGTCCTTGCAGTTTGCTTCACTAATGGTGGGGGACAGCATCTGTTTCCCTAAATCTGTTGTGGGCATCACACAACGCCTGGGTTTGGACATGTGATCTGCGTGTTGCTTTGATATGCGGTCCACTTGCTGAGCTGAGCCACCACATGTGCCTGGGGTATGTGGCACACGCCCATGCAGCGGGTGGGAACAATGTTTGTGCCCCAGGAGTGTGCAGATTACGTGTGTCACACATACATAGCCAGCTATCCACTGTCCAGGGCACATCCCTCATTCATGTGGAGCAGGACAGTCATGCCTACTCCAGGCCATGCAATGCACTCTGTACTCCCACTCCCGTGTATCAGCTGACACATTGTGCACAGTGATTTGACCCCTCCGGTGTCTGCCTCTGTGTCAGTGTGCTGTGGATTAGTTGCCAGGACTGCTGGGGTGTTTCTTGGTAGGGACTCAGCATGCCCCTGGAGATGTGACCATAGGAGACGATACTTGTGTGTCACATAGGTGTTTGATCAGCTGCCCGTGCAGACTGGGGTATGCGAATGTGATGTTCAGGCAGCTGTTCCCCATTCACAGCAAATTGTGAGGGGCTCAGGTTCAGAGGGTAGTGTCACAGGTCTCCCATATGTCCAATAGGTGTGACCTGGACAGATGAGGGTTGAGATGATGTGTTGTGTGGGGGATGTACATGTGCACTTGTGCAGCTCCAGGACTTGCATTCCCCATTACCTACTATTGTGACACAGTGCATAGTGTTGTTGTCTGGCTGCCAAGTCATACATCACTGAGACAGTGATGTATGACTTAACAGTCATGCCTCTGCCATGGCATGTGTCAACTTATTTGTGGTCCTGCAGGGGAGTGACATGTGTTACATGCACACCATAGTGGCGCTGGCTATCAGGACATGGGTGCATCATGGTGTCTGTCGCTGGTATGCATCACATGCATTTCCTATTTGACTCTGGGCATCCCTTTCATCCGGAAACCTGTACTGACTCAGTGGCAAGAGCTGTGATGTGTCCACACCGTGTCCTCTGCACTGTCCAACTACTGTGTACTTGGTGCATGTGTCCACACTGGGGTGTTGCAATCCAACAGACACCAGACAGATGGGTGCAAGGCCATGTGGGATGTGAGTGCCATGCTTGGCATCAGACTGACAATTGGCTTCTCCTGTTCAGTTAGGGCACTTTTAGCAATGTACAACTAATGATGCCAGGGCTTGCTCTGTGATGTGCTGTGCTCACAGTGGTGTGTGCGTTTGGTGCAGGTGACTGATGTCTGTCTGTTTCCCCATTGTTTGCAGATACATCCACGGCCACGGAAGGGGACAGCTCCACGGACCAGGAGGAGCCAGAGAGCCAGACTGGGTCAGCAGCCGAGGAGTGGTCGGAGGGACCCAGTGGCACGGAGGGCGAGGGGAGCCACACCGAGGAATCCTCAGCACCATCCACCTCAGCTGAGGACCAGAGCAACTCGGAGGATGACTCCCTTGTGGAGGCGGGTGTCAGCAGCCACCACACCCCAGCTAGTGTTGCTGTCCCCGCCACCACCAGCACCACCACCGCCCTCCCATCGGCTCCCATTCCCAAGGTCCGTGGAGGCTCCCATGTTCGGGAGCGTGTCTCCTTTGGCCCAGGCACCGCACCCCCTGCCCCTGTGTCCCCTGCTGCCCTGAGTGAGGAGTCTGTGTACCTCCTTCGCCAGCTCCATGTCGGGCAGACAGCCATGCTGAGTGTCCTCCATGCGCACACCGCACTGTTGACTCAGCTGGTGTCGTTCATGGAGGGCATCTCATCGGGCATGTCTGACCTACAGAGGGGCAACAGGTCCATGGACTCCTCCCTGACGGCAGCAGTGTCCCTCCTCAGACAGTCCCTCACCCCTCCTGCCTCTGCTCCATCCACACTCCCCAGCACCTTGCCCGTCCCAAGCACACACACACCGGCACAGGCACACACCAGCACACACACATCCAGCACACAGACACACACGCCACAAACTAAACGCACACGCACGCACAGTCAGGGGACTGAAACCAGACTCACAGGGGATGGGGCCCTGGTACACACACACGCATCCACGGGCACTGCGCAGTCCTCAGTTGCCTCTCCCTCCAAAGCACCCTCCCTTGCCTCACCTGCAACCCCAAAGACCCAGCGCCTCTTCCTCAGTGACCTCGGCCTCTTCCCCTCCGATCCAGCTGCCCCAGCATCCAGGGGGAAGAGGAAGCCCCCTCACACGGAGCAGAGTGCCCCTCGCCCCCGGACACCCTCCCCCAGGCGCAGACAGACTGAGGCCCCCACCCGCAAGTCCCCCGGAGTGGTAAGAGCAAGACCCCGCCGCCGCCCTGTAGCTCAAGCACCAGGTCACCTTCCTCCATCCCTCAGGCCCCCACTCCACAGGTGCCCCCGCCACACCCTGCCCCAGGTTCCCCCACCCACAGATATACCATCCCCAAGAGGCTCCGGCCTTCTCCCCCTGCCACTTGCTCTCCCGGCACCACACCCCCCGCTGCTCTTGTCTGTGCCACTGATGTGGTGAGGGTGTCCTCCCCCTCTGTCCAGCCCACCTTGCCTGTTCCCCATTCTCCTCCCCTGGTGGTAGGCACTGCAGTGGAGTCCACTACCACCCTGTCTGACTTGGGCACTGCAGTGGCGGACCTGTCCACTCGATCTGCAGGGTCCACTGCAGTCGTGCCGGCACCCACAACATCTGAGCCATGCCCCCCAGTTGTGCCGGCACACACCATGTCAGACACCTCCACTGCAGTTGTCAGTGGCTCTCCAGCACCCACCACCCCTTCCCTGCTTCCTCCTGGTGAGCCCTGATCCTGTCCCTGCGGTGCCTGGCCTACCCCCCGGTTGCCCCTCCTAGTGGATTGTCCCTGGTTTTGTGCAGGCATGTGTAGGGTGGCATCTGCCACTGTCACCCACTTGTGACTTTGTTGATGGACTGGCCATTGGCCTTTGTTTATGTTCTACCGGACTTCTACTTTTAATGCCACATATGCTGAATAAAGCAACTTTCTGTTCTCTAGTGCTTTTGCTTCTGATGTACATGATGTTGATGATGCTAACAATGCCCTTGCTGCAGTGATGGTGATATTTGGTCTCATGATAATGAAGTGTTACTGTGCAGGAACCCATGTGGTCCAGGGGTTATGTGTCCTATCCTGTGGTGTATCCATGTCATCCATAGCAGCATCTGAGGGTGTCATGTGTTCAATAGTTGGCAATGAGATTTCCTACTTAGATTGGCAACTTCACATCTGTGGCTTCCACCCCTGCACATCTGTTGTGCCTGCCATTGTTCTATTCGTCTACTTCCCTGACCGTGTGGCCATCTCCAGTGAACATGCAGGTTTGGGCATCAATGGGGAAGGACTCATCTGTGTTGTCAGTGCAACATTGCTATACAAGTGTGTTGGATCTGTGCTGATGATTCCGTTGGCACTTCCATGACCAGGCTGATGGGACGGGAGCCCTCATTTGTTGCTAATTGTTGATTGTGTGTCCCATTGCTGCCATGGTATGGTATCTGTTCGCCTCACATCTGCAGTCTCCACAGGGTATCTGCATGTGTGTGCCCATTGGTGCAAATATGTGGGTCTGCATTCGGATGGTCACTTCTGTCATTGTGTCATTGATGATTGTTGACGGTGTCAGCCCCCATGGGTGTTGTTTGTCTGCACATGGCCAAAGTTATGTCTTATTTGCACTGCAGGATTTGGCTCCCCCAATTTATGTTGCAATGGGACACATACACTACTTTGCCACTGATGTGTTTGTTGTTCTGTGACCAGGAATCATCCATGCAGTTTGGCAGTTGCACCTCTTACTTTGTCAACACTTGCCTTTTGGTCACTGTGATGATGGGGGTTTGGACCCCATTGCCACAATGTTCGAAATGTGCTTCAGCTATGGACCCCACACTTACATTTTGGTCACTGTGATGATGGGGGTTTGGACCCCATTGCCACAATGTTCGAAATGTGCTTCAGCTATGGACCCCACACTTACATTTTGGTCACTGTGATGATGGGGGTTTGGACCCCATTGCCACAATGTTCAAAATGTGCCTCAGCTATGGACCCCACACTTACCTTTTGGTCACTGTGATGATGGGGGTTTGGACCCCATTGCCACATTGTTCAAAGTGTGCTTCAGCTATGGACCCCACACTTACATTTTGGTCACTGTGATGATGGGGGTTTGGACCCCATTGCCACAATGTTCGAAATGTGCTTCAGCTATGGACCCCACACTTACATTTTGGTCACTGTGATGATGGGGGTTTGGACCCCATTGCCACAATGTTCAAAATGTGCTTCAGCTATGGACCCCACACTTACCTTTTGGTCACTGTGATGATGGGGGTTTGGACCCCATTGCCACATTGTTCAAAGTGTGCTTCAGCTATGGACCCCACACTCACATTTTGGTCACTGTGATGATGGGGGTTTGGACCCCATTGCCACAATGTTCGAAATGTGCTTCAGCTATGGACCCCACACTTATCTTTTGGTCACTGTGATGATGGGGGTTTGGACCCCATTGCCACAATGTTCAAAATGTGCTTCAGCTATGGACCCCACACTTACCTTTTGGTCACTGTGATGATGGGGGTTTGGACCCCATTGCCACAATGGTCATGGCCTGCTTGCATTGTGGGTGCCACACACATATATGTGTGGCACATGTGCTAGGGGGTCACATTGTATGTTCAAAGTCATGTTCGGTGTTGTAGGCATTTGACACAGTCTACACACGCTTGTCATGGTGTTGGGGGGATGTCTTCTTCTTGCATTCCCTAGGTTGTGGTGTGCTGGTTGTGTCATGCATTGTCCATCCTATGAGTGGGGGTGGTAGTAGTGGTAGGCATCCAGCCCCCCTGGCTAAGGGTGGTGGTAGGCATCCAGCCCCCTGGGTGAGGGTGGTAGTAGTGGTAGGCATCCTGCCCCCCTGGGTAAGGGTGGTAGTAGTGGTAGGCATCCTGCCCCCCTGGGTGAGGGTGGTAGTAGTGGTAGGCATCCTGCCCCCCTGGCTAAGGGTGGTAGTAGTGGTAGGCATCCTGCCCCCCTGGGTGAGGGTGGTAGTAGTGGTAGGCATCCAGCCCCCCTGGCTAAGGGTGGTGGTAGGCATCCAGCCCCCCTGGGTGAGGGTGGTAGTAGTGGTAGGCATCCAGCCCCCTGGGTGAGGGTGGTAGTAGTGGTAGGCATCCTGCCCCCCTGGGTGAGGGTGGTAGTAGCGGTAGACATCCTGCCCCCCTGGGTGAGGGTGGTAGTAGTGGTAGGCATCCTGCCCCCTGGCTAAGGGTGGTAGTAGTGGTAGGCATCCTGCCCCCCTGGGTGAGGGTGGTAGTAGTGGTAGGCATCCTGCCCCCCTGGCTAAGGGTGGTAGTAGTGGTAAGCATCCTGCCCCCTGGCTAAGGGTGGTAGTAGTGGTAGGCATCCTGCCCCCTGGCTAAGGGTGGTAGTAGTGGTAGGCATCCTGCCCCCTGGCTAAGGGTGGTAGTAGTGGTAGGCATCCTGCCCCCTGGGTGAGGGTGGTAGTAGTGGTGGGCATCCTGCCCCCTGGGTGAGGGTGGTAGTAGTGGTAGGCATCCTGCCCCCTGGCTAAGGGTGGTAGTAGTGGTAGGCATCCTGCCCCCCTGGGTGAGGGTGGTAGTAGTGGTAGGCATCCTGCCCCCCTGGCTAAGGGTGGTGGTAAGCATCCTGCCCCCTGGCTAAGGGTGGTAGTAGTGGTAGGCATCCTGCCCCCTGGCTAAGGGTGGTAGTAGTGGTAGGCATCCTGCCCCCTGGGTGAGGGTGGTAGTAGTGGTGGGCATCCTGCCCCCCTGGGTGAGGGTGGTAGTAGTGGTAGGCATCCTGCCCCCCTGGGTGAGGGTGGTAGTAGTGGTAAGCATCCTGCCCCCTGGCTAAGGGTGGTAGTAGTGGTAGGCATCCTGCCCCCTGGGTGAGGGTGGTAGTAGTGGTAGGCATCCTGCCCCCCTGGCTAAGGGTGGTAGTAGTGGTAGGCATCCTGCCCCCTGGGTGAGGGTGGTAGTAGTGGTAGGCATCCTGCCCCCCTGGGTGAGGGTGGTAGTAGTGGTGGGCATCCTGCCCCCTGGGTGAGGGTGGTAGTAGTGGTAGGCATCCTGCCCCCCTGGGTGAGGGTGGTAGTAGTGGTAAGCATCCTGCCCCCTGGCTAAGGGTGGTAGTAGTGGTAGGCATCCTGCCCCCTGGGTGAGGGTGGTAGTAGTGGTGGGCATCCTGCCCCCTGGGTGAGGGTGGTAGTAGTGGTAGGCATCCTGCCCCCCTGGGTGAGGGTGGTAGTGGTGGTAGGCATCATGCCACCCCTGGGTAGGGGTGGTGGTGCGCATTCAGGCCCCTGTGTGCATATGTGGCATTGGTGATGGGCATCCCGCCCCTATGGTGCTGCTGTTGCTGGTGTAAGTATATTCTGCATCCCTGTGTGTGTGTGTGATGTGTCGTGTACGTGTTGTATGTGTTTTGTGGTTGGTGTCTGGCTTACCTTCTGCGCCGTACGCGTCCGTGCCTGTTCCGGTAGTAAATGTAGAATATTGGTATGATCGGGACGAAGGGATTCATGGTTGGTTCGTGTCGTTCGTCCTTCTCGTTGCTTCGCGTCGTCCTCGTCGCTTCGCCTCGTCCTCGTCGCTTCGCGTCGTCCTCGTCGCTGCCGTGTTCGTCTCGGAGCCGTGGATCGTGTTGTGGCGCGAATCGGAGCTTATGTGCGCCTCTCCCGGATGCTTTGACGTGCCGTGCGTAGCGACGGGTTCGGCGCGTACGGAAAGCGCATCGTACTTGTCCGGCCGGACGGGGCTTCATTTTTCCTTCCGTGCGACTCGATTCGGCGTTTCCGGATTCGCCTCGGTCGGAGAACAGGACCTGGTTTGGGTGAGTACGGCTCGGCCGGATTCTTTGCTGTTGTGCGCATCGTACTTGCTCGTTCGGTGTGCTGTACGGATCGGTCGGGAAACAGGCTTTCGCATGGCTTTTTTCCCGACCGAATGGTATTGGGTGCGCCTCCGACCGAGATCGGAATCGGCCCCTGTGTGTCGACCTGCCGCCATGAGGTATAAGATTACAGAGCTGCCTTACCAACTCTGGCACAGTTCTGGAAAGAGTTACTACGGTGTAGGCTGGTACTTTGGTGCACTAAGACTTTTGCTACATACAAGGATTTCACCCATTCTGCTTGGGTTTTACCATATGTGATCTAAAAAAGTTGAATGCGTCGTCAATGTGCACTAAGTATAAGGCTCTGCCAGGGGTGATAAAAATCTTGCTAAGGCTCCTCTCGTGTCACATTCTTTTGTGCTGAAGGCATTTCTATAAAAAATCAGAGTAGACGGCTCATCACAGCAGCAAATGTCCCCGATCTGAATTCTGAGAGGTTGTGTCATACAGGTGACGACGCATGCTCGGAGAGCCTGAGGCTGGAGGATTGGTCTCGTGGTTAGGTATACATATGCATCCTAAGGACAAAGTTTAAACAAAGAAGGATGTCCATTTTTTTTTTTTTTTTAAGATGACGAATAGAAAGAAAAAGGCATAAGCACAGTATTAGCCCACATGCCCTGGCACTGTGGTGCACTACTTTTTTAGGTGCATGTGCACCTGTAACGTAGCAAACTTTTCACTCCCAGTGAGCCAGTGGCTGAAGTGGGCTGGCCAATTGCCCCATGCTGTGGTAGGCTGAATAAAATGTGAGTGAACATTGAACAGACCAATGGATAAAGAGGCTTG
Organism: Calotriton arnoldi; assembly: GCA_963921515.1. Lineage (NCBI taxonomy): Eukaryota > Metazoa > Chordata > Amphibia > Caudata > Salamandridae > Calotriton > Calotriton arnoldi. The sequence goes on along the minus strand of CAWUFW010005196.1, from coordinate 554,569 downwards.
AAACAAAGCCCCTCTATGTATGCAAATATGTATTTATTTTTTATTCATTGATTGTTTTGATGACATGAGAGTTTAAAACAACTAGCGCGGTTGCTAGACAAGACCTAAAACAGGTATTTGTATCTAATAATATAGTCTGCCTCCAAATGTGAAGACCGAATTACACAAATACCAATTGTCTCAAAATTTCACATCCCACCTCTGTTTTTATCCCACCACTCAATTGAATGTTTCCAAACTCTGTTAAAAGTTTGGAAAATGTGTCTTCACCTGCACGACTGATCTGAGTTCTCGTAGAAACACATTTGAATAAAACGTTCACAGCTGTGGTGAGTTTGCCTCATGCAGGAGACGTGATACTGCCTCAGTAAGTGCTGGACCGTTTGCAGGACCATAGGGTGTCTTCCTACCCTACTTGCATCACTAGCCAATCACAATGCTGCTTCTAGTATTGGATGTCACACAGGCAGTGGGCTGGAACAGCCTCCTTCACAATATTCCTGCTGTGATACCTCCTACATGATAGCCCACCTTTAAGGGCATGGTGATTGTACTTGCATTGGAGGTTTTAAAAGGCAGCTGCTTGATAAAGAAAGAAAATTATCCAGAGAGTGCAAGGGAGTGGATAGCGGAGGCAAAAACAAATTCGGGCTAATATCTCCTTATTCATTTATAGGAGACGCGCGTGTGATCATATCAAGGGGCCAATCTAAATTATTTTACATCATAGGGGCGATAGGCATTCCAATTATTTCAGCTGTACACTCTACCAGCCAGAGAAACGTAGGCTTTCTTTCATTAGATTTGATGGCTAAAAACAAGCATTGGCAATTCCAATAGTTCTGGCTTTCAAAGAACTTTCTATGGTAATGTGAAGCATTATAAGTAAAAAGCATGGGAATGAATATGTATGTGTGTGGAAGCAAAGAACTGGAGACCAATATGGGTGTAGGTTAAAGGTCAGGTGACAGTTGTACTGTCAAGCCAAACCTAAAAACCCATGTAAGTTAATGCCTACCCTCCACCCATCTGTGCTGCTGCCAGAGAAGAACAAACTATCTAGTTATCTAATAGCATTACAATGTCATGTGTATGCCCCTGAAAGTTCAAGCACGGGCAGCTGAATAAATAAAGAAAATGATCATAGCTGTGAGGAGGGCAAGCTTTTTTGTGGAAGCACACAACTTCTGCCCAATCAAAACAACAGCAGCAGCTTCTCCACTATGGCGGAGGAGCATCGCCACCCCCGCGCCCCCCCCCCCCCCGAGCCTCAAAACTTTTTTTTAAAACTATTAAAAAAGTGTTTATCGTTTTATTTTTATTTCAATAGCAGAGTCTTGGGGGTGGGGCCTAATTGGGGGCCATCGTGGAGGGGGAGTGGTGAACAGGGCACTGTTGTCAGTGCGCATGTGGGTTTGGCCGGCCATCTCAGGAGGGTCAGACATGCACACTGAAGCTGTCTCCAACCCGAGCTGTGTTGCTGGGTTGGAGACAGCAAGCACAGGCTCCCAGTCTCACTGGGATGGCGCAAATCATCGGCGCTCAGGCCAATCCGGATGCTGCTTTCATGCCGCACGGCATTCTGGGAACCTGTGCTGGTGAGGACTGGAGCAGACGAGCGGAGATGCAGCAGGTAAGTTATTTTTTTCTTGTGTCTACTTTACTGTTTGTCGTCTGTCATGCCTCCCCCCCCCCCACCCCGCCACTCTGCCGGGACACGAGCCACTACTGCAAAATATGTACAACTGGCTCCAAAGAGGTGGGCAGAGCCATAGCTCCTATCTAGGTCACGTGCTCGCTCTACTATGATGACGTAATAGTCAATACGTTTCCTTTCATTCTTTGCTACGATCCCATGATGATTCTGTCTCACACTGCCTACCAGCTTTCACAAGAGCTTGACTTCACGTTTTCATCATCTAAACCCGAAGAAAGGTAATTTCTCTTTTTCCTTCTCGGCCTGTGAAGTTGCAAAGTTTTAACTCGGCAGAACCTTTTGACATATTTTAGCAATTGTTTCAAAAATTGTGTAGTTTTAAAATAAAAGTTGACCTGGAAAAAACCTGCACGAGTAAGTTACACAAATTCCCTCGTAGCAGGCACATTTACTTGCCAAAATTTTTTAGGAAGAAAAATTCTTCTGCAAAAATATTTTTGCAACAATTTAAGGTTGGAAAAATGTTGCAACCTTTCTAAATTACTACGGTTGTGGACTTTACAAGACTTGTCAGGTGACATTAAAATAGTGCCCATCCTAGCATACACATACTCCTCCTTTCTCTAGTCAACTTCTTCCTGTATCCATGCCACGATGAACTGCATCATTTCTTGAAGCCAGTTTTGATTTCCCTGTGCCGCTTGCCCAACACAACTCGTAAGTGTCTTGCATATCTCCGTTTCGACTCCTTCATAAGAAACCTATGCCTAAATACCTTCCTTTTATGAATTGTGTCAGTGAGAGCCCAGGATAACTGGTGCATGTTTGGATAAAACAATCCTTCACTCCCTAAAAGATTTTTGTAACACTTTCATATATCCTTCTTGCAACCGAAGTAGCCACACATTTGGTAAAGCTGTGGAGGAAGTGCAACATCCAGACTCACCCTACCACTTATAATCATAAATATATCACTGAGGCTGGAGTAGTGTTTCAACAATTGGAAACACCCTGTCATTCAGCACCTGAGCAATCAATAACATAAGCTTGAATAAAAAAAGAAGGGACATATTTACAATGAAGTGGCGGAGTGAGGCGTTGGCCGTCATGGCTTAACGCCTCACTCTGCCACTTCAGAAACGCAAGGCTGCACCATTTTTACAAGGATATGGGGCAGCCTTGCGTTTCCCCCTTCGCTGGCGCTACACTTAGCAGTGTAGCGCCAACTAAGGCACCCTTGCACCATAGTGCAAGGGTGTCTGCGTGCAGGGGAGGATTGTTTATGTGTAGGAAGGTGTCCCTTCCTGCACATAAACAATCCTGAAATGCCCCTTTGTCACTTCTATGTGTGCTACTTAATGCAGCACACATGGAAGTTACAAAATGAATTTTTTTTAAGGATTGTTTATGTGCAGGAAGGGTGACCTTCCTACACTTAAACAATTCAAGGAGTTTTGTTTTTTCCATGTGTGCTGCACAAGGCAGCACACATGGAAAAAGCAAAAACGAGGAGAAATAAAGCATTTCTTCGTGTTTCGCCAACTTAAGACCAGGATTTTCCTGGTCTTAATTTTGGCGCTGCCACCTATTTACGCTGCCCTTGTAAATAGGTGGCAGCGTCAAAAACAATGGGTGTTGCGGTGGAACGCTCACCGCGACACCCACTGCCCATAGCGTGAAAGGGGGCCTTATTTACAAGACAGCGTATGCCCAGACGTGGGTCCCGTGCTCTCCATGCCACTGGAGTCAAGCTATCCTGGCAGTTCGGGCTGGACTGTTCCCATTGGGCACAGGGTCAAGACTGATTTGCATATGGCTGGGTCCAAACTGGAATGGCATGGTGAGCAAAAAAACAATGGATTTAGGCCCAGATCTTTGTACTGGGGTGAATGTATGACATTGTTCTGCATTCTGTCCATCAATTGTTGTTTTTGCATTTGTAACCCTGAGTGGGACGGGTATGCCCAGACGTGGTCCCGTGCTCTCCATGCCACTGGAGTCAAGCTATCCTGGCTGATGAGGACTGAAAGCCCGAAACCGGTCCTAGGATGCTTGTTTCCAGTCCAGGGAGGACCTGGCCTGGCAGTTCGGGCTGGACTGTTCCCATTGGGCACAGGGTCAAGACTGATTTGCATATGGCTGGGTCCAAACTGGAATGGCATGGTGAGCAAAAAAACGATGGATTTAGGCCCAGATCTTTGTACTGGGGTGAATGTATGACATTGTTCTGCATTCTGTCCATCAATTGTTGTTTTTGCATTTGTCATCCTGAGTGGGACGGGTATGCCCAGATGTGGGTCCCGTGCTCTCCATGCCACTGGAGTCAAGCTATCCTGGCTGATGAGGGCTGAAAGCCCGAAACCGGTCCCAGGATGCTTGTTTCGAGTTCAGGGAGGACTTGGCCTGGCAGTTCGGGCTGGACTGTTCCCATTGGGCACAGGGTCAAGACTGATTTGCATATGGCTGGGTCCGAACTGGAATGGCATGGTGAGCAAAAAAACGATGGATTTAGGCCCAGATCTTTGTCCTGGGGTGAATGTATGACATTGTTCTGCATTCTGTCCATCAATTGTTGTTTTTGCAAAGGGCAGAACGCAGTCACACACAGAGAAATTATACAATGGCTTAAGTGAGCTGACCCAACTTCCCCATCCTGTATCTTCTAGTCGGCGGAAGAAAACTGTGAACGATACAATACACTAATGGATGAAAAGGGCTGGCTTAAAGCTCCTATTAGTGGGTATTTTATATATATAATATTAGTAAAATCAAAAGGTATTGGATGATGGCAGACCTTCAAGTAACGAGGTGTATTGACTCCTCCCTTAGTTGGCAATCCTCTCTTAGTCGGCAAGGCGCCAACTCCATCTTAGATTGTTTACCGGACTACAGGTGAGAGTATTATGGAGTGGTGAGTGAACACTGTACACTGCACATTTGAATTGCACTATTAGGAAAATAACTGAAGGAGAGAAGAGAACGGTGATCAGAGCTAAATGCATTCTAGAGGAGGGTGAAAGCATGTGAATCTACAGAATATACGCTCTGAACAGATGCTTACAGGGTAAATAACATTTTCCGTTCATATCTTGTGTTGCTGTACATACACAAGCTCTGCACAGACTGTAAAGCAGTACCTTTCTATATATGGTGGCTAGTGTATGGATGATGCAGATGTCTGGAATAAGGCCTTCAGGACTGTCTGAGCAACCATGCCTATTGTCTAGCTAGAACATCCACACAGTAGTGCTTAATTAACATGTGTGAGGTTGATCATGTAGACGCCTTACATATGTCTGCTAGGGAAATGTTTCCTATGGAGGCCATGGCTGCAGCCTTCTTGCAATTAGAGTGACCCCTAGGGGTAACAGGAAAGGCTCTCTTCACCTTTTGATAGCAAATTTGGATACACTTAACTACCCATTTAGCAATTTCTGCTTTATATATAGTTTGCTCCTTGTGAAGTTTTGCAAAGGCCACAAGCAGTTGGTCCACCTTGCGACAAGGTTTGGTTTTGTCTATGTAGTACATGACAGAACACTTTAAGTCTAGAGTATTAAGCACTCTCTCTGCTACCGAGTCTGGTTGGGGAAAAAAGACTAGGTAGGAGCTCTGTTGGCTTGTTGAGATGGAATGAGGAAACCACCTTTGAAGGGAACTTAAGAGTTTGTCCTGAACACTACCCAGTCCTAATGAACTTGTAGGAAGGATTCTTGCAGTGTGAGGGCTAGCAGCTCACTAATGCAGTGTAAAGAGGCTTTTGCAACTAAGGAGGCACTCTTCCAGGACAGACAGGTACTGGAGTGGCTAAGAATGTAAGGGTTCAAATGGAGGTCCCATAAACCTGGTAAATACAATATTAAGGTTCCACAATGGCATAGGTGGAAGCCTGGGAAGAATTACTCTTTTAAGACCTTCCAACAATGCCTTGATTACAGGGATGAGTAGAAGGAAATAATGTCCCCTGTTTCGCATGTATGAGGCTATAGCCTCTAAGTGAAGGCATACTAAAGTGAAGGCTATGCTTGACTTCTGGAGGTGGAGCAGGTAACCGTTGATGTCCTAGACTGCAGGTTTAGAGGAACTAGCTTCTTGACAATACAGTAGTGGACAAATCGCTTCCACTTTGCAGCACAGTATGCCAGTATGGCAGGTATATGGAATTCTCGTAGGATGGCCATGCATTCCTGAGGGAGTCCCAGGTACCCTAATTCCCAGGACCTCAGGAGCCCGATTGCTCAATTGAGTTGCTTGGAATCTGGGTATTTGATCTGCCCTTGGTGCCTGATAAGAAAGTCCAGACTACTGGGGAACTTCTCATGGGGGCTGATTGACATTTCCACTAAGGCTGAACACCAGGGCTGCCTGGCCCTGATGGGGGGGCCACAAGAAGGAGGTTTTGTGAGTTTTGCCACATCTTCTGTGCCACCAAGGGAAGGAGAGGTGGAAAAGCATAGGCAAATATCCCTGACCAGTTGATTAACACTGCATTGCCCTTGGCTTGAGGGTGTGGGTACCTGGATGTGAAGTATAAGCATTTTTAATTCTCCGGGATGGCAAACAGATCTACTTCGGGAGTGCCCCAGCGCTGGAAGTACTGGTGTAGGACCTGAGGGAGTTCCCACTCGTGGACTAGTTGGTATGTCCTGCTTAACAGATCTGCCAGGCTGTTGTCCAAGCCCAGAAGGTACTCTGCTATCAGGTGAATGCAGTGATGAAGGGCCCAATGGCAGATATCTAAACCAGCAGGGAAAGGGAGCGCAAGTGAGTATCCTCGTGTTTCTGAAGATAGCACATGGTGGTCCTGCTGTTTGGCCTGACTAGGACTATTTTGCCTCTAATAAGAAGTAGGAAGACTTGAAGGGTGAGGTGGATCGCCAGAAGCTCGAGGTGATTGATCTGGTGGCTCTGCTGATGTGGAGTCCACACACCCAGCACTATGTTTTGGTCAAGGTGAGCTCCCCACCTGGCTTGGGAGCAGTCTGTAGTAATAGTGACTTGGGGATTGGGGTCTAGGAAAGGCCTGCTCCGCAACAGGGTGTTGCTGTTCCACCACTGCAGACAGCCATTGGACATTGGTGGTTATCAACACTTAATCTTCCATCTGACCTTCCGCTTGTGACAATTGTGCTGGCAGGCACTTTTGCAACAGACACAAGTGTAGTCTGGCTTGGAGTACGACAGCGATGCGCAAGGCCATCATGCCCAACAGGTGCATTACAGTTTACTGTGAAGTGACACTCTTGCTGAAAAACAGATTGAAGCTGGCCAAAGGCTGTGACCCTTAGAGGGCTTGCATAGGCTTTCCCAGTGCCCGAATTTAGTACCACTTCCAGAAAGGGTTACATCTGGAGGGGTTTGAGTTGGGACTTGGCCACATTTATGGTAAACCCAAGACTGTGGAGAAGTGAGGTAGTTGCCTGGGATACTGTATGCACTGTTGGCTGCTTGCGCTCTTTATCAGTTTATCGTCGAGATAGGTGAAAACATGGATGCCCCCTCTCCTTAAGTGGGTGACCACCACTGCCAGGCACTTGGTGAAGACCCTTGGGGCAGTGGTGATGCCAAAGGGGAGTACCTTGAACTGATAATGCCGGCCACTTACCACGAAACGCAGATACCGTCAGTGGAAGGATGGTTGGGGATGTGGAAGTAGGCGTCCTTGAGGTCCAATGACACCATATAGTGACCTTGTTCGAACAGAACATATCCGAAGAGAGGCCTGAGGTCCAGAACGGTTCTAAGGGAGCAATCCCCCTTGGGGATAAGGGCATAAAGTGTGCCCCGTTGGTGGACGGGCACTAGCTTGATGGTGCCCTTTTGAAGGACCACTTGGACCTCTTCCTCCAACATGCGTATATGTTCTCTACTGGGAAGGTGCCTGCGGGGGAGAATTTTGGGTGGTGGTGTAAGAAGTTCTAGGGCAATAACCATGTTGAACTTTTCCCAATGCCAACTTGTCTGATGTGATCTTCTGCCAGCGAGGGTGAAAATCCTAAAGCCTTCACCTGACAGGTGTTGTGTTATCGGGGGAGGGGTGAGATGGAGAGTCACTATTTGGAGGTGAAGGCCCCTTTGCCAGAGCCTCCCTTGCCCCTACCCGTCCCCTCGGCCACAGGCTCCCTTGCTCCTTCTCGTTATTATTGCTTCTGTACGCCCCTGTGAAGTAACCCTGTGGATATTGCTGGTGGCAGGCCTGCTGCTGTCTAGGGAAAGAAAAAAGAGGTGGCTGGGGCAGTGGTCTTGCTGCCTGCTCTAGACTGCTGGCTACAAAAGGACCACCTCAGAGTGGATGTTTGGAGGACACCATAGCATTAACAGAGTCCATCTCCATCTTTAGCTTTTCAAGTATCTGGTCAGCGTGTGGGCCGCAGAGGTCTTCGCCATAGAAGGTCAGGTTGAGCAGATGCTGTTCTACTTCTGGTTTACAACCAGAGATACAGACCCAGGCATGGTGTCTCACCAGGATACTGATGCTAATGGCATCCAGAGCACAGTGAATGGTAGCACTGGAAATGCTTTTTCTCTCTGCCACCAATTCTTCTCCGCACTGCCAAAGATCCTCAGGGAGGTGCTTGAGGAGATCTTGCATCTCATCCTAGTTAACTCTATCGTACTAGGAGGGCAGGCGAACAGAGTTGGCCTGCTCCTCCAGTGAGTAGCCGCCTGCACCACTAGTCTTTTCCCCTCTGTGTCTATCGTTTTGATCTCGTTATCTGGGGGGGGGGAGCATCTCCTCTGTCCTAGGTGTTCACATGCAGTGTGAACCTCTAGGGAATAGGTGGTATTAGCTCACGCATGTACAGTGGGTCGTTGGGAGAGAGCTTGTATTTCTTGTCGACCCCGCGACTAACCAACCTTGACTTTAAAGGCTCCTTTAAGGTGTCTGTGGTGGTCTTAAGCAAAGTAAGGAATTGAACTGCACATTAGGTCTTAGACCAAATGTCTCGACCAGGAAGTTGTCTATTTCCTGGAGGACGGGCATATCGACTTATGATAAGTGGCAGCCCTCTGGGTGACTTTGTTGTAGGATGTAGGGTCATCCAGGTGGGGGGTGGCAAAGCTGGGTCTGTGTCAGGTGTAAGGTGCATGGTAGGGTCAGCAGGGAGAAGTGGGCTACCATCCCTATAAGATTAGTGGGGTGAACCCTCTACTGAGTATAGAAGAGAGGAAGTTTGCGCTGAAGGTAGCGGTGGTGGTGAAAGGGGAGGAGGTGAAGGAAGGAGGAGGATGTGGAGATTCCGTGGAACAGGGAGAAGGCTGGTGCCCCTATCCCAGCTCCTCTTGAGCTTAGGAAGTAGGGGAGGCTTCGAAGCAATTTCCTCCTCAAAAGTGAGCTTCCTCTTCCGCAGAAACGTCTATGTTGGTTTTGGAGGCAGCTTGGTAGTGACCTTACCTGTCTAATGACAGAAGAACAGGCGTTTCTGGTGAGCATCTAGCTCTTCCTGCAGCTGCTGGAGGATGGGTTGCTCTCACTCCACGTAGGTAACCGTAGAGGGTGTTTTTAGCAGATGGAATTTTTGATGTCAAAGGTGATTTCGGTGTCACCATGGGTTTTAGTGCCCGTGCCAAAAATCTAGGTTTCAAATGTTTATGTAGAATCTTCTGGCTCGAAGGACACGGAGGTTCGGCGCCTGAAGAAATGAACAGTCGGCTTCGAAGGCTTGGGTCGGTGCAGACCATGGCCTGAGAGCTGTGGTGGAACAGGTGCTGTTTCCTAGATATGGTACTAGGCACCCAACCACTTCGGGCAGTGCACAGCTTTGACTCAAGCTGCTGTGCTGGTCTAAGTTGTGTGTCGGAGACAATAGTACTCATGATTGGATTCTTCACCTATTTCTGTGAGGCATATTGTCCTTGCCGGACTCGGAGAAAATGGTCACCTTCAGGCTGTGAGATGAATGGATGAGCTGACCCCGAGAGGTTAGCTTTTTCTTCTTTCACTTCGACACTGTGTCGAAGATGTTGGGAACGCTGTCCAACTCCTGCCTCTGCATTTCTCCGATGGACCCAGCTCCGCTCATGTTCGGTAAAAAAAGGTCTTTTTGGACCATAAGGTGAGACATACTTTGCAAGTGGTGTCTTCATGGTTGGTGGAGAGGCAGAGATGGTTGGTCCAGAGAAATTTGGTATGGCACTGGGGGCAGTACTGGAAAGGTGTCCCTTCCATCACCATACACACATTCTTGGTGACAAAGTCCTTGAGGAACATGGATGCAAAGACTCAAAGAGGGCCCAAGGCCCCGACAGTGAGACGCAGAAGAAGGCCAGTGTCTGCTGACCATCACTCTGAAGAAAAGAAAACGATTGCCAAGTGGAGTTTCTTCTGGTGCTCCTGGAGTCGAAAAATGACTGAATGGGCCTGAAGGAAAGCGAACAGAAAGCCCCATGGGTAAATGTTTAAACCTAATAGTGGAAAAAAACTAAGGGAGGAGACACTACACCTTGTGACTCGAAAGACTTCTTTGAAGAAAAACAACTTGCAAATGTCCGAGCTCAACAGTAGATGGCAGGAGTATGCAGAGCATGTGTATCTACAACAACACATGGTACGAACATCATTTTGTCTCTTGGTGTCTCAAACTGTAAATATCTGTAATAAATATGCAAAAAACACTTCTGCATATTATAATTCCGAGTTCTGCCCTAATTACATCTTTCCAACCTAAAACCCAACAGCTTCTGTAACCTGGTCTCGTCCAGGTAATGCAAACACAATGCTGTTTCATGTTTAGTTCATTGTGTTTGAGATGTACTGTACTAATACAAATGCTGTCTTCAAATTGCTCCACTTCTCCTTGCAAATACGCCTGTGCTATATCAACTATTCAAAATAAATAAATATGGCCAACCTTTTCAGATGGACATGGCAAAATAAATATTTCCACCTTGTAAACTCCAGCAGAATAGGTCTATGAGCTGAACACTTGCCGTTAACAAAATACAGTGTGCCAAAAGCAATGACTTTGAATCCGGGTAAGGCAAACTCTACATTCTCTACAACCAGAAGTGTGTTACGTGGCTCTATACAAAAACCAATTTAGTATTATTTGTATTGTATAATCAGTGTCTAATTCTGGATTACAGATCTGTTTCTTTGTAATGTAAAGTAAAATGAGCTTCTAAAGTGCACTGTTACCTAAACAATTTTCTGGCTCTGAGAACTAAGGAATGCGGGAGAAGCAGTGGATACCTTTTAGAGAACAACCAAGCTTTCAGTACCTTGCAAAAAGGCAGTAGATTATTGATAGCGCGCAGATAGAGTGTAAGCAAATTCCAAGTCTTGGCTGCCACGAACAAGAAGGCTCTGCCTACCATGCGGAAGCGGCATATTCTATGCACACACATCAAAAGGCCTTAAGATTCTAGAAGGTTGATGAATTTATTCTGCAGGTATGTAGAGCCAAAGCGATGCTAAGCCCTAAAAGCAATGAACATTGCCTTAAAAATAATCCTCTTAAAACTGGGAACAAAAAGATGCAGAAGAGTAACTGGGGTGATTTAACGCCAGCTTCACTTTGAAATCTGATGCAGAGTAGAAGCAGACGAGGCCAAGAATAGACAATTACTATAGCCCAAGTGGTTGAGCATGGTGGCTTGGACCATCTACGGTCTAGAGTGAGCAGGAAGGTAAAATAACCCTTTTTGAATAAGATAGATAACATCAGTTCTTAAGAAATAACAGATCTTCCACTTTAGAAATGAATTGTGAAATCCTCTGACATTGAGTGATGAACAACTCCTATAGCATAACTCTGTAATCAAGTGGTCTGATCAAATGCTGGACTTGAAAACAACAATGTAGATCATTTAAGTATTGTAAAAACTAAAGTTAATTTAGAAGAACTGGAAAGCAAGAATGGCAAATAAAGCATGAAGGACACACACATAGAGTTTGGTAGACATAATGGTTTCTAGAAGGACATGCTTTATATATTTAGATTCTGCTCCACTTACTTTGGTAGTTTCACTATTAAACCTGTACGCTGGGTAAAATGCAGAGGTATGATTTTTATTTCACGTACTGAAGCTTTCTGCTCTAACTTAACATCAGCTTTTGGTTTTCAGGCAACTGCATTCAAGATTTGGCACTCCTCCCTTGTAGTCTATTGCCCCATTGAATTGTCTAATTTGTCTACCTTATCCCAAGATTAACCAGGGCAGTCTCGTGTGAAGATAAACATTCTAGTAGTAGTTTCAGATCACTCACCACTGCTGCTTTCCTTCCTTTATCAATGGCATCAGCTGTCACATAGGCAGTCGCCACCCCATAGCTTGCCCAGACAAGCTTCACAGGGATCAGCGCTCTGAAGGCCTCGCCAACTTCATTGGCATATCCTGAAAAAATCAAAAAGGCAGATGAATTGAGTAATTACAAGTGGGTAAGAAAAAATAAAAGAAGTGATGGTAAGAAGTCTCTCTAGCCCTCAAGGAATCTCTGCACTGTTCTTGCCAGACCTGAGGACACAGAGGAGAACAGTGGCTCCTTCGGTTCATCTTCCTATGCACTGCCAGGGCCACAGGCCCAAGCAAAGCTATGCCTGGCCATCAAAGGGGATATGGCTTGCCACAAGAAGATCAGCAACATCCTTCAAGGGTTCTTGCTGGGACTAGCGCCACGGACGAACGATTCCTCAGCTCCTTAAACCTGCACCTGACATGGGAGCCAGGCCAATGAGCTGGAACTGGGGTAAGTGGCCTGGCTGTGACTTGCACCCCAAAAGACAATGAGAATCTCCAACAAACAGGTGAGTTTATGGGTGTAGTTTGGTAGCCACAGAATGTTCCATTTCAACAAACACCCTGGTGATTGCAAAGATTCATGCGGGGGCCAGAAAGGCTATATAACTGGCAATACACTCACAGAACTACCCAATTTCCACCCCTGATTGCAGAGCAATCTCTGTTCTGCAACATCCCCATCTACTGTGTGACTGGTTCTTTCTTCGCCTACCTCCAGTGCCTCAACACCTAGGGCAAACGTAAGGCAAATTCCACTGACCCTAATTTGCTACATGTGACTGAAGTCCCACAGCAGATGACTTTGAGCCCTGACCAGGCATCCCTGCTATCAAGCACCACACTCTGACACCCTCCCAGCCTTGGTAGATCAATTCTTAAAGAAGAGGGACTGTTCTCTATCATACAACAACATGTTCATTATTCCCACACACCAATAGTTTCAAAATAAAGATGGCAAAATAAAGGTCTTAGAGTGAGGACCCCTGATCCAACACCATTATCACTTCAGCTGGGGATCCCACCTAATCTTGGAGAGGTGCTTGCTGCTTCTTGCTGGACACCCACAGCCTCACTAGGGTTCACATGCAGCCACACAACTCTCACCAGATAGAGTGACTTGTACCAAGACCTAGTGATCAAGCTGATCTGTCTCCTCCTTCCTCAACATTCAGTCCGCCGTAACAGCTGATCTTAACAGTCTTACAGATGAAATACCTGCCCTTATATTGTGCGACGTAAAATGTCTATGCAAGGCAGCAGATTTGAAGGTCCTGATATGAAAGTTGAATGATAACTATATTTGAAGAGATTGTGACGGTCACATCTAAGAAAATCTCTTAAAACTGCTTGTTTTACAACAATCCTCTCATTGTTGAGATTAACAAGAGGGATGACGGACCGACAACAATGCAGGACTCTCTGAAAATCCCAGAAAACAACACATTTCTAGTGAATTCTGTCCAAAGAACTTGCTTTGTCTCGAACCTCCTTATTCCCACCTGTCTCCTCCAACATCACAAAAGGAAAGACAATATGGTTCCGTCTCTAATGATGCAGAAGAAACAAACTAGCTACTTTAAGGCAAGAACAGGAGGAAAAACGATGTTCAAAGACAAAAGCATTTATGATCTTCCAATACATAACACAAATGCCAAGCTTTCTCACCATTCTTCATGGCAGGGCAAAGGATCAGTCTACTACAGGCACATGAAGGGGTTCCAGCAATCTTGGACATCGAAGAGGACTAAGATGAAAACATGTTTCACAAACCTGACTATTCTGAATGCAATTTCAATGGTATTCACCTATAAAACAATGGTTCCTTGTAGGACAATCAGCTATACATAAACCATTGGTAATTGCTCATACATAATAAATTAAATAAACAAATAAATGGTGACATCAGCCTTGAAATGTTTTTTTACATACACAATATTTAATATGTTTCGATCGTGCTCAGTGCTCAAGTGATCACAGAGCGTGAGAACTGAAAGAAGAAACACGAATGTGTGCATACTTCAGATAGCCTATTTGAGTTATCGATATTAAGACAGCAAAAGAAACGAATCCAAAAAAGATCCAATTGCCCCATGCGTCGAAGGCATTCCAAACAGCAATGACATGAGGGGTCATCAACAAGACATACGATTTAAGGAGCATAAGCCATACTTTGTAAATGGCCAAGATGGCTGCAGTGTGTTGTAGTGAATAGAAATAGAAGTTACTGTACCACAACAACTACAGTGGGCCGGGAGGGGGGAATCAGCTATTGATCAAGAATAAGTTTCAGAATTTATTTTAAAAAAGTAAAAAAATTAGATTCAAGTATTATTTTAATCAGGAAAAAGGAAGAAAGACTGGCTATACAGTGCAGTGTGTGGTCCTGCAGAAAAAAGTGCTTAATTAATATATTGGCCATCAAATGGCAGAGATTTCATGTCCATTACAGGGTTTGCAGTTTGAGTCAGTTGTTGCCAGCCACAATTAATATATAGTACAAAAGGACACAGTCTTCATATCTATGACCAGACAGAATAAAGCATGGCACTCAGTTGGTATCTTGGCCATCAAAGAATTTCAATAGCTACCAGAGTCATTAGGAGGAAATGGAGCCACACATATCAGGAGGCCTCCATTTAATGCACTAAGCTTCTCAAAGTTGAGATTACAGCACAAACAAATAATGGTCTTAATCTGATATTTACAAGTGTTCTTAGTCCATCAACGCCTGGGACATATAAGACCTAAGCCATAGGAAAACGTGCTGCATTTAAAAACAAAAAAGACTGCTTTATTTAAAAGCAATCACAGACATGGTATGGTGGCTGCTGACCTCAGCAGGCCACCATCCCTGTGATGGCGTGGATTCCTAATGGCTCGCAAATTGCGACCTACCTCATTCATATGCATGAGGTAGGTCTATTTGCGACCCATTAAGAATCGCTAGTGAAACTGAAAACAGTTCAATACATTAGGATTAGCGATTACCTAATTGCGATTTGGAGAAAATCACAATTAGGTAATCGCTACTTGTGATAATGATACATGTGGCCCTATATTACTAAAGCATGATGCTGTAGCTTATTGTCCTTTACAGACAGCACATTTCCATTGAAATAGCCACAAACCATCCTACTGACATGCAGTTTTACTGATAAAACTATATAGCTTACAAACAATGATGTGTGGAAATTGGACTTCAGCAAATATTTATCATTTTCACATCAGCAAGTAGTGTTTGGATTTGTTTTGATCCTATTAAAATCTTTGTTTCCATCAACTCTTCAAATTTCTTTTTAAAAGTGTTTTTCTAACTACTAAAATATTTTCTGAAATATGTGTACAGTTCATTTACAAGCTATTTAAATATGTTAGAAAATAATAACATCCCACAGCCTTTCATTTTACACTGCCTGTACCCCCAGCACGATTGTCAGACAGTTCACCTTACTTTTCTTGCTCTGACTGTAAAGTTAGTGGATTATGTAAACACCAATCTCCAGGATAAAATAAGCAGCAATTTATAAGAAGACATAAACTGACATCTGTCCTCTGTTTTTCAGCACAGCAAATGTGACAAGATAAAAACAAGATTTAAAGGCATCTTGACGGTGGAAGGGCCGCATGGAGCTTCGGTCATGTTCCGTGACTCACGATTGCTACCAGGTTTGGTGCAGACCTTCTGGCCAGTGGTGGTGGTGTGGGCCACTGAAAATAATTACCATTGCGTTTGACCAGTTTCTTTAACCATGTGGCAGTGACGATTAGTGAGGTTAAAGGAGCGCGGAGATTCCCCGAAGATAGCGACCTTGGATTTTTGGAGAGGCAAGGCAGCGGCAAGACGAGGTAAGACACTGAGTCAGAGGATTCAGACTCAACGTGTAGAGCAGTAACAGCGGCAGTTGAGATTGGTGAGTGCAGAACGGATGCCACAGGTGGTTTATGATAACTGGCCTTTTTCTGTGAACTTGTAAGTGTGGCTATCGAACTGCCGGCGTGGGACATTATTCATAGAATTGGCAAGGCAAGTAGGACTAAAATGGACCAGGAGGCAGAGTCCCTCTAAGTGGTATATTAGACACCATATCCTAGGGCAAAGGTTCCCTGTAGGGGGCAGCGGAAGTGCTCTATCTAGTGATGACTGCGGCTTGCAGCTTCAAAGGGTTCCCTGCGTGCGCCCTCGATTTGTTCCAGGTGACTCACACTGTGGGGACCTGTTGGAGGAGACAGCGGGGCAAAAGAAATTATACGGCGTATTCGAGAGAGAGAGGTGGCAATAAGCAATCGCATCTAAGGAAGCGATAATTACTTTGTGAAGCCCCAGCCAAAAATAGACTTTCAGCAAAGATTATTAAGGGCCAAAAGCATTGTTTGGCAAAAGTGAGATCAGGCAAAGGGACAGGGAACTCAGAACTATTAACTATGTTCTCAGGACAAACTCAAATGCCAATCAATGCGGACTCGGTAAAGATTAGCAGTGGTGCCCAGACTTCGGTATCTTATGCCAACTCAGACATGATTGAGATATCTATTGCTTCTTTACAGGTCCCACCATCACAAATGTCTGAGATGATTAAAGATCTTAATACTCAGAGTGTGAATTTACCCGCTGAAAATAGTTGAGCTGGCCTGGGTATGTGTGCAAGCAGTCTGTCGGCAGCAATGTCAAGTGAGTCGCTGCCTCAAACTTCAACCCCAGCAATTTCCACAGTGAAAAAGAAAACTCGGCAAAGTACAGCACACGGCCAAGTACCATCTGCGCTGCTTCCCAAAGCACCTTATTTGATTTTCTCACACCCTTCACACCCCACTAGGCCTTCTTAGATGCACCCAATTGTATTGCCAGCTACTAAGGCTAACAACATCTAAGCCCTCTATCATTTATCACACGATGAGCTGTTGCCACCTGTAGGTATTGATCGCCTTCAAGAGACTTCCAATCAGGAAGCCAACAACAAAAACACAAGAGATCTTCCTAAGGATTGCAATCTACAGAAGTTTATTGATTCAAGGGCAAAATTGATTCAATCAACGCAGCCACAGAAACCATTGCAGCAAGATGGACAGAATGATGCGCACTTCACACCATACACTTTGTTTTCTCCCTCGCCTTCCTCTCTGCTGATAGCTTTGGTACTACTGCAAGTTTTAAGGGAAATTCGAGACATGAGAGCTGCCCAAACCCAGGCCAATAAAGAAATCAGTGATCAACTCCGTGCCATAAACAAAAATCGAACCCAATGAAATGCTTGCATGGAGCAAGCAAAACAGAGGATCTCTGACCTCAAAGATAACTACAATTAGACAGCCGGGCAGCAAGATCCAAGGATGAGGTAGACGCGCTAAAGGTCAAGGTGGAAGAAATGAAAGACAGAGCTCACCGGTCGAATCTATGCTTTGTAGGCATACCGGAAGGTCTGGAGAAGGGCTAAAATGTTGACATGTTAATAACTGATATGATCAAGACATATGTAATTCCTGAACCTTCTTCCAAAGATCGTGGCTTTACAATTGTGCGTGCCCACACAGTTCCTCCTGGCCATGTGTCTCCCAATGCAAAATATCCTCGAATGATTCTTGTTAATTTTGGGGATTATCGTATCAAAGAACAGATTCTTACTTTAGCATTGCAGTCTAAATTCTTTCATACTGCAGATAACAATTTTTTGGGGATTTTCTCTGATATGTCATTATGCACCACTCACAGGCATAGGGAATTTAAGTCCATGATTGAGTTGTTCAGGAAAGCTGGTGTACAAGTAGGACTAGTCCAGCAGGTGAGGCTGAAGGTCATCCATAACGGATTATTTCATATTTTTTCTTTCGTCCCGCAAGCCATGGAGTTTCTGGAGAGCCTCAACCCTTCAAAGAACAGAATGTTAGCAGCAGCAATTTTTTGTTTTGATTCCTTTCACTGTATTTGATTACTCGTAATGAGTGTTTTTGATTACCACAGTGGCATGAACTATGAAATCTTCCATGATCATTATATATATAATTATATAGGCATTTTGATGATGTTATGCAATGCAATTACTTTACTGATGCTGTGTCCAGCTCCCTTACGGTGAGCGGACACCTTTTTATCTTTTTTCTATATCTTTTCATGAAGGCAGTGCAGCTTTATTATCGTATAGCACATGCACTATGAGATTTTTAAGGTCATTCTATATATGTCTGTTTAGGATGTGATAGAATGGTTTTGCTGAGACAGAGATTAGCCCCCACATGGTAAAAAGTTATGATATGAGAAGCCTTTGGCCAGGTGCCATACTGCCCGAGATAGCAGTCCTGGGTGATTTACCAAGGCACTCATTCCGAGGGGAAGGGCAAACGGGGGAGCACAGTATGGGAGGACACTTGTGGGGGGGGGGGGGTGGGAGTGTTGTGATCCTTGGGAGCCATGACGGGTGACCCCAGTGAGGATTCACGTGGGGGAGGAGGGAATAAAATTTGATGCCACTCTCTCTTTTAAACAGCAATCACTGGCAGTTGCTGGCACCTGTTTTCATATTATAAAAACTCCCCCCAAATTTTTTTATCTGCTCCCAATTTCGGCCAGACAGACAGTTGCTGTCGCTTTAATCACGTCCAGACTGGACTATTGTAACAGCCTCTATGCAGGTGCCAATAAATTGGTCCTACATAAGCTTCAAATGGTCCAGCATGCGGCAGCACGCTTAGTGCTGAAATGGCCCAGGAGGTCATCTGCATCAGCGGCTCTAGAAACACTTCACTGGCTGCCAATCCATTAACGTGTCCTGTTCAAGGTCCTCATCATTACATTTAGGGCATTCCACTATTTGGGCCCTTAATATCTTCGAACTAGATTTATGCCCTACACTCCCTCTCGGAGTCTAAGATCGTCAAACGCTAGCCTGTTGAAAATACCAACCTTTAGATTAGCCTCGAAGGGAGGCAAATCACTCACAGTGATAGGCTCCAAGGCGTGGAACAAACTTCCTATTCAGCTTCGCCAGATCAAATCCGAGACCCTCTTTAGGAAAGCCCTAAAAACATGGATTTTCTCTGCATCGGACGCTCTTTGCAAAACTCTGATATGATATCTCCTTCCGAACGCCAGCAGTTAACCAGCTATGCCTCCTTTTCTGGGTTCAGTTTCAGCGCCAGGATGCTCTTCGGAGTGACAGTCGCGCTATACAAATAGCCCATTACATTACATTACACTACATTGGTCGGGGAGGGAGGAGGAGATGCACTTAAGAAAGAAAAAAAAGCAGAAAGGTCATACTGGAAGATTTCCAAAATATATTGGCTAGAAGTCTACAAGCAGGATTCCTCATAATACAATGGAGTTGTTTCACCAAGGTAGAAAACGCTGCCATCTGCAGTTTCACAAGGCTTCTGACCATCAATAAGTTAAGAAGAACATGGGAGCCAAACTTATTAGTGCCCTCCTGTAATGCCAATGGTATTAACAGTAAGATCAAGTATAGGTCAATATTGGCTTGGTTGAGAGCATGTAATGTAAATGTCATCTTCCTACAGGAAACATCTTACATCTACGTCATCCCAGTTAAACATTCCAGGCTTTCTTACCCATGCATTCTTTGCTTCGGCTAACACAGCAGTTAGAGGGGTGGCAATATTTATTTTAAAGGAGCTTGAGTGCGAAGTGCTTCAGATGATAAGGGATCCAGGGGCGAGATGGATATGGGTTCAAGCCTCAATACAACAACAGCTAGTTAATTTTATACGATATTATGTCTTTATAGAAGAAAATACTACTGCTTTAGAAGAACTATACAATCTCGCCATGGAATTTAGGTGGTCAATTTTATTTGGGGGAGATTTCAAAATCATTCAAAATGTAAAACTTGACTGCTCTTGAATCAACAATAACTTAATAATGCTAAATCAGCTCGCTTTTTGTCTAGGATGAAACCTGAGCTCTTTAACTTGGCTTCTCGTATCGATTTTTCTTTAGTATCACACTCTCTATCCAAAGGCAAGGTGGATGTTTTAGCTAGTGCCTTTTCCGACCACTCCGTTTCCACTATCGAGTAATAGTAGATTCTAGCAAAACTAACCCTAAGTGGTGTTTTGACAATGAGACATGAGTCGCGCATATGAGTAATGCACTAGGTGAATTTTTGAAAAGGAACATTGATACCACTTCCTACTTTTCTGTATGAGGAGCTTTGAAAGCTTTTATTCGCACCAAAGGCATCTCTTTCAAAGCCCGGATTGTCAAACAAAACAAAAGCTACCCAAATACAATCTGCCTTAGATTCTGGAACTTTAGTCTTTACTACGTCAAATATGCAAGCAGCCAGACTAAAATTAAGCCAAGTACAGAAAACTTAAAAGATTGATTCACAATTTCCACGGCTGCTAAGTAAAGTACCTGTTTCAAAAAAAGCTATAGGAAATGTCGGTTGCTACCTGGCCTGGTCAATAAGGGATAAAAGTAATACAATTATCAAATCAATTTTCGATAATACTACAAACGAATCTGTTACCAGGCCAGATCTAATTGGTAAAGTTTTTCTCAAACACTATTCAGAGCTTTTATTCTGTAACTGAAGAATCCACACAAGAAAGTATCAATAATTTTTGGAAAAGCATAAAGTTGCCCTGTCTTATCCATCGATGAACAAAAGCAGTCGTTTTGCCTATTGCTTTAGCCAAAGTGCAAAATGCAATTAAAACATCCCCGAGTGCGAAAACGTGCAGGAGCGATGGTCTACCTGCAGAAATGTAAAAATGATTCATGCATCAACTAAGCAAATTTTTGGTTATATGAATAAGAGAAAGAGGCCTGAAAGCCCTCGTTCATATAGTCCTATTAGCCTCCTCAATTGCGATTATAAAATTTTCATGAAAATAATGACAAGTAGATTCGCCCCACTAACACAAATTTTGGAATGTGATTTTGCCCACAATATTGATATCAGCTATTACCAATCACTTAGTGCAAGCCATTGACAACTATTCAGTCAATAACGCCAAGGCAGCTATTATTATGCTTGATACAGAAAACGCATTAGATTTGGTGCAATAGGAGGTGCCATTTGCAATTTTGATTACGTTCGGTTTTCCATTGAGATTTGATGTGTAATTTATATAAAAAAGCTGAAGCTAAAATTATAATCAACTCTAAAGTAGTGGGACATATCACTGCTAGGCGTGGTACGAGGCAGGTTACCCGATGTCCTCTGTTCTCTTTGTGCTATTTATTGAGCCTTTAACTTGTGCTCTTAGGCAAGATCCTAGGATTCTAACCCTGATTGATGGTGTAGTGAAATTACTATTTGCAGTCGACATGATACTATGCCTGGCCGCAGATAAAAGCAATATTCAAAATGCACTCGACAGAATCAAAGAATTTACAAGCATTGGAGGCTACAAAGTTAATCACTCCAAATCGGAAGCCTTTACTATTCAATAGCTCCTCATCTATTTTGCCAATCGAAATGTGGGCGCACTATTCTACAGGCCATTCAATTAGAAATTTGGAGGTCTATATCAGAACTAACCCTACTGCCCACTTTCGATTAAACTACATCGCAACTTTGACTAAACTGGGCTATTGGACCACTGGCGGCCACTAGCCCTTACTATAATTGGGCCGGTCGCTTTAATTAAAATGGTTATTCTCGCTTTGTTCATATTTATTTTTCCCAGTGTTATTAATAAAGTCCTGCAGTCTTTCTTTGATGAATTTGGTTAAATGATATTGTTAGAAATGGGATCTCTAGTTGGCAAGGGCTTGCACCTTTGTCCAAGTAGGGACCCTTCTTCCTAGTCAGGGTAAGGGTGTTACACTCGTGAAGTAACCCCTGCTCACCCTCGTGGTAGCTTGGCACGAGCAGTCAGGCTTAATTCAGAGGCAGTGTGTAAAGCATTTGCACATAACCAACAGTAATACAGTGTAAGCACTACAAACATACACCACACCAGTTTAGAAAAATAACCAATTTTTATATACTCAAGACAAGACCAATTACGACAAAAATCCACAATACTATACTTTAAAAACGAATGCTTGATAAGGTAACTTCTTCTTTGCAGGAATAGTTCAAAAACAAAGTTCGTACGAGTCGGTAGCTCCGTCCGAGCCTACCGCGATGCTGAAAACCACAGAGTCTAACAGTTCCAGCCGACCGCGTCGATACGGGCCAGCAGAGTCGTGAACAGACTCGGTCACAGTACCTTTCTCGTTGTGGCTGGTACGGAGTGTACGAGCCGGTCGGCGTTCGTCGCGGTTGCGGTGCAAGACGGAGCGATGCAAGGTGCGGTGTCCCTCGATGCGGTGCAGGCAGCGGCTCGATGAGCGTCGTGCAGACGGAGTCGGTGAGTCCAAGGCGTGCGATGCAGGGTGAGACGATGCTCGATGCGGTGCTGACAGGTTGCGATGCAGGCGACCAAGCCGGAGTGCGGGAGCTGGCGTCGGACAGCGGTGCGAGTCGGAGCGGTGCGTCGCAGACGTGCGAGCAGTGCCCCAAATGCGGTGCGGTCACGACTCTTGATCCAGTTGCAGCGACCGCGTCGGTCGGGTCCGGCTGGTTCAGTGAAGCGATGCGATGCGAACTGCGGTGCCCACAGGTCACGGTGCAAGCAGCGGCTCGGTGTTGGCGGCGTCGGACGTCGCCCACGGTGAGACCAGGGTTGCGATGCGAAGCGGGGCGATGCGGTCTGCGGTGCAAACAGGTCACCGGCCAGGGATGGATTCGGTTGACGGAGTCGGTTGCGGTTCCCTTCCTCTGTGGCAACTGAAACAGCGTTCCAGAAGCGGTACCCAGAGGCTTGTGAAGTCTTTGCAGTCCCTGAGACTTCTTAACAGGAGGCCAGCTCGGTTCCAGGCCCTTGGAGATACTCAGCACAAGTTTGTAGAAAGTTCCTTCCTTTCACTGCCCAAGGCAGAAGCAGCAGCTGCAGGCCAACCCAACAAAGCAACAACACAGCAAAGGGGCAGTACTCCTCCTGGCAGCTCTTCCAGCTCTTCATCTTGGCAGGTTCCTTGATTCCAGCGAGATCTAAATTCATGGGGTCAGGGCCCCAATATTTATATCTCAAATTCCTTTGTTCTCTGAAGGCAGAGAGGCCTTTGCCTAGTCCAAACCAGTTCTGGAGCACTTTGGTGACAAGTCTCCGTCCCTTCTTTCAGTGAGTAGGCCAGGGACATCAGACGCACCACAGGAGGTGGAGCCAGCATTGTGGAGGGAAGGCACTGTCCTATTCAGGGCCCAGGTGCAACCCCTCCCACCCATCTACATGTAGACCTTGCTATTCAGCCCTGTGCTGACTCACCGTCTCCTGGCATCCCCCAGCCCCTGTCACTCACACTCCAGACAAGGAATACACAACTTCGCAGAGGCAGGCTTGGATGGTTAGACAAGAAAATACCCACTTTCTAAAAGTGGTATTTTCAAACACAGAATGTTAAAACCAACTTCACTAAAAGATGCATTTTATCATTCTGAGTCCAGGCATACTAAACTCGAATTTCTACCATGTTCCCGGGGTCAGTTAGGATTATAAGCTGTAATAATCAAAACTGCCCGTTTTGGACTATGGGGAACAGGTAGCCTTGCAATAGTGAAAAACGAACTAGGCGGTAATTCACTATCAGGACATGCCACACACACCAGGGCATGTCCTACCTTTCGCATACAATGCACGCTGCCCACAGGGGTACCTTGGGCCTACCTTAGGGGTGACTAACATGTAGAAAAGGGAAGGTTTAGGGACTTGCAAGTGTGCGCACTTGCCAAGTCGACATGGCAGCCCCAGGCTGCGCACAGGCTCTGCGATGGCAGGCCCGAGTTACTCTTTACGGGCTGTTTGCGTGGGTGGCACAATCCAGTGCTGCAGACCACCAACAGCATTTGGTCTATAGGCCCTGGCACTCGCAGTGCACTTTACAAGGGACTGACACATAAACCAAATAGGCCAATCATGGAAACGCCAATCCGTAACACATTTTATACAGGAGCACTTGCACTTTCCCACTGGACAGCAGTGAGGAAAGTGCGCAGAATCATTACACCAGCAAAAACAGAGTCAAAACCGGGAGGTCAGAAAGCAAAAAGTCAGGGGAAACACGCCAAAAGATGCCAAGTCTAACAGATATGTTTTTTATAACGGGGAAAAAGACCTCGCAGGAACCTAAAAACATTGCAATTAGACATAGAAGGAGCATTAGTACTTTCAAGAATCAAAGTGTACCATCAGGCCGCCTTGCTCAGTTGCATAACTCGAGCTACTACTGCTAGCAGTCTTTCCAACTGTATTTACCTCAGCATGATGCTTAGAGAAGTTGGTGTCAAGCTTTTTACATTTTTAAAGTACCTAGGTTGCTGAAACGTACCAGATACAAGACACCCCATTAAATATGATAAAGTATGGCAGGAGTTTAAAGTGCCCTGGATTCATCTCTCTTTACACTTAAAAGACTGCTGCCAGCTACGTCTACATCTAAATAAATCTGCCATCTCCAACTGGGAAAGGGCAGGCTGTCCCCAGCATGCAAGTTTCACATCTTTCATAATATCTTGGAATCAGTTAACAATCCTCCAGAGATAGTTAGTTCCTAACTAATGGTTTAGTAATATACAAATCAGAAATGTTATTAGTGAGAGCAGAAAAGACCTTCCCAATTAGCACAAAGCTTAAGTAAAGCTTTTTTTGTATCCCATCTTAAAGGTTAAGGCAATTGGTACCGCTTATTATGTCTGAAATTGATGGAAGAAGTAATACCTCCTTTCTAAATGCTATCGCAACGACTACAAATTGTAAGGTGGATTGCAATCGTTGGGGATTAAATCTCTGGTAGAGCCATGAGCACTGCAAATTATAGAAGAATGTATTTTTTTAGCAAGTGGATGCTGTATTGCACTCCGTATCTTAATCACAAGATGTACCCCGCAGTCTCTGCAGCATGTTTTGGGTGTGAGAATGCTATGGGCGACTGGCAGCATATATGCTTCACTTGTCTTTGCCTTTATCACTTTTAGGACCAGGTGTTTGGATTTATTAGTTGAAAGCTTCAGGTTACCATATGACCAGACTCCTATGTGGCCTCATTTGGAATGATCTTACAATGTGTTGATATTACAGTAAAGCAACAACAATTTGTATTTGTTGCTTTGCTGATTGCTAGATCACTCATATTACTGAACTGGAGATACACTGAGGTACCCAATTTTACGCAATGGCTAAATAAGATAAAACGGGTGAAGCAGTATAAGACTCTTTATACGGCAAAAACTGTCTCTACAAAAAATTTGTAGCGATATGGAGATATTGGCCTGATTGAAGGCACTAGCTGTTGTATCTTTTAAGGTAAGAGAATATGATTGGCATGATATGAATTGTTGATCCAGTTATCAGTTGTTAATGGATTTCAACTATTGCAACTGTTTTTTTTTTTTTTAATATATCTTTATTGGCATTTGAAACAAACATGACAAAGACGGCATATGGACATTCTCAGAATTATACAATAAGAATCATCAGATACTCATGATCACGAATTTGAGTGGGGCAGGTATATTCTATAAGTATGCATTGTACTAATCATTGAGAACCAAGTCCCACCATCATTAGTTTCTCTTTACCAACTCCCGACCCCATGAGGCATTATTCCTTAGTCTGTATCTTTAAAATGTCCAAAAACAATTCTGTGATGTATAAACCAAACTTCCACCCCCCCCCCTTCCCGCAACTAAAACGTACCCCCCCCCCCGCCATGTCTGGTATGTATCCCTTTAGAGTAAACCATTCCCTCTACCTTTTATCCGCATCAGTATGCTGTCTGATATTCCTGCAATGAGTGTTCTCCCGTTTCTCCTAATCGCCCTCTGGCCTGCTTCCCGAATGTGCAGAACCTGTCTCCTCACTTTTCAACTCTCCCAACATTGCCCTCCATGCCTGTAGGTCATCCTCCAGCTTATCATCGCGTCTGGTCTGTTGCATTCGAACCACCTCGGCTGTCGCCCACTCCTTCATGTATCGCACCCATTGCGTCATTCGGAGTGGCCTGTAGCTCAACCACGAAATAGCTATCCGGCATTTCGTCAACACCAGTCCCAAAAGGACAAATTTCCTCCTGAGATTCTTGTTTTTAGGTCGGGGCAGCAAACCAAGCAACACCACCCGGATCTCCCTTAATATCTCCCACCCAATCACTTCCCGTAACGCAGCCAAGACATCAGTCCAGTATAATTGCAGCTCTGGGCAGGACCAGACCATATGAATAAATGTAGCATCCGCCTCCCCACATCTGGGACATCTCGCTGATCGTTCCGGATAAATCCTGTGTAACATCTTGGGAGTAAGATATGTCTGGTGCACAAAATTAAATTGTATTAATTTGAAACGTGTATTCGAGCTCACCTCCGCCGACCTCTCCCTCGCCACCGTCCCTCGCATTCGAAGAACCACCACCGGCGGCAGATCCTTCTCCCACCTCGCCGCCAAGACCTGGAACACCCTTCCACTAAGCCTACGACAGACCCAAGACCTGCTGACCTTCAGGAGGCTACTCAAGACCTGGTTGTTCGACCAGTAGCAGCACCCCCCCCCCTTTTTTTTCTCCCCCAGCGCCTTGAGACCCTCGCGGGTAAGTAGTGCGCTTTACAAATTCTGTGATTGATTGATTGATTGATTGACCTGCTTAACCCCTTCCTGGATCTTAGTCCAGTCCCTATCTGTTATGGTGTCCCCCGTCAGTGTCTACCAATTGTGTGGACCGGTAGTGCATGGACCTCTGTGTCATCTCGGATTGCCCGGTACAGGTGCAACATCAGTCTGCGCCTCTTAGCCATCATTATCATAGTCCGTAAAACATTAGAGACCGGAGGTTCCTCAGGGAACATGGGCCATAGCTTCCTAGCCACCTGAGCTATTTTCCCATACTGTGGGAACTGCCCTGGGCCTAGCGCAAAGGCGTCCGTCGCCTGCTCCTGTGAGATGTACTGTTTGTTGTCATATAGGTCCCCTCCTGCCATTTACGCACAGACATGGATGCAGAAATTTGATGAAAAGGCTGAACAACCCACAGGGGCATGTCCGGAGCGTAGGGAGCCCTTCTTAGCACTCTCCGGATCACGAGTTCCCATGTTTCCGCTACATGGCGAATAATATATGGGCTTGTCAAAGGTACCTGTGCTCCCGACATTAGCAGTTCAAGGAGCGTTCTGTCCCCGAAGGTCCCCGCCAGCAGGGCCTTCTCCCAGTTCTCATCGTCGTCCAACCAATGTACAGCATGCTGCAGCTGTGAAACCACATAATAAAATTCCAGACACGGAACTTCCAATCCTCCGTTCTGCCAGGTCCTCTGAAGAGTGGCCAGGCTGACCTTTTTGCGTTTAGCCCCCTACAATAAATCTGTCAGAAGCCTGTCTAGCGTTACAAAGAAGTGTCGGGAGATCTTAAAAAAAGAGTGCTGCATCACATAGAGGCACCTGGGTAAGACAATCATTTTGGTCAAGGCAATCCTTCCCATAAGGAACAGAGGCAATTCCCGCCAAAAGCGCACCGAACCCGGCAATCCCTCAATTACTTTCCCAATGTTAAGCGCCAGGTACTGCTCAGCCGTCTCCGCTAGTCTGATTCCCAGGTACCTAGGCGCGGCCTTCACCCATGGGAGCCCTACCTCCGGCAATCCCCCGTCCGGGAGCACAGCCAGTTTCCCCAGTGGGATTAATTTCAACTTCCCGGAGTTAATCCATAGTTCTGACACGTTCCCGAACCTCTCAAGGGCGTCGAGTAATGTCGGTATCGCCTGAGCAGGGTGTCGGAGGTACACTAGGGTGTCGTCCGCATACATGGACACCACGTGATTGGTCCCTCCCAGTGGGATCCCAAAGGCCGCCATCTCTCTCCTCAGGCCTGCCGCTAGGGGCTCCATCGCCATGGCAAAAAGAAGCGGCGACAGCGGGTACCCCTGTCTGGTGCCGCGTTGCAATCTAAAGGCCCTCGATACCAACCTCCGCATTCTGATTCTGGCACGGGGTTCCGAGTATAATAACTGCACCCATTTCAGGAATTGTGGCCCCACACCCATTGCACGCAGGACCTCCCAGAGATCCCATCCAACCGAGTCGAACGCTTGCTCAATATCTAATAACACATGGGCACATTCCTCCTGTTGTAATAAGGGTGAGTTCCATACGTGGGCTAGTCTTCGTAAATTATGGACCGTGCTGCATTTGGGGATGAATCCCGCTTTGTCGGGGTGAATTAAATGCTGCATATACGGTTGCAGTCGAGCCGCCATGATCCCGCTAAGAACTTTTATATCTATATTCAGCAAGGAGATGGGTCTGTACGACCCCGGCAACTGGGTGTCTCTATCCGCCTTGGGTATCATGACCACCAATGCTTCGTTCATAGAAGAGGGAAGTGTTCGATTTTGGAACGTCTTATTGTATACCTCCAGGAGGCGGTCTGCTAAAATGGGTGCAAATTTTTTATAAAATTCGGCCGGTAGGCCATCACTCCCTGGACTTTTAGCAGTCTTCAGGGACTTTATACCCTCTAGTATTTCCTCTTTCGAGATCGGGTCGTCCAACAGTTGGCTAGCCACTTTTTCTAAACAAGGTAAATTCAGTGCGGTGAGGAACCCCGCCATTTCGTCCAGAACCGGCATAGGGCACCCCGCGTATACCCCGGCCAAGTGGTCAGCCAAGGTGTCCAAGATTTTTTGCTGGCTGTATACTGTGCACCCCTCAGCAGACCGCATCTGCACTATGGGGATATCGGTTTCTCATTACTGATCAGGCTGGCAAGTAGCGCCCCCGACTGGTCGCCCTCCGCGTGTAGTCGTTGTCGGTGCACGGTGTAGTGGAACTTTTCCAGTCTACATAGCGCCGCTAGCAGCTCTTCTCGCGCCTCTCGCCACTCGTTCCAACGATCAGGAGTCGTTGGCAACAACGCTTCCAGCTCGGCAAGGTTCCTCTCTAGTACCTTAATGTCCCTTTCGAGCTGCTATCAAACCCCGTAAGTCGTGCAAAGGCAGAACCCCCAGATTACCACCTTCGTTGCCTCCCATTCCATGCCCCTCGAGGACGCCGAGCCCCAGTTAGCCGTGAAATAGCTAGAGATCTCCTCTTCCAACTTCTTAACAAAGGGTGGGTCAGTGAGTGCCTCGGTTTGAAGCCTCCACGTGGGATTACCGATCTGGGCCTTCCAGTACCTAAGGATAGGAGCATGGGGGAATGATCCGAGATATGCCTCGGGAGATACACTATCTCCTCAACCCTGGACATCAAAGTCGTTGATATAAGGAATTGGTCAAACCTGCTAAACGTATTGGTCGCGGGGGTGTGACAGGAAAAGGTCCTGCTGTCCAGGTGTCTTACCCTCCATGTGTCCACTAACCCAAGCTCCCTCATAACGTCCACTAAGGCCCCAGTCATACCCGGCTTGGTATTTGCCCGGGGGGTTCTCGGTCCAACATCCCGTCCATCACACAGTTGACGTCCCCAAAAATTACTATGTCCCCTCCCAGATAGGGGGTCGCTGCAGCCATCACTTCATAGGAAAGGTTGTGGGCATCTGAATTAGGGGCATACACGTTTATGAGACACATCTCTTGCCCATCAAGCCTACCATATAGGATCACATAGCGTCCCTCAGGGTCTAGCATGTGATGTATTTGTTGAAAGGGTGTCCCCGGGGCCACCCAGATAAGCACCCCCGTGCAAACCCCGAAAATGAAGTGGCATACAGCTGTCCCCGCCATCTGCGCCGAATATGTGGTAATGTGTCACCCCAAACATGTGTTTCCTGCAGGCCTGCTATACCAATTTTATACCGCCGTAAATAGAAGTACACTCTTCTACGCTTTTTGAGCATTGCCATACCCCGTATATTCCAGGTAAGTAGCTTTGTCAGGGAGGGAGCCATAAGATCATGCAGTTGGCATCGCTCTTTCATTCCCATCCCCCCATACTATTTTCAGACTGAGCACACCGCTGAACTTCCCTTAGAACCAGAAAGAACAAATAGAAAAGATTGATTACCCGCATCCCCCCCCACCCGCTGGGCAGTGCAACATGACTATCCCTCCCAACAGCGTAGAGAGCGAACAATCCCATCCCCCGCCCTAAAACACCCCCATCTGAATTCTTCAACAACATATTCATGTCCTGTAGCAGTATCCACAGTTGTATTACATAGGTTGGATCTTTCATACTTAAGCGCTGGACAGGGCCTTCTAAAAAGGTGCAATGCAAGCAACTGGGCACTCGATGGGGCGCGAGGCCGGAGCCTCCAGCTCCCCAGACACGTCCCAGCCGCTACTGAGGGGCGTGTTCCCTCCCACACGCGGCATATGCATAGTGTGTTCCTCACCAATTAACAAAGGGAAAAAACAAACAAACAGTTCTATTAAGTCCTCTTATAGTAACTTATCTGAGTGTGCAGTACCACAAACCGGCTTTCCCGCATATTCCTTGGAGCTCAGGCTACGTTAGTGTCAGGAATAACCTCCGATGAGGTTAAGTCAGAGTCCGACGATCCCTCCACCATCTGTAAGGTACCATCCTCGCACACTCTGACTCTTCCAGAATCACTTGTGTCTTTCTGTCGTTTTTCTTCGGATAATCGGCGTCGTCTCACCGCCGGGTCCAGTGGGTCCGTGAGTGTCTGTGGATTGGACTGCGATCCCCTGTAGTATCCATCCAGTCTGAGGCCTCCTCCGTCGACACAAAAAACAGAGCTCTGCCTTTGTGTTCGATTAGGAGCTTGCCGGGTAGAGGAGGCTCTACTTCATCCCTGCCTCCCTCATGCGTATCTTGACCGCCAAGAAGGTGCGTCGTTGATCCTGGACCTTTTGCGTGTAATCAGGGAAAATCGCAATATGGTGTCCCTCGTAGTGCAGATCAATCTTGGCACGGGTGGACTGTAGGATCATGTCCCGGTAGTTGAAGAACTGGGCTATGATGGCTCTCGGCGGAGCTCCCAGGCGTGGGGGAGGGACCAGCGCCCTGTGTGCCCTCTCAATATTAAAGAAATTGGATGGGCTGCCTGGTGCCAAAATGTTTGTGATCCATTCCTCCAAGAACAACTCCGCGGTGGGTCCCTCCACTCACTCCGGAAATCCCACAAATCTTAAGTTGTTCCTCTGTGAGCGCCCTTCCTGGTCTTCGGCCCGTTCATCCAGCTTAACCGTCTTCCGCTGAAGCTCCATGACCGTCTCCCGCAGAGATTTGACCTCCGTCTGGAGTACATCCACTTGTTGTTCTGTCGTGGTGACCCTATCGGAGACCTTACGCAGGTCGCATCGGAGGAGATTGACATCATTCGCCACTGCGTCAATCCTGGTCACCATCTCGTCTCTCGCAGTGCGCACCGCCATCAGGATATCATTCAGGGAGGGGTCCCTTTGGTCTTCCTCCTGTACCACCTCAGCAGCTTCTCTACACGCGTCCCTTTGATTGGGGCCTTGAGGGAGGGGCTGCGCATAGTTCAAAACTTTGTTGCATTGAGCTCAGGTGCCTTTATCTTTCACCATGATGAATAGTGACTTTTCGAGGCTCCAGGGTCAACCAGTCTGGGCAAAGCTCCAGCCTGCTTTCCGCTGTATCCTGAGCCCCAACGGTTCCGATATACTTCAGGTCGGGGACCCCCGGCCCTCTCTCATCCAACTGTCTCCACGCGGGACACTCACCAAGTATTGTGCACCCCCAGGACTGTCCACATCAAGTCTGTTGGCACCCTTAGCCAGTCCGTCCCCACCTCCAGGTCACCGAGCGTCTACATGGCTCCGGGACCAGGCGGTGGAGCAGGGGCGTCTTAGCCGTCCCTCGATTCCGTGCACTAGTCACCGCCGCAGCACCTCCACTCCGATGCTTCCCAAGAGTTCACTCAGCCTCCATCAGCATTTGCTGTCTAGCGATTAGTAGTTGTGGGGGGAAGCCCCCACCGTCACGCTCTCCTGCCCAGTATGGCTGTGTCAGCGTAGGTGCAGGCCCCAGTGAGGTCTGCAGCCTACAGCATCGGCTGGATCCGTTTCTGGCATCATCCGGGGCCTGGGCTCCCGCACTACCCTCTCCGAATCTTTTTGCTGGAGACCCCGCCGCACTTGCGTCGTTTTCCTGCCGGCACGGGCGGGTATCGGCCACCACAGTGTCACCGCCCGGCTAGCCTCACCTCTCTCAGGGATCCACACGGTGCCACGCCTTCCGCTGTAGCTGTCCAGGCGTGCGGTCTTCCGGATCTGTCGTCCGGATAAGGGCGCTGCACCGCAGGCCGCCGATGTCACCGCAGTCAAGCATGCTCGCCCACCGTCGGCTTTCAATTCACGCCGCGGGCGCCGCTGCGGCAGGCCAAGATGGCGGCTCCTTCCGGGGGGCACTCAGCTTCCAGCACTATTTACGCCGTCCAGGCTGCGCCTCAGAGCGCGATTTCCGAGCCGGACGATGCTACCGGCCGGGCTGTTATCTTCGCTGAGGTCGGTGTTCAAATGCACCGCAGGATTCTGCCGGATATTTGCCGCGTGGGGACGGAGCTCCGAAAAGCGCGTCCTACTCGGCCATCCTGTCGGCCACGCCCCCCTATTGAGATTGTTTTGTATTTTTAACAATCAGAGTATCCAGTCTCCTTCTTTAGTTGCCTCCCTTCTTTATTCTTCTTTTTCTTTTTTAATTGTATAATAAATTTCATTGGATTCGTAATGCTGATGTAGGAAGGAATTGACTTAAAAGATTAACGTGTTAATATAGTGTATTTTTATATGCAATGACTTTTCTACTTAATAAATAAAATATATTTAAAAAAAATAGATTTAAAGGCATCCTTATTGCTCATTTACTTTTAAAAAACTTGTTCTTTGTCAGGAGCTCTCTCACCAGAAAAAGTCGGTAAGCCATATAAATAGCTCAACCTGATAATATCTGACTCGCAATAGCGAGTGGGCGAGTAGGTTTCTTAAGCAGAAAAGGGAGGGCCTGTGGTCTGGTCTACATGTCACTGAATCTAAGTTTCTCTTAACGAAATATCCAAAGCCTTGTTTCAGACCAGGGATGCATGCACAGCATGTTTTAGTACTCTTCCAGGCACACCTGTGCTCTATCCCTGGGTGCACTGATATGTGATGTCCATTAATATATGGTTCTGTTCCAAAAGAGTCCTATGGTTTCAATAAAACTTAAAGTGTCTGTATGTAGACTAGCTATTGATGAAAGGATTGGACTATGCATGTATACTACTGTTCTTCTGTTGTAAACTCTGCTCTCTGGTGTGTGGTTATGCAGGAACGTCTTCGGAGATTACTACATCCTTTGTCTGGGGGCCATTCTGACCATAGGAGCTCGACATCCTTGATATCTGGGTGCTATAAATGCCTCAGACGAATCCTAGAGCCGGTTCTGAGAGTGCAATGCAGGTCTCAAGAGCTTTTGGAGTGCCAGGCAGACCTCAGAGGATTCCTCCACTTGGTGACTGACTGTCATTGAAGACTCAGGAGAGTCAGGCAACTGGCTGCCAGAGCACTCAGCACTTTTTGGAGGGCCTCATGAGCTTCTTGCATTTGGTGTCTGAGGACAATGCCTCAGGACCTTCTGGCACTTCGGTCACATGGCACTGGAATGCCAAGCAGGATTCTGGAATTCTGACCCCATTTATGTAATTTCTATTATTTTATGTGTGGTCTTTAAATTAGTGATGATGTATCAGTAGAAGCAATGGAGCACTTTATTACTGTAGAAGAAGCACATCAAGCATATCAAAACTGACTAGAATTTAATGCAGCCATTCTGGAGGTTGGAAGGATCATTCTCACTGCATCCTTTGGTAAATCAGTGGCAAATAGTTCACTTTCAAACGCGATGGGCAAGTACCATTGCTGAAAACTAGATAGACTTTAAAAACAACTTTAAGTCGGGGGCTAGAAGGTCCTTGATTAAAAATGCACGAGAAAAAGTTTAGCAAATTATGTATTTTAAAGAATGCATGACCAAACGAGCCCATTGTGAATGTAAGCCCTCCCAGGGATGGTGGCCTGCTGGGCTCAGCAGACCACCATGTCTGGGACTGCTTTTTAATAAAGCAGCTTTTTTTTAAAAATGCAGCCCGTTTTCCTTAAAGGAAAACGGGATGCATTTAAAAAAAAGAAAATGAAACGTGTTCATTTCATTTTTTAAGGGCAGGCCGTGGTCCCTGGGACGACTGCCTGCCCTTAAAAAATTATTTCGCATGCATTTGCAAGGGGAAGGGGTCCCCTGGGGACCCCTTCCCATTTGCAAATACATTACCACCTACTTGAAGTAGGTGGTAATTGCAGTGTTTTGCGACCGCAATTGCGGTCGAAAAACATTAGTACATTGTTTTGAGACTCGCTATTTGGAAGGGAACGCCCTTCCAAATAGCGAGTCGCACTAATCTATTTAGCGAGTCGCAAAAAATTGCGACTCGCTAAATAGGCTATGTACATGGCCCAATATGTTTTTGCATGCGCAAACGGGTTCACAAACCCGTTTGCGCATGCAAAAACGGGTCGTACATCTGGCCCCTAGTGCGCAAATCTGAATTCTACAGCCAGACCATGTGTACCCATGTAACCGGAGCATTAGTTCTCTAGTTTTTACTTCCACTTTCCTCCAAACTTCTGCATGGCAGGCACATGCCCTATGAAATCCATATATTCTGAATTTAGGGTGATTCGTGGTCCTGCAGTACAAATGTGTGCTTGCTTTGCAGCAACGCCGATTCTCTGTTGCAAAACGTAAACACGGTACACTGAAGGAGCTTGCTCTGCACTACGACCCTGCCACTACACTATCATCTGGAGCCATCTTATCAGTAGAGAGACAGCATTGCAGGCAGCAAAATTCCCCCCAAAAAAGGCTGCAGAGCAGAACTAGAAAATCCCTTATCCTCAGCATGCAGACTCTGATAGTGACCGTACATGTTCACTCTAAGATAGTACATTAACAGATCACTGCCCAGCAGTTCACCTCTCAGCACCCACAACAAAGGCAGGTGCCCTAGCCAAGTACAGACTGTATGAACACAAGTGGAATGGAAAGAGGTCAGTAAACTCAATCAGGAGAGCAAACCCGCAGACGCCAGGCTATGAAGAAAACATAAAAGGGAGAGGGTGTCGTGTGGTTTGTGGCCTCATTGTCTGCATTGCTAAGTTGGCTTAGGCCTGGCTGCCATGATGCCTTTATGCACACGTTACTTTATGACTTTGTTTTTCCAGCCTCTGCTTGTGCCCGGCTATATTAGAACTGTCTGCCTTTCTGCCTTTCACCTTTTCTCCTGTTCCCTGTGGTTTTCGTCTGCACAACATGTACAAGGTCGAAAAACAACGTCCCTTGTTCTTGCTAATCTGGCCAGTCCCTCGCACTTAGACATAACACTAAGTACAGATGCACTGGAGAAATTTGTGTGCTTTTAATATTGTGATCTCGCTGTTTGTGGCACTTGGAGAAAAACCTTTCCAGGGAGAAGAGCTGTGCTTGTCTGATGATGTAAACCTTGCATCTAGATATTGAGGTATGAGGGTCCGCCAGACAAAGGCCAGAGGTCTTCTATTTTTATAATAAACTAGGTAATAGCACGGGGAGGGTGGTAAGGCCATTTTAGCCCTATATCCACTGCTTTACAAAATGCTTTCCCCGTTTGTATTCTATGGAATTGTAACTATGCTTCTTATTTTATCATTATGCATTATGCTGATAGTACTGGCACGTGTACTGTATCTTAGAGCACGATAGTTGAAATAAACATTTTAAACTATACTGTGTCTCTTATTACGCACGTTGTGGACAAGTATGAGTGAGTTATGAAAGGATGTTCTTGCTCCCGCGAGTCCTGAGAGAGACCGTGTTCTGGGTTGTCTAAGCATTGGTAGCATTGCTGCGAATGAGACGCTAAAGCTAGTCGGATTGGGATTGTGGGTACTAAGGTGCATGGTTGGTTCACCACTATACTCCGAGGTCCTATTATCCTGTGCATAGCTCTGTATATGTGCATAATCCTTACAACATGGCGCCCATCGTGGGGCTTCTTATCTGCGAGACGCTTGAGTAGTGCTTGTGCTTGTCCATAACTCCCTTCGCATACGCTTCCGGAAACGTGTGTGAGGGTGATACCTCCTATATTGATGTTTTTATAGGTTCTTTCAAGCTTGAAGTTATTAAAAGGTGTTTAAGTAAACCCTATATTGCGCTGCCTCATATTAGGTTGTCGATCATTTCTGGTCTTAATGGCGGATATAAATATACCGGCACATAGCCGTGCTGCGCTCCGGGCTCATTTACTGGTTTATGGAGTGCCTGACGCGGGTGTCGCACTCATCTTTGTGGTGCAGGCTGACCCGGCTCACCACTTTGAGGTGTTTTACTCTTGGGTCACTTTTCCGGCGGTGGATGGAACGGACAATTTGTTTCATGAGTACGCTCTCACTGCCCTACTCAATGCTTATCGGCCTTATCAGGCTCTCGAAGTACCACTTATGGCATGGCAACACCATATTTGGTTTAATGGCGCCCTCCCACATCCGGTCACCCCGGTTCGTTTAGGCCCCCTATCAATAGACGGGGCCACTTGGCCAGTTTTGGCCGGGTATACCCCACATCCGCGATATTTGACGCTTGCGGTTGATGAACTGCGTGCATTGCATATGTCTTTGATACGCGTTCACAGAGCTTTAGTACAGTATGTTACAGGCAACGTCCAGGGAGCCCCTCCTGGAGTTGCGGCGCATCCAGCTGGACCGGGCGATGTTACCATAAGTCCCGTCATGATTAATTCGGTGATGGGCAAGCGCCCCCAAAATAAGGACGATTTGCCTTATTGGCTTGCAGAAACATTTGACCAGCTGGAGGCAGTTTTTCCAAATA
Source organism: Calotriton arnoldi (assembly GCA_963921515.1). Lineage (NCBI taxonomy): Eukaryota > Metazoa > Chordata > Amphibia > Caudata > Salamandridae > Calotriton > Calotriton arnoldi. Next base: position 517,849 of record CAWUFW010005196.1, on the reverse strand, counting down.
CTTCTCCTGTGGAAAAACACAGGATTTTGACGATTAGTTTGCCGAAAGACTTAATTCCCGAGTTGGCAGAATGCAACAACTGGGGCAAGGTATTCGCAGCAGTATATGCGAAGTGTTTCGGCACTCCTTCCATGACAGTTCTCCCCTCTGTAATTAAACGAGTGCAGGATGAGCATGGCCCTGAAGCGGCTGTGGAATTGGGGATGAGACTGGTGGGAGTGTTCGATGTAGTGGCTGATTTAATCCTTGCGAACGTCAAGGGCGATGCAGTTAACTTTCAAGTAGCTAATGCTTTGGCTTTAGTCCCAGAACCGGACAAGCCACGCGAATTACCGAAAATTATTACACAGGCTTATAAAACCATTGGCCGCAATAGTCTGGGAGTTAAGCCTTTTGCTAAAACGCAAACTCAATCACAGCCACAACAAAAAACTCAATCTGAGAAAGATGAGAAGCCGTTCTTTACTAAAAAGAACTGGAGGTTGAAGAAACAGGGTAAGCAACAGAAGAAACCAGGGTCGCGTGGCGCATCCCCGGTTTCCGTATCTTCTGAACGCACTTATGATTTGCGCGACAGAGCGAGAATTAAATCTCCTGAGAGATTTCAAGTCCCTGATCCGCGTTCTCCTCGTTCTTCACAGGCACCATCAACCTCCCAGACTGGTGGAGGAGATCGCCAGGATAGAGGCAGGGGTCGTGAGGCTCCACAGGGACGAGACCAACCTCGACCACAAGTCCGAGGGAAACCCGAAGAATTTCCACGTTCTCGCCCACGGTTTCAGAAGAAGAAAGTTGCAGCTTTAACAGCGAGGTATGCCACAGACGGTGAGAACGAGACTCCTGAATTGGACGTGGGCAGTGACGCTCCTAGACAGCGCCGCGGAAGTTACCATAGTGCGGGAGGCACTACGTCCTCATGTGGAGGCGACAGCAACGGACACATTCATTACTGTCGAGACAGCTGACACCAGAGTGGCACCCCCTGACAGACTATTTAATATTGTCCTTCAAATTGAAGGTGACATTGAGCGTGTTATTAAAGGGATTTTTGGGGAGAATCTGACCTCTTCTTACGACATTTTGTTGGCAGAGGCGGATTGGCCGCCCCCATTCGTACTTGCTGCTCGTAGAGGGGAGGAGGTAATCCTTCCGAGCTTTTCGTGTCATGTCCCCAAGGACAAAGCGGAGGCTCTCGCAGCTGAATGGGCTGGGGCCCTGGCTCCGGCGTTATACCGTAGTCACGTGGGCTGGGATGAAGACTCTCCCCCCATGATATTCCTTTGCGGTCGCTGCCACAGCCACAACCCCAATATCCCATCGGGCGGGAAGCTAAAGGTCCCGTTTCCGACATTCTGACACAGTTCGAATATCAAGGAGTAATTGAAACATGCGTATCACCAATGAATAATCCCCTTTTCGCGGTTTCTAAACCCGATGGATCGTACCGCCTAGTATTGGATTACCGACATTTGAACTCTCATTGTCGGACCTTTGCGGTACAAAATACCGACAGTTCTGCGCTTGTAGACAGTCTTGTTCGTAAAAAATATAAAACGACACTTGACCTATCCAATGGATTTTACACGCACAACTTGTCCCCGGAGTGCAGCCAATGGAGCGCTTTCACTTCCGGTGGTAAACAATTTAAATTTCGGCGTTTGCCCATGGGCTACAAGAACAGCCCGGGTGTCTTCGCCGCCTGTGTTGTCTCTTTGTTGGACAGCATAGACCCAGATGCGTGTTCGTACGTCGACGATATCTATCTGACAGACGACGAATTATGGCCGCATCTTTCACGTGTGGACCGCATTATTCTTGAATTTGCGGTCTTGGGATACAAATTTAATTTTGCCAAATCTCACATTGCTGAATTTACCGTTTTGTTTCTGGGCTATGAGCTCAACAATGAAGGTAAGGGCTTAGCTCCCCATTTCTTGGAGAAGTGCGCACTTTTGCGCCCTCCAACCACCCTGAAGAAGCTTCAGTCATTACTGGGTTTTCTGAACTTTGGACGTACTTACATTCCCGAATATGCCCAGCGTATCAAGCCTCTATATGCCTTGATACAGCCCAACTTCTCGAAGTCATGCTGGCTTCCTGAGCATTCTTCGATACTGCACTCTTTGCAGTCTGATCTACTTGAACCTAAATTCTTGTTGACTCGTGATAGGAGAGGTGTGGTGCAGCGGCCAGGGCAGCTGACTTCTGAGCACAGGGTTCACGGTTCGGGCTCCGGCGGCAGCTCAGCTCAGCACCATGTGACTCTGGGCAATAGCCCACTTAATTTCCACTACAGCCCCAGCGCCTTGAGACCCGTAAGGGTGAGTAGCTGCGCTATATAAAAACGGACTTACATAACCACACAAACCTGGTGATTAGAATTGTGCCAGGTACAGTGGGTTTCACGTACTTAACCTTTAACGCAGGTGACACAGTACCGATTGCATACAAGTCACATCTTTACACTTCAGCGGAGTTGCGCTTTTCCTCTGTGGAGAAAGTTTTAACTGCAGTGCAAATGGCGATTCTGAAGGAACGCGCACTGGCACAGGGAAAACGCATTTTGGTGGTAACACCATATCCTGCCCTTGAGGCAGTGACGAAGGCAAGTGTCCCGAACTCTAAGGCTTTACACCCCCGTTAGATACAATGGGCTACATCTCTGTCGTCCCCGGATGTCACTTTTATCTTTGATTCCTCTCTTCAGACACAGGAGTTCTTACAGTATGAATTTGTTTATCCTCCTCCTTTGTCTTTGCTACCGCTTGAGGAGTACGAATGTATTATATATACCGATGGTTCGGCACAACCGGCCACGGGTTCCAAGCATGCTTATTCCGCAGCATGTGCTATTGTTGCAGGTACCATGGTTAACGGTGAGTTCAAATCGACTGTAGTGCACACACAGGCACTAGGAGACAGTACTGCACAATTGGCCGAGCTGCGTGCTTTGGTGCTCGCACTTGAGTTCGCTAATCCAGACGTGACGACCCTTATTGTATGCGATTCTTACTACTGTGTTCAATCTTTCAATGACAATCTATTCTTCTGGTCGCAAAACGACTATAGAGATGCAAAAGGCAGCACAATTAAGCATAAGTTGCTTTGGGTTCGAGTGGCAGATCTTAAACAACGTTTGCCTCTCACACAGGTGATTCACACCCTTGGCCACCAGCGTGTGGGCGCACACGCTGTCGGTAACAGTTTGGCAGATGAAGCTGCCAAATTAGCAGTAGCCACGTGCTCAGTTGCAGCAGTTACAAGATCCATGACTAAAATAGATAATGAGATTTTGGCAGCTATTCCTGCAACAAAGGAAGGTGCTAATTACCCACGGGGTTTCCCTTCCAAGTACTCTTATCAGTTAAGTCCCGAACAGGTTCCTTACGTAAGAATTCCAGATGTTGGTGATCGGCTGATTCCCAACGCGGACCGCAGACCTTCCTTGATAACGGCCGCACACGAAGGCTTGGCTTCGGCCCATGCTGGCGTATCTGCGACTGTTTCCATCTTGCAGCAGCGTTACTGTTGGCGTGGTTTATATGAACAGACCCGTACTTATGTGCTTTCTTGTGACATTTGTCAGCAAATTAAGCCTTCAACGGTTACACGACCACCATAAACACAGCTCTGCATTTCTAACAGACCTTTTGGGTGTGTTTACCTGGATCACTGCGGTCCTTTTTCTTCTGACACTGCATATAAGTACATCTTAGTTGCAGTAGACTCGTGCACACGTTTCATCTGGGTTTGGCCACAACGGAGTGCTGACGCTCGAAATGTCATAAGGGATTTGCGTGTCTTTGTGGGAATTTTTGCCTGCGGCACCTTCCATTCCGACCAAGGTCCAGCGTTCGCCTCTAAGGCGTACAAGGACGCAATGGGGTCACTGGGGGTGCGGGTGCAATTTTCGTCTCCATATCGGCCTGAGGGCAATTCGATTGTTGAACGAACGAACCGTGACTTAAAGCAATCCTTGACAGCTAGAGTCTTAGGTACTGGCAGGAACTGGCTGGCCCACTTGTATAGCGTACAGCGTGCACTTAATAATCTCCCTAGAAGTTCTCTGGGTGGGCGGACCCCATACGAAATGCTCTTTGGCATCCAAATGTTTGTGCCCGACCTTGATGGTCTAGACATGGCGGCGCAATCCGCAATCTTTGACGTAGATAATCATTCTACTATGTTGCAGGACTTACAAGAAGCCCGTGACAAACTTGCAAACGAACATTTACCTTCAGCCACAGACGCTGCGCTGCAGATTCCGGTTGCCGGCTGGCTTCCGAAGGTTGGAGATCTGGTCCGAGAGAAGGTGGAGAACAAAAAATAATTTGGCCCCTCTTGTCGTGCACCGGTTCCAGTCCTTGGCTTGAAGGGTACTCGTACAGTCATCTTACCACCGCTTCCTGGTCGCAAAGACAACAGATACATCTCAGTGGACAATGTCAAGCTACAACATCTGGCCGATCCTGAATAGCGTGACACCAGCGGTCTCCTGTCCAGCCATTTCTAGGACAAATGTTTGTGGCCCTCCAGCCCACATGGTCACTGATGTTGCCATTGAGATGGTAGATTTGCCTGATCGCCTGCTCGACTACCCGGATTCCCCCTGCAACAAGGAGACTGAGTATAAATACCGCCGCCAACGAGTCGGTGGCTCACCTACCAACAACGCCACTGAGCCCAACCCGTTATTCCTTTGATTCGGCTTCCACCTCATCACTTATCCTGTCCAGCTTCAGTGTTTTTATATCCTGGTTCAGAGACAATTTTTTAGTCCCACCATGGACATACATCTGGTTGGTACTGTTCCTGATTTTTCTGTTCATGTCCATTGGCTTCGTGACAGTTTTTTTCTTGCTCATTAATGGTCACTATTTACCAGAACGCTCTGCAGTGAACTGTGTCGCTGGATCTTTGGCTCCGCATTCTTCTTCCCACATCATGAAGCGTGACCACACATTTGTGAACATTTCAGCTTTCCCAGTCGCTGATGGCATCGTATGGGATGCGGTAAATTTCCAAATTCATAGACCAACCGAGATTATTAATGTACCAAATGTCCTCCGTGTTTCAATGGGTGATGTCGTAAAAAGTAATATTCATTCCGAGGCACGGAAGCCTTACACCGTGCTTGCCTCATACCAGCCCAAATTTTGTTTTTAAATCGTACGATCTATCAAACGACCTGTTGGGGTTTGGCTACTTCTAAACAATTGAATGCACCCTCCATTCCCGCATTGTCTTCCACTCCCAACGACAGCTTGCGTTTTAATATTTCCCTAGCCAATTTGCAAGCTTTGTTTCAAAACAATTCGTTTAATACCTCTACAATTGTTCAGTCACCCTGGTTGGCTTGGCCAATAGCATCAAATGCCTGCCAACTGCGTTTTCATGACTCAGCTCCTGGTTACAAACAGGATAGGCCAGATCCGAGGTTTTCTGACTCTCGTACTGTTACAACATATTCTGTTGGTAAATTGTGTAAACAGTGGTTGCAGCACTCTTCCTTAGATTCTGTAAAACAACATTTATCCCTCCTATCAGGCAACATTGATCTGGCCGATTTTGTTTTGGGGCCTCGTGGTCCTCGACCTAAGAGATTCATTTATGAAACTTACAATGAACTCTGGAAGCTTTCGCAAATTGAAGCTGCTTCCCGTTTACGGGAAATCGATCAAGCAAATTTAGAAAAAGTGCTTGCTGTTGTTGACAATAGTATTAATACCCTGTCTTCCCGCATTTAAACATTAGAGAATATTATTTCCTCTGTTGTTGATATTGTACAAGATGATGTATCTGTGTTATATCATGGTCAAAATCAATTGCGTTCAGTGATGCAGTTTGCATGGACATTGCAGACACTTAAAATGGGTAAAGTTCCTTGGCATTTTTTGAACACCTCTGCCTTATTCTTGCCGTTTAATTTAACTGAGAAACAGCAATTCATGTCCATGAGAGATGCAACATACACTCTCTTGCATATCGAAAAGATAGAGCCATTACCATTCTCTGTGGCGGAGTTGGACTCTGTAGTGTGGCTAGTTCACGGGGTTATCGCCTTGCCTTTTTCTTTATTCGAGTTCAGTTCATGCATGAAACATTATCCTGTTGGCCGTTTTCAGCCTTTAGGCAGTGCCTTCCTGCGTGAACTTTGGTCCCTGCCTTTCATGTATAGATGCCTTAGGGACGGAAAATAAGTTTTTCTCACAGGAGAGTCATGCGATTCTACTGTGGGTCATTCGCTGATTTGTAAAAACATTAAATTGCACGGGGCTTGTAATGTTTCGGCTCCTAATCTTGCTTGTGTTTTAAAGGGCATTCCTGCTCCTGCTATATCACCTACTTTCACTGTGCTTGCAAATGGTAGCTATCTCCTTCTGAATAATCAGGACTGCTGTGGAATGCTGGCCGGCATCCCCTATATTGTAACTGTTTCCCACCGGGTTGTGTGCTGCAAAAATGTGCTTTTTCCTCCCCGCACGACATAATAGATAGTTCCATTTGGCCTTCCATTCCGACTTTGAAGGCAGATTTCAATAAATTGAGCAGAATAAAGGCGCTATTATTGAACCAGGAGGTTATGCTCACATCCGCACGGGAGACGTTCATCCTCCAGGTGGCTAGTACCCACAGTGAGATACAGGCCCTTTTTTGGGGGGGGGAAATTTCTTTATTAACATTTTCTATTGAGTCAGCACTTATACAGTTTATAACCTCAGAAAAACACACCAGGGTCATACAGCCCTGCTTATTCATTGATAGTGACTGATTGGGTATCAAAACATTACATATATACATACTTTTCATTGTTACTTCAATTCTCAGTTTACCCCTACCCCACTCGTATCTTGAAATTCTTGGGGTTGAGCTATCCCTTGTGAATCCTGTACCTCGAGACCATAGTACTGTATCCAGGGCGTCCATATTTTCCAAAATTTCTTGGGACATCCCCGTGCCACATAGGTGGTCTTCTCACCAGTCATGAACATGTCCATCCCCTTTTTCCAATCATCTACTGTGGGCACTTGTGTCTTCCCCCAGCTGCGTGCCAAATCTCTTTTGGCGACTATCAAGCCTAGATTTGTGAGCAACAATTGTGGTTTCGAGAGGTCCACTTCTGTGCTTATGCCTAGTAATATAAAGTTGGGATCTCTGGGTATCTGTTTACCTGTCACTGCCTCCAGTTCTTTGAGTATATTGACCCAATAGGTCTGGATTCTATTGCACTCCCATACCGTGTGGAAATAATTACCGGTTTCCTCGTTGCATCTGAGGCACTTAGGTGTATCGGCCCTACCCATCTTGTGTAGTCTTGCCCTGTCGTAATAGGTCCTATGTAGGAATTTAAATTGAATCAGTCTGAGTCGTGTCTTGATGGCTACCTCTCGCGGGTGCATTAACGCCATTTCCCAGTCTAGGTCTTCTAAGACTCCCAGCTCCCGTTCCCACTGTACTCTTAGTTTCTGGAGCGTGTCAGGTTTGTTGTTTATTATGGTACGGTATGTCCAAGAGACTGCTTTTTCCACTATTTCTCCCATGAGGAGTCGCCCCTCCAGCGGTGAGTATTCAGGTAGTCTATCTGTGTCTATGTGTTGCGCCTCCCATGCATGCGCCAGCCTCAGGTATTTATAGTATTGCGTCTGTTGTAGATCGTATGCTTTCTGTAAAGTGGGAAACGTGGCTAATTTCTTACGGTCTAAAATGTCTTTAATTTGGGAGATGCCCAGCATGTCCCATTTTTTAAAACCGTTTAATTTTGCAAATTCTTTGAGTCTCTCTCCTACCCATAGAGGAGTTTCTCTAGTGATTTTATTGTTCCAGTTGATGTATTTTTCTGCCTTTTTCCAGGCAGTTAGCACCACCTGGGTGGATGCGAGTAGTTGTGTCGCTCCCTTTCCCCCATAGAGGTAGTGTGTGTGTGGATGTAATTCAAATTGTCTACGTTCCAACGCATATGTGGGATGATCTCCCGGCATATGCTCCCAATCGTTGACCACTATAAGGTGAGTAGCGTAGTAGTAGGCTCTTATATCAGGTAGTGATATGCCGCCATTATATTGGTTGCGTTGCAGCGTGGCCAGCGCCACTCTAGGATGTTTTCCCTCCCAGAGGAACGTGCGCAACGTGCCATCTATCCTACTAAAGACTTCATCTGGGATGGGAAAATATGTATTTTGGAGGATGTAGAGGAGTTTTGGCAATGTTATCATCTTGTATAGCGCGGCCTTACCCATTAGTGTCAATGGTAGAGTGCTCCATCTTTCTGCGTCCGCTTTAAATTCTCTAAGAATTCTATACAGATTCCGACTAAGTGCCTCTCGGCGGTCTGTCGTGATGTAAATGCCTAAATATTGTATGCCAGTATTGTTTACATGGAGGCGTCCCATGCATTCAGGTGGTTCCCACCCCGGATTTGCATTATACAAACAGGATTTCTCCCAGTTTATTTTATATCCCGCGTGTTTACCGTAACAATCGAAGCTTTCAAATATTCTTGGAAGCGTCTGCCAGGGGTTTGTGACATAGAGAAGGATGTCATCCGCATATAATGATATGCGTTCATCTTGAATCTCAGTGTCCTTGAGTCTAAAACCCGTCATATATGGATTGGTCCAGACAGCACACGCAAGGGGCTCCAACACAAAGAGGAGGGTGGATAGAGGGCATCCTTGCCTCGTCCCGCGCTCTATCGGAAAGTCTCCGGAGAGTGTTCCATTTACCCGTACCCGTGCTATTGGCTGTTCATATAAAATGGCGATCCATCGTCTGAAAACAGGACCAAAGCCAAACTTCTCCAACGTTGCCATTAAAAATTGCCAGTGTACAGTATCAAATGCTTTTTCTGCGTCTAATGATAATATGAAATGTGGGTCTGTTCTGGTTGTGACTACTTCTAGCCAGTTATGTAAACGTCTTAAGTTTAATCTGGTGGACCTCTTTGGCATAAACCCTGATTGGTCATGGTGAATGAGACTGGATATTACTGTTGTAAGCCTATCGGCAAGTATGCGTGCTAGTATTTTCGTTTCTATGTTAAGGAGCGAAATGGGCCTGTATGAGGCACATTTTTGTGGTGGTTTATCTTTCTTGGGAATCACTACTATCGTGGCTGTTCGGAGATCTTTCGGAAGTCGTCCCACATTTCGTGCTTCCAGGAACAGGTTTAGGAGATGGGAACTAAACAGCGTCGCATTCTGTTTAAAAAGTTCCGGGGGCAGTCCGTTGGGACCCGGGGCCTTCCCAGTTTTCAGGTGGCCGATTGCCCTTCTGACTTCGTCTATTGTTATTTCCTCCTCTAGTACTTGCGCTTCCTCCTGGTCTAAACTAGGAATCTCGATTGTCTCTAAATATTCTGTTATCTGCACCTTCCCTGCCATGGGACGCTCGGCATAAAAGTCTTTATAGTAATGTGCGAAGGCTGTTGCTATCTCGGTAGGAGTCACGTGTATTTGACCCTCCTCTGTTTCTATTTTTGTTACCCATCTGGCCTCTGCTTCTTTCTTACTGAGCCATGCCAATAACCTGCTCGTCTTGTCTCCTGCGTCGTATAGTCGCCGGTACATAGCCTGTATGGCCTGCTGCGCATCGTTCCTGGCCAGCGCTGAGTACTCATGTCTGAGGGTTTGCATCTGCCGGAGCAGGGAAGGATCGTCTTGTGTTAGGATTTTTGTTTCAAGTTGCAGGAGTCTAGCTTCGAGTTTAGTAATGTCTTCTATACCTTTCCGTTTTTTTTGGGCTATAATGTTCTGTGCCCTATCTCTCAGAACTGCCTTGTAGGCCTCCCACAGTATTATGGCAGAGTCCACAGAACCGGTATTTTCTTTAAAATAGAGCTCTGTATCTATTCTAATTTCTTGGGCAACTTTTGGATCTTTCAGCTCCCATGCATTAAGCCTCCATTCCTTCTTGTGCTGGTATCCCTCTTTACCTACTGTTAGCCAGAGGGGAGAGTGATCCGAGAGTCCCCTAGCCAAATACTCTATCTTCTGGATGGCCGTGATTTCTCCTGCTGGGGCCAGGATGTAGTCTATTCTAGAGAATGTTCTATGAGCCCCGGAGTAAAAGGAGTATGCCTTAACGCTCGGATGTTGTTTACGCCATAGATCTGTAAGCGCTAGTGTGTCTGTGAATCGCTTGAGTTGCGTCTCACTGGGGCTTCCAGTGAAAGCCGTCGTACGATCGGATCTTGGGTCCATCACATCGTTGAAATCGCCTCCTATGAGGTGTGTGTTGGAACCTGTTTCCAACAGTATGTTTGCTAGTTTCTCCTGTGTTTGTTTCTGTAGTCTTGGAGGTGCATATATGCTTATAAGGGTCATATCCCTTCTGTTCCATACCCCTTTCACTGCAACATATGTCCCGTTGGGGTCTGTCCAGATTCGCTCCGTTGTGAACGGAGGGATTTTTAATGAGAATTGCGACCCCCTTGCGCCCGTTGAGAAGCATGCATGTGCTAGCGTCTTATATGCTCCTCTTCCTAAGAACCCACATTTCGTTCCTTTCAGGTGTGTTTCCTGCAGCATCACTATATCAGGCTTCAGCCTCTTAATATATGCGGCCACCAGGCCCCTCTTTATTTTGTCTCCTAGCCCATTTACGTTCCAAGAGAGAACTGAATATGTGTCGTTATGTTGTGTTGTCATATCAGTGAGTGTAGGTGTTGCGTGTCCATGTTGTGATTTCCCCCTCTCGGCCCCTTCTGTTTTACTGAACCCCAGTTATTTCTGTGGCCTATTCCTGTTGTATTGCTGACTAAGTGAACCCAACCCCTCAACTCCCTCTCTTCCCAACCCCCAAAACTAAGCACAACTGTGTGCTACTCATGCCCCCCACCCCTGTTTCGACCCCCTCCCCACTTGCTCCCGCACATCACGCCCATTCCCAACGACGTCAACGTGACAACTTAGCGTATGTGTCAAACGAGAAGTCTGTCGATCCCACCCCCTTCCCCTTTTTTCGTAACTTAAATCTTAAACAATGAAAACAGTCAGTTCACTGTATACTTCCCTTGCACCCGGAAGGCGTTCAAAGTCTACCAAACCTCGGGAAGCTCACAGCGTCTCTTGGAGGGCGTCTGGCCCCTAATCATCATTCCTCCTCAGAGCCGTGAGGGGTTTTCTGCCCTTGCGAGTTCTCACACGGAGGGTTCGAGCCCGAAGCCTCCAGATGTTGGATCTGTTCCAAAAGTGGGTGTGCGTCAGTCTCGGACCTGGCTCGATTCAGTTCTGCGTGATCCGAGTCTTCATTACCAGTTGATCTCTGCGAGGTTTTGGACATACATTCCAGGGCAGTATCATCGTCCGAGTCTGAGATAGTACTTTTCTGGTCTCTGGATCTCAGGGTTCTCCCTGGTGTAGTCTTAACAAGAGCCCGGGCCCTGGATACTCGCCTCTGTCGCTTTCCCTTGAGCAGTTCCCAGTTACGGCTTGGCCGTTTGTCCGCCGACGCGTGGGCCGCTGATGGCGACGCTCTTCTCAACTGTGGCCGCTCTTCAATCCATGTCCACGCCTCCTCCGGTGTCTGGAAGAAATGAGAGTTGTTGCGGAAGATAACTTTGAGCTTAGCTGGGAACAGGAGCATATACTGAATCCCAAGGGCACGGAGTTTCACCTTGACCGGATCAAAGGTGCGTCGCTGTTTTTGCACATCCCTAGAGTAGTCGGGGAAGACCATCACTCTCGTATTCTCAAATTTGACCTCGCCCTTCTTCCGGATTTCTTGAAGTATTAAGTCTCGGTCCTGAAAGTTCAGAAATCTAGCTATCAGCGGCCGTGGTGGGGCCCCAGGCTGCGGTCTGATTCCAGGCATTCTATGCTCCCTTTCTATAACAAAACATGACGAGAATTGTGATTCTGGTAGGGCGTTTTTTAGGAAGGTCTGGAGAAACTGAACCGGGTTCGAGCGTTCTGCGTTTTCGGGAAAACCTATAAACCGCAGGTTGTTCCTTCGGGCCCTATTTTCCGCGTCATCTACCCGCCAGGCCACATCTTTCATTGCCGCCAACAAACCGGCTACTTCTGTATTAGTGGTCCGTGAGTTGTCTTCCAGCTCCGAGACCCGGTGTTCCACCTCCGTCACTCTTTCGGAGACCTTGCGCAGGTCCTGGCGCAAAAAGGAGACCTCCGTTCGCACCTCCGCCATCTTACTTTCTAGACTTTCTCGTGTGGCCTGTATCGCTTGCAGGATCGTGTCCGTGTCCGGGCGGGGGACAGAACCTCCCTCTGCTCCCCCTGGCGCCGGTAGGGGCGTCGTGAAACGGTCCAGCTTTCCCTGTCTGGATGTCTTAGGCTCCTTGTCCTTCGCCATTACGGCGACGCTGATGCCCGGATGCCGCCCTTTATAACTCTCTCGGGTGGGGCGCTTATCGGATATCGATGGGCGAGGGAAGGCACTGCTCCGCGGAGCGGTGCACGATATTGGGTGCGTCGCCCACTGGCTCCTGTCGTCCTCGGGGTGGCAAAAAGGGTTTGATATATAATTGTCGCCCCTGCCCCACTTACATAAACGGGAAGAGGATTCCTCAACCACTCAGTGCCGTTTGACGTGTCGCCAGGGTATGCGTCAATGCAACATTTGGGTCACCATGAGTCCCGACAAGGTCCCCCGCTCACCGGGCGTCGTAGATCACAATTCCGCACCCAGGATGTTGGTCTCTCTCCAGCTTAGAGGCCCGCGTCTATCTGGGTGGTCTGGGCGTATGGAGCCAGTTATCTCTGATTGGCGCAGCTGTATGGACCACAGCAACAATTGGGACCGAGTGGCCGTTAAAAGCAGGTGTTCCCCCACAGCATCCCCCGGAGTCAGCAGTGTCACGCAGCAAGGTATTGCGGCTGTGTGGGAAGAGGCGCAGGCATCCTATTCCTCGAGTTCACCAACCGGGCTCCTGGTGGGTTCCCATGCGGTGGACAGTCGTCTCTCCAGTTCGTTGGGCATTCGCGTGTGGGCAGAGCTGGGTAGAGCTGGTCTCTCTCCGACGGGGAGGACCGCTATCCCCTGTTATGCGGTGTCCGGAGTTCCCGCTGATGACGGGCGTCCCAGCCAAACAAAAAGGGGGGGGAGGCCCACCGGCGCCCCAGGTCTGTGCCCACTTCCTCGATAGCTGCAGGGTCTGAGTGTGCCGGTTCTCGCCTTATCTCTGAGCACCAGGCGACTCCGCCGAGTCTCTGTGCAGGCCGGCCCTCGAATCCAGTATCGCCAGTGTCTCTGTCCCTCGTCGAGGACACGGTCCCCGCCGGCCGCACCCAGGGGCGCTCCGCTGCTCTGGGCTCCACCAGCGGTCCGAGTCTCTTGCCCTCACCACGGCGTCTTCCTTGTCAGAGTTCGGGTGGGGGGGGATGTGTGGAGAAAACCCGACGTCTCTCTGCTGGGTCCCCCCCCACCGGCCACGGCAGTCCACCTCCGCTGCCTCCACCAGTACCAAGCCTCGTACCTCGTGTCTCGTTGGTCATGGGCTTCGCAGCGGCCAGCGGTCCCTTCTTCCTCGCTCTGCCCTCTTGCCGCCGCTCCCACCGCAGGCTCACCCTGTGCAGCCGCCGTTCCGGCTCCGGCTATTTTGTAGGGGAGGCAGGGCAGCGCGTCTCTTCGTTTTTTTCTCGGTGCCTCCGGTGCTCTACTGTGCTCTATTGTGTGCACCCCCGGCCAGGGATCCCGCTGCTCGGCCCTCCGCCGTCTCTAGTGTGTTGCGGCCGCCATCTTGGGTAGAGACCACGCGCCGAACAACGTCTCTAGCTGCAATGTTAGGCGCACCGCTGGGCTCCCCACTGGATGCACACTGCTTCCCACGGTCTCCGACCTCGATTTGGGTCGTTAAAACGGCGAGGAGGAACAGGATTTTGCCCGGATTTCGTTCGGGGCCAGCGGAGCTCGCAGACGATGCGGCTACCCGGCCATGCTGTTAGCCACGCCCCTATCGATACAGGCCCTTTTGAACACAAACCTCCCACAACATTTCGGTGAGTTGATTCACCGTGTTTTCAATGCATCTCGCACCGAAGGTCGTGTGCACTTTTTTAAAGTTGTGGGCTCTGGCCTTGTTACCTCCTTTCAAGCTATATTTGGTGTAATACCAGCTTTTATTCATTCTATTTTTTCCAGCGTCTTTGGCGGCTTTCCGTTGATCCTCGCCTTAGCGGCTGGTATATTGCTTTTGGTCTGTTTGCTACGCAATGGCTGCACTTCCTGGGGCCTCCTCTACCAAGGTCGACTCCGGATGCTCCGTGAACGCATGCTCATCGGCTTCGGCATCCTGCCATTGGCGACCCTCAGTGTGTCCTATAGACTTTCTTTTCGCATTGCGTATTTCACTTGCGTGCAACCTGTGATGTCTTGCATCCGATGTCCTTTCTCTAGGTCTTTGGATTATTGCCTCTCCAATACGTCTCTGTCTGACCCGGATTTTGGCCAGTTGATGGGTCCCTTAGAGGCCCATGAACAGGACTGTTCCGGCGATGGCTTGATGGCGCGTGCAGCTGCACTTGGAATTTTGGCGCAATGGGATGTCTGGGCGGCTGCTCAGTCTCTCCTACAACGAAGTTATGTTGAGTATCACGCAAGTTGTCCCGCAATGCTGATCACTGCTCCCTCTTGCGAGGAACATGAATGCAGTTTTGATTTGTTGAACTGGATGGCGTCTCTTTTTTCAGACGATTCCAACGATCTCCTCTTGGAAGGTGTGGCGCTTTTTTGCACTTACACTTTATTGGATTAGGGGGCCTCCGCTTTCAGCGTCCTGCATCTCTGGATTTTTTTGTGTGCCCTTTCTGGAATTTTTTTATCCTGGATTTTTTATTCCATTCACTGTCCTTCATTGGGGACTATTTATGAATAGACGTTTCCATTCTGCTCCATCTATTTGAACTCTGTCTTCGTCCTATGTCTTCGCCTATGGACTGACCAGGGGAGGGTGTCGTGTGGTTTGTGGCCTCATTGTCTGCATTGCTAAGTTGGCTTAGGCCTGGCTGCCATGATGCCTTTTTGCACACGTTACTTTGTGACTTTGTTTTTCCAGCCTCTGCTTGTGCCCGGCTATATTAGAACTGTCTGCCTTTCTGCCTTTCACCTTTTCTCCTGTTCCCTGTGGTTTTCGTCTGCACAACATGTACAAGGTCGAAAAACAACGTCCCTTGTTCTTGCTGATCTAGCCAGTCCCTCGCACTTAGACATAACACTAAGTACAGCTGCACTGGAGAAATTCGTGTGCTTTTAATATTGTGATCTCGCAGTTTGTGGCACTTGGAGAAAAACCTTTCCAGGGAGAAGAGCTGTGCTTGTCTGATGATGTAAACCTTGCATCTAGATATTGAGGTATGAGGGTCCGCCAGACAAAGCCCAGAGGTCTTCTATTTTTATAATAAACTAGTTAATAGCACAGGGAGGGTGGTAAGGCCATTTTAGCCCTATATCCACTGCTTTACAAAATGCTTTCCCCGTTTGTATTCTATGGAATTGTAACTATGCTTCTTATTTTATCATTATGCATTATGCTGATAGTACTGGCACGTGTACTGTATCTTAGAGCACGATAGTTGAAATAAACATTTTAAACTATACTGTGTCTCTTATTACGCACGTTGTGGACAAGTATGAGTGAGTTATGAAAGGGTGTTCTTGCTCCCGCGAGTCCTGAGAGAGACCGTGTTCTGGGTTGTCTAAGCATTGGTAGCATTGCTGCGAATGAGACGCTAAAGCTAGTCGGATTGGGATTGTGGGTACTAAGGTGCATGGTTGGTTCACCACTATACTCCGAGGTCCTATTATCCTGTGCATAGCTCTGTATATGTGCAGAATCCCTACAACAAGGGCACGAGACGACGGGCTCTGCAGTCCCGTGACCGCTGATAGGTTAGTAGCTGCTGCCAAGAGGTTAAGAAACAGATCGTCTTAAATATTCAAACACTATCATCCCTGTAACAGAGTATGCACAAGTGCGTCATAAAAAATGAAACAAGCATTTGCAATAGGTCTCGTATTACTGATAGTTTGAGGTATTGGCGTTGCAAATAATAATGCAACGCCAATAGCTCATACTTTCAGTAATGCGAGACCTAGTGCATTGCAAATGCCCGAGTAGTGAGCCAGGAACCAGCATTGTATGTCTCAGTGCAGTACCGCAAGCTGCTCCTAGAGGCCCCTAGTGAGCAAGGCACCAGTACTGCATGTCTCGGTGCAGTACCGCAAGCTGCTCCTAGAGGTCCCTAGTGAGCAAGGCAACAGCACTGCACGTCTACAAAGTTTGAGTTATTGGCATTATAAATGGCAATGTTTTTTACCTAGCCATGTTGCAGGGTGCTGTACCATATGTGGCCAAAAGTGGACCTCTTTTGGTCACATATGGTACTGCACTCTGCAGAAGATATGGTAAATCCAACAACCATGTACTGGGACACTGAGTAAGTTGACTCCCATGCATACACATGATATATTTCTTTATAAACAAGCATTGATAAAGCCTATGAGATCTATTGGCTTTGGCAGTGATTTTTAGCCACTGTGTACAGCTGTGCGGCTGCTGTTCAGCATGACTGCAAATAATTATTTTCAAAGTGCTATGACGCAGCAGGCACTAATGCGCTTATTAAAAAAAAATGGGGCAATGGGTTGGGTAATAAGGCAAGAGAGAGAGAGAGAGAGAAAGGGAAAGAGAGAGGAAGTGGGTGGGGGGATAAGACATGCGAGAGACAATGGGTAACCACACTCACAACAAAGGGTGGGCGGGTAGACTAGGGAACCAAAAGGACAAAGAGAGTGGGCAGGAGGAGCTGGGGAAGCAAACAGAGGATAGGTGGGAGGAGATGAGGCAGCCAACTGACAACAGAGAGTGGGTGGAAGAGGAAGCAAGCTGACAACGTTCGGTGGACAGGAGAGTATCGAAAAGCAAGCTGACAATGGAGGGTGGTCGGGCTAATATGGGCCAGCAACATTTAAGGACAAATACAACACTGAACATGTGCATGTTTTGCTTGACAACTCAAAAATGTCTAGGACAAATAAAAAACACACCAAACCACAAAGCACTACATTCCAGAAAATCTGGCAAAATAAGTGTTTTCCGAGTTCTTCACGCAGGAAGTCATTTTCCTATATCAGTTTCCATCTTATTTGTAAACGTCAATTAATTTTGGACCTCCCTGATAGCTTTCAACTGTTGTGACCAATCTTCCCTAAATTTGGGAAGCTGAAGGATGAAGTTTAAGGGTTGTTTCTTTCCACAAATTTGGTTCAAAGTCACCAATGTGGACTAAAGTTTTGATGGATGCAAAAAGAGGATTTCCTATTTTACTGGCCTGAATTGGCATAGGTGAGAATAAAAAGAAGTGTACTGTAGAAATGATAGGAGTTAATCAAACGACCAAGAGAAGATAAGGGTCTTGAGATTTTATCGGTATTAGAGGAGGTTTGGTTCATCTTTGAGGCTAAGTGAAAAAGAGTTCTGTTTAGAAATTCAACACCAATAGTAATGCTTCTAGGTTTGATGATTTTTTATCCAGCCAATTTTGAGTTATCAAGCAAAAAATAGCTGCCTAGTGTACATGTGCCAGTGTTGTATTGGTCCTTAAATGTTATCAAATCAACAAATACCACACTGTGCCCTCCTGACATGTGGGACAACATGAAGGCGGTCCTCTAGGCCACAATTGGGTTGAAACGTAATGCTAGAAACTACAGGCCATTTTTGCAGCCTCCTTGCCGTAGAAAAATGTATGGACTGGACATATATGTTACGCCTTGGTCTGTCTTCTTTCTTCTAGTCCTTACCACTTGAGGAGGCCGCCCACCTCCCAGAAACAAATAAGCTTTACTTTAGAAGAAATAAAAACTTTGGGGCATATTACCAAGAACGGCGTTAAAATTATCGCCGCTTTAGCGGCAGGAAACTGCCGCTAAAGCGGCGATAATGGGCTTGATAATATGCCCTTGAGAATTCAATAGAAGCCCATGTTCTGGTGTAAACATGGGCTTCTATTGGAATTGTCAAGGGCATATTATCAAGACCATTATCGCCGCTTTAGCGGTAGTTTCCTGCCGCTAAAGCGGCGATAATTTTAACGTCGTTCTTAGTAATATGCCCCTTGATTCTTTTAGTCTTTCTTCCTTCCCTAGATTAAAAAGAAATGCCACTCCCCGATATCCTCAAACCTCCTCACTTCAGCGGACTGGCTTCTTTCTGCCCCCTTCAGAGACGGTATCTGTATGGTCACAATATTCATTAAGCGTTTTTATAATTAATGTCCTTTCTTGCCAGTACATTGAGCTGCTTGAGCAGGCAACGGGTTCTGGTTATCCGGTAGTCTCAATCTTCATGATCAAGTGCTTTAGATGGGATGAGAAGAGTGTTGCGAGGCTACAGCGCCATACGAAGCTCTGCGACAGAAAGTAGTCAAAACCCAAACTATACAAACAGGAACCATTGCTAGAGCGCGAATATGGAGCTTTCTGTAAGAAACCATAGAAGGGAGAAAGTCCACTGAAAAGAGGCACAACTGCCGTACAGATACTGCAGAACCTGAACTGGAAGATCAAGATTTCATTTCAATATCCAGAACAGCTCTGCCAACAATGATTTCAACGGCTGTTAGAGCAGCTCTTAATAAGACTCCAAAACAAGGAACTATAATAGGAACCTGACCTAGCTGAGGTACAGCAGTCTTTACCTATAGGCAAACATGTGCAAGGGGTCAAACTGCAGAAACTTCTGAAGCACTTTAGAGAATTATTTGGATTCCAGGAGCATGTACAAGACAACCGGATTCACTTTTATTCACCATATAATAGTCCTACCCTGGATGACATTCTAGTACAAAATTTGAATAAGAAATGTTTTTTTAAAGAATGGAGACATGTTGATAAGTCAGTTTTCCCTCGTTTCCTGAATCACTGCTATCTGGTGGGAAAGTTTGAAGAATTTCCTCAGATACCTTAACTCATTTCTATTTTATCCACTATGGCATCTTCTTCGTCTCATGCAGAGGAAGCTTTCCGTCAGATCCGTAGGACAATCAAAGTAAACAACATTTTCAAAAGATCCTATGCATCATCTACCTTTCCAATCTGGACTAGAACTTTTGCAGTTCACGTCACTCAGACATTATAGAAAGACTTCCAATCTCTTTTTGATTGCTTGCAAGCGCGAGCTGATCCTACAGTCATCCAAGAGAATATGGAGTTGCTGACCCAATTCCTGTCAGACACAGCATTTGATTTTTTATTGTCTTCTGCAACCTCGTCTGGAGCATCAATAGCAGGAAAAAGGATTCTATGGTTGAAATTAAATGCAGACCAAAGAACTCTGAGTCACTGTTTATCATTTATGGGTCGGTCCCATTGTTCAGCCCAAACCCCACTGAATAATTTACTCCAGAAGACTGTGGAGGAGAAAAAAATTCTCCAACCTTTCCGAGCTCCATCTTCTAAAAAGTATTTTATTCAACGGTGAAATCCACAGAGTGTACAAGAACCTTGTTGTTCCTTTTGTGACTGGGCCCAAGGTTATGGGGTCGTGCTTGCTGAAAAATTAAGGCTCCGACCTCAGCAATTACATCACCCTAAAGAATGACTTTACAAGAATGGAGGCGAAGGTGTGGGGCAGCGGGTGGTATAAACGGTTTCTATTCAAACAGGAAACCCTTGTTTCAAGACAAATGGGTGTTGTCTATTATCCAAGATGTTTATTCTTTAGAGGTCAAAAGTCCTCTAAAAGTATACATATCTGAATAGTGGTGCCATTAGTGGCTCCAGTACCTCTCATATTAACCACAAATGCCAATCACTGGGGCGAGGAACCACCTTGGAGGGTATAGAGTTGAAAAGCCGTTGGTCTCCCTTAGAGAGTCCCCAATGCTCCAACTGGAGGGAACTTTCTGCAATTCTGAGAGCTATTTAGGGTTTCTCTTATTTGCTTCAAAGGAGAGCAGTAATGGTCTGCACGAACAATCGAGTAGCCAAAAATTATGAGAATAAGCCAGGGGGCACAAAAAGCCCTTCCTTGGCTCAGATAGATTACTCTCTTTTCTTTTGTGCATGGTCAAGGCTCATCTATTGTTTCTAAATGCACTATATTTCACAGGAAGAGAGAATTTGTGAATGGGGAAACTTCTCCCATCAGTGTCTTATCATCTGAGCCAAGGTGTATTACTGCTGATAAGAGACTACTTTGTCCTTCCATGGCTGGATCCGTTTATCTCATATCAGTGAAGTTGGTGTCCGGAAGTGTAGGGGATAGATTTCCTAGCTCTACTATGGCTTCCAGGACTGCTGTGTGCATTTCCCCCCATTCCATTTCTCCTGGGGGTGTTATAGAAGATTCAGGGGGAGAGAGACAGCAATAATAATCCTCGTAGCCCCGTTCTGGGCATGCTGACCTTGGTTTCCATCCCTTTATCAAAAGAACATAGAGACACACTTGCATACCTTTCTAGACACATCTCCCCTCTGGTTTCCTCCTCCCAGGAGAGTCTGTTCTGCCTTCACCTCACGGCGTAAAGGTTGAGGAGGTTGGGCTATAACAGCAAGGCTGCTTTTGAGAGGTAGCAATTTGTGATCAATCTTCTTGGAAACCCTCCACATAAGCATGTTCTGTTAAACACTAAAGACATTTTGAAAACTGGTGCAAAAAAAAAAAAAAGGAGTGTAGTAACCAGATATTGTGACCCTTTTCTGAGTCTAGAATTTTTAAGAGAGAGGTTTCTCAAAGGATTGAGTCCTTCCACCTTACCCTCACAGTGGGTAATGATTTGTAGCTTTTGTGAAACATAGGGTAAACTATCTAACATTGATCCATGGGTGTCCAGGTTGCTTAGGAGCTTCAGTTTACAAAATAAATGGTAGTTCCTAGCCCTCTACCTCCTTGGAACCTTCCTACAGTTTAGAGAAAACTTCAGTGCCCATCATTTGAGCCATTAAGAGACGTCTTCTCTTCCTTGCCTTTCAGCGAAAATGGTATTCCTTGTGGCCCTAACATCTGCTAGGTTGGTACTAGGTACTTTTGTGGATTCCTATTTCTACTACTATTTACTATTCCAGAGAGGCTAGTACTACACCTATGTCCTGGATTTTCTCCAAAAGCGTCATCTCAGTTCTATATTTCATAAGTAATTGCACTACCAGTTTTTGATTCTGATTCTTTTGATACTATACTTTTGTCTTAGTATGATGAGAAGAGCTCTCATCATACATTTAGATAGAGGTACGTACTTCTGCTATTTAGATTCTGTTTTTATCTTATGAGTCTGCTATAAGTGAAAAAGACCAGCAACTCTATGGAGGTGGGTGAGTCATACCATTGCTCTGGTTACTATCCTTTGGGGGAGACAGATCCTAGAAACTTGCAAGGCTGTTCCACGATTGAAGTGGCTACTTCCTGGGCAGAGACAAATGGCATTCCCTTAGAAGAAATCTGCAGAGCAGGTACATGGGCTATTCCTCATACATTTGTAACTTGCCAGTATTCTTCCCCACCCTGAGACCTAGTCTTCCTTGTCATACCCCTCATACCTACGTCTCGCCCATCCACATTTCCTTCAGCAAGAGACAGCTACAGTTATTAACTGAAGGGAGGAGGGAGGATACAGCGAATGTATAGTCTTTTGATGAGCTGGGTGAAAATTATGGCGTAGAGAGCATTGCCGTAGTCGAGGTGGCTGGTGACGAGGGCCTGTGTGATGGTCTTTCTGGTGTTGATTGGGATCCATCTGAAGATTCTGCAGAGCATGCGAAGGGTGTTGAAGCAGGAGGAGGTGCATGGGTAGGGGAGAGCGAAGAAAGCCTAAAAAACAATGCTTGCATTTCTTTCTTCTAAAATAAAGCTTATCGGTCGACGCCGAGAAAGCGTTCGATCGGGTCCACTAGCCATTTCTGGACGCGACACTGGAGCACTTTGGGATGGGTGAGCGATTTCGAGCTTGGGTTCTCAGCAGCTACAGATCCCCAACAGAGAGGGTGAGGGTGAACGGGCATGGCTCAGACACATTTCCCATACAACGGGGATCTAGGCAGGGATGCCCCCTCTCTCCTCTCCTATTAACCCTATACATGGAACCCTTTGCGCAACGGGTGAGAGATCATCCAGACATTAAAGGAATTCCCTTGGAAGGGGAAGAGCACCGGATCAGTCTATACGAGGACGATATAATGGTCATGCTCGATGACCCCCTGGAGAGCCTGCCCCACTTTCTACGAGAAATGGAGGAATTTGGCGCGGCCTCTGGATTCCGTATGAATGTTCATAAGTCTCAGGCCCTCAACATCACAGTTCCTCAAGCCGTAGTAGAAAATCTGCAACACACATTTACGGTGGAATGGGCGACTGGGTCCCTCCCATACTTGGTGGTCCAGCTATGCTCCACACTGGAGTGCACGAACGTTCTCAATTACCGAGAACTGACAAAGAGGGTGTGCACAGAACGGGAGCAATGGAAGCACTACCCACTTTCACTGATGGGCCGCATTGCAGCCCTAAAAATGACCACCTTACCTAGAATACTTTTCCTTTTTCAGGCTCTGCCATTGACAACCCTTCGGGGATAATACCGACCCATAATGCTGCTTTCCACTGTCTCGTGTGGGCGGGTAAGAGACCTAGGATGAGCAAGGAGCGGGCTCCCGACGGCGGAGGGGGGACTCGGGATACCTTGCCTTCTTAGATTCTTTCAGGCGGCCAGGGTGAGATTTTTACTTGAATGGTCCAGACTAGAGTCTGAGAAACACTGGCTATTTATGGATAGGGCAATAGCCGGGACTTCTTTGGAGAAGGCCCCATTCTTACAGCGCTGCCATCGAGCGCCTAGCTTATATATCTCTACAGTCACAAACTCTCTTATGAGGGTGTGGGATGGCTGTGCGTGCAGAGGGCAATTAACCACTTTTCCATCTCCCCTAACATCGGTTGTTGACAACCCGGCCTTTGCCCCAGGGACTGGACCTGCCTATCGGGCTTGGAGGGAGGCTGTCTGCAGGGCGGCGGGTCACTTTTTCGATACAAACGGCCCAATACCCTTCGATGTCCTTAAAAAAGACTACACCCTCCCTGAGGACGAAAGCTTCAGATATCTCCAGATACTGGCTATTACACCCAACCATGAGAAGCGAAGTTGAGCGGACACTGACCCCCTTTGAGAAGTGGCTGGTGAGCAAATGTTCTGACAAACGCCTCCTTTATGAACTGTATGTTCTTCTACGACCCACGCAGACGACAGAACAAAAGCCCAGTCCAACGTCGTTGGATGCAGAACTGGGGCGTCAGCTTTCTCCGAAAGCTTGGAGAGACATATATCACAGAGCGCGACACACAACCTATAACACAGCTGGCATAGAGACAGCTCTGAAAATCACTTCATATTGATACCTCACACCAGTACGGCTGCATAGGGGCAACCCAACCCATAGTGATGAATGCTGGCGGCAATGCGGGGAGAAAGGCACGCTTACACATATCCTCTGGGAGTGCACAAAAATACAATCGTTTTGGGAGTCAGTCCTAAATGACATAGATACTCACTTCTCAACACAACTCCCAAGGTTCCTGTCATACATACTGCTGGGCCTCCCCAGCCCCCTAACTTACCCCCTAGCATCCCGCAGAGGACGCCAAATAGGAATAGCGCTGGGTGCTGCGCACCAGACCATTTTCTCACTCTGGGGATCCACCACCATACCGACACATCTGGGCTGGCTGCACCTCATGTGGGTGGTCCTAGAGATGGAGAGACTTACCCATACACTCACTGGCCGAGGAGACGCTTTTAGCACTACCTGGCGCACGTTTATATCACTACTCTCCCGAGAATTCCGAGAACTGACTTGTCCCCGTTATTTACGAATACTGAGACTCACAGATTCATCCCACACTGAAAATGATGACGCCACACAATGAAGGGCCCTCACACAGACACAGAGTCATTGCTAGATGCATAGCCATTGGTACTGGGGCGGGTGGGGGGGTTAGTTTGGGGGGTTGTTGGGCTGGGGGTTATTTGTTTCCTTTTATGTCATTGAAAATGTCGTGTCTCAGCTGATGCCCTTATACCGCTTCCAAACTAAGATATGTATTGTGGCATGTTTTGAAATGAGATAATGACAACAATAAAACAAATCTAAACCATAAAATAAAGCTTAAAAGGATGTCTGTCAGAGGTTGGGGCCTCCCCATACAGTAAGGGCTGTGACAAAGAAGACTAGGCCTAATGGTAATGACGATTACTGTCAAGTAATAAGACATGAACCAATATCCAGCAGAAACCATTTGCCACTGATAAACTGACATTCTTCTTGAAAGGTGTGTCAGACAAAACAGGCTCTACCGCTTTTGTGCACTGTGAGCAATGGAAACAGAAAGGCATTTTCTTCTAAGTTGACAAGAAAGAGATATAAGCGAAATATAGGCTTGTACATGGATAACTATTAACAGACATTGTCTTTCGCTGAGGAGGATCTGTGAGGAGAGCAAATCTTTAGTTGTCTATGAACTCACTCATAATCCTGTGGTGAAAAGGCATCACTTTGTTACTTCATAGCTATGTTCAATTTAATGTTGTAAATTAACACCCGCTGACCGCATCCCTTCTGCTCACACACCAGCTGTCATCATGCAAAAGTAAAGGGTGAGAAAACGTCTCCTGCTCAGCCATAGAGGACATGTAGACGCTGTAGAACGTAGCTGCATGCATGGTGATGTGACTGCGGTTGACAACCATTTTTAGGTCTCGCCTGAGCCAGCGCATGCGCTGCTCTGGCGAGACATTTAGTGTGTGGGCTTTAAAAAGCCGACCACAGCTTTTTGGCTGGCATAGAGCGTGCGGTTACGCGCACAATGACGAGCGGAGGCGCCATCTGGCTTTCCTCACTCGTCATGGTGCGCGCACATCACACACCACTCGCCAGCCTGCTTCCACTTTTGCCGTTGTTTTTTTTTTTTTTTTTACTTTACGGTGAGCTGACGTGACCTGCATGTGCATCTGGTAACAATTATCCCAGGTCAACCTGTGCCATTTCTACTTTTTTTTTTCGAATTTTATCTTGCGTACGATCACTTTCACGGCGGCGCGGCCGTGTCGCTCTGACGAGTAATACATTTATTACACACCACTCGCGTGCTTTTGTGCGCAGCCGCCATCTGCCTCCCTTCCAGCGCGATCACTAATGCGCGCGCACCACTCGTGTGCTTTTTTTTAAATTTCCTTTTGCTGCTTAGCGCGCGTGCACTCCCCCACCCCTCCCACTTGTTTACTTCTTGCTCCCTTGCCTTCTCTTACACTTCCTCCTTGCCACTCTCCAATCCTACCTTCCTCCCCCAAGTCCGTACCAGCAACTCTCTGTGTCCCTGCCTTCCTCTCCCGTGCTCGCTCTGTCTGCTTCCTAGGTGCCCCAGCCTTTCTCTCATGGCTGCCCCTCCCTCCCTCATCTCTACTCCTACCACCCTCCATGGTACTTGCTTCTCCTTTTACCCACTTCGTTATTCTTGATACCCTGCCTTTCTCTTATGCTCCCTCTTTGCTGTCCTAGTTGCGGCGATGCCCCGCCTCTCTCGTCATGCACCCTCTCTGGTACCTTCCGTGCCCAAAGCCTTATTGCCTTCTTCTCTCAATACTGCTTCCGACTGCACTGCATCAAACTGTACTATACTGTGATTTTTAAGTCTCTGCCTTCCGTGATCGTTCAGTCTCCCTACCACCCCTCCACGCTCCTGCCTTCCGGAATCAGCCTCCCTCCCTCCTGATGTAGGGGCCGTGGGTGGTGGGTGCGGCACTAGAATCGGGGATTTCTGCAGGTCTCCCGGCCTGTGGCGTGTTTTTGTTGTGGGCTTTTTTTTTAGGGGGCGCTCTTCTGACTGCCAGGGCGGGCTGCTCCCAGCTGCCATTTGCACACAGCAGGGGCTGCCTCTCGCCATCAGGTCTGAAGTTATCACGTACTCCGGCCCCAAAGACCCCTCCCCCTTTGAGCCAAGCCATTTGCTTTTTAATTAGTCAGAAGGACCTTCCATTTTTGCCCCGTTTCCAGGTTTACATTTCAATGGGATCACACAGATCCCTTTTACAGGGAGAACAGTAGGTGTGCTCCCACCCCCAGCAGTCAGAGCGCATCTTTCAAAATTTAAAAGTTATGTATTTAATGCGTTTTTTGGTGTTTGGGTCGGGAGGAGGCTGTAATTGTGTGCCAGTTCTTACATCCCAACGAGCGTTTTTATTGGGATGGGGGCTCTGTCGTGCGCCATTCAAAATCTGCACATGGTGTTGGGTTTCAGATCCCAACAAAGATTTCTGCGCGTAAACATTTCTTTGTTTAGCGACTTCTCAAACTTTGCTACCCTTATTCTTCGAACAGTTACGTTTGCTTGTTCCTAAAACGCCGGATCGAGGACATTTGATAGGCTACAAAGTTTGGTATTGGTGGGGTGGAAGGAGGGAAGGGAAGTCGGTTGGAAACGAGATTTTTGACAACAGGTTTCCATGACAGTCTGGCCTCGTGCCGGAGGCTGAGCAGAGGCTGGGGCTCCTCCTACCACGACCCGCTACATCAGAATTTAAGCACAGCCGTACATTATTTTTCCCTTACATTTTCCCTTATTTTGTGATATGCTCAATTGCTTGGTTATTTCATGTATTACCTACCGGCAAACATTGTTCCATGCAGTATTTTTTGGGGCGGTGAAGGGGGTGCTTTCACTGAAAGTTAATTACTCGAGGTGGAGCCATTTAGGTCGTTTCTTTACCTTTCACGTACTTGATTTACTCTTCCAGGTGATAAGTACTTGCGTCGGTCTCCCAAGGCTATACTTATTTTCTGAAACCGCAGGTTGCCCATCATTTTATCCCGATTGGGTTTAAAGGTAGCTCTGATGATGGCACCGCCAGTGACAACATGGCGCCTACAAGTGATTTCATCACCCTTGCCGACCTTTTGACACTGCCCTACTGCGTGCATTGCTTCTTGAATTTGATCTGATTGTCTGTTTTGCATCCTTGAACGGTTACTGTGTAACTGTTGGTGGTTGTTTTTATGGACAAGGCCCAAACGTTTTATGTTAATACTTAACATGTAAACCCATTTTTAAATGCTTTGTATTTACCACTACTTATTTTTTGTATTGTACTGCCACCACACTGGAGCAACTGAGCGATGTTTATCTGCTGGTACAGGTGTAGTACCCCTTTTTCTCGTGTTTAACGTTTAATGATCATGAGGCAGCAATATTTGTTGCACAATAAATCCCATACCACTATTACTTTGTAAGCAGAAATGGTCACTTTTATTACGACAGGTATGTAACATAACTTTCCATAAATGCAAAACATTGTAAATAACTCAACCTCACTAATACATCGATCCCACCTGCTTCTTGCCCTCTTTCTTCCCCATTTCTCTCCCACTGAGATCCACTCATCCCTTTTCCCCCCATCATACTAACAAACTCCACGCCCACTCATTCCTTCACCCATTCTTTGTCCTCGGTGTTGTACGTGTTGCACAGGTGATGTTGTTGCACCAAGGATATTGTGCTGCAAAACTAAATACTTATAAGGTCCCAAAAGCGAGACCTATTGGCAATGCCAATGCTTGTTTCAACTAGTGATGTCACAAGTTACCAACAGAAATGTCTATAAAACACATATTTCCTCAAACTACTGAGAAGACAAGCACATTCCCAAAAATTGGTGAACAAGAGAAAGATACACTAGGAGTACAATTAAGAGACCGTCACTGTAGAAGTAGTTTTCATGGCCGAGTTAATTTCAATGTAAATGTTTCATGCCCTGTTCATCTCCGTGTTAAACCGTGGGAGCCTCTGACTTCCTCTGGGGGTGACTCTGCGGCTCTCAGAGAACATGAACTACCCAACGCTGCCCATTTGGACTGATTTTGGCACTGACCTTCTTTCACTATTCGAAGGGGTTGGTGGGGTCATTCGCTGCCCTTTGCTGCTCTTCCAAGGACACGAGGATACGCATACGTCCCTGGAGTTCCATAAAGGTTGTATGAAAAGGACACACTGATAGGTCTCAGTCAGGAGCCTCACCCCCACCTCCCATACTGCCAACCGTCGCCCCCGCCGGCCGTCCCCCGTTGGTCGCCTGTAACTCTATGCCCTTCCGCAGCCCCTAACTCACCCAAGTACCGCACCCACGTGTCCCTGTAGAGGTCATTCTGTGCTGGGGGGCTGCCGTGCGAGTCTTGAGCATGTGGCCCCATGCCGAAGGCGACTGTGCGCCAGGGGTGTCCCTGTCCTTCAACTGCGCTGCTCTGGTACAGACTGGCATAGACTCAAAGGGGGCGGCAGGCTGCCCGAATAGAAGGACAGCGTAAGGGATCGTCAACAAATTACGCATTTCCTCGTGCCAAAAAAAATACACTAGCCTAAACGTGTTTCCCACGTGTGAGAGAACCTAGCATGGTTAAAACGCGAGTTAGTGTTTTTCAATACACACCTTGAAAGGAATAGTAGGCACGTGGAAGGGCCGGATTGTTATTGAGCAGCGATAACTGGATGCAGAGCTGCCAAGGTTTCAAATTGCTATGTGTGACATTTTCATAATTTCTGAGTGACATTTCAAGGTCTATGAGTGAGTGACACGTTCTCGCTAGCAGAATCAAGCAATGAAGACGAGGGAAACATAAACATCACAAATTTCACCAATCTGAGCAATGAGAAACTCTAGGAAAATCTTAAAACTGCTGCAAAGCACCCAGAAACGGAAGGAAGAGCTCTAAGGAGACAGACTGCTTGACAGCAGTTCTCAGTCACAGAAGGCAGGCAGGCAATGCAGCTGCTCAGAAGATGATCTCATTGATCTGATCATTCATGACCTGCACTAGCCTAAAAAGCTAATTTTATAGCATAAAATGTGCAACTAGGAGATTATACCGTCACTCAGTCTCAGGCACAATCAGTTGCTAATGGCAGAAGGTGAAAAAGAATGCTGGAAAGCGCCAGCGCAAAACTCTGCGGTGTTTTGCTCTAAACACGTGGTAGGGCAAATAAATACAATTTGCACTGCCAGACTTTTCTTAGTTTTAAGGACTAGCTTTTGCAGTCATGTCACTATTTTATCGGATCACTAATGAAGAAACCATGCTACCCACAACGGTATAGAGGGTCAGTGATGTAGAAACTACATCACCCTTGCGAGACAATAGGGTTATCGCACACTTTGAAGCTTACCAGGAAACTCCATGTATTTGTATCTCTGTGGGACACATTTATAGCACAACCAACATGGCAGCATCGTGCCCCTTTCCTGTTTGAAAGTGTAAAATACACTCCCATTCAAACATGGTCCTGCACCACTGTGCGTATCTTCAGCCAATAAAATGCGGAGCCATCTGACTTTCAGCAGTTTGTAATCAGATCGATGGAGTGAGGATTGTCCAGAGTAGACTATTCTTTCCGTGCTTGCACTACTCAGACTCAACGCAGCATAAGTCTATAAAAGATTACACGAAGCTAGCAGGAAGTCTTTCTTCTGTGTTGACATTTAGCACTCAGAAAACAAACGGCCGACGTGGTGTATTACTACTCATGCACCGTTAATACCTGGCAAAATTAAAGCGCGTGACAGTAAATGTTAAAGTTGAATGTTGTGATTATATTTTTTCACTCACGTTTCCTAATTGAGATGTGAGTGGCCCAGGCTGTTCAGTGAGTCCCGGACGGGGCCGTCCAGTGACAGACTGTCCTGTGGTTGCTGCAACCCAGGTCACTGACTCCTCTCCGTCTCCCTCGGCAATAATTGAATTTGACAGGGGGAAATAACAGCAGACAGCACGCGACAGCAGGATGTGACGCCCTGTCTTGCCTTGCCCGCAAAATACCGCCCCACACGATGGCCCAAACATGACGAAGCAGGAGACATAAAACACAACAACACCTAGAAAGGGGTTTCACTTTACAAAATGCAAAGACTCTCTTTTTAGAATAAGGCTTGGGGTTTTATTTATTTATGCAATCTAACAGAAAGGCTTTTCCAGATATCAAATAAGTAACATTCAAATGTATATATATATATATATATATATATATATATATATATATATATATATATATATATATATATATATATATATATATATATATATATATATATATATATATATATATGCAAGCAATATTAACACACTTGGTAAATGCAACAGTTAAATGCATGAATAATAATAATGAATAAACAAGCAGCAAATAATACTGGATGTCCTGCAAGAAATCAGACAGATATATACACTGAAAACATCAAATGATTACTTTGGATGTGCACTCTGACTCATTCACACATCACAAAAAAACACCTCAAATGACCACAGCCACTGGAACCACGGCATCACAATGGCACTAGTCAGAAACAAATCACCTCACCCGATCGTTCACTCGACGTCCTTGCCAACTCAAGCTGGAAGAGTCCATTTACAGCCAGGCAATGGACTCTCGACCGGGACTCGGGTTCCGTTCTTTTGTGGCGGTACGTCTGTCCCACAAACGAGCTCCTAAACTGGCTGTCAAGATTCTCCGGCTTTATAGTCTCAAAACACACTAGAAGGTTCGAGAGTCTTTCCCTCTGGCCAAGGAAACTTACTGGAATTGGCCACTTTCCATTCAAGCATTCCAGAGCAAAAGGAGTTCCCACGTTCCCTCTACATTCTCACATGTTTCAGACTTTATCTTAACGAAGCTTACGAAAGCCTTCCAGGGTATATTAAACAATCTCTCACAAAACAACCTTGAACGTGATTAACCCAAACAACTTGCAAACACTCTGGGGGCCTGTCTGTGCGCGCAAAAAAGCTCAAGCAAGGCAGAGTCAGAATTCAGGATGACATGAGGCCATGTCAAAGCCAATAGTAAGAACTTCATAATACTTCCCAATGTACAACATAATGCACATTTGTGCACCACTGCTCATAATACTGCACTTCGAGATCAAAAAGTACATTCTCTCATGCTTTCAAATGCACATCCCACACGTTCTGTTCTTGGCAAGTTGTTCTACTGTGACAGCTCCCACTTCAAAACTACGAGAAGAAATCTTCAAGAGAAACAAGGCATATGCAGGACGTACATTCATGCTAGTGTAAAATGAAACACCAACAGACAATTAAATTGATGGTAGTCAAAGGTCATCACATGGTGTCAGACCATAAGAGTGCCTCTAGCACTACATGCCACCCCATGACCTTTGACTATCATAACATACATATGTCAAAAAACTGAACTTCTTAACTGAAAGCGCTAATATAATTGAAGCACACATTAAAACAGTGAAATTATAAACACGTGCTTAACTGAAAGCAAAAATATAATTGAGGCACACATTAAAACAGTGAAATTATAAAAGCATGTAACATAATCATTTAACACAGCTCATACATATCTAATAATATCTCAGTGACAAGAATAAATGTATGATGACTACACAAAATAAATGCACAAATACAAACAAGCATATGAACTGATTACTGCTCCTAATGTTACAAATGGCTAATTCTGGAACTTCTATTATTGAAACAGCCAAACTTATATATTTCGTGCTTAAAATAAAGGACCTTCAAAATTAATCTTTAAACTGAACAGCATCTTCTGTAATTTTAATTTCACAATATATTTTAGTTTTTTTTCAAACTGAACAGCATTTCCGGAACAAATAATGTCCTTCTGTGTGAAAGACACACAGCCTTCTTGCTTTTGAAATTATAACTGATATATTAAACATTTTACTTTATTTTCACCACATCAGTCTATTATCACTGGGTAGGTAAGTCCATCTCAGTGATTCAGTCAAAGGATTTCAGCAACGATGTCGGTTTGCACCGTCCGGTGATCACTCCAGGATTGGGGGGCGGTCCCACACCCTCACGGGCCCACTCAGACAAAGGCACCTACACGCAGGGCAGGGACATCAGGTACACCAACACGTCGCAGTATGATCTAAAAAAGAAACAAGCATCACTCTTCTTGCAAAAAATATTTTTCAAAAAGCGCACGTTCTCCTTTTTCTGTTTTGGGTCTGATGGCATAATATTATCATTCCTGTCTGCACGGTTCTCTGCTGGCCCTGGGGAGTTATCTAAGAATTCTACCCACACTATGGCCTCTGAAGTCTTGGTACTGGAGTCAAAGTCTCCTTCTCCTTGCTCAGTAATAAGGGCTGGGGAAGTCTCCTTCCTGACTATCTCTCCATACACTGCTAAATAAATGCACCCTTGATCATTTGGCATGAGCCCAAGGCAATCCATCTGCCCTATCTGCTCTGGTAACTTTCCTTTCTTCAACTGGCCCCTCACCATCTGTGGGACTGGTCTGCGCTGTGCATACTGACACATAGGAATCACAGTTATAAGTAAGTCTAGGGGAATATGCATCCCTTCATTCTCTGCCCACCTGTTGATATGGTATTTCTCTCCTAAGTGCTCGCACTTAATCATGCACACCAAATCAGAATTGTGTGTCACCACCTCTGCCTCCAAGATTTTAGCCTTTTCATCTGTAAGGGAATTAAAGGTTCTATCTAGTGAATGTATAGGACAATGAGCATCTACATGATACACAGTAGCTGCGCTTTGCAGTAAAATTTGCCACTTCACTGGGGAATCCTGTGTCTCAAACACCACCCCTGGACTTTCTCTTGGGACCTGCACCAACTGTTCATGAAAAAACTGCAGTTTCTGTCTGTATGTACCATTTGATCACATTTGCTTCTTTTGCATTACCTGTTCTGTATAACTCAGAGAAAATCTTTAACCATTCCATTAGAGAAATTTCAAAAGTCAAAATCACATTATGTCTTATTGTCATCTGCCCAGTGTCTGTCAGCGCGCAAGAACACAAAAGCACCTTTATCTGCCCTGTGTCTGTCACAGCACAAAAACACACAAAAGATTGTGTCTGCATAGTGTCTGTCAGAGCACAACTCAGAATCAACAGTGTCTGCCCTGTATCTATCAGAGCACAAAAACACACACAGAACTGTGTCTGCCCTGTGTCTGTCACAGTGCAAGCAAAACATTCTCCAGCATTTAAAAATGTTTCAGTCCAAAAGTTTAAAAGCACCCTCTTCTTTACTTGTTTTTCGCACATACTCAAAGTGGCACACTGCCCCTGAACTGTCATATGTAACTCAATGTCTCCTTTCTGTATTGGCCACACGTTTAAAACACATTGCATAATCTCTTCTGCAGATTCAAAAGCACATTGATGCTCCTCTTCAAATTCAGACTCATGTTTTAAAATAGCTTTTTTCATAGTGTCTCTCCATGTGAAGCAAGGTTTGTCATTCACTGACATGTCTGATTTATAACTGCCACCAACGATCGCTAGTTCTAACAGGCTATTTTGTTTATCTACCTGCACGATTACATTTTCTCGGTTCAACGTTACTTCGGAAGCTTCAAATTCAACCAAGATACCATTCATTTCTGGCTGAGGAACGTCCTCAAAAGAATTAATTAAAAGCTCCTGTGAGCATCGTAAATTAACCTGCAGCTTCTCTGCATCCACATTTTTCACAAATGAATCACTCTGGCTATCTAAATAGCCTGGCAAAATAAACGGCTTCGGTGATTGGTGCATTTTCAACTCTCTTTTCATAGATTTATTTTCACGTGTTAAAAGGTCTGACTCTTCTTTGGTTTGAACTAACTCCCTTTGCAGCTCATTACGTTCTTTTTCCAACTGTCCACATTTTTGATACATTCTGAACAATGCATTCAAAATGACACCACTATTTCTGTCTGAAATACCAAGTTGTTTACCCTCTTTAAGAGAAAAATCTTGTACACATTTAAATATCTGTGCTTGCCCCTCATATTTTAAACATGCATTAGAGGCAATCTCCCACTCAAATAACTCAGTTGGCATCTGGGAATCTGCAACTGAAAACATGAACATTTTAGAGAGCATCTTTCTCTTTTAAAATTGCACTTTTCGTAAATGCTGTTCGTGACGCCAAAATGTCTTGCCTCGCCCTCAAAATACCACCCCACATGATGGCCCAAACACGACAAAGCAGGAGACATAAAACACAACAACACCTAAAAAGGGGTTTTACTTTATAAAATGCAAAGACTCTCTTTTTAGAATAAGGCTTGGGGTTTTATTTATGCAATGCTCTCTAACAGCAAGGCTTTCCCAGATATCAAATGAGTAACATTCAAATGTATATAGAGAGATATATATATTCATATGCAAGCAATAATAACACACTTGGTAAATGCAACAGTTAAATGCATGAATAATAATAATGAATTAATAAGCAGCAAATAATACTGGACGTCCTGCAAGAAATCAGAAAGATATATACACTAAATACATCAAATGATTACTTTGGATGTGCACTCTGACTCATTCACACATCACAAAAAAAACACCTCAAATGGCCACAGCCACTGGAACCACGCATCACAATGGCACTAGTCAGAAACAAATCACCTCACCCGATCATTCACTCGACGTCCTTGCTAACTCAAGCTGGAGGAGCCCGTTAACAGCCAGGCAATGGACTCTCGACCGGGACTCAGGTTCCGTTCTTTTGTGGCGGCAGGTCTGTCCCACAAATGAGCTCCTAAACTGGCTGTCAAGATTCTCCGGCTTTATAGTCTCAAAACACACTAGAAGGTTTGAGAGTCTTTCCCTCTGCGCCAAGGAAACTTACTGGACTTGGCCACTTTCCATTCAAGCATTCCAGGGCAAAAGGAGTTCCCACGTTCCCTCTACATTCTCACACGTTTCAGCCTTTATCTTAACGAAGTTTACGAAAGCCTTCCAGGGTACATTAAGCAATCTCTCACAATACAACCTTGAACGTGATTAACCCAAACAACTTGCAAACAGTCTGGGGGCCTGTCTGTGCACGGAGAAAAGCTCAAGCAAGGCAGAGTCAGAATTCAGGATGACATGAGGCCATGTCAAAGCCAATAGTAAGGACTTCATAATAATTCCCAATGTACAACACAATGCACATGTGTGCACCACTGCTTATATCATCACATACTTCAACTCTCAATGTACAACATAATGCACAGTTGTGCACCACTGCCTATAGCATCACATACTCCATCTCTCAATGTACAACATAATGCACATTTGTGCACCACTGCTCATAACACTGCACTTTGAGACCAAAAAGTACATTCCACACCTCTCTCTCTCTCTCATGCTTTCAAATGCACATCCCACACGTTCTGTTCTTGGCTAGCTGTTCTACTGTGACAGCTCCCACTTCAAAACTACGAGAAGAAATCTTCAAGAGAAACAAGGCATATGCAGGATGTACATTCATGCTAGGGTAAAATGAAACACCAAAAGACAATTAAAATGATGGTAGTCGGGGGGCGGAGCTAACCAAGCCCGAAGATGGCCGCTTTCTAAGCGAGCTCCTTCGGTCACGCAATCAATCCTAAATTTATCCTGCACCCAACAAACCATGAGAAACTTGTGACCCGAGCGAAACAATACCGGAGGACTGCGGCCTCTCATAGTCTCCAACCGTAAGCAAAAACTGACCTGAGACCGCCGCGGAGCCCGCGAGGCGGTGCGGGGAAAGCGGGGCCCAAGTCTGGACATCATGAACTGGAGCCGCGAGACCAGAGTGAACGCTGGCCGTGACGCACAGCACGTACGCGGCAGAAGGCTCTCTGGCGGAGCGTGGTTGCTGATCCCAGCTGGGAAGGTGTGGTGCAGGGCAGCGCGAGCAGCGGACACCAGAAGGCAGCGCACAAAGTGAAATATCCCCCTCGCGTGGCTGGTGCGGAATCGCGGAGATCGACAACAAAACGAGTGGCGGAAAGACGAAGCAGTAAGGGGCCGGAAGAGGAGGGCCAGACAGGCGCTGATGGTGCCCCCCCTGCGGTAAGAAGGCATCGGCTGCGGCGCCCGGAGGGCATAAAAAACGCATGGGCAGTAACAGAGTGCCACAGGCGCAGAGGGGCGCTACGGAGCATGCAGAAGCTGTGAGTTTGGGAAGGAGCAACTACACTGCCTCGGGGAGCACTTTAAAGGCACGAGTGAAATGCACAGCGAGCCCCGGCTGCGGAGCTGACCAGCGGGCGAAGAAGGTGCGCAGGAGCGGACCCAAGCTGGACTAAGTGGCAGTGATATAACGCAGTCGACCTTTTGGCAGGAGACCGCACACATGCACCACTAAGGTACGGCATACACACCCATAGTAGAATCAGCGCGATTGTGCAGAGCAAGCTAAAGGCTGGGAACTGCTACCCCACTACACAGCTAAGGGGACACAGAAATAGTGCGGCCAGAGACGGCCCTACTACAACAGAGCACCCCCACTGCCTTGGCGCGCCTTAAAGTGACACAGCGCCGACGCACGGACAGCAGACAAAGAACTGGCAGTCCACCTTAGGGGAAACCTGGTAAGGAACCAAAAGTAGTGCATGGTCTACGTCTGTGTAGAGAGCTCGCAGATCCGGCGCAAGGCCAGAACAGGAACAGACCGAACTAGCCACATTTCAGCACATTGCTGCTGGGAGGGTCAGATCACCGTGCCGAGGCTTAGCACAAAGAAATTAACTAAAGCAACGCCGAGGAGATAAAGCCACGCAGTGAGGAAGGAGACAGTGACAGGCCAGGGCAAGGAGGCACTGTGGAAAGGTCGCCCCCGAGTGGATTACAACTGAGGAATATTAAACCAGCGGCTACGGGCTACCGAAAGTGGTACACTCATTGAGACACTGAATCCGGATAGGAAAAAGGGTCGCACCCCTCTCAAAGCCTACATAGGGACCATGGGGAAAACGGACAAGTCCCAATAAAAATTACAATTTGATCAAGCCAAAAAAACGACAGATGGGGGACAGGAAGACCACCAAACCATGCAGAGTGCAACGGCGCCTGCGGGAGCTGAGGCCCCTGGAGACGTGCACGCAATGTTCTCGGCAATACAGGCCACCCTCACGAATATAGATGGGAAAATTGACACCCTTACATACAGAGTGGATCGGATGTCTGAACGGCTGGACAGGTACACGGAGCGCATAGATATGGCCGAACGTAGAATCTCTGATGCCGAAGACATGCACCAACAAATGGATCAGCGGCAGGGCAAGATGGAAAAAACCGTAGCAGCACTAACGGCGAGGGTGGAAGATGCCGAAGCGCGCTCACGGCGGAACAACCTCCGACTCATGGGCATTGCAGAGACAACAACGATGGAAAAATATATTGAAGGTCTGTTAACGTCCCTGCTGGGACGGGAATCGTTTTCAGATGTTTTCATCATGGAACGAGCGCACAGATCTTTGGGCCCCCCACCTCCACCGGGCGCCAGGCCAAGGCCGATCATCTCCAGGCTACTGAATTACCGAGACAGGGATGCGGCGCTCCGGAAATCCTGAGAACTAGGTAGCCTGAAGCACGAAGGCATGGACATTTCCATATACCCCGACTTTACACAGCAGGTCCAGAAAGCCCGAAAGAAGTTCCTGGTAGTGAAGAAAAAGCTACGAGAACAGAACATTCCATATGCCATGATTTACCCGGCGCGGCTACGGATAATGGACGGTGGCAAGTCAACTGTGTACAATGAACCCAAAGATGTGCGTAACTTTCTGCAACAGAAAAACACCCAAGCCCCCCGGAGAAAATCGCCCAGAGGCAACCCGGATGACTAGCAGGATGCCTCTGATGTTGAATAACGAACTTATCCTCACTGAACCGCCGATGTGAGGCATCGGACCGCAGATACAAGAATACACCGCTGAAAACACTCGCACAGATAAGTGCATCTAAGATACTCGGGTTAAATAACCCGGACGTGACTATGTGATATAGGATATATGGTTATTGCAATACATACAAATTACAAAGGGTCAATGAGATAAGAGATAAGCTGAACAATATAAGATTGCTCACTGGGAGCACCAAACAGTGTGAGCTGCTTGCTGTGACCACCGCGCGTTATTATAACGCCGGAATATCTCGGCTGGCAGCTCCCGCCCACCTGTGTACACCACACCAAGTTTAGTTTACAAATAAAAAGGGGAAGGGGTGGGGGGAGTTCATGGGTTCAATGGGATTTGTCTTCGCCGCAGTTCAAGGGAAGGCGAAGTGGGAGGGGGATGGTTGGGGAGAAAACTCGAAAAGCCTGGTCGGCAACGGCGTAGAGGGTATCACATCACACGACAGCGATTCTTACACAAGACACCGGCAAGTCCGCTTTACAGATAATGCTGCATACAGATAAAAGAATGCATCACACTAGACAGCTAACATTCCTGACCTGGAATGTCAGAGGCTTTCAGAACCCGCAGAAAATTCGTAAAGTCCTGGCATACCTAGACCGTCATAAGGTGGATGTGGCCTGTCTGCAGGAGACGCATCTTACAGAGGCCACAACAAAGGGAATAGGTACACGGTGGGCCTCTTACCGTCTGTCATCTTCCTATTCCACCTATGCCAGAGGAGTAATGCTGCTGGTTCGTCGGGGCACACCATTTACCCACATTAGCTCAACCAAAGACGACCAGGGGAGATATGTCATTGTACAAGGCAACTTTGGAGGCACCACCCTAACCATAGTTACAACCTATGGCCCGAATGCTGACGAGCCATCCTTTTTTGCACAAATATGGGCAAAATTACGCAATTTACCACCCACACCAATTATATGGGGGGGGATTTCAACACATGCCTAGACCCCGCTTTAGACAGATCCACAGGTAATGAACGGTATGGGAGGAATGCGGCGAAGGCACATAGAGAAGGCATGGTGGAATGCGCAATGATAGATCTGTGGCGATTTAGACACCCTGGTCGTAGAGAAGGCACATGCACGTCCACGGCGCACAACACGTGGTCGAGAATAGACTACTGGCTAGCTACACAAGAAATTAGTACATGGACAACAGGGATAGACCACATGCCTAAGACACTGTCCGATCATGCACCTGTTCGACTATGCTTGCTGTCCCAATGCACACTCCGCGTCAGTTTACCTGGTGATTGAAGCAGGGAGCACTCCTTGACCAGGTGTTTCGCACTGAGTTGCATCAGGCTATAGTGGAATACTTTGATCTAAACGCGGGGACTGTTAGTAGTGCGAAAACATTATGGGAGGCTTTCAAGGCTACTATAAGGGGACACTGTATAGGGAAACAAGAAAGGCATACTGAAAGATATCTAACAGCAACTTGCAATGGCGGAAAGAGAGATTCAACAGTTGCAGTCAGACTTTGCGGCAACTCAGGACCCCAAGATATTGGCGGATATTAGGCAGAAGGTTGACACCTACCATGAGTTCGCTGAAGATGAGATTAAGTATCTCTTGCGCAGATACACGGCACGCACCTACGGCAAGGGGCGTAGACCAGGACAGGCGCTTTCCCACAGAATAATGACACCACACCAGGCTACATATATTACACAAATAACAAACGAACACGGACAACTTACGTATGACACCCCGTCGATACTAGACTGCTTTGCAGAATATTACACTCGCCTATACTCCACACAAATAACCGTGACCCCCTCCGAAATCTGTCAATATTTAGATGACATTGCTCTGGCATGGTTATCAAATGACCATCGGGAATATCTGTGTCATCATATTACAGAGGACGAGATCAGAGAGGCTATTAACTCGCTTCCCAACAAGAAAGCTCCCGGGGTGGATGGGCTACCAGGGGAATTCTATAAAGAGTTTCGCGACTTACTGATCCCACACCTGGTTGAGATGTAAGAGGAGGCATATGAGGAGGGGTTGCTTCCGAACTCACTGAGGGAGGCGCTACTGATCACTCTCCCCAAACCAGGCAAGGATCCGGCCAAGTGTGAATCCTACCGTCCACTGTCCTTAATAAATATAGACGCCAAAATTCTAGCTAGAATCATTGCAACACGGTTACAACCATTGATGCAGAAACTCATACTCCCGGATCAGTCTGGTTTTATACCGACAAGATCCACCATGCAAAATATCAGGACTATTTTTGCAATGTTTCACCAACTAAACCCTGAACTGCCTGCAGCCGCAGCTCTAGTGGATGCGGCGAAGGCTTTTGACTCAGTGGAGTGGGTATTTATGTTCACGGTTCTGCGCAGGATGGGGTTCCCGGAGCCCTTCTTGCGCTGGATCGCGCTTTTATACGCGGAACCCAGTGCGCGCATCAGAATAAATGGGAATACCTCTGACCAGATTCACATATGCCGGGGAACGAGGCAGGGGTGCCCTCTGTAGCCGCTCCTGTTTACAATAGCGCTAGAACCCTTAGCATGTAAAATTCGCCAACGACACTCTGAATCTGCCCTCCAATTTCAGCTACGCCCAATAGGCATATCATTATATGCCGATGATATGGTCTTGTATGTTCGCTACCCAGATGCTAACCTAAACCCACTCATCAGAGAGTATATCAAATTTGAAACCCACTCGGGACTCAGCATCAATTGGGAAAAATCAGTGGTCATACCACTTACGCCAGCTACAACACAGCCCGATTTGGAATTCCCACTGCAATGGCAAACCGAGCCTGTAAAGTACCTTGGTGTATGGATACACCGAGACCCGGAAACGGTGATTCGTGAGAACTACGGTACAACAATAATGGAACTAGAAGAACAGGTCGACAGATGGATTAGACTGCCTCTGTCCCTGGCTGACAGGATTGCCATACAAAAGATGGTGGTCTTACCAAGATTTTTATATTTGTTTATCAATATCCCGATTTGGCTCACCCAAGCGCTTTTTACTAAACTGCGTTCAGCCATGCAGCGATTGACC
Organism: Calotriton arnoldi; assembly: GCA_963921515.1. NCBI lineage: Eukaryota > Metazoa > Chordata > Amphibia > Caudata > Salamandridae > Calotriton > Calotriton arnoldi. The sequence continues at coordinate 477,140 of CAWUFW010005196.1, read as the reverse complement.
TGGGCCGGGAAACAGGCGAGAGTCGGCTGGGAGGTGCTAACCAAACCATATCACCAAGGGGGTTTCGGGGCACCTGATCTCCAATTGTACTTCTATTGTGCTCAGGCGCAACATGCCCACTACTGGCTACATCCACATGCCCATATACCACATTTAGCTGTGGAACATGAGAGCGCGTTGCCGTCTCCACTGATCACCTACATATCTGACCCAAAGAGGTACACCACAAGAGGGGAAATACACCCGGTAACAAGCACGTCACAAGCATGGTACGCATTGGCGAAGCGCGCACAGAAACTTCCGGTATACTCCCCTGCGCTGCCCATTGCCCATCACCCACAAATAACTGTCACACAAGAGGGGAAAATGTTAACTCTGTTAAAGGAAATGGGACTGAGCAAGATGAGCGATATTTTCCTGCAAAATAGATTCATATCACAAGATGACCCGTCCCTCAGCGTACACCGAGCACCACTGAAGATCTTTGCATACCTAAGGCTGCGAATGGCAGTCAGGGAGCTTTAGCCATCGTTCCCGGTCGAACCACCACAGCTAAACGCGTTACAGATTTTGTTGACAGCTACCACACGCCAACGCTTAGTGACACGATTATATAACGCATCACAGGGGGAACAAAGTCAGGCTCAGAACAGATCGCTTCAGAGATGGGAGGAGGCAGTCGGGAATCCTATAAATGAAAAAGACTGGGAATATAGCTGCACACAAATGCAGCTGCTAACTTCAAACTGCAACTTGAGAATTATTCATTTCAAATTTCTACATCAGGTATATCACACCCCAGCTAAACTACATAAATATGGGCTTAGACCGGATGACAGATGTCACAGATGTGAGGCTCCGAACGCAGACTTCCTACATATGGCATGGGCATGTTCCCAACTCAACCCATACTGGCAGGAAGTAACTAGTGCCCTGACGGCTATGCTGGCCGAGCAGATACCAAATGCTCCACTAGTGTGCCTACTGGGACTCCACAAGATACGGCTGGCTAGAAGACGCAAGCTCCTGGCGATAGCATTATTACTAGCTAAGCAAAGAATCGCAATTAGATGGGGCAGAAGGCGCCCACCACGTTTCAAAGACTGGATAACTGGTATGACGTACTGTAAGGAAACAATGGAGTCATATGCTGAAGAGTTACCGCAGGCATCCAGACCCAGGGATTTCTGGGAACCTTTTGTACAATATCTTAGCTCCACACAGGACACGGATTAGAACAAGGTTATAAAGTATAGGCGATGCTGGACAGCACAGAGACAGTTTATGGGTCAAGGATGAGGATGATAGGATAAATGTAAAGGCGATAGACAATCACAAGCGGAAAGTTGAAAGATGTACAAATATAACATTGTATAAACTATGGGAGAGTATATGTGTAAGAACTCTAAGCTGCGAATTTGAATATGCCAAATGTCACTGTATTGTGTGATTATGCTTCTGTTTTATTTTTGTGGTTGACCGGAGTAAACAAATAAAATAAATTAAAAAATGATGGTAGTCAAAGGTCATCACGTGGTGTCAGACCATAAGAGTGCCTCTAGCACTAAATGGCCCCGTGGCGCCGGCATGTAGCACACAACCTGACTCGGCCCGCCTGTCTCGGTAGTAGTCATTGGACACTATTCGATAACGTCAGGCTGACAGTGAGAGCCGCGCTACGGGGAATCACAATAATGATACATTGTAGCAGTGAGAGTGAGCCTGACAGCACTGAGCAACCTTAGTTCAGCAGTGAGCCCCAAGCCTGCGGGAGCAGCTTGCGCACGCCACAGGTGGGGTGCTGCCATCTGCTACACTTAACAGTTTTAGGCAATGCTTCAGTGACAGCTCCGACACTATGCATATGCATGACAATACATTTCAGTGCGGTAATGTGGAGTACCACACTGAAATGCATTAGTCTAACGCCTGATGCGTGGTACTTGGCACGGCTGGATTCTGGTTGCTAGTGGACACGTGTTCCTGCAACCTGGATCTGCAAGTTCATGATAGAAGAGATTTCAGGGAGCTTGCTCATTCAGTCACTGGCCTCACGACATAGAATAGCCAATAGTGTTACAATTTTGGCATTAGCAGAGTTCTCGCATGCAGCAGAACTGCTGCTTTTCTCTTCCCCATACCCTGTCAGGTAGTATATCAGTTATATCCTGGGCACAAGTCCTAGAAAAAAGAAGTGGAGGGACTAACCAAGTTAAGCAGTATGCAAATGACATAATAACTCGCAATGTCACAGCTCGTGACATTACAGCGCATGACATCACATGTGGCATCACAGGAAGTGACATTACAGGAAATGGCATCACAACCCATCACTTCACAGGAAGTGACAACACACGAAGTGACATCAGATCTTAAGACTTAACACATATGTTTAGTAGGTTGATTATTTAAGCATATTACAAGATTTAACAAATTCGATTTTGCGTCGGGGTTGTGCCAAAAAAGTGATGCAACCCCAACGCAAAATCTGGGCCTCAACTTATACATTTTTTTTTTTTTAAACTCTGCCACAAAGAAATTGGCAACAATGAGAAACGCTGCAGCAAATCAGTTTTGTTCAATTGGTTGCAAAGTCTGCATTTTAAAATATCTTATGGGGTTAAGGCATCTGCTGCAGAGATGTTTGTGTGCCCCGTAAATCTTAGGGAATAATAAAAATGGTAAGATAAATCTGGAGGTTAATACATTTGCTGGAGAGATCTGTGTTTTGTCTAGTCTCAGTTTTGAATCAAAGTAACATAGAAGGTTAATATGTCCTCGGATAAACACATCATGTAACATGCAGATGACAGATTTTTATTTATGTAGATAGGTCAGTGGGATACTGCTTTTAACACAAAGATCCTTTTGTTACTTGCAGTTCATAAATTGTAATCCTTCTATTATAGCACAGTGATCTATGAAGGACATCACTCCTACACCTTGTAACCCTCACTGTCTTATGCAACACATCTTGTACATTGATTTACCCGCTTATATGATTTATTGTCAAAGTATAATGTGTATGCGTGATGTAATCCGCTTTGACACCCTGGTTTAAGTACTTGCGAAGTAATTACAAGCTGTATGCCTTTGTTTCCCATCCATTGCATTTGCAACAAGGTGTGAGGCTACAGATAGCTTCCAGCCTGGAAACTCGAACAAAAGGATGCCCGATGGCCCCTCTAACTTCAGCCTTTGTTATGTGCTCAGCTGGAATTTAAAGTAGCAAAGCCCCCTCGTCGCCTGCACATTGCTGCTTGAAAAGAAAGCAGACAAAGTGCAGCTGCTGCTGAATGTGTCCTGGTGTCGGAAAATTACACTGGGTCGAGTTCAGGATATTTCGTTGGGGTCCAACATCTTGGCAGGGTGGACAGCGGCCACCCTGTGAAAATAGTGGGTGAATGCTGTCTACCCGCCTGTACCCCTGACTTGTGCCCTGGTTCTGCCTCTCTTTCTGGGTCGTTAGATTGTTTTTTATGACATTTGCTAAGCATGTGCTTATTATGTTAAAACATGTGCATGAATCGGAATAGTGGCAATCAAACAAAATGTAAAAAACCTGTATTTCGCTACTTCGGAAATCAGACATCTTTTCAGAATCTTAGGGCACCTGCACTTTGTACATCTACCAATTCAACCGATATGTGATCATTATGGATTTTCTGTGATTCTGTAAAGATGGGGTAGTGTTGTCACTGTTGGGCGAGATGTTTGAACCTCCACTGCGCCTGTCTTGCTGATGCATCCCATCCCAGCGTGGCCTGGGTAGACCTATGCAGCTAGTCTAGATTGCAGATGCACTCAGAAATGGGCTCACCAAATCAGAGAAAGAGCCTTGTGCACAGTGGCATTGAAACTAGGGGTGCGTGAGGTGCTGCATCACCCCCATAAATCTTGAGAGTTTAGATGGTGAATGAGCAAAAAATGGACCATTCAAAACCATTTCTTCTGCAGCATTTTTGTGTTAAAAAGAAAAAATACTGTCAATGTCCTCTGTGTCTTTAGTGAGTTGACATCTGACATTTTTGAACAGCACACCCACCCAAATAAGTATTGGCAAAGACAATAGGTCACGCCTAAGGGAGAGCTTGTGGATTTCTCAATTTCGTTTAGCCATGTTGTACAGCAGCACAGCTACTGTGCAACATGGCTGAAAGTTAGAAAAAAAAGCCCTATGACATGACCAGCACTGACCACGAGGAGCAGAGATCCGTTCTCTTAGTATGAGATCATTCTCTTCCTTTAAATGTTTTTTAATTATCTTACGTCCGAACTGAAGTTTGCCATGTTGGTCCCGCATGAAGACAGTGCTGAAAAGGTCATGCAGAGCAGGGAGCGCAGCACCGTCTTAATCTTTGTAGCATCTTGAAACCCGTTGGTGGGACTTTAGGGTGTTTTTTCTGTTGGGACTGGAGAGGCCATGTAACAAAGGTGGAAGAGTTGGGGTGGGAGGGGCAAGTAACAACTGGGGAGAAGGGTGGGAGGACCGGACCGGACAAGCAACAATTCACAAGGGGGTTTGGTCTCTCTCCCGCATTGAAAGGCAAGGGTACAGGTCATTAGAACCTAAGGTGAATGAGGATATATAAAATTAAAAACAATGCACAAGGGGAGTGGCTGGGCAGGGCAAGCAGCAGTTCGGGAGGTGGAAGGGAGAAAGGGGGTAGAAGTAAAAGAAAAAAAGGACTTCTGAAAGTGGCAAGCAGTGGAAGGACACTGGGCAAGGGAAAAAGTACTTGGGCCATGTTTCAGAGTAAGGGCAAGCACACAAAGAGGAACTGAAGCTGGCACTAATTGACCAAAGAGAAGCAAGGAAATAAGAGTCCTCATGTGTCCTCATGTAACGCAACTGGTGCTATGTAAAGCGCTCTGATACCCGATTCGGGTCAAGTTCGCGCTATATAAAACCCTGTAAAATAAAAAAATAAAGAGTGCCGATGAAGCCAAACAATGGTAAGCAATGGGTGGGCTCTAATGCCCATGTAAGTAAACAAATGTCTCACAAGTGGCAGTGCATGTGCTGTCTCAGGTGAGACGTATTGTATAGAGTGGGGGGATACTGAATGGCACAAAACAACCAACAGTGCCTCCAAAACATTTAAGGGTCCTAGGTTGCAGGCAGGTGAGAGTGTTAAAGGAATGGGCAGAGATGTGCCCTCTCTGAGGCAAAACTGCCTTTACCACAAAGCCAAATACTTGTACCTTTAATACGCACTACTTTACCACGCAGATAAGTATTTGATTTTAAAATAACTTACGTTTTATATTATTTTAAAAAAGCGATTTTAGGGTTTAGGGATGGGTAGAGGTAAAGGGAGGTGAGAGTGATTTAGGTTTCAGGGGTGGGTAGAGGTAAAGGTAGGTGAGAGTGACTTGAGGGTTGAGGGGTGGGTAGAGGTAAAGCGACATGAGGGTGAATTGAGGGTTCGAGGAGGGTAGAGGTAAAGGGAGATGAGGAAGACTTGAAGGTTCGGGTCGATAGAAGTATGGGGAGATGAGGGTGACTCTATGGTTTTGGTGGGTAGAGGTAAAGGGAGGTAAGGGTGACTTGTGAGCTTCAGGGTGGGTAGAACTAAAGGGAGGTGAGGGTGACTTCAGGGCTCAGTGGTGGGAAGAGGTAAAAGGAGGTGAGGGTGACTTGAGGGTTGAGATTTGGTTAGAGGTAAACAGAGTTGAGGGTGACTTGAGGGGTGGACAGATGTAAAGGGAAGTGTGAGAAAACAGGGCTTTTTGCAGATGCCCCTACTTTTTGTCCCCAGATGGACTACTAGATGCTGGGTTTCGACTCTGATAGTGCACCGAAGCCTGCTACCCAGGCCCCAGTGCGAATGCTGTGTCCCCAAAACTGTTATGTGTGAATTGGTAACCCCAAATGGCAAGGACTTTACCCTCCTTATAAGTCCTCAGTACATGATACCTGGAGTGCCCAGGTCATAGGTGGTAAAGGGATCCCCAAGGCTGCAGCACAGTTGTGGTAACTAATTGGCAGGCTAAAAGACCCTTTTTAAAGTATTTTTTTAAGAAATGATAGATCGCCGCAATTGACAGCACATGCACTTTCTCAGGAGAGTCCTAAACATCGTTCCAGCACCGCTGCTTGTATCAATCCCAATCTTGCCTTCTTGCTGCTAATCAGCTGATGTGCATACCAAAACGAGTCTGTGTTAGCACTTGCCAACACAATACACTAGTGGCGAGGAGATCTTTGCAAACGCTATGACTTTCTGACTTTGGACTCGTTTGTGTGGTGCCGCCGCTGTAAGCAGTCCCTCCTTAAAGAATTTTCAGTGATGTCTTCCTCTGACCAGTAATATAGCAAGGACGCCATGGGCCCTGATTACTGTTGGGGTAAAATGAAGCATTGTCAGGGTTTAGTGGCCCCTCAGGACTCTGGGTCCTGGTGCCACTGCACCTGTTGCACTAATGGTACCTACACCCCTTCCTCTGACTTCATTCAGGTAGGATGACCACCTGTTATGAAGGCAAATTCTAGGTAGTGACTGTGAAAACGTGGGACAAAGGGTCAAAATAAAGGAAAAATTTCAGGACAAACGGTCAATTATGCAGACACATCTGAATAGCTCAAACAGTGTTATAAAAGTAAGTAAAAGACAGCCAATACAAGTACAAGTCAAAGTTGGTTTATGTTCTTTGCTTTGTAAAACACATAACACTTCTGACCAACCATTGATCTGCAGCTAGACTTATTTGAAGATTAGAAAAAAAGCAAACATATGTACACTGCCATATGACTCAGTAGCCTTTCACTCACCTGATACCAGAAGTCAAAATCGTGGCTGCAAAGAGACACATGTGGTGTGTACTGTATTCTGTATGACTGTCTCTTCTCTTGACCTCTGATCATGCACAGGACATCACAGTCCGTCTCGCTTGCCCGGTCATTTTGGATTACTGGGTGGTGTGCTAGCAGAGCTGAGTGACAGTCTCTCAGACAAGTTCAAGGCCAGCCCAGACGAGACTGCTGCACAAGTCTGTTGCTTAACATCACATGGCTCAGAGGGGCACACTGTAGAAAATGGAACAGCGCTGAATTTACAGACAAATGCTGCTTGTTGTCAGAGCCAATAGACAACGGATATTGTGCTCAATTTATGGACAGTCAATGTAATTAGCAGACAGGTGGTCACCATACCTCAGGAAGACATTCAAGAGAGCTACATTTCAGCACAGTGCAATCTATGGGATTCGTTCTCTTATTCTCTGCAAATTTGAGACTTGTAAAAAATATTTTCTGGCCTTACAACGCCAAGAGGTTCTTAACTAAAGTCTACCTACTTAAGTAATGCAGCAGAGAAGACTTCTCAGCCAATTACAGGAGCAATTTACAGGGAAGGGAAGTGGCTTATACAGCTTGTGTGAGCTCTAGACAAACAACCCCTTTAACAATGTGGCAGCATTGTAGTATTACCTTACCACTGAGAGGCTCCAATGCATGTCAGGTTATCACTAGGATTGTATCATAAGATGCCTAGACAGCACAGTGTGTGCCTGAAGGCCTCCAGAGCTTTGAAACTACCTGTAGTTTCTCACAGTTCTTCCTGTATATATATATATATATATATATATATATATATATATATATATATATATATATATATATATATTATCTACTGGCGGTCGCCAGTAGATAGTTATAGTTACAACCTATTATCCATAGGAAATCCGCGACATTCTATTTGAAATAACTCTCTTGCCGGTTGACGTATCTTCGTGAAATTTTCAAACTTCGTGGGGCGCTCCGGTCCGTTCCTACCCTGAAAGTCTCGGGGTGATACGTCAAGCGAGGGCCGAGAAAAAGGGGGTCCTAAAACGCGTTTTCCCCATGCATTTTTCCATAGGAAACTTTAGACACGGCTACAGCCCGAACTGCTGAACGGAATTACACCAAATTTGGCAAAGAGGTAGTTCTTGGTTCAGAAAGAACCCTTTTGTTAAATGGTGTAAATCCGTTCAGTAGTTGCTGAGAAAATCAAAAGTAAAAGTACATATATATCTATGGGCACGGAGGATTCGCGCACCCTGCGCGCACCGTCCCGATCACGAGCTGCATGTTAATTGGCTGTCAGCTGGCTGTCAACATTCCGATTCAGGAAATGTTGGCAGCCATTTTGTCCCTCGGTAGAACCGAGGGACAGAAACAAGTGCGCAAAGCGCACAAAGGGGGCAGGGTAGAAACACCCTGACCCCCTAGGTTTGCTCAGGGGGTCCCACAAGGACCCCCTGGGCAAAAAAAAAAAGAATTTTTTTTTTAAAAAATCGGCAGGATGCGCTCAGGGTGCGCGAATCCTGCGGAAAAAAATCGAAGCGCGGTCTCCCGCGCTTCGATTGTATTTGCCCCCGGGTGGCCCAAGTCCCGGGGGCATGGTGGGGGTTTAATTTTATGTGTGGGGGCCTCAAGGGCCCCCGAGCCCCGGGGACCGCCACCCCCGGGGCTTTCTTTTAAAAATGGTGCGGGAGGGCTCTGAGCCCTCCCGCAGCCCCGGGACCACCACCTCCCTGGGGCTTTTTAAAAAAAATTAAACAACCTGTGTGGGGGCTCCAGCCCCCACACGCCCGGGACCGCCACCTCCCGGGGCACTAACAAATTAAAATGGGGGTCCGTTTTGGACCCCCGAAGCCCCGGGGACCACCACCTCCCCGGGGCTGTGCTGATGTAGGGAGGGGGGCCGCGCGGCCCCCCTCCTGGAGCCTGTGGTGGCCCTGGGGACCGCCACCCCCCAGGGCCGGCTCCTGCAGTGTCCCGGGGTGCCTACCCCCGGGACACTGCTGTTTGCAATGACAGGACGGGAGCCTCGCGGCTCCCGTCCTGTCATTGCAAACTTGCTTTGGATATTGGAAGAGAGAGCAGGGAAACCTGCTCTCTTCCAATATCCAAAGCCGATTGCTTTCCACATGGGGAGCAGCATGTTAGCTGCTCCCCATGTGGAACAGCTAATGCCGGCTCCCAAGGGACGTGGGGAGCCGGCGGGACTGTGGGGGATTGGGGACCCCCCACAGTCCCCAACGGAGAGGGCCAGCCCTGGGGGATGGGGTCCCGGGGCAAGTAGTGGCCCAGGAGGGGGCCACGCGGCCCCCTCCCCAAAAAAGAAAAAAAAAAAAAAAATGGAAAGGCCGGCCCCGGGGGATGGGGTCCCGGGGCCTTAAATGGCCTGAGGAGGGGGGCCACGCAGCCCCCCTCCCAAGAAAATAAAGAAAAGGCCATGCCCCGGGGGATGGGGTCCCCGGGGCCAATACAGGCCCAGGGAAGGGGGGCCACGTGGCCCCCTTCCCGTTTTTTTTTTTTTTAATTAAATTAAAAAAAAGGGGTAAGGCCCTGGGGGATGGGGTCCCCAGGGCCCAAAAACAGAAAAAAGGAAGGGGGGCCACACAGCCCCCCTTCAGGGGACAAAAAAAATTTTTTTTTTTTTAAAAACGATCGGGCCCGCAGGCCCCGCCCCCTTCCTTCACCACTCTGCAAACGCGCCCTCTGGCGCGTTTGCAGAGGGGGAACGATCCCCTTGAATACTGGGGGTCCCTGGGGGCCAACTAGCCCACCAGGAACCTCCAATATGCGCCAGGGGCTGCGTTGCAGAGACGTGTAGAGAGGCCACACCCCTTTACACCTCTCTGCAACGCAGCTCTGTGGTGCTTTTTGGAGGTTTATGGTGGGCTAGTTGGACTCCGGGGACCCCCAGTAGAGAGGTGTAAAAAGGGGTGTGGCCTCTCTACACGTCTCTGCAACGCAGCCCCTGGCGCATATTGGAGGTTCCTGGTGGGCTAGTTGGCCCCTAGGGACCCTCAGGATTCAAGGGGACTTAATCCCCCAACTTAAAACGCGCCACGGGGCGCGTTTGCACAGATGTCACCTCAGGCCCCGCCCCTCCCTTCACCATTGTGCAAATATTCTTCTAAAATCATCCGAAATACGAATTCCGATTTACTCACCTGTTATCAGGAGAGACCTCAGTGCTGTATCTTTCAGCCCAGTACTGGTCCTGAAAAGTAATTTTAACCGTACTTACCAGTAACTTGAATTTCCTTCCATAGGCTAACATTGACTGGTTTCACTTGGAAATTCTTCTAAGTGTGGAGTTTTGGAACTTTAAAATATTCCTCTAAAATCAGCCGAAATACGAATTCCGATTTACTCACCTGTTATCAGGAGAGACCTCAGTGCTGCATCTTTCAGCCCAGTACTGGTCCTGAAAAGTAATTTTAACCGTACTTACCGGTAACTTGAATTTCCTTCATAGGCTAACATTGACTGGTTTCAGTTGGAAATAGTGTGGAGTTTTGGAACTTTAAAATATTCCTCTAAAATCAGCCGAAATACGAATTCCGATTTACTCACCTGTTATCAGGAGAGACCTCAGTGCTGCATCTTTCAGCCCAGTACTGATCCTCAAAAGTAATTTTAACCGTACTTACCAGTAACTTGAATTTCCTTCCATAGGATATCATTGCCTGCTTTTTGCTGAAAAAGTTTCTAAGTGTTGATTTTTGAAACATACAAATATTCCTCTAAAATCAGCCGAAATACGAATTCCGATTTACTCACCTGTTATAAGGAGAGACCTCAGTGCTGTATCTTTCAGCCCAGTACTGGTCCTGAAAAGTAATTTTAACCGTACTTACCAGTAACTTGAATTTCCTTCCATAGGCTAACATTGACTGGTTTCACTTGGAAATTCTTCTAAGTGTGGAGTTTTGGAACTTTAAAATATTCCTCTAAAATCAGCCGAAATACGAATTCCGATTTACTCACCTGTTATCAGGAGAGACCTCAGTGCTGCATCTTTCAGCCCAGTACTGATCCTCAAAAGTAATTTTAACCGTACTTACCAGTAACTTGAATTTCCTTCCATAGGATATCATTGCCTGCTTTTTGCTGAAAAAGTTTCTAAGTGTTGATTTTTGAAACATACAAATATTCCTCTAAAATCAGCCTGAAATACGAATTCTGATTTACTCACCTGTTATCAGGAGAGACCTCAGTGCTGCATCTTTCAGCCCAGTACTGGTCCTGAAAAGTAATTTTAACCGTACTTACCGGTAACTTGAATTACCTTCATAGGCTAACATTGACTGGTTTCACTTGGAAATTCTTCTAAGTGTGGAGTTTTTGAACTTTATAATATTCCTCTAAAATCAACCAAAGTACGAATACCAATTTACTCACCTGTTATCAGGAGAGAATCCAGTGCTGCATCTTTTAGCCCAGCACTGACCCTGAAAAGTAATTTTAACCGTACTTACCAGTAACTTATATTTTCTTCCATAGGAATCCATTGTCTGGTTTTCAGCAAACAAGTTTCAAAGTGTTGATTTTTACAAACTACAAATATTCCTTAAAAATCACCTGTATGACTTAAACGCATTCTTTCAACTGTTTACAGGAGATGCACCAGTGCTGGATCCAGGATCCAACACTGAGTAAGAAAAAGTAACGATAACAGTTTTTACCTGCTAAGTGAATTTCCTTCCATAGGATAACATTGGTGATTCTATGAGAAAAAGTTTCTAAGTGTCAACTTTTAAAATACAATAATATTCCTTAAAAATCACGACTGTAACCAAAACGCTTTTACTCAACTGTTTACAGGAGATGTACCAGGACTGAATCTAGGATCCAGTCCTGTGGTTAGAAAAGTAATCCATAAAGTAACTAATTGCATTTAACTAGAAATTCACATTGAGCTGAATGTTGCATTGTGTTTGAAAATGTGTTGCCCATTGCAACAACTGTAACTACTGTACTTAAAAGTCTATTGCCTATGTGCAAAGTATTTAAACTAAAGTAATTCATTCTGAGAAAGTATTTTTTGTAATGTAATGTATAATGTAATTACAATGTAATTTAAAAAATAAAATATGTAAAAAAATTGTTTCTAAAAATGTAGTAAATCAGTATGAAAAAAATTAATATAACAATTAATACATTTAAAAATTGTCATTTACAAAACCTTTGAAATTCACTGAAAAAACCGTAGGTATCAGGCACGTTATAGTTAGAAATTAGCATTTAAAAACCTTTGAAATTCACTGAAAAAACCATAGGTTTCAGACACGTTATAGTTACAAATTAGCATTTAAAAACCTTTGAAATTCACTGAAAAAACCATAGGTTTCAGACACGTTATAGTTACAAATTAGCATTTAAAAAACCTTTGAAATTCACTGAAAAAACCATAGGTTTTAGGGACAGTTATAGTTACTTGGACATTGCACTCGTACAAAACCCGTGAAATTCCCCCGTTATAGTTAGTTCAGCTAACTATAACTCGCGCCCCGCAATGCACTGCTGATGACGTCACATATTACATCACTCATGACATGGTCAGTGACATCACTGATGACATCACTGATGACATCTCAAATGACATCACTGATGACATCATCCACGTGATAATCTGATGCACCTCCTCACACCCTAATATAATCTTTGATACACCCACTCTAAATTACAGACTGCCATTCGCAAAACCATAGACACTCCAACACCAATAACCACATACCCACTCACTGATTCTTAGGTCTACACACACACATCCACTCACTCACCCGTACAGTCACTCATACTTACGGTCACTCAGTACAGGACTATCATATGCACTCTTACTCCTATATAGACACTCAAACAACGCCACTCATCCATAGAGATACTCAGACACCTAGTCAGTCATGCAAATAATTAAACACACTGCCATTTACTCACCTATACAGTTATACACACACCAGCTCACTTACTCATACAAATAGTAGCACATTGTTACGCTCTTATACAATCACTGATACAAGCACACACTCATCCATACAGCCACTATCACAATCACTCACTCTTGCTTATAGCTATTTATATACTCCAACACACATATATACTGCCTTTCACATATGTAGTTACTCACACATGTACCACTGGGACATACATTCACTCACTAACACACTCTTACACACACTTACCCACCCATACAGTCTATCACAGATGCACTCTTGAAACCATCCACCCAGTGAATCACCCACTCACACATCTATGCACAGAGTTGCACACACCCTCCCACACAAACACTCAGGCACCCATACAGATACTCAGACAAGCATTCAATAACTCATATAGACACTCATTTAGCTATTCACAAACACATGCAGCCACTTACACAGCAACAGACAGACGGATACAGACATTCACCCAGTTTAGTCACTAACCCATGCATTCAGTAAGATACGTTAAATCACTCACTTATAGAGTCAGTCACGCACCTACTAAATCATCCATACAGACACTTACACACCCACTCATTCTTCAATACGTCTTTTCCTATATATATTAAAAATATTTAAACTTTACAGAAACACACAGTCACTGGATGATGTCATCAGTGATGTCATTTGAGATGTCATCAGTGATGTCATCAGTGATGTCACTGACCATGTCATGAGTGATGTAATATGTGACGTCATCAGCAGTGCATTGCGGGGGCGCGAGTTATAGTTAGCTGAACTAACTATAACGGGGGAATTTCACGGGTTTTGTACGAGTGCAATGTCCAAGTAACTATAACTGTCCCTAAAACCTATGGTTTTTTCAGTGAATTTCAAAGGTTTTTTAAATGCTAATTTGTAACTATAACGTGTCTGAAACCTATGGTTTTTTTCAGTGAATATATATATATATATATATATATATGGGTGGCAGCAGCTTCCTCGTATCAAACTCCAAGGCAGAGTCTCCTGACCTCCTGCTAGTACAAAAGCTGCAGCTCACATAACACTGGGCTGCAGTAGAGGGGTTGATAATACATTGTTCAGAATTTGGATAGTATGCATCAAGAATTTGTTCATCGCCGTCCACCCATCCAAGAACCCATTCAATTATCCATCCGTGTATCCATCATGCAGCCACCCTGATCCATCCATTCATCCAGAACCCTTCAATCCATCTGTACATCCATTCATCTGTACATCCAAGCACCTACTAAGATCTATTATCCACCAGATCCATTAATGCATGCATCCACCAAGATCTATCAACCCACATCCATCCATTCACCAGACACCATCAACCATCCATCCATCCACCCAGATCTATCCATCTTCCTAACCACTGCAACCATCTATTGGTCCATCCACCCTTCTACACTCTCTCCATTCATCCCTACCCTCTCCATCCTTCCATCCATCTGCCACCCTATCTTCCCATCCACCAATCCACCCATTCGTCTTTCTGTCAGTCCTTCCATACATCCACTGACACAGTAGTAACCGATTGGTTAAGTATCCAAAATGGTTCGAAGATTGTGAGATGACATGGCAAAGTTAATTTGCTATCTTTAAATTTCTACGCTATAGTATATCATATTCACATTTTATTCTTTCTGTATTGAGCTATTGTATTGTAAAAAGTTATTAATAGCATGTTTGTTGTTTAAAGAAAATGCGAAACATTTGCAAGGTATAGGGTGTTTAATTTTGTTATACAGTATTGCTGGCTTATATACAGTACATCTTTAATACATTTACTTCATTTATGGAATATAGAGTAAGGCTACAATCGTAGATAGACTTCCTTCAAAAACATATTTCCCTTCAGAAAGCTCTGTACTTTGTTTCACTGTCTCTTTTAATTATGGTGATAATATAAAAAGTGTTACAGAACGCTTCATAGGATGTTTCTGTCGGTTCTAAATAACAGATGCTGCTATTACCCAATTTATGGTACTCCTAGTCTTATTTAAAATCTGGAGACTGCGGCGTGTAAATAAACAGACTTTATTCACAGGTAGGACGGAGCAGCTCCTGCGGCTGACGAATGCTAAAGGCAACTTACTTACATTTAACAGATCAGCAGTGAGAATGGTTTAACCCTAGTGGTTTATTAGCAGCACCACAAGCACAACACAGGGACAGCAAGAACATAGCAAGTGCATTACACCTAAAAAAGCATAAAGTCCTAAACTACTACAAAACAACAAAGAGTGAGATTAATGTCATGAATTTAGAAACTGCCTTGTAAAGTGCAGAAAATGAAGCGAGGAGCCTTTTATGTTGTGATGCGACCGTGAGACAGATCCTTCTGTTAACTGTGGACTGAGGTAAATATGAAAAGTGTACATTATCGTAGACAATAAAAAAAAACAATCTTTTAATTCAGATCTAAAATGACTACGCTTCCTTTTTCAAAACGCCCATTCTTTAATGATCAGGAGACTGCTGCAGGGAGGGGGGAGGCTAGATGGCAGTACACGGTGAGGATTCAGTTTCATCCTCTAATTACTTCACAACTTGGATGGCAGCTGTAAGCTACACAGTATGACAGAAAGCTGGGAAACGGAACAGTGCTGAAATTAGGGACACATGCTGGCAATTGTCAGATCAAAAACAGAAACAAACATTAAGCTTAATTTACACGCAGTCCTTGCAATTAGCCGATAGGTGGTCACCCTACATTCAGGCAGTGGTTCCACCTAACAAAGCCTCCATCCATAGCTCACATGCTCTATTAAGCTGTGTGAAGCATATTCAATATGAAGACATGTCCGAATGGCACACACAGTTATTTGAATCACTGCCTTGAAATTGACCACCCGCGTTATTTACAGCAATTGCATTCACCTGGGAAGTGAAAAAATGTCATGCCTTTGGTTTTATCTGTCGACTGCACTGGCTCGCAGTGGAGCAGAGAATTCTCTTTAAGGCCCTATGTATCTCCCACAAAATCCTCACGG
This sequence comes from Calotriton arnoldi, assembly GCA_963921515.1. NCBI lineage: Eukaryota > Metazoa > Chordata > Amphibia > Caudata > Salamandridae > Calotriton > Calotriton arnoldi. Next base: position 461,415 of record CAWUFW010005196.1, on the reverse strand, counting down.
GCGCCGGCCCTTTCATTTTAGCTAATTGTTTCGCCCCTATATTCCCTCTCGTGCTTCCCGCTCGGCGGAGCTCCATTTAGCCTACGTGCCCCAGGTGAGAAGAGCAAGAGCCGGAGGTCGCTCCTTCTATGCGCAAGCTCCCACCCTCTGGAATACTCTGCCTCTATCTTTCAGGTGCATCCAGGACCACTGGGCCTTCAGAAGGGCCATGAAGACCTGGATATCCTCTGTCAAATCTAGATCTCCCCTGCCGGCCTTGTCTTTTCCGAATCTAGTGCTGGGACGCCGCGTTGCTGGGGCAGTCATGCACTTTAGAAATACTCTAACATAACTTAACAATCCAACATACTCTTGTAAGCTTGTGACATATAGATGATTTACTCTCATAATTAAGCCCTGAGGAAGTTTAGACGACGAGGCCAGACGAAACACGTGTTGGCTAGAAGTCTTTTAAATGAAGAGAGCAGAATAAAGACTACTTCTTGGAAGAATCTTGACGAGATCCAGTTGATGTTCTTCAGTGTACTTGCAAGAATTTTTTTTAATTGTATTTGGGTTATCCTTGAAAGTCGGGGTATACGTGTAGCCTCTTCCCTTCTGCCTGAGTACCTTCTGAACTGTTTGCACTTTATTGTGGCATATTCAGGGAGACTGTTTGCGATAACATTACTCTGTCCACCTGCATTACTTCCCATCAAAGAAATGGTTTGGCCGGATGGCAGTGAGTACTGCCTCCATAGACGCATGGGGATTGGGTGTGCTGCCCCATTTTGCTGTCAGTGAGTAAAGGAACCTGAGTGCTCGACAGACCTGACCTACTGGGTAAGGGAATTTAAGATCTTCATTTCTACCGGAAAAGTTTGGGAGTTAATCAAGTGAGACAGAGCAATGTTTCAAAACAAAAACTTTCGATCGTATGCTTGGAAGCTAGGTCGCCAAGTCTCTACAGCTCAACCCTCTGAATGATAAATACGAGTGATTTTGCATTATACCCTGTCCAAGCTGCAGAGAAGGCACAGCCACTAATTTGCTTACTGTAAGCACCAATGATGTGTGGCAGAGGAGGCCTAGGCAATTGTTCCTTTCTGGGTTTGATACCATTTTCAAATGGCATCCCATGTAGTCAAATGCTGTTACCTATTTAAGTTGCTACCCAAGGCCATCCTATTTCAGAGCCGCCATCAACAGTTACCAACTAACTAGATTTTTCTCTTCGGTTTAATAATCACAAAGTTAGTAACTATGCATATTTTACAAAGTCACATAGTAACTTGGTTAGACAGTCCTTTGTGCCAGCATAGAGATTAGCATAATCTGCAAAGAGAAATTCTGAGATTGGTATATCTCTTAGCGCAGACCATAAACTAGTAACTCTCCCAAGATTAACATTAAGTTTCTTAATACATTCAAGATGTATGGTGCAACCCTGCCTATTTCCCTAGTTTCCCAACCAGCCAGAATGCCAGTCTAGCCAGAGGCTGGTCATGCATCAGTTTCACTAATTCAAACAGGTCATGAAAAATGCAGAGGCCAAGTATGGCTTGGAATAGCTTACCCCAGTGAACCACATCAAAGCCGTCCTTAAAGTTCAGAAATGCAAAATAAAGTAAACTTTTCTAGACATAGGCGTGGTTTTAAGGTTATAAAGTAAAGTCCAATAGATTGATCTGTTTTGCCCATCCCTTTGAAAAAGCCCACTTGAACATCACTGAAACCCTTTCACGAGCTCTATGATAAATATGTCCCATTGAAAGCCTTGAATCTGAGACAAAGTTCCAAGGAACTTTTTACCGCAATGCTTTGTTTACCTTTCTATTACCTCTATTGAGGTGTTGGGATTCTCATGAAATAGTTTTGTTAAGTTAAAAGTTTGACTGTATAAGTAGTTCACAAACTTTTTCTTCATTTACAATGAGACTGCAATCGAAGAATAGTCTGCTTCCCAGCTCTCTTTAGTAGCATTCTTCGTTTCCATTCTTTCGAAAAGTACAGCGCGAAGTGTGAAGATGGGGCAGTGCTACAGGGTTTGACTCTAAAATGGCTCATCAATATCATCAGTCTGATGGGACCTAAAGCCAGGCTGGATCTAGCCCTTCGGCCTAAGCCAAGCTCAAGCTTTCACTGGCTTGCAACTTATGTTTGTAGAATAGAAGGCCAAGACTAGAAACTTGGTGCCCTTCCAATATGGCGCTAACCCGGCAAACCTTTGCCTTGCGTACCTCTTACCTTTCCCTACGGAATACTGGACATTTACCAAAGTTCAAGTAGATCATATCCACTGCTTTGCATTGCTATTTTTACCTGGCTATGTTTTATATTGTTCGTTTTTCCAGAGCCTACATACAATATGAAGTTTTTTTTGTGCATTGGGTAGGCTATGATATAGCGCAGACCAGAGTGTAAGACTTCAGTAGCTTTGAGGAGAGCTATGAGAATATATGCCAGTCAGTTGGTCAATTTTGTTTATTTCAGAAACATTTTCCCATAAAACGCATATACATTTTCATACATACAATCAACATTTCCTATTACATAAACATTAGAAAATACAATGTATAAATCTTTTACGTTAAAAAAAGCATAAAAGTTATCACTAAAATCTGTACTCATCATATAACCAACTAAGTGGATAAAATAAAAATACCTGGGTTTAGGTGGGTTTAAGGATCTTTAAGTATCTAACCCCTTTAATAAATCTACATACTAAAAGGTGCTCACCTACAGGTGTTCCCTCCACCTTTTCATGCCCTGCTGAAATATCTCATCTGTATCCATTAAAGTACCTTTTATCAGCTGCCAAGGATCCTAAGAAGTTTACTTAAACATCTACTAAAACGGATCCTCACCCCTTTCCAGACACTAGCTACACCAAGATCCCCATCCTGATCTATATGCTTTAAGAGTTCCCTGTCCCATCATGCTTTGATAACCCTGAAGCATCCTTTGAAGGACCTGGCAAGTCCGTGCGAGGTCTGGGATCGCTTCTACACTGCTAGTGGTAGTTTGCCATGTATGGCTAGGTTGTAGATTTGGCCCTGCAGGGTTCTTTGGAATTTTTTAAAAGGCTGGAAGTAGAACTGGATAATCCACTGATAGTTCCAATAAGATTGGATACCATAGCTGAGCTCCCCAAAGTGTCATGGCTGCCACCACCCTTGCAGCTGTAGGCGAATCTGAGCCAGACATCTGAAAATTATTGAGAATGCGGAACAGCATAATGAGTTTACCTTGACCAGGCCTGAAGAAATGCATCTGTAGTTATAGCTACCGGATCCGGTCTCCAGCTGAAGACATTTTCTAACTGTGCAGTCAGGATGGAGGCAAAGAGATCTACACTGAAAGGCCCCCAGATCGCCTGCAATCGCCTGAAAATTGTGACATCTAGCTGGCATTCACGGCTGTCATAGAGACTTCATGAATACCAGTCTGCCATCACATTGACCTGATCCAGAAGATTTTCCGCTCTTCGCGAGATTTATTGGTGAAGACAAAACTCCCATAATGCTTTGGCTATCTCCACTAGAGGTCTCGATCTTGTTCCCCCTAGATTGTAGATATTTCTGACCACAGTCAGATTGTCCATACATAGGAGTACTGCACACTTTACTCTTCCTTTTGTTAAACTTTGGACCGCAAAGGAGCCTTCAAGAAGCTCCAAACGATTTAAGTAAGTGAAGTGATGTCTGCTTCTCTGAACATCCTCCCCCAGTCCAGGCAGTGCCACACCTTGCCTCGCAGCCCCTACGGCTGGCATCTGACTCTAATACTAGATCTGAGGAAGTAAGGAAGACAGCGTAACCATTCCAAGCCTCCATGTGGTCTAGCCACCATTCCATTTCTTTCGTTGCTTCTACTTCTAAAGAGATAAGCTGGGAATAGGTCAATCCTTTGTTTATATTTTTCATTTTAAATCTCTGTAGAGCTCTGTAACATATGTGGGCCTGGGAATATCACTTGAATAAAGGAAGCCAGGAGACCAACTATCCTTGCAAGAAGTCTGAGAGATAATAGAGGATACATTAATGTATCACTTAACTCCTTCCTGATGGCCCTTCGTTTCAACTCCGGGAGATTTAGCATTCCTTTCTCCAAGCGTAATAAAAACCCTAAGAATTCCATAGTTTTTGAAGGCATTAAGTCCAACTTTTCCTGGTTTATATGATAAAGCCTAGCCTTTGAATTATGTCCACAGCTTCCTGCACCTGTGGCACCTAGAGATGTTTGCCCTGACCCATGAATATCATGTCATCCTGTACAAAACGACCATCCTTATAACTCTTGACCTCAGGGAGGCTGCTACTGGTTTTACTACCTTTGCGAAGTACCATGGAGTTGAGGAGAGACCAAGGGTTAGGGTCTTTAATCTGTACGGCTGAACACCACCCCCCATAGAAACGAGGAATTTCCTGTGATACTGTTGAATGGGAATCGTTAGGTAAGCATCTTTCAGATCTGACCTCATGATCCAGTCCCCCAATAAAAGGATGTCACTTACGGACACCACTGTTTTCCTCTTGAAATCTTGGTATGATGCAAATTAGTATAAGTCTTATAAATTTATGACTGGCCTGAATGTCTTGTTCTTTTTCTGGACTAAGAAAATATTGCAGACAAAACCCTTCGGGTGTAGTCTATACCTTTCTACTGCCCCTTTTCAAAGGAGTTCCATTACTACCATGGGGATTCATTCTACCTCCCCTGGGAGAACATCATTGGAAAAGATGCCCTTTGTTGTTAAGGGATGGAATAAAAGTCTATTTGAAACCCTCCCTCAGCTTGTAAGACCCAAGGATCTTGAGAGATAGTTTGCCACTCCTAGAAAAGCTTTGCTAGCCTGCCACCAAATTTTGCGAAGGGAGGGTAAGAACTCTTATCATGGGCTCCCACTCCACTTGCTTATACTTTGAATGGGCAAAATTATCCTCTACTTCAGGAAGAAGACTGGAACGGAAAACACGCTCTGGCGACCAAAGTAGGGTCTGTAATATGTCCCTTGGCCGGCAAATCAATCCTTAAATCTGTCGGCCCTGGGAAATACTCGACCAAATAGTTTCATAAGTGACAAATGGGCATTGTCCAAGAAAGTAAACGCTTTGAAATATTTTCCTATTTCTTTTATGTAGGCATCCCCAAACAAGGAAACCTGAGATGAGTATCCAGCTTCCGCATCTGCCATTTTACCTAGCTTAGGGTCAATTCTAAGTAACAAGCTCTTGCTCTTTTCAAAGGAGACCCCCTCATTGGCATTGCTTATAGCCCTCTATGCCCAATTAGATATTACATCAGGGTCTAGGTGTTCCCCAGAGGCGTCCGCCCCTCTGCTGTACAAAGAATCTTTGCCAAGGGCTCCAAGACATCCAATACTTTGTTCTGATAAGAGGACCAGGCCCTATCAACCCCTTTTCTACAGTGTTTACCAACAAGCACACAACCAATAAATGTCAAAGCAAGCTCTTTTATTCAAATGCCCAGCAGCACTTCCACTTAACTTTTGAAAGCAGCAAGAAAAGAGGTGGAGTCAGAGGTTAATAGCATGTTTGTGTGCACATATTTCCTGACTGTGTGCGCAATTGACAGTTGTAATGAACCAGTGTGGAGTGATCATAGGCAGTGTTCTATTATGCCTTATGGAAGTTACAGCAGTACAAGGCCACACAAAAGGCAAAAGAACACTTTACACTGTCAAATAACAATAGTAACACCATTTACTTGCAATTATGATAAAAACTGCTGCAGAAGCACGCTAGTTTTCAATAACTGGGAGGATGTTTCAGTAAGTTAAATGGTTGCCACTGACATAAATGCTGATCAGTGGGGCTTGAGCCTAGGTAGGTGGATTTAGGGCCTGATTAAAGCTCAGCAGGTGGGTTACTCTGTCACAAACATGACGGATATCCCGTCTGTCATATTACAAGTGCGTAATCACAAAGGTTTCCTTTGGACAGCAATACACACCCAACAATGTCTATTACAGCACCGAAGTCTCCAACTTCATCACTCAATCACATCCATTGCACTCAGAATAGGAGAATATGTCTGTATACCCAAGACTACTATTATATACAAGACTAAAAAAAAGAATTTAAAATTATTTTATTCGTCACGAGACACACAATCAAATAAAACAACTCTGAACAATTAATAACACTGCATGATGAAATATAAAAAACAGAACAAATTCCATAAATTCATTCGGAAAACACACTCAAAGACATTAAGCAGCATAAATTTAAAATGTATTCGAGAGTACAAATAGTAGACCAGAAAACTTTGTCTTAAACTGATCAAATCCGTAGTAATTGTTCCTCAATAACTGAGACTGGGTGCCATACACTCTATAGGCACTCAAAAGTCTCAGTGATAATGCGGATTGTGTTCGTAACAACTGAGGCGTCAACGCGTTTCGATGCAAATATTATAATGCCATCTTTATCAAGACCAATGTTTAATGACTCTCTCAAGCTGATAAAAACAGGAACAGTTCAAATCACCTCGTTTACAATAGAGGTTTAGAGTGATATATTTGTATATCTCTTGAACACCAGTATATTACTATCTCTGGACTTCAGGGGCAAACACCTCCTGTTCTCAAAGTTGCAGGTCCGTAAATTAACCAAAGGATGTATCTTTCTCAGATCTTCCAAGACACCAGAGCATAAAAATGAAATCTGGGACTAAATAGTGTAGAAATCCTGTCGATAGCGGACGCTATACTTCTCACGTTCGTGGTACAAAGATTCTGCGGAGAATATCCTCAACTTTCACCCTTCTATCAGTAGATTATTCTTCCTACAATTCTATTTTCCCTTTATAGTGGAGATGCAAGGATCACGGAACTTCTTGCAGCAGTCCTATAATAATTAGGATTTGCTAACGGGCAGCAGCCTCACACCCTCCTTTCGGTAGCTTCTGTATCTCGCGAAGATATATATTACAAGTGCATCTTTACCTATGGTACTTGTAATATGGTGGACAGGATATCCATCACATTTGTGATGGAATAACATGTCCACCAGACTCTAAATCAGGCCCCTTATCTTTTATGTACAGCACTAATAAATGGTTGGCATATGGTATCTAGCACTATTTCACAAGCAAGTTATCATTGTAAAGCTACACTCAAATGAACTAGCATGGTGTGTGAAAAGGTAAGTTCTGAAAGAGAAGTCTTCACTTATTACCAGGGCAACTGGAATTATGTGGCGGGAGAGGGCCAAATTATGCAGCGGGATGAATACATTTTGCGGCAAGAAAAGGCAAATTATGTGGCACAATGCGGCACGTTTTTTAATATTATTACTTCATTAGTTTGTCAGTTTTAAACTTGGTAACACTGTCTGGGCATTGGTTGCACCTCATTAATACCCTTTTAATACCCAAATATAGCAATAAGCAACCAAAAGGTGACCGGTTCAGCTTTGGAAAGAGCCTTCCATTGTGCTGCAACATGTGTTGCTGCATTTTTAGTAACTGTTGAGCCATTTGAGCTAGAACCAAACATTTTCTTTGTTAAAATCTGAAAATCATGTTGCAGATGATGGATTATGTGGCAAATCCGGCAAATCTATAATTATGTGAAAATCGCAGAAGCCGCACAACCGAATAATTCCAATAGCCCTTCTTATTATTGTGTAAATGTTATCCTACTACTGTGTAAAACTGACACTACTGATAAGTGAGAGTGGGAACTTCATCGCATTTTCACCAGGTCATTGTATTTGTTTTCTTTTCTCTTTCAAAATCAGAAGAGACTCCCTGCACATTGGCAAATCATGTACCTAGAGACCCTAGCAACAACTCCTAGAAATATAATGTTCAAAGACACCACAAACAGTTATAACATTGGTCTCCCAAAGGGACTAAGCAGTGGTTGAAAAACGAATAAGGCATGTAGGTGCTAATATAAGGTTCATGCATGTCAATGCATGCATCAAGTACATTTTAGGTATGGCCCAGGGCCAGCTTTTGCTGCCTTGCAAGCCTTATGTAAAAAATCATAAATAAAAATAAATAGTTATCAAATCATGGCAATTGTCAATGTGTAAAAACCCAAATTTCTCAATTAAGGTGTCCCTTATGGCTGGATACTTTCTCCTCTTTTATTCAATATCTACATGCACCCTTTGGCCTAACTGTTGAAGAAAGGGGTGTGAAATTTTATATGTACACAGAAGACACAGCATTGATCTTTCGGGTTGTTATGGACCAATATAATACTTCTTTCCTAGCGCAGAGTCTTCTGGTACGCTCATGGATGTCACAGAAATGCTTGAAATTAAATCCATCTGAGCTGCCAATTATTTCTGAGGGCATAGGTGCCCTGGATTTGTCTGACCTGGCCTTCAATAATGGACCCCTGTCCTCCTTCTACACAACAATCCATTATTTGGGAACCTATCCTGATGCTAACTCATATTTGGCCCTCATGCTTCCAAGATTTCAAGCATCTGCTTTTTCCATTTTGAAAACTACATGAAATACTCTGCCAGTCACACATAATAGATTCCATGTTTCTCTGATCAACGCATATGTTCAGTCTCGCCTCGAATATGGCAATGCGACTCTTATCAGATGGTGACAAATCACTGAAACAATGCGGCTGCACGTTTGATTTGCAGGGTTCCAAAATACCAAAATATTTCACCTTTCTTAAAACAATTACATAGGCTTCCTCTCCATTAAAAAATTGTTATCAAGTTCATAGTGCATAGAGCTGTTTTCTAACACTACCCACATTTTATTGGATTTAAATTCTGCTGGGACAGGCACCCCCTGAGTTGAAGGTAGAATGATAAGTTTCTTCTCACAATCCCTAGAACTGTCACCTTCGGCAACAGCGCCTTCTCAATTGCAGACAGTAGGAATAATACTTCTCTACCCTTATCCGTTAATTCAAAATCCTCACTTATTACACTTGAAAACATACTTATTTCTTAAATTAACTATGCTACTGTCACTAGGGTTAGGTTATTATAGTACCAAGAAACATTGGTATACTGGTGCTGTATAAGTAAGCTTTACATAGCATAACATACTTTGACTTTAAGTCATACCTCTTAATCATTTGGTCTGTTCAGCTCTCATTCATGTTATTTTCACCCATCACAGCATTCAGCAAAGGGCCATGCGTCAGCCCATTGCAACCACTAGCTCTCCTGCAATGTGACGGGCATCATTTCGCCTGTTCACATGTGTACATCTACTTCAAAAGAATGGTGTTTCATTGACCGGGCTGGTGCACCAATATATTTTCCTTCGCCAATACTTTTTATTTTCCTTTTATTATCTTGATTTTTCAAATCCTTGTGTGTTTTAAATAGGTATTCAGGTTGCTGCATTTCAAACCCAATAGTCCCTTTCTTTGTGCAAATAAGAATCATATTTTCCCATTATGTACATAACTAAAAAGGGTCTCTGAACCTGTACTATGTCCACCAGCTAGGAAATACTGCTACTGTTTAGTTAAAATTATGTGCAATGATAATTTTTTTTATTTTAAAATTTGTATTGCAATCATATGGTTGCCAGGCTTGGGTGGTGTCTCTTTTCTTCTGCTTATTTTTCTAGCACATGCAATTGCATTTGCGTGTAATATATATATATATTTTTTAATTGGCCATTGCAGCAGCTCGCCAAGGCCAGAACTTTTAGACTTTTGGGTTTTCTTGTCTTTTTAAAATAATGTTCTTATTGTTTTTTGAGTCAATCAGCATTTCTGCTAGGGGGTTGTGTTAAGACTGTTAATGAAATGGCATAACATTTTTAAATCTATAAAATGTAAAATTACCCCATTTGGAAATAGCGCCTGATTTTACCTTGTTCATAAGCCCGATGTTAGAGAGAGCTGAGAGAAACAACAAATGGTACAGGGCCCTTGAAAGTTATTACAGCAATTTGTGTAATTAAAACTGTACAGGCCTTACTGTCCGAGACAGAGGGTGATTTGGGCGCACATACAGGAAAGTTGAATTTTGCCAAGCAGGGTCAGTACCTGCATCACAAAGGCACCCTATTTAAACATTTGTTTATCTTTGATGAGGCCTGATAAGGGGTGGGAGACGGTCATAAATCAGCAGAGAACTGTTCACGTAATGTTGAATGCAGTGTTTGAGCACCTTAGTTTAGAGGAATTAATGGCCCATTTGAGAGTGATAATTGCTTTGTGTTGACTTAAATGCGCGCTTTCAGGCTCTTTGTGCGCGGAAGGAAGGCAGCATGTGCGCGGGTGCACAAGCGCGCACCTAAGAAGGAACATAGGTCTTGACCCTGTTCCTCATGGGAACAGTCAAGCCCGAACTGCCAAGCCAGGTCCTTCATGGACCGGAAAGAAGCATCCTGGGACCGGTTTCGGGGCACCACCCCTCATCAGCCAGGCTAGCTTGAACCTAGTGGCAGAGTGAGCACGGGACCCGCATCTGGGCATGCCCTTCCAACTTAGGGCAACAAGAGCAAAAGGAACAAATGATGGACGGAATGCTGAACAATGCAAACATTCACCCCCCAGTCCCAAAGATCCGGGTTTAATCCAGCGTTCTTTTGCATACCATGAGGCACATGGTCAAGACTGATTTGCATATGGCTGGGTCCAAACTAGGGTGGCTGGTGAGCAAAAGAACGATGGATTAACATAATTTGTTCTTTTTGCGTATATAACATTGGCATTTTTGATTGTTTCTGCCATTTCTTGTTTTGTAAACTGAAATACATTGAGGTATATGTAATGCTTTCAAGAGCTGTTAATAAACAGTAAACAAGCATTTGCAATGCAATAGGTCTCGCAGTTACGCAAGTTTGAGCTATTGGCATTGTAAATGGCTATGCCTTTTATTTTGGTATTGGTTTTTAAAACATAAATAAAAGACATTGTCATTTACAATGGCAATAGCTTAAACTCGCTTAAATGCGAGACCTATTGCATTGCAAATCGCATTGCTTGTACTACAAATTCACTTCAGTATTGCTCTACAACTGAAACAACTACCACTCTAAACAACTACCACCATTTCCAGAAAAGATACAGTACCTAAAAATAAAGACCTCCTACAGTACATTAAACATCACGGCTGGTTTTCCGAGCTGTCCCTAGTATTGTGTAATTATTTGGTGAGTATCTCAACAGAAATGCATTATCAACCACAAGTATGCTCACCTAGCCTAAAGCTTACTAGAACTCATAAACCCACTCCGGTGTCCTCGAAAACTAGGTGTGATAATGCTGACCAGAATAGCTCGTGAGGCCATACTGCTGACAGAATCTGCACCATATACATGTGTATAATGTATCATACACAGGCCACAGTCATTATATGGGAACGTAATGGTGCATGGTAACAGAAAAGCCAAGATATAAGGGAGAAGGTGGGGAATGAAACATTAAAAGACAAACACAAAGTTAAAAAAAAGCACTATGGCGTAGATGCAGGGGCAACAAAGACAACAGAAGGGTGGGGGTAGCTGGAAAGGGGCAACTCAGACAGCATCAGTTTGGGGAGTGGGAGGGAAGAAGCAACACAGACAACAGGAGGGTGGGGAGTGGGCGGGAAGAAGCAACACAGACAATAGGAGGGTGGGGAGTGGGGGGGGAGAAGCAACACAGACAATAGGAGGGTGGCAGATAAGAGGGAAGAAGCAGTACGGAGAAATGGAGAGTGGGGGTGGGAAGGAAGAAGCAACAGATACAAAGGGAGGATGGGCTGTGGGAGGTACAGAAGCAACATAGCCAAGTGGTTGGGGGTGGGAGGAAAGAAGAAACGTGGACAAGAGGGGTATGAGAGGGAAGAAGCAACAAGTATGACTGCACTAGCTACAAAGAAAAATAGTACCTCAATCACAGCACAGCACAGCAGCAGAAGGATCCTAATCAAGATGAAGCAATCAGTACTTGGTCCATGCTCAAGACAAAAAAAGAGGAAGTGAAGCCAACACCCGCTGCCCAATAAAGAGGCAGCAAAGGAGAGTGACAATAAGTCCTAGGAATGGTAAGAAATGGGCGGGCTCCAAGCCGCTTGTAGTAAACAATATCTCCTGCAAGTGAGAGCTCATGCGCTGTCACAGGCAAGACCTACAAATGGCAAAGCCATTAGGCACACCCATCCATACACATAACACATTACAAAATCTTGAGCAGGGGAAAAAATATTTTACTTTCTCATTAACAAAAAAAAAAAACATGACTAAACTACACATTTCTCTGCTACCCATACAAAACCAAAAAGCAATTCACAGTAGAATAATGGTAAAAAACATAACCATACGAAAAGGCACGCAGATCAAGAAAGCTCTGAAATGCAATTATCATAGTATAATGCACTGTAGAAATACTGACAGCGTAACATACCAAAACAAAAAAAAATGACAACATGGAGACTTACTACCAGACTCTGTTGCTGCAGTGTTTTTTCACGAGCACAAAGAAGAGTGGAATTCCCAAACAGAAGCCATTGTGTCTCAACAGGTGTGGCTCTCACAAAGAATACACAGTAGAAACGGGAATAGGACTCATAAATTGACAAAGCTTTTTCGGGCTTTAGAAATAAGTGAAAACGATCCTACAAAGTTTGGGAGGTTTCCAAAAGAGAGAAATCTGGATTCGTGTCTGGTATCGTTTTTGAAAAGAAGACCATACAGGTATGAAATTGCTTCAATATGAAAAAAGAAATGAACTAATGGACCACGTAATGACAGAAATACGTGAAGAAATGATGTATGTTTAGATAAAAGTTTATTTGTCAACATCAATTTAAACCACGCAGACAGTAAAGAGCAGGGCCTCCAAACGTTTGCAGAATAAAGAGAGAAAATGTATTTCTTTGACTGTAAGAATAAAAATAATCCCACTATTGAAGTCGACCGACGAAAACCTTTCTTTCGACTTTAATTCCACTCATCAAGCAGCACATTGTGTGCTGTCAGCTACCTGAACATAACAAAAACGAATATACTGCAAAACGAACCCACAGGCATACGTGTCAGGAGGAGGAAGGAACTGGCATCACTACTGCCTCGACAATGGTGCTTCGTGAGAGAGCACAAAGCAGTCCGAGAACCACAAGAGCGGCACCCACGCAGAAAGCCTCTTTCTGGTCCTCCGGTACTGTTGTGGGATGTTTGTTTACATCATTTGGCAGCAAGCAGGATGACATCAATGCACTGCACCTGGCGGGGAGTTGTAGCGCCCATCACTGAACAGCAGATATTATCAGGACCGGTGAGCACTGCTGAGCTGTAAGCACCACTATGTTGCATCAACGGGTTTTGTTAGCTGTTTATACTTTTTCTGTCTTCTCAGCTGTGTCCTTCATGTGCACAACCACCATAAAATATAAATGCAACCATAAAAATACATACTTTATGTAACCCAAGAGGGAATGAGACTGAGAATCCACACCCATTACTGAGACCAACCGGACCCAGCTCATTTTCCAGGAATAAACAAGACACGCGGCCGCGAGACGCGCTCTGTGGTGGGGGAGGGGCGGAGCGAGGCGCTTGGGAGAGCAAGCAAGAGAGGAAAGCCAGATGGCGCCTGATTGCGCGCTGTAAGGGTGCCGCGAGGAAAGCCAGATGGCGACTGTGCGCGTGCCCGCGCGCGTAACCGCAAGCTTTAGGCCACAAGCAAAAGCTTGTGGTCGGATTTCTAAAGCCCACTCACTAAATGTCTCGCCAGACCAGCGCATGCGCTCGCTCAGGCGAGACCTAAAAAGAGACTGCATAAAAAGAGCCTTCCTTCTTGTGATAAAGTTTGACTGCCAGATTCCAGTCAAAGAAAGCAGAGGTATCCCTCAATTTAAACAAAGATCTTATGGATAGACTGGCCAGAAGCTGTGGAGTTAGCCCCAGGTTGCAGACACATTACAGGCTCAGGATAGGAACGTCTGAGATCTGTCTCCTGCTTTGGTGCACCTCGCATTAAGCTATGGGACACTTTTAGCTCCTCCTTGTGAAACGGAGCAGGATTCTTCACCCTTTAAGGGATTATTTCCGGTCACTATATTTCTGTCGCCAGTACCATGCCAGCGCATTTTTCTGTTTCGGGATTGGGCAGGGGCTCCTTGTCATGGGGTGGCATCATCAGGCAGCGCCCGCGAGATAAGGGCTTTATAAATCCAAGGTGACCAGCTCTCATGTGCTGTCTCTGCCAGACGTGATGTACCTGCTCCTGCAATTTGGCAATGTCAAAATGTTTGCTGTGTTGTGATTTCAGAGATTACCCTGTGAAGTTTTGGTGTTTTCTGCAATATCATAATGTTTCATACCTTTGCATTCATGTTGTATGAGATTCGTATTTTTGATGACATATTCAGGGCCTGATTCACAAAGAGCCTCTGCACTCGGGACAGATGCACCTAGTCGTGGAGGAGTCTCTGCACTCGGGACAGATGCACCTAGTCATGGAGGAGTCTCTGCACTCGGGACAGATGCACCTAGTCATGGAGGAGTCTCCGCACTCGGGACAGATGCACCTAGTCATGGAGGAGTCTCCACACTCGGGACAGATGCACCTAGTCATGGAGGAGTCTCCGCACTCGGGACAGACGCACCTAGTCATGGAGGAGTCTCCGCACTCGGGTCAGATGCACCTAGTCATGGAGGAGTCTCCGCACTCGGGAATTCTCATTACGGAGATTCCCCCTTGACTGCGGGGCCTCCCCCAGGAGTGCGGAGGCCATTTGTGAATCAGGTCCTCAATCTCCCTGGCTGTCTTTGATTTGACTAAGCATACCTTTGAGGAGGAGTGGGTGCGTTCTCCAGTTGAGGTTTTAGGATCTATTATGGGGCCTGCGACATTGTATGATGTGATCCCACTATGTTAGTCAGATGTTACAGATGTGGTATGGACAGCAGTGTTAGTCATCAAGTCAGTTGTCACGCAAATCATGTTGACTGGGGCCTAAAAGAGCAGCACTATTTATATTCCTCGGGTGGTTAAATACAGTGGCGCCTGGTGGAGAATGGTGGCGGGTGGTCATGGGGGGTTTAGAAAAAAAAAGAAAACTTACCTGCTCCTCGCTGGTCACCAGCCACAGCCTTTTCTTCGTCCTCGCTGTTCTCCTGGCAGTACCCAGTCTCCCCAAAGCCAATCACAATGCTGCTGTCACCATTACAGCAGCATCGTGATTGGTCTGAGTGCCGTGGTTCAGCGCTCAGACGGGGACTGACAGCCTGTGCATCTTCTCCACCCAGGCTGTGTATTACAGCCCGGTGGAGAACATGCTAAGTGCGCATGACGGTTTGGCCGGCCCAAGATGGCCAGCCAAACCGTCATGCGCCCTTAAGGTGCAGCAACCAGTCGTCCTCCCTCTGGCGTCACGGGAGACCAGCCCCACCCCGCCCTAATCTGGCTGCAAGATACTAAAAATAAAATGCTAATAACTTCTGTTATTAGCATTTTATTTTTCCTTTTACACTTCTCCGAGAGCAGTGTGGCGACGCTTCTCCGCCTTAGCGGAGGAGCCGCCACTGGTTAGATAGGTCTTACACACTCTGGATTCACGAAGCAAAGTTTTTCGTTGAGTAACAGATCTTACAGATTCGGACCTTACAGAGACTGGACTGATGCCTCACTTTAAAGGAAGACCCGACTTGACTCACAGGCTCACCTGCTCGACAGGAGCCCCAGGCTGTAGTCTTGAACAGGACAGTCTTGACTCACAGAAAAAGATGGCAGATTGCACAGCTACATTGCTGAGGCACACAAATGCGAATAGAAGGTGCCCTTATAGTCAAAAGGTCAAACATCAGCCAATAGTGCAATAAAAATAGAAATACATTCCTTCATTAAAAAGCAAACATTGTACACTTAACATTCCTGTTATGGATTCAATTTGTGAATATATAATCAGCCAAAAGACTTTCTATTCTGGTTTAATTTATGCTCATCTAATTTATTTATATCTAAAGAGGGGTGAATTATCCATTCACGTACATTTACAAAGGTTCCAAAAGTGTGGGCCCGCTCATATATTGGTTAGTTCCTAGCCCAGACAGACCGCACAGGAGGGGGGCTGGTGGTGGAGAGCCGTGCAGGTAGTTGTCACCATATAGGACTCACACACTAGGACTGGCACAGTTCTCCTTGCCTGCTTTCATGCATTGCCACTTGCTGTTTCAGAACTGACCCTCAGCCACGTCTAGTACATAAAGCTCTGCCAGGGCGCCTCAATCACGACTAAAAATGCCTTCTGATATGTCAGTACTGAGGCAATTGCATACACACAAAACATGCAAAAGTATATTCCCTCTGGACCTAAATTTCTTTTATAACGGCTCAGCTGAGCTCAACTCTGGGGCTTAGAAAATATTCTTCTCCACACGAAAAGATTAATTACTATTTCATATTTTATTATATTTTTACTCTTTTTCTTTATGTTTCACATTTTAAATAACATCATTACATTTATTTTCAAAATATTTTACATAGATATGGCTGTCATCATTGATTAAATAGTAATGCTGTACATATAGTGCAATTAGTCTCAAGGCTTGTATGATAACAGCTAACTAAAAACAGTAAAATCAATTTATACAACACCCCCACACAAACTCACACCTCTCTCATCTCTACTGACATCCCTTACACACACTCTCACTCTACACCCCAGAACAACACTGCATGCACAGATGGAAATATCCGGGTGATAGAATCAACCCTCGGTTGCTGTGCTGGTAGCTGGGGTGTCACACTCTCTCTCTGGCCGACGTACGTTTCAATGGAATGAATACTTGTTCTCCATCTTCTTCAGGACCTATTATTTTATAATTTATAACGGGTGGAAGGGGAGGGGGAAAATTCTGCAACAGATACGTGTGTCTTTATTGGTGAAGACACCGATTTGTAAGTATTTACACCCGGCAAAATGTCATGATGGCGCCAGTGCAGGACACACACTTCACGGGGTAGATCAACTATCTGTCAATAAAAACCTCTACGACGTAATAGGGGTGTTCGTGGAGATAGCACCACTGCTTCGATTGCACACTTAGTTTTTTTAAATAAAAAAAACCCGAATAATGTAGGTGTCCTGTCGGAATACTCCTTATCGTTTCATTTCTCCTCATGGGGCATGGTTGACTCTAATGTCACTTGCTGCATAAATAGCAGCCGTCTATTCATATTTTGGCTCGTGGAATCGTGGGTTTCTTTTTTCCTTCTATTTTGGTGCAGAATATAATTCTTCTCGAATTCTATGCAATACACGTTCCGTAAACGGATGCCGCCTGTCATTCGTCTTTCTTGTCCGTTATGTCAGAAGGATTGCATACACACAAACACAAGTCCTCACCCAACAAGGTCAGATAGATCGTTCTGCATCTCTGTCATTTCCACATTAGTCTAGGGGGCTGCTTTCAGAAAGATATGGTCTGCTATAACCCAACCATTCCCCCATTCTAGTCCTCAGTGTGGGGGTGTTTTGCCCATTTTTGCCAGGGCTGATATTAATGTATAGTCCGGCACTCACCCACCACCCCACGAACAGCCAATGTGCCTTCTCCTTCTACTGCAATAACTGGGCCCACACACACCTCTACCAATGGAGATCAGGTCTGACCTGAAGCACCTCCTTCTATTCTGCTATGTGCACTGTGGAAGCATCACACTTCAATACCTGCAATGGTTTCTGCTATTTCAGCTGTGAATTATGGCCATATCCGGTTTCCAAAACTGTACTAATGCACCTCATCCAAAGGATCCTCCCCTTTTTGAGTACATAGACTTACACAAGGCTCAGCCAGTGCCTCTCCTTCCTGGTATATAGCACTCCACTGTTCCAGCACTAGAACCTACACAAGAGGGATAGTGTAGATCCAGCCTCCTTCCACCCTAGCAGATGTTGGACATGCATGCTTAGTTTCACGGTATTATGTTCTTATGTCTGAGGAAATTCTGATTGAAGGCAAGGTGGGCTTCAGGGAAAGTGTGGGTATTCTGCTGCAGTGTTTGCTGCTGTATTTTTGAAAGTGTGATTCTCTAATGTGAAAACCACTCTACCTCACGTTTATTAGCCTGCATCAGACCTTCAACTACATAGATCGTCCCTTGCTGTGCATGACAGTGCAGGATCGAGGCCTGTATAGCTAGCACACTGAGATATGTGTGACAGTTGGGTTTTGGCCGCTCCCCTTTGATCTCTACATTAGTGATCTAGAGTTCCTAGGTGAATGCTACCTTGATGGGTAGGCACTTTCCTGACCTCTTTTTGCAGATGGTGACATACCCATTGCCAGAAACCCAAGGTCACTGAGCTCTGGTGCAGTGACAGCCGGCACGGATCAGGGTGGCGGCACGGGGGCAGGGGTGAGGTGCGGGGGGGGAGTTAAAAAAACTTACCTTATCGGCGCGTCTCTCCTCCATGTCGTATTCAGGCCAGAATAGGAAGCAGGAAGCACCCAGCAAGCACCCAGGCTCCCCTGACCAATCACAACACTGCAATGCAGCGTTGTGCTTGGTCTGAGCGCCGTGATTCGGCACTCAGATGGGGCCTGGGCATGTCCTCAACCCAGGCTGTAATGCAGTCTGCGTGGAGAACATGCAAAGTGCGAATGACTGTTTGGCCGGCCAGAGAGGAGGGCAAACCACTCCGCCCCCGTCCTGCTAAGTAAAAGGTCATAGCAATGGTCTATGGGAAATAGGATTTAACAAGTTTGCCTCATTCTTCTTCAATTTAGATTTGCATAAATAGTATAGGATGTACAACACTCATCACCATGTATTTGTGACAGGTGGCCATGCCCCTTTGGTCTGCCATACATGATCCGGTATGCAGTCACTGCCCCTCCCCCATGCCCTCCGTGGTCAGCTTGCTGCCTGTGCCCCTGACCCCTTCCCACCTTCGCTCCATTGTCCGTGTGCATGCCACTATCCCCTACCTTCCTCCTGCTCTCTGTTAGAACTGGGATCTCTAGTTGGCAGTGGTTTGCACCCTGTCCAAGTAGGGACTGTGGCACTAGTCAGGGTAAGTAAGGGACACACTCAGAATAACCCATGCTCACCCCCTTGGTAGCTTGGCAAGATCAGTCATGCTTATCCCGAGAGGGAATGTGTAAAGTATGTGTACATGCACACACAGTAACACAGTGAAAACACCACAAACATACTCCACACCAGTTTAGAAAAATAGCCTATATTTATCTGAATAAACAAGACCAAAATGACAAAAATCCAACATACACAAATCAAGTTATTAAGTTTTCAATATTAAGCAAAGTTCTAGTTCTTAGGAAACAATAGCTCCGACAGGGGCTATCGGGTTGCTCCTGACCAAGACAAATCCACAAGTTCAGTCCGACCGCAAGGACTGCGGGCTGGATACAGGAGTTCGGCAGACCCAGCACCATACCTTGGTTATGTCAAAACTCAATGATGATGTGAGGCGTAGGGGAGGTGAGGTGTAGCAAAAGCAGGTGATGCTTCGGCTCATTACTGCTGTGCAGGGTCGTTGGCGCTCAGGGACAGTGCGGTGCACAAAGGAGGTGAGACGCCTCTGAGGCAAGTGAGGCACCGGTTCCTGGAGGCGGTGCAGGGTCATTTAGCCGCTAATGCCTGGGGACAATGCAAGGTGCAGAGGAGCTGATGCATTGGCTGCAGGTGCTATACTTCTGTTCCTTACTGCTGTGCAGTATCGATAATGAAGATTGTGGTCAAGCCACGAGGCCTCGGTTTTGTGGCATCGAGGTCAAACCACTGGGCCACTGCTGTGGCATCGGAGACAGAGCGGTGCGTCACGGAAGTTGGCGGCGTGATGCTCAGGACTCCTGCAGTGGCAGTTCTTCAGAGACACAGCGACAGAGCCTGCATTGTAAGTTGCGGTCTTTGCATCGAGCAGGGACCAAGGCTTTGGTGCAGGCAGTGGCACGGCATCAGAATTGCAGACAGGCACCAGTTTCGAAGTCGCTCAGCATCGATTTCTTCTTGTAGCATGACAACTCACTTCCAAGGGCCCAGGAACTGGAATTGGCACCACTTGGCAAGTAGTGCTCTCAGCAGATGAGCCCAGGTACTACAGGTGAAGTCTTTGATGACCCTAAGACTTCTAACAGGAGGCAAGCTCAACTCAAGGCCTTGGAGAAGCTTTAGAAAGCAGGAGGTAGAGAGCAAAGTCTAGCCCTCTCACTCCCAGGACAGAAGCAGTAGGCCAACACAGCAAAGCAAACAGCAAAGTGACAGTCTGTCCTGGCAGCAAACAGCCTTTCTTCCTGGCGGAATGTCCTCAGTCCTGGAGTGCTTGGAGAATATGGTGTCAGAGATCCAGTTCTTATACCCGTTCTAACCTTTGAAGTAGGGAGACTTCAAAGAAAGGTTGTTGTAGTGCCCAAGACCCTATCCATCCTAGTAGCAGAGGAACGGAATGGCTAAGTAAGAAAATGCTGACTTTCTAAAAGTCTTTATACTTAAAGGGGTTGGCCCTAAATCACACAGCTAGACTGGGCCCGTAATATACATAAAACAATTGTCGTCTAGCTGTTAATTCTACATGCCGTTTCACATTAGCATTATTAGACCAAACTGCTTAATGTCTTGATCCACATAATTTATTATGTAATATCTTTAAACGATTTTGTGGAATACTCAAATACTCAAGTACAGATCGAGATAAAACATAGTGCTTACATTAGAGCATATACCAAAATCAGACACAAAACTTAGACATAATCAACAACAAAATTTCACATAACAATAATACATGAATAACAAAACACATTTTTCAAATTCAACCAGTCAATTTTCATAAGGCAACCCAACTCTGAGTTCATGTATCAAATGTGAAAAACATTCAAGGGTTGCTAGCCAAAGCGGGTGAAATTCTGGTCCACGGGTTTACATATTCGAAAATAATCCCCTATCGGGCTCCCTCTGTTTTTAGCACATCTTTTTCCCTTTGGTATTGCGTGCCAACGCGTTTCAAATCCCAGTAAACTTTTCGGGATTTTCTTCAGGGCAAAGACTGGGTAATATCTAAAAGAACAAAAAACAAGGAGGTTTTTTATTGCCCATCCTTTTCTAGTTATAGCCTGATTACTCACAGATTCTAACAAATAAAGTACCTGCTTAGATTCATCTAATCCTTTGTGGAAGAGCCGGTTCGTACGTGATGCAAACGGGTGCACAAAACCTTTTCAAATTGTAAGACGAAGAATGTCATTTATGCATTTGTTTGCCCCTGCCAGAAAATTTATATTGGAAAAACCAACCAAGAGATCAGGCTGCGAATTTTACAACATTGCTCATGAATTCGAACTAAGGTCCAAAATGCACCGATGGTCAGCCATTTCTTACAAGCTAATCACACTGAGAAAGATTTCAAATGGACTGTACTATGTGCCATAAACCAAACCCCCAGAGGAGGTGACGTTGATGTTCCATTATTACGGAAGGAAGCCTACTTAATTCTGAAATTTAATAGTGCATACACAGGGTTGAACGAAATGTCAGAAATGTCCAGAACGTAAGCAGTTTGGGTTTATCTGCCTTAATTACAAGAGGTGCTGTCTGAAAATTGACTGGTTGAATTTGAAAAATTTGTTTTGTTATTCATGTATTATTGTCATGTGAAATGTTGTTGATTATGTCTAAGTTTTGTGTCTGATTTTAGTATATGCTTTAATGTAAGCACTAGGTGTTATCTCGATCTGTACTTGAATGAAGTATTTGAGTATTCCACAAAATCGTTTAAAGAAATTACATAATAAATTATGTGGATCAAGACATTAAGCAGTTTGTTCTAATAATGCGAATGTGAAACGGCATGTAGAATTAACAGCTAGACGACAATTGTTTTATGTGACTTTCTAAAAGTGGCATTTTCAGACCTGCAATCCAAAAATTACCTTCACTAAAAGATGTGTTTTAAAATTGTGAATCCAGCGATACCAAACTCCGATTTTCTATCTATTCCCAGTTGGAAGATACACTGGTACAATGTTACCAGGCAGCTCCAATGCTAACCTATGGGAGAGATAGATCTCGCTGTTGTGAAAACCGAGTTTATCAGTTTGTCACTACCAGGACATATAAAACTCACAAGTACATGTCCTACCTCTTAAATAGATGACACCCTGCCCATGGGGCTACCAAGGGCCTACCTTAGGGTGCCTTACATGTAATCAAAGGGAATGTTTGGGTGCACTTGCCAGGTAGAAATGGCAGATAAAAACTGCACACACAGGTGCTGCGATGGCAGTCCTGAAACAAGTATGCAAGGCTACTCATGTAGGTGGCACAATCAGTCCTGCAGGCCCACTAGTAGCATTTGAGTTACCATCCTTGGGCTCACATGGTGCACTGTACTAGGGGCTTCTAGTAATTCAAATACGCCAATCACGGAGAAACCAATTACCATCATGTTTTAGACACGGAGCACTTGCACTTGAGCACTGGTCAGCAGTGGTCAAGTGCCCAGAGTCCTAACGCCAGAAGAAATGAAAGTCAGTACGCAGTCAAAAAACAGGAGGTCAGAAGCACAAAGACAAGGGGCACCACGCCAAAAGATGCCAGGCCTAACACTCTCCATGATGCATTGTGTATCCATTGCCCCCTCTCACCTGCTCTGCACGATCAGCTTGCTGCTCCAGCCCCTGTCCTCCTCCCACCTGACTTCCATTGCCATGTGCATTTTCCTGCCCTATTCCTCCTACCCTCCATGGTTTGTTGTGCTTCCACTGCCTCTCCTGCCTGCCCTCTGTGTTCAGCTTGCTGCCCTTGCCTTCTTCACCTCCTGGCCTCTATTGTCCATGTGCATGTCTCTGCCTCCTGCTCTTCATGGTCCATTGTGCTGCCACTTCCTCTTCCACCTGCCCTGTGTGGTCCATTGTGCTTACGCTCCCCCTCTCGCACACTTTTTTGTGGTCAGTTTGCTGCTCTCGTTCCCTCCCTGAGTTCTCCATTGTCTGAGTCTGTGCCCCTACGCCCTCACTCCTGCGTTCCATGGTCCGTTGTGTTGCCACTGTCCCTCCTGTAGTATTGTATGAGAGGATGCTGCCTGTGTGCAGCCAAGCATTATTTGAGCTAAGGGATTTCATTCTGGAATGTGGGGCAGATTTGAGGTGACAGGTAAATGCACAAGCAGCAAGACATGTACTGGTGGCAATAAAGTAATCATAAATCACCGAGTCTTTGACACCTCCCTGCTGCCCTCCATTGTGCCTAGTACTGCCGCACCCTCTCCCGCTTGTCCTGCATTATCTTTTGTGCTGCCACTGCCCCTCCTGCATACCCTGTATGTTCAACTTGATGTCCATGCCACTGTCACTGACCCCCCACCCTGCCATCATTGCCCAAGTATGTGCCCCTCCCGCCTGCCCTCCATGGTTGTTGGCATACCCCTTCTCCCTCCCTCCAGCCCTTAATGGTCCGTTGTTCTGCCATTGCCCCTCCTACCTGCCCTGCATCGTCAGCTTGCTGCTCTTGCCTCCGTCCCTCTGCCCTCAGTTTTCCGTGTACATGCTTCTGGTCCTCCCTCCTGCTCTCCTTGCTCTGGTGTGCTTCCACTGCCCTTCCGACTTGCCCGGCATGGTCAGCTTGCTGCCCTTGTCCCCTTCCCCCTGCCCTCTATTATCTCTCTGTGTGCCAATCCTTCTGAGGGATTGGGGGGTGCAAGTGCCCTCTACTATCTCTGTGTGTGCCCATCCCTCTGGGGGATTGGTGGGGGTGCAATTGTGAGGCACTGCTGCTTTTGTTACTGAGGGCCGATATTGCTGCACGGCTGCAAAACCGGCCCCCAGTAACAAAACCGGCCCCCACCTTTCCAGTCTCCTAGTGAAACGCCCGATGCCTGCTACAGCCAGTCCGCCCCTGGCTGCCACTGCCCTCCTGCCTGCCCAATGTGGTCTATTGTGCTCCCACTGGTCCAGCCGCCTGTCCGGTATGGCCAGTTTGCTGCTCTTGCCTCGCTTCCCGCTGCCCTTCAGGCTGCATTGTTCTGCCACTGCCATTCCCGCCTGTCCTGTGTGGTCCATTATGCCCTCCTGCCTGTGCTGTATGGTCTGTTGTGCTGCCCCTGGCTCGACCCTGTGAACCACCTACCTTCTGCCCTTCATTGTTCAAGTTTGTGCTCCTACCTCATCCCTCTTGCCCTCCATGGCCCGTTATGCTGCCACGTTGGGAGGCCTCCAGCCCTCTGTGTTTTTTGTGCTGCCGTAGCCTCTCTTCCTTGTCCTTCATGGTTGGCTTACTATCCTTGCCCCCATGCCCCTGCCCTCCATGGTCCATTGTTTTGCCACTGCCCCTCCTGTCTGGCCTGTGTGGTTATGCTGTATCTGGTCCTGCTTCCTTCCACCTGCCCTCAGTTGTATGAGTCTGTGCCCCTGCTCCCTCTCTTCCACAGTGTCCTAAATGAACAACTAGAGAGCTAACATTCTGTATATATGACAGAAGTGTGGCACACCTGAAGGAATCCTAATGGAATCAAAACATTAAAATCTAAAGCATCTCCTTTACGTATTAACAAAATAAGTGGGTTATGTGTCTCATAAAAAGTATGGTTAGTGCTCTAGAAAGCTAAAATGAGGACATATTTACTAAGTTCTCAATTAGCGTCAAATGTTTTTAAACTAATTGGTATTTTTATGTTTTTTATCCAGTTGATAACTTTATTATTTGTTGTACTAGTTATTTAAGTGATTTGTACATTACTATCATTTGGCTAAATTTGGCTACATTTGGATGATATTTGATCTCCTTCTGTGGTGCTTGGGAACTGGAGCTATCTACCGGGACCATCCGGAGGATAATAACTCTGAATGCCAATTAATATGCTCGCTTTCTTCTATTCTTCCTTTTGGTCAGCGCCTAGACAAAAACAAGAAAATATGCATAGTTCCCAAACAAGTAAGTTAGTGAATCACAGTTATCAATGCAGTGCAGTCTTAGGGTGGATTATGATATTCATTCAAACAATTAAATTTTAGCTTATCATGTCTCAGGGTGGGATAATCCTCGCCTCCGAGTCCTTAATAGAATTGAATATTCTAGATGCGTTAGCTAGAAAATAAATTATTCTGTGTCAGGACTGGAGGTTTTGGTTTATGTGAGAAGTTGGCCTGGCATATGCTGTCCACTAGTTATAGTGGGCACCTTGCACCAGTCCAAACGACCCTTATTGATGATAGGTTTAAAGACAACCTTTATTGAAAGCTATCCTAGAGGTAGCTATGGAGGGCAACCTTCAGGCTAAGTCTTGAAGGAGTGTAAAGCAGCTTGGTTTACCAGATTATAAACTCTTGAATAACTAAATGAAAGGAGAACCACACAAGATATATATAAAATATATGTATTTATTTCTAAACACTAACTACTAATCTCTTTATGAGATTAGAGTTCAAGATACACAGTATCACAGTATTAAAACGACAGTAAATAGCACAATACACAGTGGGCTCCAGGGGGAGACCAAACCATATACTAAGAAAGTGGTATAAGAACCACGACTTGACTAGACACAGTGCCTAGAGCACGTATATTCACTGGGACCCCAAGGAACCACCCAAGGTAGTGACACAGGAGACCCACGGGGGACGTGTGCAGTGTGAGAACACAGCCGCCAGCGCCGTAGGATTCAATGTGGAAAGTCGCGGTTGGAATTTTAAAGCAAAAGGACACTTAGGAGAGGACTTCGAGCAAACCCTTTTAGACTTAAGGGGTTCTAGGGCCAACACCCACGGGAGCACCGGAGTACTCGAGTTACCTCACCCAGGGAAGCCGGGTGCATAGGTGTCAAAAGGTGTCGGGAATCGTCATCGTTTTCAATGGCGATCTGCTACAAAGTGCTGCTGCCGTGAAGGAGAAAAGTGTCCGGTGTGATCCAAGCCTGGATCGAAGATGTGAAGAACCTGAAAGCAGAGGGGACAGAGTCTGGGTCACTAGCCAGTGACCAGGAGCGGAGCAATTGAATGCCCACCGATGCCGGGTGCTTCAGGTGCGAAGAGGTGAAGCTTGACTCTGCAGCCACGGGGTCCTGGAGACGTCGACAACGACCAGGAGCCGGATTCAAGCTGTCCTACAAAGGATGCCGAGTGCTGGGGTGTCGGTGATCGGATTGACCACAACAAGCCTTGGCAACAGCAACCCACGCAGGAAAAGAAAAGATGCTTCTGTGCAAACCAGCAAGGTCCTGGGGACTCACCAAGCAATGGAGAGTCAGGGCACATCTGGAGCAACCAGGGAAGCCCAATAAAAGTTAGAGTTGCCTTCTTGGGGACCCACAGGTCAATGGACCAGGGATCGCGAAGGGACCTCAAGAGGAATCACAAAATGGCGGCCCACGGAACACTCGTTGAGTGTAGGCCAACAATCTTCGGTGCAATCACTGCTCGGAGTCAGGGCTACAAGTACCCCAAAGCTCAGCCTCAGGGGTTGCCGGAAAGCTGATGCTTCTGCAAATGGTTGAGGTGTCCAGAGTTTCGGGTTACACGGTCTCCACGAGGGATACGGGCCTCAGACTTGCTGTGGGCACAGATCAACCTCAGAGACCTAGGAAAACCCACCTCCTGTGTGGCAATATTCTTCGGAGTCCGTCAGAGCTTGGAGATGCCAACTGGTCAGTTGCGTTAAAGGTGCCTGCCTTGCAGGGGAGTAACTCCTTTACTCCAAGGGAGATTCTTCAGTCGTCCAGCGTCGTGCAGATCATTGAAGTACTTGGTTTCTGGGATCAGAGTTTAGTCCAGGTGTAATCTAAAGTCCTGTAGTCAGGGTTTCCTACTTTATACCCAAGGAAGGGGTTGGACAAACTCTGGGGACCCACCTATGGGAGGGTCAGGAAAGAGGGGTGGCTACACCCATTTCCTTTGTCCAGTTTCGCACCAGAGCAGGGGCTGTGTGCCCCTGCAACCGGTTTGAGCTGGACTATGCACAGGGACACCAAATGTGCCCCCAGTGCAGACTTCAAAGCACTCTGAGAGTGCACCCACCCAGCCCCAATACACTAGAGCCTGTCTGGGAGGTGGTCACACCTCCCTGTGACAGGAAACCTATTGTCCAAGCCTCCCCTGCCGGAGTTTCGTCCAGCAGCAGGAGGGCAGACTCGTGTCTGTGGCTGCAGCATCCATTTTGTGATGCCAGGGCTCTGTTAGCTGGTACCGGGTATACCGGTGCTGCCATGTCTCTCCCTCTAGAAGGGTGGGATCATACTCCCACACCAGTTACTGGCGTGGGGGTATGATTCCAAGGTGTTTGACACCATACACGACAGTTTTCCATGCAGCCACTCCAAAGTTAGCATTTACCGTTTGGTTATAAAGCACTTAAGAGTATATGGTCTGGCTGCATCACAAACAACCCCGGAATGAAGATTCCGAAAGCTGCAGAGGGGCTCTGCTCATGCATGGGCACCCTCTCACATGAAACCCAGCACCCTGCCTTCAGGATTGTTAAGGCCTGCCATAGGGGTGACTGATAGGTTTTACATGTGCAGTGATATGGAGAGATATAGGGAACCTATATCTCAGTAAGGGGTGAGTACACCACCTTACACAGGCTGCTGTAGCAGACCTGTGGTGTCATTTTAAAAGGCTTCCCAGCGGTGGCACAATACATGCTGCAGCCCCTGGTAGGCCTCTGGGGTACCAATGCCCTGGGTACATAGTATACCATATACTAGGGACTCACAAGGGTACCCCAGAATCCAATCTGGAGTGTACCTAAAGTACATTCAGTCAATTTAGAGTAGAAAGCAGATAGACTGGGGTCCTGATTAGCAGGGCCACAGTCTGGCTAAGTCGAAAAACAGTGAAACATCAGCAAAAAGTGGGGGTAACTATAAGAAGCAGATCCTACTCTCCTACAGTTTGTTTGTTCAAAGCTGTTCTAACACCACTGAGCCAACATCTAGTATTGGCTTGTAGTGAACGTCCTAAAAGTGGAGTTTGAGGACTAGTCTGCTGCTTTCATTATGTTATGCAACTGGAAACCTAACAGGTATGACTTGCAAGCCATCACTCCCCGTAATGAATGAACGCCAAATTTACTGGTGTTAATACCAACTTCCTCCATCAACCATTTTACCCATCGAGCTAGAGTGGCTGAAGTTTCCGGGTTAAAAGTTTTCTGAAGGGAGATTAAAAGTTGACCGGCAATTGATTGTCTTAATTCTCTAGTACAGTCTTGGTATTCTTTCAGACAATGTACAATGCATAGTTTCAGATTGCAAGGGAAACTTGGATAGGTGTGGCCCTGCTGTTCAAGGCTGCCATACGGTCAAGCCACCATTGAAGTTCTGATCTGGTCTATGATGTGAGAAGTTGGCCTGGTATATGCTGTCCACTAATTAAAGTGGGCACCTTGCACCAGTCCAAACGACCCTTATTGATGATTAGGTTAAAGACAACCTTTATAGAAAGCTATCCTAGTGGTAGCTGTGGAGAGCAGCCTTCAGGCTAAGTCTTGAAGGAATGTAAAGCAGCTTGTTTTACCAGTATATAACCTCTTGAATGACCAAATGAAAGGAGAACCACACAAGGTATATATAAAATATATGTATTTATTACTAAACACTCTCTACTAATCTCTTTATGAGATTAGAGAACAAGGCACACAATATTACAGTACTAGAACGACAGTAAATAGCACAATACACAGTGGGCTCCAGGGGGAGACCAAACCATATATTAAGAAAGTGGTATAACAACCACGACTTGACTAGACACAGTGCCTAGAGCACGTAGAATCGCTGGGACCCCAAGGAACCACCCAAGGTAATGACACAGCGGTTGGAAATTTAGAGTTTAAGGACACTTCGGAGAGGACTTCAAGCAAACCCAGTTAAACTTAGAAGGTTCTAAGGCCAGCACCCTTGTGAGTACTGAGGTACCCGTGTTACCTAGCCCAGGGAAGCCGGGTGCATAGGGGTCAAGTGGTGTCGGAAACCCTCGTCGTTTTCAATGGCGTGATGCGAAGAAGTGCTGCTGCCGTGGAGAAGAAAAGTGTCCGGTGTGACCCAAGCCTGGATCGGAGATGAGAAGAACCTGAAAGCAGAGGGGACAAAGTCTGGGTCACTTCATGTGACCAGGAGCAGAGCAATCGAATGCCCACCGATGTCGGGTGCTTCAGGTGCGAAGAGTGAAGCTTGACTCTGCAGCCACGGGGACCAGGAGACGTTGACGACAACCAGGATCTGCAGGTGAGCTGTGCCACAAAGGATGTCGAGTGCTGAGGGGTCAGTTTCCGGATTAGAGACCAACAAGCCTTGGCAACTGCAACCCACGCGGTCAGAGTAATGATGCTTCTGTGAGGACCAGCAAGATCCTGGGGACTCCCCAAGCGATGGAGAGTCAGGGCACGTCTGGAGCAACCAGGGAAGCCCACTGAAAGTTAAAGTTGCCTTCTCAGGGACCCACAGGTCAACGGACCAGGGATCGCGAAGGGACCTCGAGAGGAATCACACAATACCAGCCCACGGAACACTCGTGGAGTGTAGGCCAGTAATCTTCGGTGGAAACACTGCTCGGGGCTTGGACTACAAGTAGCCCAAAGCACAGCTTCAGGGATCACCTAAAAGCATATGCTGCTGCAAATGTGCACGGTGTTCAGGGGTTCGGGTTGCACGGTCCCCACGAGGGCTGCGGGCTCAGGTTTGCTGAGAGCACTAGTCGGCCTCAGCAAAGCTTGGGCACCTACCTCCTGTGTTGCAAAATCTTCGGAGTCTGTCGGGAGCTGCGTAGATGCAAACTGGTCAGATGCGTTGAGGTGCCTGCCTTGCAGGGGAGTAACTCCTTTACTCCACGGGAGATTCTTCAGTCGTCCAGCAAGGCGTAGATCGTCGAAGGTTACTTGGTTTCTGTAGCAGAGTTTAGTTCAGGTAAAATCTAAAGTCATGTAGTCAGGGTTCTTACTTTATACCCAAGGAAGGGGTGGGACAAACTCTGGGGACCCACCTATGGGAGGGTCAGGACAGAGGGGTGGCTACACCCATGTCCTTAGTCCAGTTTCACGCCAGAGCAGGGGCTGATAGCCCCTGCAACCGGTTTGAGCTGGACTATGCACAGGGACACCAAATGTGCCCCCAGTGCAGACATCAAAGCACTCTGAGAGTGCACCCACCCAGCCCCAATACACTAAAGCCTGTCTGGGAGGTGGTCACACCTCCCTGTGACAGGAAACCTATTGTCCAGCCTCCCCTGCTGGAGTTTCCTCCAGCAGCAGGAGGGCAGACTCGTGTCTGTGGCTGGCAGCATCCATTTTGTGATGCCAGGGCTCTGTGAAGCTGGTACCGGGTGTACCGGTGCTGTCATATTTCTCCCTCTAGGAGGGAGGAATCATACCTCCCACATCAGTTACTGGTGAGGAGGTATGATTCCAAGGTGTTTGACACCAAACACGACATAACTCCTTGCAGCCGTTTTAAAGTTAGCATTTTACTTCGAGGTTATAATGCACTTAAGAGTATATGGTTGGCTGCATCACAGACAACCCCGGAATAGTGGTTCCGAAGGCTGCAGAGGGGCTCTGCTCATGTATGGGCACCCTCTCACATAAAACCCAGCACCCTGCCTTCAGGATTGATAAGGTGACTGATAGGCTTATATGTGCAGTGATTAGGATAGATATAGTGAACCTATATCTAAGTAAGGGGTGCATGCACCACCTTACACAGGCTGCAGTAGCAGACCTGTTGTGTCATTTTGAATGGCCTCTCAGGGGTGGCATAATACATGCTGCAGCCCCTGGGAGGCCTCTGGGGTACCTATGCCCTGGGTACATAGTATACCATATACTAGGGACTTATAAGGGTACCCCAGAATCCAATCTGGAGTGTACCTAAAGTACATGCCATCATATTTAGAGGAGAAAGCAGATAGACTGGGGTCCTGAATAGCAGGATCCCAGTCAGACTAAGTCGAAAACAGTGAAACATCAGCAGAAAGTGGGGGTAACTATAAGAAGCAGATCCTACTCTCCTACATATGAGGTCAAATTCACTACCTCTGAATAAGATATCCCTTGCTGAAGGTGTTGAATCTTGAGTCGTTGGAGAGTTCTGTAGTGCAATGTGATGGGGCGGGGACAATTGCCTGTATAGAGGATTCAAGAAGGCCCACTATACTGAACAGAATTCTCAGAGAGACCCTGTCTCTGTGAAAAGCGGATCAAATTTCCTCCTGAACCGCTTTCAGTTTTTGCTGTGGGAGCGCTGGCAGCACTGTTGAGGAGTCGATCTGAAAGCCTAGAAACTCTATAAATTGTTAGGGGGTAAGCATGGATATTTTCTTGTTCACTAGATAGCATAGGTCTTGGAGTAACTGAAATGCCAGCTCAGCTCAACAACTGGAGCCTATCTTGGGCCATCAGGAGAACATTGTCGAGATATATGAGGAGTATTACACCCCTGGCGTGCAAGTGTTCCACAACAGGGTGTGTAGTGTAGTTCCTATTTCCCTAATAGGCTCTGCGCATTGGAATAATATAACCTATAGGTTTGACATAGGACTAAGGTCGGTATGTCCCTATCGATTATATTAAACTTAATTACCTGTGCCAGCTAGCTCAGAGGCCACTAGAAACTCCTTGAGAACAAGAAGGGAGTAGTTTCTGGCAACCGAAAAACATGACAACTTTGTTTCCCTTTAGAAGCGGAACATGTCTCAGAATCGTGGAAACAATAGATAACAGTTTCACTCATTCAATCGTGCATGCTTAGTTTCTACAGAGTTACACAGAAAGGAAAGACGGGCGTTTCAATAAAAGGTTTTATTGAACAGTCGTGTTTCTTGTGTAAGAGATATGTGCTGTTATGATCACAAGACAGTATGCAAGATAAATAATGCACAGCGTAAGCAGTAGAAATAAATAATACTGCGCTAGCATTATCTTTTAGCATATATTCACGTACATAAATAACATGAGCTAAGAATGCGGGTACTCATTCGATGCGTCTCTAAGCTAGTTCTACCCCAATGTACCTAACCTAGTCTAGGTGTAGGGAAAGATAGAAGTAGGTGGAGTATTCTCTAGTATGGTAGACTAAGAGTGTGTAAAGTCTAGTATGCCAAGAGTCCCTCTAGGATCTAGTCAGCTCCATACCTTGAGAATGAGAGAGGTGGGAATCTCCTGCCTGGTCTGGAACTCTAACACCCCGCGAAGGAAGTTAGAACACTGGTAAGCTGGATTCGTCTGCGTGCAGGAATGACAGCGTCTTCTCAGTGCGTCAGGCCGGGATACGGGCTCCTCTGAAGTCGAGGTCTCCTCTAACTTGCTTGGGCAAGGGAAGGTATATTTATACCTGGTAGGTGTCGTGGAATGTTAGCATTGACGTGAAGTCGGACAGAGGAAGACGTCAGGAATGAACCCTTAAGGTATAACGGTTCATACATAATAGATGAGTTCTTGGAGAAATCAATAGTCCTGTGCTAGGGGAACTCCCGAAGCTTAAGGGTCTGGTTTCTAAGAACTCGTTGTGACGTTAGGGTGGACGGATGTCGGTGACCATGCCTGTATTTGGAGTGCACGGTTAATGCCTAAATAAGGATTGGGATTCTATGCCTATATAAGGGCAAGGCGAATTGTGCCTATATAAGGACATGATTCAGGAAAACCTATATACGGACCCCTAAAGCGGAATACAACAGGTGCAGCACCTTGGTGAAGCACCAAGGAGCGGATAACAGACCAAAGGGAAGGACATTGAATTGGTACCACTAATCCTGCAAGATGAATTGTAGGAATTTCTGGTGGGATGAGAAGACAAGGATTGATAGGTACACATCCTTCAGATCGAGACGAACCAGCCAACCCTTGTCTCTGAGGAGGTGGATCCCTTCCATTTTGAAATGGCAATAGAGGATCCGGCTGTTGAATTCCGTGTTGATGACCAGATGTGAGCCTCCTCCCTTCTTGGTTACCCTAAAGATATTTGTTTTGTAATTCTTTTTATTAACAAACTCGAGTCGACTTCACATATTACAAAAAGGAAGGCAGAAACTGTTGGTCAAATGTCGCCATGGTTACAGGGTACATAAATTTTCGTGGTAGTTAACAGTGGCTACAGTGTAGTTGGGTCTTCTAGCGCTGGGATAGTGGGGGGAACACAAATATTGCCTCTATAGTCATTCCATTTATTCCATATGGAGGACCACTTTCTGGGGCACCCACGTGAAACATACACGGTCTTTTCCTGGAACATGCACCAATCCATGTCCGCCCTCCAAGACTCTACCTTGGGTGGTTCCACCGCCCCCCACACTTGTGCAATATTCCGCTTGGCCACCATCTGACCCAGCGTGACCCAGATTTTATCTTTATTGCTGAGGTCGGTGGGTTCCCATACATTCAACAGGCATCTCTTAGCTTCCGACCGCAGGGCAGTCCCCAACACTTCACTCATGCAGTCATGTATCTTCGACCAGTAGGACTGTATTAGTTCACATTCCCATATTATGTGTAGAAAGGAGCCCAGCATTCCACACCCTCACCTACAGTTGCCCTCATCTATTTTCCCCATTTTAACTAGAGTCGGTCCGGAAACGTATATTCTATGGAGGATTTTCAACTGAACTAGACGCAGTCTAGATGAAATTGCCAGCTCTCTTGGGGACGTGACTGCCTCCTGCCATTCTTCGTCATCTAATTCTAGCCCATCTCTCTCCCAGTGCTGCCTTAAAGGCGTCAAAGGATTCGGTGTATTATTGATCAGCTTTTTATAGGTCAAGGATATCGCTTTATCTGGCATGTAACCATCTAACAACCTGTCCTCTAGTGGCGAAGAGTCTGGTAGGGTGGTACCCCTGGGTATGTTTGTCAGCAGTGCGTGTCTGACCTGCAGATAGCGAAAGTACTCGGTACTAGCAAGCTCATGGCTCTGTCATAGTGCGGCGAATGTGACCACCTCTCCCTTGTCCCATAGGTCCCCAATGTTTGAAATCCCAATAGTGTCCCATTTGTCAAATCCCTTTGTGGTACCTAGTGTGCCCAGCTGCTCCGTCTCCCATAGAGGGGTGGCTTGTGTGAGCTTCTTGTCCCACCCCAGGCTTTTGTTGGCTGTGTGCCAGACTAGCACTGAATGTTTGGTTGGGCCTGTCAGTGGAAACTTCCGGGGCCTGGAATAGAGAGCTCTGTGATAGGCCCCTCCCGGTAGCAGCCACTTGTCTAGTCTGTATGCCGAGTCATCGTCTTGACGGTAGGTGCAGTGATTAATCGCCGTCAGCTGTGCTGCCCAGTAGTACTTCTTGATATCTCGCAGTCCAATACCCCCGTCGTACCAGCTTATGACCAGTTTCTGAAGGGCGATTCAGGGCCTTCTCTCCCATAGTAGATCTCGCTGCAAGCTCTCTGCCTCTCCAAAGTATCTAACTGGGACTAAATCTGGGGTGTTTTGCAACACGTAGAGGAAATGAGGCAATGCCATCATTTTGAATAATGCTGCCCTCCCTAGTAACGAGAGTGGGAGCGTCTTCCAGGTATCGACGTCTCGTTTGAGCCTCTGCAACGGGGGGAGCAGGTTCCGCTCGTATCTAAGTTTGGGGTCTGCCGTAATAAAGATATCTAGGTAGCGGAAGCCCTCTTCCGCCGTCTGTATAGGGCAGTCACGGGGCAGGGAGGGAGGGCCACCTCTGAGAACATACAACAAGGATTTGCTCCAATTGATCCTATAGCCGGAATACCTTCCAAAAATCGTGAAGATGTTGAGGACAGCGTGGATGGAGGGCTTTGGGGAGGCTAGATATAGGAGAATATCGCCGCATATAAGGATATGCGGTCCTCCCAACCCCCTGTCCACTTGAGTCCCCTGATGAAGGGGCTCCAGCGGATCCACGTCGCTAGTGGCTCTAGGGAGAGGGCGAAAAGGAGGGGCGACAATGGACAGTCCTGTCTGGTCCCACGACCCAGTCCGAAAACCTCAGATTTTTTGTTGTTGACCACAACTTGTGCCATGGGCTCTGTATAGAGGAGTTTAATCCACCCTATAAAGACAGGCCCGAACCCCAATTTGGTTAATACAGCGAAGAGGTAGGACCACTCTATCGTGTCAAACGCCATGGTGGCATCTAGTGAGACCACCACAGCTGCCTCCTGGATTGTGTCCAGCCTACCCAGTACCCCGTGGAGGCAGAGTAGATTCAAGGGCGTATTTCGGTGAGGCATAAAGCCGGATTGATCTGGGTGTACCAATTTACTGATTACTTGGATAAGGCGATTTGCTAGAACTTTAGCTAGGATTTTGGTTTCCGAATTGAGCAGGGAGATGGGTCTGTATGAGGAGCACTTATCTTTGGGTTTTCCCTCCTTGTGTATTGCGACTAGTGTGGCCACTCGTTGGTCTTGCGGCAGTAGCCCCTTTTCTCGACTTTCATCGAACATGGCCCGTAAGTGTGGGGCGATAGCATCCGGTTTCAATTTGTACTGCTCTATCGGTAGGCCATTAGGGCCCATAGCCTTGCCGGAGCAAAGGCTTCTGATCGCCTGTGCCAGTTCATCATTTGTGAGGGCGCTATCCAGCGTGTCCCTTTCTTCTGCTGACAGGGTTGGCATCTGGATGTCTCTAAGCAACTCCGTGGAGTCCTCCACGGAGAAGGTGGAATTAGAATGATAAACTGAGCCATAATACTCATTGGCGATAGCTTGTGGGTCGGTCACAATTTGCCCTCCATCTACGACTAGTTCCGGGACCAGCCGGCTCACCATGTCCTTCTTGTCCAGCCAGGCAAGTAGTTTCCCGGCTTTATCCCCGAGATCGTATAGTCTACCTGCTTTGTCCCTCCCCATTGCTTTGGCCATGTCAGTGGCAATGCTTTTGTATTCGCCTCGTTTAAGTCGCAGGGTATGAAGGGTCTCTTCTGTGATCTCTTCCCTGTCGGTCTCCTTGAGGCGAAGAATCTCGCTCTCCACCTGCTCCAGGGCTTTCCTCTTTTCTTTCCGAGTCCCGGCTATCGAGGAGAGTGTCTGCCCTCTAAGCACTGTCTTAAACGCCTCCCAAATGGTTTGGGGGGAGTGGACTGAACCCACATTCTCAAGGAAGTAATTGTCTATTGACTGTAGGAGTGATTCCCTGACCACCGGATTCCGGAGGTACCAGGTGTTAATAGGCGCAACTCTTCCCACTTGCTTTTCACCTAGGACCACCTGAGTCCGGACCGGTGAATGGTCCGATATGCCCCTTGCCATGTGTCTCGTGTCGTGCATCTCGGTGATTTGGGTTGCTGGGACTAGCAGATAGTCAATACGGGAGAGGGTGTTATGTGCCCCTGAGTAGAAGGTGTGCTGGATAGTGCCACGCGTCCACCAGTCCCATTGCATCTAGGAAGTCTGGGAGCCACCTCATAGGGTTTCCGATATTCCGTGGAGGGTGACGGTCGAGTAGCCCCGACACCACTGAATTAAAATCTCCCCCTACCACAAGTCGGCCCTCTGGTAACGCGAGTAATAGGGTACCCAGATCTTTAAACGTGCTGCTCTGGAGTCCAGGAGGAACATACACCGTCACCAGGTTAAGGATTGAGCCCTCCAATTGCCCGGAGATCGCTGCGTATCTGCCCTTGTCGCCAACCCATGTGTGGCTTATGGAGAGCGGGAAGGATTTTTTAATCATAATACCCGTCCCTCTAGATCCGGTGGTGAAGCCAGAGTGCGCCACGAGTCTATAGCCCCATCTGTCTAATGCTTTGCAGGAGTTGCCCACCAGATGGGACTCCTGGAGGAGCACCACCTCCGGGGAGAGTCGTTTAATGTGTTGCAAGACTATGCAGCGCTTCAGTTTGTCCCCCAGACCATTAACATTCCAACTTAGTAGCCTAAAGTGTCCCATTCGATGCATACCCAACATGACAACCCCGACCCGCACCTGTCCCCACCTGTTCAGAGCAAAGTTCAGTCGACATGACAAAAAACAACAATAATTCCTCTGTTCCCACCCAACTTCCCCCCACCCTGCTCCCCTGCACTCTGGGCTTTAAACTGCCCATCTAACGAACTTTGCAGAGTGCCTGTCGCCCGAACTGGTAACTAACAGCAGTTAACTTGGGGGGGTAAGGCTTTATCCTCGTGAACCCTCCCTAGTGCGAGAGATTATCGAGGCTCCCAGCGTCAGGCCCCTGGTACGTGACTAGGTTAAACATTAACATTTAGTTCTTCCAACAAATTGTACGCCAACCAGTAGGGCCCCAGAAACCCAATACCCCCCGTCAGTGGCCCAATTGCTGGCCCATCACACATGCCATGATACATCTTACAGTTTAGTGGTATGGATAGCCCAGGACCTGAGTAAGGTCTGTCATCTGTGGGCTGTATGTCCATCCACGCTTCTCCAGCCCTCGAGCCAGTCAGCGGCATCCTCGGGACGATCAAAGAACCAGGCTTTACCATCCGCCTCCACCCGGAGACGGGCTGGGAACAACATTGCATACTTAACACCTTTCTCTCGCAGTTTCTTCTTCACCACGAGAAAGGATCTTCTCTGCTTTTGCACAGCTAGGGTGAAGTCCAGAAAGAACGAGATTTCCGAGTTCTCATATTGAAGA
Source organism: Calotriton arnoldi (assembly GCA_963921515.1). NCBI lineage: Eukaryota > Metazoa > Chordata > Amphibia > Caudata > Salamandridae > Calotriton > Calotriton arnoldi. The sequence goes on along the minus strand of CAWUFW010005196.1, from coordinate 423,978 downwards.
GGTGGGGCAATCCTGGCGTTTTGAAGGATGGCATCTCGGTCGCGAAAGTTTATTATTCTTGCTAGGATCGGTCAAGGTGGTGCTCCAGGCTTTGGTCTCCCACCCGGGACCCTATGCGCCCTTTCGATCACAAAGAATTTGGACAATCCCTTGGGCTGGAGGTGGGTGAGTATAAGATCCTCTACAAAGAGGTCCGTTGCCTGCCCCTCCGCTTTCTCCGGGACCCCAATAATGCGCACGTTATTGCGGCGGGTGCGCCCTTCGTAGTCATCCAGCTTGTCCTCCGCAAACTTCCGGAATGCCTGTAAGTCTCTGATGTCACGCTGTAGCTGGGATGTGTCATCCACTAGGCTGGAGGTAGTGATTTCCATTTGTTTCACTTTCTCCCCAATCTTCGTTAGGTCTGCCCTGATGAGCGTTACCTCTGTCGTATTCGCATTCATCCTTTGTTCAAGGGACGTCCGAACCCCTGAGATAGCGTCCATTACGTCTTGGAGCGTTAGTTCTGTGGGGCCCCCTTCCATGCCTGTCTTGTTGGTGGCTACGTGCTGGGGTTCTGGCAGCGTTGATTTCGGGAGTGTATACCTGTCCAATTTGTTTTGTTGCACAGTTTTATGTCCCCTGGTCCCCGACATTCTCCCAGTGATGCGCCCGCCTCCTGAGCCCCTGAGGGGGCTATAGTCTCTGCTATGTTTAGACTCAAACCCTGGTACGCCGCCGGCCAGGGGGCTGGGGCTTCAAGACGCAAGTCAGCCGACAGTCGCGCAGCGGGCGAGGGCCCCGAAGTTGGTGGGTCCACCGCGGGACGCCCAGGGCCCTGTCCGCTGGGGTCCCCGGCGGCAATGCGGGCCTGTGCTCTCACCTTACTCACGTTGCGTGCCGCCGGAGGGGTTCCCGAGGCCTCTCTGCCACTTCAGCTGCAGCTGCTGGGTTCTTCTCTGCGTGTGGAATCTGTAGTGCGCCGCGTCTCGCCTTGATCCGGGCCCAGGCCTCAGCCGCAGACTTGTGTCGCGGAGCGACTCGATGTTGCACGTCGCCCCGCCCTACGCTCGGCACCACGGCCTCCGGCTCTGGAAGCCGGGGGAGGCCTCAATTTCAAATGGCCACCGTTCGGTCGGCGCAGAGCTCAGGCAGCCGGTAAAGGGCTCATTCGTGGCAGCAGAATTCTCTCCAGATGCCCCGCCGCTCGGGAGCCGGATAGATGGTACGGATCGTTGGAAGGGATTCACGGGTGCCGGAGCTCCTCTAACTTGCGGCCATCGCGCTCCGCGGCTAAACCACGCCCCTCTACCCTAAAGATATTGCTGTAGAACCCTGAGGGGTTGGGACAAGCGGGGTAAATGGGCTCTTTTTGTAATAGTTGGCGGATCTCTTCCCGAATAAAGGTCTGATCTTGTTGGGAAAAATGGATAGGTTGAGGGGGCTTGGCTGGCAGGGAGTACCATAGAACTTGATCTTGTAGCCTGATACGGTCTCCAAAACCCAGGAATGCTGCATTAGTGCTCTCCAGTTGGAGATGAAGAGTCCCGTCCTGCCCCCCAAGATAACTGACAATGGATGAATGAGGCTTACCTAGGGTGCTTATTCCGGCGTTGTAATTTCCTTAGGAGCAGAAGGAGCCCCTTGAGCCCCTTTCATATCTGTAACACCCCTGCAGGCTTTGGCAGGATAGAAGGTGTTTTGCACAGGATCAGCGCTTTTTGCATAATTAAGGATTTGCTACATAATACATCAACTTCTGCATAATCTGCAGATTTTAGCTCCCAAAAATTATTTCTGTCTCAAATGAATCAAAAGTTACTAGATTTGCGGTGACCTGTGTTATCACCCAGTGGAAGGCCCTATGCAAAGATTACCTGGCAATCTATCAGCTGCTTATTACTGTATATGGATGATAAAGGTACTAATTAGGTGAAACCTTTGTCCAGACAGTATTAACATGTGAAAAAAATGACTAAATGATGCAGTAATACTTCCACAAAATGTGCTGCATTATGTTCCATTATTTACTGCGTCTTGCCACATAATTTAGTAAATCCTGCCATATAATTTGGTCCTTCCCTGTTGCATAAATCCACTGGCCCTGCTTATGACATGTAACATTACACCATTGATGACAACACTGCGCATGGCAAGGGCGCCAGTTACAGTTAGATCAGTTAATGTCTTAAGAGACATTTACAAGAATGTTTTTAAATCTTTTTTAAAACACATCAAGGTAGTTTTATGCTTGATATTCTTTACCACTGAACATCCATGTCCATAACCCCTGAACTGTGAATCTGCAGTTTCCTCTCTAATGTAGCAATGTGCTTGAGGTTCTCAACAGCATTTGTCTGCTTGACCTAAAATACGTACTGACTCAGTTTTTTACCTGCAAAGTGGGACGATGCCCTTAAGTCATTTAATGCGAGGATCCAATTAAACTGTAATGTGTTTGGCTACCTAAAATCAATGAAGAAGACATTGGCTTGCCTTGACGTTGTCAGTCTTTCCCAGATTAAGCGCCAACATTGCCACCATGTTTGCACATGTTCCACAGTGCGATCTGACTGTCTTCTGGGTGGGGTAAGTAAAAGGTGTAAAAATGTTGTCAATCCTGAGAGATTCTTCTTGTTCCTTCTGGTGGCTGTTTGTGAGGGCTAGAGCTCACAGAGTCAGGAATTATGGAGCCTAGGGGTGAGGAGCGAGTGAGTGCATATAAATTAGGACAACCCCGAAATCTGGATTTGTAAGTCGAGTCAGGGCCGGACTGGCTGTACCGGGCATCGGGTGTTTTCCCGGTAGGCTGGAAGGGTGGGGCCCGGTTTTGTTGTTGTGGGGGCCGGTTTTGTTACTGGGGGCGGGGTTTGCAGCAGTGCTGCAATATCGACCTCCAGTAACAAACACAGCAGTGCTTCACACTTGCTCCCCTTCCTCCCCCCGGAGGCTGGTTCAACAAAATTGCCTGGGCTGCTTTGAGTTCCCAGTCCGTCCCTGAGTCAAGTACTTACCAATAAATATATATAACTGTTTTCCTTCCACAGGATTGCATTGCATTTCTGCCTATTGCACTAAATGCCTATCTCTTACATTTGCTAAGTTTTGCTGCTGTTTGATTGACATTATCCAAGTATTTTTAATACTCTTGTAAAATACGTCTATGCCTTTACAACTCAATGCCTACTGTATTTGAATAGTATTGCTATTCTTGAAACTGTTACTTACCTGCAACTGAGTTCCTCTTGGTCCTAAAATAAAATAACAAAGTAATAACTTTTTATACAAAACAATTGGTCTTGGGTTCAGTCTCTGAGTGTGTGTAATCATTTCTTGCCTGAGGGCGTACAACAAATGTTTACTGATAAGCCTAACTGCTCGACCACACTGACACAAATACAGCTTTTAGTATTATCTACTTAAGCCTCCGTAAGCCTCTGGGGATCCTCTGGACTCTGTGCACACTATACTTTACTTTGGTATAGTATATACAGAGCCAGCTTCCTACAAGGAGGATATCCACATGAGGGCCAGTCTGCAGATACCTAATTGCTGAAACTTTCTGATAAGTGACTTGTGGGAGACTGTATCGAAAGCCGCAAAGATGTCGAGGAGGATGAGTGCGGCCATTTCTCCTAGGTCGAGGATGCTTCTGATGTCATCGGTGGCCACAATGAGGGCTGTTTCTCTGCTGGGGTTGATGGAAAAGCCTGATTGAGAGCTGTCTAGGAGCTGATGAAGTTCTAGGTAGTCTGCTAGTTGGGTATTGATGGCTTTCTCCATGACTTTAGCTGGAAAAGGCAGGAGCGCGATGGGTCTGTAGCTGCTGAGGGTGTTGTGGTCCCCTGATGGTTTCTTCAATAGGGCGTTGACTTCTGCATTTTTCCAGCAAGATGGGAATGTGGCAGTGGTTAGGGAGGAGTTGATGACAGCAGTGAGTGCGGGGGAGATGATGGTTCTTCCAAGGTTGTATATGAAGTGGGGGCATGCATATGAGGGGGCTCCTGAGTGGATGGTATTCATCAGGGCAGTGGTTTATCCATTCAAGAGGGGCTTCCAGTTGCTTATCTGCTGTTTGGCAATGAAGGAGGTGTCCAACTGGTTGTAGGAGTTTGTTATTGGTATGCTGTGGATCGAATGTGTTGACATTCTTGGTAAACTTCTGTCTGAAGAAGTTTGAGAGGTCGTTGGAGGGTGCTTGGAATGGGATGATGTCATTGTTGGCAGCTGTGAGATTGAAGAACTCCTTGACAATGGTGAAGAGTTCTTTGCCGTTGTTGGAGCTGGCTTCAAGTCTGAGATTTAGGGCCTTTTTCCGTGCATCTCGTAGTTGTTGGTGGAGGAGGATGAGGGTGGCTTTGTATGTGGATCTTGCAGTGGTGTTTTTGTTGTCTCCATTTTCTCTCAAGTTGTTTGCAGTGGCGCTTGGACTCCCTGAAGTCATTCGTGTACCAGCTGGGTTGTTTGCTGTTTTTGTAGGTCTTGTTTCTGGAGGGAGCAGTGTGGTTGGCGCAGTCGGTGAGCCATTTATTGAAGAGCTTGGTGCTGACATTGAGGTTCTCGGTGTGGTTGGGTGGGCATTCCTGTAAGGTCTTGGTCCAGTTTTCCTCTGATATTTTACTCAATTGTTTTGATGGTGCTTTGGGTTTTTCTGGTGGGGTGACTTGGTGGGCGGGTATCTTGAAATGTATGATGTTGTTGTCGGACCATGTGAGCAGGGTCGTGTGGGAGGTGGTGATCCTGCTGTTGGAGGAGAAAATAGGGTAGAGGGTGTGCCCTGCTATGTGGATTGGTTCTTGGATCAGCTGGCTGAGTCTGAGGTTATTGAGGCTATCGAAGAGGGCTGTGGAGTTGGGGGCTGTGGTGTCTTCCAGGTGGAAATTAAGGTCTCTGAGGAGGATGTAGTTAGTTGATCTGATGAAGAGGGGAGCGATGAAGTCTGCGATGTGGTTGCAGAATTCCGCTCAGGGCCCGGGGACGTTAAGCAGTGGTTCCCTTAAGGGTGATGTTGTAATCCATTTGTTTTTTGAAGTGGAGGTGTTCCATGAGGTTAGTGTGGAAGTCCGTGGAGAAGGTGCAGTCAATCATATGTTTGACATGATCGCGAGTCCTCTGCCTGGTTTGTGGGTTTGGTCCTGGTGTATGATTTTGTAGGCAGGCAGGATGGCCACGGCGATGCCCGGGTTGAAGGCTTGGTTGAGCCATGTTTCAGTCAGGAGGAGAAGGTCGGTTGTGTTGCTTTTGAGGAGGTCCCAGATTTCGGTGAAGTGTTTCCCGAGGGATTGGGCGTTGAGGAGCATAGGGGACAGTTGGTGTGTGATGGTGTCCGGTTTGAGGTGTCGCAAGTATAAACGCAATGGTGTAGGAGAAAGGTCCTACTGCGGTGCTGGGGGGATGAGAAGCAGCAGCGTGTTTGCCGGTATGTGCTGTTGAGATCACGGAGGATGGCAGAGGAGTAGTGGCAGCGTTCGTTGGCTCCGGTGGCGGCTGTGAAATTGTGTTGAATGGTCGTGGGGCCAGAGTTTCTGGCCCTGGGTGCGGTCTAAGTGCGGACACGCGCAGATAGGCTTGCCTGCGCTGCAGCCTGCATTAAGTAGGTCATGGGGTGCTGAGCGGAAAAACCCGGGTGGGAAAACCCAGGCAGCGGCGGTGTCCCTTGGTCAAAAGGCAGCAACTGGATCCGTCTGGAACAAGCAGGAACTAGAGACCACTGACAAGTAGGTGCCCAGGTGCCTACTAATGCGGTTATGCAGCGGCCTGCATTAAGTCGGTCCTGGCGTGGGCGGGTCTTCTGTTGGCAGTAAAAACAGTGAGCAGGAAAACCTGGCCGGGTAAACCCGGGCAGAGACACTAAGTTCCTGCCTAATTTATTTAGCGTGGGAAAAATGAGGTGAATATGTTGAATCTTTTGTCATTAGGACTATACATAAAGAAGCTATTTATCTGAAATGTAATCATTTAAGAATGTTTAGTAAGTCTGTTCCTACTGAGGTTTATTTCAGATTCAGAAAGGGTGCTTTAGCTGAGAGAATGGTGGCTAAGGGACATAGTTTGCTTGCCTCTCAATAAGACTGAGGCTGGTTGACAACCAGCCGCGGTCCGTGCAGGTAACAGCGGTGCGCCGCGTGGGGGTGGGGGAATTTCAAGGGATGATGCTGAGGGTAAATGAAATAAATAATTAATTTTCCCTCTGCATCGTCCCTCGAAATCCCCCCCCCCCCCACGCGGACCCACCGCTATTACCTGCACGGACCGTGGCTGATGGCAACAACTTCAGAGTCATTGGTATTGTATGGGATGTTCCTGGAGAGATGGGTATGATCATCGATTAAGGCTTCAATGGAAGAGTTGTATTTTTCAAAAAGGAAATTAGTGCCTTAGAGGCAAGTGGTTGGACTAAGATAAACTTTTGAAAATGTGTCGATTGCGGATCTAATTATCACAGCCCTACATCGACTCTCTTTTGGTTTGAGAATGAGGAGCAGTAGTAAAGGGTGATAAGAAGGCGGCGATGAGGAGATGATCAGATCTGTCCAAGATGATTGGGTTCAAGGTTTGGAAACGATTTTGTTTGGCAATAACGAGGTTGAGGATAGAGCCTTTGCTATGGGTATGTTTGCTACAAAGTTGAAGGTGGTCATTAGGTGAGAGAAAAGTCTCCAGTGCAAAAGTGATCCGATCAGTGGAGATATTCCCAACGATATTAAAAAAACTCCCAGGAGGAAGGTGTGAAAGGAAAAAAGCAGGTAGGGTGATAAGTTAAATAAAGTAATTTTAAAAAGTTCAGTTGCTCCCTGAAGGGTGGGAAATAGCAATGTCTAACTCGTCTTGTCTGGAGATGTAGAGTTCAGGAAGGCACAGTTTAAAGTAGGAGAGGGCTTAGAGTGAAGAAAGAAGGTTTTGTGAGAGACTTTAATCTTGACTGTCAAATTATTGCGTGGTCACAAGCCTAGTCTATACAGAAAGGGATAGTGTGGGTTGTTATCATGAAACGATAGGTAACATTGTTTTGGATATCGTGTAAAGCAAAGTAGTCAGAACGTTTAAAAAATACATACAGAGTTGTCCAAACAAATATCGTAAAGATTAGGCCTGAAAGGTTGGGGCAGTCATTCATAATAATCACATGATATTTCTAAGATCTCACTGACACTTCCCTGGTCCAACAATTCAGATAGAAAGGGCTCCCTTTAGTGTCCTGATTTCCCATGCTTATAGTCAGCACCAATCTGAGACAGCCGGGACCACAGACGTACACACGATCTGCGTTGCTGTTAGTAATGTTAACGTTAAAGTATGCTGTACTAAGTATGGGTTTAAGCTTGGACGCTGAAGGGTGTAATATCGGTAATAAACTAATAAGAATCAGCAGCCAGCTGAGTCCAGTTTCCAGAATGAGTGTATGGCGGGTTTATATTTTAATTTGCAGGTGTAGAATCTCGCATTTGGGTGGCACACCTACAATCTGCGGGTGAACTGATCGTTCACTGAAACTTTTACCACTAGACCTACGCTCGCTCATCTAAAAGCAAGTGTCTCTAGTCTTGCTGCTGCGGGCAGGGAGTGACGGTCAGAATAATTCTGCAGATGGGGTAACTCATAGACAGCCCCTAAGCAGTGGCTCGAGCTCCGCCTCCAGCCTCGTCTCACGCGACTGGTCCGAGTGGGTTTTTCCTTTAGCCAAACAGCAGCTTGCCACGATGTCACGTGGCTAAACGACCGGTAAAGGCTCCAGGCTTAAAGTAGCTTTTTCAGAAAATGAGCAGAAAAGAGTAAACACGGAAGCCAGTGAGCCGGGGTTGGAGAAGAAAGTGAGGCTAGGGGGCGAGGACACCAGGGAATCAGGGAAGGCAAGTGGACTAGATAGCTCGCTTTGGAAGTGACGTGATCCAAAAGTACTCCCTCCACCTCTACAAGATTTGGACTCGACTGTCATTGCACCAGAGTCAAATTGATTATTTCTTAACTTTCAGGGAGGCCGGTGTTCAGGTTTTAGAACTCTAACGCAAACATTTGTAAGGCAGCGGTGGTGGTAGAACAATTATCAGAGTGGTAGTGCTGCCATTGATGGTACGTCACTGAAGTCACAGGCATTGTTTTTATTATATTTATTTATTAACAGATTGATGTCATTTAAAAAAGGCAATACAAAAATTTCGTTTACATACTTTGATTAATATACATCATGCTTCTTAAAATCTCAGTTCAGCTTAAATACATTTTTTGACACCAAAATACAGTTACATCTAAAATCTTCCACTGATTATGAGATCGAAATATTCTAAAATACACGACCTGGGATTTATCTCCAGTATGACAAATTCCTTATTTTTTGTGCAAAATGCAATTATTTATTTACAAAGTATGCAAATAACCACTCCCTTAGGCATTGTGAAAAATCCAGCTGTCACATAAAGAACAAGTGCGGTAAATGAATTCAGCAAGAGTGGGAATGTTGTGGTATGTAACCAGTGGTGCATTTTTTGAGCACTTAGTTGCAAATATATTTTAAAGCATGGCGTATGAGCTCACTCGTTTACATTGGGCACATTTTCCATTGAAATGGCCACTAAATTTGCACAGACATACAGTTTTACTGATAAAATTATAAAGTGCACAAACAATAATTAGTGGAAATCGGGGCTCAGTGAATATTAGATTTGGATATCATCAAGTGTATTGGTTTGCGTTGATCCTAGTAAAATCTTTGTTTCCTCCGCTCTTCAGATTTACAAAAAAAATGTGCTACATTTGGGCTTTGCTAACTGGTGATATATTCTGAAATATTTGTACAGTTCATTTACAGGTATTTACATTTTGTTGTGTTAGAAAAAAAGGAACTCTTACAGCCTTTTCTTTTAGACTCTCTGTACCCCAGTTATATCATCACATAGCTCACTGTTGTAAATCGCATGTCCCCTCTTTTCTGTTTTCCTTTTCCCCTTCTACCTGTTCTCTTTATTCCTTCTTTGTCCCCCTTTCCTTTTCCTGAGTCCTATAGTGGAACATTCCATCCTGAAGGCTGACTTAGAATGTTGTGAAGGGAATGTTTACCATTGTATGTTGGCAGTTGGATTTACTGTGAGAACGGAGTTGGAGACACTTGAATAAACCTGCTTTCTATCTTCTAAGTGCGTGGCATTTCTTTATACTCCTTTACAAAATCCTTTCACTTTGCAGTCAAAGAAAGAAAAGTTAACACCAATCTCCATTTTAAAAGAATAAGCTAAAAAGTCAGACAACATAGCCTGACATTTGACCTGTGTTGGACCAGCAAATGTGCCAAGATGGAAATAAAATGTAAAAGTATCTTGATTGCTCGTTCAGGTTCTGCACTTTAGCATAGATATTTCGGGGGTGCTTCAGCACCCTCTGAATACCTGCTTCCAGCACCTATGTTGTAAGGTGGTGGTGCGCTGTTTAAGTATCAAAGTCAAAATGTTGTGTTTTATTTAAGACTTCTGCTTTTCCTCGCTTTTAGCTCTAACGGCTACGACGAAAGTTGACAAGGTCACCTGCTAGGTTTACAAAGCCGTTGGGCTGAACTGCTCACCCTCTCCACTATGTTAAGACCCTATCAGTTTATTACGAGCAAATACATTGATAACGAGAGGTAAAAATTGGTCCGGAAGGGACACAAAAATTGATGAGAAGCTGCGTCCAATGCCAGAAAGCTGAGGAGTACTGGAGATAGAAGAAGAGGAGACAGCAATGAATGAAGCAGCCTCAAGATCAATAGGGTGAGAGAAAGCTAAGTGAGAAGTAAATACGGTAACATGGGAGCAAGCAGAAGGGATTAAAGAAAGAGAAAGAAAATAGAGAGTGGGTCCAGTGAATGAATGACTGTCAATCGAGATAACATAGAAAAGAGGAGAGTTGGAAAGGAATACATGGGGAAGACATGAACGAGAGCGTGTTTCTTGATGGATTGTTGGTGGTAGTAAAGGGAATAGGATCGCACTGCATTGCCCAGGAGTGTGATCTTGTCTTGAATTTCTCTATAAGCAAAGCAAAAAACTCAGTGTTTGATGGGCCTTTTCACTGACTAGGAAACTGCAAGGGCATGCTGCAATAGAAATGCTGATCAAGCTGCTCTCTTTTCTATTATCTTTCCAACCGAAATTCTCAATGCCTAACCCTCACCAGGTGTTCCTTTTTAGGTCTCGCCTAGCGACGCAGCGCATGCGCTGCTCGCTCCTGGCGAGATCTATTGTCGTCGCTTTAGCTTCCGAAGCGAGGGTGGAAGCTCCACCCACGCTTCTTATTGGCGCGCCTGCCAAATCCGTGCTTTCTATTGGGAGGGAAGCATGTTTGGTTCCCTCCCTGTCTTCGTTCGGCGTGCCTGCCCGGACAGGGCATGTGCACGCGCCTTGACAGGACATATGCACGCGTATGTTGTACGAGCACAGCGAGCTGCTTTGCTTTCATTCTGCAAAGTTCCCCGGGCGTTTCGTGTAATTACAGCGTCTTAGCAGAACGCCGCACGCATGGCGTGCTTTCACTTTCTTTACTCCCCGCGTTCACTTTCTTTACTTCCCGCTTTCCTTTTATTTTGCATTGGCTGCTTCTATTTATATTTATGCCCTTCACCCTCTGCTACTTTTGTACTCCCACCGCTGTATATACGCATTGTAGACGCCTCCATGCGTCTGTGTGATTTACAACTGCGCCCCCTGCTTGTGCTCTCTTCTTGTAGCGGCAAAATATGGGATACAAATCGTTGGTGTTCTGTGCCGCTACTGCTTTTAAACTGCTAATGCAAAACAAACATTACCCCACAGGGTACTTCTGTTCGCTCCTTGCTGCCTTTCTCTCGCCGTCGGACCCGTCGTCCCTTTATTATATGCAAAATATACTATACAAATCGTCGGTCTTCGGTGCCGATACTGCTTCTAAGCTGCTAATGCAAATCAAACATTTGCTCATCCGCTTCTGCACTTTCGACTTTGGGTATAATAAATAATTGGGGCTTACGTACTTTACACGGCCCAGACGCATGCCCATGCAGTTTTTGATGTGCCTCACACAGTGATTTAAAACAGCTTCCTGCACACACTTTAAATCCACCTCCGTTCGCTCCTTCCCTCCATTCTGTGCCCGTGTTGGTTACATTTTAATGTAACTATTAGCAAACGGTGTAAGGGTCTCAAGCCGCTCCCCAAAAACCACTGCATTATACATATAGCATGCGCACAGTTTTGCATCTCCACACTATGCTACCGCAATCATCTTGCGCACAACAATAGCCCACAGCGTCCCACTACCCATTTACTAATACGCTCTTGCCGCGTGTATTTGCCCTTACTACCTATATTTCTCTTACAAACTGTTCGTGGCACATACACATGCCTTATAGTACCCTTTTCCCCCCCCATATCTCTGTATAATTTGGGGGGCCTTAAACCACAGATTTTTGTTTCCCTTTGCGCGTACACTTTCTCTCCTCGGTCCAGCCCCTCCTTCCTCCACTCGATTGGTGCTAGTCACACGCCGACGCAGCTATAAACAGTCGGCTTAAACACATGCCCTCCAGCCCTTTTCTGCTGCCTCAAAGACTAATTTCCACATTTTATCTTTCGCACCATCTTGCAGCCCCTTACCACATGGATTCCCGTTCGCCCTTCACTTGCTTTTTACCTCCCCCCGTGTTGTCCCTCGTTTTACATTTTCTACTGCTGATCAAAAGGTCGTATGGGTATAAACAAACGCTGTAGCAGTTTTAAGCCGCTAACCCGGAATAAACATTACCCCACAGAGTATCACTACCCACATTTAATCGGCTTCTGCACCTTTCATTTTGCCCTTATTAATAGATTTCCACACATGCAGGCAATTGTACTCTAGTCTGGCTTTATGAACTGTGGACAATACAAAGCCGGAGCCGCATATTCGCACAAACCCCCCCCTCCCCTCCTTCCCTTCCCAAAAAAAAGGTCAAGACACATGCTTACAGATTATAAAAACTCAATTCTTATGGGGATGCCACCAAGATCATATTTCGGGCTCTGACTCCTTATTCTGCCTCATTAAGCACCTGCCACCTCCTCCCTGTATTAATACTACTTTTAAAAACCCTCTTCCCCGCCCACTCTTCCCATTTATCCTGTAAGTAAGTCCATCCCTGCCTATCTTGGTGCTGGTCAGAGCGTGGCATACGTATACACAGACGCTGTGCTGTTTTTAAGCTGCTGATGCAAGACTAGCATTATCCCGCAGGGTGCTTCTACCCACATGCTAATTGGTTGCTGCTCATTTAATTAAACCATCAGGAATTAATTTTGCCCTTCATACTTTCCATGGCCCACACATTTGCACTAAAGAACTTTTCACTGTCTCGCAGGACAATTTGTAGACAGAAGCAGTCGATCTGTGCTCGGGCTGAGTGCAGGGATACACGAGGGATACACGATTTCACGGGATTAGTGAAACAATGTAATACATTTTTGAGGCTTGGAAGGATACGCGAGTAAACGTGAAGTAAATGAAAAATTAAAAGCATGCACGAACGGAGCTCAGGCTATTAATTACCCGACGTTTCTTTAATATTGGAGTCAATGCTGCTCAAGAAGAGACAGGAAGGAAATGTGAGTAGCACAAAGAAAACAAGCATTTGCAATGCAATAGGTCTCGCATTTACGCGAGTTTGAGCTATTGACATTGCAAATAACAATGCCTTTTATTTTTGTTTCTTTTTTAAAACATAAATAAAAGGCATTGTCATTTACAATGCCAATAGCTTAAACTCGTGTAAATGCGAGACCTATTGCATTGCAAATGCTTGTTTTTTAATGAATTTGTGTAAATATATTTTCCTTTTTAACTTTTCCCTTGTTCGGCAAAGACGCAATGATGGAATGCCAAATAAAAACCTTTTGAAAAGTTTGAGACACTATTTCTTCCACTAGATTGTTGAGGTCTGGAAATCAGACTTTTCTCTCAGGTGAGCATTCATCTTCGATATCCTGCGATGGCTTGTGTGTGCAAGACGCCTTGTTCTACTGATCTGTGTGTTCGATAGTACAATCCGGTCTCTTCTCAGGACTAGACCACATTCCATTATGCATAACTTTTATCTGGCTCGCATTAACCCCTTCATATTGTTTCTAGTTGCTACCTCTTGATATTTCTTGCCCTTCAAGGAAGATTCTTTATTGACTGGATCTTACAGCTATAGTTTTTGTCTACAGAATTTGTTTTCCTTTGTCGTTTCAAAATGGCCTTTTGGGAAAGCATCTTGTACAGTTAGCTTCACCCGTTACTTAATATACCTTTTCTCTTTTCGCTTATTGTTTTGAGTGTCTATACTGGAAGCCTGTTGAACTGGTTGTTAACTCATAGCCAAAAATGTAATTCTTGCTGCTGTAGCACTGACTTTTCTATCCAATGTAGAGCTTGCCCTTGAAATAACAGGAACAGCAGCTTGTAGTGTGTTATCACTCTAAATTGATGTATCATCTATTTATAAATATTGTGTGTCACTCGCTGTCAATGCATGGGTGCCACAGTCCAGTTCTTGAATAAAGAAGGCAGCAAATGCCAGGAGACTAATCTCCATCCAAAAAAACAGGAAGAGGAAGAGAGAAGCAGAGATTCATTCAGCTTTCGGAACCAGTGCTTAAATAATCAAGATGAATGAATCACTTAGGTCGATTTCCAGAGTCTCTTGGAAATTTATGATGAAGACACTCAGCCACACTGTCACGGCAATGGTATATCTTGGTTCTCCGCTTATTTGATTAAGTGGAGTGAATCATCATAGGATCCTGGCACCTGAGTGTCCTGCTCTCCAGGTGTTCATCATCCTCCACCAGAAGGGAGACTGTCTGGTGTGCAACAGTCGTGAATAGGAAGAGTGTTGGAATAAAAAATTATAAAAAATTTCTTCTCTCCTGTGTAGTTTGTTTTTATTTTCACAGGAGAGAGATAAGGTTAAAAAATGTGGGCATGCTTATTTGGATGATTATAAGTCCAATGCAGCTGGTGAATGGCCGGTCAACATGTTTCAGCCTGTGTCGCCCATATGGGTCGGATGGCTTTCTTTAGGACCAGAGGATCCAGCCGTCTCGAAAATTGAGGGGCTGTGTATGTGCTATGAAAGGTAAGTGGATTCACTCACCCTATTAGGTCAACATGTTGTATTTAATGCCTGTTGTGGACATGTGGAAATAGGGCAAAGAAGACAGCCACAGTACATGCCGTACGAATCCCATGTGGCGAGATTACAAGCCGCAGTGCCGGCTTCATGGAACTGAGACGCCCGCATAGATTCCAGCAATAGACCAAATTAAGGCCCAAGGGTTGGCATCCCCTGGCATTGAGAGCTCTGGAAAAGGGGACACATGCACGCCCCTCCTGAGCTCATTAATAATTCATGCTGCTCTTGTCAACCCTGTTCGAGGTCACATTTGGCTTACCAGCTCACGAGAGCAAGACCTGTGCTCTGCTTCCTCTAAAAATAAGGAACACTGGTGTGAACTACAGTGGCACTTTATTAAGCAACACAAAAGCAACACAGAAAACTATTCATCTATTCATTAGCTGTTCAAGGCTGCTCACTGATGCATGAGCAGGACGAAATCAATGCATGAAAATATACAAAATCACATTTTAAGTCAAGCAAAATAGCTATATATATATATATATATATATCAATTAAAGGGCAGCTGCCTGAAAGGCAAATCTTAACAGAGAGATCAACACCATCCAATGCTACACAATTTAAAGTACGATAAATGCAATGAATTGGGTGTGGATAAAAGTGGTTAGAGAAAACGACAAAGGCAAAAAGACTTGCTCTCAGAGAAGAGCACTACCACCTCAGAATAGGCGTTTTAGGCCCAAGATAGGAAAAACGGTCGACCGGGAAGCCACACCGTGCAAGGCACTGGAGAAGAGTTCGGGGTATTGACAGGGGTGCAGATCTTTTATATGGTTTAATGCAGAACTGTCAACCACATTTGACGTGGGCCTTTGACCGCAGGCTTACGGTTACATTGGAAAGATTTTGAGAACACAGAAGTGGTATTATGAGAACACAGAAGTGGTATCATGGTGAAACAGGTGTTTTTAGCAGGTGGTCAGTGCTGATTGACCGCAGAACATAAACAATGATAACTTTAGCGTAGGATGCTCGGAAACTTATAAGAAAACAGGGTTTTTTATAGAATGTTCTTATGCCATGCAGCCGTCTTTGGTTTCGTTTGACCAAGCTTGGAAAGTTTCATAACTAAAAATATTACAAATATTGCTTGTGAAAGAATAAAAATGTACCAGCTGCCTCTTGCGTACGTGTGGGCTAACCTATACTTGTAACTGTGGAAAATTACCGTGGTGGGCTGGTGCGCTTCGCAGGGCCGTGCATGGCACAAATACCTGTTGTGTGATCAGTGAGGCCACAAAAAATGGTCAAGTTAACACATTTGTTAAGGTCTGATTGGTGGGGCCTATATGGGAGTTTCATGCTCGATCAGCAGAGCAGGATTATGCATGGGGTATTGTTATATGGTAAAACGGGACCCTACTTCAACCCCTGACCCGCCCTGGAAGTTTTTAAGGATCTTGCAACAGAGCTCCACGCGCTCCAGTTCTCGGCTGGTGTTTAAAAGTCAAATCCTTCTCCTGTCTGTATCTCGGGCCCCGTTTAGCCATATCACACATACCTGTGCTCATTTTGCTTCTGGTAGCGGGCCCTTGCCACCTGGAGCCATTTCCACAGGCCTTCTGACCTCTTAGGTGGCACACTCTGTAAGGACTGGTTCCACTAGCTCCCTGTGCCGGCTTTTTTCCTTTTTCTTGTTCTCTGGTGCACCTCGACGCTTGTTTGAGTGCAGAGTTCCCTTCTTCCCTCAAGTGGTCCAAAGTGGGTTTAAGGGGACCAGCTTCCCTAGTCCTGGAGAGAAACCCACTGGTCCTGGGGTCAACTGTAGGTAGAGTCCTTAGTCCATTAGAGCATCAGGGGGCTTGTCTTTCCTGTTGTCCATGCTACCACCACCGTCCAGTTCCAGTGTCCAACTCCAACAAAAAGCACTCTCTCTCCCTTGTGCAAGAGGTTTTAAGTGGGGATGGAAGGTTCTAAATGCCAGACACCCCAGGCTAATCCCAGGGTGAGACATCACCATTGTCCCAACCGTCCTGCACAACATGCAGGGACAATTCATGATGGCACCATCTGGAAGTCACTGGTCCCATCTCCTCTGGGGCCTCAGCTCCACCCCCCCAGCTGACATCACTGCCAGGGCCTTACCCACCAAAATTTCAAAAAGTAGTCTCCTCCTGTGTTGGCTCCAAAGGTCTGGGCTGCCTCTTTTGTTCAGTGAGCCTGGACTATCCCAACCCTGGTGCAGTGTGACAGCAAGTTAATGGATGCCTATTTTCTTCCCCTCTCATTCCTCCTCAGGAGCTGAGTGAAGCACTGCTAAAGGCTCCTTTTGTGTGGGGAAGCCTTTGTTCCTTCTGCTGGAAAACAATGTAATTAACTTGGCCCAGTAGGGTGACAAAAGGCTTGGGCTCCGATGCTGAGCCAGAGAAATATGAACATTCTGGAGTACCCATAGGGTGTACATATATCTGCTTGGGACTTGCATATTCGAACAGGGTGAACAGTTTTCACCCCAGTTTGATAGCTTGCTGGACTTTGTAGGCCAAAAGGAGCAAAACTGCACTGTCAGGCAGCTATCCCCCTATGTACTTACTTTACCAATGAGTGCCCACTAATATTATGTGTCCTACCTGGGGGGCAGGGGGGTGGATGGGGCGTGGCTTACCGAGCAGCAAGATGGCCGCTCGCTAAGAGGGCTCTGCTGGCTGAAAACATAATCCGGCATTAATCCTGGCAATTGGGACCAACTCTTGGCTTAGTCAAGCTGCAACGTTGGTGGACGTGGCCAGGCACCGTTCAAGCAAAGCCTAGCTTCTGCAGCAACATAGAACGCCGGCTGCAGACGACGGACAGGGTCGGGCCTGCACTGCGGCCTATCCGCGCGGGGAGAGCGATGCGAGACCTACGCGCACTGCCCCTGACGACGTGCCGGTGATCGCCTTACCCGTGCAAAAGACAGTGACTGGCGCAGAGGCAGGAGTCGCCACGGTGGTGCGTAGCGGACAACAAATCCTTCTGGAGAGAACGGACGCACCGCTCAGCGAGGTGAACTATCTGTGACAGATGTCTCCGTGTCTGGGAAATTAGACGACGCTAACGCTAGGGACCTGCTGTGTGGATCGGCGGTAAAGCAGTCCCGGAAATTACAACGTGCAACTCCTGTGACACGAGAGAGGGAAGACTCTCAACATTGCTGAGCTGAGTCTGATTTAGCTGGGGGGAATTCCGGGCGGATGGGGCCCGAGTCACCTCGTGAGGCCGCGACCTACAGCTGTGCATGCAAACTAAGGTGGGTGTAGCGTGAACCCGTGACTGGCGCCATAGCGGCGGCGTGGCTGCCTGGACGCCTGGGGCGCTTCCATTCAGCACTAAGCGCAAGAGATCCCTGGCCCCAACAGCTGAGCGCTAATATTGGTATGCTACGACCTCACTCGTCATCTACATTTGAGTCAATATCCAAATGACTCGGAAGGCTACAGCACCTTATCCTGATTTTCGACAAAAGAATAGCGACAGGATCCGAGCCACGCAGTTGGTAGGACTGATTGAACTTGCAGTCACAGACCGAGAGCGGTCCAGATAACTGCTTACTAAGTCGCGGACACATCCTAGCTTGGCGTACACAACCTGCCACCCCCCAAAAAAACTCCTTTGCGAAGCAGTGCTGGGCACAGCCCCCTCAACTGCGGTCACCAGGCTACCAGTCAACTACCGCGTATAGTTATTCACAGTGACTCCGACAGTGGCCAAAGTGTAACAAAGTGAATGCCAGTTGGTCAGACCGGGTTGGGCTAAGGGAAAGCCGCAGACAGTGCTCGGCGACACACGTGTAGTCTGGAGATGCCGGTGCTCCCGGGCTGGTCACACCATCATTTCTAGGCGCAAATTGGCCCTAATCGGCTGTGAAAGGCAGCTTCGCTGCGGAGGTACTGAAAACCGAGCCCAGGCAACAGAGTGGTTATGAGCCAACAGCAGGGAGGAAAAATGGGGAAATACGACGCAAAACAAACCAAACTGTCGTTTGACAACAAGAGACTCACACGTAACACTGAAGCGGGGGCAGAACACGATGCAGAACCAGCCCCTAGAAAAGAATCTGAAAGACAGGAGGACGACCTTCACAACATACTTCTGGAGGTAAAAACCAGCCTCAAAGCGATCCACACAAAACTGGACAAGCTCACCACCCAACCTGACCAAGTGCGGAAGCGTGTTGACACTCATGAAACTCGTATAGACCAACTAGAAAACAGAATGTCGGATGCCCATGATTATCAAGTAGAATCAAAAGAACATCTACTGCAAATAGAGAAGGTCTTAAATATAATCAAAGCGAAAAATGAGGACTTAGAGACCCATTCTAGAAGGAACAATATACGTATTACTGGCATACCGGAGACCACTGCGATACCCAAAATTGAGAGATATGTCGAGGGGCTGTTGCGGGAGCTGTTTGGACAAGACCTGTTTGCAATGTTTATTGTGGGGAGAGCGCATCGATCTCTGGCCCACAAACCCCCAGTTGGTGCCACTCCCAGACCAATTGTGGCCAGACTGCTAAACTATAGGGATAGAGATGTTATTCTACGTCTAGCCGGGGAAAAGGGGAATATCAATCATCAAGGAAATAATATATCCTTCACCCGGACATCACTCCCACAGTCCAAGTGGCCTGACTCGAATTTGGGCCGGCTAAGCAACTTCTACGCAATCTGGCACCTCCTATGCGCTATTCTATCCAGCTAAGTTAAAGGTTATGCACGACAGCTCAGCACACTTCTTTACCGATGCAAAATCTGCTCTCAAATTTGCTAAACACATAAGTAATCGGAAAAGTTCTTCGTCCCACGCTATACAAGAAACATCCGATGTGACCCTCAGCGACAATGACTAACCTCCAGCAAAAAGCCTGCACTAGGTGTGTTGCTTCTCAGAATCAGAGCTAGAGCCAAGAAAAAGTTGCAAGGATTGATATGTAGTGCCTCAGGACTAAAGACCCATTTGTGCACCTGACATGTCCGTTTATAACCGATCAATGTATGCCCCATAGCTATTGACTCATAGTTTGGCCACCCTGCCACATGGTGGGGAAGTGAGACGGTGATCCCATGCCCCCAGGAGATCTCCCTTGGGATTGCACAACTGTTAGTATTGTTGTTAGAAATATAAGCAGGTGGGTGGGATCGAATGCACAACCTGATTGGTTGGTGTGGGTGGTGGGATGGGTATGGTAATTGTTATTGTTTTTTACGGAAGCAGACAGACAACACTAGCCAATAAATACAGCACGGTTACTCGTCACAATAGGCACAAAGCTGGCCAAATATGCCGGAGTTCCTTTCTACAAACTCCTGGGTATAATGCGAGAATGCAACAAACAAATATGACTGAATCCCCGATAGATCCGTATCAGATTTACACATATATACCTTCCCTGAGGAGATGACTGCCTACACATTCCTGACCTGGAACATCCGAGGCTTCAATGATCCCAGGAAGGCCTGCCTAATCCAAGCTTATCTTGCTAGGCACAGCATTGACATATGTTTCCTTCAAGAAACACACTTGAACAGTACTGACTCCAACAAACTACGACATAAACGCTGGGGGTAGGTCTACTCCTCCATATACTCAAATTATGCTAGAGGTGTTGCTATATTAATACGCTGGGGTATTGACTGGGCGTTGACCCAATCCCAGATAGACCCTGAAGGACGATATATTGAGGGGCACTCTTGGGTGTACGAAGGTTACCATGGTTGCGATATACGGTCCAAACACAGACAACCCAGAATTATTTAATGATATTTGGGCTAGAATGGTAGCACTAGGATGTGACACCATCATATGGGGCGGCGACTTTAATGCCGTTTTGTGCAACACCACGGACAGACTGGGCACAACACGATGCCTACAACCTTGAGCAGGTAAAGCACTCAACACAATCATATCCGACAACCACCTAGTGGACATTTGGCGGCAGCGGAACTCTGGGAGGAGGGAGGGCCCTTGTATCTCGGCACAACACAGGGCCTGGTCCAGGCTGGACTTCTGGTTGGTGACTGGAGACGTTGCGACGTGGACTGAGGAGACCGCACACTTGCCCAGAACCCTGTCTGATCAGGCTCCCTGCACCCTCGGAGTGAGGTTCCCTATGTCAATCCGGCGTGAATTCACCTGGAGACTGCCTCCCCATGCCCTGCTAGATGCGATATTTTGACAGGAAATACACGCAGACATTGTCGAATATTTCTCATTGAATCAAGGGTCGGTATCATCCCCCTCAATACTGTGGGAGGCCTTTAAGGCCGTAGTTCGAGGGAAATGCATTGCCAGACAAGTAGGGGTTCTAAAAGCCATCAGGCAAACTATCAAAAATGTTGAATCTATTATCCGGGATATCAAACTGAAATATTCCGATACCAATGATCCGATTCATCTCGTACCCATCAGGGTAAACATTTCAGAATTCGAAGATGAAGCAAATAGAGAAGTAAAATTCTTAGGGAAATACGCATCCGCTAGGCGATACTGAGAAGGAGACTGCCCAGGCAGAACACTTGCCAGTGCTCTTAAGCCCTCACATAGCGCACCATAGATAACAGAACTACTAGACATGGACGATAACCCAATTAGAGGCCTGCGGGAGATACATGATCATTTTATTAAGTTTTATGCCACGCTGTACACCTCTAATTCATCCAACATGGATGACGAGCTCACAACCTCTCTTGCCTCGATTGAACTACTCTGGCTCAGCAGAGCACACAGGGAATACCTGGACGAACCATTTACCACTGACGACATAATACAGGTTATCAATAGCCTACCAGGATGGGACGGCCTAGCTACAGCTTTTTACAAATGCTATGCTTCGCTTCTCGCGCCTCACCTTATGGCAATGTACCAAGAGTCACTTTAGAATGGTTCCCTCCCTCCCACTACTCGGGAAGCAGTGATATTAACGCTGCTTAAACCTGGCAAATCCCTGGATCGATGCGATTCCTATAGACCCCTCTTGCTTATTAACATTGATAACAAAATATATGCGAAACTCCTTGCAAACAGACTACAACCCCTCCTCCCCCTTATCGCTAGACCGGATCAATCCGGTTTTATACCTGGGCGTTCAACGTCACATAATCTGCGTACCTTTTTTTCGGTACTACACTATCTAGATCCCCAGATTCCTGCCTTGACTGCGTTACTTGACGCCACCAAGGCCTTCGACTCACTGGAATGGTCATACCTCTTCTCCATCCTAGCCAGGTTGGGGCTCAGCCCCCTCTTCATAAAGCAAATTAGACTACTCTACTCACAGCCGACAGCCCGACTGCGCGCAAATGGCTTAATCTCGGCCCTTTTTTACATCACCCGTGGCACCAGGCAGGGATGTCCTCTATCACCTCTCTTTTTTGCCATTGCTATGGAGCCACTCGCCGCTAGAATTAGGCAACACCACAATACACAATATGCACCCTGTACTCCGTGAACTTACCAAATTTGGTGGCCTATCAGGCGTACAGATCAACTGGGCTAAGTCAACTTTACTCCCTCTCACAAGCTCGACTGCACCATTCGACTCAGATTATCCTGTCCAATGGGCTAATGGCCCAGTCAAGTATTTGGGGATTTGGTTGAGCGCGACATGCAGGAGTTATGGGACATGAATTATGGGTGCACTGTTACGTGGCTGGAGGGGAAAATTGCTATCTGGTCTAAGCTCCCAATATCCCTAGCTGGGAGGATTGCGATTGCTAAAATGATTGTCCTGCCTAAATTCTTATACATATTCGCGAACCTGCCTTTGCAACTAACTTAAATCTTCCTGAAGACACTGCGGTCTTTGATGGTCTCCTTGGTATGGGCAGGTAAACGGGCGCGCATATCGTGGGAGATACTTACGCTCCCACTAACTCAGGGTGGACTGGGCGCACCAGATATTTCCCTATATGCCTATTGCGCTCAGGCACAGTTTCTACACCACTGGATATTTTCGACGCCATTCCAACCTCATGTCGCAGTAGAATCTGACAGAGAAGCTCCAACACCATTAAATGTGGCCTTATATTGATCCTATAGGAGACACACTACTGAACTGAACACAACAGAAACACTGTGCTGTGCCTGGGATAGGTTACGCAACAGGTCGGGCTACCCGATCCTATATGCACCATCTATCACACTCGCTCAAAATCCACAGCTGCCCCCATTAGAGGACAAAGGGAATATCGCGTGGGCACAGAGGCTAGGCCTTGTTACATTTTCTGAGCTTTACCAAAATGATACATTTTTGCCCCCCCCTCCGATTAACCAGGGAATGTCTTCCCGATTCTCTGATCTACTGTTATATTACCGTATCAGGGGTACATGTCAAACTTCATGGCACATTTCCGAACCCTCCAGCCACTCTCCCAGCCCTTGAACAAATGTTAACTAATTCATCCCCCAGTAAACTCATTACTCGATTATATAAAACTATGCAGCGATCATCCCCTGTTACACAGCCGAAAGCACTGGAGGGCTGGAACTCTGAGTTGAGCCCATGCCAGAAGATCAAAGGCGGTTCTGTTTCGGTCAATTAGAAATGTTATCCCCAAATTACAAACTGCGACTTATACATTTTAAGTTCTTACACCGTATATACAGGACGCCCATCCAACTTAAATGCATGGGGCTCCCCTCTGATGGGAACTGCTGGAGGTGCAATGCCACCCAGGCCTCGTTCCTTCACATCGCCTGGGATTGTCCTCCGGTAGCGAAATTCTGGGTTGAAATATTTCAAACGATCAGCGAGATAGTGGTACAATATAGACCCAACACCCAAAGTCGGGCTCCTGGGATATGTTCAAGAGGCCCCAGTCGGAGTCCGTCGACTCTTGGCCATGCTCCTACTCCCGGCGAAACGTAGAGTTGCCATGCACTGGGGCAAGCAAAACGCTCCCACTATTAAGGCTCGGATCCTAGACATCACATTCTGTCAGGAACAACTGACCACATTCTGGGAGCTGCTACTGCTGGCATCCAGACCCAGAGACATATGGGGGCCCTTTCAAACATGGCTAACCACTTATAACCTAACCCAAGATTCAACTTTATCATTAGATCGCACATCCGATCAGAACACATGCCAAGTAAATAATTAGCTGCCCCTAAGACGTACACAACACGTCCGCACCGACACTCTATCTGGTGGGGTATTCTGCGTAAGACGGAGCTGGAAGGAGGCTCTCAAGGAAAGGATAATAATATGGTGGGATCGGGTGACCCTAATGTGCACTTCAGGAATGTAAAATATGCTGTCTTGCTTCCTTTAGTGTTGTTGTTGTAGTTCAACTGAAATGGCTATAATATGATACATGATATCAAAATGTGTACTTGCTGGAATATATGTACCTTTTTTCAAATGCCAATAAACAAATATAAAAAACAAATATTATGTGTCCTACCTCAGGTCAATGTCTAACCCTGAAGAGTCCCCTCTATGGTAGGCTACCTGTGATCAGTTACCTGGTTGCGCACAACAGTAGTATCATACATGCAACACTCACACATGTTCACGTGTAACCAGCCAAGTGCCCCTTACCCTTGCTGCATTGCAGCAGCCTTACCTTAAAAGGCAGACACTGGTGGTAAACACACACAGTACTTTTACTGTGTGATTACTGTCGGTAAGACACCCCTTCTACCTCGAGTTGGTGAGGCTCACCAACTGTAGTAAGTCCAAAACCAGGTGATCCAAAAGCGACAAAAATGGGGTGGATTAAATGGGCAGAATCCATTTCGCTACAATTATGTATGTCTGGTCGCTGATGTATGTAGAACAAGGTGATGCAGGGGCCTTCCTTGATCAGGAGCAAACTGGTGACAGTTGGTGTTTAGGTATGGCATGGACAACCACCTAACAGACCCACCAGTAGTTTAACACTTTTGGACACGAGTTTCCTTCCCATCTTTATAACCCAGTTCAGAAGCCTCGTATAAATGCAGACTCTTAGAGTGTATGGATTTCTTGGGTGATTACCCTTGGCAAACACTACAACGTAGGCCCTTCCTCCCTTTTAATAATGCCACCTTCTCAAGCTAGCCCATTTAGGATCCTACTTCTATTCTGATATGGAATGGCATCTGCTGTGCTATAGAGTCAGAGAATGCACCTTGGTGTCATTGAGCTGTCTTCATCAAGAGCCATTCCAGAGCTGCAAATTTGGGCTTGAAGGCAATCCGTATGTCTTCCATCTCACTGGTGCATATATTGAGTGCAAATTGAATCGATATAAGAGCCTCTGCAGTGCTGATCAGCATGTCGGTGTGAATCACTCTCACTGGGACAAGTGGTTTGTTGCCCTCGTAACATAATTTTGGGTGTATGTTTGTGTTCCATCTTTGGACGAAGCCATAGTTGCTAGGTTCCGCTGTGTCTGAAAGGCAGTGATTTGTAGGCTCTGCAACTTCACCTAATATTTGGGGTTGGATTGCACTTAATTTTGCTGCCAAGCCTCCAAATAATATGAGAATAATTTCTTCCTCCCTTTCCACATCCCAATGAAGGAAATGCTGCAACCATGTCTAGTCATCCTGTTCTGTCACAACCAGTCAGATCCTTTTGACATACGAGTTGTGCGGTGTCATTGAGAGAGGACATGTGGTGAAACACAATTTCAGGAAGTGGTTTGGGCATTTGCACCCCTATCAAGACATTTGTTGAGGCGAAGGGCATCACTGTTGCACGCGAAACACTGTTTCTAAGCCATGGATAGGCAGTCACCTTCACCAACTTCACCATACATTCCACCACCCAGACAGGACGACGTTCAGACTTGATCTCTGTTTTGAAAGTCTGGGTTGGGCTGTGTATGTACTCTGGGTTTGCACAGCATCAACAACGTCCCCGTTCCTCCACTGTTCCGGGCAGGGATTCAGATATTTAAAGCACCTCAGATCGAGCAAGTTGAAGGAAAATAAAGTATTTGGTTTTGAAGTCTTATTATCCAGTGGTCTTGAACAAGTTGTAAAAGAGTTTTTGCCATAGGCTCTGTATAAGGTCCCTGGTTTATGGCAAAAGGGTTGGCAGGAGTGAAGAACACCTGAGAAGTTGGATTGTGCTCAAAGTAGCAAGATCTCACAGTCCATTCAAATGGGGTGAATGGTCTGTAGATCACATGTGAGTCAAGTTGTATATGCTTCTTACTGGTCTGTACTTTTACTTGTGTTTGGTTTTGTTGATTGTGTTTTAAACCACAAGGCACTGGTGTATCTAAGGGTCCCTATGATGCATAGTTGTTTCTTCGGTGTGAGAGTTATGGAATTTGCTGGACAGGCTGTGATGGCTTGGACCATGTGCATGCCGCTAGTGGACTTGTAAGCTTTGTGGATGCACATAGCTTGAAGGACTTTAATATGTTGAACCATATCTTGAATTGGGGCTTTTTTTCTGTGGTTCTTGACTGCCAGGTATTCGTAGAAGATGTGTTTTTTGTGGTTTTGGCATCTAGGTGCCTTGTACTTGTCTGAATGCTCTGTCAAAACTCTGTCCTTGTTAAGTTGCATATGAGGCCTTTTGACCTGTTTAGGCCATGTATGGGCCCTGTTATTGATTGACTCAGTGTGAAAACTAGCTAAGTACATAAAACACACACAAGGCGATGGGAAGAATGCTTACAAGTCTAACCACTGGCAGTCGCTTGGGGTAGCATTCCCACCCATCGTTCTTTTGTCCACCATGCCACTGGATCGAACTGAGGTGGCATGGTGGGCAAGAGAACGATGGGTTTGAATGCTACCCCGAGTAATTGCCAGTGATTAGTGTTGTAAAGTGTACTTGTCCTGGTGCCTGCTCTTCGCTGCATCTCGTGGGGATGTCGTAGCGTTCGTGGAATCCTCCTCTGGTGTTCCACGGAGGCACAGCATTCTCGGAGAGGCAGTTGAAGGTTACAGCAGGCTGGGATCCCCGTTCAGCTGAAGAGCGAAATAAACTTACTGTGTTGGAGACTTACCTGTCCGCCTCTTTCCTTCATACTTCAACATTTTGGCGACGATTGCCTGCTCCAGCTCTTCGTCTGTGGGGAGTGAATCCACGCGTCTTGATTTCAGTTTCCGTTGTTAAAGGAAGCCCTGCGCTCCTGTTCCAGTGAGGTCCTGTTGGTGAGGCTCACCGCTATCCTCGTCATTTGCAAATTTGATAAGGTACTGTTTGTTATTGACATTTTTGCCCATTTACATATTTTACGATCGCAAGCCGTTTCGGTCTCGCGCACGCCTACAGCATCTCGTCACGTTGCTTAGCAGCGTCAACGTCACCCATATTGCCTTCTCCTTGCCAGCAGTGGCGTCATGCACGCACACGTTAACGGGACACTATCTTGGATCTGGCTGTTCTGCATATCTTCTTCCCTACGTCAACACACAACGTGCGGCCATTTTACTTTGACTTTCTTCGTTTTGGCCGCTTTTCACAGTTTCATCTTGACACGCTGATACTTTGTTGCCTCGCATTCCCTCAGATGTTCTCCGCTTTCTTCTGTCATTCAAGCCGTCTTATTCAATTGGCTACTCTACATATTTTCGTGCTGTCTACCTTGCTCATTTTCATTTACATTGTGTTTTACAAATTACTTTGCAGATATACACGGTGATCTGCACACCTTATTCTCTACTTGTGGATGGATTCACATTATTGTTCGCTCCTTAGTTTCAGTGTACAAATTAGTTACTACGTATTACTTATTTCAAAATACATTACTTATTACAAAATACATTGCAGATCCACGCGGTGATCTGCACACCCCATTGTTTTTAGTGGTTGTTTCCTCTATTTTCTCTACGGTGATCTGCACATCATACTTTACAGATCCACACGGTGATCTGCACACCTCATCGTTTTGGTGGTTGCTTCCACAATTTCCTTCTCTACGGTGATCTGCACATCCTTCTTTCTTCAAGTTCTTCTTTGGTGATTCGCACACCTTATATGTGCTAATCAAATTAGTTCTTATTGTGTTCCTCGCCTTACAAGCAATACCTTTGTCACACATTATGGCTGCAAGTCAAATGATTTCTCCTCCGCCTGTATTCTTACTTGAAGGTGAAACACCATCTATTGAATGGGAAGAATGGATTGGCATTTTTGAAAATTACTTAGAAGCCATTGATGGTCTCAGGTTTCAAGCGTCCAGAAAGAAAGCACTATTATTAAACTCATTAGGGAAAGCAGGTCAACATGTTTTCAAATTTCTTCCTGAGATTATTGGTGCTGATGGTGAACCTATTGACAATCCTTACATTGAGGCAAAACAAAGACTTGCTAAGTACTATAGAAAACAAATCAACATCGTCATGCAGCGTCATAAATTTTATTCTCTACCCCAGAAAGATAAAGAGACTGTTGATCAAATGGTTACACGTCTACGTGAGCTTGCAATTAAATGTGACTTTGGTGCCATGACTGATCAAAAATAAAAGAATGCAGGAGAAACTTTGGGCTGCTAGAAATCCCACCCTACTTGAAGCCATTACTATTGCTAAGGTCGTCGAGGAGTCTGATAAATGCATGCAAGAAATGCATTCTTTAGAATTGAAAAAAGATGACACAATAAATGTGGTGACGAAAAAAGACACTTCTTCGGACATTGATCATAAAAATAAACAATACACTCCTAGCTCTTTCAAACCTAAAATTAGATTGCCTGGCGACAATAAGAGCAAATTTTATGGGTGCTACAGATGTGGCAGCATGGGTCATGCTGCAAACTATGTTGGTTGTTTTGCCAGAGATAAAATATGTAGGAAGTGTGGGAAGAAAGGACATTTAAGCAAAGTCTGTAAAAATTCTTCTAGAAACAGAGTTCCCTTTATCGACGAGGATTGTGTTGCACCTGGCATTTCTCTGTGTGTGGAAGATGACTATACAGGCACTTTACAGAGACCCAAAGCTACTTTCACTTTGAATGGTGTCTCATTAACTTTAATGGTTGACCCGGGTTCTATGTTCACTATTATTCCTTTTCGCATTTTTAATGAATGTTGGCCTAATGTTTCACTCATTAACAGTGATATCTCTCCCAAAGGGTACAGTGGCTAAGCCATTGTTATCAAAGGTGTCATGGAAACCAAGTTTGAATTCAAGGGTAGAAGTGTCATAGGTAAAGTGTATGTTTTTAATGATGTTCCTGCTATTCTAGGATGGGTGCAACAGCATGACTTGCATATCATCATTGACCCCAGGTCTACTGAACAGGTGCTGGTGGTGGACTATCCCACCATTGACTCTGTCTTGTCAAGATACAGTGATGTTTTTCGTATGAATTTGGGAAAATTAGTGGGGTACACGCATGAAATTAAGCTCAAGGATGGTGCTCATCCTGTCAGGCATCCCCTAAGAAAGATACCCATCTCCGTTCGTGATGAGGTTAGGGAGATGTTGGATGATATGCAGAAACAAGACGTTATTGAACCCGTGGAAGTCTCGGAGTGGCTTTCTCCTGTGGTCGTTACAAAAAAAAAGGATGGGAAACTTCGTTTCTGTGTTGACCTCAGGTCACTTAACCAGAATATTATCGTAGATAGTTTTCCTCTTCCTAATATATCTGAGATGGTGCTCCTGATGGACAAAGCTAAGTTTTTCACTAAGCTTGATCTAACGTCAGCATACCATCAGGTTGCCTTACATCCCAATTCAAGGAAATTAACTGCTGTCCTGACCATGGAGGGGGTCTTTCAATTTAAGAGGCTCCCTTTCGGCCTTGTTTCAGCCGCTAGTGTTTTTCAGCGCATGATGCATCGGCTACTTAAAGGCGTGAAGAATACCCACTATTTCCAAGACGACATACTTATCACTGGTAAAAATGAAGCTGAACATAACTTTACTTTGGCCAATGTCTTCGATATTTTACATAAAGCTGGTCTTACATTAAGAAAGGACAAATGTAAGTTTATGATGAAAGAGGTGGATTATTTGGGTTACACCATTTCTGAAGGGGGTTTGCAACCTAAAGAAGATCTGTTGAAAGCCATCAGGTTGGCAGCCACACCCACCACCAGGGAACAGCTAAAATCCTTTATGGGGTTAATCGAATATTACTCAAAGTTTGTTAGCAATTTTGCACACAAAACAGAGGCGCTATGACAATTGTTAAGGAAAGGGGCACCCTTCTCTTGGGATGCACCGCAAGTTCAAGCTTTACAAAACATCAAAGATGAGATTATCAGTGCCGGTATTCTCACTCCATTTGAACCTGGCAAAGATACTTTCATCACTGTGGATGCTGTGCTCATTGTGTTGGTGCTGTTTTATCACAAATTAAATGTGGAGTTGAAAAATCCGTGGCTTTCGCGTCACGCACACTCAGTAGCTCAGAGCGTAATTACGCTGTTATCGAGCGTGAAGCTTTGGCTGCTGCGTGGGGTGTCCAATATTTCCGTACCTACGTGTGGGGAACTCACTTCACCCTTAGAACAGACCACAAACCCCATATCAGAATCTTAAGTCCGGGAGGTGCTAGCAAAGGTTCCCCTCGCCTGATGAGGTTTGCAGCAAAGTTGCAAGAGTTCATGTACAAACTTGAACACATCTCTGGTTGGAAAAATGTCCAGGTGGACTGCTTATAAAGACTTCCTCTCGAAGTGGAGGAGAACGCAGAGCTCGAAGAGGAGGTGGTTTGCATGGTGGCAAGTGTTGAGGATGCATGTGTGGATGAGTTCAAATCCATCTCTAAAGATGAGTGGCATCAAGCTGTGATTGATGATCCTGACTATTGTGAGTTAGTAAATTCCATTCGATCAGGTTGGAGGCGTGAAGGTAACGTTAAGCCCTCCTTACGTACGTATGTCAAACTGCAAGAGGAACTCAACATTGGGGTCTCTGATGTTCTAGTTTTGAGGGGTAAGAGGTTTTTTCCCCCCAGGGCACTTAGGAGGAAACTTTTTCTTTTGACACATGAAGGACACCTAGGTCAGACCATTACTATGAAACGCCTTAAGAACAACTTTTGGTGGCCAGGTCTTGATGATGATGTTAAAGTATGGGTTGAGAGTTGCTCACTTTGCAAAGAAAGTGAGAAAAGATTGAAAGTAGGTTCGCAAGGCATGGGTTCTATTTCTGGTGGTCAAGGTGGGTTACCATGGGAAAAAGTATGTCTGGACTTCATTGGTCCAATGGAGTTCCTTTCTGGCGATAAACGCTATGCCATGGTTCTGGTGGATGTTTCGTCTACATGGCTAGTTGTAGAATTTTTAAGAAACATTACCACTAGTACAGCCATTAAGAGCTTGTGCTCAATCTTCAAGAGGGAAGGTTTTCCGCATGTCTTGGTAACTGACAATGGTACCCAATTAACTTCCCATGCCATGCAGAGTTTTCTCATGGGTAATGGCATAAAGCACGTGTACTTCTTTGTACAACCCCCAAGGAAACGGCATGGTTGAGCGCATGAATAGGGCTGTCAAGGGCACTATTCAAATGGCCATACAAGGGGGTCAAGATGTTCAGAAGAGCGTAGAGGACATGGTTTGGTCTTATAACACAACTGTACATGGAGTCACAAATGAGGTGCCTTTTACCAAAATGAGGGGAAGAATACCGAAAACTAAGCTTACTCCTCAGTGGATGCATGAGTGTGTTGGTAATTCTGTTTGTATCGAACATTCTGGGAAGGTTGAAGTTGATGATTTTATCAAAGTAAAGTTGGGTAGAAGAGAGCATGGACCGAACAGGTTCTCTGATCCCATGTTGGTGGTGGAGGTACACAAGTGGCATGTAGTGCTAGAGAATGGACAAAAATGGAACATGAGGAGAATAGCTCTGTATAAAAAAAACAATGATGTTACTTTTGGAAATTCTTCTCACAGGAACCTCTCAGTCTCTTTCCGAGGAGAGGGGTGGGTCTACTTGTGTTGGAAAACAACCACGGTTACGTCATGTTCCTGAGAGATTTAAAGA
Organism: Calotriton arnoldi; assembly: GCA_963921515.1. Taxonomy (NCBI): domain Eukaryota; kingdom Metazoa; phylum Chordata; class Amphibia; order Caudata; family Salamandridae; genus Calotriton; species Calotriton arnoldi. The sequence continues at coordinate 392,965 of CAWUFW010005196.1, read as the reverse complement.
TTTTGTAATGACTTAGTTTGTTTTGTGAAGCTACGTGCATGTTTACGTTTGTGCATTGTTTTTCTGTTCTCTCAAAGAGTAATTAGTGCAAGTCACGTTTCTTCAATGCTTGTTCTTTTTTTTGTTGCTTTCTTCCTTTTGACAGTTTTTACATTCTGTATTTCTAGGAGTGTTTCCTAGTTTATTTACACTTCAGTTTTTATCTTGTTTTGTTTATAACAAAAGGGGATATGTTGTAAAGTGTACTTGTCCTGGTGCCTGCTCTTCGCTGCGTCTCGTGGGGATGTCGTAGCATTCGTGGAATCCTCCTCTGGTGTTCCACGGAGGCACGGCATTCTCGGAGAGGCGGTTGAAGGTTACAGCAGGCTGGGATCCCCGTTCAGCTGAAGAGCGAAATAAACTTACTGTGTTGGAGACTTACCTGTCCGCCTCATTCCTTCATACTTCAACAATTAGACTTATTGCAAGCATTTCCCCAGCACCTTTTGTGTGTGTAACGTTAACTTGCTAGTTCAGGACCATGTATGGTTTTAGTGATTTAAACTGTTTGCGCCTCATAGATGACTGCTAGCTTCATAGTTACCTTGGAGCTTTTATTTATTAGTTTCTGGGAGCTTTTATTTATTAGGGTTTCATTGCAGCCATCTTATTTTGTGGCTGTCCGTGGCCCTTGCTTATATTTGTTTTGGCTGCAAGTTGGCCAATTGCTTCAGTAAGCGCATTTGTTTGCCCCTCCTGTTTGCTGGCTTTGAGCATGGCAGGTGAATTGCAAGAGCAAATCTGCTCTGGAAGTGTTTTTGACAGGCCTGTGGTGTGGCTGGGTTAATGCAGCAGTATTTTGCGGAGCCCTGATGTTTGCAACATTAGATCTGAAATTGGGCAAAATGTGGTCTTTGTTTTCGGTTTCATTCTAAGTCCCATAAGAATCTGATGAAGTTCACTGTAGTCTGCTGCATAGAGCTCTCCACACATGCTCGGAAGGCAACAAATGGAGCTGGCTGTTACGTAACGGACCTGCTGTGAATGTGTTTTGTACCAGCCTTTACTTGGCATTTTGGGGCCCTATTTGTTGTTTGCCAGTTATCCTTGTAGCATTCCTGTCACAATGGGTTCATTTGGGCAGTAGGTCTAGTCATGAGACCCGAAGACTGTCTGGACGAGGTAGAAGGGTTGGCTTATCTGGGCTCATGTCATTAGGGTCATCGTTTTGTCAGGTGAGTAGACCATTCAGGAGCAAGATGGAGGGAGATTTTCTCATCTTTGCTTCTTGAAAAGAGTCCGAGGATGCATGTAGGAATTTTGGTAGCTCATGGTAGTAGTATCCAGATGGTATCTTCCAAATTGGGTGAACCTGAGTGTTGTAACTATGATAAGGTTCTTTATGAGCTGGTCGGTTGACCAACTAGTTATAAGTACAGCTCCATGTGAGAAGTTGGCCTGGCATATGCTGTCCACTAATTATAGTGGGCACCTTGCACCAGTCCAAATCGACTCTTATGGTAGGTAGGTTAAAGACAACCTTATTGAAAGCTATCCTAGTGGTAGCTGTGGAGAGCAGCCTTCAGGCTAAGTCTTGAAGGAATGTAAAGCAGCTTGTTTTACCAGTTTATAATCTCTTGAGTGACCAAATGAAAGAGCACCACACCAGGTATATATTCAAAATATATGTATTTATTACTAAACACACCCCTCTAGTCTCTTTATGAGGCTAGAGTTCGAAGTACATAGGTTATAAGATCTTAAATCACAGTAATAGCACAAATACACGTTTGGGCCCTAGGGGCGTACCAAACCATATACCAATAAAGTGGTATGCGAACCACGACTGAACTAGACACTAGGCCTAGAGCCTCTAGAAGTGCTTGGACCACAAGGAACCACCCAAGGTAGTGACACAGGGGACCCACGGGAGACGCGTGCAGTGTAAATACACAACCGCGATACGCCGTTAACTTCTATGGAGAAAGTCGGGATCGGGAAAATAGAGGAAAGGGACACTTTAAAGAGGACTAGGACAAAACCCTTTGAGATCTAGGACTTTGAAGAGTCTCTACCCACGGGAGCACCGGAGTACTCGTGTTACCTCACCCAGGGAAGCCGGGTGCATAGGTGCCTTTCGGGGTCGGGTTTCGTCGTCGTTTCTTATGGCGATCTGCTGCAAAGTGCTGCTGGCGACCAGGAGAAAAGTGTCCGGGTGGATCCAAGAGTGGATCGGAGTTCTGAAGAACCTGAAAGCAGAGGGGACAGAGTCTGGGTCACTAGCCAGTGACCAGGAGGGCGATGGACAGATGCCCACCGATGTCGAGTGCTTCAAGTTCGTTGACGGTCGTCTTGACTCTTCAGCCACGAGGTCCGGGAGGCGTTGTCGGCGACCAGGAGCAGGATTCGGGCTGTTGCTCGATGTCTGTCGAGTGCAGAGGTGTCGGCGACCAGATTGGACCCAACAGGCCTTGGCAACGGCAAGTCTCGAGTAAGATGTAGATCGTCGATGATGCAGACCAGCAAGGTCTGGGGAACTCACCCAGCAAGGGTAAGTGAGGGCAGGCCTGGAGCAACCAGACTGCCAAGTAAAGAAAAGATTGGCCTTCGGTAAGGGCTACTAGCCAACGGGCTAGCGACCGCGAAGGAGCCTCGTGACGCCGCACGTGGAGCTGGCTTACAGGACACTCGTGGAGTGGGGGCCAGTGATCTTCGGTGCAGGTGGTGCTGGAGGCTAGGGCTACTCGGAGCCCAAAGCACGACTTCTTGGGAGACCCAGAAGATGGTGCACTTGCAAGTGTGCTCGGTGTCCAGGGGTCACGGTCTCAAGTCACCCACGATAGCCACGGGCCTCAGCTTTGCTGGGGACTCAGGGTAGCCTCGGGGAAGTCTGAGAATCCACCTCTGGTGATGCGATGACTTCGGCGTCCGACGGGAGCTTCAGTAATGCGAACCGGACAGATGCTTCTTTGGTGCCTGCCAAGCAGGGGAGTCACTCCTTGACCCCAAGGGAGATTCTTCAGTCCTCTAATCTTGTCGTAGAGCGTCGAAGGTCCAGGATTCCGTGTCAGAGTTTCGTCCAGGTATAATCTAAAGTCCTAAGGACTGGGTTCCTACCTTTATTCTAAAAATAGGGGATGGACTACTCTGTGGCCCCACCTATGGGTGGGTCAGGGCAGAGGGGTGGCTACACCCCTTTCCCTTTGTCCAGTTCGCGCCAGAGCAGGGGCTGCAAGCCCCTGATCCGGTTTGAACTGGGGTATGCACAGGGACACCAAATGTGCCCCCAGTGCAGGACTTCAAAGCACCCGAAAGTGCTCCCGCCCAGCCCCAATACACATTGTCCTGTCTGGGGAGGTGGTCACACCTCCCTGGGACAGGAAACCTATTGTCCAGGCCTCCCCTGCCGGAGTTTCGTCCAGCAGCAGGAGGCCAGACTCGTGTCTGTGGCAGCAGCATCCATTTTGTGATGCCAGGGCTCTGGAAAGAAGTTACCGGACTCGTCAGAGTTAACATGCCTTTCCCTCTAGAAGGGTGGAATGCTACCCCCGCCGCCAGAATTGGCGGGGGGTAGTATTCCAAGATGTTTGACACCAAACACGACATGTTTCGGTGCAGCCATTCCATAGTTAGCATTTTACCGCGAGGATATAATGCGTTTAAGAGTATATGGTCAGGCTGCACTACAAACAGCATCAGAGATGGTCTCCGAACGCTGCAGAGGGGCCCTGCTCATGCAGGGGCACCCTCTCACATAGGAACCATGCACTCTGCCTTTAGGATTGATAAGGCCTGCCTTAGGAGTGACTTATAGGTTTATATGTGTGTATGCATTTAGTGATATAGGTAACCTATACCACAGCAAGGGGTGCATGCACCACCTTACCCAGGCTGCAGTAGCAGACCTGTGGTGTCAGTTTGGATGGCCTACCAGGGGTGGCATAATATATGCTGCAGCCCCTGGCAGGCCTCTGAGGTACCTATGCCCTTGGTACATAGTATACCATATACTAGGGACTTACAAGGGCACTCCAGATCCCAATCAGAGATGTGCCTAAGGCACATGGAGACCCTTTTAAAGAGGAAACAGCTAGGCTGGGGTTCTGAATAGCAGGGCCCCAGCCAGACTAATGTCGAAAACCAGTGAAGTATCAGCAAAAAGTGGGGGTACCCCTGTGAAGCAGATCCTACTCTCCTACACAACCCCCCCCAAACGTAGGGACATTAAACTAACCTTGCCCAGTTAAGTCTTCATGTTCTAAGTGGAAATACCTAGAGAGTCCATCTGCATTCGCATGGTTACTCCCAGGCCTATGTTCCACTGTAAAGTCCATCCCCTGTAGGGAAATGGACCACCTAAGCAGTTTGGGGTTTTCACCCTTCATTTGTTTTAGCCATAAGAGGGGCTTATGGTCTGTCTGAACCAGGAAGTGTGTACCAAACAAGTATGGCCTCAACTTCTTCAGAGCCCAGACCACAGCAAAGGCCTCCCTCTCTATGGCTGACCAACGTTTCTCTCTAGGGGTCAGCCTTCTGCTAATAAAAGCTACTGGCTGATCCTGACCTTCTTCATTCAATTGTGACAGTACAGCCCCTACCCCCAATTCAGATGCATCTGTTTGAACAATGAACTTCTTGGAGTAATCAGGACTCTGCAGAATTGGAGCAGTGCACATGGCCTGCTTGAGGTCATCAAATGCCTTTTGACAGCTAACTGTCCACTGAACCTTTTTGGGCATTTTCTTAGAAGTTAAGTCATTCAAGGGTGTCACTATTGATCCATACCCCTTGACAAATCTCCTATAGTACCCAGTCAGGCCTAAGAAGGCTCTCACCTGAGTCTGGGTAGTGGGAGCAGTCCAGTCCATGATGGTCTGGATCTTGCTCTGCAAAGGTTGAACCTGGCCTCCACCCACAAGGTGGCCCAGGTACACAACCTGACTCTGCCCTATCTGGCACTTAGTGGCCTTGATAGTCAGGCCTGCCTTTTGCAGGGCCTGTAAAACATTCCTGAGGTGGACCAGGTGATCCTCCCAGGTGGAGCTAAAGACAGCAATATCATCTAGATAAGCTGCACTATAGGCCTCCAGTCCTGTGAGAACTGTGTTCACCAACCTCTGGAAAGTGGCAGGTGCATTTTTCAGACCAAAGGGCATCACCACAAATTGATAATGCCCACTAGGGGTTGAAAATGCTGTTTTGGGCTTTGCAGCATCAGCTAGTCTGATCTGCCAGTAGCCAGCTGTTAGGTCAAATGTGCTGAGATATTTGGCAGAGGCCAAAGTATCTATGAGCTCATCTGCCCTGGGTATTGGATGGGCATCAGTCCTAGTGACTGCATTGAGGCCCCTGTAGTCTACACAAAACCTCATCTCTCTTTTCCCACCACTGGTGTGAGGTTTAGGTACTAGGACTACTGGACTAGCCCAAGGGCTATCTGAGGGCTCAATCACTCCCAATTCCAACATCTTCTGGACTTCAGTCCTGATACAGTCCCTGACATGGTCAGGTTGCCTATAAATCTTGTTTTTAATAGGCAGACTGTCCCCAGTGTCCACTTCATGAGTGCACCAGGTGGTCTGACTGGGTGTCAGAGAAAACATATGTCTAAACTGATTGAGGACTTGCCTGCAATCAGTTTGTTGCTGGGTAGTGAGGCTGCCTGCCAAGGCTACACCATCAACTGACCCATCGTCAGGGTTCTGTGAGAGCAGGTCAGGGAGTGGGTCACTCTCTTCCTCCTGCCCTTCATCAGTAGCCATGAGCAAGCCCATGTCTGCCCTGTCCACATATGGCTTAAGTCTGTTGACATGGAGAACCCTGTGGGGACTCCTGGGTGTTCCCAGGTCTACTAAGTAAGTGACCTCACCCTTCTGCTCAACAATAGTGTGGGGTCCACTCCATTTGTCTTGGAGAGCTGCTGGGGCCACTGGCTCCAACACCCACACCTTCTGTCCTGGCTGGTAAACAGTTAGGACAGCCTTTTGGTCATGCCAGGCCTTTTGAAGTTCCTGGCTAGCCTCAAGGTTTTTGGTTGCCTTTTTCATGTACTCAGCCATCCTGGAGCGGAGACCAAGTACATAGTCCACTATATCTTGCTTTGGGGGCTTGAGAGGTAACTCCCATCCTTCCTTCACCAAGCACAGTGGACCCCTCACAGGGTGGCCAAACAGAAGTTCAAAAGGGCTGTAACCAACCCCTTCTGAGGCACCTCCCTATATGCGAATAAAAGGCAGGGCAAGAGTATGTCCCATCTACGCCTAAGCTTTTCTGGGAGCCCTTTAATCATGCCCTTCAAGGTTTTGTTGAATCTCTCAACTAAACCATTGCATTGTGGGTGATAGGGTGTGGTGAACTTATAAGTAACTCCACACTCCTTCCACATTGCCTTTAAGTACCCAGACATGAAGTTTGCACCCCTGTCTGATACCACCTCCTTAGGAAAGCCCACTCTTGAGAAAATTCCCAGGAGGGCCCTTGCCACCACAGGTGCTGTAGTGGTCCTAAGGGGTATAGCCTCTGGATACCTGGTGGCATGATCCACTACCACCAGTATAAATCTGTGCCCAGATGCTGTTTGGGGATCCATGGGACCAACAATGTCAATCCCTACCCTCTCAAAGGGCACCCCCACCACAGGTAGTGGTATCAGGGGGGCCTTTGTAGTGCCACCTGCTTTGCCACTGGCTTGGCAGGTTACACAGGAGCGACAAAACTCCTTACTGTCTTCAGACATGTGGGGCCAGTGAAAGTGAGGGACAATTCTGTCCCAAGTCTTGTTCTGGCCCAGGTGTCCTGCTAAGGGAATATCATGGGCTAGGGTCAATAGGAAGCCCCTGAACTTCAAAGGTATTACCAACCTCCTGGTAGCACCAGGCTTGGGGTCTCTACTCTCTGAGTACAGGAGTCCATCATCCCAATACACTGTATGGGGACCACTAGCTTTCCCAGCAGCCTCAGCAGCAGCTTGCTGTCTGAGGGGTTCAAGGGAGGGGCAGCTCTGCTGCTCCTGGCTCAGATCTGCCCTAGAAGGTCCCCCTGTCCCCAAGAACTCAACCTGGTCAGGTTCAAGTTCCTCTGGGACAGTTCCTTCTTCAGGGCTGAGATCATCCCCCTCAAGGGACTGATCTTCCTCCTGAGCCAAGGGGGAAGGCACTGCCTTAACCCTACTACTCCTCCTCTTGGAAGGCACTTGGTCCATTCTTCCAGAATCCAAGGCCTGTTCAGTTTTAGACAGTTTAGCTTGTGACCTGGTCACAGCAAACACATCTGCAGGGATCCCCAGCATTTCTGCATGGGTCCTGAGCTCCACTTCTGCCCAAGCAGAAGTCTCTAAGTCATTGCCAAGCAAGCATTCGACTGGTAGGTTTGCACTTACCACAACCTTCTTAAGGCCAGTTACCCCTCCCCAGGAGAAGTTAACAACTGCCAGAGTATGGTCTGTTCTGACATTGCTAGCATTGGTCACTTGGTACATCTCACCAAGTATAACTTGCCCAGGTAGCACAAGGTCTTGTGTCACCATTGTGACACTTGCCCCTGTGTCCCTAAATGCCAAAGCCTCTCGTCCATTGATTAAAGGCTGTTGTCTGTACTTGCCCAGATTACTGGGACTCACAGTGGAGGTCACATCCATGCCTCCATCACAGACTAACACAGCCTGAGTCAGTTCCCTGACTAAGTCAGAGCCCAACTCAGTTCCCAGGGTGAACCCTACTAAACCCTTGGCTGGAGCACTTCCACCAACTGTACTAGGGGGAACAGGTGCCTTAGGGGCATTGGTGGATGCTGGACTGGAGTCTTTGGACTTGGTGCAATCACTGGTCCAGTGGGTCTTTTGCTTACAGACCTTGCACCATGGTTTTCTTTGGCCTTTACCCTTGGTAGACTGGGAATCCCCACCAGAAGAAGATTTTTGGGGGCCTGATGAAGACTTTTGATCTTTACCCTTCTCCCCACCCTTGTCAGAGTTCTTAGCATCTTGCTTCTTGGTTTCCCCACCTTGGTTCTGTACCTTCTGCTTCACCCTGGTTCTGACCCATTTGTCTGCCTTCTTTCCCAATTCTTGGGGAGAGGTCAGATCAGAGTCAACCAGGTACTGATGCAACAGCTGGTTTTGACAGTTATTAAGAATCTGCTCCCTCATTATCAGATTATACAATCCTGAGAAGTCACACACCTTACTGCCCATCAACCAGCCTTCCAGAGCCTTGGCAGAACAATCCACATAGTCTACCCAGTCTTGAGTCTGTGCTTTTTGGGTGTCTCTGAACTTCAACCTGTACTGTTCAGTGGTTAGGCCAAACCCATCAATAAGAGCACTCTTCAAGACCTTGTAATTGTCAGCATCCTCCTCTCTAACAGTGAGGAGCTTGTCTCTACCTTTGTCAGCAAAGGAGAGCCACAAGATTGCTGCCCACTGCTCCTGAGGGACCTTCTGTACTTTACAGGCCCTCTCTAAAGCAGTTATCCATTTGTGGATATCATCCCCACTCTGGTAGGGAGGGACAATCTTGCTCAGGTTCCTATGGTCATAGGACCTTTCCCTATCTCTAGGGATATGGCTGCCACCATGGGACTCTAGTCCCAACTTTCTTCTCTCTTTAAGGAGATCTAGGGATTCTCTATCTAAAGCCAATTGCTTCTTCCTGATCTCCAGTTGAGTTTCCTCATACTGGACCAGTCTCTTTCTTCTCTCATGAGAGGATTCCCTCCTGTGAGAAGAAACAGAGCTCCCTATTGAGGTGCCAGAGTGGTTAGACTCCTGAGAAGGAGACCTAGACTTTCTGAGCACACTCATAATCCTTCCTGGGGGGACAAAGGTGTGGTTCTCCAGATCCTCATCTTCATCTTCCCCAGAAGGGATTGGGTTTTCCAGGTCAGGGTCATTGTCACCCTCCTGGTCAGTTTCAGAGGGGGGCTGGGGGTAGTGGTACCCCTGGCCCCTTCCTCATCTGCTGGCCCACCCTCTGCTCCTACCCCTTCAGTCTCTGAGGACTTACTAAGATCATAAGCCACCAACATCTCCTGGAGGTGTTGGGTGGTGGGACTTTGGCCTGTCCTTAATTTCCTCACGTTACACAAAGCTCTCAGTTCCAAGAATGGGAGTGTGTCATACTTGGAGGGGGAAGCTCAATGGCTTCCTGCAGGGCATCTCTAGATCCTGCTTTTAAAGACATTACTAGTGTGGTGTGGTGTATGCACTACCTACTCTAGTGTGGCCTACTAAACTCTCTTGAGTTGTAGAAAGGGTTGTGCTATCCCTTAACACACAACTCTAAGTTCAGTAGAACTTACTGATATTCTAAGCTTAAATTATATGTACCTTAGGTACCTTTAGTGGTTTTCAGTTGATCAATTCAATTGAGATTATCTGGTAAAACAATAGCAAGCTGGAATCCCACACGCTGCACACCAATGTGAGAAGTTGGCCTGGCATATGCTGTCCACTAATTATAGTGGGCACCTTGCACCAGTCCAAATCGACTCTTATGGTAGGTAGGTTAAAGACAACCTTATTGAAAGCTATCCTAGTGGTAGCTGTGGAGAGCAGCCTTCAGGCTAAGTCTTGAAGGAATGTAAAGCAGCTTGTTTTACCAGTTTATAATCTCTTGAGTGACCAAATGAAAGAGCACCACACCAGGTATATATTCAAAATATATGTATTTATTACTAAACACACCCCTCTAGTCTCTTTATGAGGCTAGAGTTCGAAGTACATAGGTTATAAGATCTTAAATCACAGTAATAGCACAAATACACGTTTGGGCCCTAGGGGCGTACCAAACCATATACCAATAAAGTGGTATGCGAACCACGACTGAACTAGACACTAGGCCTAGAGCCTCTAGAAGTGCTTGGACCACAAGGAACCACCCAAGGTAGTGACACAGGGGACCCACGGGAGACGCGTGCAGTGTAAATACACAACCGCGATACGCCGTTAACTTCTATGGAGAAAGTCGGGATCGGGAAAATAGAGGAAAGGGACACTTTAAAGAGGACTAGGACAAAACCCTTTGAGATCTAGGACTTTGAAGAGTCTCTACCCACGGGAGCACCGGAGTACTCGTGTTACCTCACCCAGGGAAGCCGGGTGCATAGGTGCCTTTCGGGGTCGGGTTTCGTCGTCGTTTCTTATGGCGATCTGCTGCAAAGTGCTGCTGGCGACCAGGAGAAAAGTGTCCGGGTGGATCCAAGAGTGGATCGGAGTTCTGAAGAACCTGAAAGCAGAGGGGACAGAGTCTGGGTCACTAGCCAGTGACCAGGAGGGCGATGGACAGATGCCCACCGATGTCGAGTGCTTCAAGTTCGTTGACGGTCGTCTTGACTCTTCAGCCACGAGGTCCGGGAGGCGTTGTCGGCGACCAGGAGCAGGATTCGGGCTGTTGCTCGATGTCTGTCGAGTGCAGAGGTGTCGGCGACCAGATTGGACCCAACAGGCCTTGGCAACGGCAAGTCTCGAGTAAGATGTAGATCGTCGATGATGCAGACCAGCAAGGTCTGGGGAACTCACCCAGCAAGGGTAAGTGAGGGCAGGCCTGGAGCAACCAGACTGCCAAGTAAAGAAAAGATTGGCCTTCGGTAAGGGCTACTAGCCAACGGGCTAGCGACCGCGAAGGAGCCTCGTGACGCCGCACGTGGAGCTGGCTTACAGGACACTCGTGGAGTGGGGGCCAGTGATCTTCGGTGCAGGTGGTGCTGGAGGCTAGGGCTACTCGGAGCCCAAAGCACGACTTCTTGGGAGACCCAGAAGATGGTGCACTTGCAAGTGTGCTCGGTGTCCAGGGGTCACGGTCTCAAGTCACCCACGATAGCCACGGGCCTCAGCTTTGCTGGGGACTCAGGGTAGCCTCGGGGAAGTCTGAGAATCCACCTCTGGTGATGCGATGACTTCGGCGTCCGACGGGAGCTTCAGTAATGCGAACCGGACAGATGCTTCTTTGGTGCCTGCCAAGCAGGGGAGTCACTCCTTGACCCCAAGGGAGATTCTTCAGTCCTCTAATCTTGTCGTAGAGCGTCGAAGGTCCAGGATTCCGTGTCAGAGTTTCGTCCAGGTATAATCTAAAGTCCTAAGGACTGGGTTCCTACCTTTATTCTAAAAATAGGGGATGGACTACTCTGTGGCCCCACCTATGGGTGGGTCAGGGCAGAGGGGTGGCTACACCCCTTTCCTTTGTCCAGTTCGCGCCAGAGCAGGGGCTGCAAGCCCCTGATCCGGTTTGAACTGGGGTATGCACAGGGACACCAAATGTGCCCCCAGTGCAGGACTTCAAAGCACCCGAAAGTGCTCCCGCCCAGCCCCAATACACATTGTCCTGTCTGGGGAGGTGGTCACACCTCCCTGGGACAGGAAACCTATTGTCCAGGCCTCCCCTGCCGGAGTTTCGTCCAGCAGCAGGAGGCCAGACTCGTGTCTGTGGCAGCAGCATCCATTTTGTGATGCCAGGGCTCTGGAAAGAAGTTACCGGACTCGTCAGAGTTAACATGCCTTTCCCTCTAGAAGGGTGGAATGCTACCCCCGCCGCCAGAATTGGCGGGGGGTAGTATTCCAAGATGTTTGACACCAAACACGACATGTTTCGGTGCAGCCATTCCATAGTTAGCATTTTACCGCGAGGATATAATGCGTTTAAGAGTATATGGTCAGGCTGCACTACAAACAGCATCAGAGATGGTCTCCGAACGCTGCAGAGGGGCCCTGCTCATGCAGGGGCACCCTCTCACATAGGAACCATGCACTCTGCCTTTAGGATTGATAAGGCCTGCCTTAGGAGTGACTTATAGGTTTATATGTGTGTATGCATTTAGTGATATAGGTAACCTATACCACAGCAAGGGGTGCATGCACCACCTTACCCAGGCTGCAGTAGCAGACCTGTGGTGTCAGTTTGGATGGCCTACCAGGGGTGGCATAATATATGCTGCAGCCCCTGGCAGGCCTCTGAGGTACCTATGCCCTTGGTACATAGTATACCATATACTAGGGACTTACAAGGGCACTCCAGATCCCAATCAGAGATGTGCCTAAGGCACATGGAGACCCTTTTAAAGAGGAAACAGCTAGGCTGGGGTTCTGAATAGCAGGGCCCCAGCCAGACTAATGTCGAAAACCAGTGAAGTATCAGCAAAAAGTGGGGGTACCCCTGTGAAGCAGATCCTACTCTCCTACACTCCATTTCTAACAAAGCCGTGGTGGATTACACCCCACACACCAAGGATGTGGAGAGAAGAGACAGAAGAGTTTAGTATGAGACAGTGTCCTGATTATAGCTGTTCCACCCATATTTTTCTAGCAGTGCAAGTGCTGGCTAGAAGTGTGGGTTGGTACAAACATAAGATTGCTGGTCGGACTTATGGCACACCCAAAATGTTCACCTAGTACACCACAAATTGTTCAGTTGCTTGCAAGGTGTATAACCAGTGTTTAAAATAACTGCCCAGTGCAGGCATTCAGTAATATTAAAATCAATTATAATGGAAATAGGGGTTATCTTCACAAAAAAGCATCTGCTCCTGAGACCCTTTGTTATATTGCTAAGCATTGCTAAAACAAGTCCTTTCACACATTACTAGTTATAGGTTTCTGTTAAGTTTCCCATACTTTCAGATATAAAACCTCGCCAGGAGTTAATGATGTTTACAGGTCTGCCTCTAGGTCTTTATTATAGCTTTATAGCATGACCGGCCATTAAAGGCACGCTCCAGCGTTAAAGGCACAATGCGCCCATCAGGGCAGGGTGTTCTAGTTAGAAAAACAAAGACCTCTTGGAGCCTGAGGGGACTGAAATTCAGTTAACGACCGCACGCAGGGCCACGAATGTTAGCTGTTGAACATTCACAACAAGAACTGCGTTTCGTAGTTAAACCAAGCCAGAGAAACCCAGGAGCTGAGCAGCATTCACCCCTCCCTCCTTCTGAAGCCCTAGTGACACTGAGCTACAGGAGGAGGGAAGGGTGAAGGCTGCATGTGTCCTCCTGCACGGCATCAGCCTTTTGCTTTCCTCTGCCTGATTAATATAAATAATTAATATTAATATACTTTCAAGAGGCAGGGGAAAGAGAAAGGCAGTGTATTAGGACAATGAAATGTTGAGAGCAGCGGGTCTATATCAGGTTATATAGGCCACTGCTGCGCCATTGTCTTTAATGGACCTCTCAACATTCCAATGTGGCTCTTCTAGTTGACCCCGTTAGAATCTAGGAAAGGAACATTCTGCACACTAACAACACTCCATGCACCAGCATACTCAATAAGTGCATGGGAGCATACTAGATTCTACACCCTTATATAAATTAGACCGAAAAGCCTAGGGATCAGACAAAACCCCGGGTAGGCAGCCATTGTTAGAGAACACCAAGAGCAGAGCACCAGATAACGTTTGGAAGTGAGAGTATTTCACGCCTTATTTTTGGAAGTTGGGACTCGGATATGAGCATTTTTATGTGAGTGAAAAATAAAAGGTATATAAACATTTGCTTTGCCCATGCTTTTTTTTTATAACCAACTTTATTGAAGGTGTTGCGGCAAGACACATAGCATCACAGTTCACAAACGTACAATGTACATGCACAACAGTACAGCAAGCCCAGCCATCAATATTGCAAAACAATTCAGGGTCAAATGACTATCCGTCATAGCTACACCATTTCCCCCATATTCAGCTGTGCTTTCGAGGGCAACCCCAAGCCTCAAAAATCGTTTTCTCTTGGTGCGCACACCAGTCCCCCTCACCCCCCCTTGCGCCAACACCTGACAGTCGGTGGTTTTCGCTGTTTCCAAATACGTGCCACATCCCGTTAATCGACCAAACATGCCACCCCCAAAAAGATTTTTTCAGCCTGGGGGCCCCAGATCTTCTTCACCAACCCCAACAGCATACTACGGGGTGTGAACTCCAGTGTGCCTCCCAAAACAGAGGAGAGTACACGGCCCAACCCCTACCAAAAGGGCCTCAACACCGGACACTCCCATGCTACATGTAAGTAATCTACCGCTGGGAGCACGCATCGCACACATACTGCCTGAGTGTCTGGGAGCCAATGCTTCAGGCGCCGCGTGGTGAGGTACTTCGCATGCAGGTAATTGAAATGAACCATACGCAGCTGTGATGAAATCGCCAACTCATGGAGCGCCTTACAGGCCTCCCTCCATTGCGCTTCATCCAGTTCTCCCACCCAGGCTCCCCACCTCTGCCTAACCCGCTCGAGGCCGTCCGGGGCATGGATTACGAGCGAGCGATAGATCATAGAAATTCCTCCTTTATCCAAATGCCCAAAGAAAACCTTCGCCTCAAGCGGACTAAACTCGGGTAGCGAGTCTTCCGTGAGATCGTGGGCCTGCAGGGCATGGCATAGTTGAAGGTAATGAAAGTACTGTGAGTTGGTCAGGGAATATTTGGCCTTTAGGTCCTGAAAGGTAACAAGGCTACCTCTCTTGTAGACGTCCCCCAAATAGGAAATCCCAATTCAGTCCTAGGGGACAAAGCCCTCCAGGGTCGAGAACTGACTAAGCCAAGTTCCCCGCCATAAAGGGGTCATCTCAGTGAGACGGCGGCTCCAGGCAATGAGCCAGAGAGCCGCCCTCCAGCAGATAAGTTACACCTGCATGCAAGAAGTTAGTGTGGTGGGCAGCTGCGCCCCATACAGGAGATCAAGCAGACCATCCAGACTCCTCGAATGAATCTCCAGATGGAACGCCGGGTCATTCCACCCACCTGTGAACCATTTGTTAATCAGTACCAAGTGGGCTGCGAGGTAGTATAGGTAAATGTCTGATAGACCCAAGCCACCATCAAAGGGGGATCTGTGCAGTGACTGAAAAGTTACCTTGTACCTACCACCCGCCCACACAAAATTGGTGCTCCTGGTGGTCAGGGAATGAAACCATTTGCGGGGGATGTGTTAGGGATAGTTGCCAAGAGTAAACAGGTAGCGCAGCAGGCACACCATCTTGAAGAGGGCAGTACGTCCCATGGGGTTCAATGGCATAGCTGCCCAGCAGCCCAGGTCGCATTCAAGCATAATGCCCAGCCCCTGGAAGTTAAGGGCCCAGGCTAGATCCGGGAGGGGGACACATGGATCCCTAGACACTTAAAGGAATTGTGCCACGTGGGAATGTTGGGGCACCTACCCGCCCTGGGGCATCTCCCTTCACCTTTACCAGACAGGTCTTGCATTCATTAATTCAGAGCCTGGACGCCTCGCCGTATAAGCGAAGAAGCAACAGACCTCGGGGGCTGGAGCACTGCGAATCTTTCAGAAACAGAAGGATATCATCTGCATGTAACGCTATGCGGTCCTCAAAACCATCCCCCCACTGCAACCCCAAACCTGGGCGTCACATCATATGTCATGCCAGGGGCTCTATCACCAAGGCAAATAGCAATGGGGACAGCGGGCACCCCTGGTGTGTGCCGCATTCAATAGGAAACACGGAAGACAAAACCCCGTTTTACATGGACCTTGCCGGTCCGGGCATGGTAAAGAAGACGGACCCATCTCCCAGTCCCAGCCGCTGGAGGACTCGATGCATAAAATTCCATGACACCTTGTCAAAGACATACATTGGTAAAAATCTACTAACAAAAGGGCCTGGGTACCATCTAGGTCCTGCGCCCAGGATAGGTTTGCATGTACCCTCCAAATACAATGACGCATGCTGCGACCTGGCATAAATCCACATTGATCTGGATGGATCAGGTGTGGTAACGCTTAACCCAACCGTGTCGCTAGAGCTTACGCATTAAACTTAATGTCAACGTTATTGAGGGAAATCGGGCTGTAAGTTGAACATTGCTCTCTAGGAAGACCTGGTTTGGGAGGGACTACAATTGTGGCACAATCTAAGTTGGGTGGAAAGGGCCCCTGCTGCAACGCAGCCGTATAGAAGTGCAGGAGATGGGGACATATGATGTCTTGTAAGCACTTTTAGTATTCAATAGGATACCCGTCCGGGCCAGCTGTCTTTCCAGCTTGTAATACCCCGACACCAGGGAGCTCACCTCTTCCAGCGTTCGGTCCTGGTCCAATTCTCGAGCCAGAGCACTGGGTATAGACGACAGCGGTATGCTGTCCAGAAGAGCGTTCGCAACCTCTGTGGGTGATGGGGGGGGGGGGTACAACCCCCGATAGAAATCAGAAAAAGTCTGAGCAATAGCTGGAAGCTCCTCCCAGAGGAATCCTGAATCACGGGGACCACCCGGTTGGAAATGCCATGCGTCGCCAGCCAATACAGTTGTTTGTCCTACTTATCGCCGGTTGCATACACCCTCTGTGTTGACGCTATCCAGCAGTGCTTGGCTTCCTCATGAGAGACCTGTTGCAGCTCCGTACGGGCTATGGCCAGGAGATGATGAGTGCTTTCAGTGTCATGACGACGTAAGGCAGCTGCAATATTTATCCTTCAAGGTCAGACCGCTGTGCCATATGGTGAACCTCCGCCCGACGTACATAGCCTTTAAGACGGCCTCAAAGGGAAGGCTTACTAGCTGCCCAGAGCGTCGCTGCCGATGAGACGGAGCCTACATTAAGCTTGAAGAACTCCTGTAGTTTTTCGACGAAAGCAGCACACTTAGGGTTTTGCAAATGCCAGGCACTGAATCTCCAAGCGGCACGGAAGGCGGCTGGTTGGGTTCCCCAAGACAACAGAAGTGGAGCGTTATAAGAAATTTCACGTGGGAGGATATGCACAGATTGGACCGAAAAGAGATCCGCCGCCAGTACCCACAGCAGGTCAATACGGTACTCCGTTGAATGTGCCGCCGATTGGTTAGTGTAGGCCCGCTGGCCAGAATGCCAGGAGCGCCATACATCACAGAGGCCCAGTGAGTCAATCCATGATGACAAACAGACTGACCGAGAGCACCTACCCGGGTACGGGGCAGTGGAGGCATCCAGATCGGGATTGGGGATTCTAAGCTTTCTTTTTAGATGGAAATTCATAACTGTTGAGGGGAAAAAAAAAAAAAAAAAAAAAAGAATATTTGTCATCTTAAAACCTTCTTTCAGATCAAGCAGCAACAACAATAAAGCGCCTGCATGTAAATGCTGAGATCACTGACCAGTCCATATAACAAGAGCACTGCAGGTGGACACATGGGCATACGTCTTGGTCCTGCGAGTGCCCTGGGGGATATCCAATAAAATCCTATTCCCCCGGGAATATTTGGTTTGGTAATTATAGTCTGCTACAAGCTTAGCTCCTCAAAATGGGGCAAAACATTTACTTTTTGGTGCTTTCTGCACCGAAATCCTTTTATCCCGTTATTTACACCGTCCACACTTAACCACCCCTCCTCGGTATATATCGACAGGTTTCAACTTTGGATATATACCCAAGGATAATTGCAGGGTACATACCAGTAATTACTAGGTGAACACCTCTCATAATCCTGACACCTGTACAAACAGGTAGAAATTATCCATCCCTCTTGTAATTAGAGCCTATGTGTAATTATATGTGTGTGAGTATGTATGTATGTATGTATGTGTGTGTGTGTGTGTGTGTGTGTGTGTGTGTATATATATATATATATATATATATCCAAGAAAGAAGTGACTCAAACAGATAAATTCACCAAAGAACAAAAATATATTTCCACTACAACGTTTCAGCTTCCGCCTTCCTCAGGTAGTACAAGATGGTTTGCTCAGTGGCTGCACAGATGACACAGCTGAATTTTCAAAAGCATCATGAGTGAAGATTCCATTTGGAATGTGGAATCAATGCAGTCCTGAGAACTCTTGAGATATGCAGTAATCAGATTGTATTATCAGTAATGTTCAGTCCATCTGGATGCAGTGATTTTAAACGGTACATCCAGAAGTTTTCTCTGGAGTCCAGTAGTTCTTCCTTTGAGACATGTTCCACGGGAAAATCTTCAAATCTGATAGTAAATGATCCACAAGGTTAAAATGATTGGCTACAGGCTGGTCAATTTTCTTATTAATTATTGCCGATTTGTGGTTCCTGAATCG
The DNA here is from genome assembly GCA_963921515.1 of Calotriton arnoldi. Lineage (NCBI taxonomy): Eukaryota > Metazoa > Chordata > Amphibia > Caudata > Salamandridae > Calotriton > Calotriton arnoldi. The sequence continues at coordinate 375,007 of CAWUFW010005196.1, read as the reverse complement.
TGTACGGAGGTCATTCACTGTTTGGCCTACATATTGTTTTTACAGCTTTGCCGTTGGCACTGAATCACATAAATAATGCATGTTGAGCGACATGTAAGATGCTGTCTTATTCCATAGGTCCTTCTTGTAACAGAACTAGTTACTGATGATGTTTGTAAAGGTATTCACACGTGATGCACCTTTTAGAGTCACAGCAATGAACCCCTGCATTTGTTACAACTTGCTTGAGTTCAGCTCTCACAATAAGAGATCGTAAATTTGGAGCTCTGCGGTAAGCAATGACTGGCGGTTTTGGAAAAACCTTTTGCAATTTTTCACAAGTAGACAGTAAGGAAATGTTTTTGCATTATATTTCTGTAGTTGGGAGCTGATGGATGATAGTCAACCACAAATGGAGTTCTGTCACTTTTGTTTCTGCCGTTGGTATTCCAAATAAGTGCTTCTCTGGGTAACTGCAAAGACTTGTCAATTTGTTGCTGTATGATATGCAGAGGATAGCCTCGCCTTTTAAATAATGTAGCAAGCTCCTGTAGATGGTCTTTACAGGTTTCCTCATTGCTGCAGATGCGTCTTATTCTGAGTGCTTGGCTGTAGATGATGCTCAGTTTAGTGTGGTGTGGGTGACATGAAGTCCAGTTTAGATACAAATGAGCATCTGTAGGCTTGTGGTACAGATCAGTTGTAATTTTCTGTTCATGAATGGTGAGTAGCACATCCAGAAAAGGGAGATGATGCTTCTGTTTAGTATTGCTGCTGGTAAATTTGATGGTAGGATGGATATTGTTGATATAAGCTGTAAATTGTTCCAATGCTCTACTTCCTGCATTCCATATTATAAATATGTCATCAATGTATCTTAGCCATACCAGTGGTTTGATGCTATAAGTAGCAAGTATACAGTTCTCTAGTTTGCCCATGAAGATATTTGCATAGGATGGAGCCATCCGAGTGCCCATGGAAGTCCCTTGTATCTGCAGATAGTGTTTACCATCTGCAGATACAAGGGACTTCCATGGGCACTCGGATGGCTCCATCCTATGCAAATATCTTCATGGGCAAACTAGAGAACTGTATACTTGCTACTTATAGCATCAAACCACTGGTATGGCTAAGATACATTGATGACATATTTATAATATGGAATGCAGGAAGTAGAGCATTGGAACAATTTACAGCTTATATCAACAATATCCATCCTACCATCAAATTTACCAGCAGCAATACTAAACAGAAGCATCATCTCCTTTTCTGGATGTGCTACTCACCATTCATGAACAGAAAATTACAACTGATCTGTACCACAAGCCTACAGATGCTCATTTGTATCTAAACTGGACTTCATGTCACCCACACCACACTAAACTGAGCATCATCTACAGCCAAGCACTCAGAATAAGACGCATCTGCAGCAATGAGGAAACCTGTAAAGACCATCTACAGGAGCTTGCTACATTATTTAAAAGGCGAGGCTATCCTCTGCATATCATACAGCAACAAATTGACAAGTCTTTGCAGTTACCCAGAGAAGCACTTATTTGGAATACCAACGGCAGAAACAAAAGTGACAGAACTCCATTTGTGGTTGACTATCATCCATCAGCTCCCAACTACAGAAATATAATGCAAAAACATTTCCTTACTGTCTACTTGTGAAAATTGCAAAAGGTTTTTCCAAAACCGCCAGTCATTGCTTACCGCAGAGCTCCAAATTTACGATCTCTTATTGTGAGAGCTGAACTCAAGCAAGTTGTAACAAATGCAGGGGTTCATTGCTGTGACTCTAAAAGGTGCATCACGTGTGAATACCTTTACAAACATCATCAGTAACTAGTTCTGTTACAAGAAGGACCTATGGAATAAGACAGCATCTTACATGTCGCTCAACATGCATTATTTATGTGATTCAGTGCCAACGGCAAAGCTGTAAAAACAATATGTAGGCCAAACAGTGAATGACCTCCGTACACGATTCAGGAACCACAAATCGGCAATAATTAATAAGAAAATTGACCAGCCTGTAGCCAATCATTTTAACCTTGTGGATCATTTACTATCAGATTTGAAGATTTTCCCCGTGGAACATGTCTCAAAGGAAGAACTACTGGACTCCAGAGAAAACTTCTGGATGTACCGTTTAAAATCACTGCATCCAGATGGACTGAACATTACTGATAATACAATCTGATTACTGCATATCTCAAGAGTTCTCAGGACTGCATTGATTCCACATTCCAAATGGAATCTTCACTCATGATGCTTTTGAAAATTCAGCTGTGTCATCTGTGCAGCCACTGAGCAAACCATCTTGTACTACCTGAGGAAGGCGGAAGCTGAAACGTTGTAGTGGAAATATATTTTTGTTCTTTGGTGAATTTATCTGTTTGAGTCACTTCTTTCTTGGATATTTTATTTCTTTGTGACTCATTGTATCCTTTGGGATCCAGATTTTTGCCCTGGCTGGCTGTTGTTTTCTTGTGATCCTTCATCTTCAAGTATATATATATATATATATATATATACACTTTGCACCCTATTTTTTCTGTTGGGAATGTTTTAAGAATTTGAGGCCAATATGCCACTTACATGATGGGCTGAGGGAGAAAGCCTATGAAAGAGACTGAAGGCACTGTGTGTGAGAGCGTACAGAGAGGACAGCAGGCAGATGCAAGGTTAACAGAGAAAACTGAAGGCTGAGAGTAGAGAGACTAAAGGAAGCAAACATTATGTCATGAGATCTGTGTGGGGGGGAATGAGGCGGTGGAGCCAAAGTGCAAGAACATGCAATGCAGGTAGAAAGTAGAGGGAATGGTGTAATAGGATGGTATAGAATGTTGCAGGGTGTAGTTAAGCATTAGGAAGAGACACAATGAAGTAAGTCAGAGGTAAATATTATAGTGCTAGTACAACACCCGGAGGTCAGGCAGAGGGAGAATGAAGCTGAGGGAATATTGTGTGGATTTACAGTAATAATATAGAAAGGGGCAAAGTTGTCATAAGTAACGTAATGTTTAGGATATGGGCTGGGCTTAGGATAAGGGACTGAGGTAGAGCAAGGGTTAGGATGCAATAAAGGTTGGGGTTACAGTGAAGGTTATGATTGGGGCCAGGTTTACGCTAGTTAGGGTTATACACTTGGGGTTAGGGTTATACGCTTAGGGTTAGGATGAGGGAAAGGGTTGAGAGGAGGGTAAGAAATGGGGTTAGTTTTAAAGTGTTTACCTTAAGCTAGGAGTGGTTAGGAATTAAGTCAAGGGTTAATTTTTGGTCAAGGGCCGAAAGATACAAAATGCCACTCTTTCCCACTACGATGTTGTATTTCACATTGAAAGACAAGTAAACCACAACTGTTTGAGGACTCTATTTTTTTACCACAACTTTTATTTTATGGGACTGTTTGACAGACGAGCCTATGAAACTACAAGAGGCCAGGTGTGCTATGAGAGATGGTGTAGGACTTGGAACTCATAAGGGGTGGTAGGCACGGGTGATACAATGCCAGACCACAGTAGCAGAGCTATTTTGATTCAGGGTTTGGCACTACAGGAAGACTCTCCCACAGCTCCTCCACAGAGTAGCAGGCCTACTGGGTTAGGTGGCATGAGAAATTTAACAGTGCTCCCAGGCTGTATTTCATAATAGAAAGGGGAATAAAGGCAGGTAAGGGATGCTGTGCCAAGGCACTGGACGTCTGTGAACTGATAGCAACGGACCTTCACAATTAAGGAGGAGACAATTTTAATCAATAACACATTGCACATATAACCGCTTCAGAACACTTTATACTTAGTACCCCGCCTGCAGAAAAGAGATAGCAACTCTGCTGCTCTTGTAGCTAGTATTTCACTATGCAAATATTTCATTCATCCTTACATACATAATTTTCAGAACCTATAACAACAAAGAACGAGAGGTAAAGAAAAGCACTGTCTGGTTTATAGAAAATAATAGTGTCTGCGAGTCTAGCGTCTGAGGGAAAACTCAATGTGATTCAAAGAGTTGGGGCAACTTACCCTTAATAAATATTATTTGGATCTCGCAGCCGTTTACTAAGAAGAACAGGAACAGCTGCATGAAACAGCTGGCTTGATGCATGGTGTGATACTAGGCAACTTTCCAGGGTCAGCCGAGATTCTGGCAGTAGTAGATGTATCTTAACCGAGGCTGGTCTAAGAAGTACATCCATAGTGGGTTCCAAAAAGTAGAGGACCACAAGTATGAGCAGTCTTAACAGAGGTTTTGTCTTTAAAGTTGACAAAATGTCTGCACCTTTGGAATCTAGGTACCAATGTTAAACTTCTTCGATGCTTCATGAGTAACCTCCTTCTCAGGAATTAAATCCTTAATGTTATGGATTTTCGTGATTCAGATGAGTAAGCTTCCAAGTTAGAGACTGATCCAGCGCTAACAATAAAAATAATTCTCCTATATACTACGGTCATCCAGGTACAATTAATCCTTCAACACACACACTATATCCATATGACGGTGGGGCCCATAACACTGCATATATATTCACTTACTCATTTGATCCCTGGATTTCCTCCGTCAATAACCTAGGAGAAAAACGATTCGCTGGAAGGAGACGGGATACCTCTTTAACATGACATAATGTTTCTCATTTGCTTTAAGGTATTCCGCTCATTGGTCGATGGACCAACTAGTAGGAATCAGTTGATGGTGATTAAGACCAGCTCAATCACAATAAACTCTTTAACATTTCATTTTAATCATTGAGCTAAAGAATCACTGAGTCATTTGTTTAAAGAATAATAAAGTTTATATAAAGTTTTGATGCAAGAAATGAGGTTAAGCTTATTATTCAGATCATTACATTTATCATCAATATAAGAATAAATTGAAATTGCAATACATATCTATTAGACGGAAAAATAAGGTTGTCATAGTAAGAACTCTAAAAGATCAATCTATCTGTCTGGGGAAAATCTAATAGTTCTAAATGAAAAATCTATCAGGAATAAAAGGTTCTCCTAAAGCAGCATCTTATACTCAACTGGAAATAAAAAATAGCAGCAGCAGCATCAGCTCGTCAGCATCAGCAACCGCACTTCACCCATCTACAGCATCTAACTTCTCCAGCAACTCCCGCAGCATCTACCTCAGCAACTCCCGCAGCAACTAACCCCTCCCACCAAGAGTAGGTCTTCTTATACCCTAATTCTAGTTTACAGAAATAAAATGTTTCATCTTCATGGCATGATTCTTTCTCATTGGTCAAAACTCAGGCCCATATACATTTTAATCAAACTTCCTGGTCTTAACCAGTTCCTTGTGGAATGTCCATGCAAGCATCGTTTCCCACAGTTTATGTCATTGCTCATCCGTTTCGATCAGTCCAATTTGTATCTTTTTCTGCTACATTTTGGGTTTAACAGTTCCGTCCATTGATTCAGTTGGACTTCTCACGCTTCTTGCTGATCATCTTGGCACACATCTGTTCAGAAAGGTCACAACAGCCTTGACCATACTTCCATCTTAGCCTCTCAGCACCAGCATGTGATCCTCCCTTTCCACAGCCTCTCTCCTCTATCACATGGTCCCCCACTCATGCGTACTCTAGCAACTGGCGGCCATTTTATATCGCTGCTCGACAGGCCTAAGCGCACTATTTTCAAAGATAAACAAAAGTTTGTTAAAACAAAGAAATATAAACCCTTTCGTTTCCCTCCCGTCTTTCTACGTACCCCAATTAGGTATTACCTAGCAAAAAGCAACATATAAAGCTGTCCCTTACTTACCATCGCTTTATTTTGCAACCACACGTTTTATTTAAAAGCACAGATCATGCATTTATTATTTAATTAGTACGCAAAATATTATGTTATGTTAGACACGTAAACAATTATAAGTTGATTAATTTGCACACGGAATAGCGTGTTACCTTTAACCCTTAACATGTAACATACATTGTTGGTTATTTACTTAAACGAACATGTTTATTAATTATTTTATGAAAATATTAGGAGGTTAAAAATTTTTCATTTACCCTGCTCCATCAACTCCCCCTTTGGTGATTTTTAATATCACCACAAAACCCAAGTTATACAATTTTCTCAGACAGCATATATCTTTTATCCGTTTGCTTTTGTTAGTTTACACAACTGTATCCCTTTCAACTTGTCTCTTCGTTTTCTTGTACATGTTCTCTTTTATTTCTTCTAACTCTATTTCACCCATTTCTCTCTCTCTTTCCTTGTTTATCATGTTTTCTTTTTCTATTTTATTCTGCCTTCTTCTTCTCTTTATACATGTTATTGCAAGCTTCAGTACTAATATTATTATTATTATCACGGTTGCTATTATTATAACTTTCCCTATTATTAATCCACTCATTCTTGTTAACCAATTCATTACTGAAGAAAACCCTTTACCAAGTTTTCCAAAAGCACTTTCAACCTCCAGTGGAACAAGTTCTTTGTGCAAACTTGTAATATTTGTTATATACTTCTGTATATTTTCGCTTTTATCTGGAATGTAAGTGCAACAATGTTGGACTTTCAGCATTCCACAGACTCCGCCCTCTTTTGCCAAAAGAATGTCAAGGGCAAGTCGATTTTGCATCACCATAGCTCTCATGGCAACCATCTCAGTATTTACCATCAAGAACCCTCTAGCAGTATCTGTAGATAAACGATCTACCACTGTGGATAATTTCCGAATTCTAAATGCATTCAAAGATATTCCCACTGCTGGTATCAATGCACCAAAAATATCACCTACTATTTCTGAAAAACTTTCCCTTTTTCTACGTGTAAAGGTATTTAGCATTTTGTGTGTTCCTTTTTCTTTTCTATCCATATGAAAAATCTTTGGAAAGACCAGGCCTAAGTAACATGACCCATACCAATGGTCCGGCAACCTATAATAAGCCCTATTTCCGCAAACATAATAGATCCCTGGAAATATTGGATCTTTTCCCCCTTTGAATCCCCATCCGCCTAAAATTTGATAATTGTCATGGCAAATGCTGGAACCCACAAAATAATTGTCATATCTTGTCTTATTTCTTCTAATGCACAACCTTCCCTGTTGGGGCCAATCCAGAGTCATAGCTGCATTTGTCTTTTTCTTGTCATGATTGTCTTCCTCAAACGCCCAAAGAGGTGTTTTTGTCTCTTCTATCACTTTTCTTTGAAATTTCACTCTTCTCTCTTCGACCATCTCTAAAAATACTTTTTCTTCCTTCTTTAACTCACAGGTAAGGTTGTACCTATTTATACTATCTAATGTTAATATCTTATCTTCTAGAAAATATTCACCAAACGTTTTTCCCTCTTTTATTTTGTTCAGCTCGGGAACTACAGAAACTTTCGCAAAAATCTTATTTATGTCAGTGTAATAATATTCTAATCTACCTGTTTTATAAAATAAACTTGCTAAGACACTACATGTTATTCCATACGTCAAAGGGAGGTGATGATAAGTCACACCCTCTGCTACAGATGCAGGCAATTGCATACAAACATAGCAATCTCTTACATCCATTGTTTCTACATACTCATATAATAATTTAGTAAAAACATTTTTTGAAAAATCTGTTATTGATTTGTCCTTGTGTAATTCTGCACTACTCTTTAATATAACTGGTTCTTGAGTGTTAGCTCCTTTTTCTTTCTCAGTGTTATTAGACGTTTCTACTACAGCTAAACTAATTGGAATAGTGATTGCTAGAACCACCCATACTGTCATTAATAATCCTGTACAAAAGCAGCACATCTTGCACCATCTACTTAAAAACTCACATTTACATTTTCTATCTCTAGTATTCTCCATTTTGTTTTATAACCTTATTTATTTGTTTTCCAGAAAATTGTGTCACTACACCTCAGAAATGACTTATTTGCCACTCTGTACTCCAATGTTTTGTCTTTGCTTGGTACTTTCTTTTAATTCTTTCTCAGAATTCTTTCTTTGTCACATCCGGTAAATTCGTCAGATCCAGTGTTTTGTCAAATCCGGTAGAAACTATTTAAACTTCTTTAGTTTTGTTGCACTTCACTTTCTCCCATCCGGTTTCTTTGTTCTGGGTTCTCGTGAGTGTTCTTTTCTTCTTTGTTACTAGTCAAAGCAAGATACAACCATTCAGGCGATCTATACTTCGGATTTACCTTCTTTATTCTTTTCGTTTTCTGCAAGTGTTTTCCACCTTGTTTTTCTTGCTCTCTCTGACTTGTTATTTCATTCACTTGTTCAGCACTTTTCCCATCCAACTTTATGATTCTGTATCTTAATTTTCTTACTCCGTTGGGCCAATTGTCTCCTTTTCTTGGCCTTTTTGCCTCACTTCCTTTTTCCTCTCTTTCTGTTTTCCAATGTCTTTTTCTTGACTCTAGTTTTAGGTTTCTTTCTTCTCCACTTTCTTCAGACTCTGTTTCAATTCTTTCGTTATTGTCTCTTATTTTGAAACTTATAATGTCATTTTCTTCCTCTACTTGTGGTTCTTTTCTTATCTTCCTTCGTTCACCTATTTCTGTCCCTCCTCGAGGTTCTTCCGAATTTGTGTCAGTTTTCCTTTCTGCTTCTAAATTTCCCTGTTCTCGTGTTTGACTATTTGTCCCTATTGCTCCTCGGGGATCTTCCGATTTTCCTAGCTTTTTGTTTGAAACTCTCCCTTCTTCATCTATTAATATTATCTCCGAAGGATTTTCACCACAACTTGTACTTGGTTGCTCACTGTCACTATCTTCTGGCTCAGTTTCTTCTCTTATGCTTTCAAAATTCCAATTTCTTTTTAGAATTTCTTCACAATCCGAATGATCTGTATCAGATTCTGAACTGGTATCTGATATTTCCAGATGTCGACTTACAGGTCGATCTTCAAGTTCTGGAACTTCAGCTATTTCCTCTACTTCTTCTGTCGTTGCACTTGTAGTTGGGTCTTCCAGATGTCGACTTACAGGTCGATCTTCAGGTTCTGGCACCCTGTTTGTTTCTTCTTCTGCTTCTGATGCTGAATTGTTATCCAATACTTCCAGATGTCGACTCACATGTCGATCTTCAGGTTCTGGAACTCTGATGGTGTGACTGGCATGCACCCAATGTTTCACTCCTGCACACTTGACTGCAGTGGTCGTCACCAGGATCACTTGTCGTGGTTCGTCCCAGCGAGGAACCAAACAGTTTCTTCTCCGGTGGACTTTTATGCGGACCCAATCTCCTGGATTCAAGTCGTGAGCTGGTTTTCTTTCAAGAGTGGTCGCATCCGGTCCAACCTGATGAAACACAGAACGCACCACATCAGCCAATCCTTTGCAATAATCCAGTACTAGATCATCAGTTATAGTCAGTAGTTTGTTGACAGGTACTTGTGCTTGTCTCATTGCTCGTCCCATAATTATTTCATGGGGACTGAGTCCAGTTTTCCTTTCCGGAATACTTCTGATTGTCATTAAAACTAATGGCAAGGCATCTGGCCATTTGAGTCCTGTAGCTTGACACATTTTTCCTAACCTGTTCTTTATTGTTCCATTCACTTGCTCTACGATTCCAGAAGCCTCTGGTCTGTATTCACAATGCAGTTTCTGTTTAATACTAAGTGCTTCACAAATTAGTTTAACCAATTTATTTTGGAAATGTGTTCCTCTATCTGTTTCAATCGTGGCTGGAAAACCATACCTCGGAATGAATTCTCGCAGCATAAGTTTTGCTACCGTTATTCCATCATTCCTTCTTGTTGGGTATGCCTCCACCCAACGGGAAAACAAACAGACGACCACTAGGACATACCTTAGTCTGTTGCAAGGTGGCATTTCAATAAAATCCATTTGCATTCTAGTGAAAGGACCTCCTTCTCGTCCTATTGTTCCTAGACTCACTACTGTCTTCCTTCCTGGATTTAACTGTTGACAAATAAGACCTCTCTGACAAAGACTCTCAGCTATGGCTCTGAATTTTGGATTATACCATGTTTGTCTAAAAAGTCTGATCATTGAATCTCTCCCAATATGGGCTTGTCCATGGTACATCCGTGCCATGTCAGAAATCATGCTATCAGGCATAACTGGTCTCTCATCTCTGTAAACCCAAACATCATTTTCTTCATGTTTTCTACATCCTGCTTTTATCCATGTATCTTTTTCCTCATCATCTGCAGCTTCTTGTAACTGTCTCACCTCATCCCATGTCTCAATAGAGTTAGTAAAAAGCAAAGGACAAGAAATATGCTCTCTTTCCCGACTTTTATTTAAAGAAACCACATTCTTTGCACAGTACTGTGCCATTTCGTCAGCATATTTATTACCAACAGTTATGTAGTCTTCCCCATTTTTATGTGCATTGCACTTCACAACAGCAATCTGTTTAGGCAGCTGTATCGCCTCAAGCAGCTTTTTCACAAAATCTCCATTTCTAATTGGCGTTCCTGCAGACGTCAAGAAACCCCTTTGTGACCAAATCTGACCAAAATCATGCACCACCCCAAAGCCGTACTGGCTATCTGTCACAATTGTAACCCATACATTTCTTCCCAACTTGCATGCTTGAATCAGAGCTACCAATTCTGCGACTTGGGCAGACCGTACCCCTTTCAGACAAGATGCTTCCATTACAGTTGCTACTGTGCAAACTGCATATGCTGCGCTTAGAACTCCATCACTCGTTCTCAAACATGAGCCATCCACAAACAGAATATAATCTGATTCTTTCAAAGGCTCATCTCGTATGTCAGACCTTGGTTTTGTACAGTATTCAAGCACATTCAGACAATCGTGATCTACTTCATCCATTTCAATCACACTCTCTTCACTGGGAATGATGTCGAAGGATTCACATTCATACATCTGTCAATGGTCATATTATCTGCACTCAAAATTACTTTTTCATACCTAGTCAGCCGACTATGTGTCATGTATTGGGTTTTCGTTCTTGTCAAGAGAATTTCCACAGAATGGGGAACATACACTCTCAGTGGATATCCCATCACTATGCCTTCACTCTGTTCCAGACTCACACAAGTAGCAGCAACTGCTTTCAAACATCCAGGCAATGCTTTCGCTACAGGGTCTAAAACAGCCGAAAAATATGCAATGGGTCTTTTCATAGTTCCATGTCTCTGTACCAGAACTGAAAATGCACATCCATCTCTTTCACTGCAATACAGCTCAAAATCTTTCTCAGCATTAGTCAGGCATTCCTAATGCTGGAGCCTCACACAATTTCTTTTTCAACTCTCTGAATGCTTTCATTTCTTCGTCATTCATTTCAAAAGGATCTTTAACATCCTTCTTTGTCAGTTTTTGCAATGGTTTAGCAATCAGTGAAAAACCGCTTATCCATTGTCGACAATATCCAACCATTCCCAAAAACATTCTTACCTCTCTTTGTGTCATTGGAGCTCTCATTCCTTGAATCATTTTTATTCTTTCAGTCGTTACCTTTCGCACTCCTTTCTCAATTTTATGCCCTAAATACTGGACTTCTTGTTGACAAAACTGCAATTTTGAAGGGGACACTTTATGTCCTCTTTTTGCTAAATGGTTCAGCAAAGCAATTGTATCATTGACACATGCTTCTTTCGTTTTTGATGCCACCAGTAGGTCATCAATATACTGAACCATCACTGACTTTTCTGGCATTTTTAAATCTTCCAACGATTTCTTTAGAATCTGATTAAAGATTGAGGGACTTTCTGTGTACCCTTGAGGAATTCGGCACCATGCCAAAATACGCTCTCCAAACCTAAATGCAAATAATGGCTGGCTATCTGGATGCAATGGAATAGAGAAAAATGCGTGACATAAATCAATTACTGTGTACCATTCTGCTTCACGTGGAATCTGGTATAGAATCACAGCAGGGTTCGGTACTATTGGGCAACAAGGCACAACAATTTTGTTTACCTTCCTCAAATCCTGTACGATTCTATATGTTCCGTTTGGCTTTTTCAGTCCCATTATTGGCGAATTACATGGACTGCTCATGATTTCTTTTAAAATCCCTTGTTCAATCATTTTATTTATTACTGGCGTTATTCCTTCAATTATTTCTGGTGTCAATTTTTACTGGGGCGTATTTGGGTAACTTGTTCCCTCTTTCACGGTTATTTTAACGGGATCTACTCCTTTCATTAACCCTACATCTTCTCCTGTAAAGTCCCACACTTCTTCTTTCACTGTCTTTTTCAATTCAATTGGGATTTTCTCTGCATCAAATACAGGAAACAAACCATTTACTTCTGGTTCTAAATTCACCATTGTCATTTTATACAGCACATCCTCATCTGGAGTCTGAAATGCAATTCCGTCTGGGGTACAATAGATAGTGCAATTCATCTTGCACAATAAATCGCGTCCTAATAGGTTCACGGGACTACAATCGCATACCACAAATCGGTGCATTTCGCTAAATGGACCAATTCTTACCTTCACTAATTTAGTAAGAGGCGTTTTAATTTGCTGATTTGAAACTCCAACTACTTGGATATGTTCACCTGAGAGAGGAAGGTTTGGAATTTCCACTGACCTAACAGTAGAACGGGTAGCTCCAGTGTCAACAAGGAATGTTACATTTGCACCATTCACTTCCCATCCACAAATGGACCAGACTGATCTACCTCTAGAGTTGCGCCAAGCACGCACTCTTCCTCCTCTCCTAGGCACCGTCAGGAACTTTCATCCGTGTCATCCTCATCCTGTCGTAACCAATATTGAGAAATTGCAGCTGCACGCGGCAACTGTTTTACCTGTTCTCCTCCGTAGAATCCTGTTTCTGCACTGTATTTCTGTTGGTTAACACTCTTGGGAAATGGTGGTTGTGGCACCTGACCTTGTTGAGTAACTACCTCACTCTGCACCTGTGAATTTAATGATTGATTTTCCACATTAGGTTTTGGAGGAAATTTACACTCGTTTCTCCAATGTCCTAACTTTCCGCAGTTGTGGCATGTCCACTTTTTCTTTGCCTCATGTATGCTCATTTGTCCTTTTCCTTTACCTATATTAGGTCGGGATCTAACCTGTCCTGTTTCATTACCAGTATTACTCAATTGAGCTTCTTGCTTCTCTGCAACTTTCACCTGCGCCCACATGGCCTTTTCTTTCAATTTACGCTGTCTACTCTCAATATCATCACTGCAATAATTAGCATATCTCAAAACCTCATCCACTGTGCTATTCTGCCAACAAATCATATGCTGCTTAATCATTTCACTTATCTCTGGTTTCAATCCATACACAAACCTATATACAAAATGACTCATATCCTTCTCATTCAGTGTCTCATAACCACTGTACTGTTTGAAAACCAACAACAATCTCTCGTAGTACGCGTGCACTGATTCTTTACTTTCCTGCGTTGTTCTGTCTATTTTTACCCAATCTGTTTCTTTAGGTGGAATCTTATTCTTCAAAAAGGTAATTACTTGGTCGTACTTCCTAATCACTTCTGGTCCTGGCGCTCCTGTTTTAGCGTCCCTTGGATATTCTACAGTTGGCCAATCAATAGTAATCTTACATTCTGTCCACAAATCAGCTGGCACTACTATATCAAACAATCCATCCAGATCTATCCACAACACCTTTGAAACCTTCACAAATCTTTCCATTTGTCTGTACCATTCTACTGGCTTCTCTCTCAATTTTGGGAAGTCATTTGTAAATGACAGTATATCCTGTCTGGTCCATGGAACATGCACATAACTACCACCTGGAGTTTCTCTCATTGGGTACTCCCTTACAACTGGTTCCTTATCTGTCACTGCAAAAGCCAAAGATGCTTTATCTGTTGTTTTCTCATTCTTTTTCGACCATCTATTTCTCCATCTATCCACATCACCCCATTTTCTCAATAAAACAATTAACTCTTTTATTTGAGTCAGTCTTCCTGAGGTGTTCAAATTCTCTATGTCTTTCTCACAAAAATCTACTCTGTATGGTTTCTGCAACGTTCTCACTTTCACAAATTCCACTCCTAGTTCATTTGCTGTCTCTTCCAATTTGTCATATAAATTTCTAGCTCTCCATGTAAGACTTTTGCACAAAAACATAATCTCATCATCCTGATAATTTTTTAATTTTTCTGTACCAATTGTCCCTAAAATCAATTCTTCCATGTCTATTTTCAACCTAATTACATCTAATGGTTTCACTTCCGGTTCATTTGTTTTTAGCGCTTTCGTCCATTCATTTAACTCATCTGGAGTCGGACCTACAGGCGTACTATTTAATTCTATCCAATTGCTACTTCTTTCTGGTGTTCCTGATGCGGACTCCGTCACCATAGGCATTCTCCTAATCTCATTTTCATTTATCGTCAAATTAGTAGGTGGGCTTGGTCTATAGGTACTAGCCAAATTGTGTGCACCTTCATTATTCAGCTCCATCCCTTCTCTTTTTCTTTGCAAATGTGAATTCATGGGAATCACTAAAGAACGTTCATCAATTTTCTGATTCTCAAAAATTGGCATTACTGGACCTATCGTTACTGGTACAGTTAGAGCTTCCATATTCTTTGTCAATTCTCTTATTTTCTCAGTCAATTCTCTTGTCGTTTTTGCTAATTCAGTTGCATTGTCACTTTCTATCTCTTCATTTTGTGAAGTTTTTAATTGATCTTGTGACCTATTTGTCTCATCTCTTCGTTCGGGATTTTTATTCCTCCCAGTTTCCATTGGCGGTGCATTAGGTGTCACCACCGCAGAAGTCTGTTGGTATGGAGGTGGGTTTCTGTTTAAAATATCTTCCAGCAAATCGTCATCCGTTTCACTACCACCATACACATACTTTTCTACCACTACATGTTTCTTTTTCTCTGTACACTTTCTCTTTGCTTCTTCCTCAACTGTAAAAGCTGGAAACAAACCTCCTGTCATGTTAGCATATCTCCAACGCTTTATTCTGTCCTCATGATTTACTCCCCATAACCTTCCAGGCACAAACTCATGATTCTTTAATCCTCTGAATCTCTCTCACTCATACATCTCATCTTCCCATTCCGTTAAAGCTTCGAACTGTGTCGGTCTAGGTTCTAACATTGCCATCTTTTCTCTCAAGTTCCGTAGTACAGCTACATTAAATGAACCATTCTCAGGGAAAGCCAATGCTCCATCATTCTTGGTATATTTTGTCCAATTTTCTAACCATATGCATGTATGATATCCATATTTCAGCATCATATGTGAAGCTGGTGATTTCGGCGGAGGAATTATTTGTCCCTCTCTAGTCACTACCTTTTTGTCTTTCTTAAAGAAATTCTTAACTTTCGACATCCATGACGTTTTCTCTCTACCATACTCATAATACAACATGATTCACAATCGCTTTTTCTCCTCAAACGATCCGCAATTCAACACTGTTCTCTATGCGTTATTCCAACCAATACTAGCGCGACTCACACCAAATACTCCAATCACAAACTTCTACGTCACCAGGCTATTCGACCAATCCTAGCGCGACTCACACCAACACTCCAATCAGAGCGGATTCTGCCTACAGCGCACTGTCCAATCCCAGCGCGGCTTTTGTCTACGTCACTTCTGCTCTTGACCCCTCCTTTACAAAATTTATCGGCAATTTCTTTTTCAACAATTCTTCGTTAGTTACAACATTTAAAACACATTTCCACTGTCTGATTCGCTAAACCGAAAAGATAGCTTTGACCATTTACACAAGAACTCTGTATTTTCCAGTAGGCAGCGCTTACCTCTACCCTAACACAGAATTTTCTTTTTCGCCGATAAAGTAGCACTTCCCTCTACCTTACCCTTCTTTCAAGCAAGCGGTAAACCCGTTTCTCTGGGGATAAAACACATGTGGAGACTATACTGCTCCTGAGAATTAAGGCCAGAGTTTCACAAGAAAACCGGTCACTATTTCACTTACACACCTTTTATACGGAAAATGTCCCTATTATAACACTACCCGTGTTATCACCAATATGAACTCAGACAATGCACCATTCCATGTGACTTCTCTTGCCACACGTGTTCCACTTCCTACTTCCCGGAAGCGTGAAAACTTACATATAACATAATGCGACTCAACAAAAAGTGTTAGACATGAACTTATCAATAATCACCAAACTAATCTATAGTAACCATAACTCTGCTACCAAGAAATCTGATCCAGCGCTAACAATAAAAATAATTCTCCTATATACTACGGTCATCCAGGTACAATTAATCCTTCAACACACACACTATATCCATATGATGGTGGGGCCCATAACACCGCATATATATTCACTTACTCATTTGTTCCCTGGATTTCCTCCGTCAATAACCTAGGAGAAAAACGATTCGCTGGAAGGAGACGGGATACCTCTTTAACATGACATAATGTTTCTCATTTGCTTTAAGGTATTCCGCTCATTGGTCGATGGACCAACTAGTAGGAATCAGTTGATGGTGATTAAGACCAGCTCAATCACAATAAACTCTTTAACATTTCATTTTAATCATTGAGCTAAAGAATCACTGAGTCATTTGTTTAAAGAATAATAAAGTTTATATAAAGTTTTGATGCAAGAAATGAGGTTAAGCTTATTATTCAGATCATTACATTTATCATCAATATAAGAATAAATTGAAATTGCAATACATATCTATTAGACGGTAAAATAAGGTTGTCATAGTAAGAACTCTAAAAGATCAATCTATCTGTCTGGGGAAAATCTAATAGTTCTAAATGAAAAATCTATCAGGAATAAAAGGTTCTCCTAAAACAGCATCTTATACTCAACTGGAAATAAAAAATAGCAGCAGCAGCAGCATCAGCTCGTCAGCATCAGCAACCGCACTTCACCCATCTACAGCATCTAACTTCTCCAGCAACTACCGCAGCATCTACCTCAGCAACTCCCGCAGCAACTAACCCCTCCCACCAAGAGTAGGTCTTCTTATACCCTAATTCTAGCTTACAGAAATAAAATGTTTCATCTTCATGGCATGATTCTCTCTCATTGGTCAAAACTCAGGCCCATATACATTTTAATCAAACTTCCTGGTCTTAACCAGTTCCTTGTGGAATGTCCTTGCAAGCATCGTTTCCCACAGTTTGTCATTGCTCATCCGTTTCGATCAGTCCAATTTGTATCTTTTTCTGCTACATTTTGGGTTTAACAGTTCCGTCCATTGATTCAGTTGGACTTCTCACGCTTCTTGCTGATCATCTTGGCACACATCTGTTCAGAAAGGTCACAACAGCCTTGACCATACTTCCATCTTAGCCTCTCAGCACCAGCACGTGATCCTCCCTTTCCACAGCCTCTCTCCTCTATCACATGGTCCCCCGCTCATGCGTACTCTAGCAACTGGCGGCCATTTTATATCGCTGCTCGACAGGCCTAAGCGCACTATTTTCAAAGATAAACAAAATTTTGTTAAAACAAAGAAATATAAACCTTTTCGTTTTCCTCCCGTCTTTCTACGTACCCCAATTAGGTATTACCTAGCAAAAAGCAACATATAAAGCTGTCCCTTACTTACCATCGCTTTATTTTGCAACCACACGTTTTATTTAAAAGCACAGATCATGCATTTATTATTTAATTAGTACGCAAAATATTATGTTATGTTAGACACAAACAATTATAAGTTGATTAATTTGCACACGGAATAGCGTGTTACCTTTAACCCTTAACATGTAACATACATTGTTGGTTATTTACTTAAACGAACATGTTTATTAATTATTTTATGAAAATATTAGGAGGTTAAAAAATTTTCATTTACCCTGCTCCATCAAGACCATGCTGTTTGTTGCCTCATCAGTGATATTAAGGGATTGTCCGTGCATCTAGTGAAGGTCCAAGAAGGCCTATATCATGCCACTTTTTCAGCATTGTTACCGAATAATTCGAATCGTTATTTGCAAGTTTATCTAGATAGCCTGAAAATAAATCTTGCATAGATCCGTCCCTCCTGGACACATCTTGGATAACCCTGTTCTAATGCTGAATCTGTCTTTATAGGCCATCCTTCTTGTGGCTTTGGAGACATGTTCAGAAAAAGTTCCCTTTAGTTTAGGATGAATAACTTAAGGCTGAAGTGCCATAAAATTAGGTGCAGGAATTAACCTTAAGCAGCAGGGGCTGGGCATCTGGATCCTTCCTCCTGCTTGCCTCTGCTTTCTTCCTTGCTTTTTACTCTTTACCCTCAAACTGCGGGTCCCCGATTCGGGATTGGGAGTGGTTGGGGCAACTATGGTTTGAGGTACGTTGTAAGGGCTGATTATTGGATAATATATGGCTGTGCAAATTATTTTTTAAAAGGGTTCTAAAAAAACTGAACTGTGTGTCCCCATGTGGATGCTGATCTAAACATTAACTGATGGCTTGACATGGATTGTGAAGGGCACCTCAACGGTGAGCTGAGGCCAAGACCTTCAACATCAAATGAGATCTTAACAGCTAAAGGTACCTCAACATTCATTAGTCATCAATGAGGTTCTCGAAGAATGTCTTAATGTTGTGTGCCTGCACGCTGAACAGGGAAGGGTGTCAATTTGGTTCCAAAAAGTGCAGAGTTAGAGGAACCACCCCCTATTGCCTGGGTTCGAACACTATACCAGATGGCTCTTTCTTTTTTTCCTGATAAAGCTCTGAATTGTCCTCGGGCAAGCCTGCTCAGCCCTTTGCCTTCCTTTGCCTATCTCTTGAAGCAATCCTCCATGGAATGTATCTTAGTCAGGAAGACAATTCACACCAATTCTATTTGTTCTTTTGGGACGTTTTATCACTACACGAAGGCCACTCATCAAACATCAAAGCGCACAAACATAATGGCGTGGAAAACAGTTGAGACAGTTTTGACAAAATTAGTAAACTACATTTGCACCCATAAACAAACAAGCATTGGCATAGCCAATCGGTCTCGCCTTTGGGACCTTATAAGTGTTTAGCTATGCAGCACATTATCCTGGGTGCTGTGCCACCAGGGACTGAAGAGATATACAATTGCTACACACTGGATTATGTAGCCTGATTCAGGAATACATGCTTGCCTCAGGAAACATTCACTGACACATTCGCCATTCTCACCACCAGTGCACTGCACGCTGAGATCTCACATGTACCACCAGCGCACTTCAGTCGGAGGTGTTGCAGGTGCCACCGCGCACTGCACTCTGAGATCTCACATGTACAACCAGTGCACTGCAGTCAGACAGGTCTCAGGCACCACTGTGCACTGTACTTAGAGATGTCCTGCTTTCAGAAATGTCAGACTGCACAACCTGCCCCAAAAATGCCCTGGTACGCAAATGCCATAAAGAGACATGACAAGATGGCTGACTGATTAAACGATCTCGGCTCGCATCTGCTTTACATGTTTGGGAAACCTTGGGCACTATGTAGGTCTCGTGTGTTACATGGCATGCACGGAATTCCCAGTCAGTAGCTACTTGGATTGCATGGAAGCCGTGGGTAATAAGGTTAAAAATATTTTCTCCCAAATACGTTCACCTCCCTCGCAAAGCAATAGCCCTAAAATATGTAAAGATACACAATGTAAAAGGCTAATGAAGTTATAATTCAATGGGTTTGAAAAACATGAGTATCTTATATGCACACATTGTCTGAATTGTTAAAAAAAAAAAAAACAAGTGGCAGGTTAGGGTGACAAAATGGTGTGCATGCAGTTTGTGTGATAATAGTGAGGGTAAGGGCAGACTGTTTTAATGCACCTTAACTGTGTGCTAATTACTAAAAATAAGATGGCATCATGATTATTTATGAATTTGTATGGTGTAGAGTTTTCATGGGGTTATGTTATTAAATACCTGCCTTGCTTTCGGAACATCCCCCAACTCTAAACAGAGAAGTAGTCCTTAAAACCTGCACCTGATAAGTAGCTTATCTCAGATGCAGCACTCTTTTGACGTGCTGTTAACAAGACAGTATCTGTATCTTTCTATTGTAACTTTGAGTTTGGTATAGGATTGAGGGCGCTTGAAAAATGTATGTTTTGTTTATGTTCTGCTTCTTATGCGGCATATTAAGGAGAACGTGTTGGGGCTTTGTTGTTGTGTATTTATATTGTAATTGTTTTATTCGGTGATAGCAGACAGGCTGCCAGCATGCAAGCTGTTTGGTAAGCGCTGACACCTTATTGTTTAGGCAATGAAAAGGGTGTGACAAGGAGGGAGGGTAACTGAGGAGAGCTGAAAGGGCTCTGGTTAAGAACTGAAAGCAGAGGCATGGCTATAAAGATTGCTATCGCTCTTCCACACAACATATGGGTCTTGTTTGAATGCAGTGAAGTGTAAATGCCTTCAGCGTGCGTGCGTGCATAGTTTCAGTGTACCAATGCAGCTAAGTCTTAATAAAGACAAGCATTGGCATATCCAATAGGTCTCGCTTTTGGGACCTTATAAGTGTTTAGCCAGGGCTATTGGCTTTGCCAATGTCTTTAAGGAATGGTGTAGAAAAGTGAGGCTGCTGTGCAGCATGTTGAAAAGTTACCTGTGTGCATCGTGGTAGCATGTAGAAGCGGGGCATTAACAATGGAAAGGAAATCGATTATTAGAGAATGTTGAAATGTGGAGCACTGACATTTATGCATTATGAGCTCGGGATTGTACATTGGAGACCGTGCTGTGGTACGTGGGAGAATGAACCCTGTGATTAAGAAATTAACTGTATGCCTGAGAGGCAGGAGGACCCTGCTCCAAAGAAAGTAGCTGGACCAGGGAGCATGTGTTCAGCACCTTAGAGAGAGCTAGTATTTGAGAAAGATAAAAGAGGGAGCCTATGGCTTGTTCCTTGGAGAGGAAGAGAGCATGCGCTCTGCCTCAAGAGAAATTAAGGTGGCTGAAAGAGGTGTGATGGGCCTTAGAGAGAAAGAATAGTCTTTTGAGAGAGAGAGAGAGAGAGACAGCTTGCGCTATATATATATATTGGTCGTGTAACAAAGAACCCAATAAAATTCTGGGAGATAACGTTCCTGCGAGTGCTGTTGCATCTATGGTTGTGCCGTGAGCTGAGGATTGTGTTGATCCGCGCGGTGTCCGTCACCGCGCAACGAAGCACCCGATCGTGAGTGGAAGGGGAGAAAGACGGACAGTGAGCGTGATATATATATATATATATATATATATATATATATATATATATATATATAGTGTGTGTATATGTGAGAGGAAGAGAGAGAAAGAAACTGGAAGTGCGGTCTGTACCTAATGAAGATTAGAAAGAGAGACCAAGTGTGTATGTGTGTGCCTTAGAGAGAGACAGAAACAGAGGAATAAGTGTGTGTGAGAGATAAAGGGGAAAGAGCCAATGAGAGACCATCTACTATGTACTTTATAGACAGACTGCACCTTAGTGAGGGAAAGTTGTGGAGTAAACAAGAGTCTGTCTGTCTTCCAAGAGCACTTAAATGCCACTGCGCAGGTCTGGTTTGTGGCAGGTATTGGTGGCATATTTAGCCTAACTGGATTTTTTCTTGGCAAAGTATATACAAGAGGTCTCGAATGCTGGACCTAAAAAGGTGATGTGTGAAAATGCTTGAATAAATCTGACAGCTGCAAAAGAGGCCTGCACCTACAGATGGGTGGAGTGTGAGCATGCACCTAGACAACAACAACAAAATCAAGCCTTGTGTGTGAAGGATGTCTGACTTTGCATAACTTTTATCCAGAGGCAGGTAAATTTGTTAGATCAGAGTGGTCCTTCACAAACTTGGGGCGTGGGGTATGCTGGCTTATAAAACAAGCAGGATAAACATTTAAAAAAACTACCAACTCAATAATATGACCTGCACACTACTGAAAAGGTTCCTATGCCCCCCACCCAAGAGTATGTCAAACTGCTATGAAACTTCTGCAGTCTATACCATCTACAACCACTTAACCCCTGTGAACATAAGCCCAAAGAAACAGAAAGTGAAGGATCTAGCAACCTTTTATAAGATACATCACTATTTAAAGGGCATTTACCGCTTGGACAAATCCACTGCTCAAAGTTAATTTAGCGTTAGTTAAACGTAAGATAGAAGAAGGCAGAATAGCTAATACAAACGGTTGAATTTTGTAAAGTACTTTGAAAATTTGTTGACTACTATGCACACAAAGAACATGAGTTCTCATGGCTGCCAGTGTTCATGGCCTTTAGTAATTAAAAACGGACTTTGAAACTGGATCCCTATATTTGTGCCCTTAAATGTACTGGCATAAACACTTGTGATTTCTCTACAATTACTGTAAAAACCCTTATGGTAATTCACACCAGTGATGGAGGACCCATTTACATTCACGGGCTACTTCTTCACGAGGTCCCAAAGAGTTTCTACTTTTTCCAGGATATATATTAGAGGGTAATGGTAATGCAAATCTTTCAAACGGGTCATAAATGTGTTGCAGACAACAATCGCATGTGTCCATTGTAATTACCATTTTAAGTGAAAGGGTATACTCAGCTGCTGAAAAGCCAAAGAAAAGAAAAAGTGGTTAGAGGTGAGATCAGAGTGTGAGGGGGCATGGCAAAGGTCAGGAGATGCAAGGAAGCACATGCAGGACAGAAAAAACAGACTGATAAAGAAGAGGGAGATGACATGTGGGATGCATAATTTCATAAAAACATAGGGGGGGGAATAAATGGCACAAGTGTATAACAGTGAGACACAGCAAAGGTAAGTAGTGTGAAGGGAAGAGCAGGGTCGACAATCATAACTGCCTCTCGCCACATACCTTGGTAATGTTAAATTCTGTGACATGTTCTTACTTGAAACATTTTCAAATTTTAATTACTCCGACAATCACTTAACTGATACTGCTAACTAAAAAAACTGGCAAAGCCAATAGGTCAGCCTTGTTTTAGGTGGGGTTATTGTTGTGTCATGTCTTCATGCAATAACACAAAACTCAAAGAGGCGCCCAAACAGTGTCACGCACAGACTATTTCAAGCGTTTTAAGATCACATAGACCAACCCTCTCGGAAAGGATTTCTAGTTACGCTTCTGTTGCCACCCCACGTTTAGAGACCACCTTCCCCAACTTTTTAATCCCACTTAAAGCACTGCGTGTTCCGCTGCAAAAGTGTAATATTTTTAAACAACAAAGTACTAACACAAATGAAATAAGCCGGAACAGTGAACAGGCATTGCCCAGACTGTGCAGTTGTATTATTCCCAGTAGTGGATTCTTGAACACTGAAGGATAGGCAAGTCGCATGCAAGTGTTGGAGGCACACGGGTTCAAAAACAGGAAGTGTTATGTTTTACGATGTATGTACATACGTTTGACCTGTGATCGTTTCCTTTGGAGTCGCTGCATCCCAAAAACGACAGCCACACAGGAGGCGATTGAGTCCCAAGCATGAATTACCCCACCATTCATTCACTCTGCTCCATGGGCGCGCTGGGTGACATGACACAAATAACAAGCCCGGGAGTGGTGCGTGCGTGCGCGCGCAGTCTAACCTGAGCAGTGAGAGAGGGCAGGCGAGAGGAAGAAAGATGGAGGAGAGCGAGTGAGGAGATAGTGAAAGAGGGTGTGGGAGAGGATGGACAGGCAGAGGGGCTAAGAGAGAAAAGAGTGAGAGGGGAGGGAGCAGAAACTGCAGAGACGGGTGTGAGAGAGGATGGACAGGCAGAGGGGCAAAGAGAAACAAGCCCAGGAGTGGTGCGTGCGTGCGCAGTCTGCTCATTACTACCAAAGGTCCCCAGGGCGGCATTAGTGCATGGCTGGAGTCTATCTAAGAGGTGATCATCAATTTCCAAACGATCCTCCATGTTGATGTCCAGAAGGATTCTTTTACCAAGTTTTTGGAGTCAGGAATTGTAGTGGGGTGGAGGGTGGTGGAGTGATGAAATGGGTCGTTTGAGGATAATTGAGACATTGTCCCTCAATCTGTTGGGCAAACTTGGACCCCAAACCATGGTGAACACATGCCTGTCAGAGACCCTCTGCAGGGAGTTGGACTCCAGGAGACTACTGTGCTACTGGCCACAGCGTGGCACTTTCACGTCGTCCCGCTGGGCTTTGTCCGCATCACGCTTTGATCTTATTCCGTGGCCCTGATCTTTGGACTGAAGCCACAGAACACCCTCAAAGAACGCGCTGAATGTGTTCAGAGTAATATGTTCCAACATAAGGCATCATGGACAGGCCGCCAGGGGGCACTAAGAGCAAAACAGACTGCTCAAGGCGGACGAGCTCAGCGACAGAAACCGCTGTAAGAACGCTCCTCAGAGGAGACCTTTTTTGCCATAAAAATAAAATGTATAATGACTTCATGAACCAAACCGGCAAAGAACTGATCTGAGAATGATAGACTCTGTGTATTAAACAGTTCCCATGTGTATGTGCTAGTGCGTTCATCTTCAACAGCAGAATACACATCTGACATCACTTCTGAGAGAGACGAGGAGTGACAAAACCATCATCGTGAATGGATCAGGGTTTTTGCGACATATTCTATCTTAGCTGCACTGCTCCATGGATCGCATTTATTTTATAAAGCGGGGAGGGAGCAGAAACTACAGAGACTTGTGTGAGAGAGGATGGACAGGCAGAGGGGCAAAGAGAAACAAGCCCGGGAGTGGTGCGTGCGTGCGCGCGCAGTCTGCTCATTTTCAAGCACTGCACTCGTGCTTGTGGCGCGCCCCTGCTCGCTCCCGCAAGGTGGATGCCGCCACAAGCACGAGTGTGTGCTTGAAAATGAGCAGAGCGACGGCTAAAGGCCCTCCTACGTAGCGCATGCGCGCTGCGTAGGCGAGACCTAAAACACGAAAAATGCATTTTTCAAATAAAGTGTCACTGTCGGCAGCGTGCGTCTTTAGTTTCAGTGCACCAATGAGGCAACAAAGTGTTAAAAAGGTTTAATAAAGAAAAACGCAACTCGCACGAAACCATTCCAGAAAGCGCCCAGTCGTTTTCCTAGTGCCCACCAAAACAAGCAAGATAAACAAACCAAAGGGACCAAAGGGCCAGGGACAGGAACCACCCACCGAAAGGAGGGACAAATGCGAAAAAGAGCCACTGAACGAAAGGGATTTTTGACAAGTAAACAAAACATGCATTTGCAATGCAATCGGTCTCGCCTTTGGGACCTTATATGTATTTAGCTATGCAGCACATTAGCCTGGGTGCTGAAACATTTACTGTTCTTTAACATGGAGGGAAAGTAAGCACCAAACTGCGTGACATGGCAGGTATGGGAACACATGGAAAGAAATATTGCCTTTCAGCGGGAAATGGTATAGTCCAAAGCTCTGTTTTTAATATAAAATCAGGGCCTTCGGTGGTCATATCACTGAAAATACAAGATTTGAAAACAATATTATTGTCTACGGGTGCTCGTGGAAGACCATTTCTATGGACTGGAATCTAGAGAATGCTAAAGTGATTCTGGCATTTTACTGACCTCTGCTGGTCGTTTTCTATCAAGAAAGTTAAATAGAGGCAGTTGCCAGAAAAATTAAAAAGAGAAAGTCCCTCCACAGAAAGCAATTTTGGTATTTTACTGACCTCTACTGGTTGTTTTCTATCAAGACAGTTAAATGGAGGCAGTTGAACAGAAAAAAAAGTCCCTAAGCGGAAGCAGACAAGTCCTAGGGCTGATCTCCAGAGCCCACAAAGTACATACACATATAAGTATATACTAAAGTACATAAGTATATACTAAAGTATATACAAGAGGTCTCGAATGCTTTACCTAAGAACTAATGGGGAGCGAGGGGTGTGATTAATGCCCACTTAAGAGATACATGACTCCTCGCAGAGCAGTGCATGCACGCTGCTAGGATTGACCTAAAAAGGAGTCAGACACATAGCAGATATGCTAAGATAATCAATGAAGCAAGCAATCTACTTTATGTGTGATTTTCCAAGAGAAAAGTAAACCCAAAATGAAAATATTTATTCAGCGAGCAGAAAAATAAAACTCTTCAAGTGACTAGCAGGCCGTCTGGCAGACTAGCACATTATCAATGTAAAAGATGATGCCAGTTTGCACCATTCCCACTTTGTGTTCCATTTTGTAAAGGGGAATTAATGTATAATGGTGTAGCACTTTAATTTTATTTAATGTATATTTAAACTGAGTATTACATTTTTAGGCATGCTTACCTCATGAGATTATTTTCAAAAAAGGAAAAGGTTATCCCACATATATAAAGAGATATTATCATGTTCATAAATACAAAGTTCCGATTATGGGGCGCACTGTTTGGAGTGTGGGAGAAACGTACCTCTAAAATTCCTTGAATCTGTGGAATAAGGGTTAATTTTTGGGAAAGGGTAAAAAAATACCAGCAAGAGACTAAAAACAGGACGAGTTTCAAATATTAGTTTTTTATTATTATTAATCAGAATAATAAGAAATCTTGTTATAAATCTAGAGTTTCACATCACACTTCTTATCTTACATAGACTATTCTGAGCAGAGAAGGCTGGGTGATAGAGGGAGGGTGTTTATGAGATGTGACAATTGGAGCTTAATGGTAACTGTGGATAGTAGCTGCAGCCTCGGGAACTGCAAAAATTCACACAATAACCCTTCTGCTTGTGCCAACTTGCCTCTGGAGAATAAAGGCCCTCACGCCATGCAGTGGGTACACCCACCTGCCATCCTACTTACAGTATGGGAAAGTCCCTTGTGTGGTCCTGCTGTTAGAAGTGCTGTAAACATTTGCCCTTGTAGGCATCACAACTGCTACTACTGTAATCAAACTTAACATATACATTAACAAATTTGTTTGAAAGTGCTACTTAACAGCGTTGGATAAACAATCAGTTAGAAACATCATTATGAACCCTCAAATTCCACCCAATCTGGAATGTGAATGTGGAAAGCTGAGAGATGTGAACGTGAGGAGCTTTGAAGGACTGAAAGGTAATAGTAAGAGAGGCTTGCATGTGCTAGTGGGAATAAGAGAGACCTGGGAGGTGGGAACACAAGAGACTTAGGAGAGCTGAGCAGCTTGGCGGGGTTGACCTGGGAACGAGCATGATCTGGGATAGCAGAGCGGCCCTTCGGAGAACTGAATAGAGAGAATAAGAGAGCCTTGGTTGAGCTGATAAATTGTAACTCAAGAGACCTGTGAGAGCTGCAGGGCATTCATGGAATAAGCTTCGGAGATATTAGCAGTAGTAATGGCAGAGGCCTAAGGGTGCTGAAAGGTGGGAACAATTGAGGCCCAGAAGTGCTGAGCGGTGAGAATGGGAGAGGTCTAGTAAGGGAGAGTGGTGGGAATGGGAAAGGACTTAGACAGCTGAGCAGTTGGAATTACAGAGGCCTTGGGGCTCTAAGTGATTGGAAATGAGAGAAGCCTGGGTGAGAATGAGAGCGTACACAAATGTCAAGGAGGGTAATGAAAGCAGACTAAAAGCACATCAGGGTAGGTATGAAAGACACTCAGCAGAGTTGAGGGACAGAAATGAGCAAGACACTTGAGCTTCAAGGATTGAGAAACCTACAAGACCAGAGGGTCAGAATCTAGGAGGCCCGCTAGTGAGAAGAGGGTTAATCAGTAAGGCCAAGAGCACTTTCCATCTGGGTGCCTAGGTTCCGGATCTTTTCCTCGTAGTCTGGGTCTGGTAACAGCACCTCTACGGTGTAGCTTATCTTCTTAGAGTGTAGGTAGCTATAGGTGTTGTCGAAACGTATGACATCTGCAATAAAACACAGAATAATAAGAAACCGACACAATGTGCTCCTCGTGCTCATTAACCCTCATTTACCATACTTTTTAGGTCTGCCTCTGTCTCCGCTCGCATGAGTAGCCTTCTTCACGGACCAAAGCTTGCCTTTAAATTCCCCCTCATACCCAGTATCACCATTTGGCTTCCACTGCTGACCCATTCTCAAAATCTGCATCCTCCATGGACTCGATCTATGTCTCCTCTATAGACAAAATATCACCACCTACCTCCTCTATTAAGATTCAATCTTGCTGTTTACCTTCACAGATAGACACTTACCACCGTGCCTCCCTCTCGTTCTCTCATTTATTTAAACTTTTTTTATTGAAAAACGTAAGCTTCATACAGTATAAAGTAGAGAGAAAGTCGACATTCATAACATAGCTATAGATCTTTCTTTCATTGCATATCAGAGCAGGCGTTTACCAGCAATTCAAGAGCGGCACTTTTATGGCCCAATAACATTTAGAGTCCATGCATTGGCCTCCTTGCTCCCTCCCCCCTTGGTGGCTGTCCCTTAGTCCCTTTGTAGATCACTTGTTCCACCCTTTGGCACCAATCTAGTTCTGCTTCCCATACTGCTTTCCATACTGTAATATCGGGGTGGGGGGATCACTGCTCCCTTCGCCCTCCCTCTCATTTTCAATCTCATCGTCGGTCTCTTTCTGGCAATCTTTCATTCACAGCCCTCCTCCCCCTCAAATGCTGATCTCATTCACTTGCTTCTTTTTAGTAGTTAATCTTGTCACCTTTCTCCTCTATAGCTAGCTAACCCCCTTTTCGCTCCCAATATGTAGTCTGAGACTCCCAAGACCTTAGCAGTCCCATCTGCTCAGCTATGTAAACACCAGCTAATTTCTCGTTGAACGTGTAGCTCTGATGTCCTGGTGTCAGTGCCTATGTTCTTAATTGAGGACTAAATGGCTAGAAATATTGACTTATTCATACAATAGAGGCCAGCGCAACATTGCTTTACAAGGCCTCTGCATGGCTTGTTTCCACCCTAATTTCTGCTCTAATAGGGAGAAAGAACACGGGTCGTCTTTCTTGTTGACCAGGTCCAAATCACTGGCATCCTACCTACCATTTGGTCTACGTTCTTGACTTGCTGCTAACTGTTTTCTGTCTGCCTCCTGTCTGATTTTCCTATGGCTGTACTCCGTGGTCCCTCCACATATATAAAAAAAAATCTAATACTTTTCTTTCAGTTGAGCCTCCTGCATACCGGACCTGGCCACCACTGCTTTTTAGGTCTCACCTGAGCCAGCGCATGCGCTGCTCTGGCGAGACATTTAGTGAGTGGGCTTTTAAAAGTCCGACCACAGCTTTGTGTGGCATACAGTGTGCGGTTACGCGCACAGGCACGAGCAGAGGCGCCATCTGGCTTTCCTCTCGCTCGCCCAAGCGCGCGCGCCTCGCTTCAATGCCCCTCCCCCTCCCCCACCACAGAGCGCGTCTCGCAGCTTGTTTATTCAAGCATGGCAGCCGCTCTATTAACTGCTCACGCCATAGTATATTTTTAGCTTCAAATAGCGCGGCTTGCCAAATCGTTTTTCATTAAACTTAATTATGCAGCGGCACACCATTCTTGATGTTCATGGCCACCGTACGCTTTCTCTGCGGCTCGAGTTGCCTCCTTCCCCCGCCCCTCAGGAGAAAGGGCTGTCGCTGCTGCTTGCGCCACCATTACAGGCCACCCGCCTGCAGCCGAGCCGCTCATCTCGTTTCCACAGTTACTGGATACACCAGAAACCAAACTGTGCCTGTGCGGCCGGCTTTACTTGACATCACGGATGACAGGTTTGGGAGGTGTGTCTTTTACCATGGTGGGAAGTTTTGTTCCTTTCTATATACGGAAGATGGCCGCCAGATTCTTGCTGCCGGTGCTTGCCGTTCTGCTGTTGGTGTGCTGCGGCCTGCCACCCTCCAGTGGACAGAAGAAGGAGGTGAGTGAGGAAGGGATACGGCCTCCTGGCACTGAGATCTGACAGCTGGAGATGCGGAATTGATGGCCTCAATGGACTGTCAATGCAAGGTGCTCCAGGGCACTTGCTTACATGAGTGATCTCTGTGGTACCCCCTATGAAGAGCGCCAGGGTGCTCTCCACATAAGCTTCATTGTTCTGGCTATCAGATGGGCTCACCGCAATAGGTCTTGCATTTGCGAGAGTTTAAGCTATTGTATTGCCAATAGCTCAAACTCTTATAAATGCGAGATCTATTGCATTGCAAATGCTTGTTCTTGACTGCTTTGCCTAGCTGCATACTTGTTTAGTAAGAGCAGTTTACATTCCCTATTTCCTCTTCTGTGCCATTCTATACCTGCCAACCAGTTCCAGCAAGGGTAAACTCCTATTGTGGGTGCTGCTCATTGCAAACATATGACATTTATGTCTCTTGAGTCTGGATGACTTGCCCATTCACATTCTGAGGGCAGCTATCTTCCACAGCACAATCTCATCTGTGAATATTATGTTGAATTATTTTCTCACAATTGTGAGAGTCCTCACATCTGTTCAGAGACTACTGAATAAACAAGGTTAAATTAATGAGGGGGAGGCATGTCTGAAACTTTAACAGAATTTAAATTAACAGCTTTCCTTTCTCAGGGATTCTGGAAGAGTGCCATACTTTTGCACCACTGACTCACAAAGAGCTACCACCAATCTGATAGAGACTTCTAGCCGCAGATTCCTTACCTTAGGATAATCCCGAGGCATCATACTGGATCCGGAAATTTTTCGCGAGCAGTTCCCCTGCGCGTCGGTAGGTGGTGTTGTCAGCTCCGCATGGCGTTGTCTGCACTGGAAGGGACGTGTCGGTGATAGGTGCCGCCCAAATGCACTGACGTCAGTGCTTTCCTTTCTGCACCAGTCAGCAAAGATCTGGAGAAGAGTTGCCCCAAGTCACGTTTTTGACTGACCTTTTTCAACCCTTTTCTCGAAGATTTTTGAGACTGTCTTCTGGTGTGGAGGGATGGCCACAAGGAAAGCTGGTTTTAAGCCCTGTGGCGCCTGTCACCAATAAATGTCGGTGACGGATCCACACCTTGTCTGTCTCTGGTGCCTCAAGTGCAACCATGAAGCAAAGACCTCCATAGATTGTCGTGCCCTGCACTCCAGGGCTTGGAGGAGCAGTCCCTCCAGCTCCTTGATACTCGATGTGTGATGTAGCGACGGTCTCTAATTCAGTCAAGAGGAAGGTCCCGAGCGGAAGGTCCCAAGCGGAAGGTCCTGGGAGGAAGGTCCCAGGATGGGTTGCTGAGCACCTCCAAGCGCTCGTCATCACAGTTGAAGTTGCCCAGGCATTCGGGTAAGTCCCACAAACCGAAGAAGAGCAACAAGTCGTAGAGGTCTTTAACTTTGCCCTGTCTGTCGAAGTCATCTGACAAGACAAGGGAGCATCAGCATTTGAGGCTTGTCTCTGCAGTTGAGTCTGCCCCTAGACCGTCTCTGCGCCTCCCCGAATTTCCAGGAGCCGGAGTGACCCCTGCCTAACCTTGTGAATTTTATGAGGCAATGCAGCTCACATTTGGGCAGCCCATCCCTTCAGGTGCGCCTTTGGGCCCCGTGGGCTTGGGAGGGGCCCCTACTGGTCTTCCGCCAGCGGGTTTTACCCCGGCGCAAGTTGGGCCCCTTGGATGGATTCAAAGTGGCGCTGGTTGAGCCACCTCGACCTTCCCTGGCACCAGCTCCTCTGCCAACGCCCCTGATGCCGCCCTCTGCCGGTGCAGTTTCCATACCCATCTCCAACTCCGATATGGAATCAGATGGGTGTCATCTGACGAAGACTCTAAAAACAACTGGGGGGAGACTACCCAGGCCAGACCCTGTGCCCTATTCCTTTGGGGTAGGACTTGGATATGATTAGGAGGGCCACTGGACCCTGATGAATACCGCCCCCATATATCACCGAGGACACCTGGTATGAGGTTCTGGCGGAGGCCAGTGGACAGGATACCTCCCCAGATAGTGGCCTGGATTCTCCTCCTACTGTGGCTACAGAGGAAGGAGCCTCATTTGCTATGGTGGTGAGGAGTGCTCCTGAGGTCCTAGACCTTCAGCTACCCACTGTGGCTGTCAAGCCAAATGTCTTGACTGTGGTGCTTCAGCCAGGAGTCACCACTTCCAAACTGCTTCTCCCATTTAACGAAGCCCTCACAGACATCCTACTCTGGGCCTAGTCCAAGCCCTGGACAGGAGGTCATGTGAATGTGTCGATGCCCGCTGCCATTGCCCCGTCCCAGGGCACCCCAGTTTCTTCGCAATACACTCCACCCCGGAAAGCTTGGTGCACCAAACCTCCTCCTCCAATTTAAATCCTGGTGCATTCTCTTCCACTCCCCCAGACAGGGAATCCAAGAGGCTGGATACCTTGGGGAAGAAGATGTTCTCCTCCGCCAGACTGGCACTGCGATCGGTGAACACTGTGTCCCTTTTGAGCTGATAATCCAACACGCTCTGGTTGCACAGGTACTGCCTATGGTCTTGGAGGAGACTCGAGCCATACTCTCTCAAGCTATTGCGGACAGGAGAGACGTAGCTACGTTAGCTATAGTATGTGGGCTGGATAGGACTGACTTGCTAGTTAGAGTGGTTTCATTGTAGGTGGCCCTATAGTGCTACGCCTGGCTGAGGACGACTGGATTTTCTGGGGTTGTCCAGGCCTTACTCATGGTGCTTTTGATGGTTCCTGTCTCTTCGGAGACAAGGCAGACTCCGCGCTGCAGCACGTCAAGGACAGCAGCACTATGGCTAGATCCTTGGGCTTTTCCATGGTCCCTCACAATTCACTGTCCGTCTTCTGCTCCTTTCGTGACCACAGAGGAGCTTCCAGCCGCATCTCCAACTGCCCAGCCACCACAGCCAGCAGACTTCTCAGTCTTTGCGTGGCCGAGGATGCAGTACCCACAGGCCTCATGGGTCGGAAGCCAGGGGTCGAGCGAGTCCACCCCCAGCAGCCGCAGCCTCCCAGCCCCTTTAGTTTGTCCTCTGACCTTCCTCGGCACCAGTGGGAGACAGGATACGCCATCACCTGTAACACTGGAGGTCGATAACATCCGACCACTGGGTTCTTCATATTGTCCAAAGGGGCTATTCCCTCCCCTTTCTGATTACCCTTCCACCCATGCCATCTACTTGCGACAGACTGACAGAGGACCACATCTCAGTACTCCGCCAGGAAGTGCAGGCCTGCTTGGCCAAGGGAGCCATAGAGGGGATGCCGGCATCAGAAGTAGGTCATGGTTCTTATTCCCGCAAATTTCTGGTGCCCAAAAAGTACAGAAGCCTTCGTCCTATCCTATGCTTGCGCCCTCTCAATTTCTTTCTGAAAAAGGAGAAATTCAAAATGCTCACGCTCGCTCAAGTCCTGTCTGCCCTAGACCCGGTAGACTGGATGGTCGTGTTGGACTTGCAGGATGCATACTTCCACATTCACATCCTGCTTGTCCACAGATGTTGCCTGCGGTTCACGGTGAGCCATGAGCACTTTCAGTTTACCATGCTCACTTTTGGCCTTACCAGCGCTCCTCGGGAGTTCACTAAGGGGATGGTGGTGGTTGCTGCTCACCTGCGGGGATCAGGGGTTCCAGTCTTCCCCTATCTCAACGACTGGCTATTGAAAGCGGGCTCGCCATAGGCGGTTGTCTCCCACCTCCAGACTACGGTGAACCTCCTGTACTCACTAGGGCTCACTATCAACATGCCGAAGTCACACCTGATCCCTTCTCACGTGTTCCTTTTTACCGGAGCTGTTCTGGACACTGCAGTTTCAGGCTTATCCTCCCGAGCAGCGAACCAGGATATTTAGACTACGATACCGATGTTTTAGCCTCTATCCTGGATTTCAGAGAGACTGACTCTGAGGCTGCTGGGCCTCATGGCCTCCTGCATCCTGCTTGTGATGCATGCACCTTGGCATATGTGGGCTATGCAGTGGCACCTGAAGTTACAATGGGCAAGTTCCAATGGATGCAGCATTAGGGGAGTCTCTCCGACATGGTCCAGATTTTGGAGGGCACTGCAAAAGATCTGAGGTGGTGGCTGACAAACCATGATTGCATCAGCGGCAGACCCCTCTCCATTCCCCGACCAGATCTGACGGTAGTGACAGATGAGTCAACTCCTCGGCTGGGGCACCCATCTGGGAGAGGTGGAGATCAGAGGACTCTGGTATCCGGTAAAATCCGGACTCCACATCAACTTGTTGGAGCTCAGAGCAGTCCAGTTGACACTGAAAGCCTTTCTACCCTCCATCAAGGGAAGGCTAGTGCAGGTGTTCACGGACATCACCACTGCCATGTGGTACTGCAACAAATGGGGTGGGGTTGTGGACCCTCTGTCAAGAGGCCCTGCTCTCCGGACATGGCTGGATCATCAGGGCAGGGCTCTCTGGATGCCAGAGCGGTGGAACTCAGCTGAAGATGCCCAATCGGAGGTGGTGCAAGATCTCTTTCAGCAGTGGGGAGAGCTTTGGTTAGAAATGTTCGCCACCGCTGAGAATGTGCAGTGTCAGCAGATCTGCAACCTGGAGTTTCCAAGGCAGCTCTCGTTCGGAGGCGCTTTTTGTCTATAGTGGAGCTCTGACCTCCTGTACGCCTTTCTGCCAATACCACTCCTGCCTAGAGTTCTCAATAAGATCAGGAACAACCGGGCCCAAGTCCTTCTTGTGGCTCCAGGCTGGACTCCGAGAGTCTGGTATCCCGAGCTGTTGAGCATGTCCATCGGTCCTCCAATTAGCCTGGCTCTTTGGGAAGATCTCATGTCGCAGCAGCAGTTCTTTACCCGAACCTGTCAATGCTCTGTCTTCATGCATGGAGATTGAGCGGTGACAGTTGACAGATTTTTACCTTCTGCCCAAAGTCTGCAATGTTATTTTGCCAGCTTGGTGTCCTTCCACCAAGACTGTATACACCGGCCGTTGGAGCAAGTTTGTGGCATGGTGTACAGACAAATAGGTTCAACCTTTATGTGCACCCCTTTCCCAAGTTCTTTTGTTTATTCTTACCCTGATCCAGCAGGGCGCTGCATTAGGCACTTTGAAGGGTTATTTGTCTGCTATCTCCCCTTTTTTGCAGCTGCCAGACCAACCTTTCCTTTTCAAGTCCCCTATTGTCTTCAGCACATGTTTCCACATCTCCCTTTTTGATGCCTCAATGAGACCTCAATTTGGTTCTTACTTTTCTGATGTGTGCTCCCTTGGAGCTGCTTTATAAATGCCCTCTTAGGCTCCTCACCATCAAGACTGCCTTTCTGGTGGCAATTACATCTGCCTGGCAGTTCGGGCTGGACTGTTCCCATGGGGAACAAGGTCAAGACTGATTTGCATATGGCTGGGTATAAACTGGAATGGCGTGGCATGCAAAAATACAATGGATTTAACCCAGATCTGTGACTGGGGGTGAATGTTTGATTAATTCAGCATTCCGTCCATCATCTGTTCTTTTTGCATTTGTTGCCCTAAGTGGGAAGTGTATGCCCAGACGCGGGTCCCGTGCTCGCTACGCCACCAGATTTAAGCTTGCCTGGCTGATGAGGGGTGTTACCCCAAAACCGGTCCCAGGATGCCTGTTTCTGGTCCAGGGAAGACCTGGCCGTGCATTTCGGGCTGGACTGTTCCCATGGGGAACAGGGTCAAGACTGATTTGCATATGGATGGGTCTAAACTGGAATGGCGTGGCGTGCAAGAAAACGATGGATGGATGTAACCCAGATCTGTGACTGGGGGTGAATGTTTGATTAATTCAGCATTCTGTCCATCATCTGTTCTTTTGGCAGGTCATTGAACTGTAGGTGCTGTCATCTCTGCCTCCGTACATTTCTTTTTACCAAGACAAACCGGTGCTTCAGACTCAAGCGACCTTGTTGCCAAAGGTAGTCACCCCATTCCACGTAGGCCAGGCCATCACCTTGCCTACCTTTTCCACTCTGCCTCATCCCTCTAAGGAAGAGGAGAGACTTCACCAGCTGAACCCAAAAAAGAGTGTTGTTGTTCTACCGTGACCGCACACGACTGGTCCGGGTGGATGATCAGCTCTTCATGGGGTGTGTCGGAGCCAAGAAAGGGAAGGTCGTACAGAAACCATCTCCCGATGGATTGTACTCTGCATTAAGATCTGCGATGCACTGGCCAAGAAGCAACCCCTCATTCCACCAGAGTAAAGGCTACGACCACAGCGTTAGAATGCGGAATTCCGGTCCTAGACATCTGTCAGGCTGCAACTTGAGCTTCATTGCACACGTTCACCAAGCACCACTGCCAGGACAGTCAAGTGCGTCGGGATGGGCACTTTGCCGGTTCAGTCCTGCAGGACTTACTAGTCTAAATAGAGTTTGCAGACCCACCTCTGGGGGTATTGTTTCGGTATGTATTCTAAGGTAAGGACTCTGTGGCTAGAAGTCTCTATCAGATGAACAAGTTACTTATCTTTGGTAAAGCCTTATCTGGTGAAGACTCTATCTAGCCGCAGAATCCATACCGACCCACCCATCCTCCCCTCTCTGCAAACAGATTTTTAGGTACAGGGCTGTTCCCTTTCCAGGGCCCTAGTTTCACACACCAGTGGTCAGTGTTCTTCATGGCTCCACGCTCCTGGCGTGGACAGTAGTGAAAAGAAATTGACGTCAGCATGCTCGGGGGGTACCTATATAAGCACCGCGCACATCAGTTACGGCACCGACGCCACGCGGAGCCGAATGATGCTACCTACCGGCGCGCAGAGGTACTGCTCATGAAAAAGTTCTAGAACTAGTCTGATGCCTGGGGATTATTCTAAGGTAAGGAATCTGTGGCTAGAGAGTCTCTACCGGAAAAGGTGTTACCGAAGGTAAGTAATTCTATCATTCAGTTAGGCCTGAAAGACGAGTATTCTAAGATGCAGTGTTGATGCTCAGCGCAATGAACAATTAGGGAGATATTTTTGCAGATGGTTCCTCCTAAAAAAGGGCACTGATCGTAAAAGGTTTTCAGCACCATGGAGTTTTCTGAAATGAGTGGCTTGCCTGTAAAAATGACAAATGAAGAGAAATCACATGTTCACATTTTCTCTTAATCAAATTGTAACAGCAGCATTTTGACCATGGTGCAGTCTGTGCGTGGAGGTCCAAAAGTCTTGCGAAATCTAATCTGGAAGACTAGACTTAGGCATTCAATTCTGCTATATAGTGAGGCAATGAATTATGGGTGGAACATGTAGCAGAACTTACAAGTACAAAAATAATTTCTTCAGAGTAAAGGAAAGTTCATAGTCCACCACGATTCCTACATTACTAACCACAGCAGATGGGTTGGAATATGCTACTGTTGGCCGCAATCCAGCTCTCTACACTGGAGAACCTTTCGGCTCCACTGAGGTCCACATCGCCCACCTAACAGCTGTATATATTTGGAAGGAGGATTATATATGATTATATATATATATATATATATATATATATATATATATATATCCATATTCACAGCCCTGTTTAACAGAATAGGAAGAAGCTCAGTCCGATCACCATGCATAATAAATATGCAAAAGGAGTGAAGAACAGAATGACAAATTGCTCAAGATAGAAATAGTTTCCAAGTGATTGGTCTTGGGGGACTCCATCCTCCACTGACTTCACAGTAGATTCGTAAGGAGAAACATCTTTGATGTATCAGAAATTAAAGAATTTAATTCAGGTCATTGACATTTGTTGGATATCAGCCTTAGGAAAAGTCTGGAGAAGCAGGGGATGTTGACAATTTTAAAGGCAGAAGAAAGATCGTAACAATCCAACACCACCAGACTCATATTTTGAGGTCTTCCAGGTTGTCAACACATCATTCTTGGTGCTCATGCCTGATTAGAAATTAGTTTGGTGGAGGATCTGTGTGTGTTATTTTCACTTGCCCCATTTTACTCTCACAGCTTGTGCTGGGTGCACTGTTGGGTACATGATGGGCCACCCAACCGCAAGTGTGAGTGTTTAGTACATGTTATGCTGCTGTACAGCAAAAAAAGGAATGCACATTAGATGATGAGCCATTGTACAGCAAACGTGGGTGTGTAGTACAGGTTGTGCCACCACAGCTATTATTTGGCACAATCTCCCTTTGGTACCAAGTTGCATCTATGAAGCACATTTTGCGAAGCTCTGTTAATAGGCAACCAAACCGAGTTCAGTTGTGTCTATCCGGGCCTGATGTCTAAAATCACAAATCAAACAACTTTGATTGCAATATAGGGAGAAGAGGAGGATAGGGATGAAAATATAATAAAATCACCATATAAATGTTTCTCTTCCGATATAAATCGTCTCTAATCCCATATCTTTAAATAATAGATACATTATAAGCATGACATTTTTTTTTTTTTTTTGGCTTCATTTACCCAAGGAGTACACATTCTATTTATCCCAAGGGTGTGTGAAGGATTCGGGGTGTAATCAACTGCTTGTCTTTCTTCACATTTGTATACATTTGCTCTGTTGCCAAAGACTAAAGCAGGTAGAACACCTGATCTTTCTCTAATGTAAAATTGCCCCTACAATAGCTTTCAGTACATAGCAAAAGTGTTTTTTCATATTTGCGTATGTGTGAAAATGGGACTGGCTATATCAATAAGCAAATAAAGACACTCACATAGGATAGCACATTAGCATACTGAGGGGGCGTGACCAAAATAACAGCCGGGTAACAACGGCCTTACACAGGTCTCTCAATAGAATTTGTTTGGGGGTGAGGAACTTGTGGGAGAGTTCTTCACTAACCCCTACCACACTTGAGCTTTATTTCTCAACCCAAGAGCCTCTGGTGATAGGGTGCAGATGGTGGAACGACAATTGGAGGTCGGAGAGTGGCAGAACAAGTCTGTGACCAATAGAAGTGCCGGCTCCCGCTTGCTAGAGATTGTTAAACGGTCTGCCATAATGAAATGGCGTGATTATATTTTTTTATTTGGAAGGTATAAAGAGGTGCCCGTCACAATGCCAATTTCTTCAAAAAAGCACCAAAGGAGGGGATAAACTGCCCCCCCATCACCCTCCCCCAGTTGGGCCCTGTAGCAAACACGTTTTGGTGGAAGGAGATGTATACCATTTGACTCTGGAATCTCTTGCAGAGTACTATCCATATGGTTCTATCTCTTCAGTTGCTGAAACACGCCATAGAATAGACAAAACACCTCCTCTTTCAATTCTAATTTTGATGTGCTACAGAACTTTGTCCAGGCACTGGAAAACAAAGTACAGTAGCTAGAGGAGACCATCCAGGCCCCTCCTGACAAAGGGAAAAGGCTTCAAAACTACATTAAGGAGCTGCAAGAGGGCTTGGAAAGTATGGCCCAGGCCCTATGTTGGGGATTTCTCAAGGGGGCAAAGACTAAGACCAATGTGACTTTCTGTCCGCTTGGATGGCAGAGGAATTTTGGATACCTGTATCTGCAAAAAGGAGAAGCTTCAGCCACAGT
Organism: Calotriton arnoldi; assembly: GCA_963921515.1. NCBI lineage: Eukaryota > Metazoa > Chordata > Amphibia > Caudata > Salamandridae > Calotriton > Calotriton arnoldi. The sequence continues at coordinate 335,976 of CAWUFW010005196.1, read as the reverse complement.
ACTGCCAATCCTTCAACAGAGAAACTGATCTTGCAAACCGAAGTAATGATCACATTTTAGAAGCAGCAACAAGTAGAGGGAAGGTTTTATTGGAAGGCAGCCCTGTTAATTTTTTCCACGACACCTGCAGGATAATAGAGAAAAAGAGGAGACCGTTCATACTGCATCATTGTGAATTTGAATCAAGGGATATTCAGTCGAGGATTCTCTGCCCCACCAGGTTTGATGTAGACCCATTCATGAAAAAAACCTGCTTTAGAGTGCACTTGAAACTTGTGGTCTCTTGAACTTCTTGCAGCGGATGACGCCTCCCCATTGTAGATCACCTGCTTAATTGACCTTTATATGAAACTGCTGGGGTGTCTTGCCTCATGGTGAATGCCATGCTCTCTGAGGGACTGCATAAAGTGAAAGAGTTTGGAGGCCCATTCCCAGTCTGTATTGGCCTCACTTGCGTTTGACCACTTGAAAAGTGAACTTTGGATAATGTCGCCTACTGCTGGAACCCTAATTTCCCCATAAGCTCTTCAAATTGAATTATTCTACTTCTCTTCTCTTTCCTGCTTCCAGCGCACTCTCTGCCCCTTCTTCGGTCTCACCTGCTGTGGTTATCCTTTTACCTTTCCCCTTCTTTTTCTCATCTTTTCTTTTTTATTGATCGAACAGGATTTATAAAGCGGCGCTAATCACCAGATAGGGTATCCAGCCGCTTGCAGGTCATGGAGGCTTATTCGAACAGCCAGGTCTTGAGGGCCATTCGGAATTCCGTAAGTGAGATGATGGTCCGGAGGTGTGTGGGGAGGCTGTTCCAGGTCTTTGCTGCAATGTGGGAGAAGTACTGTACTTCTGCTTCAGTAGATGTGGGGAGGACGGGCAAGTGAAAGGGAGGCAGAGCGTAGTCTTCTTGGCGGTTGGTGGAAGTTCAGGCAGTGGTTAAAAGATGCGGGTCCTTGGTTGTGTAGAGCCTTGTGTGCGCGGGTCAGCAGCTTGAATTAGCATCTCTTCTGTACGGGGAGCCAGTGGAGTTGCTTGAGGTGGGGTGTGATGTGGGTTCGTTGGGGAAGACTGAGGACGAGTCTGGCTGCGGTGTTCTGAATGGTCTGAAGTCTCTGTAGAAGGAGGGCGGCAATTCCTACGTAGAGGGCATTGCCATAGTCCAGTCGGCTGGTGATGAGGGCCTGTGTCACGGTATGTCTCGTGTGTAGGGGTAGCCGCTTAAAGATCTTGCGTACATCAAGTATAATGGAGTTACCCAGTGTCCCTCAGAACCTGGGCATCTAGAATATGTGCTACAGTTGGTTCTGTCGGGTAAATAATCGCTTTAAAATTACAACAATATATGTACAGAAAGAAAGGGAAACATGGGCTGCATATGCATTGAAGAGCATGGGGGTGAGGGAAGAGCCCTGGGGGACACCGCAGGTGATCTCCTTGGGTTCAGAAGTGGATCCTCTGGGTTCTTCAGGTGACGAAGGAGGTGATCCATCTGAGTGCGTCCCCTTCAATGCTGATATGGTTAAGTCTTTCGATCAGTGTGTGGTGGGATGATGTATCAAAGGCTGCCGAGAGGTCGAGGAGGATTAAAGTTGTTCTTTCTCACCAGCCGAGAAGGGTTCGGATGTCGTCGGTGGCTGCAATCAGGGCGGTTTCGGTGCTGTAATTGCTGCGGATGCCGGATATGAGGCATCGAATAGCTGGTTCTGCTCCAGGTGTGTCATGAGTTGATATATGATTTCTGTCTAAGCTGGAGCCGTTCAGAAACTTATCTGTAACTCTATTTCTCAAGTGTTGTCATCTTTCAAACGTTATCTCCCAGAGGTAGCTCCCATTCTAGTAGTATCACAAAGGAATTTGTTCTTCAGGTCCAAGTGTTTCACCTCAGCAGCCCGGGGTTATTGAAACTACTACTGTGTCTCCTGAAGACCGTGACGTTTGAAGACTAGACATCTGCTAACTGTAGAGACCTTCTTGCACAGGCAAAGGCTGATTCCATCAACAACATATGTAAGGCAAATTAGAAAACCATTCTACATTAGTGTTTATCTAGAAGTCTGAATCCATTACAGCCCAACCTTTTGCATTATCAATACTAGAAATAGGGTAATCTGGACATAGGCACACGACAACTAAAGTACTTCTTGCAGTTGTATCGAGATTTCTCTACGTTCCTATCAGTCTCTAAGGGCTACTGGGGCCAGCAAAGAATTCATCAAGAGTTTTTTCAGGACCATCCTGCCCACTTGCCCCACCAATTACTAGATAGGGACTTGTTACTTTTTTATTACAATTAATGAGGAGCTTATTTGGATCGATCCCTAGGGCAAGTCTCATGTCTTTCATGGAAAACAAGTGCTACTCACATTAACATCAGCTAGGTGAAGCATTCGCTTTAAAGACCCTTTTCTTTATTTCAATAAAGACATGGTTATACTATGCACAAACCTACATCTCATACCAAAAGTGTCTTCTAACTTCCATCTTAATGAGCCAGTCTTACTCGAGGCTTTCTTTCAACACCCTTCAGATGCAGTCCATAGAGCTCTACATTGTTTTGATGTTAGGAGATATTTACCTAGACAGAACAAAAGACTTCAGCAAATCAGACCACCTGTTCATTTAATTTTCAAACCCTCATAAGGGATACCTTTTATCTAAGCAATGAATTTCAAGATGGGTTGAAGAAGTCATCACATTTTGTCTTTACCAAAGGAGGAAGACCACTGACTAGTTCAGCCACAACACATTCTAGAGAAGTGTAGCAGCGCTCTACACAGAGGAGCCTCTGTCGTACGTTTGGTGAGCTGTGACATGGAAAAATTGCCACAAAGCTATCCGGCATTTCTGTCCGGAGGCACTATCAGATGGTGAAACAGCAGTGGGACAAGCAGTTCTTCAGAATATGTTTTAATAAGGTGAGCCTATTTTCTTTGCGGGACACTGTCCACAATTGCATGTTGAGTGTGCTTGGTACTGCTTACTAATCATAGTATGAGAGATCTAATGCTGGAGAAGGAACAGGTTACCATCAAGTACCTATAGTTTTCCAGCATTGGTATCTTTCATAGATTCACATGTGGCACTCCCTCCTTCACCTATAGAGACCACTTATGGTTATATTCCTTGTGTATATTTGTATTAGAAATCTAAGGTGAGATTTCCTCTGGGAGGCGTGGAATAGAGGACATTCATATCACTTGCTGGAGTTCAGGTTCTTTTCAATGTGGTGAGGGTGCTACTTGAGTGGCAGTGGTTAAGATGCTGTGAATTCATATGACTATTCCAAGGTTACAGTGGGTCTCCCACCTTGACAATGGGGAATGAATTTAGCATGTGAATTTGAAAAATACTTTCCAAGCTATAATAATAATACTGTAATGTAATTTAAGTTTTAATAATAATTAAGGAAACAAGGTAACTCTTAGACCATTCAAAATGTGATTTTCATGTGTTGGATAGTTGACGTTTGCTATTGGATTGTTGTCTTATATATAGAAGGATTCCAATCCCTGGCCTAGTTTTCGGAGTTACTCATTGTGAGTAGTTGCAGTAGGAGCACTAGTTCATCTTGAGGTGATGCCTCTTTTATTATTGGCTATGGTGATTGCTCTCACTGGTGTGTTTCACATGTTTTTGTTTTGCGGGTGAGCTTGATTCACGTCTTGTAATCATTGGTGGCGTACTTCCTCATATATATTATAGTATTTTCATTTTTATCTGTATATATCGATGTATTTTGCTATTGTTTGAATTTTTAGGCTATATTGTATACTAAGGGTCTTCTATATACATGAAAAGCGTGACACTTTGTCCTGAGGATGGTCTAAAGTACTTGTTAGATGCCGAAAAGTCGACGGATTGAAAACCACAGTTGCCAACTTGAGACTTTCAAACCTCTTCTCAAGAAAATATTTTTCTAAAGACTGCGACATAAGGAGAACGCAGCGGTTGGGCGGTCCCCGGTCTGTCACGTATCACCAATTAGACTTTAACAGAAGTTTGGCGATTTTGTTCGGACAGTGGGATAGTGAGATTTCTCTTTACCCTAACTATATGAACTTATTATGATCCAATAAATTACAACTTGTGTAGTTATACAAAGAAGTATGCCTACTATAACAATTAATGTGTTATGCATAATCTAGTAGATGTTGTTCTGCTACTTTTAGCATTCTATATTTTGGAGCAGATATTCTTACAGCACCCCCTTAAATAAGTAACTAAGTCTAATTTTCTGCTTCAGGAGACAATTTGTGTTTTGTATGTTCGTACCCAATCTCCTGTGGGATTATTGGGTTGCCCTATCATGTTGTACTTGCTTTGAATGGGAGGCGCAGAAATATGCTCAGTCCTAAAAATATGGCATACAGGAGCATTTCTGTGGTTTTTTTCTACACTTTCTGGAGACGGGGAAATACAGGGGAGTTTAAACAAAACAGCACTACCAAGAATAGGCATACAACAATTAAGTTTATGGGAGTTAAATAGAGATGCACATGGCCCTCCAGAGAGTACACAAATTGCTTCTAAATGAAGATGATGCCCAGCACTGTTTGCACGCAGAGTGCGCTTGGCGGTGTTGGCACGCAGAGGGCGCTTGGCGGTGTCTGCACGCTGAGGGTGATTGGCAGTACCTCCACATGCAGAGGGCGCTTGGCAGTGTCTTCGCACACTGAAGCCTCTTGGGAGTGTCTCCATATGCACAGGGCACTTGTGTGCTTGGTATTATCTGCACACAGAGGATGCCTTGCAGCGTCTTTTGTCTTTTTTTTAGGTCTCGCCTACGCAGCGCGCATGCGCTGCATAGGAAAAAGACCTCTTATAATCGATTCAGTTTTGGCCCCAAAAACGTGCACGCGTTGCATTGCTTTCAATGGCAACGCGTGCACGTTTGGCGATTCCCTTGCGGGAGTGAGCTTTAAAACCATATGTTTGTAATTACAGATGGTTCCTGCTCGCTCCCGCAAGGGAAACAGGCCCAGGCTCCCTCATCTACCCCCTCCCCCTGCTGCTTTTTACTTTCAGCGCGAGGCGCGCACTGATGTTTCAAATGCATTTGTAATGCTGCAGCAGCAAAATACTTTAGAGTGGCACTTTATAAAGAAAGGAAAAAATTGGGCAGGCGAAAACGAGAGTTGCTTAACCCCATCGCTCAAACGTGGAAACATTTGGCAAACAGTGTGTCGCCCCTGCTTGCTATGTAAAGTGGGCCAGCGCCTTTGATGTGGAGTGATAATGATTCCGGGGAGTTATTTACACTGTTTTCATGTGCTTCAAAGCCACATCAAAGTTTCGCTGCTTCGGGGTTCTTCGCCTTTCACTGCGCCGGCTCTTGGGTACCGAGCTGACAGGTCCTCTGTGCTAGGTGCAGGCTTTTTCAAGTCGTAGCCTTCAGCGAAACATCAGATTCCGAGATACAGGGCAGCGCAAGCTCAGCGCACGAGCCGCCCTTTCCATCGATAGAATGCGCCGCAGATATTAAATACTTTACTGTTACATGGCACATTTTATGCGCAATGGAAAGTGATGGTTTGTGGTAGCCTACGGGGGTGAGTTTATTTATTTATTTATTTATTTTACCAGGCGCTGGAAGAACAATAGTGCCGTAACCCACACATTTCATTTTTTAATATTTTTTTACACAGGACTTTCAGCCCGAAGGCCTTTGTAGAGACCAGCGGGAAAGTTTCGCCTCAGAATAAAATTTAGAAGCGCTTCCCCAAAACTGGGAACTTTGTAGTTTGAACCATGCGACGATCACCCCCACGGCAACACTGAACTTGGCGCAGCCGCACAGTTGTCCTGGACAGCGTGTCCAAATTAATGAGATAAAGGCCTTTGTAAATAAGCAATGATCAACAGATTGGCTGTGGGTTTTTTGTAAAGCAGGTCTGTGTCAGCTTGCATGAGCAGGGGGATCTTCAAAGTGGAAGACGCTGCTTTTGCTGCCTGTCACAGAAGGGGCTGACGGGAAACGAGGTGTCTCAGTCAGGAATGCATCAGCACTGGTGAAGGCAGGGCAGACATCGAGAGCGATAATATTTCAACCCTAGTTTGCCTACCAGTGGCCCAGAGGTGCCCGCTCCCGCCATGCTGCTGTTGGTAGCTGCCTTCACCGGGTAAGCACTTAATTTTGCCACTGTACTTTTTTTTTTTTTTTAATTCCTGCTTTGCCCGAGCGCTCTTTTGCTGCAGCTGGGACACACGCGCAGCTCCCTGCATGTTGAGGGGGGTGGAGGTAAACAACCGGCCGTGCGTGCTATCTGCCTACTAGTGGCCCAGAGGTGCCCGCTCCCGCCATGCTGCTGTTGGTAGCTGCCTTCACTGTGGGCTTCGTGCTGCTGCTCTACATGGTGTCCTCACTCATCAGCCCCAAGCCGCTGAAGCTGGCTGGGGCGCACATAGTGGTAAGTGCTTCGAGTCCACTGCCGTCTCGCAGTGAGTTAGGCAGGGGTAATCCTGCTTATACTCAAAGGGGTTGGGGATCCTCAGGCTGATCTTGTCACCGCTCAGCTTCTAAGGTCACGAGGAGCCCTGCAGTGGGTGAGAGGTAGCGGCGCGAGCACCCCCAAATACCATTAATGCCGTGTTGCCCATATTGCCATGCTTTTACCACGTTTTCAGATTGGGGTTCACACCAGGGTTAACTCACGACTCAGTCTGCCCAGTTCCAAAAAAGTGCAGCAAAAAACTTTCAAAATCGTTTGTAGTGCTGTGTCAGCCTCTGAGGCACTCGTGTCTGAACTTTTTACCTCCACTGTGAACTCCTTTCAAAATCTTCCATCAGTGACATAAAGACGGACTGCTTGTTGCTTTCTATCCGACTATACGTCGAAGCGGTTTGCAGATGGGTGGCGTGCTCTTACGCAGAATGTTTTCAACGTTGTTGACTTTGCCTGCTTACAGAGTTACTCCTGTGACTTTGGCTGCTTACGGAGTTACTCCCGTCGTGTCGTTTTGCAGTTAGATTCCATTTGTAAGCAGTCTCAGAGGATTGTTGTTTTGCCTGAGCCCTTCTTCCCTGATTTTTACCTTCTTTCCTCTGATGTCCATTCAGTGCTCTTCTTTAACTCTCACTGTCTTGCCTCAGCCCTTCATCCCTGATTTCTAGTCCTTTCACAAACTTTAGTTTCACTTTTGGCTTAAACATTAGCAAAGCCAATAGATCTGCCTAAACACTTATAAGGTCCCAAAGGCGAGACCTGTTGGCTATGCCAATGCTTGTTTTCTTTTACCATTCTCAACGTCAGCTCAGCCCTCAACGGTGAGCATGGAGGTGTTGTAGCTTTTGTTAACATTGATTTCCTTGATGTTGACAGGGACGCCGTTTCTCACCTTGACTTCTTCTTTTGGAAATTTGCCTTTAAGATTCCGCAGAGTGAGACGGGAGCACTGGTAGAAGGAGCAGCCTCTCCTCACTCATAGGATCTTTCTCCAAAAAGGGATTCCTGCCTTTTGTTTTGGCCATGCAGGCGGTTAATCTTCTCACACTCTCTCAAGGTGGCATAGGAAAGGAAGCTGCAATGATGACATGTTCTGGGATTGAGATTCTGGCTGGCATAGGATACCGATCCAGTGGGGGCCTGTTTTAGCTATTCTTCTGCCACATTCTGATTATTTCGCAAAAAGAGATGGCATTATTGCGAAAAACAAATTATTTTTCTTTCGGGGAAAAAACAAAAATAAATACTCTCAGTCCTAAAGGACGTCGAATGAACCAATTTTAATAAGGTTCTGAAAGGTTTTTGTGAGGGATAAAAAAGTTTTAAAACAGCCAAGCGCAATGCTCCAAGATCCTATCTGAAGGAGCCATAAAAAGAGCTGGCTTTTAAAGTAAATTAACGAAATTGGCAATGTAGCCAGTTTCGGCTGCTAAGTTATACAATTGTGTATTTCCTAGCCTTTCTGAAGTAAGGCAAAGATGTTACACAAAACGTGTCTTAGGAAAAAGCGCTCTGGGATCTCCGTATGTGGGTGGGTCTATTCAGTGTGTATGATTGTCGATGGAGGCCCCCCAAGGAGAATACAAGCAAGGCCAGAACATTTTCAACCTTGATCACCCACATGAGCGAGGTGAAGCCTCCGCCTTATGGCACAGCGAGCTCAGGACTCACATCTGGGTGCCAATATCCTACTTGAAAGGGATCCAGGACTGTTTTGCACTTGTGTTCTCTTATGGAAGGGACATGACCTAGCATCTGAGGCTGGCATTTACCGTGGCTGCGATTATTTCAAGTACTCCATTCATGACTTTTTTGTTATTCTCAGAGACAGGGCATCACAACACTGATGTATCCCTTTGCCTCCATGAAAATCAGAGGGTACAAGTGTAATATATAGATGAGAAAAGGCTGAAAGTAAATTGTGGAACTGCATTAACTTACAGACACCAGGGTCATTGCAGATGAGGGAGCCATCTTCTGGTACTAGATGTGCATTGTACCGGTCAGTGGTGACCACCTCAATCATATCTACTGCTTTCTGACGCTCGCCTGCCTTCGTTTTCCTGTAGACTCCAAAGCCAATGTCCTCCGAGTCTGACTTAAACTGCCACCTGAGGAAGAAACACAAATTGGTGATACAGGCTACTTTCACGTTTGGGAGCAAAACACTGTGTAGAGTCAAACTAACAACTCTGCTAAAGGGGAGGAATATACCTGGGCAAGCCGTATCAACAAGCCACTGTGAAGCAACACTAGGTGGCAGTAGAAAAACAACCTCTCTTATGTGGGTAAAAAACAAACTGGGGCAAGTCACACCAACAACGCTCACATTGGAGAGCAGCACACCAGGGAAAATCACGCCAACAAATCTCTCCTGGACAGCATCATACCGGGGTGTGACAAAACAACTCTTATGTGGTGGGGACTCACCTGGGTAAGTAATACCAGCAACGCACCTAGGGAACAACAGCATTGTGCAAGTCAAACCAACAACTCACATGTGATAGAGACAAACACCAGGGCAAGCCTAACTAATAACATTAGTCTGGGGGAGCAACACACAGGGGTAAGGAAAAACTACAACTTTCACTGGGTGAAAGAATATACTAGGGCAAGAAAAAACAACATCTACATGACACAAGATGCTTTTAAATCACGAAGCACCACAGCTGGGGGAAAAAAGCCTCACTCCAGGAGAGCAATACACTGGGGCGGATGTACGACACTACAACGCATGCAATTACCACGCATGTTTTTTTTTAACACAAACTATTACATTTTCAGTAAAAAGGTACAATGTATCTGAATATTAATGCTGCATTCAGACAGTATCGGGCATACAATTGAGCATTGACATAAAGCATATAGAGGGAAACATTATTGTACAATGTACCTTTTGTGTGCACTACATATTAATGACCCCATTCTCCCCAGCCCCCCCCTACAAAAAAAAGTATGTCACGTGTTACTAGGTGTGTACTGGAGGCAGGAGCGGGCGTAGTGAATATGTAAGTGTGTATACAATGTGTAGTGAGGGGATTGGGGCAACAGGGATGTCCAGCGGACACGTGACTGGGGTCGGCGTATTATTGTTCATCAGGTGAGGCTGTATCTAGTGCTTTAAATCCTTCCAACATGATATTTCATTCGAGTGAGAGAGTTTTTTTGTGTAATCCTCTGAATTCTTCTCTACGTATAGCCTCACTTTCTGCCAAGCCCCATTGCTCAACTTCTGTTCACCAGTGTTCAATTCTAGGGGCTCTTGGGGATTTCCATTGTTGTGTCATACCCCGTTTAGCCAACAATAAGGCCAATAAGGCCAAGTTGGCAAACCTGATTGTGGTCGGGGAACCCTTGAGTCTAGGATGTAAACCTAGTAACATTGTGCAGGTGTGTTCCATTGATCAAGACCAGAGACGGCAGTCAGGGCAGAGGCTACACCCGCCCAATATGGATATATTACAGGGCATGACCAAAGCAGATGGAGGAGATCAGCATCCAAAGCTTTAAATCTTGGACACTCTGAAGAGGGGGCGGGAAAAGCAATATTGATTCTGTGTGGTGTTAAATATGCCCTATGTAAGATAGAGAATTGTATGAGCTTAAACCTTGCATTGCAGGAGACCTTTTTTGGGTATTCTAATTTGTGGGCCCACTCCTTGTCTGAGATTTCACAAATCAGGTCATTTTCCGATTTAAGCCTAAGGGGGGTAAGGGAGATTTGGAGATGCTCCCTAGTGCCATGATAGAACCAGTGCACAAGGTGTCTGCCATGTCCCATGGTATATAATACTTGCGACAGTTCATGTGTGGTCGGTTCCACCCCCTCAGGGGACCAATGCTGTCAGATATAGCGAGTCAAACTGGCATAGCTTAGAAACAGTGTTGCATGAAGGCCATGTGTCTGAGTAAAATCAGTGTGGGACATAATCATTCCATCTTGGAATTGCGAGCCCACTGTCATCTCCCCATTCTGTTCCCAAGCATTCAACCGTTGTGCTGTCAGGGTGCCGGAGGGCGTTGGAATACTACAGACTGGGATGTTCAGCGCATATGGTAGAATGGGAGCTGTATATCGCACTGCAAGTTTCCAATAAGAGAGGGTCACTCGTAGTAAAAGTGAAGTAGTTGGTGGTATAGCCGCTCCGGGGCATATTAATTTGTACAGTTGGCCCTGATCAGTTTCTATCAAATTGTGTCTGGCTGACCAACAGGCCAGCCATTGCAATTGTCCTGCCAGACAATAAGCCTTGAGTCCGGGGCACCCATGCCTCCAGCATCCGAAAGGAGCTGCAATCTGGCAAGACTGACCCTTTAGCGGCCCAATCCCTAAGTAAGTCCCACAAACATCGTATTCAGGATTTGATTTGTGCTTCCTGGCTATGTTTTGCAAATTCCGTATCCGATGAGCAATTCCTTCGTATTCTTAAAAATTCACCACAGGGAATGCTCCATTTTAGATTACTCTGATTAAAACGTTCCGCATGTAAAATTATGTTTGTGGCGGTCTCCTTACGGTGTAGCATTGTTTGTAATGTGTTGTTGGCCACATAGATTTCCGTGTCTAAGAAGGTTATTGCTCTTAAGCAGATTACATATGTGAATTTCAAATTAGCTGTGTTATTATTCAATATTTGAAAATACTCCGCAAATTCTTCATTCGTGCCATCCCAAACAAGAAAGAGGTCATCAATAAAACTTGACCACAAACTTATTTTATCCACAACTTTGTCATTTTCTGGTGTCCAAGCATACTTTTGTTCATACCACCCCATCACAAGATTTGCATAATTGGGTAAAAATGAAAATCCCATAGCAGTGCCTTTTGTTTGTTTAAAAATTTCCTTATTGAATAGAAATATATTGTTGGTGAGACAAATTGGTATAATTTCTATTAACATCTCATTATGTTGATGAAATTGTATGTTCCTTTTCCCCAAAAAGTATCTACAGGCTTGTATGCCAACACAATGTTCTATGCTTGTATATAATAAGACAACGTCCATTGTTACTAGTTTGTAGGTGGCTTGCCATGGAATCCCGTCTAAGCGTTGCAATAGGTCTTTGGTATCCCGTAAATACGAGCTAAGATCTTTAATTAGTGGTGTGAGGAAGAAGTCAATATAGTTAGACATGGGTTCCAATATTGATCCTTTTGCTGATCCAATCGGCCTCCCCGGGGAGTTGTTTTTATTTTTGTGTATTTTAGGGAGGAAATCTATGGTGGCCAATGTCAGTATCAGTTGATAAATATTTTAACTCATCGTCATCAATGAGTCCCTGATCCAGCCAGATCTTCAATTTGTCGGTCAACAAACCCTTAATTTGTGTCATAGTATTATAATTGAGACACTCATAGCATGTTTTGTCCCTGAGTTGTCTGTTCACTTCTTGTATATAATCTTTTTATTTAAAATTATCATGTTTCCCCCTTATCTGCTGGCTCTATCTCTATGGAGTCATATATATATATTCCCTCCAAAACCCGTTCAAAATAAAACAGGCTCTGACGCTGCCCAGGATCAAATTTAAACGCCAAGTTTAATCCATTTAAAACAGCCATTGTGCATATATATATCTATATATACATATTTATATATATATTTCACTGAAAAAAACAAAAGTTACAGGGATGTTCTAGTTAGAAATTAGCATTTAAAAAACCTTAGACATTCACTGAAAAAACCCACAGGTTTCAGGGACGTTATAGTTTGGAATTAACATTTAAAAAACCTTAGAAATTCATGGGAAAAAACACAGGTTACAGGAACGTTATAGTTAGGCTGACATTTCACTTGTACAAAACCTGTAAAATTCAGCCGTTATAGTTAGCTGAGCTAACTATAACTCGCGCCCCCGAAGTGCACTGCTGATGACGTCACATATTACATATTAATTTCTAAGGTTTTTTAAATGCTAATTTCCAACTATAACATCCCTGTAACCTTTTGTTTTTTTTCAGTGAATTTCTAATTTAACTAGCAGTCACATTTGCAGAGTGGTGGAGAAAAGGGGCTGGGCCCCCAACCAGCTCTCAGGAATTCCGCTACGTAGGTCTTACAGGAGATACCAGGAGGGCTTCTTGGCCCCCAAGGTCCCTCTGGAGTAAAGTGGACTTCATCCCCCAACCAGTAGTGCGCCAGGAGGCGCTTTTGCAGAGTGGTGGAGAAAGTGGGGCGTGGCCTCCGAAGACCTCTTAGCAATCCTACTGTGTGGGACTTACTGGAGGTAACAAGAGCGGAAGTTGACCCTAAGATGTCCTTGTGGGCCAACTACCCCTCCTGTTACCTCCAGTAAGTCTCACACAGCAGGATTGCTGAGTTCTGATAACAGGCCACGCCCCCTTTCTCCACCAATCTGCAAACACGCCTCCTGCACTCTTGGTTGGGGGATGAAGTCCCCTTCGCTGCTGGGGGTCCTTAGGGGCCAACTAGCCTACCTGTTCCCTCCAGTAAGCCCCACATAGGGGAATTGGCGAGAGGTCACATGCCATGCCCCCTTTCTCCACCACTCTGCAAATGCGCCTCCTAGCGCGCTCTTGGTTGGGGATGAAGCCGCTTGCCTCTTGAGGGTCCCTGGGGGCCAACTAGCCGTCCTGTTACTTCTAGTAAGCCCCACACAGTTGGATTGCTGAGAGGTGGTCATAGGCCATGCCCCCTTTCTCCACCACTCTGCAAATGCGCTTTCTGGCACACTGCTGCTTGGGGGATGAAGTCCACTTTAGTCCTGAGGCCCTCAGGACGCAAAGGAACCTCATAGCCCCACCAGCAGTGCGCTGACGGGCGCGTTTGCTGAGTGTTGGAAAAAGGGGCATGGCCTCCGACCACCTCTCAGCAATCCCACTATGTGGGGCTTACTGGAGGTAACAGGTGGGCTTTTTGGCCCCTAAGGACCCTCAGGAGCGAAGGGGACTTCATCCCCAACCAAGAGCGCGCCAGGAGGCGCGTTTGCAGAGTAGTAGAGAAAGGGGGCAGGGCCTCCTGCAAGTTGCCAGCTTCTGATTTTTTTTTTTTTGCAGTTTAGGAAGGGAGGCTGTGTGGTCCCCCTTCCCTTGATCCTTTTTGTGCCCGGGGACTCCATCCCCGGGGCATGCCCATTTTTGTTGTGATTTTCAATGGAGGGGGGCCACGCAGCCCCCCTCCCCAGGCCGATTTCGGCCCTGGAGACCCCATCCCCCGGGGCCCAGCCATTTTTTTTTAAAATAAAAAAAGGGAGGGTGCCGTGCGCCCATTTTGGCCCCGGGGACCCCATTCCCTCAGGGCATGGCCAACTGGTTGGGTACCACGTGGGAGCCTGAAGCCCCCGCGGTACCCTCAGGCTCCCGCCTCCTGCGGGAGCCAGCATGGCTTTTTACACCCAGGGAGCTCCTGACATGCAGCTCCCTGGGGGGTAAAAAGCAAAGTGTGCTTGCTTTGAACAAGCGAGAGCAAAGTGCTCTCGCTTGTTCAAAGCGAGTACACTGTATACAATGGGATGGCGGGAGCAGTGCTCCCGCCATCACATAGCAAACTGCAATGTCCCGGGCTTGGGCAACCCAGGACATTGCTGGAGCCGGCCCTGGGGGTGGCGGTCCCTAGGGCCATATATGGCTCCAGGAGGGGGGCCACGCGGCCCCCTTCCCATTTGGAAAGTTGCCCCTGGGAGGTGGTGGTCCCCGGGGCTGTAGGGGGGGCTGGACCCCCCCCCCACATTATTTTAAACATAGCCCAGGGAGGTGGCGGTCCCAGGGGCTGCATGGGGAGGCAGGTGCCCTCCCACGCATAATTATCTACATTTTTTTTAATTTTCGGCCTGATTCCTGGATTCAATGCAAATCCAGACGAATAATTTTTTTTTAAAAATGCTTTTCTTGGCCCTGGGGGTCCCTATGAGACGCCTTAGCAGGCCTAGGGGGTTAGGGGGTTTCTACCCTGACCCATTTTCTTGTATTTTCTGATTTTTTAACCTTTTTTCTTGTGACTCGGTTCAACCGAGTCACAAGATGGCTGCCAACACTTCCTGGTTTGAAGTGTTGGCAGCCAATCAGATTGCAGGCTTGAGATCGGGAGGATTCGCGGATCCTCCGCTGCCACAGTTGTAAATCTGAGAAATGTTTACATTTCTCTGGAACTACTGACCGGATTTACACCATTAAACAAAGAGTGCTTTCTAAACCAAGAGCAACCTTTTTGCCAAATTTTGTGTAATTCCGTTCAGCAGTTCGTGCTGTAGCTGTGTCTAGTTTCCTATAGAAATGAACATGGAGAAAACTCATTTTGGGACCCCCCCTTTTTCTCGGTCCCCGCTTGCAAATGACCCCGAAACTTTCAACACAGCAGTTGACCTGACTGCCCCATTAGTTTTGAAAATTTCACGAAGATACGTCAAACACTGCCAAAGATATTGGCAAAAGAAAAAACACTTTTCCGATGGAAACTAGGTCTTAACTATAACTACCTACCGGCGACCGCCAGTAGGTAATATATGGTGTTTTCACATACACGGGAGAAACACACCTGCTGCTTTCACATCTGAGGGGAACACACCAGGGAAAGAAAACAAATCAACAACTGTCACATGGAGGTAGGTCTTCAAGAAGCAAGCAAAATCAACAATTGTCAACTGGCAGAAGAACACCCAGTGCAGGAAAAACACCGACTCTGACCTGGAAGGAAAACAGCTGGTCAAGAAATCTGTACAATTATGTGTGACTCTACCACATACAGGAACACAGATATGCCATTTGAACACTGGCAATATCCAGAAGATAAAATATTGGTCAACTCTCAAGCATTTAGAGAAGGCAGTGTTAAATTCCCAGTGATGATTCAATGGGTGTTGGCATACTGGTTTGGGATTGTGAACTGGTTTTAAAGGGAATCCTGCAAATTGATCCAACATATCTATCACTCCAGGTTTGAGAGCAGAACTTTATTCCACCGAGCACCCTCTGCTATTCACTGCAAGCCCCCTCGCTATGGAATGTTATTCCAAGGGCCCTGTTCTTAAAGCTCTTGGAATCTAGGATGAAGAAGCTACAGCAGATTCAAAACTTTGCAGTCAAGCTGGTTTGTAAATTGAAGAAATTACTTAAGATTTCCGAGACTCGCAGCTCGTTACACTGTCAGCATGTTCAACAATGAGTTCACTTCAATTCCCTGTGCACTGATCACAGACTTCTTCACAGAACTGCGCCTCGATTTCTGCAAAATATCATACAACTTTATACCTCTCTCTGATTGTTGATCTTGGGCTAATTTCTCTTTCAGGCTCCACTTTTTGCACGCCTATTAATGTGGCTTGGTGTTTAGAGTTGGGACTAACCAACGAATAATCTTCATTTACATCTCCATTTTATGCCAGCCACTTTTGTTTTCAGAAGACATTAAAACACACATCTTTACTTTAGATTTTCCCTTCTTCTGCGCCTAAACTTTGGGTGTGTCTAAATGTTGTTGGTAACTATGTCGAAAGTGCACTGACAAATAGTTATAAAGTAAAGTGGGACATAAGCACCCTCTGAATCACGTTTGGCGTATCATTTGTTTTTATACTTAGGCTTTTTGAACGTTTGGCATTATGTAAATAAAAGGTGACAGGAGGCAATCTGGCTTCCAAGTGCCCATCGATAATAAACACAACTTGAGCAATGATTAAAGTTACTTCTCAATCCCAAATTCTACCTAGATGCAACAAGCTTTTAAACAATTTTTTTTCCTGGAGATTTGAAAAAAGTTTGCTTTTATTGGATTTGCTGATAAAGCAGCAATAGGTTATATTATGTTACTAAGTTTTTGGATACCATCACCTATACATCTCTATATGGGCTGTCTCTTAGTTCGGCAGCCAGAGGCACCAATGTAATGTCTTAATACAAAACACATGAAACCCATAATGCTAAACCTTGATCAAACAAACATTTTCAAAGCCTTGCACAACTGCCACAGGTGTGTTATCAGGATTGAGTGCCTAGGTGTTGCACATTCATACATGGAGAAAACCCCATTTTTTTTATACCATTCCCCCAGAACAGCATTTCCTGATTCAGGGGGATAGATTAAAGGGGTAGAAGGTAAAAATAAATATCTGGCAGCCTGATATTTGTGCAGGGTTCCTGTGAGATTCATCCTCATCATCACATTTATTTAGCGCACACTACGCCGCTGATTCCCTTTGCCCTGGAGTCTCCTGAACATTATCATCAAGCCTTTGCACTTGAAAAGTGGAGGGTATTTCTGGGGAAACTGGTCTCGAGGTTTGAGCTTACATACAACTCTCACTGCTTGGTTCTGAGCCTATGGGAAGCCATCCATCGCATGGTCTGGATAGCTTAAATGCAAGAAATAGGTTTAGTCCGGTCTAGAAAGGATTGTGGGTTGGTCCAAATCAAGAAACGAGATTGTTTTGCACAGTGGAGATGGAATTTGCAAGCTTTGATTGCTTCGTAGATTTTTCAAATAAGCAACATGTCTTCATCCAACTAACAATCTAAGCTTTTTACTACTTTAGCAGTGGTTGATCGGATACTTAGTCATAGGCTGTCTCGTGGAATCACTGATGGAGACCCTAGTGCAGTTATTTTCATCTTGGAACCAGTGATAGACAACGGACTTGATGGATTTACGAGCTTCTTCTACACTTGCACCACTCAGTCAGTGTCAACAGCACACAGTGGAAGTCCACCTTGTACTTCTTAAGTAACTTGGCTAGAACCTGCATATAAATGTTAAATAGTGAGGGCTAATCCAATGATGAACATCAAAGGAGACTTCAAATGGGGTGAAAAAGTACAGACAGGCAAAACAGCTATTTTCTATACCCTGCCCCGCTACGGTCTTTTGGCAGTTTAACACTGGAATTGCCAAACTTTGTCAAAGCCATAGGTCGAGTCCAGCAAATCAGGACTGCTGGCCACACATTATCCGGACGCTTCCTGAGTTTTACTTATCTGCATTATTAGATTTTAGAAAGTGTGCTGATCCTCAAAATGGCTTCCTAGCAAATACCAATATAGGATCCGGTTGGAAAAGAAAAACAAACAAACCCATGTTCCATTTTTTTTCTGAACGACCTGGGATCAGGCGAGATAGTCATTCCATGAGAGGACTTATAAAAAATTTCAGGAGCTAAGTAGGCATAATATCTCCCATCTTTAAGTGCTCCTCTAATCATTTAATTTATAATATAAATATGTGGAGGGGCTTTTGGTCAGCAGGCTACATTCATTGGAGTGTTAAATTGTCATTCACATTTTGCGTCTATCAACCACAACATGCAGCACTGGGCCACGGGTCAGCTCACTATTCCCACTGGCTCCCTTTATTTTCAGTGGCTGCACAAAGCTGGAGCACACTGTTCACATCCACCTCTTCAGTGACAACGCTGGTTCAAAGTAAGTGTTTAAGTTATCCTTTAAGCTATAGCTGCATGTTATTCGAGTGCTTTGTTAGTATTATTGTTTGTGAAGGAGACAAGAATACATCATAGCTAACAAAAAATGCATGGAGCAGCTGGAAGGCTTGGTATTTAAAAACATCCCTAGTAAAACAGACACATCATTGAATGCTTTAAAAAGAATTGTTTTAATGCGGCCATGATAGGAGGCGGGATGTTATCTTTTTCCTTTTTATTTTCCTGCCACATGCTTGCAATAATTTATTTTAAAAAATTAACCAGCCTGCCATTGCCATACCTTTTGACTTTCCCCAATACTTGTCATATCCTGTACTACCACCACTATCTCTGCGTAAGCTAAGAAAGGGCCTGCCAGCTAGTTATTTAAATCGATCGGTTCCTGAAAACGTCTCTGGTATTCTCAATTCAAGCATTTATTTTAATATTAATTTCAACCTATAGTGTACACATGTTTTTGCATCAGCCACGCTGTAACCATTGCTGCTTTCCGTAATTCAAGATATCTTGGGGAGAGAATGTGGCCTAATGGCTAGGGGCGGTCGACCTCGGAGCTGGGGAACCGGGTTCGAGCCTTGGCAGCGATCCTCATCATTCTGTGATTCTGGGCAAATCACTTAATCTTCCCGTGCCTACCAAAAATGAATGTGTCCATCTGTAACGTAACTGGTGCTCATGTAAAGCGCTCTGATACCTCCGGCTATAAAAAAAAAATCTGCGGGTCGACGAGTGCATATTAGTTTCAGTAATTGTATTAGATTTCCTACTGCCCTGAACCTGTCAGTTTCAGTGCTTAATTTGTAGTAAAAAAAAAAAAAAAAGTTCCAGGGTCCTTGTCAGGAGGCCACTGTAGCTTGCACCACCAGTTGCCTCTGCCAGAGCTGGCAATGACAGCCTCAACAAACTACTAATCATCACACTGTTTAACGTGTGACAATTCCAGGCCCCCAGAGCTATAAAAACGCCCTGGGTGGTAGGTATTAGTATTTTTTTTTATTGTGTATTGAATTATTAATAAACAGCTGTTGTCCTTATCTCTAAATTCGACTGACAGTGCCACCATGTGCAGTCTATTATAAGTGCCTGTGCTGACAATTAAGTGCCAGTGCAGAGTACCGGAAACCACCAGTTCAAATTAAGCACTGGTCAGTTTCCCCCCTATCTTCGAAGAAAGAGCTACAGCTATTCCTATACGCATCACATTTAAATGCAAGTGTCCTCAGTTCTGGGCTGAAATTCCAACCCACTCCACGGAGGTCGGTTATCCTCTTTAGACATTTTTATTTTAAAAAAAATGTGCCCCATCCAGTTATCCTCCTCAAATTGGTTCTGGGTTTCAGCCAGACAAGAACTGTCTTCAATCTCTGCCCATTTCTTTAGAGCGTGGCTTGATAGCCTGCTAATTTTCCAGATCATTGCAATTTGTCTTTTTTTTTTTTCTTTTCGAAAAGCTAATTTCTTTTTTTTTTGGAGCTAACTTGGTTGTCTCTTACATTTTTTTAATTCCAGGCAATGATTCCCAATTGGCTGGTTCTAGGATTATCAACCATGGACAACCTAGTTATATTGAAACTGTTGGGAGCATCCTGTGCAATCTTAGGTAAGAACAATGGAACGTCCGGTATGGCCGAAGGAGGATTTGAACTTGAATTAGTTGCAACCTTTCATTTCTAAACACTAGTGTTGGGATAACCCAGCACCTTTTTTCCAATCACCCTCTGGTATTTCCATTCCCAAGTCCTCCCGCTCCCTCCCCCCCTTCCTCTCTAAATACTGACAGTGTCTGGTCCCCTAATGAACGTATTATATAGGAGTGACACTAACTTTTTACCTTCACCTGCGGCAGGTCAGCACCACTCTTAGCTCTTCATTCGTTATCAATGCTTCTGCATGTCCACCCCATGTATCCTATGTTATATTTACTAGTGCATGGTACACAAGGAATTGTCCTACAGGTAATGTGGATCTATACAATAGTTCCTGGAATGTGCATATTTGCCCATCCTCCACTAAATTTGCCAATTGAGTAATGCCAGCCGCCTGCCACACACTTATATCCACTCATTCTGTTATGCCATTTGGTTTTATATAGCGCTCTAATACACGAGGGTATCTTGGCGCTACCTTGAAAGAAAGGTAAGCTGAAATATTTAAAAGGGGCATTTTATGAGGCTGGCTTAGTGTATGGTTCACACTTAAAGGAGTGATGCACCTTGCACTAATCTAGGCAACCCTTATGATGAAATTAGTGGTCTTTGATAACATTAAAAGCTCTCGAAAGGGTAGCTGTGGAGAGCAGCCTTCAGGCTTATCTTGAAGGAGTGTAAAGCTGCTTGTTTTAACACATTTAATCAAGAGTGTAGAGTGGATGAGAAAGAACCACACAGTGTTTATGAAGAATAAGTCTATTTATTAATACAACACAATCGCTATCACTTGGTATATCTCCTAGCCGGAGATATCAACAATGCACATAAGAATACTTCAAAGAAATCAGGTAAATAGTACTAATATACTCTGGTCTCCAGGGGGAGACCAAACCATATACTAAGTAAGTGGAATGCAAACTGCAAAGGAGAATGAGACTTGGACCAAAAGAAACTACCTAAGGTAAGTACCCAGGAACCCCAAGAAGGCTGTGTGCAGAGTGGAACCATAGCTGCGTGTTCAACAGAAGTCAATGGAGAAGTCGCCGTTGCAGTTACAGCTGGGTCTGAACTGAGGTGGCAAAGTGAGCTAAAGAATGATGATGGATTCAACCCAGATCTGTGACTGGGGGTGAGTGTCTGAAAAGTTTCAGCGCTCCATCCATCATCTCCTTGTGTTTGCTTTGTTCGCCCTAAGTTGGCAGGGTATGCCCAGACGTGGGACTCTTGCTCACTTTGCCACTGGATTCAAGCTAGCCTGGCTGATGAAGGGTGTTACCCAGAAACTGGTCCCAGGATGCTTGTTTCCGGTTCAGGGAAGACCTGGCTTGGCAGTTCGGGCTGGACTGTTCCTATGAGGCACAGGGTCAAGACTGATTTGCATATAGCTGGGTCTGAACTGAGGTGGCAAAGTGAGCTAAAGAATGATGATGGATTCAACCCAGATCTGTGACTGGGGGTGAGTGTCCGAAAAGTTTCAGCGCTCCGTCCATTATCTCCTTGTGTTTGCCTTAAAGAAAAAGGACCCTTCCCAGAGGACCCCGAAAAACCTTCAGAGGACAGGAGGTTGGAGAGCCACCCCACCCAAGGATGCCCCAGGAACCAGGTTACCTGCACCAGGGAAGCTGGGTGCATAATGGAGAAGTGATGTCAGAACCTCTAGTAGACAATGGGCGACTAGAGAAGCAAGGCCTCTGGAGAAGTCTGTGAAGATGTCCGGAGGAATCCAAGGGTGGATTCTTGAAGAGATGAACCTGCAAGCAGAGGGGACAGAGTTTATGCCACTCAGACGTGTCCAGAAGAAAACAAAGCACAATTCCCACCCTTGTTGAGTTCACAAGGACCTTGTTGCTGCAACAGTTGGCACCCGGCGACGCTGTTGAAGACCAGGAGCTGTACACAAGCTGTCGGATGTCGGTGTCCAGGTGGTCATCGTCCGGTGGGAGCACCAACAAGCCTTGGTAGTCGCAACTGGCTTGGAAGATGAAACTATGCAATCGTTGGGACCAGAAAAGTCCAAGGGACTCGCCATGTGCAGGAGAGTCAGAGCAGGCCCCGAGCAAGTAGGGGAGGCCACCAAAGCAGAAGACGACCCTAGAGAGGACACACAGGCCGAATGTACAGGAGTACTCGCAAGAGGACCTCAGGCAGCTCACCAAAGATGGTGGCCCACAATGCAAGGGATGCAGGAAGGACAATCATCTTCAAGGGATGAAGTTTCTTGTAGCCTGAAGATCTCTGGAGTGCAGAGCCAATAAGCCTTTGCAACGGCAATTTGCCGCGATGCACAGGCGTTTGGACCCAGCGGCTCCGACAAGGGATACTGTCCTCCAAATTGTAGGGAAGACAGGTCAGGCCTCTGGGGAGCCACAGATCCACCACCTGCGTTGCTGAGCCTCGGAAACTCTGTAGGACGACAGGAGCAGCAGATCTGTCAGCTTCGATGCGGTGCCTACAGATGCAGGGGAGTGACTCGTTCATTCCAAGGGAGATTACTTCGGATGTCCTTGATGCCCACAGGTCCCTGGAGAGCCTTAGAGAAGCACAGACACAGACGAGGCAGAATACTTACAGAACAGCGAGACCAGGAGCAGCAGGAGTCTTCCTTGATGCAGTCTTGGTTCCAGGCGAAGTGTCCAGACGGTCGAAGAGTGTTTTGGTTTCAGAAGTTAGACTTGTTCCACAATGAATCTGAGGACCCACCCACAGGTGAGCCCTTAAATACCCAAATACTGGGTTGGAACAACTCTGGGAACCCTCCCAAGTGAGGGGCTGGACAGAGGGGAGGATACTCCCATGTCCTTTGTCCAGTTTCACGCCAGAGCAGGAACCAAGGGTTCCTGAACTGGCTCAAACTGGTTTATGCAAGGAGGGCACCAAATGTGCCCTTCAGTGCAGTCTGGTGGTGCTGGAAAGTGTCCCCACCCCAGCCCAATACACTAAGTCCTGTCTGGGAGGTGGTCACACCTCTCTGTCACAGGAAACCTATTCCCCTGTTCGAGCTCAGCTCAGCAGCAGGAGGGCAGAATCATGTCTGTGGTTGGCAGCAGCACTAGCTTGCTGGCAGACCCTGTAAGGCTGTTACTGGGAGTACAGGGGGGTCCTCTAAGGAGCCTCCCAGTACCTGGGATCATACTTCCAGCACCGGAATCGCTGTTGGAGTATGATTTCAACCTGTTTGATTTCAAACATGACCAGGTTCGGGGCAGCCATTATACAGTCGGACATCTAGTAATGACTGATGTCCACTATATACCTAAAAATGGCTGACTGCACTTACAAAGCCTGGAGAATCGACTCTGGTGTTTGTAGGGGTGTCTTGCTCACACAGGGGAACCCTCACACTTGTAACCAAGCACCCTGCCTACCACAGGGGTGACTTATAGGTTTTAAGTGCAGTGACCTCAGATGTAAGGAAACGTATATCTGTTGTGAGAGGTGCAAGCACCATTTCACACGGGCTGCAATGGCAGGCCTGTAGCCAGAGTTTAAGTGGACTCCCATGGGTTGCACAATACATGCTGCAGCCCATGGGAGACCCCTGATGTACCTATGCCCTGGGTACCTTAGTGCCATATACTAGGAACTTATAAGGGTACACCAGTAGCCAATTGTGGATGTACCAGAGTACTTACCAGAGCCAATTTAGGGGAGAGAGCACAGATGCTGGGGTCCTGATTAGCAGGATCCCAGCAGACTACAGTCAAAACACATTGACACCAGGCAAAAAGTGGGGATTAACCATGAAAGCAGATCCTACTTTCCTACACAAAAACGTAAGGACATGAGACTAACCTTGCCCAGTTGAGCCTTCATTTTCTAATTGGAAATATCTGGAGAGTCCATCTGCATTGGCATGGTTACTCCCAGGTCTATGTTCCACTGAAAAGTCCATTCCCTGTAGAGAAATGGACCACCTCAAAAGTTTTTTTTTGACCTTCAGCTGTTTAAGCCATAAGAGGGGCTTATGGTCTGTCTGAACAATGAAGTGAGTGCCAAACAGGTATTGCCTCAACTTCTTCAAGGTCCAGACCACAGCAAAGGCCTCCCTCTCAACAGCTGACCAACGCTTCTCCCTGTGGGTCAACCTTCTGCTTATAAAAGCTACTGGTTGATCCTGGCCCGCTGCATTAAGCTGTGATAATACTGCACCTATCCCTATCTCTGAAGCATCTGTCTGGACAATGAATGGTTTGGAGTAGTCAGGACTTTTCAGAATTGGAGCAGAGCACATTGCTTGCTTCAGGTCATCAAATGCCCTCTGACCGCTAACTGTCGACTGAACTTTTTTAGGCATCCTTTTGGATGTGAGATCATTAAGGGGTGTCACTAGGGATCCATAGCCCTTAACAAACCTCCTGTAGTACCCAGTCAGGCCCAAGAAAGCTCCGACCTGAGTCTGGGTAGTGGGAGCAATCCAGTCCATGATGGTCTGAAGTTTGCTCTCCAATGGTTGAACTTTTCCTCCACCTACAAGGTGGCCCAAGTACACAACCTTACTCTGCCATATCTGGCACTTTGTGACCTTGATTATGAGGCCTGTCTTCTGCAGGGCCTCAAGTACATTTCTGAGGTGGACCAGGTGATCCTCCCAGGTGGAGCTAAAGACAGCTATATCATCTAGATATGCTGCACTATAGGCTTCCAGACCTGTTAAGACTTTGTTCACCAGCCTCTGAAATGTAGCAGATGTATTTTATAAACCAAAAGGCATCACAATAAATTGATAATGCCAACTTGGGGTTGAAAATGCTGTTTTTGGTTTGGCATTCTCATAGAGTCTGACTTGCCAACAACCAGCAGTCAGGTCAAATGTACTGAGATATTTGGCAGAGGCCAACGTATCAATCGGTTCATCTGCCCTTGGAATTGGATGGGCATCAGTCCTAGTGACTGCATTGAGGCCTCTATAGTCAGCACAAAACCTCATCTCTCTCTTACCATCCTGGGTGTGACGTTTTGGTATAATGACTAAAGGACTAGCCCGAGGGCTATCTGAAGGATCAATGACCCCCAACTTCAGCATCTTTTGGACCTCTGTCCTGATGCAATCTCTGACATGGGCAGGCTGTCTGTAAATGGTGCTCTTTACAGACAGGCTGTCACCTGTGTCCACTTCATGGGTATACCAGGTGGTTTGACTGGGTGTCGGAGAAAAGAGACCAGGAAACTGATTGAAAACCTGTCTGCAATCAGCTTGCTGTTGATCAGCGAGGCTGTCTGCCAAGACTACTCCTTCAACTGATCCATCAACAGGGTTGTGAGAGAGGAGATCAGGGAGAGGGTCACTCTCTTCCTCCTGTCCCTCATCAGTGGCCATGAGCAAGCTCATATCAACCCTGTCAACAAAAGATTTCAGGTGACTCACATGAAGTACCCTGTGGGCACTTCTTGGTGTATCTAGGTCAACTAAGTAGGTGACCTCACCTTTCTTTTCCAATATAGTGTGAGGGCCACTCCACTTGTCTTGGAGAGCTGCTGCGGCCACAGGCTCTAACACCCACACTTTCTGTCCTGACTGGTAAACTGCCAGTACAGCCTCTTGGTCATGCCAAGCTTTCTGAAGCTCCTGGCTGGCCTCAAGGTTTTTGCTGGCCTTCTTCATGTACTCAGCTATGCAAGAACGCAGGCCCAGTACATAGTCTACTACATCCTGTTTAGGAGGCTTGAGAGGTTGCTCCCATCCTTCTTGGACTAGCCATAATGGACCCCTAACTGGATGTCCAAACAAAGGTTCAAATGGGCTGTAGCCCACCCCCTTCTGAGGAACCTCTATGTAGGCAAAAAGAAGGCAAGGCAGTAAGACATCCCATTTTAGCCTCAGCTTTTCTGAGAGTCCAATTAGCATACCTTTGAGGGTCTTGTTGAACCTTTCAACAAGCCCATTACCCTGTTGATGGTAGGGTGTGGTAAACTTATAGATAACACCACACACTTTCCACATAGCAGTGATGTAGCTAGACATAAGGTTAGTACCGCTGTCTGACAAGACCTCCTTAGGGAACCCAACTCTGGAAAAGATTCCCAGGAGGCCCTGGCCACTACAGGAGCTGGAGCGGTCCTAGTGGGAATAGCCTCTGGATATCTAGTGGCATGGTCCACCACTACGAAGATAAAACTATGTCCAGATGCTGTTGGAGGGTTTAAGGGACCTACAATGACTATCCCTATCCTCTCAAAGGGAACCCCAACCACTGGTAGTGGGATTAAGGGGGCCTTTGTAGTGCTACCTGACTTACCACTAGCTTGGCAGGTAACACGGGAACGAGAACTCCTTGGTGTCTGCAGACATGTAGGGCCAGTGAAAGTGAGGGACAAGCCTGTCCCAAGTCTTGCTTTGCAAAGATGTCCTGCAAGGGGAATGTTGTGTGCCAAGGTCATTATGAAACTCTTGAACTTCTGAGGTATGACCAACCTCCTGGTGGCACCAGGCTTGGGGTCTCTACTTTCAGAAAACAGGAGCCCATCTTCCCAATAAGTCCTGTGGGACCCACTGACATTCCCTGCTTCGTCAGCAGCAGCTTGCTGTCTGAGTTGTTCAAGAAAGAGGCAGGCCTTCTGCTCCAGACTCAAGTCTTCCCTGGAAGGTCCTCCTGCCCTCAGTAGCTCCGCTTTGTCAGGCCCAAGCTCCTCTGGGACAGTTCCTTCACAGGTACTGAGATCATCTCCCTCAGAAGGCTGATTCTCACTGGGAGTCTGAGAGGAGGATAAATCTTTACCCTGCCTGCTCCTTCTCCTCCTTATCTTGGGAGCTGGCTGGTCGATTTTTTCCCCCCCAGGATTCAGGGCTCTCTCAGGGCCTAACTTCTTGGCCTGAGCCCTTGTTACAGCAAAGACACTGGCTGAAATTCCCATAACCTCTGCATGAGTCGTGAAATCCACTTCAGAGCAGGCTGAAGTTTCCAAATCAGTGCCCAGTAGACAGTCCACAGGTAGGTCTGAGGATACCACAACTCTCTTTGGGCCTTTTACCCTTCCTCAGCTGAGATTGACAACTGCCATGGAATGATCTGTCCTGACATTGTTAGCATTGGTCACTTGGTGAATCTGACCAAGTAGAATCTGCTCAGGACACACAAGTTTCTCAGTCACCATAGTGACAATGGCACTTGTGTCTCTGTGAGCTAAAGCTTCCTGACCATCGATGAGAGGATGTTGGCTGTATTTTCCTACGTTAGTGGGACTTACAGTAAGGGTGGCAAGCTCAGTGCCACCACCACAGACTAAAACAGCCTGAGTGGGTGTCCTGGCTAGGCCAGAACACACTTCAGTACCCAAGGGTAACCCAGCTAAACTCTTGGGGGCACTACTACTTCCAGTGCTATTTCGAGGGGCACTAGGAGGTTTAGGAGTAGTAGTAGCAGTATTGGTGCTAGACTCAGCAAAGTTGGCATCCTTTGCCCTATGGACGTTTTCCCTACACAAATAGCACCAAGGTTTCTTTTTAGAGGAGAAAGAGGATTGGGACCCACCCTCAAAGATTTTTGGGGACCTTCAAAAGGCTCTTTCTTTTCTCTAAATTTCTCCCCACCTTTCTCTTGGGCCTTAGAAGAATCTTGCTTCTTCTGGTCACCACCACCATGAGACTTTTGTTTCGCCCTGGTGCAGACCAGCTTGTCTGCCTTCTTTCCCAATTCTTGGGGAGAGGTCAGATCTAAGTCCACCAGGTACTGATACAGTTGCTGATTTTGACAGTCATTAGGATGTGCTCCCTCACAAGTAAATTGTACAGTCCTTCATAATCATGCTTATTACTTCCATGAAACCAGCCTTCCAGAGCCTTAATAGTACTATCTACAAAATGTACCCAGTCTTCAGTGTGTGCCTTTTGTGTGTCCCTTAACTTAACTCTGTATTGCTCAGTGGTTAATCCAAACTCATCTATGAGGGCACTCTTCAAGACTTTGTAATTGTCTGCATCTTCTTCCTTTACAGTCAAGAGTTTGTCTCTACCTTTGTTAGCAAAGGAGGACCACAGGATAGCTGCCCACGACCTCTGAGGAACCTTATGAACTTTACAGCCCCTCTCTAAAGCAGTTATCCACTTATGAATGTCATCATAATCCGAAATTCTTCCTAACCCTCTGGACTTCTAGGGTTTCCTTATCTAGGGCCAACTGTTCCTTCTTGATTCTGAGCATGGCTCTCTCACGTTTGAGCAAGTGGTGTCCCTTTCTAAAGACCCCTCCATCTTGCTAGTGATGGAGGTCCCTATTGTAGTGGCAGAGAAGTTTGAATTAACTGAGGAGGACCTTAACCTCCCCATAACCCTTTGTACTCTCCCAGGAGGAATAAAGGGGGTCCTAACTCTAGGCCCTCTCTCTGTGTCACTAGAACTATTCCCTGAGGGACTAGAGTTCTCTAGTAAGGGGTCTTTAGACTCCGCCTGGACATGCCCAGAAGCAGATTCATGGGTGTTGGACACTCCTGGCTAATCTTCTGGGGCATCACCATCCATATCCAAGTTATCCTGCCCATCTGACCTTTTTTCTTGGTAGCAATAACTATTCCCCAAAGTTTACTTCACTGTTAATACACAACTCTCCAAATGTTTCTTGTAAATAGATCATCATAGTCTTGAGTAAGGCCTCCATGCCTTCAATCATTGTTTCAATTAAATGCTCAATATTTTGGGTCAAATAATCCTAGCACGAGGCATATTTGCTAGTTTTGAGCATTTTATAGTATTTGTGAGCCTCTCATATAACAAAGTTTTTGTGCTTTAGTGCATCCCATGCACTGCTCATTTGTGACCTTCCACCCACTGTATTCTTTTGTAAGCTTCACACTCAAACACTATGTTTCTGGTGTTCATTACTAACACCTCATATCTGAGCTTTGCCACACATCTCATTCTGCATATCTCACTATACCTATCTTCTGTGAGCATCTCATATGTGTCTCTCACAGCAGGCTTTTTCACATTGGTAAGCATCTCTCTTCCAAACTGTACATCTCATTTTTGTGAGCATCCCACACAAGGCTAATTCTTATTGCAAATTTATCTCATAGGACGACTTATATTTTTGTGCAAGATAATGTGTTTGAGTGCACTCTACACTCATATCATCCAAATGCAATAACGTTTCTGATAGATTAGACAACAAAAGTTTCTGTATTGTGCTGTATACTTTGCGATGCATTAAGGGTTTCTCCGCCCTCCAACCACAGGAATGCAGGCGATAAACTTTCAGTGTTTGAGAAACAATTTTACGTTCTCCTTCTTGTGCCCTGCTAGACCAGGGGTATCCAAATGGGGTTCTGACTGACTTAAACAGACACATAGAATCGTATACCATACTATTAAACCTGCCAGCCTTAGGATGGTCTTCCACCAAACATTTTGCCTACTTACCTCCTCATTTTACTGAATCTTTTTGTTGGCCTTAGGACTCTGAGCACTTTACCACTGCTGACCAATGCTAAAGTGCATGTGCTTCTCCCCTAAAAATGGTAACATTGGTGTATACACAACTGGCATATTTAATTTACTTGTAAGTAACTGGTACAATGGTATACCATATACATAGTGCCTGGAAATTAAATGCTACTAGTGAGTCTGCAGCACTGATTGTGCCACCCACACAAGTAGCCCTTTAAACATGTCTCAGGCCTGCCACTACAGAGCCTGTGTGTGCAATTTTACTGCCATGTCAGCTTGGTATCAAAAACCTCTTGCAAAGCCTTAAACATCCCTTTTATTACACATGTCACCCCTAAGGTATGCCCTAGGTAGCCCATAGCCAAAAGTAACAATTGATGGACGGAATGCTGGACAATGCAAACATTCACCCCCAGTCACAAGGATCTGGGTTAAATCCATCATTCTTTTGCTCACCAGTTTGGACCCAGCCATGTGCAAATCAGTCTTGACCCTGTTCCTTGTAGGAACAGTCCAGCCCGAACTGCCAAGCCAGGTCCTCCCTGGACCGGATCAAGCATCCTGGGACCGGTTTCAGGGCATCACTCTTAATCAGCCAGGCTAGCTTGTGTAGTGAGCACGGGACCCACGTCTGGGCATACCCTCCAAGGAGGACCTGGCCTGGCAGTTCGGGCTGGACTGTTCCCATTGGGCGCAGGGTCAAGACTGATTTGCATATGGCTGGGTCCAAACTGGAATGGCATGGTGAGCAAAAAAACGATGGATTTAGGCCCAGATCTCTGTACTGGGGTGAATGTATGACATTGTTCTGCATTCTGTACATCAATTGTTGTTTTTGCATTTGTCACCCCCGAGTGGGACGGGTATGCCCAGATGTGGGTCCCGTGCTCTCCATGCCACTGGAGTCAAGCTATCCTGGCTGATGAGGTCTGAAAGCCCGAAACCAGTCCTAGGATGCTTGTTTCCAGTCCAGGGAGGAGCTGGCCTGGCAGTTCGGGCTGGACTGTTCCCATTGGGCGCACTGTCAAGACTGATTTGCATTTGGCTGGGTCCAAACTGGAATGGCATGCAAAAAAACGATGGATTTAGGCCCAGATCTGTGTACTGGGGTGAATGTATGACATTGTTCTGCATTCTGTCCATCAATTGTTGTTTTTGCTAGGTAGCCCATAGGGCAGGGTGCTTTGTTACTAAAAGGTAGGACATGTACGTTTCAGTTTTGCATGTCCTTGTAGTGAAAAACACCTACATTCGTTTTTCACTACTGTGAGGCCTACTCCTCATATAGATAAACATTGGGAATACCTTAATACACTCTCTCTCTTAAGTTGGAATACCTGGTTAGAAAGGAGTAGCTGTGTCATGTTTTATATCTTTGGAATGGCAATGATAAATCCTCTTTACTGGTAAGGTTGGATTTCACATTACTATTTTAGATATGCCACATTTAGTAAGTGGACATTTCTCTGATCTTACAGCTCTGTGTGCCTGCAGCTTGTCTGCAATACACTCCAATAATAGTTCAATTGCATTTTGAGGTTTAGGAATATGGTGAAGAGCATTCAGTTTATTCTTCCTTTTTGCCATCCCACCTCTGTTTGCTTGATGTATGAAAATGTAAGATTCAAAAACATGTTTTTTCACATTTGGTCTACTTGCTTTGTGAATGCAAATAACAATTAAAGCATACTTGCAAACTGTGACTACATGCCAGCCTTTATCAATGTTTCACTACAAAACTATGCGATTGTATTTGGTTAACAGAGCGAACGGCTCTCATACAATGGGCGATTTGTATCGGGTCACTGGAAGGTTCAAAAGGTTGTCCTTGTCCCCCCCTAGAAATGTAGTGTCTCCTATGCCCCTGGAGCTCTTCTATTGTGGACAGTTCTGTCAAAAGTGCGTGTTGAACTCGTTGATCAATAGTAATATACACCCACCAGTAAATACACCGTATTTGCATTCCACTCCTGACATGCCTATTTATGTTTAGAATATTCAGAGATATGTGAGCCTACAGTTTCAGCATACACTCTATTTAGTAAAACCACAACCTGTAGCTTCCATGTAGATATGCGAGGTCTGTCGCCTCCCCACTCCAAGCAGAGCACCAATGGTCCATGTCTGAGAGGGTGTGAGCAAGATAATTACTAAATAATAGCAAAAAACAATCAAAAGGGGGAGAGATAGAAACATATGTTATGGTCACTCAGTTTCCACAAAGTAATGTATCTTAATCAAAAGGGAGTGAACTTAATGATTTGCTGGTCTCTTTGTGTGCCAGTTGTCAACCCGAAACCCTCAAGCAATATTGGCCACTGGTGGTGTTAAGTGATCACCACTATGCTGTAGTATCAGGCGGCATCATCATTGGGTTTCGAACCTAGGTACTTGCTTCCCTAGGTGAGTACCGCCTCCTCTCGAGGAAAAGTACCGGTGGGATATGTATGGGTGAAAAATGTTCAAATTACCTCCTATATCTAAAAATTGGCCTTTAATATGAAGTGCAGTATACAGGGGTAAGATTAAAAATCGTTGTGATGTCTATCGGATGTGTAAATTATCTTTAACATCGATACTGTACGGTCAACATGTTTCGGCCCTTGTTGCCCAAAGGGGGCTAGGCCTTCGTCAGGACCGGTGTTCGAGATCGACAGATTCCTTGTTGTGACTTGTAAGTGTACTTCAAGCAGAGGTGTATTCTGCTGAGAGAATATGACGAGAGTAATTAGATAATTAGATAGTCACGAACAAAACTAGATTGAGGAAGCGGGAGGTGGAGAGGAACGTCACCAGCATCAACCAGCGTCAGCCGAAGCCGCGGAGGAAGCAAGTGGCTCCTGCTTTTCTCCTGAGCCCGGAAAAAACGGATCCTGAGAGGCAAGGCGATCAGTAGGTGCAGCAGGTGCTCCCTCCCCACAGAGGCGGCCCGGTGTGGCATAGTCCGGGTGCGGCTTATGGGTGGTGGGAGCGCCGATAATGGCACTTCAGACACGGGTGGCACAGTGGTGACTTTTTTCAGGCAGAGGTAGTGTCAGCACCAGTGTCAATTGCAGCCGCTCCCACGGCGGAAGTGGCGGCCTCTGTACCGCCCCATTATTGCCCCCGAACCTGACCCCTGTAACCGGGGGGAACCCAAGCTATCGGAAGGTGCTCCACTCCCACGGTGCAGACCGTGTGCAGCTCGTGGGTTGTTGGATCGCCCGACACGCCGCTTCAGGCCTGGGTAGTGAGGAGGCGTTAGTCCCAACGAACCTCAACTGCCCCTCAGCTTGTGATTTCGGTCACTTGTGAACCAGAGGGATTAAGGTGGACCCAGAGGCCTACCCTGTGAGGAGGGAGAGATAGGGCTGTGTAGTAGTTTGGCTGGGTTCTCATTCCTGGAGATTCGCCACCCCATCTCTGGCCCCAACGGAGACCTGAATTACATCTTTCTTCGGCAACAAGGTGAGGAGGCATTTGTTTTTGTTTAATCTAAGTTTCCTCTCAGCACCTACGTGCCCGATTTTAAGGGAACTCTATCCATCAGGAGTGAGCGTGAGAAGTCAGTGCCCATTTTCCTTTAAACTCAGAATTGTTTTTTAAAACCTGCTGGGTTTAATTATAAAACATCTATAAAGTGGCTGGTAATGTGAGCCCAGGAATATTTCAAATCTATCGTGTTTAACTGCAAAACAACTATAAAGTGATTGGCACTGTGAGCCAAATATCATCCATAAAGTGACCAGCTCTGTGAGTCAGATAACTGTGGTACCATGAGATCTGGGCACCTGCGTGGAGCAGTGCTACAACAACATAACAGGCAACTGAAAAAGAAAATGGGCAAAGATGACTCTGAGGCACAAGGTGGAGGGCCAGCCTCACAAATTGGAGAAAAGTTAAACATGTCAACAATAATTGCGACCTGTTCCCTAAAGTTTGTCCGTTAAATGTTCCGTAGGAGTATCATGTAAAGAATCCCAATGAGACCCTACAGTCAACTATTACGGATTATTTTTCTAAGAGGGAAATAAAAGAAAAGATCTCCTGAAATACAAAAAATGGCCAAAGACATAATAACGACAGAAATACGCAGTATAAAATCGAATACAATATCATCCAATTGTATGCACTTCTCAGGGGAAGAATTGATGAATAAAGATATGGCAGCTGCCGGCATCAGTCCTCAAAAACCATTAAAGATAAATAATAATATAGCTTCTAATCAAGTGCTGGGTGCTCATTCCTTGGTCGTAAAAGCTCAAGTTCATGTTCCCTGTTCTACAACTATCTTGACTAAGTCTAGAGGCACTAATAGTGGGTCTGGGAATGAGAAAAAAGCAGCATTCAAGGTTGGAGATGGATCTGAGAAAGGCTTAGAAAATGATGAGAAAGATGGTGAAATACCTCATGGAGTGGCTTTTGGCATTTGTCGAAAAGAGGATAATATGGTGATTAGTATATCATCAGGTATAGATTCAAATTCAACTGACGATGTACTTCTACCATGCTTCACTCAATCACCAAGAAACCTAGCCTTATCCAATTATAATAGGGATCAAATCTGTCATAATGAGTCCAGAAGCTATCCTAAGCCCTAAGAACCAGAAAAATTGATTTGAATTAGATCCTTTCAGTCTAATATCAACAATAGGGAGATCCAGTTCTGATTTGAAACCGGCATTGATTCCCGAGTTGAGACATTAAGTGTGCATATTTGTCAAATAAATCGGAGAATGCCGACTCCATGAATAACCCTCTTAATTCAGCTGATCTTTCCTTACTGGCCCAATATAATACAAACTTCTATCTGGGAAACGTCTCTGTTTTGAAGAAGAACAGACATGGACTGCACAGAGATTCAATCAGGAATATGGGGCAGTTTGCTCAACACTTTGGATACTATAACCAACGCCCTGAATTACCATTCTGATAAACTGAATATTCAGGTGGATCTACTGAATACTCTTGCCCTCTATGTAGCAGGGATAGATTCCAAACTACTAAATTTGACAAACTTAGTAATAAGGGCAGAAGCTGATAGGGATAACCAAATGATCTCCTGTAGGTGTGCAAATATTATAGATAAAATATCCAGCTTATCGACTATAGTTGGTTCTCTTGTGGATGAAGTAAGATTAATGTCAACGCAGAATAAAACAGAGCCAGTAATTTCAAACATGAATGATCATAGCTATGGCCAAGACATTAAGGCGCTAACTGCCCAAAACTGTAAACAGAATAAGTATTGAAGATCAAGTAAGGTGGGTAATGGAAATAAGGGGGTTAATAACAATGAATTACAAAATGATTTAGATCTAGAATTACAATCCATCAAAGAGGATAAAAAAGAAACAATAATATAATTGAGCAAGGAAGTATACAGGTCTTGTTGTTGGATATTTGTGAAATTGAAGCCAATAAACAAGAAATAGCTCAAAAAAGAGGTCGCCCAAGTATTAAATACTTTAGAATCATCTTTTAACTCAAAATCAGCAGGTCTCACCAAAAGAACAAGGAAAAAACAAAGGAAAGCACATAATAAGATAAACAGGAAAAATAAATTAACTAATTCAAGTGTTCTACATATCCCAAAGGAGGTCTACCCGGTTTTCAAAGTATCTGAAAAATTATCTTGTAATATAATAGATGGAGATAAAGGGGGATAAAGATTTGAACCCGCATTTAGGAAGTATAGGTAAATCTCCATCATTTGAGGATGCCCGGATTAGGATAACACCTCCTCAAAGTGGTGAAGTTTTGAATAGTTATGTGGCTCGACAAGGTTCTATGCAAAGGTTGTAACCAGTAAACGGAGTCTCTCAGATTAACATTCAGGACAAAAACAAAGAAAGTAGAAGTAATCCTTTAACCACAATGGAGGAAAAACAACTGTTAAATACAAAAATCTTGCCCTCTTCTCCCTTTGGTAAAAAGAAAATCCTTGTACAATCCCATGAAACC
The DNA here is from genome assembly GCA_963921515.1 of Calotriton arnoldi. Lineage (NCBI taxonomy): Eukaryota > Metazoa > Chordata > Amphibia > Caudata > Salamandridae > Calotriton > Calotriton arnoldi. The sequence continues at coordinate 301,174 of CAWUFW010005196.1, read as the reverse complement.
ATTTCAGGACAAAATTGCGAACTTGGGCAAACTGCTTGTGTTGAAGATAGTCAAAGAGTTTTGATGACACAAGGTACAAGTTTAAACCCTATTTTATCATTTTCCAATTATCAATTTAAAAAGAATCTAACAACAATTGGGGATTTCTGTGTTTTCTTCCGCAAAGTTACCTTTTATTCCATTGTATGTTTCAAGGGGTCAGCACGACATTTTAAATCGTGGTAATATATTTAAGCTACTTGCTTCAATCCCAGAGTTTAATAACCTAACATCAGATGTTTTAGAATTAGTTCGATTCATGCAGGATTCTCATAACCCCAAACATGAAGTAAGTTGTACTATATGGCAAAGTGAGCAGATAATTAATAGAATTCTGGAATATACACCACAATTTGAGAAATGGGGAATCGAATTAAGAAAATGTAAAGATAGCTTGTATCCAACTTTTTTGATACCCAAATTCGAGGAAGAAAGACATTTACCAACCAAATCAACGGCAAAGGGATTGCAAGAGGTGAATATCAATACCCTGAAAGAGGCAATAGGACCACTACTCAATCCTGGACTATCCTGGCATCAAGATCACATGTAGTAATTTGGGCCCACATTTTGTCAAAGAAACATAAAAACATCCAGCCCTCATGGATGATTGGGCCTGGCTACCAAAAATACTTAGTAAAGGGAAACTTGATGAGAATGACTGAAGGTGGAGCAGTTTGCACAGAAAGAACCTACCAATCTTAATATTTTCTCTTGGAACATGTATGGCCTTACTAGGTTATTAGAAGATCATGACAATACATTTTATTCAGAATTTTAAAATCTTAATGTTCCAAGAAACATGGAAAATGTGCCATGAGCCCATTATTGGTTTTCACGAATATGCCAATTTTGCAACTCGCTCATCTGTTTACGGCCGATTTGTTGTATTCCGCTTTAGGTGTCCGTATATAGGTTTTCCAGAAAACATGTCCTTATATAGGCACAATTCGCATTGCCCTTATATAGGCATAGAATCCCAGCCCTTATTTAGGCATTAGCCGTGCACTCCAAATACAGGCATGGTCACCAACATCTGTCCACCCTAACGTCACAACGAGTTCTTAGAAACCAGACCCTTAAGCTCTTGGGAGTTCCCCTAGCACAGGATTATTGATTTCTCCAAGAACTCAACTATTATGTATGAACCGCTATACCTTAAGGGTTCATTCCTGTCGTCTTCCTCTGTCCGACTTCACGTCAATGCTAACATTCCAAGGCACCTACCAGGTATAAATATACCTTCCCTTGCCCAAGCAAGTTAGGAGGAGACCTCGACTTTAGAGGAGCCCGTATCCCGGCCTGACACACTGAGAAGACGCGGTCATTCCTGCTCGCAGAAGAATCCAGCTTCCAGTGTTCTGACTCCCTTCGCGGGGTGTTAGAGTTCCAGATCCGGCAGGAGATTCCCACCTCTCTCATTCTCAAGGTATGGAGCTGACTAGAACCTAGAGGGACGCTTGGCATACTAGACTTAACATACTCTCAGTGTACCATACTAGAGAATACTCCACCTACTTCTTACCTTTCCCTACACCTAGACTAGGTTAGGTACATTGGGGTAGAACTAGCTTAGAGACGCATCGTATGAGTACTCGCATTTTTAGCTCATGTTATTTATGTACGTGAATATATGCTACAAGATAATGCTACCGCAGTATTATTTATTTCTACTGCTTACGCAGTACATTATTTATCTTGCATACTGTCTTGTGATCATAACAGCACATATCTCTTACACGAGAATTAAGACTGTTCAATAAAACCTTTTTATTGAAACGCCCGTCTTTTCTTTCTGTGTAACTCTGTGGAAACTAAGCATGCACGATTAGCTGAGTGAAACTGTTATCTATTGTTTCCACGATTCTGAGACGCGTTCCAATTCTAAAGGGAAACAAAGTAGTCATGTTTATGCGGTTGCCAGAAACTACTCCCTTCTTGTTCTCAAGGAGTTTCTAGTGGCCTCTGAGCTAGCTGGCACAAAGTAATTAAGTTTAATATACTCGATAGGGACATACCGACCTCAGTCCTATGTCAAGCCTATAGGGTATATTATTCCAATGCGCAGAGCCTATTAGGGAAATAGGAACTACACTACATGGCGCCCAAACGTTTGGTAAGGCAGTAATTTAACGCTAGATACTGAGTAACTCAGTCGTGCTTTTCCCAGAGACCCCTACTCACATACTCCATAAGACGTCTGGAGTGGGTAGGGTTAAATATCCGCCAAAACTAAATAGGACAAAAAACCCTATATATTAGTTGCTTGGTTTGTTCAACGTTGAAGGATACAGTGTTCCAAAATATTGTGCACCTTATCTTTTGTTTCCTTGAAACTTGTTCTACATTTTTCTAAAAACAAATGTCCGAACACGGGGACAATAACACCGGGAACGGTGTAGCTGCGGCTGACCCAGTCGTAACAGCTTTTAACTTTACAGGTTTAAATGAAACCGAGGAGGGTGTTATAGACATCCATCAAAACTTAAGAAGAGCCATCACTCTAAAACTTATAAAACACGGCCTACCACCAAGAGGCGGTAGAGCAGTTTTCGTGATAGAGGCACACGAATCTTTTCAGACAGAGGTATTCTATTCATGGATAGTATTCCCTGAATCAAATCCAGTAACAAAACTGTTTCACTTCTACAAAGAAGATGAACCACCAGAGGAATATATTCCTTTCGAGGATATTGAAATTCCACTAACATACCAGGAGCATCAGCTCTGGTTTAAAGGCGCCCTAAAACATTACAAAAACATTACCAGGCTCGGTCCACTAGGTAGACCAGGAGCAACATGGCCGATTCTAGCCGGCTACACACCTCATCCTGACATTGAAGAAATGTCAGCCGAGGAATTACTTACTCAACTTACAGAGTTAATAAAAATTTACAGACAATTAGTCCAATATGTCATGCAGACTTTCACAGTCCAACCACCATTGACCATTCCAAATCAAACCCCTCAACAGGGGAATACACTAAAAATTACACCACAGACTTTATACGCAGTCATGGGTAAAATGCCCACAAAACGTGAGCAAATTCCATTCTGGATAGCTCAAAAAATTACTCAATTCGAAGCAGTATTTCCTAATACTAGCCCTTATGAGAAACACAGAATCCTAACAATCTGTTTACCAATGGGGATCACACCACAACTGGAAGATTGCACCACTTGGGGCGCAGTCTTTGCTGCCATCTATACTAAAACACATGGTGTTCCGTCAATCGCAGTAATACCAGATGTCCTGAAACAAATTCAAAACGAATACGGGGCAGAGCCTGCTCTGAATTTAGGTATGAAATTACTGAAAAACTTCGACCAGGTCAATAATATTATCTAATATTAAAGGGGAGGCAGCATCAGTGGCGATCCGCCAACGATTAAGGGAATTTGATGTAACAGAACATCAAACAGAACTACCCAGAATAATAGAACAATCTTATGCAGAATTAGGCAGAGATAGTTTGGGTGGAAGACCATTGAAGCCAAAACTATCTGAAAGTCCTGAGAAGGACTCTATTAAACAAACTCCTATATCTTCTAAAAAGAAGTGGGAAACTAATAAACAAAATTCAAACGAGAAACGTTCTCAATCCCGAGGTAGGTCTCCTCAAAAGGAGCCCTCTGAAAGGAGGTATAACCTCAGGAATAGGGATAATTTAAGAAAGCCTGACAGGTATCAAGATACTGATACACGTTCCTCTCGTACCTTTCAGATATCATCACAGACATCGGAAAGAAGAGGACGGTGTGAACATAGAAAAGAACGCGTGAAATCAAAAGACGACAAACACGTTCCGAAAAATAAATCAAAACCTCAATTCTCAAAAAAGAAGGTAGCAGGTCTGAAGATCAGACATGCCGAGAATACTGAGCACACAGCTCAAGAACGGAGAATGGGCTCAGACAATGCTGGACAGTGCAGCAGAAGTCACAATAGCTTGCCAGAACCTGAAGGAACTTCTGGAGATAGTGGACTTGAATGAGTACATCACAGTAGAGACTGTAGACACCAGGGTTAGTACTCCACAAAAGTTATATGAAATAACACTCCGAAAGGAGGGAGACATACCAAGAAAGGTGAAAACACTCTTTTGGGAAAAACTTTCAAGGGGTTATGATATACTTCTAGCAGAAAAAGACTGGCCACCACAATTTGTCAGGGAGTGCCCACATGGTAAGGACATCATTATGCCTGCCTTCTCCAACCATATTCCAATTCACCTAAAATATAAATTTGCCAGGAAATGGGCAGTTGCCCAGGCCCCAGCATTATATAAAAATCATGTAGGATGGGATGAGGACTCACCTCACCATAAAATACATCTAAAAAATGAACCTACTGCACAAAGGCAGTACCCAATAAAGCAAGAAGCTAAAAAACAGGTCAGGGAGATCTTAGATCAACTTGAATACCAAGGGGTGATTGAAACATGCACCTCCTCAATGAACAATCCTTTGTTTCCTGTCTCCAAACCAGACAATACATATCGTCTAGTTTTGGATTACAGACACTTAAACACTTGTTCAAAAACATTTGCAGTGCAAAATGCACATAGTACAGCATTAATGAATAACATTGTGCGTAACAAATATAAAACCACATTGGACATCTCAAATGGTTTCTTTTGTCAAAACATGGCACCTGAAAGCAGGTACTTAACAACTTTCTCAATAATGGGGACCCAGCGTCAATTTTGTCGACTCCCACAAGGGTTCAAGAACAGCCCGGGGTTATTCTCAGCGAGGGTAACAGAGTTACTACAAATTTATGATAATGAGGCATTGTCATATGTCGATGACATCTATCTGACAGACGATGACCTAGATAGGCACTTGAACAGGGTGAGCACCATTATATTGGGCTTCGCCTCTGAGGGCTATAAGTTCAACTTTAAAAAATCCAGAATTGCCCATCTCAATGTCTTTTTTCTAGGATATGAGCTTTCAAGTGAAGGCAAGAGCTTGGCAGCCAACTTTTTAGAAAGGTGTGCGCTGCTCCAACCTCCAAAAACGCAGAAAAATTTACAATCCATCCTCGGTTTCCTAAATTTTGGAAGAACTTACATTCTAAATTACGCAGAAAGGGTTAAACCTCTCTACGCATTAATCAAACCTGATTTTTCAATCAAACATTGGACACATGAACACACAGAAATCTTGCGTTCACTCCAAGCTAACATGTTAGCAACAAATCACTTACAAACACGCGTAAGTCAATGCAACTTAGTGATCCGAATAATTTCGGGTCAATGCGGATTCACCTACTTAACATTTAATGAGGGTGAAAAAGTACCAATGGCATACAAATCACGTTTGTATACACAAGCAGAAATGCGCTTCACTTCAACTGAAAAAATACTGACAGCAGTTCAAACCGCTGTAGCAAAAGAAAGAGCCTTAGCCCAAGGGAAACGCATTATTGTCATAACTCCAGTACCAGCCTTAGAGGCGGTCACAAAAGCGAGCATTCCAAATGCAAAAGCATTACATCCTAAATGGATACAATGGGTTAATTCTCTTGCTGCAACAGATGTTGAATATGTTTTTGATCCTGATTTAAAAACACAAGCGTTCCTGCAATATGAACATGAATGTCCTCTGCCCACTGAAATTCTGCCTCTCGATCAGTACGAATTTATAATTTACACTGACGGATCCGCACAACCCGCTACAGGGAGTAAGCAAGCTTACAGTGCAGCGTGCGCAATCGTTAAAGGTTGCATGCACGATGGTAACTTCAGACCAATGGTCACTAAAACTCAATCTCTAGGAGATTGTACAGCTCAGCGAGCTGAACGACAAGCATTCAAACTGGCACTTGAAAGTACAGATCGCGAATTCCCCACACTAATAGTGTGCGATTCTTTCTACTGTGTTCAGTCGTATAATGAATATATACAAAATTGGCTTGAAAATGGGTTCAAAGATGCAAAAGGTGGCACAATAAAGCATAAAACGCTTTGGGAACAAGTAGTTCAGTTAAAAAAACGAACTACCAAAAGCTCACGTGATACACACGCTGAGTCATCAACGTGATGGCGTTCACGTTGCAGGGAATTCATTGGCTGATGAAGCCGCAAAGGGGGCTGTTCAGACGGCTTCCGTAGCGGCGATCACTCGTTCAAAAACGAGAACAGACAGTGAGATATTGTTGGCTGTCAATGCTACGAGCAAAGGCAGTGGTGCAGCGCTACCAAAAAAGTTTCCACTCAAGTACTCATATGTAATTGATGCGAACAACGTTCCTTTTGCTCGAATCCCTGGAGTGGGGGATAGGGTAATTCCAAACAAGGAACGTAGATCAGGACTAATCCTAGCAGCACATGAAGGGATAGCCTCTGCCCATGCAGGTTTTTCTGCAACAGTATCTTTACTGAAACAAAGATATTGGTGGCCTGGCATTAGGAAACAGACCAAAAACTATGTTTTGGAATGTGAAATATGCCAACAGATGAAAGTTTCCACAGTGAAACGTCCTGCGCAGACACCCCTGTTAATTTCAGACAAAGCATTAGCTTGTGTTTACCTGGACCACTGCGGTCCCTTGCAAAGGGACGGTAACTATAAATATATAATGGTCGCAGTGGATTCATGCTCTATGTTCCTATGGTTATGGCCTCAGCGCTCGGCTGACGCTCGAACTGTTATAAAAGATTTGCGAGTCTTTATCGGCACATACGCAATAGGCACGCTACATTCTGACCAGGGCCCTGCGTTTAGCTCTCGGGCTTACAAAGAAGCCATGGCCAGTTTGGGCGTTGCATTGTGGTACTCCTCTCCGTTTCATCCTGAGGGAAATTCTGTTGTGGAAAGGAAAAACCGGTAAAGCAGTCTATAACAGCTAGGGTATTAGGTTCGGGTGATGGGTGGGTCAAACATCTTTGTGGGGGCCCACGCTCATTAAATAATTTGCCAAGAAGTTCTCTAGGGGGGGGGTCACTCCATATGAGGTCCCATTTGGGACAAGAATGTGGGTTCCTGATCTCGAATGTAAAGGCACAGTGGTGGAAAATAAACCCTTTGTTTTACAGGATCTAAATGAACTAAGATCGAAACAAAGCAACGTGTTCCTGAAGCCAACCACCACTGGGGAAAAACCGGCAGTCCCAGCAAGGCCTGTCTGGATCCCAAAAGTTGGGGATCTAGTCTGAGAGAAGATTGCGGACAAGAAGGAATTTGGACCTTCTTACAGACAACCAGTACCTGTCCTAGCCGTACACGGAACAAGAACAGTACTTCTGCCGCCCCTTGCTGGAAAAAAGGAGAAAAGATTTGTGTCAATCGACCTCATAAAACCACAGTATGTGGCCAATACTAAATAGTAGGCATCGTGGACTCCGACCTAGTAGCAGACGCTTTCCTCTCGCTACTATCCAAGAGGTTCAGACTGAAAGACTGATAACCATCGAGAATTCAGCAGTAACAGATGAAGGACTAAGCAACAATGCTATGGAACTCATCCCTCTTGAAACTCAAGTAACAGTTCGTCCAAATACACCTGCCTACACCAACGTAACAAGTGATCAACTGGTTCCAGCGATTTCGACAAATCCTGATGCAATTCCAACAATTGACAGAACTGCTTCTGGCTATTTCATTAACTTTGATACGTTTTCTGAGGATCCGAGTGAGCCTGAAACGACGCCAGCATCAACAACTTTTAAACAGCAAGTACAAGACTTTTTTCATTTTCTGAGAAAGACTTATCTGGTTTCACCATGGATTGAACTGTGGATTATTTCTGGAATATTTTTCTTTCTGCTTTGGCTAGCTTTGGTTATGACTATCAGCGTGCTTATAAATGGCAGATACATCCGTTTGGACATTGAAAGTAAAAATGTGAGCTTACTTTTAAAACCACACAAATCATCCCATCGTGAAGCAAGAGACTTGTCAGCAGTGAACATCACAGCCGTTCCTATACAGGATGTTATAGTGTGGGACAAAACCGATTTCGATATCTTCGGCCCTACGGAACTTTTGAACATTCCACATTTATTTAAAATTTCACTAAGTGATTTTATTTCATCCAGTACCTATTCTGATGATTGGGACTTTGAGACTGTAAACGATATGATGTTTGATCTAGAAAGGTCTGCTGCATTTTCTAATAATGAATATTTAGAGGGTTCATCAGACTACGAATAGCTTTATTGCTATAACCACTATGGTCATCATTTTTTGCATAAATCTGCAACACCTAGAAATGTGTTTACGTTTAACCAATGGGAGCATTGTCCTACACCACCAAAAGGTAGTTCAAAAACGTTTGCTAAAAAGTTTCCCTATTTTTCAGGGTACAATACATCTGATCCGGAAACATTTTACTATAAAAATGTAAACAAAACAGGACAGAAAACTATTTTAACAAATACAAAACAGATTTACTCTGCAGCATTTATTGCCCAACTGTCTAGACATGGATTCGACTTGTGGAAAGACACAATAGACACAAAATCTGTCTGGGGTTCTAAAGATTGGCAAGTGCAGGGGATAGAAGCTTTGTTTAGAGCATGTATCATCCCTCAGCAAATAATGTTTTTGAATGACACTGTGCCACAAACGTCTTGCCTTGGTTTAGCCAAGATCAAAGACATGAAAACACCTTCTGTACCAACACCTGCCAGTAATAACAATACACAGGCAGCGGTTACAGTTGACACAATACTACAAATCAACAGAACGAATCCTGATTGGAGAAAATGGTTGATCTGGCCCACAGACACAAACATCTGTCAAGAAAGATTCCTGAATAAAACACAGGGCTTTACTATCCATAGGCCAGACCCACGATACGTCCAAAGACAGCATCCGGGGGTAGTAACAACATACAGTGTAGGAAAATTATGCCTTGATTGGCTACAAAAATCTACACTTGAGGATGTGAAACAACACTTATCTTTACTTAAAGAAGACGCAGACCTTAGGGAATTCTTGCTAGGACCAAGAAAACCGCGTCAAAAACGTTTTATATATGCCGGCATCTATGCTGCTTATAATGAAGCATGGAAGGTTTCACAGGCAGAGGCCGCAGAACGAATACGTGAACTTGATCGTATTAACTTAGAGTAATCTCTCACTGTGGTCGACAATGGGTTAACAACTTTGTCATCCAGAATTTATTCATTGAACAACATTGTATCCTCTGCTATTGGCCTACTGGAACAAGATTTAGCCATGTTACAACAAGGCCAATCTCAGTGATAAACAGATCAAACTGGCACAAAGAGGAGCAAAGTATACAGTGCTGAGCATTGGAAAAACTGGAAAAATTACCATTCACAGTGGCAGAAAAACCAGCTACAGAATGGCTTATTCATGGCAAAATCACTCTGCCTGTCACTACTTTTCAGTTTCAGTATTGCCTCAAACAAATGCAAGCAGGAAAATATGAAAGGTTGGGTAAAGAATACATTAAGACATCCTGGAATTTACCTTACGAATACAGATGTTGGAGTGGGGATCGTGAAGTGTTTCCAAGCGGTACACACTGTGAAAATGCACTAAGCGGTTCACTCATATGTCAGGACATTTCTTTACACGGGGCTTGTAATGGTTCTGTGGCAAATTTGTCCTGCCACCAGCAGGGTACACCAGCTACTGTGATTAATCCAACGTTTGGCCAACTTTCAAACGGGAGTTACCTCATGTTGAATGATCAGAGTTGCTGTGGCATGTTGCCAGGCATCCCATATCTAGTAACGGTGGACTCCAGGGTCACTTGCTGTATGCAAGTATTGTTCCCCCAATAGACACAGTCAGGGAGTCGCCTTTATTGCCTTCATTGAATGTTTCTTTTATACGATTTGATACTTTAAGCAGAATGAAAGCCATGCTTATACAACAAACAGTGCCTCTGAACTCGGCCAAAGAAATCTATGATTTACAAGTTGCAAGGACTTCGGCTGAGATACAGGCTTTAATTCGTACAAACTGCCCTAAACATTTCGTAGAAATGATGGGACGTATCTTTAACATGTCTGATATGAGCGGAATTGTACATGTATTTAAGACCATCTGTTCAGAACTATTAGCACCTTTCCAGGCAGTCCTCGGAATCATCCCAAACTTCGCACATTCGGTGTTTGGTGGTGTGCCGTTAATTCTAGCACTTGTTGCAGGAATTCTATTTCTATTCCTACTATTACGCTATGGCAAGCCTATTCGCCAACATCACTCCGAGCGATGTGGAGAAAGCTCTCCTTGAACGAAAGTGCCGTGAGCGAATAGTACAGCTTTTGGGCATGCCTCGTCTACGGGAACTTAATACAACATGGTTCCTGTCATTCAGACCAATCTGGCAAGATTGCATCTTACCTGTTCTACGCTGCCTGCTTTGCGGTGAAGAATGCATGCTGGACTCCTGTCTAACACTCCCATCAGTCATGCCAACGGATATCGATACTCTGCTGGACCCGATAACGGCCCATGCTCTGTGTTGTCCCCAGAGGCTACCAATCCTGATGACGGCATTCATTGAGATCTCACAGACGCTTCCTGCAGCTGCTGAGGTACGAGATGGATCAACAGGCACACAGGTAACAACGGACGCGAACATTGCTGCGGCATTTTATGCTGAGGGCGATGCTTCTCATCTCTGTGCAGTTAACCTTCTGAACGAGGTGTTCCAAATGTCACCAACTTTGGTAGACGATATTTTGGCTACAGAAATAGATGATTTCATGTTTACACCAGACCCATACACTGACTTTGATTCGGCTCACAGTGTACCAGGGAAGCAATGAAATTTGGCCTTCATATTTTCAAAACTTGGAACTTTTCCCAAAATTGAACTTTTTCTTTTTTTTAATTTTTGAAAATACATGGCAAAACAATCTGCTTACAGTAGAACTATTCTTATAAAACGGACTTCTTTGAATACTTCCAGGGACACATTGTCACCTTATTTGTCTAACATTTCATTTAATACCATGATATGCAATGGCTTTGATTTTTGAAAACTTGTCAACCATTTCATCATATGTATATATTTCTGTTTATTCATTCATGTTGCATTTATTTCCATTATATGCTTAGAATGAAAACGATGCTTTAAAATGTACAGTACCTATTGCATTCAACAGTTTATTTTAAACTTCTTTTAATATGCTTTTAGAAATGTTTTTAGCAACATGTGGTACTCAGTTTAATGTTTAGCATTTCATGTTTAGCATTTAGTATTATCGTTCATTCGAAAGTGGAGTGGGTGTTGTATTCCGCTTTAGGTGTCCGTATATAGGTTTTCCAGAAAACGTCCTTATATAGGCACAATTCGCATTGCCCTTATATAAGCATAGAATCCCAGTCCTTATTTAGGCATTAGCCGTGCACTCCAAATACAGGCATGGTCACCGACATCCGTCCACCCTAACGTCACAACGAATTCTTAGAAACCAGACCCTTAAGCTCTTGGGAGTTCCCCTAGCACAGAATTATTGATTTCTCCAAGAACTCATCTATTACGTATGAACCGCTATACCTTAAGGGTTCATTCCTGACGTCTTCCTCTGTCCGACTTCACGTCAATGCTAACATTCCAAGGCACCTACCAGATATAAATATACCTTCCCTTGCCCAAGCAAGTTAGGAGGAGACCTCGACTTTAGAGGAGCCCGTATCCCGGCCTGACGCACTGAGAAGACGCTGTCATTCCTGCTCGCAGAAGAATCCAGCTTCCAGTGTTCTGACTCCCTTTGCGGGGTGTTAGAGTTCCAGATCCGGCAGGAGATTCCCACCTCTCTCATTCTCAAGGTATGGAGCTGACTAGAACCTAGAGGGACTCTTGGCATACTAGACTTAACATACTCTTAGTATACCATACTAGAGAATACTCCACCTACTTCTTACCTTTCCCTACACCTAGACTAGGTTGGGTACATTGGGGTAGAACTAGCTTAGAGACGCATCGTATGAGTACTCGCATTTTTAGCTCATGTTATTTATGTACGTGAATATATGCTAAAAGATAATGCTAGCGCAGTAATATTTATTTCTACTGCTTACGCTGTACATTATTTATCTTGCATACTGTCTTGTGATCATAACAGCACATATCTCTTACACGAGAAACAAGACTGTTCAATAAAACCTTTTTATTGAAACGCCCGTCTTTTCTTTCTGTGTAACTCTGTGGAAACTAAGCATGCACGATTAGCTGAGTGAAACTGTTATCTATTGTTTCCACGATTCTGAGACGTGTTCCGATTCTAAAGGGAAACAAAGTAGTCATGTTTATGCGGTTGCCAGAAACTACTCCCTTCTTGTTCTCAAGGAGTTTCTAGTGGCCTCTGAGCTAGCTGGCACAAAGTAATTAAGTTTAATATACTCGATAGGGGGGGGCGTGGCCTAGGAGCCGAACATGGCGGACGCGTCTCCGTAGAGCTCCGCTGTTCGCTCCTTCCAGGGACAGCATCCGCCATTATCCTGGTCCCTGACACTCGGGCTTGTGCGAGCGGGCTGCTCACGGGCCCGCGGCGATCGCGCCGGGACATCTTGGTGGCGGCAGGGAGCTCAATTCGGCCGCTGCGGCCGCGGCTTGCAGGACCGGTGGAGACCACGCACGCATCGGCGGGCGGCTGCGGCTGAGCTGCGGCGGCCGCGATTCACTGGCGGCGCGGCTGAGGACGCTATCATCCTGCCCGGCGGCCCCCCCGGAAAGCTGCTGATCGGGCCCCGGCCCTGAGGGGCAGCAGGGAGTGCACCAAGATCGCGGTGCCCCTCTGCCGGCTGCGCCTACCTCTGGTCCCTTGCAGGAGGGGCTCTGGATTTGTGGGGCCTACCCTGGGCCTGGACGGCCGTTGACTGCGGCCCTGCCTGAGGACTCTGGTGCCATAGGGTGTTGCGGTGAGCTGGGCAGGGACCTGTGGGGCTGGACTCTGCTGCTACCCACGCGCCTGACCCCCTGGCGGGGGGCTCCGCCGGTCCCTCCCCCCCGGCTGGCCCGGGGCGGCCATACGGACAGTCCTGATTGCCCCGCAGCTGGGAGACCCCGGAGGCTCTTGACGAGGATACCTGTCGGCGCCGCCTGGGATCGGGCGCCTGCGCGGGGGACGCGGTCGTGGTGATCCGCCCCGCCCGGGGTGGGTGGTGAACTCTACCGATCCCCCCTTCCATCATTCTCTCTGGCTGCGGCACTGACTGCTCTGGAGCGGACCCTCCACGCCATCATGGGTAAGAGCAACCCCGGAGCGGCGGCGCCCAAACAACCTACCATGGACCAATACACCACGGCCACCCCAGCGAATAAAGGTGCCGCAGAGGGCGTCTCCTCAGATACGGCGACACTCCTGGAGGCCATCAATCAGTCACGAACCGCCCTCGAGGCCCAGATCGGTGCGGTGGGGTCCGAAGTGTCATTCCTCCGCCAGGATCTCCGGAAGGCGGTCGACCGAATCACCGAGGCCGAGACGAGGGTCTCCGCGGTTGAGGATACTGTCTCCACCCTCCAGAAGAAGGTTGACAAGCTGGCCATGGTATCTAGAGAGCTGGAAGCGAGGGCCGAAGACGCGGAGGGGCGGGCCCGCCGCAACAACATCCGCCTGGTGGGTTTTCCAGAAGGTTGCGAGGGATCCTCGATGGGTGGCTTCCTCTCCGAATGGCTCAAGGCGCGGCTACCCGCAGACGACATTTCTTCCTGCTTCATGATCGAGAGGGCCCATCGCGCCCTGACCAAGAAGCCGCCGCCGGGGGAGCGCCCACGCCCGGTTATTGCTCGCCTCCTAAATTATGCTGACCGCGATGCCATTCTTCGCCAGGACGCACAAGGATGAAATGATCTTTGAGTCCCATCCCATCATGGCCTTCCCGGACTACACCCGGATGGTTCAGCAGCAACGCCAATCCTTTGTTGCGGCCAAGCGGCGGCTGCGGGACCTGAACCTATCCTATGCGCTCATGTTCCCGGCCCGTCTGAAGGTCATTTATGATTCCAAAACATATTTCTTTGATACGCCAGAGGAAGTATTTGCGTGGACAGATGAGCGCCGCAACTTGAAGCCGCATTCCCCACCCCCTTTAGACTCTGACTCTTCTCAAAGCTCGCATCGGGGTGGACGGCAGGGAGGCGACGCTACTCATCGACGACATCGATCCCGCTCAAACTGGCGCTCCCAGAACAAGAAGGACCCTGCGGACTGAGGCAGCCCGAGGCTGGGACATACGCTGGTGTATTGACTCTTCCCGGTTTCATGTGACGGCGGAGCCCGTTGGCTGCTGCTACGGGCCGGGATATCCTGCCACTAAGAGCCAGGGACTTTTACTCTTCCCCTGGAGGGAGTGGGGTCTCCACGCCGTCCCTGTTGTGAGTTTTTATGGGTAATGTTGGGTGGGGGGGATCCTTTGGAGGGTCCGCCGGGGCCTCCACGTTGGGGGGCCAGGACGAGATTCCGCCGCGACAGGTACTCCGTGTTCCAGGAAGTATAGGGGTTGGGGGGGCGGGGGGAGGGGTTGGGAGGGCGATTTGTTGTTAGTTCTACAGTTGTTTTTTCAGATATACGCACCACGATGTCCCATATGTCCACAATGTCCGTTGCTCTACACCCTACCGATAGCACATGACACATACAGCTAATGGCACTCACCTAGGAGATCTCAATATCGTGTCTTGGAATGTACGGGGCCTGTTGAATAAGATTAAAAGAGGGGCTGTACTACACATGGCAAAACGCTACTCAGCAGATGTCTTGCTGCTGCAAGAAACTCACATGCTAGGCAACAAGGCCCCGTGTCTGTCTCGCTATGGCTATGCCACGGTGTACCATTCTGGCTTCTCAAGGGGGGCACGAGGTACGGCCATCCTTATTCACCACAGGGTCCCATTTCAAGTTACACAGCATTGGTTCGACCCGGGTGGCCGCTTTACGGCCGTTTCCGGCACCCTGGCTGGGGAACAGATTACAATTGGGAGCATATATGCACCACCTCCTCTAGGCCGGACGTTCATTGACAGACTGACGCAACTCTGGGGGAATTCCCCGACGGCCTGACTATCCTGGGTGGGGACTGGAACGACGTCATGGCTCCCCCGGATAGGTGGCGGGCACGACCGCCGACCACCCCTCCTCCTAGGTCTAAACTCAACATCTTGGCCCATACATTGGGATGGGTGGACACATGGCGGGCTTATCATCCTTCCGAAAATGGATTTACATACGCATCATCCGTCCACCCCACCCTCTCACGTCTGGATTACATATTCCTCCCAGGCAGCTACCTGCATCGGGTGTCACATACTTCTATCTTCCCACGTGGCCTGTCTGATCACTCACCCATTCAGCTCAAACTCCGTCTGCAGACCAGTCGTCCCCCTATCACTGGCGCATGTCTCCCTGGCTGCTTAGAGATCCCGGGTATCGGGAGATGCTCCATCGAGCCACGGCAGATTATTTTGCTTTCAACACCGGGTCCACTCAATCCCAGATAATATTGTGGGAGGCCTTTAAGCCGACTATTCGGGGGGCGGATATTAGCTATCGCACTGGGGAAAAGCGGCGCCGCCTGGCACAGATCCAAGATCTAGAAGATAGACAGCTCGCTCTCCAGGCCTCGTTAGTGGAAAGCTCCGACGCCGGTGCCCGCCGTAACCTGCTCCATGTCCAACAACAGCTGCACCAGCTGCTCACGGACACTGCCAGGGATGCTTGGCTGGTGACCCAGCACCGGATATATCACTGGGGCGATAAGTCTAGCCAGATGCTCCACCGACTGTGTCAGGCGAGGGCCTCCCCGACGCAGGTCCCTCTCTTGAGGTCCCCTGCCGGTGACATGTGCGTCACCCCGGGGGCGGTGGTGCAGGCCTTTGCCGATTTTTATACGGCCTTGTACTGTGAGCGTGAGGAACTCGCGGCACCGCTTATCGATGCCTTCCTTGTAGATATCCCTCCAAAACGCCTCTCAGATGTGCAGCGAGCTGTTCTGGACGAGCCTATCTCGGTGGAGGAGCTGCGGGCGGCCCTCACCGATACCCACCCGGGCCGTGCACCAGGCCCCAACGGGTTCCCCTGCGACTTTTTGCGCTCCCAAATGGGGACCGTTGGTCCTCATCTTCTTGGCGCGCTGCATCAGGCGTTGGAGCAGAAGATCTTGCCCCTGGACTGGCGCCATGCCGAAATTGTGGTTTTTCTCAAACCGGGCCGCCCTCCGGAGGCCCTGGGCTCATACCGTCCCATATCCCTATTAAACTTCGAGCCGAAATTACTGGGGAAGGTGTTGGCTGAACGCCTCCGCACTTGTATTCTGGACCTTGTCCACCCGGACCAGTCAGGCTTTATGCCCCAACGCTCCACGAGGCATAACATACGGCGAGCGCACAACGCTGTTGCCGAGGCCCACCGGCTGGGGCGCCCTGCGGCGGTCCTGCTAGCTGACATCGACAAGGCGTTCGACTCCTTGAGCTGGACCTACCTTTTTAAACTTTTGGAAGCTGTCAACCTGGGGCCCCGGTTCCGCGCATATGTTAAATTGCTGTACACAGATCTTACGGCTTCGATCCGTGTGGCTGGCCACCGTTCTCCCTCCTTCCCCATCTGCAGGGGACCAGACAGGGTTGCCCCCTCTCTCCGCTTCTGTTCGCCTTAGCGATAGAGCCACTGGCTGAGTGGGTACGCAGGGATGCGGTTTACCGGGGACTGGTCTGGTCACCCGAATGTTCGGACAGGATAGCACTATACGCGGATGACGCGCTATTTTTCTTTTCTGACCCTTGGGTCACCGGACCGAGGGTGCTCCAGATCTTGCGGGTGTTCGGTGAGACGACAGGACTACACGCTAACCCGTCCAAGTCGATCCTCTTTCCCATATGCGGCGCACAGGGAAGTCAAACCTGGGCCTCACAGCTGGTCATTGCGGACGAAGGGTTTCGATACCTCGGCGTCCATATCTCTAGATGCCCCGTCGTGGCGTGGTCGCGCAACATAGCCCCCCTGCTTCCGGCAGTACGGGAGGAGACGACGGTATGGTCCCACCTTCCCTTATCCTTATACGGCCGGTCTGCAATATTCAAAATGGTATCCCTGCCACGCTTGCTTTATAGGTTGCAAAATTTCCCGTTCCCGATCCCTCCGTCGTGGTTTCTTCAAATCAATGCGCTCCTAAATAGATTCCTCTGGGGGGTGGGGCGGTCCGGGTGGCTCTGGCGACCTGTATCCAATCCACCTATTGCGGTGGCATTGCAGCGGCGGACGTACGGGCGTATTATTGGGCGTCCCAGCTCTTAGTCATCAATGAATGGTGGTACAATCCTCAGACCGACCCGGCCTATGCGGTGGACCGGCTTTTCCTGGCGGCACATCCACTATTAGATCTCTTATACAGCAATTCGTCCTTGGAGGCTCTTCCCCCGCCTGTAGTACCGTAGTCCAGATCTGGAGACGAGTGTCCCGGTCCATGGGTTGGTGGGATACGCTGACAGGCGCGACTCCCCTTTGGCGCGGCACGCGCCTTCGGCCCGTCTCCACTCTGGCCGGGTTCCGGGGCTGGGATACTATTGGAATCTCTACATTGGGTGATGTGATGCGAGGGACCACGCTTAAATCCTTTCAGAGTCTGCAGGAGGAGTTTGATCTACACAAGTCCCAGTTCCACAGGTATCTTCAGCTTCGCCATGCCCTGTCCCCCCTGATAAAGCACCTCACGTCCTTACCCGAATTCCACCCACTAGAAGGCAGACTGTTGATGGGGGATCTGGGAGGGCACAAAATCCGTCAAATATATCAGACCCTGACAACGCACTCCAAGACGCGCATACACCGGACTAGGGCAGCTTGGGAGGTGGATTTACCGGCCCTCACGGACGATGATTGGACTGAGGCCCTTGCCAGCCCCAGGTATGCTGCCGTCTCCTCTAGGTACAGGTTGATACAGTTTAAGTACCTTCATAGGGTATATTATACCCGCCTTCGCCTTTGGAAGATGGGGGCTATTCCGTCCCCGACCTGCCTCCGTTGTAATTCTGACGATGGGTCCTTCCTCCACACGGTTTGGAGTTGCACGGCACTACACCAATTTTGGTCGGGGGTGCTGTCCTGTCTGGGGCGGGTGTTGTGCTGGGACCTCCCGGAGGATCCTCGATTGATACTTCTTCATGGCACGGAGGACATCGGGGGAAACCGATATAAGAGGCACCTTCTATTCCTCGGTCTCACCTTAGCCAAGCGTGTTATAGCGCAGAATTGGAAGTCTCCCTCTCCCCCCGGGGTGGAGGCCTGGAAGACAGCCCTAGATACATGTATGTCGGCGGAGGTGGCGGTGTTTCAGGCCCGGGGTTGCCCGCAGAAACATGGGAGGATCTGGTCCAAGTGGGCAGAATACCGGGGCATTGACCTATCTATTCATACACAGTCAGCGAACCCGGACCCTATTGCAAGACTCATCATCAATGATTCCCCAATCTAAGGTGCTCATTGGCGGGGGCATTGGACATAGTGTTAGGATCATGTATGTCTTTCTCATTTCAGGTGGGAAGAGTGGTGCAGGGGTAGGGGGAGGGGGAGGGGTGGGATGTTGGACTGCATGTTTCGCAGATTCTTTGGTGACACCTTTGTAGGTATCGGTTGTATATGCCTATTGATATGTGTCTCTATATTGACTACAGGGGTTCACCCACTGGGAGTTGTAAACTCAATAAAATTTGTTGTTAAAAAAAAAATATACTCGATAGGGACATACCGACCTCAGTCCTATGTCAAGCCTATAGGGTATATTATTCCAATGCGCAGAGCCTATTAGGGAAAAAAGGAACTACACTACAGGTGGGCTTTCTACTTATGTAGACCAATTAACCTGGTTATTATGCATCAAAATAGATTTTGAATTACCAATCATATTTTTAAATGTTTATTTAAGTGTAAAGAACGCAGTTAAGATGACTCAGTTTTGAGTATTATGGGAATCAATGAAAATTTTATCGTATCAGCATCCGGCAACTAGCCGTATCATTTTGGGAGATCTTAATATGCACCTGTTCACTAAGAACATTGGGAACTTAAAGAAGACAGGCAAAGCTATTACCAAGATTTTTTGTTCCCAATTACAGAAATGCGAGCTTGTGCTGCTACAGGATGCCCAACATAATCCGACAGGTGTTCCAACTTCTAAAATTTCCCGACAACATTCCACTATTGACTATACCATATACTAGGGGCGTGAGGCAGGGGTGTGTCTTGCCCCCTTTTTATTTGCGCTTTATACAAATGCTGTAGAATCTGCTTTGTTAGGGATCCACTCCAGACATTCCTTATATTAACTCCCTTCAAGTACCGATACCCCTATACGCGGACGACGCAGTGATTTTGGCACGCACTAGTAACGCGTTGCGCCGACTCGTAACAGAGTATGTGAAATTTATTAATAATTTGGACCTGAAAATTAATTATTCTAAGTCCTTTGTCCTTGTTGCAGGTCCAAAACAGCGGAACTTACCACAAATTTGTACTGAAGAGGGGAAATTAGGTGTTGTGGACTCTTTTAATTATCTAGGGGTCATGTTCGACCGAGATATTAGTGAAGTATGGTCTCTAACAGGGGTTTATTGATGGAAAGAAATATTGGGGCTCTTCTTAAATTCGCAAAATAAATTGGGACTAAACCTATTGAAGTGGTTAAGAAGGTTTATGAAGCAAAAGCTGTCTCTGCCGCCACCTATGGGGCAGATGTTTGGGGCATCTCAGATCCCTCTAAATTGCAACGTATAGAAGATGCCTTTTTGAAAAATGTGGCTTCTTTGTCCCAGTCGTGTTCCAACTATAATTGTCACACGGAATTGAGAGCTCCCTATATTAGTGACAAAATTCGCATTGCACCCATTCTGATGTGGCATTCGGTTTGGCGTAAGGAGACTCTTTCGTTGACTAGGGACATCATAATAGAAATTAGAAGGTGTGAACAATGTCAGTTGGCTAAAATATGTTGAATCCAACCTTAAGTTGGTTGGACCACATCACCTTTATGAAGATCCAATGACGTGTTTATCCATATCTAAGAAAGAGCTGAAAATCCATCTATTGATCGAGTTACAGGCAAGGAGGAAGGATATTAATCGTAAACTGTCGACAGTCAGAGCATATTACGCTGTCCTGAGTCTAACATCGATTAATGTAAACCTAACCTATCGTTTGTTACAAATTTGCAACATAGATACATCTTAATCAGGTTTTGTTTAAATTGTATCCCCTTGATGTTAGGTCTTCCTTTTAAAATGTATGTGATTTCTGAACTGCCACCTTGTCCTTGTGACAACAGATCTACCCAGAATAATCTCAAATTTTTTGTTTTTTTGCAAATTCTATGTTGAAGAAAGGAGAAGATTTATTGTCCCCCCTCATTCGTAAAATGAATTTTAAACAGTGTTGTGTGGCTTTGTATTATCTACAGTTATTGTCTGATCCCTTTATATGTTGCGCTTTTGCTTCATTCTTTTTATCTGCTTTGAGGAAAAGAAGATTATATTCCCAACTTGATTTTTAAACTGTAATTTAGTCCATTGAATTGTGTATTAACTCTGTGTATATTCATGATTTATTATCCATTTTTAAAACACAAATCTTTTAATCTAAATTTTTGTAATAAATTTGTATGATTACATGTAACTTTAAATTGTAATATTAACGGAAACTGTTGTTTTTGTAGAATACTTTTTATGCCATCATTGTGTTGGCGAAATAAAGTTGTTTTGACTGACTGACTATACCATTATTTCAAATAAATTATCGAAGAGTCTTATTGGGTGTCAAGCGGCCCCCAGAGTAGAAAGTGATCATAACCCACAATTAATTACATTATTATTGTCAGTGGACTACTTATCAAAGTCAAGAGTTCCTGATACAGGGCCAGTTGCTTATAATCTGAAAAAGCTGGCGTGGCATTCAGCAAAACTAGAGGAGATTTTTGCCTTCTTAGTCCCTATAATAGATCTAGCACTAAATGAGGGGTGTCAATGGAAATCAATAGCGTAAATTTGGCCGGGTCTCTGTTCTTCATTAGTTGATCGCTTTTTGGCAAAACCAGCTTTTAGGGGAAACCGCTTTAGGCCAAAAAGAAATATGTGGTATTCACACAGGTTACACCAAAAAAAAGGCTCTTAATAAAGCATCCCGGGCTATTTGCAATATACCACATGGAGCAATTACATTTACCCAATTGTGATTAATAAAGAATTTGAAAAAATCATATAAAAATGAAATTTAGAAAGCAAAAAGAAAATATAAGGAAGGACTGTGGTAAAAGTGTACCATGTGAGCAAGACAAACAACCTGAGAGCTTTTTGGGGAATAATTAACACCCTTGAGCATGGCAATACGAGAGCTAACCGTGCCAACATCCCTGCAACAGCCTGGGAGCTCTTCATCCCTATCCTGTATGGGTATGGGTCCACTACTGCAAATGTGTTAAATTCCAACACTGATGCATGTATGCCATTTACGATAATCAACATACATAATGAGAATAAAGGGCATGGAAACTCCTATGACGATCAACTATTAATATTTGAGTCACCACATGATG
Organism: Calotriton arnoldi; assembly: GCA_963921515.1. Lineage (NCBI taxonomy): Eukaryota > Metazoa > Chordata > Amphibia > Caudata > Salamandridae > Calotriton > Calotriton arnoldi. The sequence goes on along the minus strand of CAWUFW010005196.1, from coordinate 279,625 downwards.
ACATGGTAAAGTCAATGATAAGTAGGATTAAATCAAAGGGTGCGCCATGCCAAAATGGGATCCCGAATGCCGTCTTTAAATCTAGAACGGACTTATGATCAAAATTTCTCACTCAAATGTTTAAAGACATTGTAAAAACAAAATTGGTCCCTGAATCCTGGCAAGGCAACATAATACATCCCATTTATAAAAGTGGCCCTCCTGACAACCCAGCGAATTATAGGCTAATTGTCTTGACAGATGTAGATGCGAAAATGTCTGCAACATTACTACTTGAAGATCTAGAGGAATGGGCAATGACAAGGAAAGTTATTTCAATTTTTCAAACCGGATTTCACAGGGGACAGTCCACAATTACAAACCTGCCGTTACTTACCTTGTTGGCAGAGAGAGCCAAATACATAGAGCAAAAATGTTTTATTTGTTATGTAGATCTAAAGGCCGCTTTTGATTCTGTTCCGCGTAATCTTATTTGGGCAAAGCTACTAGCATGTATACAAACACGTGGTTGCAGGTAAAATTGGGGGACGGAGGTTGTAACACTTGCTGCCTTGAAACACATAGTGGCCTTAAACAGGGCTGCATACTTGCCCCATGTGTTTTTAACCTTTTTATGGCTGACTTATCACATCATCTACATAATGTTAATGCGCACTCTCCAATATTTACAGGCCAAAGTATAAAATATTTGCTATATGCAGATGATACTATTCTATTAAGTCACACGCACATAGGGCTTCAAAGATTGATAGTCATTTGATCAATATATATTAGCGAATGGTTTACAAATAAATACAAAAAAAACAAAATTATGATAATAGGATCAACTAAATCAGATAAGACATTACGGAAAATAAAGGGACTATCTATTGAAACAGTAAAGCGGTATAAATATCTAGGAGTTACGCTTGATGATAGAATGACTTTTACACAACATTTTGATAAATTAAAGGCCAAAGCAACTTCATTGTCTTTTGCTTTTAGATTATTGAGAGATAAACTATTATGCCCAAGTTACAAGTGTTTACTGAAGGTAATAAAAGCGAAAGTCATTCCTTCACTCACATACCAGTCAATAATTTTCGGGGCAAGGATAGCAAACTTTTGGACAAATTACAAATAAAGTTTGTTAAATTAATTTTTAGGATCCCAAAAAACGTTGGACACGCTACTGTTAGATTGAAGTTTGGTTTATTAAACCAATCGTTGGTGAGGCAAACTGCGTTTTTAAAATGTTTATTTTCACTCTATTTATTGGATTCTTGCATATATGTACTGGCAAGAAATAAATAAGAAAGTGTATATCAGCCCATGAAGATTATATTTAATGGAGAGTTTGAATATCTTCAAGCTCCCATCTTTTGAATATATGGATAGAAATAAGACTGTTTTAAAACATATTTTAAATCAATTAACCAATTTTGTTTTATTTTTTATTGGATCAAAAGACGATTGCAAAAAAAAGCATGCCTGGTCGTTTTTTAACTCGTATAATAAAATCGAGCCCCAATTCTATCTAACTTCCTATTTAAAACCAGAGGTAAGGGATAGATTGCTTAGGTTAAGGTTTGACCGCTATCCAACAAAAGATGGGATCCCAAGATGGGTACAAGATTGGCAATCACAAAACTGTAGATTATGTGGCTGTACCAATGAAACATGATTGCACATTGTGTGTATTTGCACCTGTTGCGTCAAGAGAGGGAGGTTAACACTTTTAAACCGATATTTAAGGAACTAGGGGTGAGAATGTGTTGCCAAGCGATTATACTGTGCCTTCAAGGGCGTATTATTAATCTAACAGTTTACTTTAAGTTTATCCTCATAGCTGAGAAAAAACGGACTCAGGATGATGCTTTGGTCATGCTATAAAAATAGAAAGTGGCTATGTTAGTAACCATATTGGCCTATCTATACAGGTATTGTAACTGGAAAAAAATCTTCAATATGTCTATTACCATTGATGATATAATATCCTAATCATAAAGAAATCTTAAGAAGCACAAATGCCCTTTATACATTAAGTATTAAGATTATAATTTGACACAGTACGTGTCTGCTTTATGTATAGCTTCTTTTAAGTAACTGCACAAAGACACTTTAATTATTGGGCTGAGAAAGGTTATTATGGTATGTTATTACTACCCCAATACTTGTAATGAACGTATGTAATAGCTCTGTTTTATGAAATCTGTTTTTATTGTAATGATTTTTATTCATTGGACAATAAAGAATATATTGACTTTTGACACTAAGAAAAACAAGACAAATTATGTTCTCTGTTCCTTTCAGGTTTCGTAGCTGTGTAGCTCTAAATTTATTCATTCAAAACTACTGGCTAATGGTGACACTTCTTTTCTTCAGCATGTTCTGCCAAGTGCCAGTGAGACCCAGGTATTAATCTCTGTAAATATTTACTAATTAAGTTTCTGTTCGAATTAAAATTGCAACACATTTAAACTTCCATGCATTAGAACCTCTGAGGCTGGGCAAGGGTCTGAACTCTGATTTTGAAGCAGCAACATTAACACATCTCCACTACCTAACAGCAGGGCCGGCCACGGTGCGGTCCAACATGCTGTGCATTACCTGCAAAACCTCATCCTACAAGGATTTAAAAAACAGCTGTCCTTTTTTTGGCAATAACTGTCCCAATGGGCATCCATGCAGATCCTTATGCAAGTCTCCACAGACCAGCTGTCCCCTATAGGGTTTAGGTGTTCCCATACTAGGTTCCCTGTCATGCCATAGCCTCCAATTAGTTCCATACGTGTGTCGGCAGTACAAAATATTGCTGTATGACTGTGTATTCCTTTTAGAAACTCTGCAGTGCCGGTATTGTGATATACAATTTATTTTACTAAGGCAAAGCGTACAGGCACAATTGGTCTAAAACACCCCCACCTGGAGATTCATCACAAGTTAGCCCATTTTCCCTCCTATCAAAAATGCAGGTACCAGGTTCTTGAAAGCCGAGCTGCTCTGCTATCTGCAGCTGCCTACCTGAGGACACAGCCAGGGAAGAGGATCTCATACTCCAGCTGCTCAGAGGAGCCACGGTTGACAGCCACAGTCTGCTCATAGGTCACGTTGAGCTGATCCCACATATAGTAATTCTTAGGGATTTCCCCACCATAGTTTATCTAAAAGAGGAAGTTACAGGTTAACCACATTCACTGCCATTTTGGGGGTCTTAAGCACCTTATAACTACATATAGGCAAACCACAGAACTGCATAGGGGCACAATCCACTGGTAAAACGAAGAAAGCAAACGTGCATCAAAAGCAGATCCTCTTCTGAGGCCTGACCTGACTATGGATAGGAGAGCATATACACAATGACAGGACCTCTGCTCACGACCCCTGGGTGCACCAGTACTAAGATGTACTGCAGAGGCCATAGGCATGTCTACAAAAGTTAATACTTTGCCTTCTGTTTAACACATGGGTAAACAGAATCACTTCTTATGTCCTTTTAATTTTTGAAAAATAAGGGGAGTGAAGCAAAACAGTTTGGTTAAGTGATGATGCATGGTTTAAAATGCACTTTTCATGATTTTGAAGTCTGCACTTAACAATTTATGTGCAGTATCACAGGAAAATCCACCTGGGATTGAAGTTCCAGTACTCTGCAGTAAGCAGAGTAATGAAAATCAGTCTATTTTGATGAAGGAAAATGTGAAAAAAAGCGCATTCACAAAAAGTATACTTGTAAAAAATGTGGTTCTAGGAATCACTTTGGTTCTGGTAAGAATTGTCTATCATTAAATATAGTGTTTTGAATGCAACACAATAAGTCACTTTGCAAATGTGTGCAACAATAGACGAAAGAAAGTTAATATATTGCATGTATATTATATGCCCAAAGATATTTCAGCGAACTCTGTGCTGAGTGTGGTTGAAGGAGGAAGTTTGTAAGGATTACAATGTGTTTCGTAGTGGCGTAACAAAGGCCCTCGCTGCCCCAGCTGTGCGGGGGCCCCCCATCCGGCACTGGCAGGTCCCTGGCCTGAGAGCCCCCGACTGGGTCCGGAGCGTGGGGAGGGGGGTGGGGGCACATTGCAGGGGGGCCCCCTCCATGTACTTTGCAGGATGGCCCCCTCAAGTTACATTACTCCACTGGTGTTTCGAACAATATTCTTGGGGTTGATGAGAAAACTTATGAGCTATATGAATGATGATTCTAGGTCACCGTTTACCATGGTTTCAGAATTTTTTGTTCAAAATAGTTGGAAAGATAAACGTGTTGACGCCAATGATATGAATGTTTTATGTTTTTGGTTGTAGTTTTATTCGGATGATTTTTGTTTTGTTGCAACTATATTTCCAAGGCAGACCTATTTTTGGAAATGTGCAAGTCATTATTAAAGGTCAGCACATTGTAGATGGGTGGTACAAAGTCAGTTTGGGAATGGGCCTAATAAACCTGTTGAAGACTCACTGCTTCACTTCCTGACATTATTATAATGGCCATGTAGGATTAAAGTTATCTTGTGGGGGCAGGTTCTCTGTAGCCTTTCAGTATCCGGTTTCTTACTATGGCTTTGTTTAAAATTCAAAACCAGTGAAACAAGAGTGCCAAAAGAATATTCCAATGCATCAACATCTGCTATGATGTACCATACGTTTACAGTTGTATGTCGGACACACGCAGGCCTTTACCATGCCTGTCTTAACAACGCGGTCCGAACCACGAATGCGTCTTTACAACGTATTCCGTTACCACGCAAGTCGTTACAACAACTTTTCTTAGGAAAAGTGCTGGACTTTGGAATAGTATAATTTATTATTCCAATTCCAGTCAGCGCAACAGTAGGGAAAGTGTTGGACTTAAAGTCCAACATCAGTCCAACAGCACTTTCTTTAAGGCAAGTCCTTGTAATGACTTGCATGGTAAAGGAATGCGTTGTAAAGACGCATCGTGATTTGGACTGCCTTGCTAAGGCACAGAGTGGTTCGAGCCGCAATGTGAAGGCTGTTTCCCTTTATTCACCCTAGCTTCTCAGCTACGTGGAGTGCAAGGCCAATGAACTACTCAATTGCGTTGAGCAAGAGATACTGCGAAGCTGGCAACAATATCACATAGCCCCAAAAACTAAAACTCTCCAACAAAACGTGAAATGGGATTCCCACCCAGAGAAGAATTATACCTCCAAGGCACAAAAGCCTGATTTCCAAAGTCCGAGGATGAGATAATGGGGCCACGGATCTCCGATGGTTAGTGACAGATGAACTGGAGACTTCCTGATGAGGCCGGTCTCAGCTCCATCTGATTTCTAAACACTAATATTCCAATAGGGTTTCTACTGGTCCTGGGAATATCCTAGAATGCTGAGTTAATTTTCTAGGAGTACCAAATTCTAGGGTTCTGTATCTCATGAACGGTGCTCACAGTCATAATTTTCAAGTACAGAAGCACTTCTTTCTGGGTTTTCATCACAAAGCAGGGTGGGAGCAGGAAATAAATGTATGAACCAAGGGGGACAGTGTTGGAATCTTGAGCAGCAGTGTTTTCTGCCAATGCAGAAAGAAGGGGGATATCAAAATTGCTCAGAGGGTGTGAATTCAAGGAGGTACTAACCAAATTTCAAATGCCTTCTGTGAAGGAGGATATTGTTGTCAACAGAACACTCTTTCAATTTTGTTTTAAGTTTAGAACCTGTGCGTTAGAATAGGTTTCATTTTGAATGCTACTCTTGAAAGGACATTTTTTATAACTGGAAATGGTTCAAATACTTGCCACCAAATAAGAAGGCTTCAACGCCAATAACAACGAAAGGTTCCATCACCTTATGTATTTGCTTAAAAGAAGTGAACTGGGATTGGAGACTAGAGGAGTGTCGCGCAGCAAATAGTTCAAGAAGCTCTGAAAAGGGTTCAATTCCTTACCGTAGATTTACATTTTGGGTCTCCCTCTGGATCAGTGAGGGACCCACCATAGTATACAGGAAGGTTCTCAGGGGCGATGTACTTCACTAATTCTTCCTTCCAGTTAGCTAAGGAAACAAGACAAAATATGTAAGAGCCCAAAATAACATTCAGTCAAGAAAAATTCTAATGCTCACAACTTAACATTTCAAAACATACGCAGAGTATATGAGGAAATGGTCCTCAATACGTTCCAAGCCAACAAAGAAACTTTGAAACTAGAGAAACTCTTCTATAAATATTCAGGGGCGAAGAGAACCTGCCCTTACACTATAAACGTAAGCAAATTCTTCTTATCTATCACAGAATCCTTACTGATACCATGAGCAGTAAATAGAATAGCAAGCTCTCTCTAACCGGTTAGTGAGAAATAAGTACTAAACCTACAAAATAACAATTAACAAATGTTCTGTAGATTTTCTTAACATACTGATATCTGTTTTGGTGTCACTGAAATCAAGGCAACAGGGCCTTCCAACGGTGTGAACTGACCTCCAGGCACTAGCTGGTTTGTAGTCCTGAGAAAGTTTGCAATAGCTGCTTGGAACATCTTGGCGCTAAATAACAGGTGTTCATGGCGACACAACTCAATGGTACTTATTTTATCAACCTCTGAAGGAAGAAAGGCTGAGTGGACCTGCCTGAATACGAACCTGTGGCCATAAGGTCATAGTGGGTGCATTAGTCTATCTAGTCTCCAGAGCCCTAGGTCTCCCTGTGATGGACTTGTTTGCTTTTGGTAAGAAAGAACAATAGCTGAGACATTCCAATAAGATAATAACTGTGTGAATGTCATAATTCATGTGCAGATGGGGGCGTGAATGACGAATATGCTGATTATACTTTCTTTTGTCTGGACAGTACCTTAGAGCCAACCAAGGGTATGCAAGTTATTTTTTTCTGCTGGTGTTGATGGATTTAGGAAAAGTAGCAATGCAATTAGGTTAATAAGAAATATTGAACTACATTTTGGGAGGCTACGAGTGGTGCAGCTGGTACAGTGGCACCGGGGTCCAGAGGCAGAAGGGGACATCTGCAGCAGCTGATTCCTTTAGTGCTCTAACTATAGCTCCTGTGGGCACAACAGGATCCCTTTCGCTCTGCGCTTGGAGGTCCAAGTGAGATGAGTGCTTTAAACTTGGGTAGGAGGCAGGATGGTTCCAGTGAAGCACCCCTGGCGGCACTGTTGAAGACGCCAAGAGCTGGTGCGTATTTACATCTCTGCTGCGTGCGTGCTGTATTTGCACGTGTACAAATACTGAGGGTGATGGGTGCACAAAGTGTATGCTCATGTACAGCACTGTGTGCACTCCTTGGCGGTGATTATAAAAAATGCTTTAAATAAACTAGAATGTTGCAAGAAGGATTTGAAATAATTGACTTTCCTTGGTTCTAACATTGATTATTTGTCATATGTTATGAATTATAACGCATGAAAAGAAAGTTTGGCCTCTATTGTTTTTGAAGTACTAACAAAGTCAAATTTAAATCATTCTAACATCTTGCTAAGAGTAAAAATAATGCTGTTACTATCTAGTGAATATTGAAATGTTCTGAGCACTTGTGTTTGTAGAGGATTTTGATTGTTTATGTTGAAATGCCCATTTATCATACTGAACTGGTAGACATTGCAGCGTGCCACGTGGCGCCGACGGTATATAGTATAACAACAGGCATCTCGTCACGGAATATTCAAAAGGGAACCTAAGCGCACAAGCTCGGACAGAACCAACACTAATCCATGTATGATGTTACCTGCTCCAGCGATGTTTCAAGCAGGTCATAGGCATCACTCATAAGCTCTCAAGAAATTTAAAAGTATAGCTGTCTCACTGAGAGATAGAAAATCTGTAAAGTCAGCCCTGTTCTGTATCATTAACGCGCTCTTCAGCCTTCTCACCTGCCGTGAGGGAAACGGCTTTAGTTCTTCTCCAGAACAGCCGTGAGGGGAACGGCTCGGCATCGGTCTCCATCGCCGTGAGGGGAGCGGCCTACAGTACCCACCAGCCTCAGCACCGGCGCAGGGAAGCAGCGTCATAGCGGGCGCCTCCTCCTGCCACAACATAAGCGCGGCTGCCCTCCTGCAGTGCGGGACGCGCGCGGGCCGCGCCCGTGCCAAGCCCGGGCCAAGGGCGGGCCCGTCCTGCGCCCGTCATCGCCAGGAAGAGGCAGGGCAGGGCCACACCTCTAACTCCTTAATTCCATAGGATCAAGTCCTTCAAGTCTTATCTGAGGTGGAAGAACAAGGTACTGTGTGACTTTCCTTTCAATAGTTCTGCTTTGCAACTGCCTTATCCCTTCACGCAGTGATCAGGACTTGGTCAATATATGATACATCTCCATAGGGATAACTGTTCCACTCTGCTTTTGGACTTTGGACTCTTTTTAACTCCCCTTTCAAGCACTGTATTTGTGTAAAAAAAAAAAAAAATTGTTTTTTTTTAACAGCAAACTGCTTATACGATTATTTTAGCTGTTACATACACTTTTATTCTTACATTTTTGTCTTTTTGTGGTATGATATAGATAGCTCGCATCCTTTGCACTTTATGGTCTATGTTTACATCTCTTTTTGCTGCTAAACACTCGTTTAGGCTATATTCTAGGACCCTGTTACTGTTAGCACTTAGCACATAGCACTTTGCATCTTGCACTTTTGGTTCTAGCATCCAAACTATAACCAGCGACAGACCTAAAGACAACTGTCCCAATTCGAACAGAATGGGGAAGCGTGTATGCACAGAAAAGAAATCAAAGGCCCCCCCTAGTCCCACACCCAAAACTAAACCGACCTCTATAGATAGGATGTTGGAAAAGGCTTTAGGTGTAGTAGCCACAGAAATTGAAAGGACAGAGAGACGACTATCGCTAACTCCCAATCTGGAAATCCCCATGACAGATCCCCACACTCTATCATCAGTAGAAACCCCAGGAGCTCGATCGCATCAACCCCCTGTGGCCCAAACCTCTATATCTGAAGTAGGTAGCCCAGTCCAACTAAGGGGGCAATCGCGCACACAAACCGCCACAAAGGGGAGACTCAAACAGCAAGCAAAAATGGGGGCCAGGAAGAAAAAAACTATGATAGAAAACACCGGCAGTAAGAATATTGAGATGGGAGGGACAGCCAATAGTACTGAATCCACTAATGAACAACCAGCGTGGGTTACTAAGCTAGTGGTGGATCTCCATATGCAAGTGAGGGAGATAGTTAAGGATGAACTTAAACTACTCGTGGGAAGGGTTGACAACTTGATGATACATATTAAAAATTGGACAAGCAATAGGGGGGCAGTAGATGGGATCGCTGGAGTGAACATTGGCTCTGGAGATGAGGCTATCGCAACCCACACAAAGGCTATTCTATCCACTAAACACAATGAGCTCCCAGCCACCCAAGCATCAAACACTGAGAGACAACAACCATCAGCCCCTCATGTAGCTAACCCAAAGAGGGCACCTGCTGCCTCCACTAGTAGAGAAAGTCCACCTCCCCCACTTATCCAAGCCGCTAGGCCTCGGCAGCCGAATAACCATAGGGTAGGGGCAGATTTCCAAACATGTATAGAGGCTCCAAATGTATATGTTCCCCCTCCAGTTATTAACCTACCGCCAGCCTCAACCCCATATGTCCTCATACTGGCGGGCACCCCAGAGCTACGAAAGGGTCAATATGAATCCCATCAAGATTTAAAAAGCAAATGTATGCACTGGTTAGCGAACTACAGGCACTTTAGGTATACCGACGCTAATGAGATTCTAACTACTCGTAGAGTGGGTTGGTTGGGCTGGAGACCCAAGGACAACAAAGGTGACTGTATAGTAATTAATTTTAAAAATCCCCGAGTTGTTCAAGAAATCTTAAATAGAGAGGATGGGAGACCAACGGGCTCTATTTCAGCCCTTCCATTGGGTTATTTTTATCCTCCCGAGAGGGCCTATGTAGAAGCAAGGCACTATGGACGGGCTCAGGGATATGAAAACTACAGCCACTATAAAACAGCAATAGAACACAACTGGCCTAGGCAACAACTGTATAACATACCCACAGCTAATAGGTTCAGCAGCCTAGAAGGAGTGGACTGACTTGAGGCACAAACCACGGGTCCCGGAGTCCACATGGGTGAAACTCCAATGGGAACCGAGCCTTTTAAGAATGACGAAGGGAACCACAGAATGCTGGGGGCATGGGAAACCCGTAGGCGCATGAGTGGCCCTTCAGGGAATACCCACGAAAACGCAAAACCGACCCTCGCCATTAACCAACCATGCCAGCTACCTTGCGGGTCCGGCCATCAGTCCCCCCATTTAGAAATAAAGAAAACTACCCCCCTGACCGCCCAAGGATACGCATCTTATCCTGGAACGTAGCAGGCTTGAATAGGAAGATGGATGATCCCGAATGGGGCCGCTTCATTGACCAATATGAGGTCTGCATGTTCCAGGAGACATGGGCAAGAGGTGATGTTACAAGAGTGGGCTATGCTACATTTAATATTCCCGCAATATCAGGGGGGAAAGGGAGACCTTCAGGAGGCTTGAGCATATGGGTAGCTGTTCATTTAGGCTGCTCAGTAGAGCGGATAGAATCATCTTCAAAGGATATTCTCTGTGTCCTGTTGCACTTCTCCCCTAAGATCTGTATTGCCCTTTTAAATGTGTATTCCAGACCTGCCAACCAGGGCCAGACGTCTAAAACTCTTGAGGAACTAACAACTTTTAAACTACTATTACAGACAATTGTACTTTAATCGTAGGAGGAGATTTTAATTGCCAGTATGAGCCACTAGCCGGCTTGCATATGGACGGTCTTTGTGAAGAAGAGAAATGTTGGGCCATCCCAGAGTCGTCATGCCCTTTAGTGAAAATCTGGTCCCCTTTGGTGATCCAGATGAACTGTCTTGTCTTAAAACATTCTTTAAGGGCATGTAACGGGAGAATACAATCTAACTCCTCTAGTAATTTTACCTTCATTAGAAACGGGAGAGGCTCTTTACTGGATTATATTCTAATTGACTGTAAATCGTGGTACATGGTTATGGATTTTAAAGTAGTGGTACGTCAAGATAGCGATCACAATGCTCTCGTGTTAGAATTATATGGGCCAAATTTGGGGAGCGAAACTGGTATCAACTCTCCCTTCGATGACAGGCTGGCTCTCTCAAATTGTAGGAGGAGAGTACGTTGGGTGGACATTAATCAGACGCCGGAGAAATTAGGTTCCCTATATGAAGCTCTCATCCCGGTGCTCCTGGCTGCAACTAATTCGGTACCTATTAATGGAGACAGGATTGATTTCTCAAAGGCCACTGAGAACCATACTAGGCTCCTGGCTATTACATTAGATTTCTTCTTTCCCATCAAAAAGCCAAGGCCGAATAAGAAATCTTCCCACCCCTGGTACAGCGACGAATGTCGCAAGGCTAAAAAAGCTCTGATTGCCTCCATTAAGGCTAACGACCGCCCATTAATTAAAACATCTAGAGTGGCCTATAAGGCCTGTGTCAGTGAGGCAAAAAAATGGTGGGAAAGTAGCAGGTGGGACATTCGGAGAAGCTCTTTGGGTAGCAGGGATATGAGAACCTTCTGGAAAGTGGTCAACACAGGTAGTTGTGAGGTAAAATCTCCGATAGAGCCAAATCTGGAGGAATGTGTATGGAGGGACCAATTTGAGTCCCTATACTCACGGGCGGAGACATCGGCTGATCAAGCTGAAAATGTATGTCATGCGGGAATGGGCCTTTTGTCCATCCCGACAACTTCAGCCGACACCCCTGTGATATCCCTCAATGAAATAACTTGTGCTCTTTCCAAAATACGACCGGGCAAAGCCCCTGGCCTGGACAAGATCCCAGGGGATCTATTTCGTAGCGAACCCGCTGTCTGGACCCCATACCTTTGGGTATTATTCAATGCTATACTCCAAGGCATGGAGATCCCTCCAAGCTGGGCAGGAGCTGAAATAATCCCTATTTATAAAAAGGGCTCACCATTGTTGCCAACTAATTATAGGCCAATTAGCCTTATAGACATCACACAAAAGATCTTTGCGCGGGTGTTGTTGCTCCGGCTGCAGAGCTGGATGGAGGAGCATGACATACTTACCCCCCTCCAGGCAGGGTTCAGGGAAAAACTGTCCACACTGGACCAAATTCTCAGGAAACAAATGCTATACTGGAAGATCGTGTGTCTGGAGGGTGGCAGCCTCTACCTGATCTTCGTAGACCCGAGATCTGCGTTCGATTTGGTCCCCAGGGAGAAGTTGTGGGTAGTTTTGTACGAGCTAGGGGTCCCACCATATCTGTGCCAAGCCATAAAACGCCTGCATGAGGGAAACTATGCCCAGGTCAGGTATGGGAAGGACGGGTGTTTAACGGCCCCCATCCCCGTAAACAGAGGTGTTCGGCAGGGATGTGTACTTGCTCCGACCCTATTTAGCCTATACATAAATGGGCTAGTAGACTATCTGCTTAGGGAGAAAGATCTGGACATCCCTAAGCTGGCAAACTGTAAAATTCTAGCTCTGATGTTTGCTGACGATACTCTACTAGTATCCAAATCACCCATGGGGATACAGAGGGTTTTAAACAGGTTCGACACATTTTGTAGGGAAAGAGGGTTAGAAATTAACCTCCAAAAAACCAAATTTATGGTGTTTAATTCCCGAAAAGTACTCGACCTAATCCATCTTTATATGGCAAACCCCTTGAAAAAGTATCCTCTTTTGACTATTTAGGCATCACAATCACAGACTCCATGGGCTGGGGGCTCAGATTAAGAAATCAGCGCTCAAGCTCTCGCAATCATCTGGAGGACTAATGAAGGCTTTTCAGTAAATCAAGCTATAAACCTATAAGTCCAGCTATAGAAATCTACAAGGTCCAAGCTAGGGGAGGAGCACTATACGGGGCAGAATTGTGGGGTCACCGTAGTTCTGAGAACTTAACACTGACAAAATTGTTTTCTCAGACAATTGTTTAATCTCCCCCAGAGCACCCCCCTTACGCCATTACGCCTAGATCTGGGGGTAAGACCCATAGTAGATGAATCTAACTTTAGACCCCTCCTATATTGCCGTCGTCTGTGGGTCACCCCTGAACTTGCAGCATATAGAGATGAACTAAGAGAGATCCTGAACCTACCAGGGGCAGGCAAATTACCTTGGTTGTCCTATGTACGCCACACGCTAACTAGCCTGGGATGGGGCAATCTGTGGGATGATCCGGAGGCTGCCTGTGTCTTAATCTCTAAGAAAGTGTTGAGGAATTCCTACGGGGAATTCAAATTGGCTCAGCTCCAATCTAACCCTTCTGTAGGCAAACTCACTCTAACTTTTTTGGAGTCCAAGGATAGGTATAGCCTAGAATTAGTTTTAAATGACATTAAGCCAGTTACTGCTAGAAAACTTTTCTTGCAGTTCAGATACAGGGTTTTGCCCCTCTGCTCCTTCACAAACAGCTGGGGCAGCTTACAAACTTTGGGGTGCCCGGCATGTGATTGCCCAATAGAATCTGTTCTCCATATTTACTTCAGCTGCCCCGGGTATCACAAAGTTAGAAAACGCTGGCTGGTTCAGATTTGCAGGAACTTAGGGACCAGACGTTGTTGCGAGGCTTTTAGGATACTGAAACACGATACCAGCCTCCCGATAGTTTACTCGGTAGCAAGCTTCCTATTTTCTATGTGGTGTACCCGCAGGGCCCTTTTGAAAACAAAGCAATAGTAACAAATGAGGGTTTTATTCATTTACAAGTATAACGAGGATTTTACTCTGCAGAGTTTCAAACTTGTATTTTTTTATCCAAGTTTTTCTTGCTATGAAACACTGAATTGTATATAAACTGTGTATGTTTTACTAAAATCATGCTCGTTCTATGGATCTATTCTTGTTTTATCGCCCCTCTTTTAGCTCCTTTTTTTAAATTGATTTTATAAGGTAATGAATTGTGTAAAAAAAATTAATTGTACTTTTAAGGTCAATTTGATCGAAATAAAGTTGCTACTGAACTGAACTGTATCATTAACTTGGTGTTTCTCCCCGTCCTCTGCTCTGTGACCTCATCCAACCTTTGAGTTTGGGTGTAAGCTGAGAGTCACCTGAGCACTGTGAATATATTATGCTGTATTGTCCAGGAGCATTTATACTATGCTTCATTCCCTTATGTGGGAAGACGAAGTGCCTGTCTTAGGTGGGAATAGTGCTTTCCGAATACAGGGCCCGCAGGTATTTCCAGCTCACCCCCGTCTCCATAGTATTACTGGGCTGCCCAGAGGACAGCAGGACAGGATGGAGGGGGATCTTCAGGGCTTTATATAGGCTTCAACACCAACTCTTCCGTGCTACTAACAGTCACATTCATAGGAATAAGCACACTAAGCAACTGTGTTACCCAGCAGAGTATGAAGAGGAATTCTTTTGTGGCCTGGTGGGGGGGAGGGGGTTGGGGGGGGGAGGTTGGGTGCATGCAGTATATCCAGGGGCTGGGAAACAGGAACTAGGCATGGAGCCTTGTCCTTGCACCATTGTTCAGTTGGGCAAGTAAAGCTTGCATTATTCCTCTCCCTACTACACCTGTCTTGTTTTTGTGTGAGGGAAACTCAAACTACTGATGCCGGTTCTATCCCTGTTCTGTGTAAGGGGGCTCCTGCACTACTGCTGCTGGTTCTGTACATTTACTTCTGTTTAAGATAAGTCTGCACCAAAGCTGCAAGTGCTTTAAATCTAGGTTTTTATTTGAAGCTTACACTGCGACATTATTTGCTGTACCTATTGTACGCATGCGGCAGGCTTCCACTGCTGCTACTGGTTCTATAGTAGTTCTCTATGTGGCGAAAAAGTGGCTTATCCTGTTGCTGATTGTACTCTACTGACTGTGTATGCTTTGCGTGAACATAAACTGCTGCTGTCCAATGCTACACCTATGTGGTAGAGATCATCATTGTTGCTGTTTGTACTGTAAGATTTGTGTGTATGATAATGGGATTCTTACCCTTATGCTGCCTACTCTGTTCCTTTTATTTGTGTATATCAAGTGGAAGGGAGTTACAAACCATAGGTGCCAGTACTAAAAAGCTACGCCCCCCTATTCTTACCCTCCTTTGTTTAGGGATGTTTAGAAGATTCATGCCGGCTAACCTTAATTCTCGACCTGGTTCATATTTCCTGATTTTAGCCGGGAGCCCTAGGTAGGCAGAGTTAGCAACGTCTAATCTAGACAAGATGGTAGTCTTGATCACCGATTTAAGGGCTTCTAGTGGTAACAGATATGCCAAGTTACTAATATAATTTTAAAGAAAGGCACATCTAGATATAAGTGCTCCTACCTGAGTTGCTAAGCCTAGATGACTATCTACCACGATCCCCAAATTTTTCACTATAGATTTCGGGATAGCTGGATTACCCATCTCAGAATGCCACTAGGCAGTAGGCTAGATGTTAAAACTGGCAGTGTCTCATCGGCTGAAGGGAGGCCCCCAGCCAGGCAGAAACTACCGCTTCCGTCAAGGGCCGGTGATTACACTCGCTGTATAACCCGTGCTCACCATATAGGTAGCTTGGCACTGAGTAGTCAGGCTTACCACAGAGGCAATATGTTAAGCAAAGACTCAGCAGTCACTCGGGATAAATACACTGAGCGTTACAAAAGAGACTACACACAGGATGTACGTAATAACGTTTATATTCAACACATTCAATCTTTATAACATGAACATCATATGACTTTTGGGCATAAAACACATTTTGAAATATTATTAGCAGTAAATGGCCCACACGTATTGCTATGATATCAATATGATGCACAGTGTGGACAAATCACAATCTAACCCCCCTCCCCATTAGAGAGAGAGCACCCTTATGCAGTGCTCAATATCAAAAATATGTACATACACAAAAATAGAACACTTTTTAGCGTCTCCACGGGCCGGAGCCATGCGGGTAAACCCAATGTCAAATGTATTGTTCTTTTCGCATACAATCAATTTATAAAGGAGCACCGCCAGCCAGTGTCGTAAATCATAGGACACACACACTCTCTCTCTCTCCACTCTCTCTCCACTCTCTCTCTCTCTCCACTCTCTCTCTTCTTCGGTGCGATAAGTAACTGCCAGTCAGTACTGCACACTCTTACACACATACGCACTCAGCACCATAATGCGGTGCCACTGGTACCCCGCAGGTCAGTGGATTGGTGAAGACTCCGTGGACCCAGCCTCGTTCCACCCTCTAGTTCACGCCAATTGTCCTATACCCCCAGATGGAAGATAACCAGCCCCACCTCCCGGACACTGAGCCGCATGTGGCTGAAGTTGCACTTATTCTGAGTCCTCGGGTAGCAGGTGGGAATATGTAGCAGTTTTAATTAGTGGGTAGACGTAAACAAGGGGAGTTTAGCAGCCACTCGGGAAGTTCATCCATAGGTCTCAAAACACAAAGGAGTCGTGCAGTCTCTTGACCCGCTTCTGAACGGTTTAGAATGAGGCACTATTATGGGTACACTGCCACCTCCGAGGGTCGCACCCTGTGAATCGGACACCGCATGCAATGAGCGTGCAGTCAACGTGTCGCACGTGAGAGATGCGGCACGATCGACGAAGCGGGCCACGCGCGGGGGGGGGGGGGTCCCACAACCGGTGAATCCGCTCACCACCTACTAGACATTTGAGTGTCGGGGTCCCTGTAGCACATGAACCACACGACTTAGATGCGAGCAAGATTTCTGGGCTCCGCATTAGATAATCCAGTCTCAAGACACAAGTCTTAGTTCCATGCTCACACTGCGCTACTAGTTGGGATTCAGTAGCCAATGTGGGCACTTCAGAGGGCATTGCTCTCCAGATGTCACAGGTAGATGGTGTAGGTCCTTGCGGTAGATATTTGATGTCCCTTAGATCTCCAGGCCCTTGGAGAGCACACTTCAGGGCGGCACCCTTCAGCAGGACCTCAGCCCAGGCCAGCCACTATTCGGACAGTTATCCTCCATGTGCACAACCGAGTCCTCTGGCAATGTGCACCACCCAGTCTGGGTTCTCCGGGCCCACGTCCCCACATGCGTATCTCACCTCTTGCTGAATGATGGCACCTGTAGTTATTTTGTCGTGTCTTTGAAGTTAGGGGTGGTTTGAGGGTTTCTCTTTGAACGACAGATGTCTCCCCTTTATTGTAGGCCTGTCTGCCATGGGACCATGGAATGCAGATCTTAATCTTTAGTGGGTCCATGATCTGGCCCTTAGAAGCTAAGTGTCTAAACCTCCAATCTATCCCATTCGGCCCTCAAATGGCAGAGGTCTGCCGTTCCCATGGGATGCCCATGGTTTATGGCTGTGGCTTGGGGAATGCACAGATGTGCTCCTCCGAACCCTGCTGGCCACTGGAGCCAGGCACCATGGTCCACAAGACTCTTGGAGCATAGAAATCTCCATACTCTATAAGTGACATTTCTAAGCAAGTGATGCCAAACTCCCCTTTGCCAATGGAAAGGGTTTGGCATGGCCAATCCATTGATAGGAAACATCATGAGACTGCTCTACTGCAATCCACTGTTGCAGCCCAAAGTAATGTCGACCACTTCCTCATAGGAAGTGAAAACACACACAGATATTCCTCACTACCTGGGTGCACGTGCGCTAGTGAACACACAGAATTGCGTTGGCAGGTTGGACAAATAGTCCCCAGCACCAGGGGTGCAAGTGCACCCACCCGAGTCTGCACGGCAGACTGGACACGGGTTTAACTAATACGTGTGTCAGTGCCCACGTACAAGCCTGCAATGGCAGGCGGCACACGCAATCACGGGCAATATAGGTGCGGGTGCGCACATAGAGTAGCCTGCAATGGCATGCTGCTCATGGGTTTAATCACGATAAATGCCAGTGGGCAAACACATGTTTCAGAATATCGAATCAGCGCCAATTCCCAACACGGGTTGGAAGGGCGTGCACTCTTTCACACCGTATTTACAGTAGGAAATTGCCCGGAGGCCACATAAGAGAATCAGCAAAACCCTGGCAGAAAAAGCAAGAAAGTTCAGGGAAACACTGCCTGACGAGTATCCGGTCCAACACTAGAGATCTACCCAATTGTTTAGGATAATGATCTCTGTCTTGTCTGTGTTAAGCTTTATTTGGTTACTATTCATCCAGTTCCATATGAATTTCATAGTATTCTGGAACTGTTCTTGGCCAGCCTGCAAGCCAGGCAGATGGAAAAGAAGTTGAGAGTCGCCAGCATAACTGTACAGTTGACAGCCCATTGTGGACAGCTCCCTAATGAGGGGCCTAATTATATATGTTGAACAGATGTGGTGACAGAAAAGACCCCTGAGGTACTTCACATATTGACTCTGATGTACCTGAGGTGAAAGGGCCCAACTGCACTACTTGGATGCGATCCAGAAGAAACGATGTAAGCCAACTCAAGGCACTGTCCTTCAGGCCCGCCGCTCTTAGTCGATCCACTAAGATTGCATGGTCGACCATTTCAAAAGTGGCTCACGGGTCCAAAAGGACCAGTGCCGTCAACGTTCCTTCATCGCCTTCCAGTCTTAAGTTATAAATAACTAAAAGCATCACTACTGCCATCCCATGGCTTGGACAGAACCCTCCTTGTAACAGATCCAAAGATTGTAGATGGCTGCACTTCGGCTGTGCTACATATGCTTTTAAGATCTTCGCAGGGAATGGCAACAATGAAATAGGCCAGTCATTTTTAATGATCTTTGGATCGTCTTCAGGTTTCTTCAGGCAAAGGAGCACCAATGCATGCCTAAGTAACATAGGCACCACTCCCCGAGTTAACCACTTATTGAATGTTTCAAGTAAAGGCCCATAAATCGATTCTAAGATTGACCACATTGGCTTTCCACATCAAGGTAAGAAGACCACTTTTTTCCATCGGGGGGAAGGAAGGAAGAAGATGAGGGTCAACTACTTCCACTTCCATCTGAGAGGGCACTATGCTCTCTTTAATTTTATCTGAGAAATAAATGCTCTGCCTGTTGCTGCATCCTTGAGATGGCTCTAGGCCCCATAAAAGTCTCATCTGTGATGATAATTCACTTAAAATGTTAAAGTTTCTTTCTGCTTATTAAGTGATTTATTTAGCCTATTTGTATAGAATAGATGTTTACTTTTAACATTAACTTCCTATATGTATCTGTTTCTTTCTTAAATCTCTCTCTGCTCTTGTTGCTATACTCCTTCCACCAATGTCTTTCCCATAGGCGAAGTCAGAGCTTAGCTTCATTTAATTCCAGATTGAACCATGGGACATGCTTTTGATCACTGGTCTTTCTTTTTTTGTCCAGGGAAAAAATATTGGCAGCAGTCTGTAGCCGACCACTAAATTCCAGTACTGCTATGTCTGCTGATGCTGCCAGGGTAGATGTGCTTTCGGTAAGTGGCACCTCCAGCTCCACTTACTGCCAGGATGCATTAATATTTTATTGGAGGGGACGGCTGTCGACACAGTACCCCTGTTATAATCTTTTCATCCACCTTGGCATCAATTGCAAAGCTCCCTTTGATGGTGTCATTTAGTCTTTCCAGTTCCATGAGCAGTGAGTCCTCAAGTTCATTCTTGCTATGGTGTGTGGCAAACTGGCATACCTGCCTGTTTCACAGATCCTAGTAGAGAAGAGTAATCTTAGGCCAAATGACAAGACTTTGTTCCAGAAAAGGCAGTGCCTTCTCCAAAGGATATGCTCATTATTGCTCTGTCTGTCACAGCTCTTACATAGAAAATCTTCTCAAAGACGCTGGCTTTCTGAAATTGACTCGTAGGCCCAGCTTTTGCATGGTTGCTACTGCTGCATTGAAATGGAATGGTTTCTTACCTGTAATCCTGGTTCTCCTGGGTTCTTACCTGTAATCGTAGTTCTCTCTCAGAGGAATCTCCATTGAAATCATAAGCACTGAATTGGCCTGCCCATGGGCGGGGACTCCGGACCATTTCTTTTAAATTCACATTTTGTGTAGTATTTTAGCCTTAATACAGAAAGGCCAGGAGGTAAATGTGACAAAATTGTGAAATGTTGCCACCTTAAGACAGGCTATATTGCCAATTCCATTACTTTACTTTAAAAGATGGAACAAAAAACATACAGCTTAAAAGTCAGTAGACGCAAAAGCGACATCTTAAAAACAACCTTCACAAACTCTTTTTATTCTCTTTAAAGTGAATTACATGGAAGGGATAGGGCAATGTAACTGTAGAGGCTGCAACAATGTAAAGCAAGTGAACACTGAGCCTTTAAGGGCACCTTGACCTTCAGTATTCCGTCATGCCCAGTAGGTAGCAGTTGACTCAATTCTTTTTGACACAGTAAGTAACACAATAATATTAACAGAACTTTATCTCTTCCGTAGGGGAGGAGATAAGATTGCTTATTATTTTAGTTTAGATTCCCCTGAGAGAACTAGGATTACAGGTAAGAAACCATTCCTTCTCTCTTGGGGGATCTTCATTGATAATCATAAGCATGAATCGAATGTCTAGCTCATCCCCTAGTCCACAAGAGATGAGATAAACAAGGTATAAAAGTTAAGCAGTGAGATTTCCCAAAGTGACTTGCCCTACCTAGGCTTCTGCTCTAGAATCTCAATCAAGACAATAGTGTCTTGTACATGTGTGAATAGATCTCCAAGTTGTTGCCTTTCAGATCTCCAACATTGGAATATTTCTCTGTAATGCAGCAGTAGCCGCTTTACCTCTAGTTGAATGGTCTTTTGGTTTTCCAGGAAAGGTTTTGGTAGCATTCTGGTAACACAGGATTATACATGCGACAATTTATCTAGATAGGGATTGTTTTGATGTGGTAAAACTTGTTTGTAAAGGACCATAGTTTACAAACAATTATTTGGACTTTCTCAAATCCCGTGTTTTGTCCAGATAACATTTTAACACCCTCCTCACATCAAGGGTGTGGAGAGACCTCTCTTCAGGAGATGAGGGTTTTTGAAAAAGGTGGTTAAGGTAATAACCTGATTGACATGGAAGTCCTAAACCTCTTTAGGGAGAAATGTGGGGTGAGTCCTCATCACTACCCTATAACCTGGGCCTGAATTTCCCAAACTCTCGTGCAGAGGTTATAACGACTAAAAATGAAGCCTTCCTGGATAGATGTTGTAGAGAAGCTTTCTGTGTAGGCTCAAAAGGATGGTCTATGAGATGGGAGAGGCCAATATTTACATCCCAAGGAGGCTATGGTCACCAGATAGGATAATGATTTTTCTTAATGTCTTAGAGGAAATCCTTGACTTCAGGGATTTTGAAAATTGAATTTTGTGAAGGACATTTGCGGTAGGGCATAATTGTTACAAGATGGACTTCAATAGAAGAAAATTGCAGTTTCGCTTTAGTCAAATGAAGCAGATCTGGTAGAACTGCCTTTTCCTGGCAGGAGATAGGATCAAAGTTCCTCTGAGCACACAAGTGGCAGAACCTCTTCAGTTTAAAAGAGTGACACTTTTGTTGATAGTGTTTTATAGATTTTTTTATATTTTTTTTTAACAATCCTAACACAACTGTGTCACAAACAGGACGCTTCTTGACAATAGTCCACAATGTTCAATGATTCTACAGAGCATGATTTCCCAACGTTTGAGTCCTTTCCCAACAGGGTCCACATCACTCCTTATCCTCCTTTCCTCCTGCATTTCTTACTTGGAACTGTGATTACCCTTGAGGTCTCCTGTATGTCTTCCATGCCCCAAAATCTTTGTCCATTTTTGTGGGCAGCCATTGTCCTCGTAGATATTACTAGCCACCATGCACCAATCCATGTCTTCCTTCCATGTCACTGTCGCAGGCATTTCTCCCACCTCCTGCAGACTAGCTACGTTTCTCTTTGCCGCTCCCCATCCCAATGTAAATAATATTATTGTGTATTTCGGGACTCTTTTTCCCGCCCCCCCCCCCCATATGTTCAGTAACATGCATTTCACTGAACTGTGTAAATTGACCCTCACCGCTGCTGACATGCAGTCTCCTAATTCCTCTTAATAGCCCTGCACAGTGGTCCATGTCCAGAGTGTGTGAATGAAGGGTCCTACCTGGGTGCAGTCTCTGAAATAGCAGTCTGAGTCGAATCTGCCCATTTTCTTCTGGGCTTCCCAGGAATAGTTCTATCTATGAAGAATATGCAGATGGAACAATCAAAATCCCGATCTTATCACCATTTCGGGTGGGGCTCTTAATGCCGCCTCTTCCAAGGGGCCCAAGTCTACCTTCCCGCTTTCTTTTAATTTTTGGAAATGTCAGGGAGTGGTTTTGTGTTTTCTAATAGATCTCAGAGACTGCTTTTTTCATCAGAGGGTCACCCAGCACGCTATCTTCTAACAGGGAGGAATCCAGGATCTCCATACCTTTTTTAACATGGACCACAAATGCATATCAGAGCTGGCGGAATGGAAAGGCCTCGGAATCTGGCATGTCATATTCATCCGGAAGGTCTCTAAATTGGATAAAGTCATCTCCCTTGCAGAGATTCTCTAGTTTGCTTATGCCAATTCAGTCCCAGCATTGGAATCCGCCAAGCTTGACTACCTCAGACAGGAGGCCACTGTCCCATGGAGGAGGGGGGGGGGGGGCTCTCTAGTTAGTCGTGCTTCCCATCCCAGATATTTAGTGACTTTCCTCTATTCCTGCACCACTACCTGGATGTGGATCAGCATGGCTACTGCTATGCTGCGCCTGTGAAGTGCCACCATACATCATCTGTCCCCCATCACAAGCCTGTCAATCCTAACCGCTGGCGGTCCTGCTTCGGGAACACCCAATCATTTATCGTGGATAGCTATGTGCCCCTGTAGTACTTCCTCACATCTGGCAGAACGATTCTTCCTTCATAATGCCTGTTCTTCAACTTAACGAGTTGTATTCTGGCTGATCCCACAGCAGTAGTCCGATTTCAGAATCCAGTTTCTGAAAAAAGCTGAGTGGTATTTTATATGGGGAATTCGGGAGTGCATATAAAAATGTTGGCAGGTAGATCATTTTAAACATGGCAGCCCTGCCAAGCAGTGACAGCAGCAGCTTCCTCCATTGTCAAATGTCCCCCTGGAATTTATCCAGAATTGTGTATAGATTGCACTCCAAGAAAGCGCTCCTGTCTCTCGTGATATAGCAGTCCAGGTTTCCCTGGCATGAAACCTGTATCGCCCTTCTCTTTGTATGTGGATATGCATTCTACTCAATGGGTATATGTGGGACTTCTCCCAATTTATTCTATAGATGGAGTATTTCCAAAGTTTCCAAAAATATGCAGTATCCTATCTACTGTCAGTTTGAGCTGTACCACGTACAACAGGATATAGTCTGCATATAGGGAGATTCTCTCCTCCAATGTTTCCTCTCACAATAGTCCTGTTATCGGGGGGTCTTCCCTGACCCAGGCGGTCAGTGGCTCTAGGGCCAGTGTGAATATCATTGGTTACAGGAGACAACCCTGTCTTGTGCCCCTGTCTAGCTCAAATGGACTGGACAGCACCCCATTAACCCTCACTCTTGCCAGCGGTTCACTGTAAAAAAAAGCACAATAGATCGTCTTAAATTGGGACCAAAGCCCAGTCTGTTTAATACCTCAAGCATACAGGGCCGTTCTAGCGTATCAAAAGCCATAGTTGTATCCAGGGTTAGCACTAGTGTGGACTCCTGTATTTCTCTACTGGATTCCCTAAATCCATACAGTCTCTTCATACGGAGTCTCAGACTTCTATCTGGCATAATTGATCTGGGTTGATCAGGGATGATATAACTAGCTGCAAGCGGGATGTTAAAACTTTAGCGAGGATCTTAGCCTCTGTATTTAACAAGGATATAGGTCTACAGGAGGCTCAAGTGTCACTTGGTTTGCCTTCATTTCGTATGACTGCGATTATGGCTAGCTGCTAGTCGGGGGGAAGCTTTCCCTTTGCTCGGGCCTCCTCAAACATGCTAAGCATGTGAGTTGTCAGTTTGCCAGACATAGCTTTGTACAAGTCTATAGGCAGTCCATTTGGGCCTGGTGCTTTACCTGATTGTTGTCCCCTTATTGCCATGCCTATTTCATTAGCTGTCTCCAAGTCCTGCCTATCCGCCTTGGAGAGCTGTGTCCTCTTCACATCCCGGAGGAAATCGGTGCTCTCAGCGGAGGTCACCTTTGAGACAGTCGTGCACACTTGTCTGTAGAAGCATACAAAAGCTTTGGCAATCTCCCTATTGTCTTGTCCTGTCTGCCCGTTGGGCGACTATACCTCCAGTACCCAATGCCTTTGACCCAGCCAGGTCAGCAGTTTACCCCCCTTATTCCTTATTTCATATATCTTTCTCTGAATTGCCAGGTACCTGGCTCGAGCGTTTCCCTCAACGATACTCCTATATTTCTGTTGCTTTAAGTAGAGTTGATGTCCTACAGTGTGGTTGTGGGCTGCATGATACGTTTTTATCAAGTTAAGGATCTCGTCCTCAATTTCTCGTAGATACTCTTGGGCTTTTCTCAACAAATCCATGGACTCCTGCGGAAGATTCAGATGGCCATATTGTATGATTTCAGGAGCCAAGCTGCTACGTTTAAGAATTGAAGATTGGGGTGCAGAATCTGCCCCCCAAACTTATGAAGTAGGTCCTAAAATCAGCCTCCTTTGTGGTCGTGTGGAGTAGATCAGTGCACCACCATTGCTGGAGCCATTTTGGAGTTATAAGAATCATTCTGGCCTTCGAGTGAGTCAGGTTGATGATCCCTGTTGGCAGCAGGGGTACTGGAGAAAAGGGTTAGAGAAATTTGCCTGACCAGTTGATCCAAAGGGTGTTCCACAATGTGCCTGGTTGGTAAAACCTTGAGGCGAAGCCTGGACATTTTCTTGATTTCTCAGTTTGCGAAGAGGTCTATTTGAGGGGAAACTCCAATCACAAAATATATCTTTGAGGTTGGCATCGTTGATTCTCTTGAATGGTTCTGTTCAGATTATCCACTTGAACATTTTGTATTCCTGGCAGATGTATAGCTGAGATCCATGGAGATTAACCATTTTCAGATTGCTTGTGCTTCCAGGGACAGCGGGCTAGATCCCGCCTTTGCTTTCTTGTTCTGGTAGTGCATGGTTGTTGTATTGGTGGATGATGTGGAAAGACTATGCACTGAAAGCAGACAGATTTGAGGAAGAAATAAGAGAATATAAGAAGCTAATGTTAAAAGCGAAATCTCTATTCTATACATATAGGTTAAATGAAGAAGCAATGAATAAGCAGAAAGAAACCTTTAAAATATTGAGTGAATTATCATCACGAAAGGTAATTTTATGGAAGCTAGAGCCATCTCAAGTACGCAGCAACACCCGGACCAAGTGCCTTGAATTTGAAGGTGATCCATTTGAGCACTCCAACTCGACATGCAGGCATCCATTACTATCGCCTGTGTTAAGCTGTCCTGATTAAAATCATTCCTTTGAGTAGATTTCCAGAAAGCCCCCACCACTTGAGCGATTGCTCTGCATGAATTGTTAGGGTTACTTTGTCTTTCCATTTGGCAGTGAACTGGTACCACTGATCTTCCAGACACCGTTGAAGAGGTCTCGCATTCAAGCGTGCATTTGATACCATGAGGATGCACAATGACATTGACCCTATGAGAGTCAATATTTGCCTCGCTGTAGGATGGAGTGTTCTCTTCAGATTGCACCATTTCTGAAGGATAGATAATTATCTCTCTTCAGAGAACATCTGGTAGCACACCACAGAAAGTTGATTGTGACATTCCACCAGATACTGCCACAGCGTATTGGAATGATCCTGTGGCCAAAAAATGAAGTACTTCCATGATTTTGACAATTGGTGTGGGATTCCTATAGTGAGGCAGATGATCTGGCGCCAGCTGATGACATAAATCAAGATTAGTTTGCCTATTTAATCGGAATTTTTTGATAATATACCGTTCTTCCATGGTGGCATGGTCTGGAAATGGTCTAAAAACTTGAGGCTGTCGTCTCCTCACGCTCCCTGGGTTCATATGTCTGCATTTAAAAAAATTTTTAAATGTACATTTTTGCAAACATATTTTTTAAACAAAACACATTTCATTTCGCTTTAAAAAAAAAAAGACTTTTTCTTAACATAATTATACACATTTTTTAATAGTTTTAAAATGACATTTTTACCTGTGTATTTTTTTTAATATGTAAATAATACATTTTAAATGCATTATTTACACATTCTTATATTGATTTTAATGTAATTTTTGCCATCGAAACAAAAGCGCGCAAACATTGCCTTTAACCAGAGTAATGCTCTACGTAACACTTTTTTGTGAAAACAAATGAATACCATTAGCATTTTGTGTATATATAAACAAAGTAGCCACCATTTTGAGTTGTGACGCACATAACATTCACAAACACACTATTTCACATTCTAAAATGGGGGGTGCCTGACCTCACCGTCAGGATAATTGCAATTAGGTGGCCGTCTGCGGAAGTTGACCAGGTAGTGGGTGGTGCCATAGGCTAATGTGTGTGAAAGCCACATACGAAAGCCAATGGATCTGTCCGTCTCCGTTGACAATCGCACATGTCGTGTAGGTGTATGTGGCGTTTCAAAAAAAGCTCACTTGCCTCCTAACACTGCAGCCAACAACACATCCTGAATGTTTGTTGCTGTTTCCGTCCTCTGAGAGTCACAATGCCAGGAAAAGCAGATGACAGGGCCCCAAACTTCTTGCCAGAAGAGCTAGAGTTGCTGGCTATGGAGGTCTTGTCCCTGTACAGCCAGCTGTATTGCTCACCAGAGGAACAGGTACATGTTTAAAATGAAAATGTAATTCTGACTAACTTGTTTTTTTATCTAAACACAGGCTAGAATGTCCTTTTTAGTTCCAGAGTGAAGTGTAGTGATTGAAGTGACGTTTCAGTTCTTTTTAAATTACATAGAAAAATTTTGTGTGCATTTCTATACATATATGTATATTTAATAATTTCATGCGAAATCTAAAAAATGAATATTGTTAATTTAGAAAATATATTTTTATTTTATTTTCAATGCAAATTAACACACACATGAGCTTTACCATCTCCTGCGGGCCCCCAGGACAGTTGGCTAAATCCGCAGGCCAGAGGCGGTGGGAGGCGGAGTTGAGGCGGACACTATCACCGAAGGAATGGGGGGACATTTTTCACCGGGCTAGACACTCGGCACGCAACATTTCCAGCATAGAAACTGCCACTAAGATAGCGACATATTGGTATCTTACTCCCCCCAGACTTCATAAGGGCGACCCGGGTCGCTCCCCAGGGTGCTGGAGAGGATGTGAATCAGAGGGCACATTGACTCACCTGCTGTGGGAATGTCCATCGCTTACGCCATATTGGGAACACATTCTTGATGAGATTGATAAAAACTTTAACACAAAAATATTATGCTTCCCGGCATATGTTCTCCTAGGCCTGCCTGATAGGCTTACATTTCCCCTTGAGTCACGCAGGGGTAGGCAGATGGGTATTGCCCTGGGTGCGGCCCTGCAGAATATATTGTCTCACTGGGGCACGGCTAGGACCCTCACGCTTCAAGGGTGGTTACACAGGCTATGGTATGTGCTGGGCATGGAACGCGCTGGGCATGGAACGCATTTCCCTTTCACTTCAGGGAGACAGGGCTTCATTTGCGGATCTGTGGCACCCTTTTATAGCTCTGCTGAGCTCCGATTTTCAGTGTGAGAAGTTGGCCTGGTATATGCTGTCCACTAATTAAAGTGGGCACCTTGCACCAGTCCAAATGACCCTTATGATGTATGAGGTCAAAGATAATCTTTAGAAAGCTATCCTAGTGGTAGCTGTGGAGAGCAGCCTTCAGGCTTAATCTTGAAGGAATGTAAAGCAGCTTGTTTTACCAGAATCTCACTTCTTGAATGATCAAATGAAAGGAGAACCACAAAGTAGTTATGTAAAAATATGTATTTATTACTATAACACTCTCTACTAATCTCTACACGAGATTAGAACATAAAGCACACAATACTTAATCAATAGAACATACGTAAGTAGCAAAATGTACAACGGGCCCCAGGTGGAGA
Source organism: Calotriton arnoldi (assembly GCA_963921515.1). NCBI lineage: Eukaryota > Metazoa > Chordata > Amphibia > Caudata > Salamandridae > Calotriton > Calotriton arnoldi. The sequence continues at coordinate 251,660 of CAWUFW010005196.1, read as the reverse complement.
CCGAACCATATACTAAAAAAATGGTATAACAATCACGACTTCAATAGACACTGTGCCTAGAGCACGTAGAATCGCTGGGACCCCAAGGAACCACCCAAGGCAGTGACACAGGGCGCCCACGGAGGACGGGTGCAGTGAGGAAACACGACTGCGTGCTCCGTGCAACTCTATGGGAAAGTCGCGGTTGGAAAATTACAATTTAAGGACACTTCTAGGAGGACTTCAAGCAAACCCTTTGGAACATAAGAGGTTCTAAGGCCAGCACCCTTGTGAGTACCGAGGTACCCGTGTTACCTATCCCAGAGGAGCCGGGTGCATAGGGGTCAAGTGGTGTCGGAAACCTCCGTCGTTTTCAATGGAGGGATGCGAAGACGTACTGCTGCCAGGAAGGCGAAGAGTGTCCGGTGGAATCCAAGCCTCGATTCGAGGTGAGAGGAACCTGAAAGCAGAGGGGACAGAGTCTGGGTCACTTCAGGTGACCAGGGGCTCGATAGTCGAATGCCCACCGATGTTGGGTGCTTCAGGTGAAGAGAAAGGATGTTTGTCTCTGCAGCCACGGGGACCAGGAGACGTTGACGACGACCAGGGTCCGGATGTGAGCTGTCCCACGAAAGATGTCGAGAGCTGAGGGGTCAGTGTCCGGCTGGAGCACCAACAAGCCTTGGCAACGGCAACCCACGCAGGCAGAGGAAACAGGTTACGGTGTGGACCAGCAAGGTCCAGGGGACTCTCCAAGCACTGGAGAGTCAGGGCACGTCTGGAGCAGCCAGGGAAGCCCAAGAACAAACAAGATGACCCTCGCCAGGACCCACAGGCCAATGGACCAGGGATCGCGAGGAGACCTCGAGCAAATTCACAAAGCACCAGCCCACAGAGCACTCGTGGAGTGGAGGCCAGATATCTTCGGTGCAAATGTTGCTCGGAGTCAGGACTACACGTAGTCCAATGCACAAGCTCAGGGATCGCCAACAAGCATATGCACTTGCAAATAGACATGGTGGACAGGGGTACGAGTTGCACGGCCCCCACGAGAGATACTGGTCTCAGAATCGCTGAGAGGTCAGATCTACCTCGGGGACCTTCGAGAACCCACCTCCTGTGTTGCAAAAATCTTCGGAGTCCGCAGGAGCTCTGGAGATGCAAGCCGGTCAGATGCGTTTAGGTGCCTGCTGCTGCAGGGGAGTAACTCCTTTACTCCAAGGGAGATTCTTCTGTCGTCCAGCGAAGTGTAGACCGTCGAAGTACTTGGTTTCTTTGCAGAGTCTTGTCCAGGTATAATCTAAAGTCCTGTGGTCAGGTTTCCCACTTTATACCCAGGGAAGGGGTTGGACGGACTCTGGGGACCCTCCTAGGGGAGGGGCAGGACAGAGGGGTGGCTACACCCATGTCCTTTGTCCAGTTTCACGCCAGAGCAGGAGCCAATGGCTCCCAGAACTGGTTTGAGCTGGACTATGCACAGGGACACCAAATGTGTCCCCAGTGCAGACTTTCTGGCACTCTCAGAGTGCACCCACCCAGCCCCAATACACTAAACCCTGTCTGGGACGTGGTCACACCTCCCTGTGACAGGATATCTATTGTGAGGCCTTCCTCTGCGTGAGCTTGGCTCAGCAGCAGGAGGGCTGAGTCGTGTCTGTGGCTGGCAGCATCCATTTTGTGCTGCCCAGGTCGAGAAAGCTGGTACCGGGTAGACCGGTGACCCATCGTAGTAGTTCTACAAGGGTGGAATCATACCTCCCACACCAATTACTGGTGTGGAGGTATGATTCCAAGGTGTTTGACACCAAACACGACATGTTTGTAAGCAGCCGTTTTAAAGTTGGCATTTACCGCGAGGTTATAATGCACTTAGACCTATATGTCTGGCTGCATCGCAGACAACCCCATAGAATGGTCTCCGAAGGCTGCAGAGGGGCTATGCTCATGCAGGGGCACCCTCTCACGTAAAACCCAGCACCCTGCCTTCAGGATTGATAAGGCCTGCCATAGGGGTGACTGATAGGTTTTTAAGTGTAGTGATTTAGATAGATATAGTGAACCTATATCTAAGTAAGTGGTGCAAGCACCAGCTTACACAGGCTGCTGTAGCAGACCTGTTGTGTCATTTTGAATGGCCTCTCATGGGTGGCATAATACATGCTTCAGCCCATGGGAGGCCTCTGGGGTACCTATGCCCTGGGTACATGGTGTACCATATAGTGGGGACTTATAAGGGTACCCCAGTATCCAATCTGGAGTGTACCTAAAGTACATGTATTGCAATTTACAGGAGAAAGCAGATAGACTGGGGTCCTGAATAGCAGGATCCCAGTCAGACTAGGCCAAAAACAGTGAGACATCAGCAAAAAGTGGGGGTAACTATAAGAAACAGATCCTACTCTCCTACACAACCCCCTCCCCCCCAAACGTAAGGACATTAAACTAACCTTGACCAGTTGAGTCTTCATGTTCTAAGTGGAAATATCTGGAGAGTCCATCTGCATTGGCATGGTTACTCCCAGGTCTAAGTTCCACTGTATAGTCCATTCCCTGTAGGGAAATGGACCACCTCAAAAGTTTGGGGTTTTCACCCTTCATCTGTTTTAGCCATAAGAGGGGCTTTTGGTCTGTCTGAACAATGAAGTGAGTGCCAAACAAGTATGGCCTCAGCTTCTTCAAGGCCCAAACCACAGCAAAGGCTTCCCTCTCAATAGCTGACCAACGTTTCTCTCTGGGGGTCAGCCTTCTGCTTATGAAAGCTACTGGCTGATCCTGACCCTCTTCATTCAATTGTGATAACACAGCCCCTACCCCCAATTCAGATGCATCAGTTTGAACTATGAATTGTTTGGAATAATCAGGACTTTGCAGAATGGGAGCAGTGCACATGGCCTGCTTCAGGTCATCAAATGCCTTTTGACAGCTAACTGCCAACTGAACTTTCTTAACTTCCAAAAGAATGCCTAAGTCATTTAAAGGGGTCACTATGGATCCATATCCTTTGACAAACCTCCTGTAGTACCCAGTCAGGCCCAAGAAAGCTCTGACCTGAGTCTGGGTAGTTGGAGCAACCCAGTCCATGATGGTCTGGATTTTGCTCTGCAATGGTTGAACCTGGCCTCCAACCACAAGGTGGCCCAGGTACAAACCTTATTCTGCCCTATCTGGCACTTGGTGGCCTTGATAGTGAGGACTGCTTTTTGCAGGGCCTTCAAAACATTTCTCAGGTGGACCAGATGATCCTCCCAGGTGGAGCTAAAGACAGCAATATCATCTAGATAAGCTGCACTATAGGCTTCCAGTCCTGTAAGGACTTTGTTCACCAGCCTTTGAAAAGTGGCAGGTGCATTCTTCAAGCCAAAAGGCATCACCACAATTGGTAGTGCCCACTAGGGGTTGAAAATGCTGTTTTTGGTTTTGCTTCCTCAGCTAATCTGATTTGCCAGTAACCAGCTGTCAAGTCAAATGTGCTTAAGAACTTGGCTGAGGCCAAAGTGTCAATCAGCTCATCTGCCCTTGGAATAGGGTGAGCATCAGTCCTAGTGACTGCATTGAGACCCCTGTAGTCAACACAGAACCTCATCTCTCTCTTACCACCCTTGGTGTGAGGTTTTGGAACCAAGACTACTGGACTAGCCCAAGGGCTATCTGAGGGCTCAATTACTCCTAATTCCAACATTTTCTGGACTTCAGTCCTGATAAAGTCCCTGACATGGTCAGGTTGCCTGTAAGTCTTATTTTTAACAGGCAGACTGTCACCTGTGTCCACCTCATGGGTGCACCAGGTAGTCTGACTTGGAGTCAGTGAAAACCTGTCTGTACTGATTCAGGACCTTCCTGCAGTCAGTTTGCTGCTGGTCAGTGAGGCTGCCTGCCAAGGCTACACCATCAACTGAACCATCATCAGGGTTCTGTGAGAGCAGGTCAGGGAGTGGATCACTCTCTTCCTCCTGTCCCTCATCAGTAGCCATGAGCAAGCCCATGTCTGCCCTGTCCACATATGGCTTGAGCCTGTTCACATGGAGCATTCTGTGGGGGGGGGGGGGGCTCCTGGGAGTACCAAGGTCCACCAGGTAGGTAACCTCTCCCTTCTGCTCAAGAATAGTATGGGGCCCACTCCACTTGTCCTGGAGAGCTGCTGGGGCCACAGGCTCCAACACCCATACTTTCTGTCCTGGCTGATACACAGTCAAAACAGCCTTTTGGTCATGCCAGGCCTTTTGCAATTCCTGGCTAGCCTCAAGGTTTTTGGATGCCTTCTTCATATACTCAGCCATCCTGGAGCGGAGACCAAGTACATAGTCCACTATGTCCTGTTTAGGTGGTTTGAGAGGTAACTCCCATCCCTCCTTCACTAAACATAAGGGACCCATAACTGGATGTCCAAACAGAAGTTCAAAAGGGCTGTAGCCAACCCCCTTCTGAGGAACCTCTCTGAAGGCAAAGAGAAGGCAGGGCAACAGGATGTCCCATCTACGCCTAAGCTTTTCAGGGAGACCTTTTATCATGCCCTTCAGGGTTTTGTTGAATCTCTCAACTAACCCATTGCATTGTGGGTGGTAAAGGGTGGTGAATTTGTAATTCACACCACACTCCTTCCACATTGCAGTCAAGTAACCAGACATAAAGTTTGCACCACGGTCTGATACTACCTCCTTAGGGAAACCCACCCTGGAAAAGATTCCCAGGAGGGCTCTAGCCACAACAGGAGCTGTGGTAGTCCTTAGGGGTATTGCTTCTGGATACCTAGTGGCATGGTCCACCACCACTAGTATAAATCTGTGCCCAGATGCAGTTTGAGGATCCTTGGGACCAACAATGTCAAACCCAACCCTCTCAAAGGGAACCCCCACCACAGGTAGTGGTATCAGGGGGGCCTTTGAGGTACCACCTGCCTTACCACTGGCTTGGAAAGTGATACAGGAGTGACAACTCCTTTGTGTCCTCTGACAAGTGAGGCCAATGAAAGTGAGGGACAATTCTGTCCCAGGTCTTGTTTTGGCCTAAGTGTCCTGCTAATGGGATATCATGTGCCAGTGTTAATAGGAAGCCTCTAAACTTCAGAGGTATAACCAACCTCCTGGTAGCACCAGGCTTTGGGTCTCTACCCTCTGAGTATAAAAGTCCAGCATCCCAGTAGATCCTATGGGACCTGCTAGCACTCCCAGCAGCCTCAGCAGCAGCTTGCTGTCTGAGGGGTTCAAGAGAGGGGCAGTTCAGCTGCTCCTGACTCAGATCTGCCCTGGAAGGGCCCCCTGTCCCCAAGAACTCAACCTGGTCAGGTTCAAGTTCCTCTGAGACAGTTCCTTCTTCAGGACTAAGATCAGCTCCCTCAAGAGTCTGATCCTCACTGAGGCAGGGGGGAAGACACTGCCTTACCCCTACTGCTCCTTCTCTTGGAAGGCACCTGGTCCATTATTCCAGGATCCAGGGCCTGTTCAGTGGAAGACATTTTTGCCTGTGATCTAGTCATGGCAAACACATCTGCAGGGATGCCCAGCATTTCTGCATGTGTCCTCAGTTCCACTTCAGCCCAAGCTGAAGTTTCCAAATCATTGCCCAATAAGCATTCTATAGGGAGGTCTCAACTTACCACAACCTTCTTAGGGCCAGTTACCCCTCCCCAGGTGAAATTAACAACTGCCAGGGAATGGTCTGTCCTTACATTGCTAGCATTGGTCACTTAGCAAATCTCACCAAGTATGATTTGCTCAGGAGCCACAAGATCTTTTGTCACCATTGTGACACTTGCACCTGTGTCCCTGTATGCCATGGCCTCCTTACCATTGATTAAAGGTTGTTGTCTGTACTTGCCCAAGTTACTGGGACTTACAAATAAGGAGGCAATATCCATGCCTCCATCACAGACTAACACAGCCTGAGTTGGAATTCTGACTAGGCCAGAATCCATCTCAGATCCCGAGGTTAACCCTACTATACCCTTGTTCTGTGTACCACCACTTGGAACTGAGCTAGGGGGAACAGTTGCCTCAGGGGCAGTGGTGGTAGGAGTACAATCCTTGGCCCTTGGACAATTGGCATCCTTTGTCCAATGGGTCTTCTCTTTACAGATATGACACCAAGGTTTCTTTTTGCCTTTACCCTTGTTTGATTGTGACTCCCCCCCCAGATGCAGGTTTTTGGGGCCCTTGTGAAGACTTCTGGTCTTTACCCTTCTCCCCACCCTTATCTGAGGTCTTAGCATCTTGCTTCTTAGAGTCACCACCTTGGTTCTGAGCTTTCTGCTTCACCCTGGTTCTGACCCATTTGTAGGAGAGTAGGATCTGCTTCACATGGGTACCCCCACTTTTTGCTGATGCTTCACTGGTTTTCGACATTAGTCTGGCTGGGGCCCTGCTATCCAGAACCCCAGCCTAGCTGTTTCCTCTTTAAAAGGGTCTCCATGTGCCTTAGGCACATCACTGATTGGGATCTGGAGTGCCCTTATAAGTCCCTAGTATATGGTATACTATGTACCAAGGGCATAGGTACCTCAGAGGCCTGCCAGGGGCTGCAGCATATATTATGCCACCCCTGGGAGGCCATCCAAACTGACACCACAGGTCTGCTACTGCAGCCTGGGTAAGGTGGTGCATGCACCCCTTACTGTGGTATAGGTTACCTATATCACTAAAAGCATACACACATATAAACCTATAAGTCACTCCTAAGGCAGGCCTTATCAATCCTAAAGGCAGAGTGCATGGTTCCTATGTGAGAGGGTGCCCCTGCATGAGCAGGGCCCCTCTGCAGCGTTCGGAGACCATCTCTGATGCTGTTTGTAGTGCAGCCTGACCATATACTCTTAAGCGCATTATATCCTCGCGGTAAAATGCTAACTTTGGAATGGCTGCACCTAAACATGTCGTGTTTGGTGTCAAACATCTTGGAATACTACCCCCCGCCAATCCTGGCGGCGGGGGTAGCATTCCACCCTTCTAGAGGGAAAGGCATGTTAACTCTGACGAGTCCGGTAACTTCTTTCCAGAGCCCTGGCATCACAAAATGGATGCTGCTGCCACAGACACGAGTCTGGCCTCCTGCTGCTGGACGAAACTCCGGCAGGGGAGGCCTGGACAATAGGTTTCCTGTCCCAGGGAGGTGTGACCACCTCCCCAGACAGGACAATGTGTATTGGGGCTGGGCGGGAGCACTTTCGGGTGCTTTGAAGTCCTGCACTGGGGGCACATTTGGTGTCCCTGTGCATACCCCAGTTCAAACCGGATCAGGGGCTCGCAGCCCCTGCTTTGGCGCGAACTGGACAAAGGGAAAGGGGTGTAGCCACCCCTCTGCCCTGACCCACCCATAGGTGGGGCCACAGAGTAGTCCATCCCCTATTTTTAGAATAAAGGTAGGAACCCAGTCCTTAGGACTTTAGATTATACCTGGACGAAACTCTGAAACTGAATCCTGGACCTTCGACGCTCTACGACAAGATTAGAGGACTGAAGAATCTCCCTTGGGGTCAAGGAGTGACTCCCCTGCTTGGCAGGCACCAAAGAAGCATCTGTCCGGTTCGCATCACTGAAGCTCCCGTCGGACGCCGAAGTCATCGCATCACCAGAGGTGGATTCTCAGACTTCCCGAGGCTACCCTGAGTCCCCAGCAAAGCTGAGGCCCGTGGCTATCGTGGGTGACTTGAGACCGTGACCCCTGGACACCGAGCACACTTGCAAGTGCACCATCTTCTGGGTCTCCCAAGAAGTCGTGCTTTGGGCTCCGAGTAGCCCTAGCCTCCAGCACCACCTGCACCGAAGATCACTGGCCCCCACTCCACGAGTGTCCTGTAAGCCAGCTCCACGTGCGGCGTCACGAGGCTCCTTCGCGGTCGCTAGCCCGTTGGCTAGTAGCCCTTGACGAAGGCCAATCTTTTCTTTACTTGGCATCCTGGTTGCTCCAGGCCTGCCCTCACTTACCCTCGCTGGGTGAGTTCCCCAGACCTTGCTGGTCTGCATCATCGACGATCTACATCTTACTCGAGACTTGCCGTTGCCAAGGCTTGTTGGGTCCAATCCGGTCGCCGACACCTCAGCACTCGACAGACATCGAGCCACAGCCCGAATCCTGCTCCTGGTCGCCGACAACGCCTCCCGGACCTCGTGGCTGAAGAGTCAAGACGACCGTCACCGCACCTGAAGCACTCGACATCGGTGGGCATCTGTCCATCGCCTTCCTGGTCACTGGCTAGTGACCCAGACTCTGTCCCCTCTGCTTTCAGGTTCTTCAGAACTCCGATCCACTCTTGGATCCACCCGGACACTTTTCTCCTGGTCGCCAGCAGCACTTTGCAGCAGATCGCCATACGAAACGACGACGAAACCCGACCCCGAAAGGCACCTATGCACCCGGCTTCCCTGGGTGAGGTAACACGAGTACTCCGGTGCTCCCGTGGGTAGAGACTCTTCAAAGTCCTAGATCTCAAAGGGTTTTGTCCTAGTCCTATTTTAAGTGTCCCTTTCCTCTATTTTCCCGATCCCGACTTTCTCCATAGAAGTTAACGGCGTATCGCGGTTGTGTATTTACACTGCACGCGTCTCCCGTGGGTCCCCTGTGTCACTACCTTGGGTGGTTCCTTGTGGTCCAAGCACTTCTAGAGGCTCTAGGCCTAGTGTCTAGTTCAGTCGTGGTTCGCATACCACTTTATTGGTATATGGTTTGGTACGCCCCTAGGGCCCAAACGTGTATTTGTGCTATTACTGTGATTTAAGATCTTATAACCTATGTACTTCGAACTCTAGCCTCATAAAGAGACTAGAGGGGTGTGTTTAGTAATAAATACATATATTTTGAATATATACCTGGTGTGGTGCTCTTTCATTTGGTCACTCAAGAGATTATAGACTGGTAAAACAAGCTGCTTTACATTCCTTCAAGACTTAGCCTGAAGGCTGCTCTCCATAGCTACCACTAGGATAGCTTTCAATAAGGTTGTCTTTAACCTACCTACCATAAGAGTCGATTTGGACTGGTGCAAGGTGCCCACTATAATTAGTGGACAGCATATGCCAGGCCAACTTCTCACATTGGTGTGCAGCGTGTGGGATTCCAGCTTGCTATTGTTTTACCAGATAATCTCAATTGAATTGATCAACTGAAAACCACTAAAGGTACCTAAGGTACATATAATTTAAGCTTAGAATAACAGTAAGTTCTACTGAACTTAGAGTTGTGTGTTAAGGGATAGCACAACCCTTTCTACAACTCAAGAGAGTTTAGTAGGCCACACTAGAGTAGGTAGTGCATACACCACACCACACTAGTAATGTCTTTAAAAGCAGGATCCAAAGATGCCTTGCAGGAAGCCATGGAGCTTCCACCCTCCAAGTATGACACACTCCCATTCTTGGAATTGAGAGCTTTGTGTAACGTGAGGAAATTAAGGACAGGCCAAAGTCCCACCACCCAACACCTCCAGGAGTTGTTGGTGGCTTATGATCTTAGTAAGTCCTCAGAGACTGAAGGGGTAGGAGCAGAGGGTGGGCCAGCAGATGAGGAAGGGACCAGGGGTACCACAACCCCCAGCCCCCCTCTGAAACTGACCAGGAGGGTGACAATGACCCTGACCTGGAAAACCCAATCCCTTCTGGGGAAGATGAAGATGAGGATCTAGAGAACCACACCTTTGTCCCCCCAGGAAGGATTATGAGTGTGCTCAGAAAGTCTAGGTCTCCTTCTCAGGAGTCTAACCACTCTGGCACCTCCATAGGGAGCTCTGTTTCTTCTCACAGGAGGGAATCCTCTCATGAGAGAAGAAAGAGACTGGTCCAGTATGAGGAAACTCAACTAGAGATCAGGAAGAAGCAATTGGCTTTAGATAGAGAATCCCTAGATCTCCTTAGAGAGAGAAGAAAGTTGGGACTAGAGTCCCATGGTGGCAGCCATGTCCCTAGAGATAGGGAAAGGTCCTATGACCATAGGAACCTGAGCAAGATTGTCCCTCCCTACCAGAGTGGGGATGATATCCACAAATGGATAACTGCTTTAGAGAGGGCCTGTAAAGTACAGAAGGTCCCTCAGGAGCAGTGGGCAGCAATCTTGTGGCTCTCCTTTGCTGACAAAGGTAGAGACAAGCTCCTCACTGTTAGAGAGGAGGATGCTGACAATTACAAGGTCTTGAAGAGTGCTCTTATTGATGGGTTTGGCCTAACCACTGAACAGTACAGGTTGAAGTTCAGAGACACCCAAAAAGCACAGACTCAAGACTGGGTAGACTATGTGGATTGTTCTGCCAAGGCTCTGGAAGGCTGGTTGATGGGCAGTAAGGTGTGTGACTTCTCAGGATTGTATAATCTGATAATGAGGGAGCAGATTCTTAATAACTGTCAAAATCAGCTGTTGCATCAGTACCTGGTTGACTCTGATCTGACCTCTCCCCAAGAATTGGGAAAGAAGGCAGACAAATGGGTCAGAACCAGGGTGAAGCAGAAGGTACAGAACCAAGGTGGGGAAACCAAGAAGCAAGATGCTAAGAACTCTGACAAGGGTGGGGAGAAGGGTAAAGATCAAAAGTCTTCATCAGGCCCCCAAAAATCTTCTTCTGGTGGGGATTCCCAGTCTACCAAGGGTAAAGGCCAAAGGAAACCATGGTGCAAGGTCTGTAAGCAAAAGACCCACTGGACCAGTGATTGCACCAAGTCCAAAGACTCCAGTCCAGCACCCACCAATGCCCCTAAGGCACCTGTTCCCCCTAGTACAGTTGGTGGAAGTGCTCCAGCAAAGGGTTTAGTAGGGTTCACCCTGGGAACTGAGTTGGGCTCTGACCTAGTTAGAGAACTGACTCAGGCTGTGTTAGTCTGTGATGGAGGCATGGATGTGCCCTCCTCTATGAGTCCCAGTAATCTGGGCAAGTACAGACAACAGCCTTTAATCAATGGACGAGAGGCTTTGGCATTTAGGGACACAGGGGCAAGTGTCACAATGGTGACACAAGACCTTGTGCTACCTGGGCAAGTTATGCTTGGTGAAATGTACCAAGTGACCAATGCTAGCAATGTCAGAACAGACCATACTCTGGCAGTTGTTAACTTCTCCTGGGGAGGGGTAACTGGCCTTAAGAAGGTTGTGGTAAGTGCAAACCTACCAGTCGAATGCTTGCTTGGCAATGACTTAGAGACTTCTGCTTGGGCAGAAGTGGAGCTCAGGACCCATGCAGAAATGCTGGGGATCCCTGCAGATGTGTTTGCTGTGACCAGGTCACAAGCCAAAATGTCTAGCACTGAACAGGCCTTGGATTCTGGAAGAATGGACCAAGTGCCTTCCAAGAGGAGGAGTAGTAGGGTTAAGGCAGTGCCTTCCCCTTGGCTCAGGAGGAAGATCAGTCCCTTGAGGGGGATGATCTCAGCCCTGAAGAAGGAACTGTCCCAGAGGAACTTGAACCTGACCAGGTTGAGTTCTTGGGGACAGGGGGACCTTCTAGGGCAGATCTGAGCCAGGAGCAGCAGAGCTGCCCCTCCCTTGAACCCCTCAGACAGCAAGCTGCTGCTGAGGCTGCTGGGAAAGCTAGTGGTCCCCATACAGTGTATTGGGATGATGGACTCCTGTACTCAGAGAGTAGAGACCCCAAGCCTGGTGCTACCAGGAGGTTGGTAATACCTTTGAAGTTCAGGGGCTTCCTATTGACCCTAGCCCATGATATTCCCTTAGCAGGACACCTGGGCCAGAACAAGACTTGGGACAGAATTGTCCCTCACTTTCACTGGCCCCACATGTCTGAAGACAGTAAGGAGTTTTGTCGCTCCTGTGTAACCTGCCAAGCCAGTGGCAAAGCAGGTGGCACTACAAAGGCCCCCTGATACCACTACCTGTGGTGGGGGTGCCCTTTGAGAGGGTAGGGATTGACATTGTTGGTCCCATGGATCCCCAAACAGCCTCTGGGCACAGGTTTATCCTGGTGGTAGTGGATCATGCCACCAGGTACCCAGAAGCTATTCCCCTCAGGACCACTACAGCACCTGTGGTGGCAAGGGCCCTCCTGGGAATCTTCTCAAGAGTGGGCTTTCCTAAGGAGGTAGTATCAGACAGGGGTGCTAACTTCATGTCTGGGTACTTAAAAGCAATGTGGAAGGAGTGTGGAGTGACTTATAAGTTCACCACACCCTATCACCCACAATGCAATGGTTTAGTTGAGAGATTCAACAAAACCTTGAAGGGCATGATTAAAGGGCTCCCAGAAAAGCTTAGGCGTAGATGGGACATACTCTTGCCCTGCCTTTTATTCGCATATAGGGAGGTGCCTCAGAAGGGGGTTGGTTACAGCCCTTTTGAACTTCTGTTTGGCCACCCTGTGAGGGGTCCACTGTGCTTGGTGAAGGAAGGATGGGAGTTACCTCTCAAGCCCCCAAAGCAAGATATAGTGGACTATGTACTTGGTCTCCGCTCCAGGATGGCTGAGTACATGAAAAAGGCAACCAAAAACCTTGAGGCTAGCCAGGAACTTCAGAAGGCCTGGCATGACCAAAAGGCTGTTCTGACTGTGTACCAGCCAGGACAGAAGGTGTGGGTGTTGGAGCCAGTGGCCCCAGCAGCTCTCCAAGACAAATGGAGTGGACCCCACACTATTGTTGAGCAGAAGGGTGAGGTCACTTACTTAGTGGACCTGGGAACACCCAGGAGTCCCCAAAGGGTTCTCCATGTCAACAGACTAAAGCCATATGTGGACAGGGCAGACATGGGCTTGCTCATGGCTACTGATGAAGGGCAGGAGGAAGAGAGTGACCCACTCCCTGACCTGCTCTCACAGAACCCTGACGATGGGTCAGTTGATGGTGTAGCCTTGGCAGGCAGCCTCACTACCCAGCAACAAACTGATTGCAGGCAAGTCCTCAATCAGTTTAGACATATGTTTTCACTGACACCCAGTCAGACCACCTGGTGCACTCATGAAGTGGACACTGGGGACAGTCTGCCTATTAAAAACAAGATTTATAGGCAACCTGACCATGTCAGGGACTGTATCAGGACTGAAGTCCAGAAAATGTTGGAGTTGGGAGTAATTGAACCCTCAGATAGTCCTTGGGCTAGTCCAGTAGTCCTGGTACCGAAACCTCACACCAGTGGTGGGAAAAGAGAGATGAGGTTTTGTGTAGACTACAGGGGTCTCAATGCAGTCACTAGGACTGATGCCCATCCAATACCCAGGGCAGATGAGCTCATAGATACTTTGGCCTCTGCCAAATATCTCAGCACATTTGACCTAACAGTTGGCTACTGGCAGATCAGACTAGCTGATACTGCAAAGCCCAAGACAGCATTCTCAACCCCTAGTGGGCATTATCAATTTGTGGTAATGCCCTTTGGTCTGAAGAATGCACCTGCCACTTTCCAGAGGTTGGTGAACACAGTTCTCACAGGACTGGAAGCCTATAGTGCAGCTTATCTAGATGATATTGCTGTCTTTAGCTCCACCTGGGAGGATCACCTGGTCCACCTCAGGAATGTTTTACAGGCCCTGCAAAAGGCAGGCCTGACTATCAAGGCCACTAAGTGCCAGATAGGGCAGAGTCAGGTTGTGTACCTGGGCCACCTTGTGGGTGGAGGCCAGGTTCAACCTTTGCAGAGCAAGATCCAGACCATCATGGACTGGACTGCTCCCACTACCCAGACTCAGGTGAGAGCCTTCTTAGGCCTGACTGGGTACTATAGGAGATTTGTCAAGGGGTATGGATCAATAGTGACACCCTTGAATGACTTAACTTCTAAGAAAATGCCCAAAAAGGTTCAGTGGACAGTTAGCTGTCAAAAGGCATTTGATGACCTCAAGCAGGCCATGTGCACTGCTCCAATTCTGCAGAGTCCTGATTACTCCAAGAAGTTCATTGTTCAAACAGATGCATCTGAATTGGGGGTAGGGGCTGTACTGTCACAATTGAATGAAGAAGGTCAGGATCAGCCAGTAGCTTTTATTAGCAGAAGGCTGACCCCTAGAGAGAAACGTTGGTCAGCCATAGAGAGGGAGGCCTTTGCTGTGGTCTGGGCTCTGAAGAAGTTGAGGCCATACTTGTTTGGTACACACTTCCTGGTTCAGACAGACCATAAGCCCCTCTTATGGCTAAAACAAATGAAGGGTGAAAACCCCAAACTGCTTAGGTGGTCCATTTCCCTACAGGGGATGGACTTTACAGTGGAACATAGGCCTGGGAGTAACCATGCGAATGCAGATGGACTCTCTAGGTATTTCCACTTAGAACATGAAGACTTAACTGGGCAAGGTTAGTTTAATGTCCCTACGTTTGGGGGGGTTGTGTAGGAGAGTAGGATCTGCTTCACATGGGTACCCCCACTTTTTGCTGATGCTTCACTGGTTTTCGACATTAGTCTGGCTGGGGCCCTGCTATTCAGAACCCCAGCCTAGCTGTTTCCTCTTTAAAAGGGTCTCCATGTGCCTTAGGCACATCACTGATTGGGATCTGGAGTGCCCTTATAAGTCCCTAGTATATGGTATACTATGTACCAAGGGCATAGGTACCTCAGAGGCCTGCCAGGGGCTGCAGCATATATTATGCCACCCCTGGGAGGCCATCCAAACTGACACCACAGGTCTGCTACTGCAGCCTGGGTAAGGTGGTGCATGCACCCCTTACTGTGGTATAGGTTACCTATATCACTAAAAGCATACACACATATAAACCTATAAGTCACTCCTAAGGCAGGCCTTATCAATCCTAAAGGCAGAGTGCATGGTTCCTATGTGAGAGGGTGCCCCTGCATGAGCAGGGCCCCTCTGCAGCGGTCGGAGACCATCTCTGATGCTGTTTGTAGTGCAGCCTGACCATATACTCTTAAGCGCATTATATCCTCGCGGTAAAATGCTAACTTTGGAATGGCTGCACCTAAACATGTCGTGTTTGGTGTCAAACATCTTGGAATACTACCCCCCGCCAATCCTGGCGGCGGGGGTAGCATTCCACCCTTCTAGAGGGAAAGGCATGTTAACTCTGACGAGTCCGGTAACTTCTTTCCAGAGCCCTGGCATCACAAAATGGATGCTGCTGCCACAGACACGAGTCTGGCCTCCTGCTGCTGGACGAAACTCCGGCAGGGGAGGCCTGGACAATAGGTTTCCTGTCCCAGGGAGGTGTGACCACCTCCCCAGACAGGACAATGTGTATTGGGGCTGGGCGGGAGCACTTTCGGGTGCTTTGAAGTCCTGCACTGGGGGCACATTTGGTGTCCCTGTGCATACCCCAGTTCAAACCGGATCAGGGGCTCGCAGCCCCTGCTTTGGCGCGAACTGGACAAAGGGAAAGGGGTGTAGCCACCCCTCTGCCCTGACCCACCCATAGGTGGGGCCACAGAGTAGTCCATCCCCTATTTTTAGAATAACGGTAGGAACCCAGTCCTTAGGACTTTAGATTATACCTGGACGAAACTCTGAAACTGAATCCTGGACCTTCGACGCTCTACGACAAGATTAGAGGACTGAAGAATCTCCCTTGGGGTCAAGGAGTGACTCCCCTGCTTGGCAGGCACCAAAGAAGCATCTGTCCGGTTCGCATTACTGAAGCTCCCGTCGGACGCCGAAGTCATCGCATCACCAGAGGTGGATTCTCAGACTTCCCCGAGGCTACCCTGAGTCCCCAGCAAAGCTGAGGCCCGTGGCTATCGTGGGTGACTTGAGACCGTGACCCCTGGACACCGAGCACACTTGCAAGTGCACCATCTTCTGGGTCTCCCAAGAAGTCGTGCTTTGGGCTCCGAGTAGCCCTAGCCTCCAGCACCACCTGCACCGAAGATCACTGGCCCCCACTCCACGAGTGTCCTGTAAGCCAGCTCCACGTGCGGCGTCACGAGGCTCCTTCGCGGTCGCTAGCCCGTTGGCTAGTAGCCCTTGACGAAGGCCAATCTTTTCTTTACTTGGCATCCTGGTTGCTCCAGGCCTGCCCTCACTTACCCTCGCTGGGTGAGTTCCCCAGACCTTGCTGGTCTGCATCATCGACGATCTACATCTTACTCGAGACTTGCCGTTGCCAAGGCTTGTTGGGTCCAATCCGGTCGCCGACACCTCAGCACTCGACAGACATCGAGCCACAGCCCGAATCCTGCTCCTGGTCGCCGACAACGCCTCCCGGACCTCGTGGCTGAAGAGTCAAGACGACCGTCACCGCACCTGAAGCACTCGACATCGGTGGGCATCTGTCCATCGCCTTCCGGGTCACTGGCTAGTGACTCAGACTCTGTCCCCTCTGCTTTCAGGTTCTTCAGAACTCCGATCCACTCTTGGATCCACCCGGACACTTTTCTCCTGGTCGCCAGCAGCACTTTGCAGCAGATCGCCATACGAAACGACGACGAAACCCGACCCCGAAAGGCACCTATGCACCCGGCTTCCCTGGGTGAGGTAACACGAGTACTCCGGTGCTCCCGTGGGTAGAGACTCTTCAAAGTCCTAGATCTCAAAGGGTTTTGTCCTAGTCCTCTTTTAAGTGTCCCTTTCCTCTATTTTCCCGATCCCGACTTTCTCCATAGAAGTTAACGGCGTATCGCGGTTGTGTATTTACACTGCACGCGTCTCCCGTGGGTCCCCTGTGTCACTACCTTGGGTGGTTCCTTGTGGTCCAAGCACTTCTAGAGGCTCTAGGCCTAGTGTCTAGTTCAGTCGTGGTTCGCATACCACTTTATTGGTATATGGTTTGGTACGCCCCTAGGGCCCAAACGTGTATTTGTGCTATTACTGTGATTTAAGATCTTATAACCTATGTACTTCGAACTCTAGCCTCATAAAGAGACTAGAGGGGTGTGTTTAGTAATAAATACATATATTTTGAATATATACCTGGTGTGGTGCTCTTTCATTTGGTCACTCAAGAGATTATAGACTGGTAAAACAAGCTGCTTTACATTCCTTCAAGACTTAGCCTGAAGGCTGCTCTCCATAGCTACCACTAGGATAGCTTTCAATAAGGTTGTCTTTAACCTACCTACCATAAGAGTCGATTTGGACTGGTGCAAGGTGCCCACTATAATTAGTGGACAGCATATGCCAGGCCAACTTCTCACACCATTTGTCTGCCTTCTTTCCCAATTCTTGGGGAGAGGTCAGATCAGAGTCCACCAGGTACTGATGCAACAGCTGATATTGGCAATTATTAAGGATCTGCTCCCTCATAATTAAATTGTACAATCCTTTAAAATCATTCACTTTACTGCCAAGTAACCAGCCCTCTAGAGCCTTAGTAGCACAATCTACAAAGTCTACCCAGTCCTGAGTCTGTGTCTTCTGGGTGTCTCTGAACTTAATCCTGTATTGTTCAGTGGTTAAGCCAAACCCATCAATGAGAGCACTCTTCAAGACTGAGTAGTTGTCAGCATCCTCTTCTCTAACAGTGAGGAGCTTATCTCTACCTTTGTCAGCAAAGGAGAGCCACAAGATAGCTGCCCACTGCCCCTGAGGGACCTTCTGTACTTTACAGGCCCTTTCCAGTGCAGTTATCTATTTGTGGACGTCATCCCCACTCTGGTAGGGAGGGACTATCTTGTTCAGGTTCCTATGTTCATGAGTATACTCCCTACTTCTAGGAACACTGTTGCTGCCACCATGGGACTCTAGTCCCAATCTTTTTGTAGCTCTTTGGAGCTCTAGGGATTCCCTGTCTAGGGCCAACTGCTCCTTCTTGAGCCTAAGCTTGATTTTCTCAAGCTCCAGAAGTTGGCACTGTCTATCATAAGAGGATTCCCTCTTATGTGATATGGAAGTCCCTACAGAAGTTCCTGAGTGATTAGACTCCACAGAGGGAGTTCTGGATCTTCTAGGCAAACTCTGTACTCTTCCTGGTGGAGTAAAGAGAGGGCCACTGGGGCCTTCTCCCCCACCTAAAGGAAATTCTGTGTTTTCCAGGTTA
Source organism: Calotriton arnoldi (assembly GCA_963921515.1). Lineage (NCBI taxonomy): Eukaryota > Metazoa > Chordata > Amphibia > Caudata > Salamandridae > Calotriton > Calotriton arnoldi. The sequence goes on along the minus strand of CAWUFW010005196.1, from coordinate 233,844 downwards.
GAATCATTTTGATCCTCCTGGCCAGGGTTTGAGCCCAGATCAAAGAAGGTTTCACTTCCTGGCCTTTCCTCATCCCCTGTCCCACCCACTCTTTCTACTTCACCAGACCCTGGGGTCTTTCTGAGGTCATCCAAGAGCAACATCTCTATGAGACGTTGGGTGCTTGCACTTCTCCCTGTCCTCAACTTCCTAGACATGCACATGGTTCTCAATTCTTGAAATGAGAGGCCATCATACCTAGTTGGCAGAGAGCCACTGGCTTCTCCTCTAGAAGACATACTAGTGTTATGTGGTGTAGGCACCTACCTAACCTAGTGGAGACTAAACTCTCTTGAGTTGGAGAAAGGGTTTGCTAGGCCCTTGACTTACCCAACTCCAAGTTCAGTAGAACTTACTTATTCCAATCTTGATGTATTATATGTACCTAATACTCAGTGGTTTTCAGTTAATCACTCAATGAGATTTATCTGGTAAAACAATAGCAAGCTTGAATCCCAACCGCTGCACACCAATGTGAGAAGTTGGCCTGGTATATGCTGTCCACTAATTAAAGTGGGCACCTTGCACCAGTTCAAACGACCCTTATGATGTATGAGGTCAAAGATAACCTTTAGAAAGCTATCCTAGTGGTAGCTGTGGAGAGCAGCCTTCAGGCTTAATCTTGAAGGAATGTAAAGCAGCTTGTTTTACCAGAATCTCACTTCTTGAATGATCAAATGAAAGGAGAACCACACAGTAATTATGTAAAAATATGTATTTATTACTATAACACTCTCTACTAATCTCTACACGAGATTAGAACATAAAGCACACAATACTTAATCAATAGAACATACGTAAGTAGCAAAATGTACAACGGGCCCCAGGTGGAGACCGAACCATATACTAAAAAAATGGTATAACAATCACGACTTCAATAGACACTGTGCCTAGAGCACGTAGAATCGCTGGGACCCCAAGGAACCACCCAAGGCAGTGACACAGGGCGCCCACGGAGGATGGGTGCAGTGAGAAAACACGACTGCGTGCTCCGTGCAACTCTATGGGAAAGTCGCGGTTGGAAAATTACAGTTTAAGGACACTTCTACGAGGACTTCAAGCAAACCCTTTGGAACATAAGAGGTTCTAAGGCCAGCACCCTTGTGCGTACTGAGGTACCCGTGTTACCTATCCCAGAGGAGCCGGGTGCATAGGGGTCAAGTGGTGTCGGAAACCTCCGTCGTTTTCAATGGAGGGATGCGAAGAAGTACTGCTGCCAGGAAGGCGAAGAGTGTCCGGTGGAATCCAAGCCTGGATTCGAGGTGAGAGGAACCTGAAAGCAGAGGGGACAGAGTCTGGGTCACTTCAGGTGACCAGGGGCTCGATAGTCGAATGCCCACCGATGTCGGGTGCTTCAGGTGAAGAGAAAGGATGTTTGTCTCTGCAGCCACAGGGACCAGGAGACGTCGACGACGACCAGGGTCCGGATGTGAGCTGTCCCACGAAGGATGTCGAGAGCTGAGGGGTCAGTGTCCAGCTGGAGCACCAACAAGCCTTGGCATGGCAACCCACGCAGGCAGAGGAAACAGGTTACGGTGTGGACCAGCAAGGTCCAGGGGACTCTCCAAGCACTGGAGAGTCAGGGCACGTCTGGAGCAACCAGGGAAGCCCAAGAACAAACGAGATGACCCTCGCCAGGACCCACAGGCCAACCGACCAGGGATCGCGAGGAGACCTCGAGCAAATTCACAAAGCACCAGCCCACAGAGCACTCGTGGAGTGGAGGCCGGATATCTTCGGTGCAAATGTTGCTCGAAGTCAGGACTACACGAAGTCCAATGCACAAGCTCAGGGATCGCCAACAAGCATATCCACTTGCAAATAGACGCGGTGCACAGGGGTTCGGGTTGCACGGCCCCCACGAGGGATACTGGTCTCAGAATCGCTGAGAGGTCAGATCTACCTCGGGGACCTTCGGGAACCCACCTCCTGTGTTGCAGAAATCTTCGGAGTCCGCAGGAGCTCTGGAGATGCAAGCTGGTCAGATGCGCTTAGGTGCCTGCTGCTGCAGGGGAGTAACTCCTTTACTCCAAGGGAGATTCTTCTGTCGTCCAGCGAAGTGTAGACCGTCGAAGTACTTGGTTTCTTTGCAGAGTCTTGTCCAGGTATAATCTAAAGTCCTGTGGTCAGGTTTCCCACTTTATACCCAGGGAAGGGGTTGGACGGACTCTGGGGACCCTCCTAGGGGAGGGGCAGGACAGAGGGGTGGCTACACCCATGTCCTTTGTCCAGTGTCGCACCAGAGCAGGAGCTAATGGCTCCCAGAACTGGTTTGAGCTGGACTATGCACAGGGACACCAAATGTGCCCCCAGTGCAGACTTTCCGGCACTCTAAGAGTGCACCCAACCAGCCCCAATACACTAAACCCTGTCTGGGAGGTGGTCACACCTCCCTGTGACAGGATATCTATTGTCAGGCCTTCCTCTGTGCGAGCTTGGCTCAGCAGCAGGAGGGCAGACTCGTGTCTGTGGCTGGCAGCATCCATTTTGTGCTGCCCAGGTCGAGAAAGCTGGTATTGGGTAGACCGATAACCCATAGTAGTAGTTCTACAAGGGTGCTATCATACCTCCCACACCAGTTACTGGTGTGGAGGTATGATTCCAAGGTGTTTTACACCAAACACGACATGTTTCTAAGCAGCCGTTTTAAAGTTAGCATTTACCGCAAGGTTATAATGCACAAACAGGCACATGCATCAACCTTTTTTGCGAGCGCAAACGGTGCGATTCGCAAAAATCGGCCGTTGGCGCCCGCAAAAAGGGCCTCTGCGATGCATAAAGCTGTAAGGCTCTCTCAATTTAAGAAATCGCAATTTTTTTTTGCGATTTCTTAAATTGCGATTGCATTTAAGGAATCGCAAATTGCGATTCCTTAAATGCAATGCATGATGAAATCGCAAATAGCGATTTTGCTAATAGGGGGCGCAAATTACCATCAATTTGAACTTGATGGTAATTTGCAAAAACTTTGAAAAATGCACTAAAGTGCATTTTTCAAAGTTGTAGGTTACACACACACATGCCCTTGGGGCATGTGTGTGCGCAACATGTGTGCACAGTTCAATTTCAGGGTTGCAACAGGGTGTCCTTTTGACACCCTTGCACCCTTGAAATTGCATGCGCAATTTGCGAGTACCTATTGGTACTCGCAAATTGCGCATGCAATCTCCTATTCATTCCTAAGGGCCTGTAGGCCCATAGGAATGAATGGGATGGCATTCCCTAATTGCGACTCGCAATGTGCGAGTCGCAATTAAGCAATGTTTGGGAATCGCTAATTTTATTGCGATTCCTACATGCATAGGCTTTTGCAATTCCTTAATTGCGATTCCTTAATAATCGCAATTAAGGAATCGCAAAAGCCTACATTGATGCATGTGCCCGGTAGACCTATATGTCTGGCTGCATCACAGACAACCCCAGAGAATGGTCTCCGAAGGCTGCAGAGGGGCTCTGCTCATGCAGGGGCACCCTCTCACATAAAACCCAGCACCCTGCCTTCAGGATTGATAAGGCCTGCCATAGGGGTGACTGATAGGTTTTTAAGTGTAGTGATTTAGATAGATATAGTGAACCTATATCTAAGTAAGTGGTGCAAGCACCAGCTTACACAGGCTGCTGTAGCAGACCTGTTGTGTCATTTTGAATGGCCTCTCATGGGTGGCATAATACATGCTTCAGCCCATGGGAGGCCTCTGGGGTACCTATGCCCAGGGCACATGGTGTACCGTATACTAGGGACTTGTAAGGGTACCCCAGTATCCAATCTGGAGTGTACCTAAAGTACATGTATTGCAATTTACAGGAGAAAGCAGATAGACTGGTGTCCTGAATAGCAGGATCCGTCAGACTAGGCCAAAAACAGTGAGACATCAGCAAAAAGTGGGGGTAACTATTAGAAGCAGATCCTACTCTCCTACATTCAGGAGCTCACCTGCCCCAGATACTTGCGCATATTGCGACTCCCCGCGCTGTTGCAGGACCCAGCCCAGCCCCCAGCAATGTGAGGCACCCAGCGGCATCCCTGGTCTTTCCCTCTTGTGGCTCGAGGGGCGGTGGAGAGGAGGGGCACGAAATAGGGTGGGGGCCAGAGGGGGAGTTGGGATTTTGTTTTCCTTTTCATGTTATGCCTTATCGCCTTGCCTACTCACTTGGCTCTCAGCAAAGGGCATTGTATCATTTATTGCATCTTGTCTTTATTAAATAAACAGATTAAAACCTAAATGAACACACACACACACACACATATATATATATTTTTTTATTATTTCTTTTCTTACATATCAAATAAAAATGATTTTTGCTATTTGTATTATTTCACAAATAACTCAGCCATTGTTATGACTGTATCATAGCAAACAAATACTGGATATCCATAACAATATCAGATTATGTTGACCAGTCGCTATATCGTGCAAACAGGCCCCAGTTAATATATGTATTCTGCTGCTTAAGTACAACCTGTGTCTGTGCACTGTTTATGCATTGCTTTAAGGCACTAATAAAAAATGAATTTAAAACAAAAATAGCTAGATTTGGCATCAGCATGCCTTTAGTTGGAACTTTCAGAAACTCTTAAGCCTTTTCTTTCGCACATCATGTGCAAATCGCTTCATCATGTACCATAAAGAGCATCCTAATAACCCTAGTAATGCAGTAGAACTTTCAGATCTGAGGACAGTAGCCGACGTGCAACTGTGACACATCTTACACACCACTGCTTTAATGTTGTCTTTTTCTGGACATGCTGGCTGATGGATGTGTGAGTCTCTACAGACTTACTAAATCTGTCGGAGGACCTTATTTCAGGTGCCTTATATTCCTTACAAAGCGTCATCCTAGTCAACTTATTTACTGCCAGGGCTAAGAAGATCTACAGAAATACCCAATAATCCCAATAACTAAGGGGCTTGATGGTTTTGATTAATCTCAAAGCTTCAGAGTTTCAAGTATTATGGAGAACTTAGCCAGGGAGCTATAAATTCATGCTGTGCTTGGTAGCACCCCTCATTATTGTGTCCAGAAAAGTCATGATGTCTTTGATCAGTGAAACTCTCAATGGTAATACAGGTAGAGAAGTGGGGGGGAATACATTATCACTGATGAATCGGAGGTGACATCATCTCTTAGTGTTCTAGGCCCTCTCTGTAGAGTTGCTAACTATCTGCCTGGAATTTAGTGAAACACATGCACAAGCCTCCCTTCAGCAATGGCATGCACTGGTAGAGTTATTAAACCTTGGGCACCATGTGAAGAGAAGGTGATGTTCCCTTTCTCTTGTGAAGAGTTCTACGAGACTCCCCTGTTGTTTTGTCTAGCTCAACAATATTATTGATAACTAGGGTTTCTTGATGTCGAGGACATTGATGCCTTCTAAACATTCAATGTGTGTCTTGTCAGTGTGCATCCCAACACTGTGGGCCTGATTTAGAACTCGGCGGATGGGTTACTCCGTCACAATGGTGCCGGATATCCAGTCCGCCAAAACATAAATCCCATTATATCCAATGGAATTTAGATTTCGGCAGACGGGATATCCATCACCGTTGTGACAGAGTAACCTGTCTCCAAGTTCTAAATCAGGCCCTGTATCTTTGTCTTCAACGTGGACTTCACTTCACTTCACTTGTGATGCATTTGATATTTAATGCTCTGGTGTCGAATGTCTTGACAGAGATCTTGGGGAGGAGTGAGTGATAATGCAAGGGCCCAGGGCAATCTTGGAAAAGGAGTTGGAGGAAGTAGCTCCCCATTGATTAATCTTAATGACCGGTTTAACTGGAGACAATCATGTAAGGGCTCCGAAGCACTAACTCCCTAGATGCAAATTATTTGTGGATCTTGTAATGGAATTCATAACGTTTTATAGCAGGAGGGTCATTCCCTCCTACATAGGATTGTGTTAGACAGAGGATGGGGTATGTTTTTGTGACTTTTCCTTGCCACATGAAGCATGTTTCCTGAACACTGAAGGCGTGGTGGCTGTTGAGGAATACTAGAACACTGTAAAATTCCTTCTCAAAAGGACTGTGAAGGGTGTAAAGCTTCAAGGGAAATCGAAAGGACAAAATACTCAAAATTTGACTACAAAGACATTGGCAGAACCCATTGATCAGGATCCTATCTTTGGACAGCATAAAAATGAGATGCTAGTAAACTAGTGCACTATGTCCTCTAGAATAGCAAGAGTTTTAAAGGTTTGCCTCTAGCTTTAATGTTTTCTACCAAATCCCTCATCTTTTATATGTTTTTAAAAAACACAGTAGGCAAATTGACAGGTCTGACATCTCTGCATTGTCCTTTCAGTTTTTGCATTAATTTAAATAAAAAATAAAATGTGCTTTTAAAAAGGTATTTACATATATATAAGGAAAAGGGAAGATTTATTTAATGAAATTGTTCTGGGATCCTTGTCGGAAATGGCCCTCTTTGCAGGGTTATCCCCAAACGTTTTGCTTCTTCCTCCTATTTTTCCTGAACCTGTTTTTGTTGGCTATAGGATTTTGGGCACTTTACCACTGCTGATCAGTACTAAAGTGCTTATGCTGTCTGTGTAAATTGTGATTATGATTGGTTATCCATGATTGGCATATTTGATTTACTGGTAAGTCCCTAGTAAAGTGCACCGAGTGTGCCAGGGCCTGTAAATCAAATGCTACTTGTGGGCTTGCAGCACTGATTGTGCCACCCACATGAGTAGCCCTGTAAATCTGTCTCAGACCTACCAGTGTAGTGTCTGCGCGCACAGTTTGCAATTGCCATGTTGACCTGGCAAGTCCACCCACTTGCCAGGCCTTAATCTTCCCTTTTCTTACATGTAAGGCATTCCTCAGGTAGGCCCAAGGTACCCACCCCTTGGGCAGGGAGCAGTGTATGTGAAAGGTAGAGCATGTACTGGTGTGGTTTACATGTCCTGATAGTGAAAAACGAAATTGGCAGCATTACACTATCGAAAGGCTATTTGTCCCGTAGACTAACATGGGAGTTGCTTTGTAACAGCTTACAAGTATAACTTTGCATTGGGACAAGGTAGAGAAATGGAGTTTAGGCTCTCTGAACTCAGAATGTAATAATGCATCTTTTTAAGGAGATGGTTTTTAAATAGTGTGTTTGAAAATGCCACTTTTAGAAAGTGGGCATTTTCTTGTTCAACCATTCTGTGTGCGTCTGCTGTTTTGTGTATTGACTGTTTTTGAGTGACTGGAGCTGGGGATGTGCATTCACTGTAGACAGCCACAAGGGGGGGGGTTGAGGTGTGTCCTGCCTTTCCTGGGTGACTCAAAGCTGGGCTGAATAGACCTTGGCTACATTTAGAGTGGTGGGAGGAGTTTCACCTGCACCTGAATAGGCTGTGTCTCCTTTGGACAATGCTGTCTCCACCTCTTGTGGTCACCAGAGAGGACAGAACTGGTTTGGACTGGGCTCTGGGACCCTTGCCACAAAGAGAAAATGGGGTATAAGTATCGGACCTTAAACCCCAGAGAATTAGATCACTTCTTGACTCAGGAGGAACCTTTACCAAGGAGAAGAGCTGGAAAGCTGTAAGGAGGAGTACTGCCCCTTTGCTGTGTTGCTTTGCTGGATTGGCCTGCAGTTGCTGCTTCTGCCAAAGAGAGGACAAAGACTGGAAATTCGCTGTGAACCTGCTTGAAGAAGAATCTCTAAGGGCTTGTGTGCGCTTGCCTCCTGTTCTGAAGTCTCAGAGCCACAAAGACTTCACCTGCACCCAGTGGCCAGCACCTAGACTCCTCTTTGGACTACTGCATTCAAAGTGGGTGCCAATTCCAGTTCCTGGGCCCTAAGAATTGTGTGGTTGGTGCTGCAAAGTAAGAAAAACAACTCGCCGTCAGAGATGCTGCCAGTGACACCACGACCTGCACCGAGGCCGGGGGCACTGCTCGTGAAGTGCACGACGCACTGCCCCGCCTGCAGCGCAGCTCCGACATTTGCAGTTATTGGCCTTTCCGACGCCAGAACTTGCACACACAGCACCAGCATCACGTTATCGTGTTGCGATAACCGACGTGGGTGACTTCACGAACTCTTCAAAGTCGCATCACCTCCCCGGAACTGATGCCTCATTGCTGATGCTGCCTAACTTCCCTGTCCTGGATTCGACGCCTAGCCTCCTCACGGACTCAACGCATCGCCTCCCCCGTGGCAACTGGGAACCGGCCTCGCCTCTGCACCGACGCCTCACCTCCACGGCACCATGCATCGTCTGTTGACTTTGTTTCCAAGGTACTGTTCTTTGAGGGTCTGTGTGACTCCATGCCCACGCACCTCGCGGTCGGCGCCGTACTTTGGATTTATGCCTGTCACGACTTCCTAATAGCCCCAGGTGGAGCCATTTGTTTCTACAAGTGCTATTTTTTTAAGTAACTGTTCTAAAAGTCATATTCTTGATACAAGTAGATTTTTGTCGTCTTGGTCTTGTTTGGTTTAGATAAAGATACTTTATTTTTCTAAACTGGTGTGGTGTCCATTTGTGGTGTTTTCACTGTGTTGCTGTGTGTCTGGGTACAAAAACTTTACACATTGCCTTTGGGATAAACCTGTCTGCTAGTTCCAAGCTACCAAGGAGGTGAGCAGGGGTTATCTAAAGTGTGTAATCCCCTTACCCTGACTAGAAGCAAGGGTCCCTACTTGGATGAAGGTGCCTACCTCTGCCAACTAGAGACCCCCATTTCTGACAATTCTATTCCCAGCAGATAATCCATGTTCACAGAAGATTCCTGATGGAGACCCTTCTATTCATACACCAGAACCATGATTGTTTAAGCAGAAAAGAAATTACCAAAACAAGAGAATCTGGAAGAGAATCCTCTGTGAATATTTCATGGCCCACAAAAGCACTGTGTGTAGCTGAAAGCATATTAAAGTATACGAAAGAGCCTTTTATGGCAAATGGATCGCAGGAGATAGCCTTCAATAACAAACCTAGAACCCAAGAGGATCTTCCAGAACACAAAACAGCAGGAGCCTTCAATCACACATGCACATCTCAAGCGATCTGTCCCAGTAAACTGAGTCCGAGATAGAACATTTGCTGCAGACGGAGTCCCTCTGAGAATTGCCCTTATCATTGCATAACTCCAAGTACAGGAGAGAACATTCCATAATTTATTTTAAAATATATTTCTTTAACATTTTAAACAATTGCAGTATTGTTACAGCTGCTCCTCCACTCCAACAGCTGTTACATTCACAAACAACCTATATTATCTATCCATGGAGTGTAGCAGTGGGGTAGGGTGGGGGAAGAATCCCCAGTGGCTCCAAAGAAAGATTGTACTCACCCTCCAAGAGGCATGATCGTAAATGAATCCTGTAGGCCATGGAAAGGGGGCAGAAGGCGGGAAGTGCCTAACACACAATCATCCCACACCCATACAATTACATTCTCCACAAGGCTCTCAACCTACTTCCCGTCCTCATCTGGTCAGAGGAAGGAAAAATGGAGCTCGGCTCTGCGACAGAAGGCTACTCCCAGGGCTTTAAGTGGGATGAAAAAACTGGGGGGGTCTTTCAAAGGGGCGTGGCCAATGTATTTAAAGGGCGTGGCTTAATACCACATTAGCTAAAAATCTGTGCTTAGCATAGTGCGACGCACGACTTGTATTTTGCTGTTTCTGTCATTGCATCCAGATATATGATACAACAAGTAACATCATACCTACAACAAGTCAGGACTATTGGCTTTGTCAATGGTTGTTAGTTGCATAAGATAAATAAGCAGCAACTATGGCTTGTATATAATATTGAGAAAGCTTCCACTTAGCCCTGGTGACACCACGACAATGTTGCTGCTCCTGAGTTTCAAAAAGAGAACGGAAATCCAGAGAGAAAATGACTCTTTAAAGGATTTCCCTTCCCCTACAAGGCTCACCTGGCATGACGTCATGCCGTAACTTCTCCACTTGTGAGAAGTGAGCAGTTTGAGCAAGTGCACATCGATGTGCCTGCTGTCACTGCAGTCCGGGAAAAAACGGACCGCCTGGCACAAAACAGAGCCCGATAGAGACCCGTTTCGAGGCCCCCTTTAAAAAACTGCCGGTGCTCAGCACTGGTGAGACCCGGCCCACTTAAAGCCCTGGCTACACCAATGCAGTCAGAACGGCATATCACCTGCAGGGGAGCATCGACGCGGGGCTGGGCAACCCTACGGGCAATCCCTCTCCCCACCCCCCCCCCCCCTAACATCTCCCTCCCGGTCCACCATCTCATTCCACATCTCCAAGTCCCTTTCCACATATTCATCTGTGTGGACTTTCCGGAGTCAGATTTCTTCCGCTATCGCCCACCCTAGCACATCTGTCCTCCACTTGCCATGCGTCGGGTGCCTCACGCACCCATAGGATAGCAATATGGCATCTAGCTACTACCAAGCCTAGGAGGGCAAACCTCTATCTCATTATCACACCCTCTTTAGGGAGTGATAGAAGGCCCAGGAGCCAGTTTTGAATCGGCGGGTCAAGCCGGGTTCCCGTTATCTGGGTCACCGAGCATATTACCTGTGTCCAGTACGAGTGCAGTTCACGACAGCACCGAACATTCCATAATTTAACAGACCCCGAACGAATGAACAGAATCCCCATACACAGATGCAGATCCTATGCAGTGTACACTCCCAGTGAAAGAATCTGTTCAGTCCCATTTCTGTTGTTCACACTGTCGTGAGCTGGGCATGAGGGCACTAGGACCCTGTACCCGACGGGTGGGAAAGGCGTGAGAACCGGACACCACTTCCGGTCAGGGGAGTGGGGAGGAACACAGAAGAGGAGGGGACAGGGAAGCAAGGGGACGTGTGGTCACGGCAGCAGCAGCGAGCAATAGAATAAAGAATATAAACCCTCTCACCTGACTCCTGTGAGTGCCTGGGATCGGGGACACGACAACTGGTGACGAAGGCGGGATAGAGAAGACGACGCGTGTGTCCAGGTCCCTCGGGAGTGAGAACCGGAGCCAGGAGCCCACCCTGGTCCGAGTGAGGGAGAAGAAGAAACGGCGCGGGAGCCCACCCCGGCCGAAGAAGAAACGGCGCGGGAGCCCACCCCGGCCGCACCAGAAAGGCGGTAAGAGGCCCCCGACCTGCCCGATACCGATCAGGAAACTGCCCGTAACATAGAGTCCGCGCACGAGCAAATCAAACGAAGTCTCGCGCGAGGACAGCAGCCATTACAAGGACAGGCACAAAAGGCCAATCAGCATCGCGGAAGGCCCGGCGGCCATTTTGAAGTCAGGCGGAGGCAAGAAAGGACCCGCGATCTCGCGAGACTTGGGCGGCCATTTTAAAATCAGGCAAAATAAGCCAATAAGAAGGGCGAGAGGCCCGGCGGCCATTTTAAAGTCAGGAAATAAGAGAATAATATCAGAAAAGCTGCATAAAGCTGCGCAAACGATGAAATTAAAAGTAATAACAAAGGAAAAAGGCATAAATAGGGTATAAGAGAGGATGAAACAAACAAAGCTGCGAAAAGCTGCGCAAAAGAAGAAAGTAAAAGAAATATCAAACAAAAAGCACAAATAAGAGATAAGAGAAGACGAAACTAAACAAAGGGACAAATAGACTAGGAACAGAAACTAGCACAGTGGTACCAAGGAAAAGAAGGACGTCCTAGCTCCAGGGCTGCACGCCAACAATGGCTGATCAAGCAAATGACAAAACAAGCACGCAAGCAATATTCCGCAGACCCCTTCCATTCGACTTATCTGAACCACAGATAGGTATCAGATGGGAACGATGGATTCGCAAGTTCGAGAGGTACACACGCGCCACAGATGTGGCGGAGGCCAAGCAGTTAGATCTATTTTTAAACCTCGTAGGGGACGAAGTAGAAGACCTGCTTGTGACATTCCCTGAAGACCAAACAGCAACATACAAGGGACTAATCAAGTGCCTCTCCAACAAGTTTGACCCGCAAAGAAACATTGATTTTGAGAGATACACATTCAACATCGCATACCAGCAAGCAGAGGAGTCCCTTGACGACTTTGCAACACGACTGCGCAAATTGGTCACGCACTGCGAGTTCGAGAAGTTCGACAACGAACAGGCAATTCGACTGTGCATCATTGAAGGGTGTCGGTCTGTGGAATTCCGCACACGAATTCTGAAAGAACCGACCTCGCTAGAGAAAATTCTGACCATGGCCAGGGCAGAAGCGAGAGCAACCACGCACGCAAAATAGATGGAACTGGGAAAAGACAGGCGCATAGAACAAGCAAACCGCATGGTCGGAAGCAATCGAATGAACACCCGGAAGAAAGACAGCAATGAACAACTGCCCAGAAAACAACATGAGAGAACATGCTACAGATGCGGGCTCGAGTTTCCACACGTCGGTGCCTGCCCGGCAATGGGTCAGACATGCAGAAAATGCAACAGGAACAACCATTTCGCAAGCGCCTGCATGGGCACACAATTCAAGAGTGAGAGAGGACGACTTGGAAGACCACGGATGACAACAAACAGATATGCCAGGCACATGGAAACGGCAAATCGCAGCTCTTCAACTGAGTCGGACGGAGAAGCAGTGCAAGAGAACGTGGGACGACTATACCTGATGTCCGACGTCGCTCCGGCAGAAGGAGCAGAAGGGCGAGAGAGCATTCATTTAATAGAGAAACATCAAGTACAAAAAACGGCAACTGTAGACATAGATGTAGGAAAACACAACACACGATTCGTGCTAGATAGCGGCGCCACATGCAACATAATGTGTGTATCAGAATATGAAAAGATGAAAACAAAACCAGCGCTAGTGCCCTCCACTGTGGACGTATTCACCTGGGGGTCGAAGAAACCAGTGCTCAACATGGGGAAGTTTACAGAGACACTGATATACAAAGACCGATCAAGCAAGAAATACATACATGTACTGAAGGGTGACATTCCAGCACCATGTTTACTGAGCAACGTCACGGCGCAAGTGATGGGTCTCCTCGCAATGACATACCACATGTCAGAGAAAAAGAACATCCTGCGAGACTATCAAGGAATATTACAAGGACTAGGAAAACTAAAAGGACGGCAAATAACACTGCACATCAATGAAGCAGTAAAACCCGTAGCTCAACATCACCGACGAGTGCCGATACACCTACAGCCACAGGTAGAGGAGGAAATACAGAGCCTGTTGAACCAAGACATCATAGAGCCTGCAGACGGGCCGACCCCATGGGTGTCACCAATAGTGGCAGTCCCAAAGAAGAACACATCCAAGATTCGCATATGTGTCGACATGAGGATACCAAACACAGCAATTGAAAGGGAAAGACACCCAGGGCCGCACCTAAATGACACAATCAGCTGCCTCACGGGCGCCTGCCGATTTTCAAAGCTGGACCTGTGCAAAGGGTATCATCAGCTGGAGCTTGACCCACAATCAAGGTACATCACCACATTCTCCACACACATGGGTCTATTTCGCTACAAGCGACTGAGCTTTGGCATCTCGTCGGCCGCAGAGATATTTCAAGAAACAATACGGCAGGTCATACGGCCAATAAAGAACAGCCTCAATTACAGTGATGACATTCTGGTGTTTGGTCGATCAGATGAAGAGCATGACAGAGCGTTGCGGGACGTATGTTCGCATCTGGAACAAGCAGGCCTAACGCTAAATGAAGACAAGTGCGAAATAGGGAGAAATGAACTGGTATTTTTTGGGCACATCTTCTCTAAAAAAAAGGGATGCAACCAGACCACAGCAAAGTGGAGACGCTGGAAAAAGCGAGTCCCCCGGCCGACGTTGCAGAAGTGAGGTCATTCCTTGGGCTTGCCAGCTACTGCGCGAGATACATAAAAGACTTTGCCACAGTGAGCACACCACTTAGGGAATTAACGAAGCAAGGCCAGACCTTCATGTGGACAGAAGAATGCAACAAGGCGTTTGAGGCCATCAGACATGCGGTGACAGCGGTGGACCATCTTGCCTACTTCGATCCACTGCTGTGCACGGAACTGACGGTGGACGCCAGCCCGGTAGGACAAGGAGCGATCTTAGCACAACACATGCCAGGCAAAGATTCTCCAAGAAAGATCGAGGCATATGCAAGCAAAAGTCTGTCCGACATTGAGAGGGCATACTCGCAGCCAGAAAAAGAAAGCCTCGCAGTAGTATGGGCATGTGAGCACTACCACATGTTCATCTACGGGAAACCATTCACTATCATAACAGACCATCAGGCCCTAGTGACAATATATGGAAATCCGAATGCGAAAATACCACCTCGCATTGAGCGCTGGGGCATAAGAATGATGGACTATAACTTCAAGATCGTGCACAAACCAGGGAAAGAACACAACCCGGCAGACTACATGTCGCGGCATCCTCTACCACAGAGAACTCAGGACACATCAATAGCGGAGGAATATCTGAACTTTGTACTGAAACAAAACACTCCGGCATCGATAACTATGGCAGAACTGGAGCAAGAAACAGAGAGGGACGCCACGATGCAGGCGGTAAAAATGGTGACAAGACAGCAAAGATGGAGACATGTCAACAACAACAGCATCATGGAAAAAGGAGTGAACATGGAGGAAATGCTGGCGTTCAAGAAGGTTCATGAAGAACTATCAGAGACCGTGGGCGGAATAATCATGAGAGGAACAAGAATAGTGATGCCGAGGGTCTTGCGCAGACAGACTGTAAACTTGGCACACGAATCACACAGAGGCATGGTTGCGACAAAGAAACTGCTACGGGAGAAAGTGTGGTTCCTTGGTTTGGACAATATGCCAGCAAAACCAGAACCACTACAAATGTCAGAGCTCCCGCGGGCAGTGTGGACAGAACTGGCAGCAGATTTCTACGGACCTCTAGAAACGGGCAACTACTTGCTCGTGATCATTGATGAATACTCAAGATTTCCCATCATGCGACAAGTCTCGTCAACATCAGCAAGTGCAACGCTGCCAATACTGGACGACATACTCGCAGCCTGGGGTTCCCCACAAACACTAAAGACCGATAATGGCCCGCCGTTCTCAGGAGAAGAATTTCGAAAGTTCATGGACTATCTAGGTATTCATCACAGGAAAATAACACCTCTGTGGCCACAAGCAAATGGCATGGTGGAACGATTCATGGGAAACATAAAAAAGGCAGTCCAAAGAGCAAAGCTGGCACAGATATCAATAGGCCAGGCCCTTTGTCAAGTACTAAGAGACTATCGAAACACCCCTCACAGCTCCACGGGACGGTGCCCCGCTGAGCTGGTGCTAGGCAGAACAAGCAGGACAAGGCTACCACAGCTGGAAGCAACAGCAACACCAGAACACAGCAGCATTGCTGTCAGAGACCAAGAGGCCAAGGACAAAATGAAGGCGTATGCCGACGCCAGAAGACATGCCACTCCAGCGCACCTCAAGCAAGGGGACGTCGTGGTGGTACGCCAGCGGCAGATGAGAAAATCGGACAGCCCATTCTCAAAGGAACCATTAACAGTGACACAGGTGAAAGGGCCCATGATAACAGCAACAGCAGGCCCGTATCGGATAACACGGAACAGCTCTCACTTCAAGGAGCTAAAAGACATGGAGGAAGATGGAAGAAACACAGCAGCAGGAGACAAAGGCACAAACGAGAGACCGGATGAGGACTGGCAGAAAGACAAGGGAGAGACATCAAAGAAGAGAATGAAAAAGACCAAAAAGACTGATTGAAGAAATGTAACGATGAAGGCAACGACACGTCGTTGTACACATCTCTCTCTCTCTCTTTTTCTTTCTCTCTTTTCTCTCTCTCTCTCTCTTTTTCTCTCTCTTCTCTCTCTACAGCTCGTTATCACTCACCACCTTTTTCTGTCATTTTCCTGCAACAAAATGGGAGATGTCGTGACCTGGGCATGAGGGCACTAGGACCCTGTACCCGACGGGTGGGAAAGGCGTGAGAACCGGACACCACTTCCGGTCAGGGGAGTGGGGGGAACACAGAAGAGGAGGGGACAGGGAAGCAAGGGGACGTGTGGTCACGGCAGCAGCAGCGAGCAATAGAATAAAGAATATAAACCCTCTCACCTGACTCCTGTGAGTGCCTGGGATCGGGGACACGACACACACCCTTTCCCAAATGGTGGGCAATACATTATCCACTCCATAGTAAAATACTTTTTGGCTACCATTCGCCCTTTCCAAACTGACTGATTTTTTTTATGCCTTCTCGAATTTCTAGGATGATCTCTTGCCCACCCTCACCTCAGTCTGTCTCTATCCCATGAACATAATGTCCATGACTGGCACATTCTCATTTTTTAAAAGTATTTTATACTTCGTGAACCTAGTTTAAAGGAGCAGCAGAGACTTTAGGACAGAATATGTTTATCGTATTGGGCACATTTCATATATGATCTTTTGTAAAAAGAGCAACATAGTAGGGTTTGGATGAGGCTGAATCATCAAAACGATGACAGTGTGTGGGTTATTATGTATGGCCAGCTTTGCTGTCCAGAAATCTCCATCGCCATTGCGTGTGATGTCTATGCAGCCTCCATCCATGCCCACCACTTTAGGAAAATGGGTTGCAGATCTCTTACCTCCCAATACGATGATTTTCTTGCGGGTGTTCTCGCTCAAAAAATGCTTGACAAGGTTGTATGCAACTGGGAACAACCTTGGAGCTGTAAATCAAGGCAAGGGATTAGATGCTTTGTATTATCTCAAACATAAACAAAAGTTATGATTACACTGAACACATGGGGCAGTAGAGCTCGGTGCAGTCAAATGACGCAGAAATTATCATGAGAAACAAACTGTGCTATGTTTAACATTTCTAGCATTGTACGTACTTATAGTAAATGAGCATACATAACAATCTAATAGCAACCAAACAAAAATCAGGCGTCCACATACTAGATGAAATGTAACTGAAAGGGAATGGCTACAATAGAGTTTCTTCAATGTCTACTGAGGGTGCCGTGCATGGGGCAAGCTAACAGGTGGGCACTTTGTTCAGCTCTTTTCCAAGATATATCACATGCTGCAAAGTGCAGCTTACAGGATGAGACGTATCACTCTGAATTAGGAATCTGACTTATTATGGAGAAGATACTTGGTAAGACATTGATGTGTCAGATGTAGGACATCCCAAGTACCAATATCACTAGCACTAGGCCATTAGTATTTCTTCCCACGAATGCTCAACTGGGCACCTACTCGGGCCTCTATAGCCTCCACCATGAACGACTACAGTCTTGCTTGCAGCCCATCTATTTATTTCAGCTCTTGGCTAAGTGGTGGAGTCTCTGAAGAATATTACGTCATTGCTATCACTCTTTTAGCCAGTAGAAGAACCAAATCAAGGAATCTGTTACCTGCTTTCTTGGGTTTAGGGCTGGCAAAAGATCCAGGGGACACTGAGTGAGGTGTGTGCAGATCCATCCTTCCCAGTGTCTAATCTAGTAAATTTGTAATTTCTTTTAAATATCTCTTGATCTTATAGTAGGCACATACTATGTGAAATAATTCCACATCTACTACACTGCACCTAGGGCAAGACAGAACGTGTTGAGCAGGTATTTTATTTAGTCTCTTTGGTGTCAAAAATGTTCTGTGCGTTAAGTCAATTTGTATTTATAGAACTCTGAAGTGTCGAGAGATTTTGTTTGTATATTCTAAGATGTTTCTAATTTCCCATCTTCAATTTCTTTTATCTGTGTCATGCCACGCAGGGCTTTATACTTCCATGTGAACGGCCCCACAATCTCACCTAAACTGATTATTCAGTGCGTCGGGTTCTGGGTCACCTGTTCCACATTTGACACAAAGTATGTTTGTCAGGGTGCCATATAATTAGAACTGACCCCTGGGAAGTCCGTCCATGTCCGTCAGGTCAGCTAGTGATTTCCACATGCCCATGTCATGACAGTCACCTACCATTACTATCCATACCCTTGTTCAGGCTGCATGTTGCCTGGCTGTGAGAAAGCTGCGGGTCCTTGGTATGCCCACCAATGGAAGGCATAAGGTATATGCTGGAAACATCTTGGTTTCCAACAAGCAACACCTCCAACATTTCAATGCTATTCAGAGCGGTTTATGGCATCTGCCATGTGCGATTCTCTGTACAGTGAAGAGAAGGGTCAGGGCCCCTCAGCCTTTCATATCTGTTGGCAATCCCGTTTCATGTAAATGGGTGTCACCCAGCTACTGTTCTACCCATTGAAGCTGCAAGGCTAAGTAGTATTTCTCAAAGTCTGGTGTGTTCAGGCATCATTCTTTTATAGGATATTTCAGATGTTCTAGCACAAACCGGTGCCTTTGAAGCTAGCACCCATAAGCAAAGGGTAATAAAATAATACAGGAGATGGAAGAACATCGCCATCTTGGCCAGTGCTGTTTTACCTACCGTTGAGATTGGCACTGTGTTCCAGAATTTCATGCAGCCTTTCAAGGAGCGCATGGCTTGACCCATGTTTCTGGCCATCAAGCAGCCGTCGACTTGATAAAGTTACACTGCAAGGTACCTGAAGGAGCACCTTTCCCATGGGGCTTTAAACGTCACCAGTTCAGCCCCCCTTCATTGGTTGAATCTGGAATGCACATGACTTTCTCCACATGACAATGAGGCCTGAATGTTGACCAGATTCATGAAGATGGCCGAAGTGGGTACTATGTTGGTCCATCAGAAATATAAATAGGTTGTCAGCATATAAGATTGTCTTTGGGCCATCTTATGACCGAATATTCCTGTCAGCACTTTTCTTCTTCATTACACTGGCATGGCAGCACCGTTACCAGGGACAAGAATAAGGGGGTGGATGGGCACCACAGCCTAGAGCCCAGGGTCACTTTCAGTGGTGTTTAAATTACTCTGCCTGTCATAACTTTGGCAGTGGGATTTTCACACAGCATTGAAATCCATCGGAGTATCCCCTCTCCGAATCCTGTACGCTGAAGTACTGTGGATATAATGTAAGCTATGCATATCAAACACCTTGCTGATGACTCTCGACATGACCATTAAATCAATCATTACTTGTGGAGCCCGGCTTATCACCCGTGAGGGTCTATCCATGGGCTGCCATTGTACCCTGGTGTGCCTTTGGTCCCTCCTCCAGTACCCTGAATATTCTACGAAAGTTCTAGGATGTGTTACAGTTTGGAATGGAGCCACTTGGCTCTGACAAACCCAGGAGGGCAGCAGCAGGTAGATCCATTGGACAAGGGGCTTGCTAGCTATCTTATAGCCTGTATTCAGCATTGACAAGGGCCTCCATGAGTTCCTGTCCAGAGGATCACGTTAGGGTTTGAATAGCGAAGTTATAAGCAATTCACCTCAACGGAGGTGCTATAAAACTCCACAAGTAGGCAGGCGGAAGTTAAGAACGGACTAAATGTGCTCTTATGCGAGCAGTGCCAAAAGCAGGTATCACTGGCATGACCAGGGACAGCCTTGAAAAGGACAGGATACTGTAGACTCAACTGCTTTGGCCAAGATGTGTACCTACTACCAACTTTACTGTTGTAATTCCACTGGGAGCTGTCAAGTGAACACGAATCTGACCATGTGATTCAAGGTCTCTTTACGGACCAGGAACTCTCTATTGGCCTGCTCTGCATACAGGCAGCTTGCAAACAAACCATGTAAATTGTGCAGCGACATTTTGCGACCAGCCTGCCATTTTTTGACGGGATCTATGTAGGAATAGTTCACATCGCAAAATGTCCATTAGAGTGTTGTAAATTGACCTGTCTCACTAATGTTAATTAAGTCGTAATTTGTGACTCCTGGTCAATGGCTGCAAAAACAGGAATTGTGGCCTAGAAGGGACCTCAGACTCCCATTGTTGCATTTGCTTTTCTTAACGGGAAATCTTTTTTTTTTTTTTTTTAAAGCAAACCGTATTCATTAAAGGGGCAGATTCTGTTTTTAAAAAAATGCTACGTGTTTGGGAACGAACTAAGGGTAGCAGTCCATGGTCCAATGGTCCACTGCCTGCACCCTCCAATGCCCCAAAAGTCAAAGCTGGTCCAGGGGTACAGCTTTTCCTGAGAAGTCAGTAACTGATCAACAGACTGTGGCCACAATTGCAATCGCAAAGCACTGATAAATTCCACTGCGACTCCCAAATAGGCGAAGGAAGCCCCTTTCACACCCTGTCCTATTTGCAATTATGAATGGTTCGCAAAATCCATTCAACAAGTCGGAAAGGCATTTATGACTCACGAAAGGGGGTTAGTAACTATGTAAAACTGTTCTGAAGTCGCAATCCCTGTGATTTTGTGAAAAATAGGATTGGTGCCGCAGAAGAAAACAAGTTACTTACCTGTAACTTTGGTTCTCCAGTATTGGAAGCTTTCATAGATTCCCATGCTTGGAATCATTCCCCGTCGTCGAGATGGGAGCCTCGGTAAATATATATATATATATATATACAGTAGTAAATAACCATTACAAAAGAGAAACAGGCCTAGGCCTAATCCCATTTTGTAGTCAGACCATGTCTTTTTGTAAAAGAGACCAAAAAGACTCATTAGCCAATCAGAGCCGCCTCACTCCTTAGAACCCTGGTGAAAGAACCTCAGCTCCTCAGATTTTCGTATACGTTGTGAAAACATACACAGAGAGAGGCTGAGCTTTCCCAGGGAGGAGGGTGAGTCGCATGGGAATCTATGAAAGCTTCCAATACTGGAGAACCAAAGTTACAGGTAAGTAACTTGTTTTCTTACTCCAGTATTGGAGCTTTCATAGATTCCCATGCTTGGAATCAGAGTAGCTAGCAGTAAGGATATACATTTTCCATAAGACATTACCTGTCTGAAAAAACATTCTCTAAATACATCTTTTAAAACCAGCCAAAGGCATGGATAAGTTAGTGCATTTATAAACAAGAGAAAATGTGTATAAAGCAGATAAAAGAAGGAAGGAGGGAAGCAAGGGAAAGCTCACCACTCATTGGAAGAGGTTCCTCAGGACTGCCTGTCCAACCGCCGCGTCGTCTTGAAGTGATGACTCCAGGCAGTAATGCTTTGTAAAGGTGTGAGTGCTGCTCCAAGTTGCAGCCCTACAAATGTCCTTGATCTGGACCCCAGCAAACAAGGCCACTGAAGATGCCATAGATCTTGTCGAATGTGCTCGGACAACACCCTCCAGGGGTTTGCCCGCTGCTGTGTGACAGTATCGAATAGCGCTCACAACCCAGCGAGATATCCCCTGTTTGGAAATGGGAAATCCCTTGCGGGGAGCGCTATATGATACAAAAAGCTGTGAAGATTTGCGGAAGGACTTAGTTCGATCCAAGTAAAATTTTAAACATCTTTGTAGATCCAGAGAGTGAAGAGCTCTCTCGGCCGGTGAAGTAGGCTGAGGAAAAAAAGCTTTAAGGATCACTGGTTCGTTGAGATGAAAAGAAGAAGGTACTTTAGGAATACATTTTGGATTAGTTCTCAAGATGACAGTATTTCCCTTGAACTGAAGGAAGGGTTCCTGAATTGTAAGAGCTTGTAATTCTCCTATCCTCCTGGCTGAAGTGAGGGCCAACAACAGAGCGACCTTCCAGGAGAGAAACTTGAGATCTGACCGATGAATCGGTTCGAATGGATGCCTCATAAGTTGAGAGAGAACCAAATTTAGTTGCCACGAAGGCGGTGGAGGCTTCACTGGCGGAAACACCCTGAAGAGGCCCTTAAGAAACTGTTTGACAATTCTGCTTGACCAAAGAGAGGGCCCAGAGGACGTGCGTCGAAAACGAGAAATTGCTGCTAAGTGCACCTTAATGGAGGAATGAGCCAAACCTGCCCTAGCCAAGGCCAGGAAATACGGAAGGACCTGGTGTGGTTGTGATAAGAAAGGATCCAAATTATTGCTTAGACACCATATGCTAAAACGCTTCCATTTTAAGCGGTAGGTCCTGTTCGTGGAAGGAGCTCTTGCCTGTGAAAGAACATCTTTAACCTCCTCTGGAAGATTTAAGTGAAGAAATTCCCGCTCTTCAGGAGCCATGCTGTGAGCTGTAACGAGCGAGGATCTGGGTGTAGTATCTGACCCTGAGACATTGTAAGAAGGTGAGGAATTGGTCGCAGTGGAAGAGGATGGTCCAAGGAGAGAAGGTGAAGTTCGGTGAACCAAAACTGCCGCGGCCAGGCAGGAGCTATTAGGATCATCTTGCATCCTTCCACTTTCATCTTCTTGAGTACTCTGGGAATTAGCGGAATGGGGGGAAAGGCGTAGACAAATGCGCCTGACCAGGCTATCGAAAGCGCATTCCCCAGTGACCCTCGATGGTGCAGCTTGCTGGCGTAGCACTGGCATTTCCTGTTTTCTGGTGTGGCAAACAGGTCTATGGAAGGTCTGCCCCACTGGCGAAAAACCCTCTCCAGCGTTGTCTGATCCAGTTCCCACTCGTGTGTGACAGACTTCAGCCTGCTGAGTCTGTCCGCCTTGTCGTTCAGTACTCCTGGCAAATGTTCTGCTTTCAGAGAAATTCCCTGACAGATCGCCCACTCCCAGATTATTTGGGCTTCTTGTGACAATGGCAGAGACCTGGTGCCGCCCTCCTTGTTGATGTAGTGCATGGCTGTGGTGTTGTCCGTCCGGACAAGTACCGACAGACCCTGCAACCTTGGAAGAAAAGCTTGAAGAGCTAGACGAATCGCTGTCAACTCTAAGAGGTTGATGTGAAGGAGGCGATGTTCTGGAAGCCAGTGACCACTGACCTGCAGATCCTGCAAAACTGCGCCCCAGCCCTCCAGTGACGCATCCGTAGTTACCACTTGAGGTGTTGGAGCGGTTACGAAGGATAGACCTTGGGACAAATGCTCTTGTTTTGTCCACCATCGAATGGCCTGGCGCATGTCCTGAGTGATCCGAATCTTGTCGTTGAAGGATCCGCTCACTTGTTTCCACTGTAAATCCAGAAGCTCCTGCAGGGGACGCATTCGCAATCTGCAGTGAGGTATCAATGGAATGCAGGAGGACATCATACCCAGCAGGGACTTGTAGAGGCGAACAGAAAGATACTTTTTTCTTCGCACTAGGTGGCCCATTGAGATTAGATTTCTTTGTCGCTCTAGAGAGGGAAAAACCTTGCTGAGAGATGTGTTTAAAATCGCTCCCAGAAACTGAACCTTCCTGGAAGGGCGAAGATAAGATTTGGTGGTGTTTAGAGTCAAGCCCAGATTGGAGAAGAGGCAGGTGCAAGAGGCGACCGCCTCTGCTGCTGCCCCCTGGAAGGGGCCTTTAGCAACCAGTCGTCCAGGTAGGGAAAGACTTGGAAATGATGTTTCCTGAGAAATGCCGCTACCGGTGCAAGCACCTTGGAGAAGACTCTCGGAGCTGAGCGAAGGCCAAATGGAAGCACCTTGAATTGAAAATGGCTCTTGGCGACTGTAAACCGAAGAAACCTTCTGTGGGCCCGATGGATGGGTATATGGAAATACGCATCCTCGAGATCGAGAGTGGCCATAAAATCCCCAGTGTTGAGAAGACGTAGAATGTCCTGGAGAGATACCATCCGAAAGGATTGTTTTGTGAGATAAGTGTTGAGCTCCCTGAGGTCGAGAATCGGCCGCCATTTTTCCAATGTCTTCCTTACCAGGAAAAACCTGGAATAGAAACCCTTGCTCCTCTGAGAGAAAGGAACTGGCTCTACTGCCCCCTTGATCAGCAGTTGATGAACTTCGAGCCGGAGAAGACGCAGATGTTTCATGGAGGAGGCGGGAGGAGCTCTGGATGGTGGTAGATGAATGAACTCCAGGGTGTGGCCACTCTGAATGATGTTTAGGACCCAACGGTCTGATGTAATCCGTTGCCAGTTTTGAAGGTAAAGAGAAACCCTGCCTCCTACAGATGTCTTCGAGGAGGAGGAGGGCACAGCGCAAAGAGCCAGGTCGCCGCTACTGCCTCTTAGAGGCGCCTCGTCCCTGACGATTCTGTCTTCCCCTATAATTGGATCTGGAGAAAGATGACGTCTGGCCTTGTTATTTCTGGTTGTAAGAAGACCGGTAAGATTGGGATGCGGGAGCATACGAGGAATATCGCTGTTGCTGATAGGATCCTCTATATGAGGGAGAACCCCTGCCTCTTGCTCCCCGAAAAGGGACATTCCGATTCTGAAGGGTCCCCAATGACCTAGCCGTCTCAGTGTCTTTTTTAATGTCTTGGAGAGCATCATCTATGTGCTTCCCAAACAAAGCTTCCCCGTCAAATGGGAGGTCCAGGATCTTATTCTGAACCTCTGGCCGGAACCAAGTTGCTTTGAGCCAACCTTGTCGACGAAGCACAGCTGCCCCTGCCAAAGAGCGGAAAGATGTCGTAGCTATGTCCATCGCACAGACTATAATCTCTGCTGATGTTAGCTCTCCTTCATGCAGGATCTTTTTCGCTTCAGACTTAGCTGTATCAGGCAATTGATCAAGGTAAGGCGAAAGGTCGCACCACAATTGGCGGTCGTATCGGCCAAGTATCGCTAATGCATTAGCAGCCCTAATAACCAGACTCGCCATAGAGGAAAATCGTTTCCCTGCATTGTCTAGGCGTCTGCCTTCCTTGTCCGGTGGTGTGGTCAGAGGTACTGAAGGATTCTTAGATTTCCTCTGCGCTGCCTGGGAAATCACTGAATCTGGCTTTGGTTGACCAGTCAACGAGGCTGGGCTGTCCTCAGAAGCTTTATATTTTTTGTCTAGCCGTGGTAGGACTGGGACCACTGTAGCTGGATTCTTCATGGTCCTTATCCCCTCTTCCCATACATGATTTACAATGGGAATGGAACGCATCATCCTCCTACCCGGCTCCTTAAAATCATATAGGAAACACTCCGTTTGAACAGATGGCATAGGAAGTTCAAAACGTAACGAAGCCCTTTCCATTAGCTTGTGAAAACCCCTATATCAGCCGGAGGGGAATCCACAGGAGCAGGAATTGGAGAAGCGGGATCAGGGATCACGTAATCGTCCCACTCCTCTCCCTGATCCGTTTGCACAAGCTCACCTTCTTCCTCATCAGAAGAAACATCCTGAAGTTGAGGGACTGCCTCCGTTTGAATTTGTGGATGAGTCATTGGAGGTGGTGAAACTATCACCATGGGTTGAGGAGTATGCACAGTTTGTGGTAGGAGAATAGGTTGCGGAGGAAGCGAAGACAACCTCTGACGATAGTCAAGAAGCATCCCCTGTAAGTCCGATAACAGAGAGGTGGGAACAGAAACCATCTGTTGCTGAACATCCTCCTGTTGTGGATATTGATGATGTATAGAAACTTGTTCCTGGCAGTATTCACCCTCAGAATCAGTTTCTTGACATTTCACTAGAAGCTGAGATGGGCTGTTAGCATAGCCAAATTGACTGTCCTCACCATAAGAGTCCTCTTCCTCCTCCAATAATAATGCAGGTGGTAAGGGATCCACTGTCCTGGGTGAAAGCCTCTCCGGCGCAACCCCTTTTCTTTTAATGGAAATTGAAATTTTCCCCGTCGACGACGTCGTCGACGGTCTCGTCGACGTGGAGGTCAAAACCGTCGCCGACGGTCTCGTCGACATGGAGGTCAAAACCGTCGTCGGTGACATCATCGTCGACGGGGGCACCGTCGACGAGAAAGTTGCTGGAACCAGCGTCGACATCCTCTGACGAGCTGATCGTCGACGAGACGATGGGCGTCGTCGAACCTGTCGTCGACGAGATAAGGCACACCCCTGCTGATGTCGTCATCACTGTTGCAGTCGTCATCGTCGACACTCTCGTCGTCGACGCCACAGTGGTAGACGGAACTGTAGACGCAGTCTTCGTCAACACCGCCGTCGACGGTGCTGTAGATGTGCTCGTCGACGAGCCCGTCGACACTGGGAAAAGAGACGGAGTCGACACAGGAACATTTTTAACCTGTGATTTTTGCGTTTTCGTCGACGAGGGTTTACGCATCGTCGACGAATGGGAACTCTTCTCCGAAGAATGTGAAGAAGGCTTCTTCAAAGGTTTCTCCTTGCCAGGGAGAGTCGCAGATGAAGATAATGGTTCCTCCCTCTCCTTTACACCGCAGTGAGGAGATTTCATGGAACCTTGGCCCTCAGACTCCTTTGGGGTCTTCTTTGAGGCCTTAGAGGGTGACCCAGAGATGATGAAGGGGAACCCCTACCCTCTTGACTGACCTTCTGGAAGAAACTGCGGAAGAAGCGTCCTCACTGTCACTGGACACCGACTCTTTCCTTGACTTTAACTTGTGAAGCCAGGTAAGTAGACGACCCTCACGATCCCGGAGAGTCTTAGTCGAGAAAGTGCGGCAAATCTTGCACTCCGCAGCCTTGTGGTCCGGGTATAGGCAGTATATACAGTCCTTGGGCCTATCCTCCACATAGAGCCTCTTTTTTCCACAAGTGGAACAAGCCTTAAATAACCCTTTCTTTCCTTTCTCAGACATTTCACCAAGAAAACCTGAAGAAAACAGCTGAAAAGTGTAAGAAATAGTCGAAATAGAGCAGAGCTCAAGGAGACTCCCTTCTGCACAACGTGCGGTAGAAAATCTGAGGAGCTGAGGTTCTTTCACCAGGGTTCTAAGGGGTGAGGCGGCTCTGATTGGCTAATGAGTCTTTTTGGTCTCTTTTACAAAAAGACATGGTCTGACTACAAAATGGGATTAGGCCTAGGCCTGTTTCTCTTTTGTAATGGTTATTTACTACTGTTATATATATATATATATATATTTACCGAGGCTCCCATCTCGACGACGGGGAATGATTCCAAGCATGGGAATCTATGAAAGCTCCAATACTGGAGTAAGGTCTTTGTGCATGAAGCCATTTGTTATTCCTGAAGATTTTGGGAGAGGGGACTTCCCACTCCTAGCATGATCCCATGAGATGTGATAGCCACTGAAGTATGAATGTGACTGAATGTGAGCCACAAGATCAAAAGAAAGTAAAAGAAACCCCCTTTGATTTTCTTCCCACGAATTTTGCTGCTGTTGTATTTTTAACATAGGAACGAGGTGACAAAACTGTCTTCCCAGTAAGTAAGTTTTTTGGCGTGTGTGCAGGGAGATAGACTGCAGGTCAAGTTATTTGTGATAGGGGTATGCATTGAGAATTTTGTAAATGGGTTGGAGAAGTATTAGTGAGATTAGCTCTCTTCTGCGTCTGCTTTGGTGCTAATATAGACAAACTAGATCAGTCCTCTGACAGCAGCCATTCCTCTGTTTCACCACACATTGTGTGCTGGCAATGAGCCAAAGTTAGCTCAACCGTCAGCATGTGATGTCCATTTTGTACTTCCCTTATGTCTTCTTTTTGCATTGGTCTGTACGCTATTCAGGTCACAATTTCGATTGGGCTAATGGCTAATGGTACCCATCAGAGAGCCCAGGTATTGACACATGCCCTAATTTTACACCTGAGCAACTTTAGTCCTATTTAACATCAGCTCTCTGGCAAGTAAGCCATCTTCATTGCAGCTGTTAAGACTCACTGAGCAGTCTCCAAGTGCTTAGAGTCCCGAGTAACTGATTATGAGCCTAAATAGGATTAACTATCCAATAGTAGACAGATGTTTGCAGCCATCTTTATAGATGTGCTTGGAGCAGTGCTGATGGCTGCCCTCAAGGACCTCGGTTGTCTTTGCAGAGGGACCCTGGATTCCTGCCTTGTGAACACTTATAAGTCCTGCTAGCTTCTCCCGGTGTACTGCGAGTCTAAACCTTTCCACCTCACATGTACCCAGTGCGGCTTTCACTGATCGCTTTCCTCTGTGTGCTGAAACCCTTGTCCTTAATGCTGAGTGTTGTAAGGATGAATATCAGTTTCTGACAGTGCAAGGGGGAAAAAACGCTCACAAACCTTTTTTTTACTTAACTTTTCTTTCAACGTGTTTTCAAACCATGTCCCTCTATGTCCAAAGGAAGTATGTAATAGCCACCTTTAAGTTGCCAGTTCATTCCTGGGCTGACTCTGCGTGACAGCTATGTCCAAAGAAGATCATTTAGCTATATCACACACCTTCAATGGTTGCTCTGTTTTCTTTTTCTTTTTTGCACAGGACCCAACATTCCACAAATAATTTCAGTACTAAATACGTTTCAATATTTGTTGGTGAGAAAGTATTTCGCTCTCCCAGTTACAGCTAAGCAGTTCTGATACCATTGCTGCTGGTGAGAACGAACTCTACAGACTTTGTGATATGTACTTAGAGGAGTCATTCTGCTCTTTCACTGAGAATATCCAAAGGGCCGGTCCTTGTAGAAGATGGGGAAGGTGTGCACAGTGTGTGTTGTGTGTGATGACCCATAGCCTGTGTTTCCATTTGCTAGTGCACATTTGTTTGTGTGCATGTGTTGTGTGCACAGCGGAGTAACCTAGCACCTGCAGCAGGATGTGGTCTTACCTTTGATAATGAAGAAGAGCTTGAGAAACTCTGGATAGTTATCTTCAAACATAGTCATTATCTGTGGAGACAGCAAAAGGGGTTGTACAGCTTTACTGCAAATCTCTCAGAACCTAGCTTCAGGAGAAGCCACAATAAAAGTCAATATGAACATCAAACCCAGAGCTAGATTTGCAGAACGTCCTTAATAAGGCATCCTTTAGTCACAGGGACTCTGCTTCAGTAGAGTTTCTCCTCACAGGTACATACAGACGCATACACGTTCTCAAGGTGTCAGTTGCTGCCAGACAGTCATAATCTGCATTTCTCCAAGAGAGTCTGTTTAAGATTTATAGGCAGTCACTCTTTGAGTTTTTAACACCATCACTCTGCAGCAAAAAATAGCCAAACTTCAACTTTGTTGAGTAGAAAGCCATTGGCATAAAGAGTATAGAGAAGAAAATGAGGTCAAAATCAAAGCTGAAATGCCAAAATATAAACTAATACTGCTCAAATAAAATCTTTCTACTATTCTAGCAAAATCACTGAAGCTCCAGACAAGCGGAAGGAGATCTTCAAGATACTGAATGAACTATCGTCCTAAAAAAGAGTGACAAAGTTTAGAGACACCACAAGAGTTTTGTGACTCATTTATACCTTCTTACTAAACAAAATTGAGTTGATTATAATTCAGTACAAATCAGAAGAGATCTAAAGACCTGGTTGTTTGAATAAACAACCTTCAAGGAGCGCCAACAGCTCCAGCGCCTCAAGAGCCTCATGGGTGATTTGTTGCGCTCCACAAATGATTCATTAAAGAAGAGCCTCGTGACAAACTATGGGCTTACAGATCTCGGTTGAAGATTGGAACCCTCATTGCCTTTCTTCTTTTAAATTTTAGATGGGAGCTACGTACAAGACCTGATGGCAATTATGAGGACCATATCCTTGGCAATAGCACCACCACTTTTAAATCTATTGAACAAATCCCTAATGCAAGTCTCAGTACCTAAAACATTTAAAAATTCAATGGTCATTCCATAATTTAAAAAGCAAGGAAAAAACCTGATGGTTTAAAAAAACTATTGCTCCATTTTTCTGCTCCCATCTTCATCCAAAATAATCAAAGTATACGTAGCCCAGGCATTATGTAATCACCTTTAAAAATCTGAATCCCTTGATCCACTACAAGCAGGTTTCCGTCCTGATCACAGTTCCGAATCTGTGATTCTATCTGTATTAGATGACTTTAGACTTGGTGGTGATAGCAGATAGGTCTCTGCTCTAGCGTTGTTGGATTTGACTGTGGCCCTTAATATGATCAACCATAAGATCTTGCTTGACCAGTTGGAGGTAGCAGGACTTAGTGGGACTGCCTTGCACTGGATGAATTCCTTCTTGGAAATACTGGCAATTGTGGTTCAGCTAGGACCTTTTACCACAATCTCAACACATGCATCTTACGAAGTCCCTTAGGGATCCTCTTTATCAACACATTTATTCAATGTGTATGCCAGAGTTGGGACCATGACAAATGCCCGTACCAATCCTTCCTGCAATAATAAAGCCTCCCTGTCAGATTTTCTATGGGCGAGGAAATTCTCCTTAGTCCATGCTATATCAGATTTTTGAATAGATTCAGGGGCTGTAAACAACTCAGACCACCTAAGAGCCTGAAAACCCTTTTGCACATACTTCAGCTATGCAATATTCTTCCCATGATCCAAACAAGTAACCTACCTTTGCTAAGGCACTTTCTGGTGGATACTCTATCTAACCACAGATTTCTCAACTTTTGAATATTCCATAGGTGTCCGACTGGAACCAGTGGAGTTGTGCGGCTCGGTGCTGACTCTGAAATGCATATAGGTGCCACTCGCATGCGTTTACATCATTTGCTTTCTAGGCTGTCCACACACAGAACCCAACAGCAAAGTGGCTTAGACCAGTGTGCAGATATCTATCTTTGGCACCTTTTTAAGTGGAAAAGAGCTCCTTTAACATAACAGGGAGGGTAAGTGAGGAATCTGCAATTAGATTGAGTATTTACCAGAAAGAGCGTTACTGAAGGTAAGTAACTTGTTCTTCTGATAGATACTTCTAACCACAGATTCCTTACTTAACTTTTAAACAGATACCAAAGCAGTACCTCCTAGGTGGTGGGCTTGTGAACTGGCTCAAACTAAAGCGTCCTACAGGATGGAGTGGGCAAAAATGTCCATCCCGACCAACCTGGCTGTCCAGGCAGTAGTGCTTTGTGAAAGTATGGCGTGACACCCACGATGAGCCTGGCAAATATTTAGAACAGGTTCTCTCAGTGCCAATGCAATGGTAGCAGCCTTGAATCTGGTGAAATGATCCTGCAAACTCCCTGGGGGCTATTTCTTGGCGAATGCATAGCAGATTTTAATGTAGAGCCTGAACTACTGAGAGATGGTTCTCTTCTGCACTGCGCTGCCTTTTTTCGCTCGAGCGAATCCCACAAAAAATAGATCGGCACAGTGTTCCCTGGTACGATCAATGTAAAAGCTAAAGGCCCTTTTACTTACTATCCAGCTGATAGAGTCTCTTCTTCTAAAACTTAGAGGGGTGAGATGAAGCGGAGAATGCCAGTACGGTGATGTTTTGCCCTATGTGAAAAGTAGTCACCACTTTCAGAAGAAAGGAAGCTCAGGTTCTCAGGACTAGCTTGTCTGGGCTGAAAGTAGTGTATGACAGGTTGACGGAGAGGGCTTGCAGCTCACTCACCCGCCGTGCTGAGGTTGCGGCGATGAGGAACACTATCTTGAGGGTGAGATGACGTAATGGGCAACTGTGTAGTGGTTCAAATGGAGTACACATCAAAAAGGTGAGGACCAAGTTAGGGTCATACTGAGGCATGATAAAGGGAGAGAGTGGAAACAAATTCTGCAAACCCTTTAACCCTGCAAACGTATCACAAGTGATTTAAAGAAAAGGCTGATCCGGTAACCGCAAAAAGGCTGAAATAGCCGACAGATACTCTTTAACTGTGCCCAAAGCAAGTCCTTGCTGAGCTATGGACAACACAAACAGCAACACTGTGGATAACCTGGCTAGTGGGTCAGTCTGTTGAATACCTCACCAAACTACAAACTTGTCCCATCTACAGGCGTTTGCTGATTTTGTTGAGGGGTGTTTGCCTGCCAAGATGACATCTTCAACCTCAGGAGGGGGAATATAGGGGCCGTCAGCGGTTGCCACTTAATCTCCAAGTATAGGGGTGAAGATTGCAAAGGCCTAGGTGCAGGCCCCTGCCTTACTACTGTGACATAAGATACTCCCCGAAGTAGCAGCCTGATCAATGGACAGATGCTCATGCCTAGGAGTTCTGGATACTGCAAAGTCTGTGCCCAATCTGGTGCCACTAGAATGACTTGGGCCCAGTCGTTCCTGATCTTCAAATCTGGCAGAAGTATCAACAGAAAGGCGTACAGGAGTCCTGAATCCCACTTCAGGTGAAACGCATCTCAAAGAGTGTGAGAGGGATGCCTTGGAAATTTCAATGTGCAAAAGTGCTGACATGGCAGTTATGAAAAGATTGAGGCAAGGTTCCCCCCAGTTGCGGAAGAGATGTTATGCTATCTCCGCATGCAGCTGCCATTTCTAATCAGATAGGCATCGTGGTTGAGTACATCCTACCTGGCATTTAGAGATCCAGCCTGGTGGTGTACCACAAGAAAAATGCCCTGGTGTTCCAGCCATTTTCATAGGCGTAGTGGTTCCTGGCACAGGGTCCCTGACCACGCCTTGCCCTGTTTGATGCAATACCACATGGCAGTGCTGTTGACTGTGAGCATCTGCACCAGCCTCCCTTTGATGATTGGTAGGAAGGCCTTCAATGCCAAGCGGAGGGCCCACAGCTCCTGATATGGAGCTTGGACTCCGCCAGAAACCAGCTGCCTCTGATCTCCACCTCTCCCGAGTGGCCTTCCCAAACCAGAAGCGATGCATCTGTCACCACTGTTAGCTCTGGGTGAGGTACAGTGAGGGGTCTGTCGCTGACCAACTCGCAGTCCAGCAACCACCACAGCAGATCTTTTGCAGTCTCCTCCATAATCTGGTTGTGATCTTAGAGGATTCCCTAATGCTGTGCCCACTGGTACTTCAGATACCACTGCAGAGCCTGCATATGCCTCCTGGTGTACTTGACCAACAGGATGCAGGAGGGCATCAGACCCAGCAGCCTCAGTCATCCTCCCTGAGATCCAGGACAGAGGTTGAAATATCGGGATCATAGACCGAAGGTCCTGGACTCTCCATTCCAAGGGAGAAGGGGAGTGTCTGTGAAGGAGTCAGGGGTGGCTTTGACATGTTTACAGTGAACGCCAACGAAAGTATGATTTCGCAGTAGCAGAGATGGGTGACGCCTACCTGTGGCGAGCCCTCTTTTTTTCAGCACTCAAGATGTCGAGGTAGGGGAAGACTGGAACCCTGATCTCAGATGGTGTGCTGCAACCATCACTTTAGTGAACACTTGAGGGGCATTTGTGAGGCCAAAAGGGAACACAATGAACTGAAAATGCACCTGCCCCACCGTAAACCGCTGATAGCGTTTGTGGGCCCTGCAGGATAGCAATATAGAAATACGTGTCCTACAGTCAGTCTCTAAGGTCGAGGGGCAGACAAGGCTTGGACCAGGGTGAGCATCTTCAAATTGCCCTTCGCAGTAAGGCGTTTAGAGGGGTAACGTCTAAGATTGGACAAAGGCCTCGGTCGTCCTTAGGTCCAAAATAGTAGCTGGAGTAACATCAAAAGCCTACTTCTGATGCCGGCACCCTCTCAATGGCTCCATTGTCCAGAAGGGCCTGCACTTCTTGCTGCAAGAGGTACAGATGGTCCTTTGTCTGCCATTCTGAGCGTGGTTGAACCTGTAGAGGGGTGATGAGAAATAGTAGGGTGTAACCCCGCTGAATTATCTGTAGGAACCACTTGCCCAAATGTTTTGCATGCCACCCAGGCAGAAAATGTTGGATCCTTCCTCCGACATGGTCGCTGTGTGCCTTGAAGGGCAGATGAAGGAGGTTTTAAGGCTGCAGCAACAAGTGGGGCGGAAGACTACTGCACGCTGCCCCTGTTGCCCAAGTGGTCTGCTGTTACTGTGACATCAGCCACAAAAAGGCTGAAGGGTTTGCTGGGCAAGTTGAACTTGATAGAGATATTGGAAGCCACTAACAGGATCCATGGAGTGGGAGAAAATGTTGGTGCAGCTGACATGTGGGGCGGACAGGCCCAAGGAGAGCGCCGTGGCTCTACTATCCTGAAAGTGCTCAAGGGACGAGTCTGCCATCTCACCAAACAGGCAAGAGCAATCAAAAGGCAAGTCCATTAACGTGGACTGTACATCACTTGAGAAGCCAGTGGACCTCATCCAGGCATGCCTCCTGAGAGCCACACTGGTGCCAATTGCCCTGCCTATGCAATCTGTGGTGTCCAAGACAAAGTGCTTGGTAACTTTTACTGCATCGCCGCCATCCTGAATAGACTATGAAAGGACAGGATGCAAGTTGCCAGGAACAACCAATAGAAATGTCCAACAGAGTCCCAAAGGGTGTGACTTTAATTGCCCTAAGAGGCAGCTGGCCTTAACGGAAAGTAGTACCAAACTGGTTGATGAAAACATGCCCTTCCCAAGGGTTTTGATACGATTGGATTCCCTGACCTGTGGTTGGCGAGGGAATGCTTGTGTTGAAGAATTTTGTGCTATCTGAATGTTTGCCGCGGGTCCAGAACAGATTTTTTCCCTAGTTCCGAGAAGAGTGTTTGTGAGGGCTTTATTAAAAGGAAGTACAGGCTCAGTATTTGACTGCACAGGTTGAAGGACCTCAGTGAGGACATTAGTCTTAACCTCCATATTGGTAACTGGAGGTCGAAATCCTCTGCTGCCCCTTTGCATGACTATGGCGAAGGAGGCACTTTCTTCCATGGCAGAGCCCGAGGCGAAGCAAGCCCAGTGTCTGTCAAGGTGTCCAGTCCACTAGTACCATGAAGGTTCTTATACCAATTGTCATCGGAGTATGGCTGGGCAAATTCATCCCCAGCATCATATGCATCGTTGTTAATGTCCGTTCCAAATAAAGTATGAAGGGTTTGGGCCCTACCTTGAGGCAGGGGTGAAGTATCAGAATCTGATGAGTTGCTCAAAGGCTTTGGCCCAAAGGAATCAGGGTATGGGGTCAATCGAAGTCTAAGCGGTGCCGACTGAGTCGAAAAGTACAACAGGTTGAGCTTCATTTTCCAATGTTGACATCCACGACGATTCTCCAGGGTCTGGCGTGGGTGATGGTGCCGGGATCGGATTCAGTAGCAAAGCCAGGGCCGAGCCCGTAGCGGGTCCAGCCGGCGCAACAGTTGGACCTGCCGATGGAGTCCCAGGTTGAGGCCCTCACAGATCTGTTGAGGCTGGAGGCCTGCCAGACCGAGCCGGTAACATGCCAAAGTGTTGCAGCATGGTTTCACAGAATTTTCTGATTTGCTCCGGCCTTGCTGATAACCCCGAAAATTCAGATTGCCCCAGGACAAAGATTTATCTGGCTCTAAAGGGGAATGGCTTCAGGAGCTATAACGCAAAGCACGTTGGAAATTTTGAGATAAAGGGCTCGTAAAGAGGCACAAAGTAGCTCCGGATCCATGTCTGGTGGCGCAAAAGGAAAGGAACTGATGTCAGTGTGTGCGAGGGGCTCCTTTTTGTGGTTCTGCACATTACTTCCCGAGTGGAACAACGTTGGTGCGGAGCCGCACCACACCACATACCGGTGCACAGTGGTACTGCTCAAAGTTTCTGTATCCAGTCAGATGCCTGGAGAATATTCAAAAGGAAAAGAATCTGCAGTTAGAAGTATCTTTTCAGAAAATGTCTTTCATAGCAGCACATTGTGAATGTTGAGGAGTGTCATTCTTGTGGCGTTGACACATTCTGCATGCCATGTAGATCACCACCTTAGATTTGGACATTGCAAGAGTATCCTTATATTCCATTTCAGAACTGGATCATTGTATATGTGGTTCCAGAAAAAGAGGGACGAGCCCTATATATCTCTATGAAAATAAATGTGCCTGTCTTAAAGTGTTACTCAATAATTTATGTTCTTCAGGTGTACAAGAGTGCTACCATAGAGTACAAAGCTATGGTTTAAATATGTCAGAAAATGCCAGTTACAGGCAGACACATTTTATGTGCATCACCATCAAGAGTTATAGAAAGAAGCTGTGAGTTCTGAGGGCTTTACTATAGACTTTCAGACAGAATCCTTCTGCTTCTTTCTAGGCCTCACCTAAAAGTGGCGCTCTAAATCTACTATATTTTTACAGGTTTTTCTGTGTTTTTCCATTTTTCAGGTTTCCTCTCACCTCTCCGTAGGTCTCTATGGCTGGAATCCAGAGATGTTTCAGCCCCAGTCCCTCTATGTCATAAATCATCACAAAGTCTTCATTCCGTTTACCGAACTGTAAGAGACAAAGCACATGTCAAATTAGATAGGATGTTTAGGAGCTTTTAAGAGGAATTTAGAAGATGCATAAAAAATAATGTCACACCAAAACTGTCCAAATACAGGCTTCCACCAGGCACCATCCTGACACTTCCCTTGAGGGTGTGGAGATCCAAAAACACTACATTAGGAAGACCACAAGAAGAGTGGAGCAACTGGAGACTCTAGGTACAAAGCTCTCCCATGCAACAACCTTCACCAGCAGATGTAAAAAGAACATTCATAGATCTTAGAAAGTTTAACACTCCGCTGTGAATGAAAAAATAAGGAAGGATCAATTGAATGGGGGATTCTTATGGTGGCAAGTGCAAATCATGCATAAAGGGCCTATGCATCCAAATTAGCAATAAGTACAGATATTCACGGTACACAGATAGGAGAAGAGAGATAATCAGGTTCTCAAAGCAGATGCCCCCAGAGGCTGGTGCATGGATTTGTAACACAGTGGGCAAATTGACATACTGAGACACTCTACGCTCAAGGACAACTATTCTGCTTGCAGGAACATTCTGAAACCCCTCTGGAAATGACAACGAAGTCTGCGTCTTAGTTTTGTCTTAGTATACAACCAACGCCAGAGCTCAAGAAAACTTGGGAGTACAGGGAGAGATAAAACCAGCAGCCAAATGCCGGTTCCTTCACCACATCAGTGGTAAGGCATTGTCTGGAATATTGTCTAGTTTTGGAGTCTGCCTCACTAGAAGAGTAATGGTAGAATGGAACAGTCTAGGGATCGGCTACAAATGTTGAAAATTGTCTAACTAGAGGGTACTTTTAGGAAAGGCTCATTCTTTAATTTTAACTATTTTGTATTTTTTATCAAGTATTTTAAAATTGCATTGCCTCTTGATGCAGACCATACCTAGTTGAATATCCCCACAGCTGCACACCAACTTAATTACAAATAACAACATTGTAAAATAGGCAGGAAAATTTACCTTCATGGTGATTCCAGTACTTTTAGTCCTAGCTCTCCCTCTAGCAAACTGATTGGAAATTGCTTGCACAGGAAAGGAAAAAAATGTTTTCCAAAATAACACCATAATTTTAAAATAATTTAAAAATCCTCCTTTTCAAGTGTGAGCTCCCCAACTATTTACATGTGTCACCAGAAACCTTACCCAGTTTCTGCATTATGTTAAGGATACTGGAATCCCCATGAAAGTAATTATTTTGACATCTTGATCTCCATGGTTGGGCAAACTGATTTCACGTTTTAAAACAGAAGCACAGCAGGTACACAGCAAGGTTTTACGCAAATACATTTTGCAGATTTTCCCATCCGAAAAGCAGCATCTTTCTCCAAAGATGCATCTACAGAGTAGCGCTACAAAAGAATGCGCAATAGCCCATGCTGCTGCTCTTCAAATGCCTGAGAGAGGGACATTGCTTTGGAGGGCCACGGATGCTGCATTTGCTCTGGTGCAAGGAGCATGAAGTCTCTGAAAAACATTATGTAAAATGAACAAGAAATCCTCATGGTGGTATGGCTTTAACCGTTTTGTTGGCTTTAGTGAGACCACAATATGTGAAAAAACATGTTTTAAAAGTTTGAAGGACTTTGTTCTTTTCAGATAAAACCTAAGAACTCAGGACATCTTAATTGCGTAACCTTTCTTCAGCCGAAGAACCACAAGGCCTCGGCTGGAATTCCGGGAGGACAATCTCGTTTTCATTTCTGTTCAAACCTTTTACATGGAGGAGAGGACCATCTGAAGAACTACCTCATCCTTACGGAGAATGAAATAAATGTCCTCGGAAGAGAGCCTGAAGCTAAAGCTTCTTCTGAATGATGCTATGGCTACACCAAAGGCTATCTTCCATGTTGACAATTCTTTATCACAAGAGGCTATGGTGTCAAATGGCTTGTTCATGAGTGGGACCTAGACAGGATTCAAACCTCTATGAGATGCAAGGTGCATAACAGTATTTATGCATGAAGAGCCAGCACCTCACGGTCTCATTTTGTAAGGGGAATGTTTCAGAAAACATGTTTAAATAAGCTACAATGGGCAAGTAATGTGTGCATAAATGTACTTCAATAACTGCAGCGACCACATGGGCAATGACCACATGGGCAATGAAAGATGAAACAAAATGTGATGATGCATTTAGATCACTTAAGAGCATGATTTGGCCTCGACTGCACCTATTGGAGCAGGACCAACACTGATTTGCCCAACGTACCACCTCAGTCTGGACCCAACAATATGCAAAACAACAATGGGTTGGAATGCTACCGAGAGCGATCGCCAGTGGCTAGACAAATTGTAGGCATTGCTTCCATCACTTTTTGTGTTTTTAAGTTAACACCCTAAGTGGCCAAAGGTATGCCCAGACATTGGACCCTTGCTCACTGTGCCACTGGAGCTAAGCTGCACCTGACAGAAGACCCCAATCAGTCCAAAACCGGTCTTGGGATGCTTGTGTTCAGGTTCCAAGAGAGCCTGGCTTGGCAGTTTGGAGTGGACTGTTCCTATTGAGCAGGACCAAGTCTCATTTGCACACTGCCAGGTCCAATCTGAGGTGGCATGGTAAGAAACGGAACAATAGGATGGAATTCTAACTGCCCGGTTGCCAGTGTTTTGACTAATTGCAAGCATTCCTCCCATCACTTTTTGTGAGTTTATTGTTAAGTACTAGCCAATAGTAAATTGTTTTAATTCTGTTTTTCAACAGTGATTATTCTTCAAGGACTGTGGGCAAGGCGCAATATAAAGCATCTGTACTACACATGAAGGGCATAAGTAATCTTACAAATAAGATTCATCTAGCAAAGGAGGTGTGGACAATGACTGAAAACATACTTTTGTTGATTGGCAAGATAGTGTCTGAGTGAGACCGCTACTACTCACCTCCTCTTCTCCCGCTGCTCCATCAGATTCTTCTCCCGATTTGTGACGGACTATGCGTGCGGGGACTTCTCAATGGGCTGATATTGCCAAGCACTATGTACAAAAATCAAAACAAGGGGCTCTTACCGGGGGCCTTGGCAGAAACTGCTGCGAGCGCTGGGAATCCTTGGCTCGGCTTCTGCTGACGACTATTTCCGGGTTGGGAGGCTGCCAGATCGGGTTGCTCAGCTACGGAGACGCACACGGAGCTCGTGGTGCTCATTGTCCTGGGATGGCTGCGCGAGGCGGACGAGGCAAGACGCGATTGAACACTCAATCTGCACCAGCGCGAAGCGAGGAAAACGCTTTGAAGATCGCCAACAAAAAGGTCAAGACATCAACCGGTAAGGGAAACAAGCTGGAAAAGGAAAAAATAGATCCTAAAAAGAATATGCATGCTATTCAGAAGGAGACACCGGTGGGGAAACCAGGGGAAAAAACAACAACTCGCTATTCCAAGTATGTTCCTCTCTCCTGACGTAAGAGACACAGTGAAAAAAAATAACAAGGAGACAGGGTCTCAAGGGGAGTCAGGCGAACAAAGTATAATAGGTGAAGAACACGCCACCATACCGAATAAGCAGCATAGCCCACAGGACATAGTCACAGACCCTCTAGCTGATGAAACAACATGGGGCTCAATGTGTGAAAATACCGTGGTGGGAGTCACCGAGATACCCATAGACTCTCAGGGAGATGGGGGCAACATTAAGGAGATTGAACTTTCTAAGGGAAGAGACCACCCCACAATGGAATTATCAAATCCCCTGGTAACCATTAAAGAAGGGAGAGGTAGAACACCCTGCAAACCTAAGGAAACTAATCCGAGCAGGGTCAATAAGAAAAACAATCCGAAAACCTGACTTTCTGGAAAAATTATTCTCCCTAACGGAAGATTCAGGTGAGTCAGATCTTGGAATAACCAGCAGTAGCGATAGCAGGGAGTCCCAAACTAGCAACAGTTGTACTCAAGGGGAACAAAGATTGCCAAAAAGACTAAAACGAGTATCTAGCCGGAAAAAAATCGAACCCTCAGAGAACCTCAGGGGAGGAAGTGGAAGAACTGGGCTGGGATTATTCCACCACTCAATTTTTACCATCCAATGGGTTAATAGAAAAAAACAAATGCAATTGGAGGGGAAATATCTGATAAAAACATTCAGAAAGTTGGAGAGCATCCCCCCGAACCCTCCCTTTCATTAATTTTGCAATCCTTGAGATCTTTTCAAAACGAGGTTAAAACTGAAAACCGACATGCACGTCTGACATTTAAAAAACTACAAGGGTCAATGCGCAAGGTTGGGAAGACCTGTACGGAAATCGCAGAGAGATTAAGTATGGTAGAAGCGCGCACAGAGGTTCTTGAAAACACGGTGGAAACCTTGAAAACTCAGTCCTAGTGACAAGAAAGTACAATTAAAGATGTCTGGTGGAAGCTAGAAGACGCGGAAAATCGCCAGAGACGGAACAACCTGAGGCTACTAGGGATACCCGAACACAGCGAAGGCAACGATATCAGGAAGTTTACCATCGATATGCTAAAAAATTCACTACCGGAATTGGCACAATGGGACTGGGACAGAGAAATTCAACGTGTGCACAGATTTCCGTTCACAGTATCAAAACGTCAAACTCCCAGTCATATCCACGCGCAATCTTAGTCTACTTTGGAAACGTTCTATTGCGACAGGCTGTTTATGATCTGGCCAGGCCTAATGTGAAAAGAAAGTGGGAGAGCTTCTCTTTCTTCGCAAACCGGATTTCGCTCATGCGACAGTGGAAAGAAGATGGAGGCTCAGGCAGCTCATAACACCCTTCCAAAATATCGGAGCTACAGCCTTTTTGCAAAATCCCGCTAAACTGAAAGTTTCCTTTCAAGGCCGGAACTATAATTTCACCTCAGAAATCCAAGCACAAAAAGTTCTGGAGGAGATATCAGCCGGGAATACTGGATCTACCGGAAATAATAGACTATGAACCTCATTATAGATAGCAAAATAGAGGCTATAACTCTAATATTTTCAACCCAAAGACTTGCATGTTTATCCAATTTTCTTCGGTTCTTTTTTCCCTCCTTTTTTTTACTCTAAGTGACTTGCTTTGATTGGTTGAATTTGTTATTTTCTTGTTTATCAGGAGCGTCACAATTTAGATACGAGCATAAGTGAGCACCGGTGGAGGGGAGAGAGGGGGAGAATGGGGAAGAGTGGTTCAGACACTATCACGCGGGCTCAGGATTGAGCCCGATTGCCTTGTATTTGGTGGAGGGTGGGAAGTCTCAGACAGGTGATGGGAGCTAGGGGTGTAGCAACAATTAAGGAGTCAGGAGGAAGAAGCAAGGACATAGAAAGGGTCAAGACCGGTATACAGATGATTGATCAAGAATGGAAGAACAAACATATAGACACAAATAAAAACTATGACGGCTAGGTTAAAAATTCTTACTGTTAACATATGTGGACTTAACGATGTGAAGAAGAGACAAAGAGTTGCAATTGGATTACAATCATCCTGGGCTAATATTATATGTCTACAGGAGACACATATTGAGGGATCACAGTTATATCTATTTAACTCACTAGGGTATAGACTGATTACAGCAACAACTCAGGGAGTAAGAACCAAGGGGGTGGCTATTTTAGCCAAAGGAAGTGGATTACAGTTTTCTCGGTCGGCTTCGGATAAATATGGGCGGTGGGCAATCATTGAGTGTCAGTACAATAATGACAAGAAGATGACAATATGCACGGTATATGGCAGTACATGCGATGGTCCGACACTTCTGGATCATCTCTTCAACGAACTTGCTCACTGGCCCCTTCCTATAATTATCTGTGGGGACTATAATATTAATCTACCCTGGGATTGGTCATTGGATTCTGGGTATAAATATCAGGGGAGGAAGCCAAAAGTTTTTCAGGCCATTAAAAATCTGTCAAACACATGGCTTGATAGACTGCTGGCAGACAAAACATCCAGGCAATCCAGGATACACATTTTTTTCCCACCCGCACACAAAGCATGTGAGATTAGACTATATGCTTGTTTCAAATACGATGAGCTCAAACTGTATTACTGAAAAAATGCCACGAGTCTTATCAGACCACAATCCGCTAGTTTTAAGTATAGAAATAGGGCTAGTGAACGCTAATGTACCAATATGGACCTTTGAAAGGGCATTGTTGCTTAACAAAGATTATTGTAGCCACATGTGTGAGTGAATTCCCGGGTTCATTGAGGATAATATGGGTAGCACCGCAATTGATGTGGTGTGGGATGCCCTGAAGGCAGGGATCAGAGGGGAAACACTTAGATTCTCATTCAATCTAAACAAAGAGGCTAAATTGAAAATGGAGGCATTACAGAGAAAGTTAGGGATAGCTGAGGAAGGACTTACAAGGGCCGTACAGGAGGGACGTGAACTTGAAGGCGAACTAAGATTGGTGGCGATTGCCAAAAATCGTATTATAGACATCTATACAGAGAAAGCTATAGCAAAGGCAACAACACATAAAGAAATGGCTTATGAACTAAATGAACAGGTTGGACATCAACTCGCTGTCCGCACTAGACAACAAAACACAGCCAATCTAATACATAAAATTAACGATCCAGAATATGGCCCCAAGACCGAGTCCCAAGCAATAAGAGCAGCATTTCAGCGGTATTATCAGAAATTGTACGAAGAGCTCGGTGTTGAACAAGATAAGATTGAGGACTATTTAAATCAAATCCTTTCCCCCAGATTAGAGGAGGAAGATCAAGATAACTTGGATCAAATACCGCAATGGGAGGAAATTTTGTTATCTATAAGTAGTCTAGCCAAGGGGAAAGCCGCTGGCACAGATGGCATACCTGCGGAGTTCTATGTTAAATTTTCTCAACAGCTGAGCGGAATAATGTGTAACTTATTCTTACATATTTTTAATGGGGGACGCCCCCCAAGATCATGGTCATTAGCCAAAATTGTGGTCTTCCCGAAAAAAAACAAAGACCCTACCGAACTTGGGTCTTTTGGCCTATTACCCTGATAACCTGTGACTCCAAAATCTATTCTAAACTTTTAGCCAGCCGGTTAGCATCAGTTGTCCATAAAATTGTGTCGGAGCGACAGCATGGTTTTATACCGACAAGATCTACCACCGATCATGTTCAAAGAGTGATTTCTCTATTTGATCTTACCGATGTTTCAGGAGACCCTATGGCGCTTATTCTACTGGATGCTGAGAAAGCGTTTGATAGGGTCTCCTGGAAATATTTATGGGCAGCCATGGTGAAAAGTGGTATCAGAGCACACTTTATCAGGGCGATCCAAATGCTATACTCTGAACCATCAGCCGTAATAATGGTCAATGGTACACTGTCAGAAAAGATATTTATCACGAGGGGGACTAGACAGGGATGTCCATGTTCGCCCCCATTATTTGCGATCTTCATTGATCCCTTTATTCGTAGGCTTGAAAACAACGTATTAATTCCACCTATACAGTCACGGAACTGAGCCACAAAAACATTGGCTTACGCGGACGATATAGCCGTAGTAACATCCGATCCCTGTTCTGCTATAAAGGCGATAAAAGAAGAGGCTGAAATATTCAGAGCCGTATCAGGATACAAGCTAAACTCAGGTAAAACGCAGATAGTACTCAATCAAAAAA
Source organism: Calotriton arnoldi (assembly GCA_963921515.1). NCBI lineage: Eukaryota > Metazoa > Chordata > Amphibia > Caudata > Salamandridae > Calotriton > Calotriton arnoldi. The sequence continues at coordinate 190,454 of CAWUFW010005196.1, read as the reverse complement.
GTGAGATGAGGGATAATCGTGTAGTAGACAGAGCCACATACCTGGGTGTTAGTATTACATCAAAGCTAGAAAATTTAGTTAATGATAATTTAGAACCATTAGTGCAATGTACTAAAAAGGACCTCACGAGGCTAAACAATTTGCATTTATCTATTGGGGCCGATGTAATGTTAGAAAAATGCTTTTATTTCCTAAATTTTTATATTTTTTTCAGGACAATTTGCTTGGAATTTACACCCCAGTGGTTTAAGACAATAGAGAGTATGTTTTCTCAATTTATATGGGGCTATACAAAACCACGAAGAGCATTAAGGCTTATCATGTTGCCAAAGGATAGAGGGGGTATGGCTCTTCCCAACTTTAAACTATATTATTGGGCAACTACATTAAGATACAATCAGGAGCTCCTATTATTAGATATTGATAGTACTCGGAACATCAAAATCCCTACACCACAGGAACTTATATTGGGTGAAAATACAAGAGGGCTTCTCTGGCGACAACTCCATGATAGTTACTTCAAGAAAGTTCGGTTCAAAACTATCATGGCTGTTTACAAAGTTTGGAAAAATACTCGTAAAATGCTGGGAATTGGTAGACTTTCTTATTATACACCTATAAGGGAAAATAATAATCTACCTGCAATTTTCACCGATGCATGTATGAATAGATGGATACGAGCAGGGATTAATCAGATTGGGTGCTTCTATTCTATAAATGGGCTAAAAACCTTTGATACACTTAAAAGTGAATATGTCTTAGAGAATAAAGACTTCTTTAAATTTCTCCAGGCTAGGGATTATCTGTGGAGGAAGGTGGGAGGAGAAGCTAAATTTCAAAAAGTCACAACTGTAGAAACTTTAACTAAAAATAGACTACCGGCTATTGGAGAAATTTATGAAGACATGAATGCATCTTTGCCAGGTGACATGGAAAAATGTTCTGTGAAATGGCAGACGAAGTTAGGGATTTCTACAGAAATCTTTTTTAGCTCATTTGATCTATATCAGTCTCTCTTAATGTCCACTAGATTACAGGCGCAATATTATAAGACGTGCTTTTTATTATATTACACGCCTAGTAAGATAGCTAAGTGGGGGTCTGGTAAAGGAACTGTGTGTCCTAGGTGTTCATTGTATGAGGCCGATATAGTACACATCTTCGCGTCATGTAATGTATTACAAGAATTAATTCATGAGATTTCAGACTTTTTATCGGAGGTATTAAAAAATAGAATAGAAATTTCAGTGATAGATATAATCTTAGGTATTTCGGATGGAAGTCGACCAAGGAATACACAAGGATTGATTTTTGTGGCCATGGCAGTCCTAAGGATATGCATTGCATCAGCCTGGTTGGACCCAAATCCACCAACATTCCAACAATGGCGTGCTCGACTATTGGCGACATGTAGTCTAGAAACAGCCATATATAAAAGAAAAGGCCATCGAAAACGCAAAAAGGGGATGAAAATATGGGACCCCCTGGTGGAGTGGATGCGAAACCATAGTGGGAGTGGGTAGGCTCGTATTCCATTTATTCTTGGTTTCTTCTTTGATGTTTTTGCTTCCCCGATATCCTGATTCCTAGCTGGTCTAAATCACTTGAAACTAAATTTATAGCTTTATTTAAATAATGATGCGGTATAAAAGTCATGAGGATACATGCGACCCAATTTACTTATTTGCTATCAATATTCTTTTTTTATGCACGTTTTTGTTTCCCCTTTTATTTGTTTTTCTTCCTGCTTATGTACTTGTCTGAGGAGGGTGGGGGGTGGGGTGGGGAGGAGGGTTTTATAGCTGGAAAATTTCAATTAAAAAAAAAAAGAAAACATACTTTTGTTATTGTATTGATTTTCAATCTATTATAATGTTTATCGCTCAAAATAGTTGTGTGCCCTCAAAGTTAACATAAAAATGGACATCTGCAACTGTTGAAGAAATTAGAAAATTTGTTTGTTATATTTTGCCATGATGAAGTCCCAGGTCACCGGTTCCCTCTTAGTGGGCCAAAAAGGTCGACTTGATGCACTGTTGTCGGTTGTGTTTTTTATGTTTTGTAGAGTATATTGTTATGTTTATGGTTGTACACATTTTACCATGCATTTTATTTGCAATATAAACTGTGACATGTCTATTTTGTTCACTTTTGTTTTAATTCTGTGGGCACACAATTATTCTTGGAGATGAATATCATGAACCACAACATAACACGCATGTATGTAAATCGCAATTCTACCCCCGAGGAAGTCTCTTCACACTACTGGCCAGGCGTGCAACGCCCATAGGTGTCAAATGGTGGTTCCCCCCCCCCCTCCACCTCCCTCCTCCCATCAAGGTTGTATGTCTGAGCCCAGGCTGATGAAGCTTCCAGTGGCTGCCGGCACGGATCGGGGGTGGCGACGGGATGTAAAAAAATAAATAAAACTTACCTTATCGCCGACACGTCTCTCCAGTCTCTCCTCCGCATCAGGACTCAACCGGAATAGGAACCAGGAAGCCGCCAGGCTCCCCTGACCAATCACAACGCTAGAATGCAGCATTGTGATTGGTCTAATCGCCGTGGTTCGGCGCTCATCCAGGGAATTGGGGCCTGGGCATGTTCTCCACGCAGGTTGTAATGCAGCCTGCGTGGAGAACATGGAAAGTGTGCATGACTGTTTGGCTGGCCCGAGAGGGCTGGCCAAGCATTCATGCGCACTTGGAGTGGGCAAACCACTCCTCCTCTGCCCTGCTCTTAGTGCAGGGCACAGCAGCCCCGGCCGCAAAGCAGCAGGAACAAATAAAATGATAATAGCATTCAGTTATTATCATTTTATTTTTCCTTTAGTTACACTGCTTAAAAGCAGTGGGGCGACGCTCCTCCGATTTAGCGGAAGGGCCGCCACTGGAAGCTTCCATAAACGTACAGTTGTTGAGCTGCTGTGTGCTCGGCTGAGCAGTGGCTGGCGCCTTATCTCAGCCTCTTCTGAGTATTTCACAGGTGTTTACAATACCATTTAGTAGTTAACAAGGCTTTATTTGTTTTAGTTTTTTCACCAGTTCCGTACCCCAGCGACTTCACTCTGCCTATTGCTTGCATTTGTAAATTTGCTGCCACAGTGGGAGAATACATACTGAATTCAGACAACTTACTCCTCACTCTCCCAGCCCACCCATCACTTTCAGTCTCATCCTGCACTCACAGCGATCACACTACACTCACACCTCTCATCATGCACTCAAGCCGTTCATCCTCCTCTTACTCTGCACACACAAGCACAACGCTCATCCTGCACTCACATGACACTCCACTCACCTGTCACTCATCACTTTCCCTGCACTCAATCTCAAACAAGCACATCACTCACTCCTCCCACTGTGCACTTTCACCTGCATCCAAACTCAAATCGGCACATCACTCACCCTGCTGTCACTCCTCTCACCCTACACTCAAACGGGCATATATCTCCCCATACACTCACATCACCCACACAGCTCACCTACCACTCACATGGGCACGCCACTCGCCCTTCACTCACACCTCTCCAACAGGCATATCACTCACCCTGGGTTCACAACACTCACCCTACACTCCCTCCCCTCACCTTGCACGCCCACGGACAAACCGCTCAACATGCACTCACACAGGCAAACCGCTCAACATGCACTCACACAGGCACTCCATTCACCCATCACTCACGCAGCTCATCATGCCTGCACACAGGCACAATAGCCTTCCATAACTTACAACACAGGCACAATAGCCTGCCAGAACTGACAGGGACCCACCACTCACAATATACTAACTCCTCTCACCATTTGCTCACCAGTCACTCCTGCAACTAACCCTTCAATCTCACTGCTTACCCTGCACTCACAAAGACACATGGGCCACCCAGCACCCACACAGGCACACCACTTACACCATTAAACCTACACTCATTCCTCTGCACGCACTCCTCTCATCTGGCACTCAGATGGGCCTGCCACTTACCTTGCACTCACATCGGCACACCTTTCACCCTACACTCGCACTGCACTCACTCATACTATTCACCTTCACCCAGCACTTACATGAGTACACCTCTCATGCTGTACACAAAAAATTACCATATTCACATGAATATAGACATATTTCTACTAAGACACCCACAGAATACCTGATCTTTCCGCTGTAGTAGATGCCTAGTCAGTTCCATCTGCAACTATGGAGCTGGTGCAAGAGGGGAGAGAGGACTGAAGATGTGGGATGGTGCGAAGAGGGAGATCAGGGATGAGCCTTTGGGGGATGGTGCGGGACTGAGGATTGGTCTAAGGCTGTGGGGATGATCTGAGAGCGAGTGGTAATATGGGACAGGAGGAGAATGCAGGCAAAGGCTAAGGATAAAGCAATATGACAGACTGTTGGATGGTGAGGGAATCGAGTCGGGACTTCAGTCCAGTGGTGCACTGTGGGTGGGGGAAGTAGCACAGGCTGTAGAGGTACTTTTTTATCCCGCACCTGGGCCTCATTTGCCTACATAGAGTCTTGCTGAAGCCACAACGTAGATCAGCGCTTGGGTACCGTTGACCTGCATAGTGATCCTGCTCTGGGAAAGCAGTTATCAGGGTGGAGAGCTGCCTGAGGCTGTGTGCATGGGTACCAGCTTCTGCAGGACACGGGGGCTCAAGCCCCAGAAATATTTCAGCTAAGAGCCTGGGGCTTGTGAAAGCTCACCAAAGCCTGGGCTCTGCTTTGGGTGCACAGGCATCAGCATTGAGTTTTTCTGTTCATCTTCTCAATTAAGACTCATTCAGTTGCTGCTGCTGCACAGCATGACCAAAGGAGGGGTGGGGTTGAATGTGGTGCTATAACATTGGCCCTACAACCACTCTGGGATGTCATTGTGTAGGCAGTCACATCTGGAGCAACCTGCAATGTTTTAAAGAAGTTTGAATGTTTGCCAGTTATCATTTAAAATCTAACATCTGTACATGAAATGCAGTCTTTGCCCTTTCAACTTAACACTGATTATTCTTCATAGTTTCAAAATATGTAGCCTGAAAATCACAAACTTATTTTTAAACTTTTTACATAGTTGCCCATTGGCTTGCATGACACCTTCAGCCAGTCCTGGCTTTCCATTCACCACAATGCTTCATTCTGGACAAGTTTTATTTTTTACATTTTAAATTGGGTATGAAATTCCCGACATGCACAGTGATATTGGACAAAAAGCCATGGTTGCAGAAGAAGTCAAGCATTTCATAAGATCAACTGGATTCTGTGCTATTACATTTTAGAAACTGGATTCGTTTATTTCCAATACTGTAACTGCGTGATCCACATGTGAAACCAAATAAGTGTGTAAGACTTTTACAGCTATTTTAAGGAAGTGCACTTTATCATTCACATCATACTAGTAACAATCATTGACAAGGCCATTTGCTATTATTTTTGAATAGCGTATACAGAAAATGTTTTTCTAAGCTTTACTAAAAGGCAAGGCAGGTATAGCAGGGGCAGCAGCATTGCAAGCTCTTCTAACACAATACAAGCAGATGTGAAAAATGGGAGTGTGAGTGGTAATATATGTATGAGTATGACAGAGTGCAAATGTACGATAGAATGCAAGAGCTATAGTGAGAATTAGTGTGTGGAACTGAGTGTGAGAGAATGAGTGTCTGTGGAGAATCTGTATGTGCGTGAGTGTATGTGTGTTATGCTTGCTAGTGTACGGCTGCTGGACTGGCATACAGGAGGTTATTCTTGCCTTTTGGATAAGGGCACTAATGGCATATGGATGGAAAGTGTTACCCATGGAACAATGCAGGCTGTGACATGCTGCACGGAATTCTTAACATATAGGGTGCATCCATAGCAATCTGCTGGAACTGACTTTGAGGTAATTCTTGTCATAAGGGACCTTGTACTCATTTTAAAGGGTGGTGACAATGGCAAAATGCTGACCCTTCTATTCCGGAGGTAAATTTTGGAGGCACCCATGACTATGGAAGGAGTATCCATGCCAAATTCTTGCACTGGCAGATTGTATAGAATCCTTGGCATAAGGGTTCACCCATGAAAAAATGCAGCCCTTGGCATAGTAGAAGTAATTTCTGCCTAGGAAATGCCTGGCTTCCCTGGCACACCATGAAAGTACAGGAACATTTCATGAATACCCTTTTAGGGTCTATGGCGTTTTAGCAAATCTGACCCCCAAACTTTTCAAACAATTCTCAGGGGAGAAGCCCATTCTCCCAGAAACCACCTACAAGAAGTCGGTTTACTCGTTTTGTGCGCTGAATTTGAGGAAAGTATCACACCCCACCACTTACAAAGATCGGTAGCCAGCACTAGTGAGCAGAATTGGCTGGGTGCAGAGAAGGCAGTTTAAGAGAAAAGTGCACACTGTTTCTGCAGAAAGGACAAGAGCAGAGATTTGGCAATGACACACAGCATTGTCTAATCGTAAAATGGATATATTTACTTACATTTCAAAAGTGGCTTAGCTTGTTGCTCTCTTCCCCTACATGTCATTCTTACCGATTTATATAAAAACATTGAACCATGTGGTCCAGACTATCCCAGTAACTCTGTGAACCTGGCTCCCATGGCTGAGGGGAGGTGGCCAGGTGTGGGCTGCTACTGTTTGGGAAAGTGAACTGCAGCAGTGAATTGGTGCACGAGGAAGGATCGTCATGAGGCTGTTGGGGCTACAGCCTCTGGTGTGCTGTCGAAGTGCTGGGATGAGAGGGCAGAACAAACTGCTTATTCTGCACAGCACAAATGTAAATGGGGAACAAAAAATACATGCATAGATGCATTTGCAGCAATATGATGGATGCTGCTGCTATTTTGAATGAGGAAATATCCTTATTGAGAAGCTCTACTCGACAATAGGATAAGCTTATCAATAAAAACATGGTCCACGCTATAGTTAATGCACACAGTGAGCATGTGATGACACTTTAGCAACAATATTTGCCAATACTATTACAGCATGGTAGAGGAGTATTTTCATTGCAAACTGCCACATCATTAAAAAATGTAGGTGACGGGACTCCCCTCAGGAGCCAACAGCAGTAGAACAAGCACTGTTTCTCGATGGCACTGCACACCTTCTGCCCAATCAAACACTGTACTCAAGGTAACCAGCATGTGGGCATTGACAGAGTTCCTCTCTCTCAGGTGTGCTTATTAAAGCTCTTTTTATGTTGATTATATATGGTTAGGTGACTGCTGCAATGTGATGCCAGACCTAAAGGATTATGTTACTTACCCAGTAAGCATCTGTTCTTGGTATGTAGAGCTGTAGATTCACATGCTTTGCATACTCCTGCCATCTAGTGTTGTGTCTGGTTGTTTGCAAGTTGTTTTTCTTCAAAGAAGTCTTTCCTAGTCATGAGGTAAGGTGACTCCTCCTTTCGGTGATAGTGCACATGGACATCAACTCCATTGTTAGATTGTTTTCCCGCAAGAGGATGAGAATGGAGTAAGTAAGTGTTGCATAGAGATGCTCATGCGTATGAATATATAATGAAGAACTGCAACAACTACAGGTGCCCAGGGAGGCGGGTGGACGCATGTGAATCTACAGCTCTACATGCCAAGAACAGATGCTTACTGGGTAAGTAACATAATCCGTTCGAGGCATGTGTGCTCTAGATAGACATGCTTTGCATAGACTACAAAGCAGTATACTCCCAAAGCGGTGGCTAACCTGCAGATGTTGCAGTTGTTTGAAACAGTGTTTTAAGTACTGCTTGGCCTACATTAGCTTGTTGGTGTGCTAACGCATCTACACAATAGTGTTTGGTAAATGTGTGTAGTGTAGACCATGTAGCTGCCTTACATATGTCAGCTAGAGGAATGTTACCTAAAAAGGCCATAGTAGCCCCTATTTTGTGAGTGGAATGCGCTCTAGGGGGTATGGATAAAGTTCTTTTAACTTTTGCATAGCATGCTTGAATACATTTAACAATCCATCTTGAAATGCCAGATTTAGAGATGGGATTCCCTTTGTGAGGTTGAGCAAATGCTACATACAGTTGTTTTGCAAAAATCTTTGGTTCTATCTATGTAGTACAATAAAGCTCTTTTGACATCAAGCGTGTGAAGAGCTTGTTCTGCTACAGAGTCATGTTGAGGAAAAAACACAGGTAACTCAACTGATTGGCTTATATGAAAAGCAGAAAACACTTTGGGAAGGAATTTAGGGTTGGCGCAAAGAACTACCCTGTCTTTGTGGAGCTGAAAGAAGGGTTCTTCCACGGTTAATGCCTGTAGCTCACCAACTCTCCTTAATGAAGTGATTGCAATGAGGATAGCAACTTTCCATGAAAGAAACTGCAAAGGACAATTGTGCAATGGTTCAAAAGGTGGACCGATAAGCCTTGTAAGGACAATGTTAAGATTCCATACTGGCGCGGGCGGAATTCTTGGTGGTATTACCCTTTTCAAGCCTTCCATAAAGGCTTTGATCACTGGAACTTTAAATAGTGATAAATGCTGCCTGTTCTGCAAATACGCAGCTACCGCTGTAAGGTGCAAACGAATAGATGTATAAGCCAGTCCAGTTTGCTGTAAGTGTAACAGGTAACAGATAATATTTTGTATAGAAGCATCTAGAGGATTGATTTTGTTGTTATTACAGTAGACAACAAATCTTTTCCACTTTGCTGCATAGCAAACTCTGGCAGTAGGGTTTCTTGCCTCTTTTAGAATAGTCATACAGTCTGGTGGTAGATTTAAATAACCAAACTCTATGGATACTTCAGGATCCAGATCGCTAACTTTAGTTCTTTGGGATTTGGATGTCTGATTTCTCCATGGTACTGCGTGAGGAGCCTGGAAGTGAGATGCAGCTTCTGATGTGGAACTACTGAGGGCTGCAACAGGGTGGTGTACTATGGTTGACTGGCCCATGTGGGAGCTACTAGAATTAGCGTGAGGGATGTTTGTCTGAGCTTCCGAACTAGACACGGAATGAGTGGGAGAGGCGGAAAAGCGTAGGCAAATATCCCTGACCAGTTCATCCATAGGGCATTGCCTTTTGAGAGTGGGTGTTGGAACCTGGAGCTGAGGTCTGGGCATTTTGCGTTGTCGACTGTGGCGAACAAGTCTATTTGTGGGAACCCCCATTGTTGGAAGTATGGAAGGAGATCTTGGGGATGAAGTTCCCACTCGTGAATTTGCTGCCTCTTTCTGCTGTTTACCCCGGAAGGTGTTCTGCCGGAAGATAAATCCTGTGATGGATTGCCGAATTTCAAATGGCTTGAGAGAGTCGTGACAGTTGGAGAGAGTGTGTGTCCCCCTGTTTTTGTACATAGTACATTTCTGTCATGTTGTCTGTCCGGACTAGGACAGCTTTGCCTATCAGGTGAGTTTGAAAAGCTTTGAGCGCTAGAAAGACTGCTAGAAGCTCTAGATAGTTGATGTGGAGTGCTTGTTGCTCCACATACCTTGCATTGTGTAATTTTGGAGATGGGCACCCCAACAGTCAGGGATGCGTCTGCTGTGAGCACGATCTGTGGAATAGGGTCGATGAAAGGCCATCCTTTTGATAAATTTTGTGGGTTCCACCACTGCAGAGAGCGATGGGTGTGGCCGTCTACCAACACTAGATCGGTTAATTGACCCTGCTTCTGATTCCACTGACGTGCTAAGCACTCGGGTAGGGGGCGCACGTCGAGTCTTGCATGGGGTACAATTGCGATGCAAGACGCCATCATTTCCAGCAGTTGCATGAACACTCTGGCTGGTAATGTTTGGTTGGATTGAAATTGTAGTATCATAGACTGAATGTTGTGAATTGTGTCTACATTGGGAGAGGCTAGAGCTTTGATAGTGTCTAGAGTGGCCCGTAGGTAAGATTGCATCTGTGAAGAATGCAGGTGAGATTTCTGTGCATTGACCGTAAAGCCCAGCTGATGAAGTAGGTCTATTGTGGTCTGAGTGTATCGTAGACAGTTTTGGTAAGTGCTGGCTTTGATGAGCCAGTCGTCTAGGTAGGGGAAGACGTGGATATGTTGTCTTGTGAGAGGATCTGCAACTACTGCCAGGCATTTGTTAAATACTCTGGGAGCAGTAGTCACTCCTAACGGGAGTACAATTGGTAATGTTTGCCTGCTATCACAAATCTGGGGTATTTGCGATGAGCTGGATGAATTGGAACATGAAAATATGCGTACTTTAAGTCTAGAGTAGACATAAAATCTCCCTTCTGTAAAAGTGGAAGTACTTGTTGAAGGGTTACCATGTGAAAGTGCTCTGATAGTATATATTGGTTTAACTCCCTGAGATCCGGAATAGGTCTTAAGGAGCCGTCCTTTTTGGGGATCAGAAAATAGAGAGAGTAAACCCCTGAACCTTGGTACTGTAATGGAACTGGTTCTGTGGCTCCTTTTAATAAGAGAGATTGCACTTCCGGTTCGAGCAACTGCAAGTGGTCTGGAGACAATTTGTGAGAGTGAGACGGAATGTTTGGAGGATTGGTGGTAAACTCCAGGCAATAACCATGTTGGATAATTCCAATTACCCATTTGTCGGTTGTTATAGATTGCCAAATGGGGAGAAACTGTTGAAGTCTTCCTCTGACAGGTGTGGTATGGTCGGAAGGAAGCGTGGGGAAGTCGCTGCTTATTAGGGGAAGGGGAGTTACGGGGTGTGGTGCCCTTACCCCTGCCTTTAGAGTTGTTTCCTCTATATCCTCCTCGAAAGAAGCCTCTTGAGAAAGACGACTGGTTATTACCTTTGTAAGAGAAGGTGTTCTGGTCTGAGGGTGTGGTTTTAGACCCTGCTCGGTAAGATGAGCAACGAAAGGAGCCTCTGTTTGAAGGAGACTAGCGCGCTCCCATGGACTTAGCGACTTCAGTGTTCTTTTTCATTTTTTCCAGGGCGTGATCAACCTCAGGACCAAAGAGATTTTTTTATCAAATGGTGTATTTAAAATAAATTGTTGGACTTCAGGCTTATACCTGGAAATCCTTAACTAAGCATGTCTTCTGAGTAAGATGCTAGTGCTGACCTCTCTAGCTGCGGTATCAGCAGCATTTAGAGCACATCTTATTGACGAATTGAAAATTTGCTTTCCCTCCTTTACCAAATCTTGCAGTTTTGCTTTATACTCATTTGGGAGATATTGGAGCAATTGCTCCATTTCATCCCAGTGTGCCCTGTCATATCTGGCCAAAAGGCCCTGCGTGTTTGCAATGCACCAGTGATTGGCAGCTTGAGCAGCTATGCGTTTGCCAGACGCGTCTATTAGCTTGGATTCTTTGTCTGGGAGAGGAGCATCCCCTGAGATTTGGGAATTGGCTAGTTTACGAGCATTGGACACAACCAGTGAGTCTAGTGGCAAATGGCCCTTAATAAATATTGGATCTGTTGGGGAGGCTTTATATTTTTTGTCGACTCTAGGAGTCAAGATGTGTGCATGCACAGGATCTTTAAACATTTCATCAGCGTGTCTCATCATACCCTTAAGCATAGGGAGTGTTTGTGTTGACCTGTGTATGGATCTTAATATCTCAAACTAAAAATCCTCTTCTAGGGATTCTTTGTGTAGTACCACCCCATGGTATTTTGCAGCCCTGGCAATGAGTTCCTGATAAGATACATTGTCATCAGGTGGCGATGGCTTGGCATGGTAAAGGTCTGGGTTGTTGTCTAATGGAGGGTCAATTGTGTAATCCTTCCATGGATCTACTGGTAAATGCGTGTCCCCCCTCATCAATATCGTCCCCGTCATGGTGTGATTTTAGAGAATCCTGAGGTGTGATGTGCAAAGGATTTAAAGTCAGAGAAGAGGGTGGTGGAGGGGATGCTGGTGGTGGATGAAAAGGGCTGGTACCAACAGACTTCTTTTGTAAAAGGATCTTGTAATGAGTGTCCTCATCAGGAAGCTTGTGTTTACGAGGTAGCTTGGTATGAATATGACCAGTTTCCGGGTTAATATAACGTTTTTTGTTTGGGATCCATTTTTGGTGGAACAACGTCTAAATTTGGATTTAAAGGGACATCTTTTGGTTTCGGTGCCGGTGTTTTCGGTGCCGATATGGCCTGGCCTTTGGGTGTGGAAGATTTCGGCTCCGAAGGTGGTTTATTTTTCCGCATGGAGGATTTCGGCTCCGAGCCGGGTTTCGACTTGGAACCGGAGGGTTTCGGCTCCAAAGAGGGTTTGTGTCAACTCGGTCCCGAGCCGGAAGGCTTGACTGTGTGTGTTTCGGAGCCGAGCCGGAATGCGGGGCGTCGGAAGACAGAGGTGGTGCCGAAGCCTTAGGTTTTTTGTGAGTGAGTTGATGGGGCAAGGGGTCTTCTGTACTCATGTCACCTTGTCCCTGCAGAAGTTCTTTGGCGTCGAGGTCTATCTGGAGCTCTGAATCGAATCCGACACAGAGAAGGCCTCTTCCTCCTCCGCCGCTGATACACCAATATTTTCTTGCTCGAACTCTTCACCAAAGATATCCGGCATTTCTTCAATGCTTTAAAGCTGCATCTCTTGACATCAAGCCTGACGATCGCGAAGAGTTTTCTTCGACGGAAATGATCTGCAAGCGTCGCAGTCTTCTTCTTTGTGCTCCGGAGACAAGCACAAGTTACACACTTGGTGTGAGTCAGTGCGCGGATACTTTGCATGGCACTGAGGACAGAATTTGAACGGTGTCCGTTCCATCGACGGAGAGCTGGACCGACACGGTTAGGCCCGACGGCCGTCCACGAAGCTTTCCGATCGAAAAGTAGATTTCGTTGACTGAAACAATACGCGGAGAAGTGGGAAACGCGTACGAAACAATACCGTCGAGGGTAGAGAGTTTTGCGCACCGAGGGGAACCCGAAGAACGGTTTCAAACCGGAGCACAGCAATACACGTCCGAACCCGATGGCGGAAAACACCAATCTAACAATGGAGTCGATGTCCATGCGCATTATCACCGAAAGGAGGAGTCACCTTACCTCGTGACTAGGAAAGACTTCTTCGAAGAAAAACAACTTGCAAACATCCGGACCCAACACTAGAGGGCAAGAGTATGCAAAGCATGTGTATCTACAGCACACATGCCTCGAACAAGTACATTTCTGAATCGGAGAATTTCTGAAACACATCCATTAACTATGGTGCTTTGAAAAAAAGAGCATAACAGCACTATAAAATTATCCTAACTTTTCCAGAATAATGGATGGAGTTACGTCATGGGTTATGGGGAATTGGTCATTATCCAGAAGCAAAGCATTGGTTTTAAAAATCTCTCAGTTTAATTGAAAATCACATTGTTTTAATTTCTTTCCTTTCATCCATTTATTGCCAATAATCTTGCACAATTTCTCTCTGCACCTATTATGCTTTTGACTCCCAAAGAAATGATTGTAAGTAAATGACAGTGACTACTTGAAACTAGACAGTGCACAGCTGTCCCGTGGCAATAAGTATTCTTTATAGTAAAGAGCATATTCATGCAAAATTATATTTTTCCTAAATGAATGTGGACTCTCTTATGGTTTGTTCACTCCTTACATGTTTAGTGGACTCCTGTAAATGTGTCATTGCAAGGATACTAAACTGATGTATATTTGTGTCGCAATTTATAATCACTGAACTAAATATATATACTTTCCAATAACTGCCCATGTCTAAACAGCACACACCTACAGTAATAGCCACTGCATGAATGTTTCATTTTCTTTTGTTCTGAAGAACAACCTAGGAGTAGATAGCGAGGAAAGCTGGCGGGAGCCAGGAAAGCTATGAGCCCTGATGCCTACCTTGCATTAGAGAAACCAGACCTATGTCCTGGAGAGGTGACTTGTGGCTTGAAGATAGACGGTTGTCAAAAGACCTGAACATGAGACAGGAGATCTGAACAAGTAGAGCTAATGATGGGCCCGACATCACTAAACCAGACCCGGTAGAAGAGTTCACAGGAAAAAGAGACCTCCAACCACAGTACCTGAAGTAGCAGCACATTAGGACATCCTGATGCCTTGGCAGCACAACGAAGGCCTCACCGCTTGCCCTTGCTGTGTGCCTGGCACACCTGCATTACTTCCAACCCTCCAAACGATTTTGGATCCCTGCTTCCCTTTCCATTGCTCAATCACAATTCCAGAAGGGCTACACAGTTATCTGGAAAATAAATCATGAAAACAACCACAGTTACTGACTGTTAGCCTCCTCACCAGACAGGACTTCATCAAGGCTGCAAAAGCTTGTAAGCCAGTGCGATCACTGGCAGACCGATGTCCTACACATATGTGTAAAGAATATCCTCATTAATAGTTCTACAGCTAATTCAGCCGGAACTATCAACTCTTTGGATAAAGGTCTCTTCCCAAAAGAACTCCTTAAAACAAAGAGGACTTGAAACAAGGGCTTCTTCTAACTTCTGTGCAATAACCAACTGTTTCTAGACAAAAGGACTGAAAGGTCGGCTTCAAGACAAATATCTACATTCATCAAAGAAAGTAACCTTTTCTCCGATTAACAAAACGGATTCTGGTATACCTGAGGCATCAAAGCAGTGCTGATTTCCACATGGGATGATTTAAACACTGCACTTGATTCAAATGGAGTACCGGCACACCTTTTACTTGACCTCTCCTTTGCGGTTGATTCTTTTCATCTCTACAGGGACTTGGAATTGGACTAATCTTCTTAAAAATACCTTTGTACCTATAATCTAGCTAAACCTCTACTACCAAGGCTGTCACCTTTGTCCATAATACTCTCTTCCTTACAAGGCAGCCCTTTTTGCAAGCTCGTCAATAACAGCCTGGTGCATTCTTAAAAGGATGTGGCTCAATATTCTACATATCATGGACTGCTCAATGTGGTGTGCTAACATAACTATTGGATTTGTATTTAGTGTAGCACAGATGTATGGCAGTACATTTAAAAGACAACAATATTACCAACTCATTTGCACACAATTAAGTCAAGAAGAAGAAATTGGTATTTTGGAAATTGGACCCTGTACTTACCAGTCACACACCCCAATTTAACACAAGGAAACCCACTAAGCAGTCCTTCATTTGTAAATTAATAAATGCCGGGGCCTAAAGTTTTTTGCTCAGAAGCCTGTGCACTGCAATTTCAAATATCGGGGGAGGCAAAAACCAAGACTGCCTACACATGATTCTACCACTTCACTTTCATCCACCACCAGACACTCCTGGTCCCTTTATCTCACTCCTGCAGGTTTTTTTTAAATCTTTGCTTTCTCTCTTTGTAACATCTTTCCATCTTTCGCTTCCTCCCCTACCCCTTTTGGTTTTGTTTTCTCTATTGTTCTGGAACAAAGTCTGATGAAGAAAAATAAGTGCTGGACCCCAATAATGAGTGCAGGTGGGCGCCACCTGCAACCACCAACTCAAATTAAGAACTGCCACTAAGCCTAATATTTTGAGACAGGTACATAAGAGCAGCCTCATCCATTAATATTTTGCAACATCCTATTGGGTAACCTACATTTGTACCTTCAGTCAACAATGGGTCAGGAGCATTTTTTGGGACTTGCAATGATAATTTCACAAGTAAATTGTCCTGCCACAGAAGGAATAAGTGAATTGGCAAAAGGGGTGTTGTCTTGAAATAACCTTGCGAAAACGTGTCATGTGCTTAGGATTAAAATATGTAGAAGCTGTTTTTCATGTCAGCGCACTCCATCTACTTTTCAAAGATCATTGTGAGTGGCTTAGGAACAGTGTCAAATCTACAAAATATGTTCATTACAGTATCAGTCTTGTACACTATATTTAAATTGCTCAATTTGTCACTTCATTTTCTTCTCACATTGGCAAGAAGGATAGCGCCTACCCCATTTCTGGAAATGCTTGTCCTTCCCAATTGCTGGAAGTGTTAGCCTCCCCGAATGAGTACCCTGCCCGGTACTCATTTACTTCAGCTCAAAAAGATGAAAGGTTGAGTAGTTTTGCTGTGATTCAAACTCAGATAATGGGTTCAAACACAGACACGTGGAGGAGATGCATTGGTTCACTGAGCCAACAGTCCCGGACCTTGGTAATGAGCACAATAATTAAACTATTTCCTCAGTTTCTGGTTATGCCTCCCTTACCAGAAGATTCTTAGGGCATGCTTACTCTGAGCGCAGCCATACCCATGTTCATTCAATAACAACCATACTAGAAAAATAAGATTTAAATAATTTTCTACAGGGTGAATAATAAGTAACAATACTCCCTGCCTTTTTATTACTATACCTGCTAGTTTCTTAATTATTTTATTGGCAATATTCCATTCGAATATTTTGATGATGCCTTTGATAGTTCAATCATTGGTCTCCCTGCCATTATTACAATTTTCGTATTCTCAACTTTAAACAAGCATTGCCAAAGCCAATAATTCTCGCCCTGTCAATTCTATTTGGTCATCAATGCAGGCTTTGCCATGTGTTGCATCATGGCCTTATTAAAGGCCTGCTGGATGTATTTATTTCATAATTCAAATATGAGATTGTTCCCTGTTATGGCAACTTCCACTACAAGACCTCCTTTAGCTAAGGTGAAGAACATATTTAGAAATATCAATGAAAGTCTTGCCCCCTATCAGCGACTGTAAGTATTGCAAAAAATACACTAGCAAGATGGATGGTCGCCGGTATTGGATTTGCCAATGCCTGCACATATTAAAAAGTATACGTAACAGTGATGGATGAATGCTTGACTTAATCTCAGCCACTGGTAATTACTTGGACCGCATCCCAATCCATTGTTATTTTGCACACCATGCCACCTCAGTTTGGACCCAACTATATGCAAATCAGTCTTGACCCTGCTCCAACAGGAACAGTCCAGCCCGAACTGCCAAGCCAGGTTCTCCCTGAACCGGATCACAAGAAATCGAGGACCAGTTTCTCCCTTGTTATGGGCTCATCAACCGGATATAGCTTGGTTTCAGTCACAGTGTGCATGGGACCCACATCTGGGCATACCCGTCCCACTTAGGGCGACACAATAAGTATACAAAACAGTGATGGATGGAATACTTGAATTTATCTCCGCCACTGGTAATTACTCAGGTTGCATCCCAATCCATTGTTATTTTGCACACCATGCCACCTCAGTTTGGACCCAGCTATGTGCAAATCAGTCTTGACACTGCTCCAATAGGAACAGTCCAGCCCGAACTGCCTAGCCAGGTCCTCCCTGAACCGCAACACAAGCAATCTAGGACCAATTTTGCAATATCCTTGTCACAAAATGTTAATTATAATTGAAGAAATTTCAACGGTTGGAAGAAATATGTTCAATTTTATACATAACCGATTACAAGAAATAAAAGCATTAAATCAGCCATTTGGGGGCATCTCAATTTTAGCTTTTGGAGACTTTTATCAATTAAAACCAGTTTTTGACACATACATATTTGAAAATTGAAGACATTCATATGGACCACTAAGTACTAATTTATAGGTAACACATTTTAAACTATATGAACTTACGAAGATCAAGAAGCAACTAAATGACCTACCATTTGCAGAATTACTAATCCAATTAAGAGAAGAAAATCATACAGAAACAGATATTTTACACATTAAACAATGCAAAAAACAGCCAGATGAAAGTATTATGCACACATTTCAACTAATCGGACACCCATACATCCAATAACAAGGCAATTTCAATTCACACAAAATGTATAACTATTATGCGCAAACAATTTCTGTTGCGCCAAGCATCTGCATGAACAATAAATAGGGCACAAGGTGAAACTATTGAGCCGCTTTATGTACACTTTAACAATAGCAGAATACACCACTTGCATTATGTAGCTTCAAGCAGAGCAAAATCAATTTCAAACATATACATTCAAAACGTTGATAAAAAAATAAGAATTGTACATCACAAAGTAAAGCAAGAAATGCAAAGATTACGAACAGAAATGTCATTGCATATATCAGTACCACAATTAGGCACATACAGCAACAACTTGAAAATTATCAGCCAAAATATACGTTCACTTCAAATGCATTTCAATTCAATAATTTTCGATCAAGACATCACGAATGCAGACATTATTTGTCTAACAGATATAAACACTACTAGAAATGCACAAAATGATGCCAATCACACAATTTCATCACATGATCTTTGATAAGTACCACAATGAACAAACAAAACATGGCATTGCAATATACTACAAGAAAGACCTTTTCATGCTACCTATATATGAAGTACAAGGTATTTACATTATATATTTCACACTACATATAAATGAAAAAAAGACTACTTAGTTGTGGTATTGTAGAAACAACCACATATACCAATGCAAAACCTATTACAATTCATAGCAAACATTATGAAGTTCGACCCCAAATTTACATATATCATCATGGGTGCTTTTAACACAGATTTAAACAACCAAAACCAACAAAGCTACTTACTACAAGAATTTACGCATACACACTTTCAATGCAACCAAATAATTGATACTTACAACTCAAACTACCAAACAATTTTAGATCACATATACACTAATGAACATATAAACAACCATGGAACTTTAGAATCCTATTACAGTGACCACAAAGCTATATGGATAGCACTTTAAAAGAAATAATTACGTACTTATTAACATTATATTTTTCTCATTTCAGATGCTTTCAATTCAAGAAATTAATGGAAAAGCAACTGAGGACCACACAACCCTTATTGGACACAGCTGAAAGCAATTATCATCAAATGTACAGTCAAAACATACTACAGAATGGTGAAACAAGAAAGCACAGTCCTTTATCATATGGCATTAGCAGACACAAATGGCTGCATGAAAGCTACTTGCTGCAATGAAGATTATCTCCCGTGAACAAAAGAAAATATTTACATTTTGATACTCAATTTTATCGTAAAAAACTATTCAATTTTAATTACAAAACAAACAAGAATTACTAGAATACCACCATTCAGAATTCCTAAAACAACTGTACGAGAAGCTGCATTTTTTTTGCAACCCCCAGCTCCACCAGCATCACCAATAAAAGCAATAATAGAAGTAAAACTTAAAACATTGATGACAGTTTGTGGGACAGTCACGGAGGTAAGACAAAGGCAACTCTACACTCCAATATACTCCAACCCGTTTCTTCATCTTTCTTTATTTCTCTCTTTTTTCTTTCTTGTGTTTTTTCATTCTCCTCATCTCTATTTCTCTTCATCTTTCTTTTTTACCTCATCTTTTTCTCTCCTTTTTCTCTCTTTCTGTCTCTCTTTCTTGTTATCTTTAGTTCTTTTCATTTTTCTCTCATGTTTCTTATTCTCTTCAACTTTTCTCTCTTGCTTTCTAGCTGCCTCTTCTTTCTCCTTCCTTTCTTGCAGTCCTTCCTTTCATCCTTTCCTCCTTGTTGTCTTATTTACAATATGTTTTTGTTTCTCACATTCATATCTTCTCACCTTTCTTCATTTCTTGCTTTCGCACTTTCTTTTTCATTCTCTCCTACCGTCACTCTTTCCTTTCTTTTCTCCTTTGCCCCTTCTCTTTCATTATATCCTTCTCAAGTTTGTTCCTACTCTTCAAAATATCTTTCCTCTGCTTGGTTACGCATTTCTTTTCAGTCTCTTTCTTTTTCCAGTCCATATTTCTTTTTCTTTTCACCTTCAGTCCTTACTTCTTTTCCATCTCTTCTTTGTTCAATTTTGTTCCTTATCTCCTTTGTTTCTTTGTTCCTTTGTTCCGTCGAACATTTTTCTGCTTCTTTCCTTTCTCTTTCTATATTTTCTGTGTGCCTTTTTTCCTCTTTTTTCTTTCTTATTTTGCTTCCTTACCTCTGTTCCCTCTATTCCTTCCTCCCTGACCTCTTGCTTCCATGCTCTCCATTCTTCATTCGCACCGTTTTTCCTTTCTTTACTTTTTCTTTTCTCACATTCTTATTTTCATATTCCTCTCATTTATATCTCTCATCTAATTTTAGCCTCAATTATATATCCTTGGACATAGGTATTACTACAACAATAGGTTTACTAGTGAAGTCCAATAAAGCCTTCCAAAGCATATTGTGCTAATAGTCATCGTTAAAGAAAAATTTATATGTTAACAATATCTTTCTGTGTGTCAATGCTTACTCATTTTGTCACACAGCAGTAAAATCTCAATCACCAGCCGTGTCTACTTTTTCTAGCATTACAACAAGCAAACATTATTCTAAATCTTAAATATTTAAGGCAGGGCCAGTAGCTATAATGGAAGTCGTTCAGGCCCTATATCTCGTAATAAGCAGTGTCTCATCCCCTAAAATTCATATAAAAAAGTGGCACTTGTCTCCCACAGGTCAAAGTAAAAAGATTAAACAGCTCCGGACCCTGCAGGATACAGCTGTTATGCAATTAATAATTTAGCTCCCTGAAACCGGACTGGGTGTTTGAGGCAGTGTTCCAGTTGCTTGGCATTAATGTACCATTATATGATAACTAGGCAACAGCTCCACATGGGTTTATTTGATCAAAGGTAGCTCTCACTATTTCTAATTTCTATTTTACAGGAGGAACCTATAAAAAAGGTTTTCATTGGAGGACAAGAAACAGAACTGAAATCAATGACAATAAAAGACTCCACCGGCTTTATCAAGATAACTTTATGGAGAGAGGCAATGCAATTTCCAATAAAATTGGCGAATATATTAAAATCACACGTGACGGTACATGAATTTAGTGAAGAGAAGATCTTAAATACAAGACATAGCGTACTTCAAGTAAGTTTAAAACCAAGACAAAACATATATTAAACCCACCACCCTTACCCAAATGTAAGAAAAATTGCAATTAGTAACCTTCTAGCCTTTTAAATAACTGACTCATCTCAGCGTCCAGTACTCTTTAACCGTCTATAGTGGCTACTTTCTTCCGCCATTTTGAAACATGTTTTGAAATAATAAAAATATTTAAAAACTTAACTATTCATAAATTGGAATAATTAAACACCTACAGGTATTACAATCTCAAACTAATCTAGCTTAACAAAATCACAAGATCCTCTTTCCTTTTTAAAAACAAAATGTTAAATATGAAGGTATTAAAAAAATAACTTCATAACCAGCCTATAATCCTACTATAATTATTCAAATAAAACTACTCTATCGCCCGTACAAAAATGTAATATTCTTTTAAAAACCCCAGCATCCCAACTACAACAATACCACAACAGCAAACAAAAACATTAAACTTCCCAGAGTACAATATAGTAAAAGAATCTCCCCATTACAATTATTTTCCTCATAATTACACTAATCTTAAAAATAAGGCAAAAAAATCATCAAAATTCACTTCCTTAAAATACCTTCTTCAACCATCTTTCAAAAAAAAGGTTAGCATCTTCTCACATTAGTAATTTGAATCTAGAAAATATCCTCTCTCCAACACAACCCTTTTCATCATTTCAACCACTAAAATATCTCATATATTATACAGCAGCAGCCTGCAAATAATATTTAAAATTAACTTAAAACCACCAATAGAACTAAATCACACCCAAAAAAAAAAACAAGTGCTCACTCTAACGGAGGACTATTACAGTACCATTGGTTAACCATATAAAGTGCAGATCTTCAAAGTAAAATACATACTACTACTAAAGTACTTTTTATAAATACAACAAAGTTATATACTTACTAAATAAAGTAAACATACTACCAAAATATAATTAGCTTACTACAAACAAATACATAGATCCATTAGCAATAATTTAAAACATGTAATGTATGTATTTATATATGGATATAACACTAATCTTTTCATCTATTTTATTTACAGACTACAGAAGCACCACCAGAAAAGATAACCGTTCACATATATGGAATTGAAAAACAACACAACAGAAACAATGACACTAACAACACAAGTTCAAGGCAATGAAAACTTACAATCAATGGACATTAATAATGAATCATTAATGGAATGGTTTATTATCAGTCCACAAGTACAACATTTGGCAGATGAATTAATGAAACATTTACCAGTAACATGTAAAATCATTTACAACAATGGATTCATCAAAGACATTCTACAAGACTTTTTCACAGTATGAACAAATAAAGAAATGTACATGCTTTATATTCATTACAATGTTTTTACTGCTATTCAAATAAAATCTTTGCACCAAAATTGAAATGCTATATATATATGCACCAAAATAAGCAATAAAAATAATTTCAAAAATTAAAAAGGAGTCTATTTTAATTACTTACACTTACTCCCAATACCCTTTGTATCCTCTTCAAATAACATAACAGCACGCCAGCTTAATACAATTTCGATTTTTTAACGGGAGGTTTGCATTCAAAGAGGAAAAACACAGGCCATAGAACATTTTCCCTCACAAGCATTAGTTACATACTTGCTACAGATCTTTCACTCTCAAACAATAACACAGAAACTAATCCTCTATTTCTTTTCATATCTCCTATAATCACTATCCTTCTAACAAGCACAATCTGTTCTCCTTCTCTCAGATTCACTCATTCTTTCTCTCACTTCCTCTATCTCTCTCTCCACAACACACAAATCCATGCTGCATACATTCACTACACACAAAACATTTTCACATCTCATAACATGCCACACAATTGAACTACACACACTTCCGCTCCACATCATTCCACTCCATGCCACATAATTTCAAACCAATAAAATAAACTCCACATAATTCAAATGTGCTCCATGCCACAAGATTCCACTTCACATAACACTCTGCTACATAATTCCACTCCAAGTCATATAATTACACTCCACACAACACATTTTAACTCCAGATAATTCCGCTACACATAATTGCACTCCAACCTACATTCCACACCACATATTTACACTCCCTATAGAGTCACTCAAATACAAAACACATATTTACACTCTACAAAATAAATTCAACTTCACAAAATGGCACATAATTACCCACCGTATAATACTACTCCACACCATACAACATAATACCACTCCAAACCAGCTACATAACTCCACACAATTCTAAGCCTCACATTTCTGCACCAAACATAATTACACTCCACATAATACCACTCGGTACCACATAATTACACTCTACTCAATACAACATAAATACACCACACATAAATTAACTCTAACCCATATACCAGCAATCCACATAAATGCACTCCACATCATGACGCATCATTCCAATAAGCATAATTTCGGGCAACGCCACACAGTTCCAATCCACACAATTCAACTCCACACATTTCCAATGCACACCACATAATTCCACACCAAACCACATATTTCAACTACACAACACAATTCCACAACACACCACATACCTCCAATATATACACCACAAATTTCCACATTTAACAGCACACATAATTCAATTCCACAACATGCCAATCCACAACACACAATGTCATTCCACATAATTAACTCCATAACACACAGACTCACTCTACATAATTCCAGTACACTTAATACCATTCAATTCCTATCCACATAATTCTACAGCACACCATGCCACATATTTCAACTACACAACTTCACACCACACAACTCCACGCCACACAATTCCAATCCAACCCATCTCTCCCTCGCACTTCCACCAGCCCTGTCATCTTTCCCCATCACACCCATTGCCCCGCTCATCTCTCCCTCACACTCCCACTACCCCTCTCATCTTGCAATCTCACTGCCCCCTCTCATCCCTCCCTCACACTCCCCATCTCCTCTCTATGCTGCCAGTTCACACATGCTACCTTCCTACACCTACTCGCGCTCTGCATTGGTCCACCTATCACCTCCCCCCCCACCCCTGGGTGCCTCTCTAACTCCTCCCTCTCTCTCTCTCATACCATTTCTCAACCCTTCCTATCACTCTCTCACATACTCTTCCTGCCTCTCTCATATGGTTTGCTTCAGGTCTTCAAGCACAATATCTTTCCCGTACCTTTTCAAGGTTTTTGTTCCTCAAACCCACTCATTCCGCTTCTTGGGGTGTCTTCTACATGCACAAACACTCCCTCTCTATGTGTCTGTAGCCTGCTGTCTCCTTCTTTCTCTCTTTCTCACACATTCTTTCTTCTCCTCTGTCTGGAGTTCATTCACCACTTCGTGCACAAACTACCTATCCTGCTCTATCTTCCTTTCTATCTATTCTCTGCAGTTCTCATCCCTATCTATTCACCATGCCACATAATTCCACTACACAAATACACTACACACCACACAATCCAACCACTAACAATTCCAACCCAACCCACAAAATTCCACTCCACACCACATACATCCACTCCACACCACATACATCCACTCCAAACATAAACGGACCTATTGCATTGCAAATGCTTGTTACTTTAGCAACAGGAAGAAAACAGGTATGTGAGCCCAAAACGGGAACCAAATTAAAGAAAATATATTTTAAATGTATTGAATTATTGCTATCAATGCACAAAAACCCAATTTCCCAGTGGGATTTTTTTGCTTGTAAATGTCTACATTTCATATTGGCGTGACATTAAGTAGCCGATTACAATGTAAACAATATTTTTTAATTGAGTACTTTTTCAGTTAGTGTGGTACTGAAACACGATGGTAAATGAATTGTGAAATTCTGAAGCATTTCTTAGGTTTTAAGGGGACGGCAAGAATAAAGGATTCGGAAGAAACCAGGTGCTAACTCATTAAGTGTGGGGAAACAAAAGATGCCCGCATAGAAGTTAGCTAGAGATTAGGACAAAGAACACAAACAAGAGCCCTTGGCTAAGAGAAATAAAGCTAGACCAAAAAAGATGCGGCCATGGAGGAGAAGGGGAGAGGGAAAGATTCGTAAAATGGAGCACTGAGTGGTGTAAAAACACAAACATAATGAAGGAATCGGTATGGAGGGGGAGGGTGGTGGAATGACGAATGGGACAAGCACCACAAAGGAAGCTGCCATTGCGAAGTGGGGTGGGGGCACACTAAGTATGTGAATCCAAAAACAGAAACACAATGCAAGCATAAGTTTTTTTTAATATAGAATTCATCTTATCTTGGTATTAAAACCAGATGTTACAACATGTTCATTTGTGTACTTTTTCATTAAGGTAAAGGAGTTTGTTAAAAAGTATTATGTAGGTTACATTGACACGTAAACAAAAAGAAATGTGTGTAGGAAGCACAGCTTTTTTGAACAGCCCTCTTTCTAGAAGACATCGTTCTTGTAATTTGCTTTTTCTTCCTTTTTCTTGTGGCTGTGAGAAAAGACTGGTGGAGTATATTCTTTATCCCTGCGCCAGCAGCAGGACTCTAATCAAAATGAAGCAATCAGTACTTGGTCCATGGTCCAGACAAAAGAAGAGAAAGTAAAGCTGGGACACACTGCCTAATTAGAAGGCAGTAAATAAGAGTGACAATGAAGCCAACGAATTTGAAGCAAGGGGTTGGCTCCATTCCCTTCTAGTAAACAATAACTCTTGCAAGCAAGAGTGCATGCGCTGTCACAGGTGAGACCTAAAATAGCTTTGTCAATATGGATACCTCTACAATCGCAATACTAAACAGCCACAGTCGCAATGACCCTGATACCAAGTTAATAATACCACTGTAACAAAATTAATAACAAGTCTCTCAATATTGCATGCTTTATCGTTCAAATATGAGCTTTAAATATGTTTTAGAAATGATGGGTTGTGAAAATCCACTTATTTCATCACTGATACACGCTTTTCAATTTTGGTATACATATATAAATTTAGCCAAGCAAAAACGTCTAATTTAGTTGACTGGCCTGAACATAGGAGAGCTATTCATAGGTAGCTGGAGAGCTACCAGTAGCTCACAAGCTACTCATTGGAGAAGCCTGGTCTTCACTCTATAGTTCCTCCTGTGGCTAGTCTGTGCTTTCTAAATCTCAGCACTTTCTCCCTCAGACTTGTGCGCTTTCCTACTATCAGTACTCACTTTCTCTGACATTGTCTGAACTCACGCCACCTTAGCCTTATTTCCTGCTCAGCACACACCTTTACTGACAACTATCTGCATTCAGTTCAGTATAGCACTAATCTTTGTTTACTGTTGCCTGTATTCTAACCAGCTCAGCATTCACCGTCTGCAGCCCCATCACCTCAGCACTCCCCCTCCTGCATAGTTGTCTGCAATCTCTCCACCTTAGTCTTCTTTTTCTCGTACAGTAATCAATACCAATTCCGGAATGGGAACAGCAACCAGCCCTGGCAGATTGCTGCTCGACCATCCCCGGGAGTGTGGGGGGGGGGGGGTGCTAATGAGAAGCACCACTTCCGCTCTTGTTACAGGGGGCCGATATTGCAGTACTGCTGCAAAACCGGCTCCCTGTAACACAACCGGCCCCCACCCCTCCGGCCCACCAGGGAAACGCCCGGTGCCAGCTACGGCCAGTCCGGCCCTGATCTATACTCACTCAGCTCTTGCATTATGGGAGAGCTGTCTTCTCTGATATCACTCTGCCATCTGTCTAGTTCAACATTCACATTCTCTCATAGCTATGTGCACTCTCTCCAATTTTGGGTTCACTTTTGCAGACAGCAAACTCTACTCTCATCAATCAGCACCCATCATGTTGGTACTATTTCCAGCTATGTACTCGCCTTCTTCAACATCAGTCTGCATTCTTTCCAGAACAGCACTCAATTTCTAAGATCCTACTCACCTTCTCAGACAGCCGCCTGCTCTCCTGCTGCAGTTTTTCACAGTCCCGAGCCTTGGTTTTGACAAGGTCTTGTTTGGACGCAGATAAGAGCAAACCTTTAACATCAAGAGTGCCCATAACATCATACCAGATAGGGCTTCCCTCACGGTCATGGCCACACATCCCTCCGGACATGTACAACTGGACCACCTGCAAGCAGAAAAGGCATGTTAGCTGGGGGATGAAAAAAGAGGCAGCACTGTGGAACTCAACAAGAAAGCCATGACATTCATCCTCGTTTCTTAGCTCAGAGACCTACTGTTATTCTCCATGTGGTTCATTTTTCCACCTAGTGATTTGGGATCTAAAGTGTTTTAACCAGCTAGAACTTCAGAAGCAAAATCTGTTCCTCAGCAGAGATGAGTTGGTGCTGGGTGATGAACACACTTCGGTGGATCAGCTTGCTCTCTTACACCATGCCTCCTCTTTCTAGACATGGGGATTGTCTTTTGGTGTAAAGCAAAATATTTGACCCTCTACGTTTGATATTCTGAATTTGATCACGCTGTGTCATAGCTGAACAGACAAGTTTTCACCCTTGTGAATACTACCTTGATGGCTTAGAAAACTGAGATTGATTTTGAGACATAACTATACACATAGTCAATGAAGTGTGATGGGGAAGCAAAAGGTTAGATATGGAATAAGACTGGGATGCCCTGCTACCAGTCTCTCATAGGACGTGCTTGCTTTAATTTTAAATACCCTTCAGCCCTGGAACCAGAAGGGGTAGACATCTGTAACAGTTCTAATGAGAAGAACATCACTCTGCATGAGTTCCTTCTTTTTTTAGCTGTTTGTCAAATTACAGTTTGCCTTCAAACTCTATCAACAAAATATTTCTATTAGATAAAATGCTGTATTGTGGAAAATCTTTACAACACTAAATGTTTGTGCTTATGTAAACAATCAACTAATTGTATGATAATTATTGCAGGGTTTTTCACATAAGGACCTCTAGGTGCTAGCTCTGTCTGACAGAGGAGCACACATACAGCAACTCTTTCATCGGTAGGGAGGCATGTCCCTGACGGACTATGGGCAACTGCCTGGTTCATCTCAGTACATCTTTTTTGGTACACCTGGGGGGTATCTACCAACCCCACTGGCAGCGGCATCCGGCACAGGTAAACTCGGTGTGGCGGGCGGGGTGGGAGGGAAGAAGTCGACAGACGACGGAATAGGTATATTTAAATAAATAAATAATACCTATTCTGTTGTCTGTCGGCTTCCCCCCTGCCGCGCCCTGCACCGCCCCTCCGCCCCTCCACCGTGCTTACCTGTGCCGGCCGCCGCTGCCCACTGGTCGTCACGCCATGGCCCATGTACAGGCTAGTAAGGCGAGAGTGTTGGGTACATCGTAAGAATAAAACCTGCTTATAAGTAATTCATAAATGTTTACTTGCATTGGATGTTGTATGGAGTGTTTTGGCACCACACTTGCAATATTTTTCTATTTCTGCATTTTGTTTACCTGGTTGTAGATAATGTAAAAGACAGCGATGGTTGTCTGACACCTGTGAATATGCATACGTCAAATACTGAAATTTAAAATATTAGCATTTTTTATGTTTAAAGATAGTGCTCTATTATATTTCATTGGGATTTGCTAGAAAAGCTCTGCACTGTGTATTCTGCATATTAATACGAGAAGTTTCATTCTGCAAGCTTAATTATAAGTGGCCCATTAAATAGCTATGCCTGTGCAAACACTTGTTTGAGCATGTGGCAGTTCATGAAGTTTATCCGGAACTCCACTCCTCAGGCAGAACGCAGAGTGGGCAAAACTATGTGAACTCTGCCGACGGAGCTGAGTTTACCGTCCACTTCTAATGCAAACAAACAGATCTAATGAAAACTTGATCAACAAGTAAACTTTATAGAAATCACTCTGCATTTTCCTTCGAGGAATACAATTCAACCTAAGTAGAGTCTATGTGCCTCCGGTGCACCCCTTAAGCTGTGTTATACTTTATCAATGGTTTAGTCCGAGTGCAGACACTTCTCATTTTTCACAATTTGAAGGAATGGTTGTGACATTTGGAGCTGCAATAATATTTGTGATCTGTACATAAACTTTAAATTGAGTTGGAACACAGTGACCCTTCTCCACCCTTTCGAATCAAGACGAGTGAGGTTATTGAGTGCTAATAGGTGAATAGGTGAAACATGAGCCATAAATGATGCAAGAGTGAAAAAAGTTGAAGAAACAAAGACCAATAAAATGTTGATGGGCCTTTTGAATGACATGAAGGTTGATGTCCTGTCTGAGAGTGACCATAATTACTTACTTTTAACTCTTTCTGGAGATGAACTGCGCAGGGATACTTTTACTGTATCCGAACCCCTGTTGGCCAACAATTGTTGGAGGGTCTCATGGCCCCATGTTCCATCAAATCGCAAATGGCATGTTAAGATCTATGATTTGTTTGTTTCTTACAGGTCTGGTTTTGAAGATCCTACTGGTATCTCAATTTCAATCCTTGACACTCACAGAATGTTTTTTGCTGAACTTCAAAACATCTTCCACAAACCAATTATACAAAAGCAATCTACTATGATCAGGAAGACCAAATGGTTTAACCACGAATGTAAGCAAGCTAAACTTAAATTGAGAGCTGCTGCCAAAGGATATGTTTGGGAGGAAATATAGGAGGCTAGAAGGATGTTCTGTACTCGCCAAAGCTAAGCTAGATTAGAATGATAAGGCCTGCCAAGACCTACTAGCAGCAATTAACCAGAAGGATAACAGAACCTTCTGGCGTATTTTGTTTAATGGTGGTACAGACAATCCTCTGACTTTCCAACACCACATACAGCTTGAAAATTGGGTTTCTCATTTTAAAGTATTTTATGCTCCAGTGGATTCTGCCCCCTCTGCCACTATTCAATTAAGCCCAAAGAGGGCAGTTCCCACATCACAAGTGAAATCCTTTGAGGCTCTGAAACTTGAACCTGTGCACTTTACCCTAGATGAAATAGCAGATGCAGTCTCTCTAAAATCGGCTATGGCTCCTAGACCTGACCAAATACCAGGAGACCTGTTCAAGTCTGAACCTTTGATTTCGACATGTTACATCAATCTTATCTCCAATGCCATTACGCTGGG
Organism: Calotriton arnoldi; assembly: GCA_963921515.1. Lineage (NCBI taxonomy): Eukaryota > Metazoa > Chordata > Amphibia > Caudata > Salamandridae > Calotriton > Calotriton arnoldi. The sequence continues at coordinate 160,728 of CAWUFW010005196.1, read as the reverse complement.
AGGGGAAATTCCAGCTACCTGGAAAGGTGCTGAAATTATACCAGTGTATAAGAAAGGTGACCCATGTATTCTTTCAAATTATAGGCCTATAAGCCTCCTGAACAATTTACAAAACTTTTTGCAAGGCAGGTACTGGATAAATTGTTGATATGGGTGGATGATAAATAGATCTTATCATCACTCCAAGCTGACTTTCGTCTTAAGTCCAGCACTTCTGACCAGATTTTCTGCTTGGCTCTCATCTATTGGAAGTAGGTTTTACTTCGCAAGCAAAGATAGTATGTGTCCTTTGTGGATCTAAGGGCTGCCTTCAACCTAGTGCCCAGAGAGAAACTGGGGAACTTGCTGCTTAAGCTAGGGATACCCAGAAACCTGGTCAATCTTATAGTAAAGTTGCACACTAGAAATTATGCTCAGGTTCATTAGGGCAGCAAAGGGGAGCTGACGGATTTCATTCCAGTTATGCGCAGCATCTGCCAGGGGTGTTTCCTCGCCCCCATTTTATTCACTCAATACATTGATGATGAGGCTCAAGCCCTTTTAGATTGTGAGAATGACTCTCCTCTTCTAAATAAAAAAAATACCAATTCTATTATTTGCGGACGACTCACTCCTTATTTCGAAAACTTCCATGGGACTCCAAACATTAATTAACAAATTCCAGGATTTCTGCACAAGCAGAGGCTTACAACTAAATGCATCTAAGACTACGTTTATGGTGTTCGGATCTGGGGTAGTCAGGAACTGCATTGTGAGAGCTGACCCTATTGTCCTTGAAAGAGTAAATAATATAGATTAGAGGAGTTAGGGTTTCTGATTAATTTAGTTGGGGTCCCCAACTTAACAAGAGCACACTTTTCATCAAGCATAGAGCTTTGGCTACTTTGTGGCAGTATAAAAAGTAAAACTCCTGTGCAGTATCGCCTGCACTAGAAGTGTACCGCGCAAAAGCCCAGAGCGCCGCATCCTTTGGGGCAGAAATCTGGGGATAAACTCATTCCCAGCAACTGTCTTCAGCTAAAAATAGCTTTGCAAGGTCTCTGCTAGCTTGCCTGGCTAGCACCCCTAGGATTCCACTTTGTGTATGACTTGGGCATTAATCGAGTTAACCATCTAGTTGCATTAAAGCCACTGCCATACTGAGTACGCCTGAGGACTACCCCAGAACTCATGGAATACAGGGATTCGGCTAAGGAAATTATGAACCTTAGCAATGTCTTGCAGATTCCCTGGTTTAATTTTGTACGTAAGTGGTTTTTGATACTTGGCCTTGAAAATCTTTGAAATAACGTTAGCAACATCTCTAAAGTGGATGCTAGAATGATTAAAAAACATTTTTGGCCTTTTATGCGCTAGCAATGATTTCTGAGTAAGACAAGTGGGCAACTAACCGAGAGATTTTTGTAATTTAAGGATATTCCGATGTTTGAATCCTACCTTGATTTGATAATGCCTGCATTTACAAAGGGTTTGTATGTGTGTTTTCGCCTTGGTTGCCTCCCAACAAAGGTTTTTACCTCCAGGTGGAAAAAAGGCACTGGTTTTAATCTCTGCCCTGCCTGAGGGATGACACTTTAGACTGTGGAGCACCTACTGTTTTTTTGTCCAGAATATATACATCGAAGGCGCAAATGGATACGACCAATTTGTCTAAATATTGGAACTAAATGTTATCTGGAGGCCTATAGGATTTTGACTACAGAGACCTCCGGTACCTAGCTGCAGTATGGTGCAAGCGTGGACTTCTCTTGTCTGTGGAATGGTGAAACAACAGAGTTGTAATGGATATCTTTTTATCCTAAGTCTCTGCTGAATTAATTTGTTGAATTTTTATATTGCTATTTTGCGAGTGAGCCATGCATTAGGTTGCTATACTCTGTCGAAAGATCATTTTTATAGCACTTTACTGTATAGGTAATATTTATTTTTTATAGATTGTACTTTTTTTAGCTTTGGATTTTATCTTGAATATTTTCTTTTACTATGAGCTTTGATGCTTTTGTAATATAACCAAATCAAGTATATTTGATGATGATGCTACGCTGATGCCGCAGAGAAAGTGGTGATAATAAAGCTGTTGCACCTGAAAGAGGGCTTACAACCATGGGCAGCGTGAACATCAGTCTTGCTGAATGGCTTCAAGCTCAGGTTTCTGAACTGATAATGAAAGGTCCTGTAAAGTGATACCACTTCTTGAACATGCAGTAAGTCGCAAAGACATGTTTATGACTGATGGAGGAACCTTTCATGAAAACCACCTATCACGTAATGGTATTTTACCCATCCTCCCCTTGTAGTGATAGAAGCTAGCAAGATCAAACCTTGCCAATTTCTCTGCCCCCACAGAAAAGAAATTGATGGAAGAATTTGAACCAAAAATTCTTAATGAGTAATTACTCTAGGTAGGATCCCATTCCATAATTTTATCTCCTTTATTCCATTACACAAAGTGACCAAACATGCATATGAGTCTTGGCCACGCTCCAAAAGAAGAAGTCTAGATCAAATTGATAGACCATGTCCACTCTACACAGGAACACTAGAAGCCCTGAATACATTTTGGCTTTATTGTGGCTCGACTGTGGTGTGCACGTACGTCCCTAGGCACAGTGGGTTCATGGCTCACCCATTGAAAAGGTTGAAATGTTCTTGTATATGTATCATTGATCGAAAGGTACTTATTGCATTCTATATGTTATTGTGTTTTTCCAATAAAAAGAGGGTGGTAATATACAAGGGGATTAGGACATAGCAGAATTACTTAAGAGGTATTTCTGCAATATATTAGTTTATTTCTGCTGTGTGAAAATTCTGTTTCTTCCCCATGGACGACAACAGTAATGGATTTCTCTATAGTATTTACTCATCAGTAAAACACCAGCACACTGCAATATTAATTATTTTGCTACCCTGTGCAAAAGTCAAAAATAGTTTAATCGCCCAGACCAGATCGCAACAGAGAAACTTGTTCCTTTTTTAATCAAAAAACGCAGTAGTCTCTAACTCAAATATCTGAATTTCACAAGGCAGAGGCGCACTGATGAAAGAGAGAGCAAGCCGAGAGAGTAGGACTATATACTCCCTTTAGAGACTGCTATTTGGTAGCTCCAGATCTATCCTCACTAACCCTTCAAGGCCATGAAGAGAGAGAGAGAGGCAGAAACAGAAAGTGTCTTTTTCAGTTTCTGTAGGTTTCGCATACTTGCCTCTCCCTTACCCCAATGCATCAACCAAGAAGGTGATGGGGGGCAAAGGATGAGATGGTGGGTCAACCCTCTGATGTCATTTCAGTGCCAGTCTCAGTGACTTCTGCAACACCTAATGTTTTGGTGAAAAGGCATCCTTGGGAAGGAGGGAGAGCAAAGATAGAGACCGGGAAGAGGAAACGGATAGGCATAGGGAGAGATGAAAATTGGTCGGAAAAAACAGTCTGACAACAGAGCTGGGAAGACATTGTAAAGATGAGATTCATAAGAGAAGAACACATTAAAAAGGATTGAGTTTAAGGGGATATGTGGGAAAAGAGTGCATGCATGCTCACCTCTGGAGGGCTCCAATTTGTCACAATGTTATCAGCATCCATATGCTTCCGGAACTCAACATGCTGGTGAAACAAAAAAAGACCAAGTGAGAATAAATACAGATCTCTGTGGCTTTGTACTTACTAGCGTCTCCATTCCCTCATCACAGTGTAATAAGGAGATTAGTGAGGGTCATATTCGTCACCTTCTGGGGCACCTGTCCTGGAACATGAGACCTCTTCTAGTGCATTTCAACCCTAACCTGAATCACCCCAAAACAGACAAAGTGGCTAGATCTGGAATCTCCACCCTTTTCATTAATAAGAACCACTTATGTTTAATGAAAATCATGCAGAGCTACTAATATTGTTTGTGTTGTACACATCAGGCAAGACTGCATTAGCTGCCCCCCCATGCAAGATTACCAACCATGATCACTTCAGGGCATGATTGCCACCAGTAATGTATATAAGCATCGGCAAAGCTATGGTCTATGTGAGATCTATTGACTTTGTCAATGTTTTTAAGCCATCTAGCACAGCAGCTGTGAAACATGACTGAAAGAAAAAAAAGTGCTTTGACGCGGTCAACGCTGGACACTTTATAGCGCTTTTTAAAAAAAAATTACTTTCAACACAGCTGTATGGCAAAGAAAATATTTGCAGGGCCAAGTAGCTTTACTATTTGGCAGATTAAATGTTTTTTTTTTAAGCCAAACGAGGCCAGCGTTAACTGTGCATAGCGTTTTTTTTTTTTTTACACTTTCAGCCATGCTGTGCAGCAGCTGCTCTGCTGTACAGTATGGCTAAAAGAAAACACACTGGCAAAGCCAATAGATCTTGCATAGGCGAGACCTATTTGCTTTGCCAGTGATTGTTGGGAGCACTTTTCAAATAGTCGTTTGTTGATCAAAAATGATGCAGATGGTCCTTTCAGGAAAATAGACTATTTAAAGAGCCTATATTTATAGAAAGTATAAAAAAGCTAGTATTGACTTAAAATAATAAAAACAGCTCCACTTTTTACTTTAGCAACAGAAAGAAGGCAAGTATGTGAACCGTAAAACAGGAACCAAATGAAAGAAAATATATTTTAAATGTATTGAATTAGTGTTACCAGTGCACAAAATCCCAATGTCCCAGTGGGATTTTTTTGTTTGTAAATGTCTACATTTAATGTTGGTGTGGCATAAAAGCCGATTCACAATGTAAACAATATTTTTCAAATGAGTACTTTTTCCGGTTAGTGTGGTACTGAAGCACGATGGGAAATGAATTGTGAAATTCAGAAGCATTTTTTGATGTTTCAAGGGGACGGCAAGAAAGAAGGATTCGGAAGAAACCAGGTACGGAGGCATATAATGTGGGGAAGCAGAAGATGCCCGCATAGAAGGTAGAGATGGGAAGAACGAACACAAACAAGAGCCCTTGGGTAAGAGAAATAAAGCTGTGACCAAAAACGACGCGGCCATGGAGGAGACAGGGAGAGTGAAAGATTCCGAAAATGGAGTGGGGGAGGTGTAAACACAAACATAGGGCCTCATTACGATCACGGCTAGACTGCCACCGACAGGTTGTCGGTGGCGGTTTCACCGCCATCGTAAGGCCATTTTCCGCCCACCAAATTACAATGGCGGGCGGTTCCGTGGCGGTCGGAAACTCCAACTGCCACGCATCCGACGGGCTCCTTGAGCCCGCTGGTATGTTGGAGGTCTTCCTATCCCTAAAATGGTGGCGGTGCCCACCAGGCACCGCCGTAGGGATTAGGATGTCCCTCCCCACCAGCCTTTCCATGGCGGTTCACCCGCCATGGAAAGGCTGGCGGGGATGTACATTGGGGTCCCGTAGCAGGCTCCCCTTCATCCCGGGCCCTTGATTGTGGGTGAGGGGGGCACCTATGGTGCTCCCCAACAGGTCCCTGTACCAAGTGACAGGCACCGCATGGTGCCTGTCACGTAGTACAGAGATGTGTTACACATCCCTTTTTTCCACTGCGGCGGACAATGCGACCGCCACAGTGGCGGTCACATTGTAATTTGTCCTGTGGGACCCCTGACACTATGGGGCCGATTCCGATTCGGGCCGGAAATCTCTCCGACCGAGCCGGACTCGGAGAGATTTCCGACCGAATCGGACTCTGGCAGCCCGACCGAACGAGTACGATGCGCACGTATGCCATCGGACTCGAGTCGGTCGGACTCCCATTGAAGTTAATGGGAGCCCGTCGTACAACGCGTACGCGGGCTCCCATTGACTCAATGGGTGCGAGGCGGTCAAGGGCGCCCCCTACAGAGGGTACGCATCGAAGCGACTCGCGCCGTACACGCACAGGTAGGGGGGACCCATGGGTCCCCCCCTGTGTGCGACTCGCGTGGCTACGCATACAGGGGGGTCCGACACGCACCCTCAAAGTACTTCTCCGACTGCTCTTTGGAGCCGGAGTGCGCGGCTCGGTCGGACTGCTCGCGGCGCGCATCGTACTCACCCGGCCGGGGAACGTCTCCATTGCGCGGTGCGAGTCTAGTCCGAGCGAGTCGGTTGGGCGGTTCGACCCGGGAACGAGTCGGTCGGAGCGGTCGGGACGCCCGGACGAGTCGGTCGGCGAATTCGCATCGTACTCGCTCGCCCGGACGCGCGTACGAATCGGTGGGGAAATAGGGCTCCGAATCGGATCCGGTTAAGCCGAATCCGATTCGGAGCCCTTCCGGCCGAGATCGGAATCGGCCCCTATGTCGGGTGGTCCCCATCTCCGTACGTGAGTCTGCCCGCCATCCTAATCAGGCCCATAATGATTAAGGAATCGTCATTGGGGGGGGGGGAGGATAGTGGAATGACGAATGGGACAAGCACCACAAAGACAGAGCCGTGGGAGAGTGAAATACAAAACAAGAAGGAAGCTGCCATTGAAAAGAGGGTTGGGGGCAAAGTAAGGGCCTAATTTACGAGGCCCTAGCAGCACTTTTGCGCTGCTGGAGCGTCACTTTTTTTTATGTTCGGGTGGCGTAATGTGCCGCAGCATATTTACAAGGCCACATAAAGCCACTTTACGTAACTTTTCATGGCTTTGTAAATATGTGCCTCTTTCACACAGAACACTGCAAGAAAGGGGCGTTCCATTGGTGTTTGGTGTGGGTGTTTCCACGCAACAACCATGGAATCTAAAGCATTCCCAGATTTACAAGGAATCATTAACCTGGGAATGCGTCTGCCCAGGAGAGGCGTAGGAGTGGCGCAACGAGGAGAAATACTTTTATTTCTCCAAGTTTTTTCCTCTTTCTATGCATGCTGCATTCTTCAGCACACATAGAAAGAGAAAAATGCCATCAATGATTGTTTTTGTGCAGGAAGGTGTCCCTTCCTGCACAAAAACAATCATCCCCGCAATGCAGGCACCCTTGCACCATAGCACAAGGTTGTCTGCGTTGGCGCACAGCTTCTGTTTGTGCGCCGCGCAGGGGAGAAGAACAGGAATGTGCCGTATCTTGCAGATACGGCGCATTCCTGCCCTTTTCTTTTGACGCATGACAGCGCAACAGGAAGGCCTACTGCGCTACTGTGCGTCAAAAGTTTGTGAATGGGTCCCTAAACGTGAGTCCAAAAACGGAAACATAATGCAAGCATAAGTTTTTTTAATATACAATTTCTCTTACTTAAAACCAGACGTTACAACGTGTTCATTTGTGTACTTTCTCATCAAGGTAATGGAGTTTGTTAAAAAGTAATATGTAGGTTACCTTGACACGTAAACAAAAAAAATGTGAGTAGGGAGCACAACATCTTAGAACAGCCCTCTTTCCAGAAGACATTATTCTTGTAACGTGAGCTATTTCCTTTTTCATGTGGCTGTGAGAAAAGACTGGTGGAGCATATTCTTTATCACAGCCCCAGCAGCAGGACACTAATCACAATGAAGCAATCAGTATTTGGTCCATGGACCAGACAAAAGAAGAGAAAGTGAAGCTGGGACACACTGCCTAATTAGAAGGCAGCAAATAAGAGTGACAGTGAAGCTAATGAATGGTAAGCAATGGGTTGGCTCCAAGCCCCTTCTAGCAAACAATATCTCTCGCAAGTAAGAGTGCATGCACTGTCACAGGTGAGACCTAAAAAGGCTTTGTTAATATGGAAAGCCTCTACCAGGGCAATACTAAACAGCCACAGTTGGAATGCCCATCTCGCCAAGTTAATAATACCACTCTAACAAAATTAGTAACAAGTTTATCAATGCTGCATGATGTCTCATTCCAACATGAGCTTTAAATATGTTTCAGAAATTATGGGTTGTGAAAATACACACATTTTCATCTCTGATACACACTTTTCAATTTTGGTATACATATATTAATTTAACCAAGCAAAAGCTTCTAATTTAGTTGACTGGGCTGCACATAGGAGAGCTATTCATAGGTAGCTGGAGAGCTGCCAGTAGCTCACGAGCTACTCAATGGAGAAGCCTGGGCTAGATGAAGCAATGGAGGACTATCTTACCACTTTTCAACATAGTGGAGTCGTCTTTCGCCACTCAATCAATCAATCAGGGATTTGTAAAGCACTGCTACTCATCCGTGAGGGTCTCAAAGACCTGGCATCACTGTGTTTGGAACATGAGAATTGTGTGAAAGGCATCTTAATCCTTTAAGGCAATACAGATCTAGACAATAATCTCATTTAAAAATGCACCATGTTGTACCATTCCTCTCAAGGTTTAGGGGATAGATTGGTAGTCCCCTTGATTTCCAAACTGTTATCTTCGATTCACCCGTCTTACAGGGCACCTTAGCTCTGACTTGCATCTCCACCTGCTATTTGAGCACTTGCACCATAGACAAAGATCTGCTAGTGTGCGTAAGGCACCAATATCTGCATCCTCTTTAATTTCAGTACCATGAACTCTTTGACACTTTGCTTATAAAATCACAATCCTTGTGTTTTCCAACAAGGTGAAATAATGGCCCACACACCACTCTTCCTAGCCTTCTGGTATATATCAATGTGTGTTTCTGATAGAGACTTCTAGCCGCAGATTCCTCACCTTTTAAATATTCCCCAGGCATCCGACTGGATCTGGAAACTTTTCAGCAGTATCCCTGTGTGCCGGAAGGTGGTGCTGTGCGGCTCCGCACCGACACTGTTCTGCTCCGGAAATGACGTGTAGGGCCAATATAGACGCCACTCCCATGCACTGTCAATCCTTTTCTTTCTGCGCCTCCAGCAGCAGATCCAAAGCTCTCTACATGTCTCTCTGAGACGTTACCTTAAAAAACGTTTTTCAGTGTGCAAGGGATGTCATCCCCAAAAACGACAGGATTTAAGCTGTGTAGGGCTGTTGTAAATAAATGTCTGTAACGGATCCCCTCTTTTTCTCTCTCTCTCTCTTTTTTTCTCTGCACTTCTTTTTCCTTTCTTCTAGGTTGATTTATGTATACCTATTGGGGTGAGCAAACTATAGATACTAGGGATCTAATGCGTCATAACTAGGGTTTACATAAAACGATACTCTAAACACCCACCCTGAACCAAGGGATGGGAACACATTTTTTTGGTCCTGGAGAAACGCTGAGGATCCTTTTTTGTACCGACAGAGCGTGAAACATGTCGACCTGAATAGTAAAACCTCAACAGTTCACTACATCACACACACTGAGTAGTGGCGTTCCTAACTCAGCGCACACTACCCTGACTTAGTTTTTAACCTTACCAAAGGAGATTTGAATAAAGTTTAATTTGATTTCCTTGAGGTAAGTTTAGATCACTCTTTCCACCCTTAATATAGAGCTCCACACACCTGTGTACACCATCACTGCTAATGCAAAAAAAGATCTCCGATAAAGAGCCCTCTTGCGGGGCCCGTGGGGCATTGCAGCGCCGGCCCCACGAGGAGCAAAAGGCCCAATGATAAAGCATGACACCCACATGGGTGTGTGAGGGCAACACTTCCAAATAAGGAAGATCCCCCCAGAACCATAGATTCCAACCATTTACTTCTCTCCTTTCTAGCTCTTTCCACTAAGGAACAAGTACCCATATTGATTATACATGTAACGGATCCCCATCAGGTATGTCTGTGGTGCCTGGGGTTGATCCATGACTCCAAGGCCTTCACCGACTTCGTGTCAATGAATCAGGTTGCCAACAGGGACGTGAAGCAAAACTTTACATCGTCAAGCATAAGAAGACTCCTTGCCTGGAGAATTCCAAGTCATGCTCCGCGGCCAAGGTTCAATCTTGGTCCCGTTCCCAAAGTCAATGGAGCCGCTCTACAGGCCGGCTTTCGTCGCACTCCAAGTCCTCAGGAAGAAACACAAGAAATCAAAGCCCTTCTTGATCACGCTCTCCAAGTCAGCTGATTTTGGAGCCGATCCCGCTGCTGGTTCCCGCAGAACCTGAGTTTCCGGGACCTTCATCCACTCTGGAGCCCCATCAGACCCTTGCCTGTATCACATCTTCCATAGAGCAGCCACTTCCATCGTCCCCAAGTTTCACCGCACCATCAACTGCTTCATCGAAACTGCCACCTTCCTGACCACTGGAAACAAGCCAAGATCAACCGCTTGCTGAAGAAGCCATCCGCCGACCCGACAGACCGCAAGAACTTCAGATACATCTCCCTCCTCCCCATCCCAGACAAGGCCATCGAGAAGGCCATCAACGCCCAACTCTCCAAGTTCATTGAAGAGAACCATGTCCTGGATATCTCCCAATCCAGCTTCCGAAGCAACCACAGCACCGAGATTGCACTACTCGCTGCCACCGGCGGCATCCACTCCCTCCTCGACCAAGGCGAAACCACAGCCTTCATCCTACTGGACCTCTTGGTCGCCTTCGATACCATCTCCCACCGCACCCTAATCACAAGACTCCACGACGCTGGCATCCGCGACAAGGCCCTGGACTGGATCCACTTCTTCCTTACTGGCCAAACACAGAGTCAGACTACCTCTGTTCCTCTCAGAACCTACAGAGATCAGCTGTGGAGTGCCCCAGGGCTCCTCCCTAAGCCCCACCCTCTTCAACGTCTACATGGCCCCTGCGAGGCTATCGTCAGAAACCACGGACTCAAAATCGTCTCTTACACCGACGACACTCAGCTGATCCTCTCCCTCACCAACGAACCCACAGCCGCCAAAATCAACTTTCACAGCGGGATGAAGGTCGTTGCCACCAGGATGAAAGATAGCTGCCTCATGCTCAACTCGGACAAGATCAAAGTACTCATCCTGGGACCCGCCCTGTCAGCCTGGGACAACTCCTGGTGGCCCACCGCACTGGGACCCCCTCATGCCCCCACGGACCATGCACGTAACCTCTGCATCATACTGGACTCCTCGCTCACAATAAACTGCCAGATCAACGTCTTATCCTCATCCTGCTTCCACACACTCCGCCTGCTTCGAAAGACATTCAGATGGATCCTCACAGAATCCAGAAAAACGGTCAGCTACGCACTCATCACCAGCAGACTCGACTACAGCAACGCACTCTATGCCGGCGTCACCCAGAAACAGCTCAGGAAACTACAGAACATTCAAAACACCGCAGCCAGACTGGTCCTCGACATGCCCTGCCGCAGCCACATCACTGAACACCTTTGACAACTCCACTGGCTCCCAGTCAGCAAGAGAATCACCTTCAAGCTCCTCACACATTCCTACAAATCTCTCCACGACGTAGGTCCAGCATATCTGAACCACCGCCTCTCATTCCACGTACCCGCCAGACAACTTCGCTCCGCCCAACTTGCCTTGGCCACCATCTCCCGGCTCCACAAGACCAGAATCAGAGGAAGATCCTTCTCCTACCTCGCCGCCAAACCTGGAACACCCTGCCCCTCCACCTCAGGCCCTTCCGGTCCCCGACCCAATTCAGGAAGGATCTCAAGACCTTTCTCTTCGACTGAACCTCCACGCCCAGACGGATCAGCAGCAAGCCCCTCTCCTCACCGCCTTGAGACCCTCACAGGTGAGTAGCCATGCTATACACACTCCTGAGTGATTGATTGATTCAGCCCACCGCTTCAGATAGAAGAGTTCTGGGCAGCCATGCTCTGGCTCTTTGGATCCATGCAGACTCCCTCTGAAATCTATTTGGGCTATAAGGAGCAGGCCTTTCACCTGGGATACCCCCTGCAGCTTTGCCCTCTGTTCCAGCTGGACCCTCTGAGTCTGTCTTGCCTCCAGCTCTTGTTCCAACCCCGCTTCTGGCGCCATGACCCATGGCAGCCCCGGGCACGTTGATGCCAACTTCACCGATGCCAGAGGAGGTGGCCGACTGTTCTATCCTAGGCCAGTCTGTCCTCGACCGAAGTTGCGCCCGAATCCATCCAAGACACCACGTCCGCCACTTGATTTGTTACAAGAATGACAACACACTCTGCATTCCCTTTTTGGGACAGATTTGGATAATCACTGTGACCCGGATAATGAGTTCACTCAGCCCTACCTGTATGACAATTGGTACAAAGACTTATATGAGGCTAGTGGCCATGATATCTCCCCAGAGACAGCTCTTTTTTTCTACCCCTGGACCAACCACAGAGGAATCCGCTTCTGACGCCATGGTGATGCGTAGGGCAGCTAAAGTTCTCGACCCCCAGCTCCCCACCTTGGACTTTAAGACAAATGTTTTGGCTGATCTTCAACCGGGCCTGACACCCTTGGAGCCCCTTCTGCCTTTCAATGAAGCACTGACAAATGCATTATTGGGGGCTTGGGACAAACCATTCTATGGCCCACTGGTCATTCGACAAACTGCTAGGCACCATCGCCCTGCTCCAGGTCACTGACTTTTCTTTCACAGCATCCCTCACCAGAAAGCCTAGTGGTGCAGGCTTCCACCAGCTGCTCTAATTCCAACACATTTCCTACCACTCCCCCGGATTGGGAATTTAAGCGAGTGGAAATGTTTGTCAAACGTATCTTTTCTTCTTTTAGCTTGACCCTTGTAAAGCTAGCTGTTTGTTGGGACGCTGCTCTCTCGCACCCTTGCGATTCGATGGCACATGTCCTCCCAATATGCCTGAAAACCTTCACCCTGTTCTCTCTCAGGCAATTCAAGATGGTTCATGATTTGTTGTGGCTTGGAAACCACCGATACCATTAGGCAGGCCATATGTTCCATATGTACCAGCGTTGCAGTTTATCGCCATGCATGGCTGCGAACGATAGGGTTCTCTGGTGATGTCCAATCCTCCCTGTTAGACATGCCCTTTAATGGGACTCGCCTGTTAGGGAACAAAGCTGATTCAGCTAATGAGTGTTTTAAGGAGAGTTGGGCTACCACTCGCTCTCTGGGCCTTTCCGCCCCTTCTCGCCAACTGCACCAGTTCTATTGCTCCTTTTGCAGCTTTGGCCGAAGGGTCCCTTACCATGAGCCCCCACAGGGAACCCAACAGTTTTGTGGTAGAAGCCGAGATGCCTAACACTTCTGCAGCCAAGGTCAGCGTGCCACACAGCCTGCTACCCCCCCCTGCAGCCCCACCTGCTCGACCTCTTTAGGGTGCCCTTACAAAAGCACAGCCACCCGGTGGGAGACAGAATCCACCAATTCTCACCAAATTGCCTGGCAATCACGTTGGAAAGGTGGGTCCTACAGACTGTTTGCAGATAATACACCTTACCCTTCCTTTCTTCCCCATGGCACCTTACACAGCCCCTCCACCCAAACAACTGAGTGAGGACCATCTCTCATTTTTGAGGCAGGAAGAGCAAGCCTTTTTGGCAACGAGGCATTTGAGAGGGTGCTTGTGCTGAAGTAGGACGTGGTTGTTATTCCTGCTGGTACTATCTGGTGCTCAAGAAGGATGGCGATCTTCAGCCTATTCTAGGCCTTCATCCAGAAAGAGAAATTCAAAATTTTCAACCTGGCCTAGGTCTTGTCTGCCCTCTACCCTGGAGACTGGATGGTGGTGTTGGACCTGCAGGATTCCGATCCTGCCACCCCATAGGCAGTACCTGGTGGTGGGGAAGGAGCATTTTCAGTTTGCTGTGCTCTGCTTTGGTCTCATCAACCCCCACAAAAGTGATGGCAGTGGTAGCAGCACACCTTCAGAGGTCTGGGATGTCAGTCTTCCCCCACCTCGACGACTGGATGTTGAAAGTGGGCTCACCTCAGGCAGTCGTCAACCGCTTCTAGACTATGGCAAACCTACTGTCATCTTTGGGCTTCACTATCAATGTGCCAAAGCCACACCGAACTCTTTCTCAGAGAATCCCCTTCACCAGAGCCATTCTGGACACAGTTTGGTTTCATGCCCGGAGTCGAGGACATGATCCCATTCTTTCAGCCTCGGTCCTGGATTTTAATGAGGTTCAACTCTGGGGATGCTGGGACTGATGGCCTCCTGCATCCTGCTGATGGCCTCCTGCATCCTGCTGGTCGAGCATGCCATATGGCATATGCAGGCTCTGCAGTGGAATCTGAAGTCCCAGTGGGCCCAATATCAAGAAGACCTCTTCGACCATGTTTGGATTGCAGAGGAGACACCTAAATGTCTGCAATGGTGGTTGCTGGACCATGATTGGGTCAGCAGCAGATCCCTCTCCCTTTCCTATCCAGAGCTGACAGTGGTGACCGATGCATCGCTTCTGGGTTGGGACCACCATGAGGGAGAGTTAGAGATCAAAGGTCTCTGGTCTCCGGCAGAGTGAGGATCCACACCAACCTTCTGGAGCTGGGGGCAATCCATTTGGCAATGACACTCTTCCTTCCGTCTATCAAGGGGAAGCTGGTACAGGTGCTCACAGACAACACCACCACCATGTGGTACTGCAACAAATAGGGTGGGGTGGGGTTGCTCACCCTATGCCAGGAGACCTTGTACCTCTGGAATGGCTAAACCACCAAGAAATTGTCCTGGTGGTGTACTTCCTAGCATAATCATTGAATGCCAGGATGAACGAGCTCAGTTGCTGGCGCCTAGTGTATCACCCGGCAGCTACACCCAGATGTGGTGCTAGGTCACTTCCGTGAATGGGGAGTACCTTGGCTCGATCTGTTTGCCAAAGGTGAGAACGCACAATGTCAGCACTTCTGTGCGTTGGAATTTGCAAGGCATCTCTCGCTTGGACATGCGTTCCACCTCGAGTGGACCTCAGGAGTCCTGTATGTTTTTCTGCTGATACCACTCCTACCCTGAGTTCTCAAGAAGATCAGGATCGACCAGACCCAAGTCATCCTAGTGGCTACGGATTGGGCGCAGAGACTATGGTATCTAGAACTTTTAGGCTTGAGCATATGTCCTTCAATCATGCTGCCCCTCTGGGAGGACCTGCTGACGCAGCAACAGGAATGATTTCTGCACCTGGGCCTCCTTTATCTCCCTCATGCTTGGAGATTGAGCGGCGACAACTGAACGCCTTTGACCTTCTTCCGAAGGTGGTTAATGTCATCTTAGCATCCAGGCATCCCTCGATGAAAACTGTATAAGCCTGTTGTTTGGGCAAATCAGTGGTTTGGTGTGGCACATGCCGGATTGACCCCCGCAAGGCCAAGTGATCTGTTGTTCTCTTGTTTGTTCTGCCTCTTGCCCTGCAAGGCTGAGCTTTGGGTTATCTTTTGGCTTCTTACGGTTGCCAGATCAGCCCTTATTGTGTAAGTCACCGGTTGAGATTTTTTTTTTTTTTAAGCACTGCAATACGTTACCCCTTCTCCCTTTGTAATGCCCCAAAGGGACCTAAATCTTGGTCTGACTTATCTGATGCGCACTCTGTTCGAGTCACTTCACAGCTGTCTTTTACAGCTCCTTACTAGTAAACCTGTGTTCCTCATCGCTATAATATTGGCGCGGCATGTGAGTGAGGTTCTAGTTCTCTGTGTCAACCTGCTGTTTTTCCCAGATAAACTGGTTCTGCGGACTCGGGTATCGTTCTTGCTGAAAGTTGAGATGCTGTACCACGTAGGTCAAACCATCACCTTGCCGGCATTGTGTGCTCTGCCTCACCCCTCGAAGGAGGAGGAGAAAGTCCATCACTTGGACCCCAGAAGAAGGCTGTGCTTTTACATAGAATGTTCCAAAGACCACTGGATGGATGATCAGCTCTTTATAGGGTTCTCTGGTGCACAAAAATGCAAGGCGCTGCAGAAGAGAACCATCTGCAGCTGTATCATACTCTGCATTAAGATCTGCTACACACTGGCTAAAAAAGCAGCCTCCAGAAGGACTGCATGCTGCTTCTACCAGGATCAAAGCTGCTACTGCTGCGCTAGCATGCGGAGGCCCTGTCCTAGACATTTGCCAGGCAGCTGTCTTGGCATTTGTCCACACATTCACAAAGCATTATTGCCTGGACAGTTGGGTTCACTGGGAGGGGCATTTATCTCGCTCGGTCCTGCAGGTGTTTTTAGTTCGAGTCCATTCACAGACCTGCATTCAGTTGGTACTGCTTTGGTATCTATTCAAAAGGTGAGGATCCTGCTGCTAGAAGTCTCTATCAGAAGAACAAGTTGCTTAACTTCAGTAACACACTTTCTGGAAGAGACTCTGTCTAGCCACTGATTCCTCAGTGACCCTCCCATCTTCCCTGTTCTGTGATTGGACTCTATCCATTAATGAGATCTCAAGTCTAGTAATCTGCACACTGTCATGAGCGCGCAGGAATGGTGCCTAGATAGGCCCGCATTTTATTTCTAGAGCAGAATGACATTAATGCAGAACCTCACAGCACCACCTTCCAATGCGCAAAGGTGCTGCTGAAAACACCCTAAACCCTAAAAATACCCTTGCCACCCAAATACCCCTACCCACCTTAATACTAAAAATACCCTTGCAACCCTACACCGTAAAAATACCTTTGTCATCCGTATTCCCTTACACACCCTAACACTACCCTTGCCACACAAGTACCCTTATCCACCCTAAACCCTAAAAACACCCTTACCACCCAAATACCCTTCCTCACCTTAAACCCTAAAACCCTTGACACCCAAATACTCTTACCCACCTAAATCTTAAAAATACCCTTGGTACTAAAATACCCTCACCTGCCCTAAACCTTATAAATACCCTTGCCACCCAAATATCCCTACCCAAATACCCTCACTCACCCAAACCCAAAAAATACCCTTGCCTCCCTAAACCCTAAAAATACCCTTGCCACCCAAATATCCTCACCCACCCTAAACCCTCAAAATACCCTCACCAACCAATACCCCTACCCACCCTAAATCATCCTTACCACCCAAATACCAATACCCACCCTAAACCCTAAAAACCCTAAAAATACCATTGCCACTCAAATACCCTTACCCACCTAAACTCTAAAAAAACCCTTGCCACCCAAATACCCTTATCCACCCAAAAAATACCATTGCCACCCAAATACCTTTCCCCACCCTGAACCCTAAAAATACCCTTGCCACCCAAATACCCAAACCCATATTAACCCTAAAAATACCCTTGCCATCCAAATGCCTCTACACACCCTAACCCTAAATACCCTTGCCACCCTAAACCCTAAAAATTACCTTTGCCACCCAAAGTCCCTAACCCCCTAAACACACCCTTACCACCTAAATATCCTTACCCACCTTAAACCCTACAAATACGATTACCACCCAAATACCCTTGCCCATCCTGTACCCTAAAAACATTCTTGCCACCCAAAATACCCCTACGCACCCTTGACCCTAAAAAACCCTTGCCACCCAAATACCATTACTCACCCTAAACCCTAAAATATATCCTTGCCACCTAAATACCCCTACCCACCCTAAACCCTAAAAATACCCTTGCCACTCAAATACCCTCACCAACCCTAAACCCTAAAAATACCCTTGCCACCCAAAAACCCTACCGACCCTAAACCCTAAAAATACCCTTGCTATTCAAATACCCTAAACCCTAAAAATGCCCTCATTACCTAAATACCCCTACCCACCCTAAACCCTAAAAATAACCTTGCCGCCGAAAAACCCTAAAAATACCCTTGCCGCAAAAATACCCTTTATATATATATATATATATATGTACATGCACACTTACCTGTGAAATACTTACATTTTCGTTGTAAAGGCATGCATGGTAAATGTAAATGGGTGGTAAAAATGTGCATGGTAAAGGCATTTGCGCAGCAATGGATGCGTGGTAAAGGTATTGCGTGGTAATGACCGAGAGTATAGGGTGTTTCCCCCATAACTGCCATGTGTTGGAGACAAACGCATGGATAGGGTGAGGGGCAGAAGGATGAAAGGCTTATCTGTGGCTCAGAATTGTTTTTTTTCTTTCCAAGGACCAAAATTCCACCTTATAAGATCTCAAATAATGATTTACAGAGGACGGCTGAAGTACAGTTCCATCGCACTACCCTTATCAATGCCACAATTACTACGATGCTTAGGTGCTATATCCCGAGAGTTTAAACCATCTACAGCCTTCTCGTGTTTTTGCCAAGCAACTGCTGCATGCTTCAAATATTTAAATAGGCTGTTTTTTGTTAGTTTGGATATGCAATATTGCTGTCAGTCAAAATATTATACTGACCGAGTTTGGCACAGCTAAAGAAAGCATGTAAAGCGGGTCTGATTATTCTTTCAGCAGCCCGATAGTAAAGGAGGCGTTTGAAACGAACCCTACGGGTTGGTCCCGGGGTCGGCGAAACATCCTTCACCACGAAGTCAATGAAACGATGTGCCTTTACACTGCAGTCAGTACTACGACTGCGACATTATCACGCGTTCCTTTACCATGCAAGTCGTTACATCGACTTGCTTTAGGGGATGCGTTGTTGGACTGGTGTTGAATTTTAAGTTTTATTTTATTTTTATTTATTTTTTTATTTTAGAAGTTTTATATAGCGCTGGCCTGACCCGAGGGTATCGGAGCGCTTTACAGAAGATACATTGCAGAGATTGACAACAAACGAGACAAAAGAACGACACAATAACATTGCAGGACGCTGGTTGATGGGTCTGCTTCGTAGTCATGGGACATCTGTATCGTAGTCTCGAGGACAAGGTGTTGGAGCAGTGCGGGGTGTCTGTTCCCCCGCTCCGAATGCTCCTATCGACTCCCTAGGGAGAGGTTGAGGAACAGGATTTTGAGTTGGCTTTTGAATTTTACAAAAGAGGGAATGGTTCTGATGTGAGGGGGAATGGAGTTCCAGATTTTGGGTGCGCTTCCGGCGAAGGAACGAGCCGCAGTTCTTAGTTTTCGAGGTTTTGGTGGGATGAGTAGGAGGGAGTTTGAGCTTCTGAGGTTCCTGGCCTGACCGGCTTTTTTGAGTTTGGCCGCCAGGTATTCGGGTTTGCCGGTATGTAGGGCTTTATGAGTGAGGCAGGCTGTTCTGAAGCTGATCCGCATTTCAACTGGGAGCCATTTAAGTTCTCTGAGTGCAGGGGAGATGTGGTCGAATTTCTTGATTCCGGTGACCATTCTGGCTGCCGCATTCAGAGTGGTTTTGAGGGGAGCTAGGTGTGACTTTGCAATTCCTGAGAGGACTGCGTTCCCATAGTCCAGTCTTGACAGCACCAGTGTTTAAGTGGCCTGTTTGAGATCACTGGGCGGAATGAAAGGTTTTATTTTGTTCAGTAGTTTAAGGTTGAGGAAGGCGCTCTTGGCCGAATTCTTGATGTGTCTGGTCATGTTTAGTTTCGGGTCTAGAGTGATACCTAGTGATTTGACAGAGTCAGCTAGGGTGAGATTCCTGTTGAGCGCATCCACGGCCTTTAGCCATTCAACAATTTGAGGGTTCTCCTCCTTGTTCGAAATGAGAAGTATCTCAGTTTTGTCGGGGTTTAGTTTAAGGTGATTCGATGACACCCAGTGTTGGACATCTCTCAGTACGTCATTGAGTCTTTGAATGTCACTGAGGGAGGTGGTTTCCAGATATATCTGAGTATCGTCTGCGTAAAGATGGAAACGGATATTGGCTGCTTTGAGTAGTTTGGTGAGAGGTTCCATGTAGATGTTAAAGAGTTGCGGGGAAAGCACTGAGCCTTGAGGGACTCCCTTGTTGACAGGGTGAGAGTCAGAGGCAAAGTTTTTTATTTTGCGATTGTGCAGGAAGGAGGAAAACCATTGGAGGACTGCCTCACCAAGACCGGCTCTTTCTTGGAGAGCCCTAATGAGGAGTTTGTGGTCTACTGTGTCGAATGCTGCCGATAGGTCAAGGAGAATGAGGAGGCAGCATTGGTCAGAGTCTAGTGAATTGTGGATATCGTCGATGATGTTGAGGATCGCGGTTTCTGTGCTACAGCCTTTTCTGAAGCCAGATTGGTGGGAGTCAAGGAGGTTGATGTTATCCAGGTGTTGGGTTAGCTGTTGGAGTACGCACTTTTCTAGGATTTTGGACAGAAGGGGAAGGTTAGATACAGGTCTAAAGTTATTCAAATCCGTTGTGTCAAGGCCGGGTTTTTTCAGCAGGGGTGTGACTTGTCCTACTTTAAGGCAGTCTGGAACGTCTCCATTTTTCATGGAGCTGTTAATTATCATGCACCAAAGCGGTGCTAGGGAGTGCTTCAGCTTTTTGGTTAGTAGGGGCGGAATGGGGTCAAGGACATGAGAAGAGGGTTTGGAGGTGGAGATCAGCGTGATTATCTCATGTTCTTGAATGGGGCGGAAGCTTAGCCAGGATTTGGAGGAGGGGCAGGGAGCGATAACGACCGCCCCGGGCGTGGTGCTCTTAGTGGGTCGAGTGTTGACGGAGTCCAGTGAGTGTTCGATCTTAGTAATCTTGTCGTTAAAGAAGTTGTCGAAGTTGTCACAGAGTTCTTTGGACACCTGTATTGAGGAGGTCGGGGGCTTGGAAGTGTGTTGCCTGATGATGCTATAGAGCTCTTTGGGTCTATTTTTTGCGCTGTCCAGCGCAGAGCGGAAAAACGCGGATTTCTTGTTTTTGATGTGATTGTTATATTTCCTGCGAGCTGTTTTGAGTTGTTCGCGGAGGAAGGAGGTAGGGTTCTTCCTCCAGCTTCTTTCTTTGGCTCTTAGTTTTCTCCTTTCGGAATTAGTGTCGGTGTTGAACCAAGACCTGGACGGAATGGCTCGGCTTTTTTCAACTTTCGAGGAGCGAGTTGATCAAGCATAGTCATCAAGTTAGAGTTGTACCGCGCGGTGAGTTCGGTAATGGAAAGGTGGTCGTTGGTGCAGGGAAGGAGCGAGCTTATCCTTTCTTCGAAGACTTCCATGGGAATCTGGGAGAGGTTTCTGACCCATTTGGGGGGGGTCTTGCATAGGTGGTTGAGAGAGAATTTGTTGGTTGATATGAAATAGGATCATGTGGTGGTCCGACCAGTCCACGGGGAGTACGTGATCGATCGAAATTGCGTCTCGTTGGGCGATGATGGCATCTAAGGTAGCTCCTTTGTAGTGCTTCTCCTCTGTGCAGTGTTGGGTTAAATTATTGTCACAGAGAAGATTGGATAGCGTTTGAATTAGCGGGTTATGTGTTTCATTCCATCGCAGGTTAAGATCACCAAGAATTAGGTTGTTGGAGTCTCCGAGAGCGCAGTGAGCAATCAGGTCTGATAATTGTTCCCCAAATGCCGAGGTGTTGCCTGGTGGGTGATAGAGAAGGTGACAGAGTAGTGTTCTATTATCTTTGGTCTTTATGTTGGCGGTAAGACATTCAAAGGTGTTGTACTTGTATGAGTCTATTTCCATGATGGCGATGTTGTCTTTATGGATGATGGCTACCCCACCCCCTCGTTGGTCTTTTCTGTTTTTGTTAATAATGGAAAAACCTGGGGGCACAAGCATGTCTAAGCATGGTGAGGAGAGCTCATTGAGCCAGGTCTCCGTGATGAACGCAATGTCAACGTCCTGCGAGAGAATGGCTTCTGCTAGTTCGGTTGCATGCATGGATGCCGATCTGCAGTTGATGAGCATGCAGTTGGTGGAAAGCTCTTTTTTGTTAGGGTTCTTTTCCTTGGGCGCCCTAGGAAGGGAGGTGAGGAAAGGCAGTCTAGGGAGCTTTGTGCACGGAGGGTCTCTTCCGAAACCCGTGATCACTTGGATCTTGGATTATGGGGAGTCAAAGGGGCGTCGTATGAAGAGGCTAGATCGGCCGCTTCTTTGTCAGACATCGCGGCTTCGGTCCTAGTAGGTCTTGAGGAGAAGGGCTCTATGTCGGTATTTGAGCGACTCCGAGCCCTAGTGACGCGGACTGTGTTTCTTAGGGTTTTTTGTGACAAGTCCTCCGTGTCCGTTCTTGAGGGTCTCTGTACCTGTGTCTCGGGGGTTGCTACGGGCCTAGTGGGGTGCTGGTGATGGTTGGAGTTGAATGGAGAGGGTACCCTGGGAGGGGATTGTTGGGGCCTTCGGGCCTTGTCGAGGGTGGTGAGGATTTCGCTCAAGCCCCGGGAAATTGCTTCTAGCTGGTTTTCTAGTGAAGCGAGACGCTGCACCATGGTGTCGTGGGCAGGGGTGAGGGCATCATGGGGAGGGTCGACCCGTGTGGTGTAGGTCGTGTTTATGATTAGATGCCTATTACTATTGGTGTAGAACATGTTGTCCCCTTTTGGTACCCTGGGAGGGGGGTGCATTGGGTCATGGCGTGAAATCGACCTTCTGAGATCTGGGCGAGTACTAGTGTGATTAGGGGTCGATGGCGCCCGAGCGGGTTCAAGGAGTTGCGGAGGGTGGATCAAATTAGGAGGTTGAGTTTGCCGTTCCTTTGAGAGTTGGAGAGCACTCTTAGTAGAGGCGCTGGAGTGGGGGGTGACTCGGGTGGGCGGGAGGAGGAGGTGTGGGGCGAGGCGGGGACAGTTTGTTTTTCCTGTTGGGGCCGATTATTTGTTGGTGGGAGCTGGGTCGGGAAGGATCGAGGCAAGTGAGGAAGAGCGGAACGGAGTGTGGGGAAGAGGGAGTCGAAAGCCTCTAGGTTCTCGTTATTAGCCTGAATCAGGACAGTGCCGTTAGTGTAGATGGTCACAGACGTGATCCCACCCCTTGACGAACGGTTAGGGAGCGAGGTTGTGAGTTTGCAGCTATGTGAGGTAGTTGTGGTTTTGGAGATGTAGAGTTGTGTTCTGAGAGAAGTGTTCCATTCCTCTGGTCTTTCAGTGTGAAAGATTAAGTCCATCTTAATCTGTCCTTTAGAGGGGCAGTGATATGTGTCCGTAAATAGAATTTCTTTGTGTTGTCTGATCAATTTCTGCTTGAAATTTCGTCTCGCTTTAGGAGAAAGGTTGGGGGAAGCTAATCGTGAATGCGTTCGCGCTGTGAGGTTTCAAGTGGGTCGATGAGGGTTGGGTGGAGTGGGTTGGGTTGGCGTGCCCGGTGCCATTGTGGGAATTTCTAAGAGAGGGGGACCGTGTATCAGAAAGGGAGTCTAGGACAGTTTGGTGGGGTTGGGCAGATCAGCTGGGGGTGAGCTGAAAATTTTCGCCTAAAGTTGGGCCAGGGAGGGTAGGATTGCAGCTGTGCGGTCCCTTACCAATCCGCCGGTGAAGATCAGGGGGTATTGACTTCGAGGAGCCACCCGATTAGTGTTCAGGTCTTAGGGTCTGGTATGGAATGGGATTGAGCCACCGTAGTTAGGAATCCCTCTCGTTTCGGATCCGCCCTGACAGGTTCGGTATTTCACCTAGTCACGGCTGTTTTGGCGAGTGTGGCTTCTGTCAGGGAGGATTAGCTGAAAAGGCTGTGGGAGGTGTTTGTTTATGTTTTACCGGGCAGGGATACTTAGCAGTTGATTCGGGTAGGTAGATAGAATAACAAGTGGGAGCTGTAGTTCTTTTGCTATTATCTTGAGGAGACCCGATTATTTTGAGATTGAGGAATTCTGGTCACTCTGTAATACACACTATGTGTAACTGTTTCCTCAATGAGGGGTCACCTCAGCAGGGATGAGTCGTGGTGTAGCTCGATCTCATGGTAAGGGGGTGATCACTGTGGTGACAAGGGTGGCCATCTTGGAACGGGCGAAATGAATTGCATGCTGGAGAATGGGAGGCTGCTTAGAGACAAGAAACTATTGGAATTATGGGCAGAAGGTCGTTGCGTTTTTCTTGTTTGGTGGCCCTTGCAGCGATTGGTTGTTGTTGAAGATCCTATTTTTTGAAAAATACAGGGATCGCCAAGAGCCATGGATCGGCCATCTTAGGCCAGGCAAAGTTAAGTGAGGGAGTGGGGCTCCGAGTAGGATTTAGGCGCTAATTTCAGAACCTTCTTTGGCTAGGAGTAGGAGGCCGTTGGGAACTCCTTATTAGGTGATCTTTGCAGCTGTTGTTAGAGTTTAGAGATCCTATCTATATCTAAATGCGGGATCAAGAGTCGGGGATCAGCCATCTTGAGGCCAGGCAGA
The DNA here is from genome assembly GCA_963921515.1 of Calotriton arnoldi. Classification (NCBI taxonomy): domain Eukaryota; kingdom Metazoa; phylum Chordata; class Amphibia; order Caudata; family Salamandridae; genus Calotriton; species Calotriton arnoldi. Next base: position 136,968 of record CAWUFW010005196.1, on the reverse strand, counting down.
ATCGGCTGAAGGAATGGTGCTCTATGTAGGAGATGCGCGTTGATGTTGATAGTTTCTTGATGGGCAGAAGAACGTTGGGTCCTTTAAGCATGACGACCCTTGCAGCGTTGCAGTGTTTTTATGGATTCAGATTTTAGCTAAAAGCGGGTCCCCAAGAGTCGGGGATCGGCCATCTTGCGGCCAGGCATATTCAAATGGTGGAGCGAGTCTCCGTTAGGGACTTGCGCGCTCTGTTTCACATTCCCAGGTCACCTATGCACAGTTAAAAGACGTGAGAGGCCTCGCTCGGTATCACTAGGGGCCCCGGGGCTCGGCGAGCCCTAGCAGTCATTGTAGGGGGGGGACCGGGGGGTGAGCAGTGGCGGCCATTTTAAGGACAGTCATCAGTGTCGTACCTTCACAGAGGAGCGGTGCGGGATTCCCAACGGTTCTGATCCTGCGGTCCTTGTCCCGGAGGAGACACTCGTCTGGTCTGGGGATTCTTGTGCGTTTTTTGAAAATTCGACGTGAGGCTGGTCCGGGAGTGCTTACTGGGTTCCTTCGCAATGGAAGACCTGTCAGAGCAGCTTGCAGTCCTGAGGGTATCGGCGAGGGACGATCACTGAGCACTGCGATCACCGTCGTTGCCGCCGTCTGGCCTGTTCCGCTCCGGTGAGTCCCGCTTTGTTGGGTGGCTGGGGGTGGTGGTCGAGGTGGGGGTTTGGGAGGGGATTCACTGGTATAGTGACCCCGAGCCCGGGAGCCTGGTTTCACAGCTCCTTCCCCGCGGCCATCTTGTTTCTGACCAACGCCTTACCTACTGATACACTGACTGGAGTTGGAATAGTAATTTATACTATTCTAAAGACCAGTGTCCCCCTAAGGGAAGTCATTGTAACGACTTGCGTGTTAATGGAATGCGTGCTAACGTCGCAGTCTGGGTACTGACTGCGGTGTAAAGGCATGCGTGGTGAATGCATACAGGGTTCCGTCATATAACAGTCATAGGATGGTTGGGATCAGTGAATGTTTATTATCCATCCAATTATGCGCTATTGATCACGTGTACAGATGCAGAGTATGTGAGACCACCGCTGTGCATTTGTCAACAATATTTCGGGTTTAGGTTCTATTTAGGTTAAATTGTGGGGTTCCAAATAATTTGCCCCCCAAAAATGTAGCCAACACGTGCACTGCCAGGGAGTCTCACTTACACGTATGTAGCTCGCACAATCTATCCCAACGGAATACATGTTGTTCGCTTGGGTCCAGTTCTTATGTTATCACAGAGTGGGAATTATCTAAATGCACTTCAGGACACATTCATTAATGCCGTGATCCTGACAATACCGTACAAGTTTATGACATTATTGGTGTATTGGACTGATACATACTATGGGGCTCGATTAGGAAGGATACATTTAAGTAAGTCGACAAATTATTAGGTCTATTATAATTAATGGTTTGATGAAACGGGAGAGGACATGACACATATTGATTTGCATGATTGATATTGGTTACCCATTGGATGAATAAAAATATGAAATCCATCTATGTGTACAGAAGACAAAAGATTGATGTAATAGCAGTAAGTTTTACTTACATATGAAATTCAAAAGAAATGGATCATCCAAAAGGTGAATAAAGTGTGCCCTAGGGTTATATAATCAATTAATAAGAACAGTGACCCTCTTAAAACCAATAGACACAAATCAAGGATTATCATGACTGCTGTTTACATGTTAGAAGATGATGAGAATTACACATGACTTCTAAGTTTCTTAGCAATTGTTCTTGTGATCTGAAGTACGTATAATAGGACCCTACTGAGACGCCTTAATAACTGGATTTGAAACAGTATAAATGTAACTGAAATTCGACAACAAAATGTAACACATTTAAAAAAAAAAAAAGTGAAGCAGAAGTGGAACTGAAAAAGGTGAACTGTATTGCATAGATTCCATTAAGATATCAGAAAGTTCAGAGGAAAGAAAAAAAACCTTGTATTTATTGATTTTAATTTTCTTCTATTATATTTCAACCTTGAAAAAGTTCTTTGGAACGAAATGTATTGGTTGGTTGGATTTTATCGCTTGAAGTAATGAAATAATAAAGGATTTCTTGAATTAGAGGTATACAGGGGGCGAATGTCCTTGGATCTTGTATTACAGTTTGGAATATATATATATATGAACTCTGACTTACATTGAAAGAAACACTGTACATACTTATAGGATCTCACCTTGCGCAGCATGGCCTCAGATTTCTGCAGATCAAAACTTCTGGCTGAAATATAAGAATAGAGATTTACTGGGGGAAAAGCAGCAGCTTGTGAGACTTTAGACGGGTCAATTCCAATGAAACATCTACCTTCAGTTACCCTCATTTCCAGTTTATTAGCCATTATTCACTCTTTGCCAACCAGCAATCATGATTAAATCCCATGCTTCATGCTACCTCGGTCTGGCAGCAAGCCCAGGGCTAATGTGAATAGACCCCGTGTGACCCATAGAAGAATGCACCATTTATGAGCAAATCGCCTACAGTTATGTGGTCAATTGTGCCCATAAGAACAGCTTCCCAACACCACCCAACTACAGTTAGGTGCAGTAACTGGCACAAAATAACACCCTCAACACCATCCACATAGTGTTAGCTGCTTCACATTATAACCCAAAAATCCACCCGGCAACCCCAATAGGTGTTAACTTTAGTTATCTTGTGCATGCTATGCCCAACTGGGTGTTGCCAATACATGGCCTTATTGTGAACGTGGTAGACAAACAGCATACACCCTGGAAGCAGTTGGACACGCCTGGAGTACATGGCTTGGATGGCACGGGGGTACTCACCGGTAAACATCTTTAAATCCACAGACAGTGGCATCGTTATGCAGCTTGAATATCACACGGGCTGACGGCCCGGCCATAGCATGGAAGAAGGAAAGGATTCTTGCCTGTAAAACTAGGAATCTTTGATGAATCTAAAGGGAGACTGAGATATTTAGTATCCATGGATATCAGCAAAGATACTATGGCGGAGAAATAAGGAGTTCCTGCCTTCACATTACCAAAGGGCAGAGGAACACATACGGCATGCTGAAGGAGACACCAGGTGCTGAAAACTCATAGCTTGGAAGTTAAGGCTCCCAATACATTAAGAACAATACAGCGCATGCTGTGGAATCCAAGAAAGTACCTAGCGGCACATAGCCTGGAAGCTACAAGTGATCCCACCAGAACACAGCGGCAGCTCCTCCGCAGTGCGAGAAGCAAAAACATAAAATGGTAATAACTTTTAGTTATTACCATTTTATGTTTGCTTTGCGGGTGGGTGGGGCTGCTCTGCTCTTCGAGCAGGGCAGGGGAGGAGTGGTGTGCCCACTCCTGAGTGCGCAAAGACTGTTTGGTCGGCCTTCTTGTGCCGCCCAAAACAGTCATGTGCGCTCCCCTGTTCTCAGCCTGCATGGAGAACATTCCCACCCCTCCAGCCCCTGGCTGAACGCCGTGTTATGGCGCTCCAGACCAATCACAACGCTGCTTGTAGCATTCGGATTGGCTTAGGGGAGGGAGTCTGGCTGCCTGCTTCCTGTTCCTGCCGGAGGCAGGAGAGCAGGAGCCGAGAAGACGCGAGACCCGGCCTCGAGGTAAGTTTTAAAATATATATATTTTTTTTTAATTAGGACTACCCCCCCATGCCCACCCCCCACCCGCGAGCCATGCCGGCCGCACCTGCCAGAACACATAGTACAAGAACAAGGGGCACTAGTAGATGGCCTTCAAATGATATAATACTGCTTCCTAGTCATGAAGGAACTCAAAAAGATTCTGCCATTTATTCCACAGTCATCTAGGCAGCTGCTGATTCAAGCATTGATTATTAGCAGGCAGGACTACTGCAACGCATTGTATGTTAGCCTTCCAGGTTAATTTAAACAGAGATTGAAGTTAATCCAGAATGCTGCTGCCAGATTTGTACTTGGTCTCCATAAATCTGAGAATATGTTTATGCATCTCAGAAAACTTAATTGGCTCCCAATGCAGAAAAGATGCTAGCTCCAGGCCCTCTGCCATAAAGCCTTTTATTCCGCTCTGTGTATGAATTATATTTCCACCCTGTTTAAAAAGCACCCCACAGGATGCTTCGCTCAGCCTCGCTCAATTTGATGATCGTGCCTAATTTTCTCAAAACAAGACTTGGTGGGCGCGTTTTGTCAGTAGTTACTGCCCAAGCATGGAATACGGGCAGCCCCCACTGGGTCTGAACCGAATTTGTTCAATTTCTGCCACGCCTCAAAAACACATTTGTTTAATTATTCTAGGTACAATCTGTTTAACTGTGAGCTCAGCGCCAGGACACCCTCGGGTAGTCGCGCGCTTAACAGAATAATAATAATAATCATCTCTGGGGAGACAGTCTGCACTGCTGCTCCCTCCTCCCACCTCCCCGCCCACCACACACCACCCGCCTCTCACTCCACCACGCACACTTACATCTCCCCAATGCTTACCTCTGAGCCATCGCAGGAGGTAATAATCGTCCTGGGCTGGGAGTCCGGGCAGCACATCCTTGATATTCTCATGGAACTAAGGAGACAGAAAGTGCAGCAGGTGGTTTAATGTGTAGAAAGGGCTGTCGAAGGTGTACAGTTGTGGGGCCCTAGGCTCCCATGCAGTAATAGTAACAACACAGACACAGTAATATAGTTAGTGGAACTGGCCCAGGGCACGGGCACCCGGCCCTTTTTATTACCAGGGTCACATGTCCTGTGACGCCTGTGTTGGATGGGTGTGGGGTGTAGTGTAAGCCAGCCCTCTGGGAGTGGCTGGCACAGCAAAGACTAGAACAGTGACCAGCAGGTCACTACATCCCTCCCAAACTTTATTAAAACTGGAACAACAAGTCCAACCTGTGGGAGAGAATAAAACAACAATAGAAAACGCCCACTGAGTCTATTCAGCTGCTTTCAGAACAGGACGATGGTACAACTGCAGCTAGGATCACCAGTTCTACTTGGCACAGTTCAGTTGTGAATTGCTGATCCGTTCCTCCCTGGACTCAAGGCGTGGAAGTTTACAACCAAAGCCTATATGCACAGTTTACGGGGACAGTGCATGTGGAGCGATCGTGAATCTGGAGGATGTTACGTCTTCACAAATATGTCCTGGCTCCATAAACCTCAAGCCTCCGACAACGGATGACATCCTGGTTGTTGTTGAGTCTTCCGCAGAGGCAGCAGCGCTTCCAGCTGCAGAATGGTGGAGTAATTACAGACATCCTTCTCTCACCAGGATGCCCCTCTCACAGGATGCCCCTGAGGTCCTCTTCACCAGGCTTCCACTGTACTGGGTGTACTTCGCCGTGTCACTCCAACGCCATACTCTAGGGTAGTGGAGGAAGCGCTAAGAGTCCCACCTACAAGTCCCTCACTCCACCTGGAGGGTAGTTGTTTCCGAATCGGACTACTCCTGCCATGTGGACTCTGGATGGTACCAATGGTCCAGCTTGCTCTCATCTGCAGGTGCCAGGTTTGCTTGGTGTAACCGAAGACTTCTGGACAGCCAGCCTCTCATGGTGCCACAGATGTTACATGGGTACTGTGCTTCGCTCCCAATGTTCTTTCACTCAGTCGTCTTCTGTACCTTGTGGTGTGCCAGATGTCTGATCACACACTTTGCTCTTCTTTCTCTGGACTTCTTCTGTGGTGGCATCATGCCACACAATTTCCTTTTCCTTGTCTTTCACTTTGCGACGCGGTCTGGTCCCATCTTGTATTACTCTTCTTCTATGACCAGGCCTCTCCATGTGACGTGCACTTCATACGGGTCTCCCTGGCCATGTCCTACCCCTAGGACAAGGCTTTCTCCTCATCCAGTGATCAGACCTCTTGTCGCGACCTTCTTCCTTTCACGACCTCTCCTAGGTCTTCATCCTTCGACTTCAAGCCAATCTTCATCTTCTTTGACCTCTCGCAGGTCATCTTCTCTGACTTCTCGCAGGTCATGTACTCTGACCTCTCGCAGGTCATCTTCTTTGACCTCTCACAGGTCATCTTCTCTGACCTCTCACAGGTCATCTTCTCTGACCTCTCACAGGTCATCTTCTCTTGAAGACGCACTCCTGACGCCTCAATACTACATCGATGTGGCTCTCTCCTTGCAGCCTCCACTTGGGCCGGCTTCACAGGATCTGTCACCTCTTGTGACAACCTGGGCCCTCTTCTTCGCAGGGCTCTCACTCTCAGGCTCCAGTCCTTACTGTCATCTTCTCCAATCTGGTCTTCGGCGCACTTCTGACTGTGCGCCCTCCTTTCGTCACTTGAGGGCACTCTTCCTTCTGGCACCTTGTGCGCTCAAGACCTGCACTTGCAGTGGCATCCTTTCACCACTGGGCGCGCATGCCGCACTCTTTCTTCAGTCCTTCGGGGATTTGATGCGTGGGGCTGTTGCCCTGTACCACACCCTCCATCCAGGTGCAGTCTCTACTGTTGTCCTTACTGCTGCAGTGATCACCCATGGCCACTAGGTGTCACTGCATTCCTTCTCACAAACCCTTGGCAGCCTTTCCCGTCAAGGTTCCCTTCCTGCCAGTATCCAACTTAATTCCACTGGGGGAGGGGGAGTCGCAGTAGCCTTTTCTGTCCTGCAGTCCACTTCTCTATACTCTGTTTTCCATTGCCATTGGCCCTCAGCTGCCTTCCCTCTTAATGTTCCCTTCAGGGCTCACTTGCCGACTGGGATTTAAGTCCTTGAGCTTACATGGCATGACCAGGTCTTGGGGGTGTCTGCCACTTCAGTCTCTGCCTATTCACCCTCCCCCCCCCCCCATCAACTTGGAGCCACAGCATCTGTCTCTGTGCTGCGGTTCCCTTGCACTGTCCCATACCAGTCCTTTTATTTTTTCTTTCTGGTGCTGTTGAATACTACCACTAGGTGGCAGTGCTGCACTATTCCCAGCGTGGGCCGCTGCAGCTTTCCTGACGTTGCGGCCTCTCATTGGAAATACTAACAATACAGGACACTCTCATTGCCAGTCCCAACTCGGTGCCCTGATGCCACAACTCTTCACTCCTCCCATGGAGTGGCAGCCTGGTGGGGTTTGAGACTCCCAAAGCTGCCCGACTCTGATTCCATTTTTCACGGGCGGGGCCCTCGTGTTGCACCAAGCTCTGCAGCAGCCCCACCCGCTTACTTCAGCCACACCAGCCGCCAGGTAAGGCCACGACGCGGCACTCCTTTTTGTTGTCTACTCAGGCTGCGGGGCATCGCCTTACACGAGCATATGACCAGCCCGCACCTTCATCGCCGGCAGCCTCACTGTTACCAGCTGAGTGCAGGTCCACTCCACTGCAGCCTACCTCACTTCTGCTGCTGGCCACTCATTCACGCCGCAGGGTGCCTTTGTTCACAGACACGAGAGCGGCCATGCGGTTCCTTCGCCGGCTACGTCATCGTCCCTGCCGAGTGCCGGTCCTCTCCACAGCAGTATCCAGTCTCTGCTGGTCACACCGCACTCGCTGCTTTTTTTCCGCCATGCAGTCCGCTTCACTTATTGGGGGTTGGGGTCAGCATGGCTCACCCTTGCGACGTCCCCTGGTCTCGCCATACCACGCTTGCCTAGACGTGCAGCTTTTTCCCCGACATTGCTTGTATCACACAGCGTCACCGTCCAGGCCACTCACAATGAGATGCCAGATTACTCTGCACGGCTTTCTTACCCATGTCAGTCGTCATGGCAGGGCCTTTAACTTACTGGCACCATCAGCCTCGCTTCTCCCCCGCCGCACTCTCCTTTCAGACCTTCACCGGTGCCGGGTGGGGGTCCGCCTCAATGCGGGCTTCTGGGGCCATCTTCTCTCTCCTATCCCGGCTCTTCAGAAGGCCCAGCTTCATTCACCTCAAACTCCCAGGTTCACCTCATGCCTGGCGTTTCAGCTGGCACTTCGCCTGTTCGCCGACGAGGTTGCGACAGGCAGACCACTCGGCCAGCTCACCCCTCTGTGTTTCTGGGGGCATGCTTGGTGCGCAGACACCGGCTCACCTTCAGCCTCGGTGTTAGCAGGGGTGCCCTCAACACGGGCAATGCTTTCCCCCTTTTCCACTCACAAGGCGGCAGCAAAGGCGGGTCCAACCCGCTCGTCGCCAATGTAAAGTTGTGGGGCCCTAGGCCTCTATGCAGTAATAGTAACAACAAAGACACGGTAATATAGTTAGTGGAACTGGCCCAGGGCACGTGCACCCGGCCCCTCTTATTACCAGGGTCACATGTCCTGCGACACCTGTGTAGGATAGGTGTGGGGTGGAGTGTAAGCCAGCCCTCAGGGAGTGGCTGGCACAGCAAAGACTAGAACAATGACCAGCAGGTCACTACAGAAGGTTACAAACTGTAGAGCCAGATAGGAACTAGAACAACATAAAAAACTATTAAACTAAGTAAAAAATATTGTTGGGGTATCAAGGTTCCATAATCCCTGCAGAAGGAATCGCATACAGCTTTCACCCGTCAGCTCTGAGGGCCCCTGCCACAGACAGACAGCATTCACACTGTCTGACGAGTCGCGACCCCTATCTGCAGACAGCGCGTGCACACACACAAACACCGCTTCAATCTGAGGAGCCCAGCTACATATGGCGCACGCATACACACAAACAGTTCCCACTCTCAGAGGGCCCCTTCTACGGGCAAGGACACAAACAGTCGCGACCCCTATCTGCAGACAGCGCGCGCACACACAAACACCGCTTTAATCTGAGTAGCCCAGATACATATGGCGCGCGCATACACACAAACAGTTCCCACTCTCAGAGGGCCTCTTCTACTGGCAAGGACCCAGACAGAGTTTTCACAATGTCTGAGACCCCCTGCTACAGAGAGCGCACACACATCTCTCACAATACCAGAGACTTATCGACACGGTGACGGGCACACTGCAGACAAGGGAAAATATATTTTTTTAAATGTCGGAACACGGTGCTACGCCAAATTTGGCAACGCCGCGCTCTGACATTTATTTAACGCATGGATGCGCCGTTTTCACAAGAATACAGCACACCTCTGTGTTTTCCCTAGCGCTGGTGTCAAAAAGGCTGCCTAGCACCAGCGCAAGCACCCTACCGCCATCTTGCAAGGGTACCTGTGCTGCAGGGGTGATTGTTTATGTGCGGGAAGGGACACCTTCCTGCACATAAACAATTAATAATGGCGATTTGCTCTTTCTATGTGTGCTGCAGAATGCATTTCATTTCTCCTCGTATCGTCATCCTAAAACTAGCTATTCCCTGGCTTTAGTTTTTGGCGCCGCCCTAGTTGTGTAAATCTCGCACAGCGTCAAAAAGCAATGGGTGTTGCGGTGGAATGTCCACTGCAACACCCATTGCACGCCCCTTTGCCGCAGAGAACTTGGGCAGAAAGGGGCATATTTACAAAGTGGCGTTAAACCACGTTAAGTGCCTTAGCTCCACCTTGTAAATATGGGAAATGCCACTATGCCACCGGAGCGTCACAAAAAAAGTGATGCTTCGCTGGCGATAGGGGCTTGTATATATGCCCCTTGGACCTTCAGGCTCATCCGATCTGCCCTGCATGGAGGGTTGAAACCAGTAGGGTGAGAGGAGATGGACCAGAGCATTTTGGTTTTACAGCATGCCTCGTGTGTCACCAGGTCATGAGCAAGATACGAGCCTGAATAGGGTTTTAGGCACTGAGCCTTGAAGGGCTTGTGGCACAAACCCCTGATCAGAATTTCCCACTCTCATCCCATTCGGAGCAGGCAAAATTTGCTCATGTTCAGCTGTAATCGTGCTTGTTTGGTGTAAATGTAGAGCAGTAGGCTGTATACCCACACTGAAAAGGTTTATATAGGTCTCTCATCATCTCGCCATCTGGATTAATGGTGCGACCTACTTTGATTACACCCTTTTAGTGCAAATATGCACAGCACTTTGTTTCCCTTACGCCTTGCTTAACTAAATCGAAACACTTGCCACTATAAAACCACACACACATCCAACAATCCATGTTCACATATCTCACAAGGACCCAACGCAGCAGCCATATATTCTACAGTGGACTATAAAGGTGCTCCCAACATAAGGCAGACCCCGCCCAAACATCCACAAAGCCAGCTACACCAGGCCAAGACCATCCCTAACTACTGGGCAAAGAGAATGTTGCATGCACAAGCAACTGATAAATGCCCTCTGGCAAATTTCTCACACACCCAACCAAAAGGTAATTTAAGATGGCACCCAACCAGAGACGGTCCAGGAGACAATATGCAGAACGCTTCATCACTGAATGACTCAGACTCCAATGAAAAGCGCGGAAGCACACGTTGAGGCACCTTCTGACAGCCAATGTTGCTTCAATGACATACTAATGGCAGAGTGTGTTATACAAATGGCAAAATCATGACAAATGTTTGCTGCCTGCTATTACACTATTACCATAACTTCAGCTGGGTATGCATTTCGGTCTGTGCCCTCATCTGTGATTTCTCACAGGCATCTGTTTTTAGATATTTTGTCCTCTGCCACTACTGCTGTAAGCCAGTTCTGGGCACAAACTATCCTTCCTTTTGGAGAGCTTTTCAACGTCCCCCCTACCACCTCACCGAGATTCATCCACTCCTCCTGGTCAAATCCCTTGGCCTAAGGTCTGCTCCCCTTGTTTGCCACGTGAGCTCTTTCCTAATCAGGGCTCTAGCTTTCACAGGACAGTTTGTGGATGGTGGTTATAAGGAAGGATTGAGACATGACTGTGTACACAGATTAATTGGTTGTGGCTTGTGGTAAGCAGCGTTGTCAGCCTTGAGATCTAGAATGTGGAACAGGGCGATGACATGAAGGAATATAGAAGTGCAGAGGTCCTTTGTGAATCGGTCCCTATATTCATACTTGCGTTATTCCTTTAGTAGAGAAAATCACGAGTTTAGAGCTTGTGATATCAAAGCTTTCTAAATCCAATCATTGTAAAAATCGAGGTCCAGTGGGAGCCATGGCAGCAGAGATGATGACAGTATGTAGTGTGAACGCCACCTCTGATATGGAAGGTTGCAGCAGGGTGCATCCACAGTGACTGGAGGATACCACCACGCTGCCCAATCCGCGTTACCACAGGTGAAAATCTGCCCGACATGGTTAAGGATCACCATTGTGGAGCCGCGACTAATATGAACTTTGGATTTAACTCCGGAAGACTGCCTTTACGTAAGGATTCTATGAACTGTACTTGCCTCAATCTCCCTCCTGACTGTAGTCCTTACATAGCAGTCATGGCTAATGTTCCATAGTTGCCCACAGCCAGGCTGGAAACCCATGATGACCTGCACGGCTGGACAGGGAACCGAAACCGGCTCTGGCAAACAACTCGGCCGGCCCCTGGGTGGGGTGCTAGTTGGAATCACCACTCCCATCTCATCGCTGCCGCTTTTATTACAGTGGGCCGATATTACAGCTATGCTGCAAAACCGGCCCAGGTAAAAAAATGGCCCCCAGGGATCCAAAACCAGCCCCCACCCTGGCAGCCCACCAGGAAAACGTCCGGTGCCCGCTATGGCCTGTCCGGCCCTGATAACCTGAAGAACAAGGTATGCCATTGGCTAACTAAAATCTCAGACTTCAGAATATAGAGACATTTTATTTGTCATAAGGGTGGGTTGGATTGGGCCATCAAGTAAACATTCTTCTGGGGACTGCGTGGTCATAAACCATAGAAACTCGACCCTAGCTGGCCGTTTAATTTCGAACTGGTCTCAACATGCTTGTTGGAACTTTAAGAACAATCGCATAACTATCCTGCCATTGGGTTATTTCTGTTGTCAATTTTCTTGCACACAGCCCGTCAGGAATGGTCTACCACCCAGGTCTTCTGAGCACATCACCCAAGCCAGTATCCCTACCTCTAACATATTCAGCACTCTATCGGGTCTAGAGGACTTAGATTGGCTGTCAAATGATCATGGTGTACCCATTGAGTCTGGTGGTAATGTTGGGGCAGGGTCGACCTGGAAATGCCCGTTCACAGTGAAATGCCTTCCGAGCAGCTACAAGATTTGGACCCTTTAACTAATCTGATTTGCTGGAACATTACAGGCCTCAGTTCTAAGTGGTCAGATCCGAATTGGTTCGGTTATATTGCAACTATGAATCTGTGATGTTGCAGGAAACCTGGCACCAGGGAGATATCATTTGGGATGGGTATGAATGTTTTATTGTACCTGCCACTTGCTCTGCTGGGGAAGAGACCGGGGAGAGATGGCTAATATGGTCTGAGTGTCTAAGCTATGTAAGTTAATTTCAATTTCATGCAATCATTCGGGGATTCAAGATTTGTGAATTGTTCACCCCAGCAGGTTTCATTTTTTTCTGATTATTTTTACAATCTGATGGATGAATTTGGTTGTCAAATTAAGGTATTGTTTAATGTAATTGAAATTTTGAGAAATAGGGCTAATTGTATCTTGAGCAAGTTTCTTGTGGTTGTTAGGGGCGACGTTAATGCTAAGTTAGGCCAATATGAAATCCAGCTCGATCCTTTCGCAGAAATCACTCTGACTGTTTCCAGCCGTAGTGTCGATCAGAGAGGCCCACTATTATTGAGACACTTGTTGGCGTTTAACCTTTGCAACCTGACTGAAATTAGCAATGCAAGTCACTTCCTTTATAGGCTAAGGACAAGGAACAATTATAGCTTACATACTCCTGTGTAGTGGTATGGTTAATCATGTAGTTGCCGGGGGCACTGATACAAGTGAGTATAGTGTCCAAAATCCTAATGAATGAAAACTCTTCCTGCCAACTTGCTTTCAACCATCCCAGTGTAAAGGAGTCAGTAACCTGACCCCTCAGGATAAGGGACTTAGGCTTAGATGGCATGTGATAAATATTGCTTCCTTGCTGACTACTACTGTCAAGGCTAATCTTGGCGGAACATCCACCACTGGAAGTGATTGCGGCCTTTGAAATACTAAACCAATTCATTAAGTCCCTCTTTATCAGCCCTACTAAAAATGTTAACATTATTCAGCCGGGCTGGTTTGATAAGGATTGTGGGCTGCTATCGCATTTTGTGAGTTGCCCTAAACATCAGCCCTAGGGATAGGGATTTTGTAGCTAAAGCTAGGCAACACTACCAAATGACTCTTAAAAAACATAAGCTGGCCCTCAAGGGGGAAGCCTGGACTAGCCTTAAAATCTCATGTAAGGAAAAGGACAACATAGGCTTCTGGCTATTGTGAATGGGAAAAGGCAAACTGAACTCAAAAGTGATGGGTTAGGGACCAACATCAATGCGGACAGCTGGATCAACCACTTTAAAGGTATTTACTCCTTTGAAAATTGCAAGATTGTGTATCCAACTGAGGTTTCCCATCCTTTTCTCTTAGATGTCAGGTTTAACCTCAAAGAGGTAATACTGTTATCTCCATCAGTCCATCTAACAAAAGCACCTGGCCCAGATGGGGTCCCAATGGATCTCTACAAAGAGAACACTGTACTGTGGGTCCCAATAATCACTAACACATTGATTGCTGCGGTATTCTGTTAGCTTCCTGCCTCTTGGCAGCAGGCTGTTATTATCCCAATATTTAAGAAAGGCAATAGGGAGGACCCTCGCTGCTATAGACTGATCCCACTTTTGGATTCAGTGGTTAAAGTGGTTGACCATATCATCTTGCGAAGGATAGAAGATTGGGTCCAACAGACTGGTGCCCTAACAAGGTGCAATATGACTTAGAGAGCGACTGGAGACTCAGGAACAGTTAGGACTATGTCTATAAAGGGTAATAATATTACTAGGGTCAAGGTATTCTCTTATCTAGGGGTGACTTTTGATTCCCGTAACAGTTTTCTACCTTGTCTTCGTTTTACACATGACATTGGGGCCCTGTTTGATGTAACATCCAAAATAGGTAGCAAACCAATACTGCCCCTACTGGAAATTTATAAGTTGAAACGTCTACCTGTGTTAACATATGGCGCTGGAATATGGGGCTTCCGAGAATGTGCTCTGCTTCAGCTGGAGGAGAACCGTTTCTGCAGACGTTTGTTGGGTCTAGGTCCAGGCAGCTCCCAGTATTTTTTGCATGAGGAATTGGGGTTGGTCTACGTTACAGACCTAGTGGGGCTTGCCCCACTCCTCCGCTGGGTTTCAACATGGAGTAATCAGAAAGCAACTTTTAACCAAGAAGTTATAGTCGACTGCTTGGCATGTGATCTTGGGCTCATGATCCCATGGATGAATTATATAAATAAAACAATGGAAGCCCTGAATTACTCATCGCACCTCGTGCCATCTCAAGTGGGGAAGCAGTAAGGTAAAGGAGCTCTACCTGAGGTGGGTAGGCGCTAGTAGGGAGGGCAGGGAGATTACAGAGCCCAAATTGAGAGAGCTGGTTAGCATTCAAACCATTATAGGTGTTGAGGCATATCTTTCATACAAAAACAATGTTTGTGAAAGGGTACTCTTGATGAAATTCTGCATGGGGACTATCAGATGTCATCTCTGCTTTCCTATAAGTCAATTTGACTCTATGTCCATTTTACTTTGCCCAAGCGATTAATCTTTTCCTCAAACTTTCTCTCACTTTTGATTTTTTTGTAAATTTTATCAACCATTTAGACGTAAATACTTAGTACCAATTCTTAAAACTCGTGGTTTTTATCAGTAGGAACCTGCACTATATTTTCTCAGTAAGTTGCCTGACTATTCTGTGTGTTATTTCAGTGGGAGCATTTAAAAAAATGCCTTACTCTGGCGCAAGTCCATTGATTTCTAGCTCTCTTCTAAGTTCAAATGCTCATTTCGTTGTATATGTATGGAAGCACATTAATTGCTATTAATTTTACTTTTTTGCACAGTCACCCATGTGGAAGATGGCTGAATTACAAGGTGTGCGGTCACATAGCATAATACTGTTCTTAATTATGTTTTTATGTAATTTTATTGTATTTTAATCTACTTTATATATGCTTGTTCTTTTATGATTATGTGGTTATAAATTAATAAAGATTAATAATGCAATGTAATACTCCCTTTGTCCTTACTATGTTACCGATAAGGCTGAAGGAAGGTAGAACAAGCTACAGTGCCCCGCCTGTGGATTACCTAAAAGGACTGTCCCCGGTGACTTCTAACTGCAGCTTCCTTCTCTAAACAGGTTGCCTAGGGCCTTGTTAGTACTTGCTCAGTCCTGGGTCTAGCATGTATTACATCCCTAAGGTTAAAATGATGTAATGGTGGAAAGAAGAATGTGCATTGATCCAAATTAGATTGTGACATAATAGCTCACTTGTAGTCTTCATATGATAAACAATCAAACGGGTGTGTTAAACGGTGGGCACTTACCAAATCAATGAGCTGGGATTTATTTGTTTTTATGAGAACAAAAGTCCTTGTGATGTGTCCTCATCAGGCCAGTCTAAAAAAACATGGCCAAAACGCATAAACATTATACCAGGGAATCAAAAAAGGACTAAAGAACTATAAGTGACTTTTTCATCTTCTAAAAAAAAAAAAAGGAGAAATGAACGCTTATTACCGGAAAAGCACCTCATGGTGCAAATAAAGACACTGAAACAAGCGTGTCCTGCCCCCGAATAAAATGCAAACAGAATGAGCTATGAAAGAATGAATGGTTTTCATGCAGCTTGATATGTAAAATAAAAGTGAATAATACACCGATGTAATTTTGAGATGAATAAAATAATTATATAAAAGTATGGTTGTAGACTGGTAATAACGTAATGTGTTACCCTTTAAGAATAATTATAATTGATCCCTAAGAAGAATGAAAGTTATTGTAACAAGTCACTAAAGCACAGCACCCGCTCCCATGCAGGGGTTTGGTATCCTATGTGGGGGCCAAGCGTGTCACACACTTACTATTTCTTATTTGTGTCCTTGCTACGTCACCTCCTGTCTAACTATTGGACACTCCAAAAACGGTTACAGTCCTGGGTGGCAATGGCAGGGACACTCCACCCCCATGTTAGCTCACCCTCGGTGCACAGCAGCACTACTCCTCTTCTCAGCGTATTTTTCCCTTCTTCTTGTTGCTGGTCACCCATCCCCCTCCACGATTTACGAGAACAATCCCTCCCATCCCCCCTCCACGACTCACCAGAACATTCTCTCCCATCCCCTCCACGACTCACCAGAACATTCTCTCCCATCTCCCTCCACGAGTCACCAGAACAATCTGTCCCATCCCCCTCCACGAGTCACCAGAACATTCTTTCCCATCCCCCTCCACGACTTACCAGAACATTCTCTCCCATCCCCCTCCACGAGTCACCAGAACAATCTGTCCCATCCCCCTCCACGACTCACCAGAACATTCTCTCCCATCCCCCTCCACGACTCACCAGAACATTCCCATCCCCCTCCACGACTCACCAGAATATTCTCTCTTTAGGCGTGCCTGCAGGATCCTCATTCTATAGTTCCCTGTGTGTCCCCAGTCACAGTATGTTGAAGCTAGTATCTGGAACGCTGAGAGCAAATGATGTTGTGTTTGTATGTGTGTGTTAGGAGATATGACAGTTGGGGGAATGGAGCCCTGACAGGACCTCACTGATGTTGCTGTAACCTAAGAGCCTAACATAAAGGGCCTAACATAAAATAAAGAACTTTCATTGCATCTGAGTGGCTCCAGACTCTTGTATGAACACCCTACCCTCTAACTGCAACATTCTGGTGACAAATTGTTTAGGATCCAGGTGGAAACGCAGCAAGATGCGGGTTTCTGTTGCCTCCTTATATTGTGATAACTTGTAATAAGATGAAACTAAACAAGACTTTGGCTTTGACTTGAATTCCTTTAGGGATATAGAAGGGTGAGTGTTGGGACAGATGTCCTTATTTTGACATCAGTAAAAAAGCTATTTGGATACTGAAATCTTGGGTTCCAAGATGTTCCTGCAAAAGTGCTGTCATAAGTATTTTTTTTAATGTCTCCACCACTGAGATCAAGTCAGCACCACACTGGTCTCCAGCAAATGCTTAAGAAAGAGCGCCACTGGCGCTATGATTACCTCCCTACACTCCTTGCCATCCAAGGCAGCCCCCAACCCCATTTGGTTTAATTTTTTTTACTTACCTTTTAGTTTTGCAAATTCCTGTCTGGATCTCTCCTTCATGAACGGGTATCTAGCCCCCATCTTCCGTCAGTACTGTTTCTATTCTGCAAGTGTAATGGATGATTTACTGACAGCTTATTTGATCCGCCCTGTGGGTCTCTATCACCTCACTTACCCTCATGCCTTTGCTCACTGCTCATACAACCATATGGCATGTTTGGTGTCTCTCTGAGGATGCCCCAGGTGGGACTGCCGTGCTTCTTTGCTTCAAGCTGTTATTGCCAATGGGATGCTCTCGTTGACTTCAGTTATGTTAGGATTTCTCAAAAGCAGTTTCCTAAGAAAAGGATTCAACTAAATCTTTGTCTTGTAGTTCACCATAGAAAAGCGGACTGGATATAACGTTAGTCTAAGGCACTCTCTTTCAGGACCCAGGGCTCTTACTTCTTACTGTCAAATATTGCACTCCCCCACTCTACATCTGAGGCTGCAGTGGTGAGGGGTCACAGCCCTCTCTTATTATCAACACTCAGGGGTATATTCACGAGAACGTGCGATAACGATCGCCAACGTTAGTCATCGCCAGAAAAGTTAACGCCGCCTAACCCTGTTTTTCATCGCCATGTTAGCGTGGTATTCTCAAGCCCGCGCTACATGGCGATAATAACAGTGAACGGCGGAGAAAACAGGCGACAACACCATCGCAATGGCGATAGTTATTCCTGCGTTAGCAGGCGATACCTGTGGATTGCCACATCAGCGCCAGAAAACTCCCATCTCAACCAAGGCGATATTGCATTGCTGTGTAAACAGAGGCCCTTTCCATGACCTCTGTACCCCCACTCTATTGAAAGACCCTGCCAGCCAGCACCTACAAGTGATAGATGAAAATGCATTCACAGGTGAATGCGGAGGGGTTGGCAGTTATTAGAAAAAGATTGATATTCCGTTTTTCGGCAACAAACACCTAAAGCAGCTGTTTCTGAACGTGGACTAGTTATGCACCAACGAGCACGGCATTGTTTGTTTACTCCTTCTGGGTCTGCCCTGGCTGGCATTGTGATTTCGGTTGGCAACAGAAGGCAAATATGGCGGGGGGGGTCTGGGGGTTGTGGCGGTGGGTGTTGTGACCCTCATGATCATTGCCTCCATGGCATCTGTGGGTCTTCAGGTGTGGCTCTTGGCTGGGCTCCCTTTCATGCTATGGGTAGTCGTCCTGCTTAGGCAGGTGTAAAATCCCTGGTGCTACCGCGGGTTATCCCCTGTTTTTGCTTCGCTTCGCAGATCTGGCAGTTCGTTGTGAATGTGGGGTTGTGGTTTTCTCGTGTGTTTTTGCACGGGAACGCCTCCTCTGCATCTCATTAGTGTTAGTTGGTGGTGTCCACCATGGAGATAAATCTGGGGGCAGTTATCGCGGGAATACTGGTGTTGTCTGCAGTTTGCACCAGCTTGTGAATGGGGTGTTAAATTTATCTCCATTTTTACTGCGTTAAGGTGGAGATAAATCGGAGTTAACTCCTTGTGAATATGCCCCTCAGTTTTCCCATGCTTTCAGGTGAATGGCTGTGTTAAGTGAGCTGTACAAGTGTAGACAATAACACCATCAGCCAACTACCATCTATCTACACGTGCTCAAGAAAACACACCTTTTATCGCACAACAATTTGGGAATCACTGCACACGCTCTGATCATCTCTAGAATTGGTGGCAATGCAATATTAATTTGGGCCCTGACCATACACTTTGCCCCCCCCCCCCCCATCGCCCTCCCCCCGCCGAAGCTGTAGTCCATTAGACAATGAGATTAATTATAGACAAAAAAAATCCAACCATATTACACCAATCCTGCATGAACTCCACTGGCCCACACTGGAGGCCATAATAGAATACAAAATAGGAAGAATAACTCACCAAAGCAATGCATAAGGAAGACTCGATTACCCGAGCAGCCTTTTGACACACTCTGAAGGATGCAGAAACTCCAAAAGATAAAAACCATGCCACTAGAACCAACCAAGTTTAAAACAAACACAAAATAGATAGTTAATGGAAGCAGCAACAAGCTTGAGGAACACTCTCCCAACCCAGTTGAGACGACAACCGTACTCTTCTTTTGGTGGAATCTGAAAACTCTTCTTTACACTGAACACTCCACAGAATCTTAGCATTCAACTGTCAGAATTCTAGATTCAGTCCCTACTTACCTTTCCTACTCCATAACCAACCCCTCCACCTGTTCATTACTGTTAACAAGTAATATAGCTACCCCTTTTTTCCAAAACCTCAATCTCCTGAGCCCAATATTGGTTACACGTTAAGAATATATATTCCCTGTTTGGTATGTTATAATTGTAAAGTGCAGTAATGCCTTGGGGCAGCTGCACTAAACAAGAATATCAAATAAATAAACCAATCTCAGGCTCATCATGGCTGTTAAACTGAATTTCAGGTTTCGCCTGCACAGCGCTTGTGAAATATTGTGTTAAAGAAAAAACAAGCAATGGCAAAGCCAATCGGTCTCGCCCATGGCTGAGCTATTGACTTTGGCAATCGGGTGGGGGTGGCTGACAGGGCTAGAGAAGAAACAGACATGAGGTGGGCGGGAGGAAGGGAGAAGGGACAGGAAAGAAAAAACAGGGAGCAGGTGGGGATAAGTAACACTGAGGGCCATATTCTCAAGAACGGCGATAACATTATCGCTTGAGAATATGGCCCTGAGAGTCTCCACTGGTTTTAGCGTGCCTATTTCAATGACGTACAATGCTGCTCCCACCAGTGAGTCGACTTCAGCCTTTTCTATGAACAAAGTACCACATTTCTAATGCCTAGCCGTTGTGTTTTTAAGCAGAATAAACTGACTCATTTGCAGCTCCTCTGCTTTCGAAGTATTGGTGGCTGAGGCAGCCATAAAGTGTGGACATTCTTCCTATAAGCTTCAGCTATTATACTACATTCGATCTTCCTGCAAGCGTCCCACTGCCCATTACAGGAATTGCCTGCTGCACTGGCACCTGCGGAATGTGGCTGCCCGCCGCCCCCAAAGGGGGCCCCCTAAAAGGGCAGCCCTTTAGTGCCATTGCGGCACAAGCCTACCCCTCGCTCTAGCAGCAGAGGGCTTCCGCCTGGAGCCCGCTGTCCAGGGGGTGTGGGCGTCACTTCCGGTACGCCCGGGGGGGAGGGAGGGTATGTATACCCCTCTGACCCTCCCAGCGGCCTCTTTTCCGCCAGCCACGCCGTCTCGACTCGTCGTCTCGCGTCGTTGGTTGACCCTGTGACTGGGTTGGAGGTCGTGTTCTCGTCGGCCTGGTCGGGTCTACGCATCGCCGGAAGATAGGTTAGGTAATCATCGCAGTTGGCCACGGCCGGCGAGCATCGCACCGGAGCCCAACCTGTCCCTCTTGTAGCATGCGGGACTGAGAGGGTGCTCTGGCCTAGCCGGGTGTATTTCTGGCGTGTTAAACGTACTTTAAGGGATGTACCTCAGTGGTAGAGCGCATGCTTTGCATGTATGAGGCCCCGGGTTCAATCCCCGGCATTTTCCAGTGTTAGTCTTTGGGTCTTGGTCGAGCGGTCAGCGGCCCAGGTCGGGCGGCCAACTCGAAGGGTCGGGTGGTCGGGCCCGGGTGTTTATGGAGGCGCAGTGGGGTCCTTCCACAGAGCCCTGCTGGTGAATTAGCATCTGGGTGGTAAGACGGGTTGCCGGACCGCCTCCAATAGGGGGGGGGGGACCGGGCTTTGTGTTGGCTTTTAGCCCTGATGGTGAATTAGCATCACGCAGCATATTGCTTCCAACAGGGTGGGGGGCCGGGCTTTGTGTTGGCTTTATCCCGCTTGTGAATTTTGCTCCGGTGTTTTTCCAATTCTCCCCCTCCCCCTTGTTTCTGCTGACACGCAGGGAAACAATTTAACACGGCAGCGTCGTGATGGTGAAAGAATTCGAATAATGTTGTCCGCAAGGGCTAACGGCTAATTGCTTAACTTTCACAGTGTTCTAGGTACAGGGTGGTCATACTGGTTACCCATGCTGATGTCTAATGACACCGTAATTTTGCATTTCATGTAGGACGTTGCTATTCGAATCGTTTTGCATTGCTTTAGGGATAAGGCGTTCAGATTTGTGCCACATGCTGATGACTGATTACAGCGTTATGTGTTCATTGCAGGTATGACGTAGCACATTGAATCATTTTACAGTGTTTTGGTACATGCTGTTCAGACTTGGTACGCATGCTGGTGACTAATTACACCGTTGTTTTACTTCACATGTATGACATAGTTTAAGCGTTTACGGTGGGCCAGTGCAAAGAGCAGCGGGGCAAGTTCGAGCATTCCCGGGACAGGGTGGCGCTCTCTCAAGGCGGGACGCACCGCGTGGGTTTATACTACGGTTTACTCCAAGGTTTGGAGCACTCAGAAATATGTTAATGTGTTATCGCCCGCCACCGGGATTTTAAACGACTCATCGTCGTGGGTACGCAAGGATAATGTGATCAGTTAGGAGAGGGTAATTCGAACCGGGGTACTGATGTCGAGTGTGCATGAGATAGCGCGGAACGCGCAGTGTTCCCGGCGGAGATATAGCCTTACGGCTGTGCGAGATGGCGCAGAACGGGCTGATCCACAGTTTGAATGAGTACTCGCTGTGGCGAGGGGGGGTAGCGTGCGCGAAGGGGGACAGTGGGGCGCCACGAAAAACTACCTTACTAAGGGGGGCGTTCGACAGACGGCCACGCGACAAATGGAGACCGCCTCCTCCGTGGCACGCATTTGTTGGTTAAGCGACAGCGCGGGAAACACATGGGCAACTGTGATCCAAAGGCCGATTGTCACGGATATGCATTATTTGGCAAATAGGTGCAGGTGAAGCACAAGGGACAAAATGGCGGCCGCCACGCACGTGGGAGAGATGGGTCAGCGGTCGGCTGGCTATTAGGGGCGTTGTGCCGGTGCCGCTTGTACTACAGAGTCGGGGGTCCACGGGGGGTGAGGCTTAGGCGCGATCGACACAAAGGGATGACTTGTAGATCATACAGCAGCAATCCCTGAGGCCGGTTGTCCCCTACAACACAATACGGGCATTAGGGAAATGGAGCAATACACGTGCAGCCCACCCTTGTGATTTGTGTGGGTAATGATGTTTGCTTTATTACAGGAGCCTCCTGCAGGCCATGTGCATACGGGGGTGCAGCCCTACCATCGTTAGCGGGAGGTGTCGCACATCAGTGATGGGGACCGCTTACTTACGCTGGTTTGGTTTCTAAGCAGGTCGGGACCGGACGTTTCACGCAGCTTCCGTCGGATTGAGTCTTGGTGCAGAGGCATCCCGCAGGTACGGGTGGCACCTCACAATTCAGGGCTGGCAGGTCCATGAGGGGCATTAAGGGTGGACCTTGGGTCCCTGGCGTGGGGGCACGTGCGGGATTGCAGGCATACCATCAGTCAGTGGGGGGCGTGTCGCACATCAATGATGGAGATCACTCACTTACGCTTGTTTTGTCTCCCTGAGCTGAGACCGCGTTTTGAACTACTGGCACTACATACAGCAAGTAGGTCTCCAGCACGGAGTCCACCGCATGTTTGCTGTGTACGTATTTAGGCCGCGAGATGGCAATGCTTCGGTTTCACATGTTATACAGGGACGGCAACCCCCTCTCAAGCTCGGCGCCTACCTCCTTCAGCCTAACGGCTGGGGTGGTCGACCTCGGATCGGCAGAAACCGAGTTCGAGTCTCGGCAGGGACGCTTAACATTCCGTGATTCTAGGCACATTACTTAATCTCCCCGTGCCTAACGAAACTATTGTGTCCCGTAAATGGTCGCTAATAATGGCTTCCATGCGATACTTACAAACACTGGGTTTATCTATTTCTCGCCCTGTGCACCACTCGCCAAGACGAGTTTTCTGTATCCTTACTGGGGGGCAATTTGCTGCAAAGATATCTCTGGCTTGGCGACAGCACTCTGATTAAATTTTAGTAACAATGTTGTACTAAAGTGAAAGCATGTTCCATCACAGTTAGTCATCGCTTACCCTATTCGCCTCTTCGGTGGCGCGCTTCTGGGCTAGGCATTCACGTTGCTGAACTCACTCGGTCATGAAAGTAACCAATGATACCCAGGTAGCCGGTCCTTGGGCCACACGGCACGCCCTGGGATGCCAAGGTTAATTGTTATTTAAATCATGTGCGCAGCTGTGATCTGGTCTCCAAAGCCTCTGCGATTGTATGATGTCTGGAAGAACCTTAATTGATGATCTTGCCGCGTTGTATTGTGGAAATCACTTTTGTCTGTTGGGGGCATCGCTGCTCCGGTTTCTCAAAGCCGCGCCTTGTACTCTTTCAACGGTGGTGCATATTTGTTAGCCTTCAACGGATGTGTTCGTTCGCAATAATTTCGCCCAACCGGCAAGTGATTGCATTTATGGGAATCAAACGCGGCGCTTGGCGGCAACTCAAGCAAAGACTTATGGCTTCAGGGTTTATTGTCCAGAGTGACGCTGCCATAATCAGTTCCTCCCCCCCCCCCCCGGGTTGGTGTCGTGTCGCGACGAGCACGGCCGTGGCTCTGATTCGTAATCAGTTCATCGAATGGCAAATGCTAAACATGAATCATGTTGTTTGACGGCGGCTGAGATTCGTGGATTCACGGCCGCCGCCTAGCATGGCTGTGCCTCTACCTCGAGGGGGTACATTGGTTGGAGTTCTGGTTGGGATCTCGATCTACGCGTAGATCTACCTCGATCTACGCGAGGGGGGCTTGTGCACATCACCGTGCAAGGAAAACGGCTCCGTCATGGCATTTTTAAAAATTATTGACTAATAATTATGCAGCACCAAGGGTGGGTTCCCGGGTGCAGTCAGATTGGTAACCCTTACAAGGGGGCAATAAGGGTAGTGGGACTGGGCGAGTAAACCTTGGTCCATGATGCAGGCCCGAATAATTGTGTGGCGGTACTAAGTACCTTTAAGCGGTCAGGTGGCATATTAGGATAGTTGTGCTGAATATGTAATGTAACGGGCGCTCATGTATAGCGTTTCAATACCTTGGCATTTACATACACGTTACATTTGTGTAATTAATATGTAATTATTAATGCGCGTTATGAATGGCGGATCGGATCTGCCTTCAGTTGGCATCGCGGTGTCTGCCTTGGCGGCAACCGGAGAGGGTGCCCTGGGTGGGGCAAAACAGTATATCAGTTTGGGGTTGATTATTGGTGCGTTAAACCACTTTATACTGCCAAGGTGCCACAAAGTGGGAAGACCACTTGGGGGCAGGGTCCCCCACTTTGGTGTACACGAATGAATAATGCCTTCATTCACTAATACCGATAAGGGGCATTGCTCCATCCTCCTCAGCAAAGTAGACCAAAGCGGTTTGATATGTCCTTTGACTTTGAGCGGGTCAGTCAATGCTTTTCTTTCAAAGAACTATGCACGCCAATTTTAATTCAGTAGTTTGGATGGCGCATAGGTCTCAAATCCATCTATATTTCTTTGACGATCCGGTGAACCCGCCTGTAGGGGATGTCCATGGTTCTTGGCGGGGCTAAGTAATGTTTCCAGTACACAAAGACACCCGTTGCTTAAGGCCCCATGCTCCTATTGCTTCAACCTTGGTTTGGTCATACCATATTGGGGGCCAGTCACTTACACGTATAAACCGTCGGTTGGCCATGTTAGAAGGACTTTTCTCACACCTGAGATTATCTGGAGCCCCCATAGCTGAGAAATTCGGAGGAGAGCTGAACATACCACTGCCTTCAGGGGGGTGGCTGCCCACTGTAGCAACAGGTGGCTAGGGCATGGGTGCATGTAGCACATTTGTTAATGGTGCAGGAGATTTATTGTTTTACTCTAGGAAACTGGGATCTCATGACCAGGTTCGGTCTTTTTTGGCCGTCGGTTACCAGCCCAATGGTGGGAAAGTTCAATTTTACATTAACCCTGTGCTATGTTATGCTAAGTACAGTTCCTACCAACAACTATGGGGTTGTGCTAACTGAGCTGTAGGACGGTGGCCCAATTGACCTAGTGAGTTATGTAATCCCTGTGATGTCATGATGAGGTTTGGTAGCACAGGGTAATGGGGGCAGATGGTACTAAGTCCCTCTTGGGTGGACGATACGAAGGGTAATTAAAATAACCTGGTATGGAGTCTCTGCTGTAGTGTGCCACTGTGGGAGTGCGGTTGGCACATTAAATTTACACTGCCTCTGGGATAAGCCAAAGTCTCTGCCTAGCCACCTAAGGGGTGGGCAGGAGTCAGCATCGTGGGCACCCCCTTCCCCTGACTAGAGGGGTGGGTTTGGCCAGGCTTAGGCGCATACCCTAGCCAACTAGTAACTCCATTTCAACAGGAGTAGAGAATGCCTAGGAGTTGTTTGCAGTGCATTCGCAACCGCCCCACAGGGCGAATGTTTTAGGCCACAAGGTTGTGGATGGCTCTTGTGTGGGAGCCGGGTGAAGAGCTAAGGTCAGGCTAGGATGCCTCGTGCTTTCACCGCACTGTTGAGTCCCAGTCACGAGCGGATTGTATCAGGGTGAGCTGGCTGTGGGTCAGGAAGCGCCAAGGCATCAGTAGCACTGAGCAGCTTACAGCCAGAGGCGGTATCCGAAGCACGGGGCATTTGTTAGATTAGAGCCCTACTCGGGGGTACCGCCTTAAGTGCTTGGAGGTCTGTTGGCACCGCCTCTCAATGGAAGCCATTGTCTGGTGGGCTGCTCTGAGCAGAGCGTTTGCAGGCGTAAGTAACCGTTTCCGCTACCAGTTCAAATGTGCATCTTTCACTGAGTTACTCAGATAACTGGGACAGGAAATAAGGTGGGCTGGATAACTCTTGCTTCTACCTGCATTGGCACATCTTGTCAGGAGTGATTGTCAAAGGGATTGAACTTCAGCCAGGTATTGTTAGCACCATCCACACCAAGCCGAGTGTTTAAGGCCACCCTGGGCCGCATTTACACAGCCCAGTATTAGGCCCTTGTGGGTCAGTGCCATGAATTACTAAATTGAACGAAACAGGAGGCTTGCCCGCGGGTTATACCAGCAAAAGTTTGGGGAGAGCTAGACTCTGCCCATGGTCAAGGGGTAGGTTTAAGTAGTTGGAGTGGCACTCTTAATTGACCAGGGGTTCAATGTGACACTAGGGCATTGCCGCGTTGAGGCCAGAGCACGGGCATTCTGTGGTTCCCAGGGGGCAGCAGGTGTAGGCAAGGTGCTTTCCAAACCTGGCACCAGAACACAAGGTAGTCGGGGCCAACTTGCCTGTTGGGTGACTGGTGCAGGCACCTGGGTAGTTGTCACTCCAAGAAGAGGTGAGTTGTCTCCAATAGTGGGCACAACATATGTGTGTGTCTCTGGCCTCACAGCGGTGTGGAGCCTGTCTCATTTAGAGGTACGCACAGGCGGAAATTGTGTACGTAAGGTTCACATGACCAATGTGGTCGTGGTATCTCCTAGCCTACCCACTGAAGGTGTATTTCAGCTAAACAGGGAACTGGGAATCTTGGTTTCCGTTATTTTGGCAGGTTTTAAAGCAGCCAGGGTCGGCAATGGACAGTAGGTACTGTGCATCTGTGATCCGACGGCAGTTATGCAAGCGGGGTGCGCTGCGTAAGTTGTAATGGCACGAAAGGGTGAGGTGTCTCCAATAGTGGGCACAAGACAGGTATTGTTTCAAACCAGCTTTGATACCATTAAGGTGTTCACCAGGGTTTAGCAATCAAAGGGGTTTGTGCAACCGTCTGGTCAACGGGGGAAGTAAGTGCTCCCAGAACCTAGGGTAGGTGACAAGTTCCTGCAGTAAGCGATGCCCGCCCAGTTAGCTATGGTAGCCTCGCTGGGTGGTGACGCTGCCACCCAACATAGTGTGCTGCCGTCCAAAGAAATGGGGAAACAAGGTGTCAAGCACAAAAGGCTACTATGTAAAAGAACATTTGGCACGACCAGTGATCAACAATGATTAAAATTTAGCGGAGCAGGTAATTTTTCACCTATGGGGTTGCCCAAGGGTGGGCAGTGGGAACGCACCTGTTCCCTGGTCGGGAATATTCTAGGATGGGGGGTTAGGTAGGACTTAGACAATCCTCAATGTTAGGCACCATATCGCTCAGTGCGCACTGTATTGAATCAGACAGATCCTCTTAGCTGGTATGCCTAAGGGGGTTTCACCTCAGAGGGAGCTGAGCTGGCGGAATTCCCATAAGGAATAAAGGATGCATGGCATGGGCATTTCACATACTAATAGTTATGACATTCCTGTGCGTCATGACTTAGAAAGCAAAGGGACTGCAAGGTCAAGCATAATCCTCCTCGCCCGAATAGCCAAGGCAGGCGGGAGTGGGAGCTGTTACCTAACAAGGGGGCTGCTGTCCCATAGATTGGGGACACAGGGGTTCAGGCACACACAGTGCTAGAAGGACGGCAGCTAGGTGGGATCAGCAAATAGATGGGGCAATGTGATCCTTGGTGTTGGAAATCGCCCCGCCCAGAGTGGGCACTGGGCTAGGTCAGGTGAGGCAGAGGAACTTTCCTGCAGGAGGGTGAATAGTTCCTGGCACAGGTTCACAGGACAGAAGAGTCTTTGGTTTCTTCAGACACTAGCTGACCCAGGCGAAAGTCAAGGGCTTTGTGATAGAGATGGGGTTCATCTATCACCAGTAGGGAGTGATCTCTCCCCTTAGATTTGCAGGAGGCCTGGAAATGAGCGGTCGCATGTTGTAATGCGCTGTTTGGTGAGTTCAGCAACTACATGGGGCAATGTGAAGCTCTGATGGGCGGAGATGATCCCCCGCAGAGGTGACACGGTGCTAAGTCTGACGAGGCCGTGAACATCCCTGTAAGAGGGAACTGTTCAGGGCGTAAGCTCGCAGACCAGAGGGGTCTAGGTTTCATCAGACACGAGCTGATTCAGGGTAATGTTAAAGGCTACTTTGCTATTGATGGGGACCAGTGCCATCCAGGCGTACGCCTAAGGTGAAGTTGACAAACATGGGGTGCATCTGTCACAGGCGGGCAGTGACACGTTCCACTGGGCATGCAGGAGGCCCTAGAAAGCAGGTTGCTTTGAGGAGGACGGGGTCCACTTGTCCCCGGTGGGGATGGACTTGGTTCTCCTGGATGTACAGGAATGTTTGGAAAGGGCAGGTTGCAGGTAATAGGAGGTGCAGTGGTGGGGGGCCCTGGCTGCGATGGTGGCCGCCTCCAGGGCTGTGGCGGAGTTACAGGGCAATCTGGAAGCAGTCTGGTACAGTAAGGGTACCTCTGCGGCAGACGGGTACAGTAAGGGTACCTCTGTGCGGCACAATAGGGGTGCCAGAGCCAAAGACCAGGATCCTCAGGGCAGGGTCCTGGAGAACCGTGATGGCGCCCCGTTAGTCCTTCGGGCGGTTGGGGGCCTGACCAACCGGGGGTTTGCCCTGCTACGCTCTGCCCTGAAAGGGGCGTGAGTTGGGTGGTAACAAGGTGCCACGTGATCCGGTGGTGGATCAACAAAGGTGTAGCGCTGATCAAGCATCGATCCCACAGTGCTGGCTCATCAGGCGGGCAGGGGCAGCATAGGTTGGATGGCTGCCTGCCCATGGATCGCCCGTAAGATAACCCACCTTATTGCATACTCTTGTATGGAATAAACCTGCGACAAGTTTTTCCCATAAACAAAGTGTCTTGTGTGTTTATTTATGCACGTTCGCCTATGGGAAGGGGGGGGGGAATGTTGCCGGTATTGGGACTACGTAACAAGTCATGCACAGAGAGTATGAACATGCGCAGTGTGCCGGATGTCAGCCCCACCCCTCCTGTGACAAATACTCTCAGGTGCTCTGGTTCTGCTAGTGGATCGAGCGTAATCAGGATCAAAATGAACAAAGGAGCTCCTTACATCACATGCAAACATTTTAACAAGTCTGAACTTTTGCTTCTTTTCCTGTAGCTCTCTATTAATTGGACTTGCAATATCTTTCTTCCAAGATGGTGGCTTCTGTAGCTTCCTTTTTCATCATTCCGAATTAGGCCAATCAAGGAGCACAAATGAAAAGGGCGGGCGAAAGGGGAGTAGACGAACCCTTCAATAAGGGGGCACACAGCTCTCTTCATATAGCCATTTTGGGAATGTAGGAATAGCCAAAAACAATTGACATTGTGAAACTATTCATAGTCTAACCATCTATACTTTTTATATTTCAGTTTGTGTGTCTGTAATGTCAGCCATGCATACTAATCAGTTTATGAAAGTTTACTTCTCACCTTAATAATAATTGTTTTCTAATCATGAACCTTATATACAGAATGGTCTCCATGTTGGGATGTGAGGGCAATCTGGCAAATGTGACAATAAAATGGAACGGAGCTCGGAGTGACATCCGTCACAGCAAATGCGGAGCGACTGAAAGCACAGACGGATAGAAACCAATGAAAAAAATTGTGCGCATACATGAACAGAAATAGACAAAAGTGAAATGTTCCAAATAATATGCCCCTGCTCAGGGGGAGGGAGCAAGACACCAAAACACAGAAGCAAGCTTTTGCGGCTGCCTGCGGTCCACGCAGGGGGCCACCCTAAAAGGGTGGC
The DNA here is from genome assembly GCA_963921515.1 of Calotriton arnoldi. Lineage (NCBI taxonomy): Eukaryota > Metazoa > Chordata > Amphibia > Caudata > Salamandridae > Calotriton > Calotriton arnoldi. Next base: position 107,341 of record CAWUFW010005196.1, on the reverse strand, counting down.
CCTTTAGTGCCATTTGGGCACTAACCCACCCCCCTCTAATGCCGGGACTCAGGGAGGAATCCCCCCTCCTTGCCTGTGGCGCGCTAGGCGCGTCACTTCCGGCGCGCCGAGGAATGGGGGGGGGTATATATGCTTACCCCACCATCCGGGCGTCCTCTTTTGCGCCGGACACGCCATCTTGAAGCGTTGTGCGATCGTCGCCGTCGTGTCGCGATTCGCTGGTCGGGAGGTTGCGTTTTGGTGAGGTGAGTCGTTGAGGCTACGGGGAGCCCGCCGCAGAGGTTTCCCCTGTGGATGAGCTTGCCCAGTTCGGATGCCCAGTTCGGGTGGGGTGCTCTGTGCAGGCACCATGCTGGGGCTGGTTGGCCTGGTCATCGTCGTGGGGCCGATTGTCTGGCGGGCTGAGGTGAGTGCTAAATCAGGGTTGCTGCCTCCCGGCCGGCTGCTTCAAGCCCGCTTCACTCTCTATCGTAGCGGGTGCCACCATCGAGTCTCCGGTTCCGGTTGGGCCTGGTGGGTGTGGGGGGGCGAGTTGTGTCAGAGGTTGGTTGAGGGTGGTGCGCCCCCCCCGCGCCCCGTTGATAAACCAGGGTTTACGTTTCGTTACTTACGCCACTGCCAACGCGGTTCAGTCTTTTCATCGTCTGACTGCTGAGCTCTCGGTTATGTCCTGCTACCTTTTTAAAGCTCTGCGGTTTGCCTCCGCCTGTCATACGAGATGAGGTGCTTGCTTTGCAGGGGGCGCCAGGAGCAGCAGCTGCCGGAATTCCTTGGCGTAGCGCACGCGGGGAGGCGGGGGCGCATCGTTTACAGTGTGCGTCTGCTTTGAGGGTAGTATCTCTGGGAGCACTGGCGAACTTGTCAGACAAAAGATTGGGAAAACTGCAGAGGTGCGCGAAAGTAATTACCCTTTCTACGTGTCACTGTGGCCATGGGGTAAGGCGCGGTGTACTCCTTTGTTTATGCGTCCAGTCATTGGTAGACTTGCACAGCGGATGTAATTCCCACAAGGTGCCGGGCGGATCCGTGACCGTTCTGCGGTGCTGCTCATAGTCGCACGATACACGTTGTTTGGGGGGAGACAGAGTCGAGTTTCCTGCTAGCCTGGCGCTGGGAGAGTTCGGTGAGTTCGGGCCATTTGGGGCAGTCCTCCCGTCACGGTCTTTAAGGGTAGATACTCCTGCCCCCTCCCCCGTGTTCCAATTGTGTGGTAATGTGCGGGTTGCTGGGGTGGGTGATAGAGCCCACCGGTGGAACATCTGCAGGCCTGGGGGGGGTGCTTGGTCCGTTCCAGGGCCCGTCTTGTGCAGAAGGGCGTGTCTGGGGGCTGTGTATCGCATGTTCGCCTCGACCGCCGTTAGGTGGGAGGCTGCGTCTGGACACGCCGTCTCTTTTTCAGAGGTGCTGGTCTGGTGTCTGCAGAGCGGGGGGTAGCATCCAGGTGCACTCTCTTTCGTGTGATGTCGGATGTGTTGCGTCGGTGACCGGCCTCTTCGGTTCTGCTGTGAGTTTGGACCCCCCCCGCGGCATCCACGTGGTGGGGTACAGCCTCATGGGGGCGAAGGTGTCGCTTCATGCGGTGAGGGTGCGGGTCTCACGGTCACCGCTGGCAGCAGTGTCATGTTGCATCGGGTCGGTTGCAGAGGCAGTGTTTCGGTGGTTTCAGCGGGGAGTTTGGGGGCCATGGCTCTTGCCCCCTGGGTGGCGCCTTTCCGGCCGGTTGGTCCGTCTTCCTGGCGGAGTGTGGGCAACTGTTACGGTACCAACGCCCAATGCTGGGAGAGGGAGAACAATTTTGAGCAGCGGGGTTGTTGAGGCCAGCGCAGTTCGGGGTATGGCCAGGATTGGTGAATGTATGCGGTGCTGCTAACATACGCTTTGCAGGGCTTGGCATGTTTTAGTGAGTTGGGCACCTGAGCAGTGATGTGTGTAGGTCGTGGTTTCGGTCAGGTGAGGAAATGGCGCATCTCACGCGTGCGCAGCAAGCCAGCTCTACTTCTGGAGAGTAGTGACACGAGTGCTCTCCTGTGGATGTAGTGCTGTTTAGTAGTAGTTGGTCATTCTGAGGAGCATGGTTGGTGCTGTCATGGCCGCAGTTGGGGCACATCACGTCTCCTCCAGGGCTGATTCAGTGAGCCCAGCCCCAATGCAACCGACCGATGAATGCCCGTCAGCAGGGCCTGTGTGCGGCATGCCCTACTCTCTGCAGTGAGACGAGAATAGCTATTGTTGGTGCCCATGATCGCGTTTCTCGACACCCGCCCTCACGCTGTAGTGGTGACGGTGATGTGAACCTTTCTTAAGTTTATATCCTTGATGTGCGGGTTTGTGGCCCGCGAGGGCAGTTCCTGTCACAAGACCGATGGTAGCACTTGGGAGGTTTCGGATCAGCACCGATGTGGATCCAGGCACTCGTCCGCATTGAGGAGATGTTGGGGAATGCATTTGGGGCATGGCAGGTGAGCCCGGCCGGGCGGACCGGCCGGCGGCATTGGGGTCGGCGTGCCATTGTAGTGGGAAACTTTTTGGCTTCCAGCCAGCAATTGAATAGTGCGCAGGGTGAATATCGGATGAAATGCAAGGGTGCCCCATGCCAGGGCTGACGTCTGGGCACTGGATTCGTGGTTTTTGCTTACCATGCAACACCTATTAACTTAGCAGACAGTGGCTGCAGGTCCCTGGCTATGTCAGTATCAGAACTCATTCCTGATGTCATTCCTGATATTTACATGTTATTCTTTCCTCGTCAGTAATTCCGCGAGTTTTCAGTTGCACCGGATTGTAGTTGCATGTGCCCATCTCCTGTATTTAACGGTGCCAGGCTGTTCAGACTGACTGTGTATATTTGTGATACTCTGCTCCATCTGAGCTATGCCAGTTTCATACCATACCAGGCACTTTGCCTCCCAAAGTATCACATATATGTTAATGTCAGACATATGCACACTCCAAGCTCGGAAATGCTCACAAAAGCAGCCTTAAACCTTGGTCTTCTTAGAGTTTCTCGTTGGTCAGATGGGTGTAATTACTGACATCGATATGTCTCCCTCATCTTCATTGTTTGATTTTGCTCGCAAGAAAGTGTCATTCATAGGCTTTTGAATGTTACTCACAGTCGCACTGAAATGATTAAAATATGTCACACATAGCAATCTGAAACCTTGGCAGCTATGGATGGGGGCGGCTAGCTCTCGGTTGGCTATGCAACTGAGCTATAATTGTGGCTTATTTATCTTATGCAAATAGAAGCATTGACTAAGCCAATAGATGGGCTTGTTGTAGGTGTAGTGCTCCTTTTGTAGTAAATATGGGGATGCAATGACATAGCGGCAAAATACCAGGCAAGGGCAAGGCACAGCCTTCTTCAGCACGCGTGGGGGGCTCTGACGCGTTTAAAACACAGCATCCTGAAGGTTTGAGGTCAGAAGTGCATTTACTTGTAATCAACAGCACATGCTGTAGTACTACCAGCCGCCCTGGGCGCCTGTTTGGAACGGCTTTTAATTGATACAGTTCAGTTCTTTCATGCCCACTTGAGGAAGGTTACTGACAGCGCACAGACACACTCGTCCAAATTCAGAATGTTTACATCCAATATGCGGGGACGGTGACGTGCTTTCAATACTGTAACAAACAGCAGCTAGTTCTGCTGCCAATTGCCCCTACAGGAGCACAGGGTATGCCCACACCTCGACGCTGGGGGCTGTGCGGAGCATGTGGTGTGTGTGCATCAGGAAGGCGCGATGGGCACGGTTTGTGATGGATATGTAGAGCCAGGTTCCCCCAGGGACGCCGTGTGCGCTCCCGCTGCGACCAAGGATGCACGCCCACCCGGGGCATCAGTTGGTCATTGTTTCTCTGCCCCTAGCACTCGTGCATGTCTGGGGGCTAAGGTGGGGCACTCAAGAGAGGTCCACCTTCTCTTTAGTGTTGTTGGTTTCGAAGTACACGGGAACTGTACTTCTCCCCTCAGTGAGCTTTAAACTGTAGATGGTTCTTCTTGGATGTGGCATGGCTGTGTTCGGCTGTCCTTTTGTTTGCCTATATTGATGTGCGGTTCTAACTTAGTATTATGCACGGGTTGCAGGGATGGAATTCGCACGTTCTTTCACCTTTACCAGAGTCCCCTGTTTGCCCCCCGGGTGTATGTCTGGGTTGCAGTATTAGGGGGGGGTACTGGATTGTGGCCGGTTTTCGGGGAAGTGGCCCCATTGGCTAGTTCCTGCACGATGTCGATGTTTCCTGGCGGTTTCTTAATTGGCACTAATGCTTTAGACCTCTATTCCGTCCCACGAGTCCTCGTAGTGCCCTCACTAAGTCGGACGATATTGATAAGTTGGAAACATGGCGACTAGCATTGGGACGATCGCCGAACCTCACGTGCGCCTTACAAATCCAGGTTCAGCATCATAGGTACTAGTGGAGATATCCCGGCATATGGAATTTTGTTGACCACGGAGGCGAGAACTGGTTGATGTGTCGCCTATGTCATTGAATTGGATGACATCGGCATAGCAACAGGTGGATAGGGCATGGGTGCATGTGGCACATTTGATAATGGTGCGGGATAATTATTGTTTTACTCTAGGAAACTGGGATCTTATGCCCAGGTTCTGTCTTCCTTTACCGCCGGTTACCAGCCCAATGGTGGGAAAGTATCATTTTACACTTACTCTGGGCAATTACAACGCAAAGAGAGGTGCTGCGAAATGTTGTTGAGACTGCATTGTACAATTGGCTACAAGGGCCTTTATGAGGAACATCTGCTGGCACCATATAGAAACAGGTACCATGTACACTTGGTGGGCATTTCTAGCTTTGAAAGAAAGTTGAGACAACCGAGTAGAGTTTCAGTGCAAGGCCTCATTTAGTTGGGCAATTTCATTTGTAAAGCATTAAACCAGTCAGCCCTGGGAATTAGGCAGGCATTCGATTAGCTAAGATGTTTGTTCGAACCGGGTAGAGCATATCGACCATAATTAACAGTGGAACCAGGAACAGCTTTACAAAGCAATGCTGTAGATTTCCAGTAGAATTCTGGATGGACAAGTTTCAGGGATAAGGCCCTGACCTTTCACCCCTCGAGGGACCATCACTAATTCCGAGCAAGTAGGCGTGGAGCATACTAATCCCACAGCGGTTGTAGCACAAGAGGAACGGGTACACGTGAATGTGTGACCTCATGACGCCCTGTCTTAGCAGTCCAGGTCACACCACAGAGGGCAAAGGCAAGGCCTCGGCCCCAGATGGACTATGTTTAATTTTAGTTGTGTGGGAGTGGGGCTCGCAATCTCGTCGCGTCTTGCTATGTCTGGTCGATGCAGCTAAAATGTGCCCTCTGCAAACAAGGGCAGGTTAAGGGTCGCCTCAGTTAAGACATATTCACCCGCGCTTTAGCCTGGGCAGCAGGCGGGTTGTGGTAGTTGTCATCTAACAAGTGGACTGCGGTGCAAAAAAGTTTGGTAAACACGGCGTTAGAGCACAAACGACGACAAGGTATTATAGACCACTTGACATTCCCAATATTCAGACAAGGGCAGGTACTTGCACATATTGTTCCCCCCCCGGTTCCCACAGGCTTGTTTGCCCCCTGGGTTATTTTTCTATGGGCCAGAACCAGAGACTGGAAGGGGCATCTTCTGCGGCCTGTGTCCCAAATACGTTGATAGTCAACGCTGGGGTAGATGTACCATGAAGGGCATGGTTACTACTTAGGTTGTCCCAAAGTTTTGGGGTCAAACTGGGTTGGAGCAGTAAGTCCACAGTCCTTTAGGAAGCATTCAGCATTCCTTCAATTCAAGTAGGGCAGTTAGCGATACATAGTATCAGCGAGTGGGTAACATACACCGGTTATTATGCCCCGGGGGCACGCGCGCTTCACAAAAACACAGAGCTTCAACCAGAAGGGTGCCAAGTGGCAAAAACCAGTAAATAGGTTTAATATATGTGTGTCTCTGGCCTTACAGCTGTGTGGAGCCAGTCTCATTTAGAGGTACGTCCAGGTGAAAAAATGGTGTACTTCTCAAGGTTCTCATGACCAATGCGGTTTGTGGTATCTCCCAGCGGATCCACTGAAGGTGTACTGCAGCTAAACATGAAACTTGGAATCTGGGATTCCGACACTTTGGCGGGTTTAAGCATCCAGGGTCAGAGATGGATATCAGGTACTGTGCATCTGTGATCCGACGGCAGTTAAGCAAGCGGGGTGCGCTGCGTAAGTTGTCACTACACGAAAGGGTGAGGTGTCGCCAATAGTGGGCACAATACATACATTGTTTCAAACCAGATTTGACACCATTAAGGGTTCACCAGGGTTTAGCAATCAAAGGGGTCTGTGCAATTGTCTGGTCAACGGGGCGAAGTAAGTGCACCCCAGAACCAAGGGTAGGTGACATGTCCCTGCAGTTAAGCTCAAATGCCCCGCCCGGTTAGCTATATTAGCCACGCTGGGTGGGGACGCTGTCAGCCAACATAGCGGCTGCTGTCCCAATAAATGGGAAACAAGGTGTCAAGCACAAAAGGCTACTATGTAAAAAGAACATTTGGCACGTCCAGTATTCCTTAAAAATTTAACGGAGCAGGTAATTTTCCACTGCTGGGGCTGCACAGGGTGGACAGTGTGAACCCCCCCTATTTGGGAATATTCTAGGATGGGGGTAAAGTAGGACTTGGTCAATCCTGAATGTTAGGCACCATATTGCAGACAGTGCGCACTGTATTAAATCAGACAGATTCACTAAGCTGGTATGCCTAGGGGGTTTCACCACAGAGGGAACGGAGCAGGCGAAATTCCCATAAGGAATAAGGGATGCATGGCAAGTGCAGGAGGACACCCTTGCTCATTGTCACATACTTCTAGTTATGAACATTCCTGTGCGTCATGATTTAGCAATCAAAGGGACTGTGCAAATGTTAAGTATAAACCTTCTCGCCCTAATAGCCAAAGTAGGCAGGCGGGTTGTGGGAGCGGTCACATAACAAGTGGGCTGCTGTCCCAGAGATGGGGGACACAGGTGTTCAGGCACACACGGTGCTAGAAGGACGGCGGCTAGGTGAGATCAGTAAATAGATGGGGCAATGTGAGCCAGTGTGTCTGAAATCGTCCCGCCCAGAGTTGGCACGGGGCTGAGTCATGTGAGGCAGTGGAACTTTCCCGCAGGAGGGTAAATAGTTCATTGCACAAGTTCACAGGCCAAAGGGGCTTTGGTTTCATCAGACACTAGCTGATCTAGGCTAACGTCAAGGGCTATTGTGATATAGATGGGGTTCATTTATCACCGGTAGGGATGGATCTCTTCCTTCTAGATTTGCAGGAGGCTCTAGAGATGAGAGGTTGCAGGTGAGAGTATTGCTGTTTTGGTGGGGGGCTCTGGCGGCGACGGAGGCCGGCTCCAGATCTGTGGCGGAGTTACAGGGCGATCTGGAAGCAAATGGGTACAAAAGGGTACCTCTGCAGGGCACAATAGGGGTGCCAGAGCCAAATCCCAGTTGCCTCATGGCAGGTTCCTGGAAAACCGCGTCGGCGTCCCATTAGTCCTTCGGACGGTTGTGGGCCTGAACAACTGGGGGCTTGCCTTGCTACGCTCCGCCCTGAAAGGGGCTTGAGTAATAAGGGACCAATGTGTCATGTGATCCGGAAAGAGGATCACCCCATAAGGTGCAGCACTGATTGGGTTCTCCACAGTGCTGCTTGGCTCATCAGGCGGGCAGGACAGCATAGGTTGGTTACAGCTGCCTGCCTTTGGATCGCCCGTAAGATAACCCACCATATTGCATACTTTTGTATGGAATAAACCTGCAGCAATATTTTCCCAAACAAAAGTTGTGTTGTGTATTTATTTACTTAGCATGCATGCACTGTGGTTGTGTGGGTGGGGTTTGTTGCCAATAATGGCACTATGCGGCTGCCCGCGGCCCACGCAGGGGGCCACCCTAAAAGGGCGGCCCTTTAGTGCCATTTGGGCACTAACCCACCCCCCTCTAATGCCGGGACTCAGGGAGGAGTCCCACCTCCTTGCCTGTGGCGCGCTAGGCACGTCACTTCCGGCGCGCCGAGGAATGGGGGGGGTATATATGCTTACCCCGCCATCCGGGCGTCCTCTGTTGCGCCGGACACGCCGTCTCCCACCCTACCGCTTACCCGGCGTGGGGATGGCAGGCAAGGTACATGGAATGTTGGAATGTTTTCTTTTGTGTTGCAGGCGGAGTTACAGGGCGATCTGGAAGCAAATGGGTACAAAAGGGTACCTCTGCAGGGCACAATAGGGGTGCCAGAGCCAAATCCCAGGAGCCTCATGGCAGGTTCCTGGAAAACCGCGTCGGCGGTCCGTTAGTCCTTCGGACGGTTGTGGGCCTGAACAACCGGGGGCTTGCCTTGCTACGCTCCGCCCTGAAAGGGGCTTGAGTAATAAGGGACCAATGTGTTACATGATCCGGAAAGAGGATCACCCCATAAGGTGCAGCGCTGATTGGGTTCTCCACAGTGCTGCTTGGCTCATCAGGCGGGCAGGACAGCATAGGTTGGTTACAGCTGCCTGCCCTTGGATCGCCAGTAAGATAACCCACCATATTGCATACTTTTGTATGGAATAAACCTGCAGCAATATTTTCCCAAACAAAAGTTGTGTTGTGTATTTATTTACTTAGCATGCATGCACTGTGGTTGTGTGGGTGGGGTGTGTTGCCAATAATGGCACTATGGGAAGGATACGCAAAGAAACTAATCAAAAGCGATGGGTGGGATGTAAGCTGACACAGTGAATACAGCACGTCTGTAAGAGACAGCACATGCGTTGCCTAGGCAAGACCTAAAAAGCTTAAAGAGGGCTTAATACCCACCCATTACTTACCGTTGGTTAGCTTCCATGCCACTCTGGTTTCCCTGTTTTTGATTTGGCAGTGCCTCCTGCTTCCTCTTCTGCATCGAGTGTTTACCCTTCTTGTGGAACTTGGACCAAGTACATTTTCCTGTTCACTGCCAATGTCCTTTCACTGGCTGTTCACTTCCTGACGTACTTTTTTTTAACTTTCTTCCTAGCACTCCTTATGAGTGCATGTGTTTGTAGTCAGTCTCCTCCAAATTGGCCCCGTCGTCTTGCTGCCCTGCATCATGGTTGCTCCCTCCTGCGTCGCTCGTTGCCTCCTTCTCCGTTCTTCGTTGCCTCCTTCCCGGTCCTTGGTTGCCTCCTTCCTTCTCCCCTCGCTGCGCCCTCCTCTTCCACGTTGGCCCCGTCGTCTTGCTGCCCTGCATCAGGGTTGCTCCCTCCTGCGTCGCTCGTTGCCTCCTTCCCGGTCCTTGGTTGCCTCCTTCCTTCTCCCCTCGCTGCGCCCTCCTCCTCCACGTTGGCCCCGTCGTCTTGCTGCCCTGCATCATGGTTGCTCCCTCCTGCGTCGCTCGTGGCCTCCTTCCTTCTCCCTTCGCTGCGCCCTCCTCCTCCCTCTCCCCTTGAGTCGTTTTTGCCCCACCATGGCCATCTTAATTGTAAAGTCTGGGCTCTTCAAATCCCCTGCTTAAGCACAGTGCCACTAGCACGCAGTGCCAATAGATAATGCCTCAACCGGTTGCAGCTATTCCCAGTCCAGCTCTCAATACATGGACCTGCACATGGTCAAAAAAAATTGTTTTAGTTTTAGCACGAACTCGACTCAAAGGTATTGGAGCCTTTACATGAGCACCAGCTACATTACACAAGGACACAATCATTTTGTTTGTGGGCACAGGGGGGTTAAGTGATTTGCCCAGAATCACAGGCTGTTGAGCTGACTCAGATTCGAGCCTGATTCCACAGTTCCGAAATTCGGCGGCTCTGGCTCTTACGCTACATTCTCTCCCTTCTGAGTTAAGAGATCTCTAAGGCTGTTCCATACCCAGCTTGAGAAGCTCACTCATTCCAGGTTTTTTTTATCCTTGCATTCTGGCATGTGTACTGCGTTTTCACCTTTCAATTTGCAAACTACATGTCCCGCAATGCAAATAAAACCAATACTGCATAAACTATTAACATCTTCAATGTAGAACTCCAGGTGCCTCAAGATAACAAGATTAACAAGGAGGAATTACCCCCTTTAATATTTTCCAACCTACACTCTTCGACAGAGTTCCTGTCACCTGTCCTTCTCGTGACCGGCTGGTCTGCTCTTTTTAGGAACAGCTACCCTCTAGTGATTGATGCCTCAAGATAACAGCACTTTTCTGGTCAGCCGATTACACCAAAAACCTTCCCATATAAGAGCACAGGAAAAAAATTAAAACTGTGCCATACATAGCTTCCAAGGTTTCAGATTGCTATGTGTGACATTTTTATAATTTCAGTGTAATTATGAGTGACATTCAACGACTATGACTGACACTTTTTCGCGAGCAAAATCAAGCAAGGAAAGTGGGGCAAACATATGAATATCAGAAATGACAATGGGACCACCAGCAAAAGCACATTTTCATAGCATAGCAAGTCAGTGCAACAGTAGGAGATCATGACTTGCACTTCTGCAAGGCGAGCCGGTGCTGCGGCAACAGGCAGGCTTCATGGCGGCCCGCTACGACTGCAGACTGAGTCCCATGGCAATCAACGCCACAGCTGCATATTCTGCCACACAACTGACTCTGGTGGCAGCGTTGCTTAACCACGCCGGTGCGTTCACACTGTCGGCAGCAGCCCGGCCACTGGCGCCAGGTCTGAGTCGGTTCAAAGGATCACAATACCGCCACAGTGAGCTCCTGTTTGGTTGCCAGCTGAGCAGTCTCACAACGTCGAGTCAGCCACCGCCGGTCGGGTCCGGCTCTGCCACGGAATCCATATCGCCAAGGTGATGCGAGCTGTGTGCTCCTCAGCTGCGCTGCCATGATAAAACACTCTCTCTCTCCCTCCCCCGAACGGAGCATAAATAGCTATTTAATAGCAGAAAGAAATACAACTCTGACTGAAAGGTGGTTCCCTCTCAAACAATTCCACCAGCGAGAACTCTCCATGACAACAGTGATCCACAGTCACCACCACTATTGAGCACGCCTAAAATTACCAACCCCTCTCCCAAATCTCCACCCACCAGCGGGCCCGCCACACCACTGAAAAAACAAGGAGGGGCCCCTACACTCACAGAAGTATATAGTTTACAAGTGGCCCCACTCCATGAGTACATCTTTAGTTACTGCACTCTGCATGCTGGGAAGTATCTCTCCCTAACAGGCATAATAATAACTGTGGAACTACAACTCCCAGAATGCAGTCAGTGACATGCTAAAAATCCAGCACTGTCAGTTACACACATTATGAGGTAGTTTGGAAGTTCTATCTGTGATCCTTCTACTAGAAATCACCCTCAATCTATGCTAAGGAGCACCTTCCATTAACACTCACCCTGCCACACTAGTAGTCCCTCACGCCGCAGTGTGCCTACCTTTAACTATCCCTTCTAGCTTGATGGATCATAGAGGCCGAGGCAGAAGGAGCGCCGCAGTGTGGCTTTGAGTATTTATGAAGGCTTCTTGGCAAATAGGCAGGCAGGCTCGGCCACGCATTGGTGGCTGCCTTCATTGAAATCCTGGCTTGTTTACACAGGGTGCTGCAGCATTTTCGCAGATTAAATAAATCATAAGCGAAGAGACATTTATAATCTTCCAAACAGGGAGGCAGCTCAAAAATAAAAGCATTGGTAAAGCCAATAGATTTTACCTTTGCGAGTTCTATTGACATTGTGAATGTTTTTTAAAGATGTTGCCCAGCAGCGCAGGCTTCTGTGCAACATGGCTTAAAGAGTAAATACAAACAAAGCGCTGTGGCATGGCCTGTGTTGACTGCGCCATAGAATTTTTTAAAATGTACTTTAAGCCATGTTGCACAGAAGCCCGCTTATGTGCAACATCTTTAAAAACATTGACAACGCCAATAGGTCTTGCATAGGCGAAACCTATTCGCTTTGCCAATGCTTGTTGTAGCTGCTACTGCTGTGAGACAAACCAACAACATGGTGAACTACAGGGCCTTTTGTCATTAAGCCATTCACAATTTGACCCAAATGTAATGAGAGAAAGGAAAGTGCATATTTGACGAGATGCCACATGAGAAATCGTTGGCCCTTGAATTAATATAAACCCTATTCCACCTCTAGACGTCTATTATAAAACTGGCGAGATCCCTAACTTTCTGCGCCACGAGCCTGAATTGTAAGGCAGGCCTGCCTGTAGTGACAGAGGGTACCGGGTACACTATCTCCTAATTATTACAAAGGGTGCCACGGTAGTTGTCCTAATCATGGCAGAGGGCATAAGGCCAGATGTACAATGGGTTTTTTCATTTGCAAAGCGCCTGATTTTCAGAATGTGGCCGTTTGTGAACAAAAAAAGGCCTTTTTCAATGTACAAAGGCCAATTTGCTAACCTATTATCGAATCGCAAATTGGGTTTGCGATTCGGTATTAGGATGGGGTGTGCTTAGGGCGTCCCTTCCTAATACCGAATCACAATGGTATGTGTGAATGTTTTGCGACCGACATGCATTCACAAAACATTTGCATTTTACCACCTACCTCAAGTAGGTGGTAACCCATTCGCAAACGGGAAGGGGTCCCCAAGAGACCACTTCTCCTTTGTGAATGTTTGTAAAAACATTTTTAAGAGCAGACAGTGGTACCACGGACTACTGCCTGCTCTTGAAAAATGAAAAGAAAACTTTTCATTTTTCTTTAGGAAACACATCCTGTCTTGGAAAATGGGTTGCATTTAAAAAAAAACCCATTGCTTTATTGAAAAGCAATCACAGACATGGTTGTCTGCTGACCCCAGCGGGCCAACATCCCTGTGATTTTTGCAGTTCCCAAGGGTCACAAACTGAGATCTAACTCATGAATATTAATGAAGTAGGTCTATTAGCGACCGACTGGGAATCGAAAAATGTGTTAAACACACATTTGTACCTTGGTGTTTGTGATTACCAAATAGCGAATTCCAAAGATTCGCTTTTTGGTATTTGCAAACCATACTTTACGTACATCTGGCACTTAGTGCCTTGTGTTGAGGTGATAAATGAACATAGTGCACCTTGCTGCACTGGCCATCTGAGTTTGAGCAATTCTATTATCTGCTCTAGCTATTTGATATCATTGCACCTGGGATAGCGTCCAGCAGGGGCTGAGGTTCACCTGAGAGTCACAACTCACCACGCGCGGCCGGTGCAGGTAAGAGTGGTGGGGTGAGGTGAGGTGGGGTGGGGCGGGCAGCGGGGTGGGGCGGGCGGCGGGGGGGATTCCGACAGACAACGGAATAGGGAAAATAAAATAAAACAATTAATAAAACCACTTACTTTGCGCTCACCGCATCGCCAACGAGCGCAAGGTAAGTGGTTTTCTTTTGTTTTTAATTTTATTTTCGATATTCCGTGGTCTGTCGACTTACACCCCCCACCCCACCGCTCTTACATGCATCGGCCTTGGATGCAACTTACATTACTCCATCCTTAATAGCATTTTCCCGCTTCTCACACCTATCTATAGGCCTCCTTATAACCGGAGGATTTCTTAAACATCCTAACCATGTTAGCTTACGGGTTACATGCAGCATAGACATCAATGGCGGCTCTCACACTTCCTACCCAGGCAAAACTGTGTCCACTCATTGCCTTCAGAAACGTTCGATGGGACAGAAGCCTCCCACCAATGATGCCTTAACAACTCTGTTCTGCTGCTTCTCTCCACCAGTTCACCCCGTGACCACTTACTTTAGTGCCTCTGGTGCCTGAGGTGTTAACCAGGCCTTGGCTCCCGCATCGATCTTAAAGCATTACTGGGGCCTGCTTGCCGTAGTGACGTACATTACAGTCCTGCTCTCCAGAGCACCAAGTATTCCTGGGCCGAACACTTGTAACTGCCTAGCCACCCACTTTTGCAGGCCGGAAAAACATTTGAGGACAGTGACGAGCTGGAACCTCACTCTTGGCTCAGCTTGGGGAAAACTGGCTTGGCCAGTCACAACTTTGTGCCGAAACCAGGCCTGAAATAAAAGGATTATCACAGGTAATCCACTAATCCTCATTAGATCTGCCTAGAGCTCGTAATGAAGGAGACCTCAACAACCCCTGGGCTCGTCCAGGAAGGAACGCGGGCACCTGCATTTTATTTTAATATATTGCATTGCAACATTTCTATATTGCTTACTACTCCTATGTGGAGCACTGAAACGCTTGCCTATATGGGTAGCATATTACACTGTGTAGGCTCTGTGCTTGGAAGTGTGTTATTTCTGATTGTCATTGTGACATGCCAAGAAGCTGTCATAGCATGCAGCTTGTTGGAACCTCCAGTGGTGAACTAAATTAAAGTCCTTTGTTGGCCAGCGGCATGTGACAGATCTCTTCAGTTATTCCATGCCTCTTCAGATGGTGAGGGGTGGTTTAGTGTCATAGACTGGTACACTCCTGAGCGATAGACATGACCCATGGCAGTTTTGTCTAATGTGAGTGTAAAAGTTTCAAGCATTATAAGGGAATTATTATGCAGACTGAATGAATTACTATGGACTGCCCAATTGCTGAGTGTTATGGTATTGTGGGTCAGGAAGGTAACATATTGCATTGTAATTGCATTTATATAGCGCTTACTACCACTGATGAGGCATTGAAGCGATTTATGTCAGACAGCACGCTTCTTCGGAACCCAAGGTTAGTGGTTAATCCTAAAGTGATTGGGATTAGTCTTGTGCTCTTATTAAAACAATACATTTACTCCAGTTTCTTTGTGGTGGTTTAAATTAAAAGGAGTTTTTGATTTTGATTTGTAGAGCGCAACAGTTACCCAGAGGCATCAAAGCGCTATAGCCGGCCATATGTGAGTTCATGCAGATGGTTGATGCGATTAACATATGAGATAGAGGAGATTTGGTATTGTGAGGTTGCAGGTATTGCTTTCAAACAAGAAAAGGTTGTGATTTTTTAAATTTTGGAATGAAATGAGGCAATTGGCAGAAATACAGTAATAAAGATTATAGCAAACAAGCAGGTGATTTAAAGTAGGCGGTGATAAGAAAGAGGAGGCATGCAGAGTTGGAAAGCAAGGAGAGAGTCACTTGTAAGAAGGGAGTGGAGAGTTTTTTAATGCAGGATTTTGAGAATACAGAGAGGCTTTTTGCGATAGCATGCAATCTGAAAATTCAGAACTGTAGAAAGAACATTTTTTGCATGTGAGATAGTGCTGTAATAGCTACTTTGATAGGCACTAGAACAGGCAAACATTCTATCTGCTGCTAGGAGACTACATTCTGTAAAGACAGCTCTTAATAGATGTTGTATTGTTTTTGTATTGTTAAATCAAATAGCACTTACCCTCTGCGGTAGGGGTTTGGAAGATCAGGGGTTAGAAGTATATGCTGATGGATGGACGTATATGTAAGAGAATATCAAGAGCTTTAGGCTGCGCCCAACGTAATCAGTACTTCATGATCAGTAAGTTGAAAGAATATACAGGGAAAATAATGCCAACACCAAGAAGGAGATTGTGCAAAGGCTGGAGTGAATGTCTTCTGATGTTCACCCTTAAAGTTTGACTTAATTTGGAGAGCAAAGTGGTATACCTTTGTCTGTCCCTGGTTTAGCATGGCACAAATTAGAGGTGAGGACAGCTTCCCCAGAGAGTGGAAGTGTATTGCCTGCATTCCTGTGGCTGGAGGGTGGAGACCCAGACACTCAAATCCAATGAAAACTTTGTTAGCAAAGGCCTGCTGACTAGACTTGTTGAAACGCTGTAGTTTGGTAGGGCTAAGGGGTGGAACTGCTGATTCTGTTGTGCAAGTTGAAGGGGCCCTTTAGTGAGAGCCAGCCTTTTAACTTTCTTGATAACACTCATGCAAGGTCCTGATACACTGCCTGTCACAATGGAAAACCAGGCCAGAGTGCATTTATTCAGAAGCCGGGCATGGGGGAGAAACCCGATTTGTACAGATGGCAACAGATGAAAAAATACGGGGACCAGTTAGAAATAAATTACATGATCACAAAGCACATGAGAGAAAGCAAAGAATCTGTACAAATAGGCTTTCCACTGGTACGGGAGAGACTATGTGTATAGTGAGTTTGGCAAAGGAAGCACAAGAACAGTATAAGCAGAGGTCGGGCACATAAGAATACAAAGAGCAAATGCAAAGATGGCTAGCTGTAGGGTGAATCCAGAAAGTAAAAGAACAGAGTCCATGCGAGATCGAAGTCAGCTGAATGTATATGCATATGTGTATGCCTTCTAGGCTGGACAGGCACCAAAAAATAGACCCAGGCACCAACAAACAAGCACTGGCAAACCAAATCTGTCTCGATTTGCCAATGCTGTGCAGGCAATGCTATTGTTTCTGCCAAAGGCAGAGGCTTTGTTAATGTGCTGGCATTGGCAAAGCCAATAGCAGAGACCAGCCATTTTAAAAGTATAGAAAACATTGTTTTCTATAATTTCAAGATAGGTGCTATGTTGCTTTATGCAACATGCATTGTAACATTGCACCATGCAGTGCGTAGACCATATTTAAAGTATGTATAACAATGCTTGCTACACAACGTGAAGGCTCAAGCGCATGCTGCATCATGAAACGCATGCAAAAACAACAATTGATGGACAGAATGCAGAACAATGTCATACATTCACCCCAGTACAGAGATGTGGGCCTAAATCCATCGTTTTTTTGCTCACCATGCCATTCCAGTTTGAACCCAGCCATATGCAAATCAGTCTTGACCCTGCGCCCAATGGGAACAGTCCAGCCCGAACTGCCAGGCCAGGTCCTCCCTGGACTGGAAACAAGCATCCTAGGACCGGTTTCGGGGTTTCACCCCTCATCAGCCAGGATAGCTTGACTCCAGTGGCATGGAGAGCGCGGGACCCACGTCTGGGCATACCCGTCCCACTCAGTGTGACAAATGCAAAAACAACAATTGAAGGACAGAATGCAGAACAATGTCATACATTCACCCCAGTACAGAGTTCTGGGCCTAAATCCATCATGAAACGCAACACGGCGGCCATTTTTAAAGTATAGAAAACGATGGGGCATATGTACAAGCCCCTATCTTCACCACAACGTCACTTTTTAAGACATTGTGGTGGCGATAGGGGCATTGCCTTATTTACAAGGCAGCGTTAAGCGCAACACCCATTGATTTTGACGCTGCCCCCTATTTACAAGGGCAGCGTAAATAGGAGGCAGCACCAAAATTAAGACCAGGGAAAGTTATGGTCTTAAATTGGCAAATCGAGGAGAAATGAATTATTTCTCCTCGTTTTTGCCTTTTCCATGTGTGCTGCCTTGTGCAGCACACATGGAAAAAGCAAAATGCCTTGGATTGTTTATGTACAGTAAGGTCCCCCTTCCTGTACATAAACAATCTTTTTAAAAAATTCCATTTTGACAAAATGGCATTTAAAGATTGTTTATGTACAGGAAGGGGGACCTTCCTGTACATACACAATCTTTCCCCTGCATGCAGACACCCTTGCACTATGGTGCAAGGGTGCCTGCGTTGGCGCTACACTGCTAAGTGTAGCACCAGTGCATGGGGAAACGCAAGGCTGCACCATATCGTTGTAAATATGGTGCAGCCTTATGTTTCTGAAGTGGCAGAGGGAGGCGTTAAGCCATGACGGCTAACTCCTCACTCCGCCACTTCCTTGAACATATGCCCCGATGTTTTCTAATTGTTTTCTATACTTTTAACATGGCCAGTAACTGCTCGTGGCTTTGCCAATGCCGCTGCTTTTTAAAAGGTTCTGGCACCGACATAACCAATAATGTCTGTCACCTTGGAGCTGGAAAGGAAGAGAAGACTTCCAAAGGGGGCGCAAAGAGGAACAGGAAATTGCTGTGGGACAGCATTCAGGGCTTCATCAAAGGCACCATACTCTACCTGGAGCTCCATGGAGGGGCACTGGGAGGGAGCAAGGGTGGGATGGAGGAGACAGGGAGTGTGACGGGGGAGCAAGGGAAAGAGCATAAGTGCATTTTGAAGAAAAGTAAGGAGAAAGAAAAGCGCTCCAACGGAATGTTAACAAATGAAGGTTAAAAAAAAAGTCTTTCCATGAGCCAAGTACCATATCCAATCAAAATAGTTGCAGTGTCTGTGAACTTTGATGAGTAGTGTGTTCTGTGGTGTGGTTTCCATTTTGTGTCCAGAAGGGCTCAGTGTTGTCGTGAAATTTGCGATGCTGGCTTGTGTATATTGCTTGTGCTTCTGAAGAGAAACGTGCTTGCTGCAAGAGTTGAAGTTTTATTACCTGCCTCGTTAAATCTTATCCCGGGATTAACATTGAGTATATTATGTTGTACCTTTAGAGTCAAGGTCTGTGGTGCCAGACCGTGAAGCTTTATCGGCTGCACATAAGATAGGGACTTATTAACTTCTATGGTGAGAGTGTATTAATTGGCTTTGGTGTTTGGTTAGTCCTGTGTGCAGTGGAGCAGACCGCACTAGTCAGGGTGGTTTCCCACTGGTCATGATTTCATTTTGTGTGTGCAATAAAACCAGGAGGGTGTTATTCCCCGATTCTCCTAGAATGATTTTGTACTGTGAACTTTCTTTTAGTGGAACAGAAAAGGATTTTCATTTTATTTAATAATTATTTGTGTGAAGTTGATCGCTGTGGTGTGAGAGCTGCTGCGAGGTGCTGTGAGTTGGTATTGGTCGGTCAGTGTTTGTGCCGCACTGGTATTGGTCGTTACGTCAGAGGTTGCTGCACTGTGAGTGGCTTGTTTTGTGGTGCCACACTGAAATTGGAAGTTAGTGTTGTGTGTACATTTGTGAGTTGTTGAGAACCACAGGTTATTTCAATTCACTTTTACTGAATTTGTACTGTGATACCTATAGAGAAAAGATTAAATTCTTCAAGAAATTGAGGCCTTATTTAGTGATGTTGTGAGAGGAAACCCATCTGAGAGCACATCTGCTAATTACATGGCAACCAGTGTTGGTTTACACAGGTGTATTTGGCTTAGACAGTGGAGTAAGATCACTGCGAACCAAGGCTTCCTTGCAGTTTGCGACCTATGGTACTTTCAACCTGAGAATAACTAAGAATCTGAGGCACATGTTGTATGAAAAATGCCACCTAGACCAGCTCCATATGAAGCCATGAATTCATGGGAGCATGCAGCACATGCAAAAGAGAAGAGAGAATAAAGCAAAAAAGATAGTCAATGGTTGGATGGAAGCTAAGTGGGATGCAGAACAGCAAGCATAGAGAAAAGATATGATTGAGGTAGTTAGGATGTACCACGTCTTAACTAGTGGAAGAATAGGGAGAAAGAAAAGCACAAGAGGGGGATGAAACTAAAGTAAAGACTTATGAAGGTAGCGGTAGTGACTCTAGCGATGGGTTTTTGGATGATTAATTGGATTCTTGACCCCCTACATATAATGTGATTAAGTCGGTAGGAGGAAACCGACCTGTTGTCTGGAACCAAGCTGTAGGAGGGTCCCCACCCGTGGTCAATCTGGATGCAAGAGCACCTGTAGAACATGGTCTCCCTGTGCAAGTCCTGCCCATTGCAACTGGTATGCCTGTGGGTAGTACCAGCTCTTTCGATAATGCCTCTGAACCCTGTCATTGTCACCCCAGCTCTAGTTGGTCCTCCAGTCGTGACTGTTCCTGTTATCCTGAGCACAAATACCACTGTAGATTCAGGCGTGAGACCCGTAGTGAGTGTACCTGCTGTTGAGGTAGACGAAGTCCCTGAGTCAGAGACCCCAGAGGATGACGACACCCCAGTAACTGTGTTGGACGTGGTGAAAACAAAAATTGAGTTTCAGGAAATCTTAAAGGGGACACTGAAGCTAGAATTTATCAATGGGTATAACAAAGGCAAACTCCTTTTCCAGTGTAGAGATGCTGCTAGGCATGCATGTGACTGTCTTAAAGCTTTGAAAGGGATAGCAGCAGAATACAGAGTTAATCTTTCCATAGGTCAAACTCTGCAGAAGAACTTTAGGATGCTCATAACTGAGGAGGACCTTGCAAATATGAGGACAACAGGGTTAAGGATGCTCTTGAAGGAATTGGTAGGACGCATTCAGAAATGGAGTGACACCCAAAATATCAAAGACCGGTGGGCTAACAAGGTAAGAAAGAAGAAGAAAGAAAAATTATTCCGGCGGGCCAGATGGAGAATCTAGTCAAAGTGATTCAGATGTTAGGGCACACTCCTTGAGAGAGGTATGTGGGGAGCCTATGCGCATGTGCCTTGGAGCTGTAGTGATTTTTGTTTTACATTTACAAATCAATTTTCAAAATTAAGAGAACATCCTGATCTGTGGTATAGACAAGTTGGCAGATTTGTGAAAATATTGAAGGTGCTTTGGGAAGATCTGAATACTTTCTTTGACACTGTCATTCCCATGAGTTGTGGGGAGAGTGTAAGGTTTCTGTGAAGTGGCCGAATGCTAAGTCTCCGAGGGACGCCCAAAGGCATGCTCCCTCTACTGAAGTTATGGAAAGGTATAATCAGGTGATTCACTTTTTAAAGACAAAGTTTCCCCAGAAAGATGTTGATTGGCTGAAACTTTTGAGTACTATTCAAGTGTCTAAAGAGTCAGTGCATGCCTATTTTCTCAGCATAGTGATGGTGAAAATCGAGAACGAGGAAATCTTAGCATTTTGTGTCACAGTTCTTGGTATGCATCCAGAGATTAGCTTGCACATCCAGCAGAATGTGATTTGTTGGCAGTCAAAGCCTTCGCATGGAATCCTGCGATATGCAAAGTATTGCAGTGATAATTTGGAAGCCAGACAAAAGAAAATTAAGAAGAATTTTGTTTGGCTAAGATGAAGTTAGCCCTGAAGGGATTTCAGATTGGTCCATACATGGCGAATTCTGGCTATGGTTCTAGCAGTGGTACTGGAATGCAGGGAATTGAATATCAGGGCGGTGTCAGATGGTGCAGGTTGGGAATGGTGTACCACAAGGTAGATGGTGAGGAGTGCCGGTTGATCCAAATTCGGGAATGGATATAATTGTGTTGAAGAAAACTATTCTGTGTCCTTATTGTAATAAGTTATGCCATTACAAGCGTGAATGTCAATTGAATGCAAATAGAATATATTATGATGGGCAAGGGCCTAATGTGAATATTATGTGAGCTCCAACTATGAAATGCAAAGACCTTTAGATCCTAACATGCACCAAGCCCCATTAATACAGTACAACCTATATAGCTCAAGGTTTAATGCTAACTCAAATTCCAGAGTTCAATAGAACCCCTTCCTGAGTTCAGAGATCTTCCAAATGTTCCTGGCCTTCAACACCTTTGGAGATCTAGGATCCGATCAATCACAATGATGGTGCCTGAGAGGAGAAGAAGATTGCTTGCTTGGAGCAGTCTTTGACGTAGACCAGAGTAGCTCATATGTAGAAGGCGAGTTGAATGGCCACCCAGTGTACTTTTTAATCGACACCAGTGCTATCCATTGCACTGTAAGAAGAGTGGAAGTTCCAAACCTGCCCCTCTCGGGAAAGCAAGTCCACGTTGTAGGTGTTGCAAACAAACAGAAAGCAAATCCAGTTTCAACCAAAGTCCCTCTGAAGTTTGGTCTCCTTAAAAAGGACCATCAGTTTAAGATTTGTGATGCGAGCGCCGTCAACTTGTTGGGCAGAGATTTGCTCTGTAAATTTAACTGTGTGATACAGTACACCGGATGGTGTTGCACTTTAAACACATGATGAGAATACTATTTTTAAATTGTACACACTGAAGCCCATTGTTGGGCTATTCCATGTTCTGACAAAAGGGGACCTGCCATCCGACTTAAAGGACTTTGTGCCGGATGGAAAAATGCTTTGTGGGAAGATAAGCGAGGGAGCCATATTCTTACCCTGTTTGGGGGGCCCGCCCCGTAGAAATATAGCATCCTCCGGTATCCTATGCCCCAAAGGAGGCGATCCGATAGCGGAGGGGCAACGACAAGACACACCCCCCTTTCCTGTTTCCCTACAGCGGAACATCGACATGGGACCGGAAGTGGGAGGAGATGACCTCGGAAGTCCGTTCCCAGGACCAATGAAAGAGGACGGGAACGAGGAAGAGTTGTCGTGGACCAACTCCGGAGAGAGAGCAAGCAGGAGGTCGGGCGAGGAGCGGAGAAACGTAGAAAGAGGTTGCGGGAGGAAAGACGAGGAGGAGTCGAGGAACGACGACGACGACATCGGAGAAGACGAGGAAGTGGAAGAGCGGTGGAGCGAGGAGTGGTGGTGCCCACCGGAGGACGCTGGAGAGCGGCCGCAACTCAGGAGAGTTGCGGTGGAGCCGGTGAGTGACCGCGTCTCAGGGGACAGTGAGGGAGGGTACGAGGGAGGCGGGGAGGTGGAGCGAGGAAGCGGGGCACGGGTAATACGCACATAAAAGAACCCCGATTTCACAGGTGTGTTGTACGGTTCCGATACTTGGGAATTCCGACGTACGCCCTTATCCCTCACCGATGCACTGAGCACTTCCTATCCTCCTCGGAGTTAGTTGCCTTTCACGAGAGTCTACCCTGTTTTGGACGAAATCTCTATGACACTTGGGTGTGGTGACGGACCTACCTGCTATTGGATTTCTTAGTTGATACAACCCCCCCTTTTCCGTACAGTGATTGACGGCCCCCTTTTCTCCTCTCTTATGAGCCTCCGGAGAGACACCAACCAGACGGAGAAGCCGGATCCGACCCTACAACCCGAAGCCACCAAGACGGATCAACGGGAAGAAAGCGACGGGACACTAGACATACCCTCTACTCCCCCGATCCCTGTTAATAAACAACCAATTTTTGGAAAATACATTCAGCCTCCGCGTCTGCATATCCGACCTGCCCTCCCACAAGTGGTGTCAGAAGTGGGATTGGAAGGAGACATGGAGGCGGCCCTGACGAAGATGGCGGAGAACCAGGAACATCTGGGCAAGGTGATGGAACGCTTCCTGACCGTAGTCGAGGAGGATCGGGGGAAGCTACAGCAAGTGCTCACAGGACAGAGCCAAACCCATGGAGCTGCTATGGACAAGATCACGGAGGCCCTCGGACATCAGAGAGGGTCCACTACACTCCCTGTGGTTCTGCAGCGATACGTGAGTGGGGAGGACCCTGACTATTTCTTTAACAACTTCGAGCGAATGGCCGCCGCGGCCTCCTGGCTGGCCGAGAAGTGGGGCCAATACCTGGGTCCTCTCCTGTCCGGCGACTTACAGGCCGCCTATCAGGCCGCAACAGTCCAAGGCGTGGTTCCCTATGCCGACATAAAACGCTGCATCATGGAACGCTTGGGAGTGGACGAGGAAACGTATAGACTGAAGCTGCGCCAGATGAAGGAGGGACCCCAGGAGACTCCTAGAGCTCTGTATTACAGGGTTAGAGATATGGCGGACCGCTGGTTGAAACCAGCCACTACGGACAAGGACGGGATCATGGCCAAAATATACCTGGAGCAATATCTGTCCTCTCTTCACCCGCCCATTCAGCGGTGGGTACGACAACAAGCCCATCTAACCCTTGAAACAGCGGTGGAAATCGCCAGTGCGTACAATCGGGGTCAGGAGATCCAAAAGGGGAGGGAAGATCCACCCGGGAGACCAGGAGGGATGGGTGCACATCGACTTCCCCGTCCGCCTATGATGAAGAAGCCGGAACCTGTCACCATCATACCCGGGACAGCCATAGCGCGAACCCCCCCTATGGGACTCCAATGTTTTCATTGTGGAGGGATGGGACATATCGCCCGGTTCTGCCCCCAAAAGAAGAACCGATGGAAATAGGGATGGCCCGCAACTACTATTGCTCCCCCTCGAAAAGCGGATCTCCTCCCTATCATTGTACCGTGTTAGTGAATGGACGTCCAGTTACCGCGTTGGCTGACACAGGTTGCCTACAAAGTGTGGTTCGACCCCAAGACCTTGGACCCGGACTCGGTCCGATCGATGGAACAGTCGCCATACGTTGCGTTCATGGTGACACCAAGCCGTACCCCACAACACACGTACAGATACAACACCCCCATGACACGGGAACCACTCTGAAGGTGGGGCTCATCCCTCGTCTGCCGGAACAAGCCATCCTCGGGAATGACTACCCCGTCCTAGCGCGGTTGCTGCACAGGACCACCCCAGAAGAAGAGGAATGGTGGACCACGGCACCCTTTTCCCAAGAAGTCGACAAGGAGTGGCCCCCGTCGAAACCCCGGAAAAGCCGAAGACAGAGAAGGGCAGAAAAAGGGAGTAACTCGTTAGTGCTACCAGTCCTACGAGAGGAGAACCCCTGGGAAACCGACAGAAGTTTCCATATGACACAAAGGGAAGACCCCGTTCTACAAGAAGCCTGGGACAAGGCCCTAGCGGGCGAAGACCCCTTCATGTATGTCCATACTTCTTTACGAGAAAAGGGTTGTTATATAGGAAAGGGAGTCCCTCACAAACACCCCAGCTGTTAGTTCCAGGCCCGTTTCGGGAGAAGGTATTATTCCTGGCCCATAGTCACCTCTTGGGGGGCACTTTGGTAATGATAAAACCGAAAAACACATCACGGAGCGGTTTTACTGGCCCGGCATATACCAAACCGTTAAGAAGTATTGCCGGGAATGTCCAATCTGCCAGAAAAACAATAAGTACCGTCCTCCCCGAGCCCCCCTGCGACCCCTACCTATCATAGGCGAACCCTTCCACCGGATAGGGATGGACATAATCGGCCCATTATTGCCTTCTAGAAGTGGGTGTCGGTATGTTCTCGTAATGGTCGATTATGCCACCCGTTTTCCGGAGGCCATACCATTGCGCCGCCCAGACGCACCTAACATTGCTAAAGCGATGATAACAGTATTCTCACGGGTGGGATTCCCAAGGGAGAGCCTAACGGATCAAGGAACCCCATTCGTATCGCGGCTCATGAGGCAGGTGTGTAACCAGTTAGGAGTGAAGCAAATACGAACAGCGGCATATCATCCTCAGACGGATGGTTTAGTCGAGCGATACAACGCCACTATTAAAACCACCCTAAAAAAGCTTTTGGCCCTTGAGTCTAGGAAATGGGAAGACATGTTGCCCTTGGCATTATTTGCCATCAGGTGCAAAGAACAAAAAAGTACTGGGTATTCCCCATTCGAGTTGCTGTATGGTCATAAACCACGTACCTTCTTAGAAATGGCACAAGAGAAATGGGAGACTGAACCGAGCGAGACCAAACCCTTGATAGAATATGTTTCTCACTTACGAACACACTTAGGTCAAATAAGGGCAGTAGTAAGGAACAACCTGGAAGAGGCACAAACAGCGCAAAAGAGCCAATACGACAAAAAAGCAAAAGAAAGAACCTTTGAGATAGGCGACCCTGTGTTACTGATGATGGCTTCTTCCGATCACAAATTACTAGGGCAGTGGCAGGGTCCCTATACAGTGGTAGAGAAAGTGACCCCTGTGACGTACCGCATCGAAGCGGACCCGACCAGGCATACCTCCCAGATCTATCATGTCAATTTGTTGAAAAGATGGGAGGGTCCCTTGCCGGCTCTCGTGAACGTAGCAGTGACTCCAGCTCCTTTGTTCCACCAAAGCATAGACCCTGACCTCCCTGGGGAACAAAGACGTGTATTATCGGAGGTGCTGAGCCCCTCCAGGATACCTTCTCCACCTCGCCGGGAAGGACTTCCCTCTGTGATCACGCCATAAAAACCCCTCCAGGGAAACGGGTACGTCTCAGGCCTTACCGTATCCCTGAGGCACGTCGACAGACCATTAGGGAGGAGGTTCAACAGATGTTGCAGATGGACATCATTGAACCCTCCGTGAGCGAATGGAACTCGCCCATTGTCCTTGTACCAAAGCCGGATGGTTCGGTACGCTTCTGCATAGACTTTAGAGAGGTCAACAAGGTCTCGGAGTTTGACACATACCCCCTTCCTAGGGTTGACGAAATGGTAGAGAGGATAGGTCGGGCTAAATACATCAGTACGTTGGATCTGTGCAAGGGGTACTGGCAGATTCCCTTGAGAAAACAGGATAGAGAAAAAACTGCCTTCTCTACTCCTGATGGTTTATTCCAGTTCAAGGTGTTGCCCTTTGGGTTACACGGGCCCCCGCCACCTTTCAGAGAGCCATGAATAAAATACTACAGCCCCATGAAAGCTATGCTGGAGCCTATATCGATGACATAATCATCTATAGTGATACCTGGAAACAACACTTACTTCACCTTTTCCAGGTGATACAGACCTTGGAACAACATGGTCTTAAAATCAACCCAGCAAAAAGCCGTCTTGCAGCCCAGACAGTCCGCTACCTGGGTTACTTGTTGGGGGAAGGAGTTATAAGGCCCCGAAACACCAAACTCACTGCCATATCCCAGATAGCCGTGCCTCGGACAAAAAGGGAACTCCGAGCATTCCTGGGGTTACTCGGATACTATCGCCGCTTTATCCCCCGTTTCTCCCAAATAGCCGCTCCTCTTACCAATCTCCTTCAGAAAAACGTCAGAACTGAGGAAATGTTGAAGCATCCCTCATCTGACGTGATGTACGCCTTTGAACACCTTAAAACTTCCCTCACCTCAGATACCGTACTAGCCAGTCCTGACTATTCACTTCCCTTCATCCTTCAGACGGATGCCTCGGATCAGGGTTTAGGGGCGGTCTTATCGCAGAACACTGAACAAGGAGAGAGGCCCATACTGTACATCAGCCGGAAGTTGTTTCCAAGAGAAAGGAATTATGCGACCATAGAAAAGGAGGCTCTAGCCATTAAATGGGCCATACACACCCTGCGGTACTATCTCGAGGGACGTGAGTTCACGTTATATACCGACCACGCGCCCTTAGCATGGCTAGCCAGGAATAAGGGAAACAACGAAAGAGTCCTCAGATGGTTCTTGTCCCTCCAATCGTACCGATTCCAAACCAAACACAGAAAGGGGTCCGAGCAAGGTAATGCAGACTACCTGTCTAGGTTTCCCCGAGACCATGACATTAGTAGAGAGACAGCAAGGGAGAGGGGATGTGGGAAGATAAGCGAGGGAGCCATATTCTTACCCTGTTTGGGGGGCCCGCCCGTAGAAATATAGCATCCTCCGGTATCCTATGCCCCAAAGGAGGCGATCCGATAGCGGAGGGGAAACGACAAGACACACCCCCCTTTCCTGTTTCCCTACAGTGGAACATCGACATGGGACCGGAAGTGGGAGGAGATGACCCCGGAAGTCCGTTCCCAGGACCAATGAAAGAGGACGGGAACGAGGAAGAGTTGTCGTGGACCAACTCCGGAGAGAGAGCAAGCAGGAGGTCGGGCGAGGAGCGGAGAAACGTAGAAAGAGGTTGCGGGAGGAAAGACGAGGAGGAGTCGAGGAACGACGACGACGACATCGGAGAAGACGAGGAAGTGGAAGAGCGGTGGAGCGAGGAGTGGTGGTGCCCACCGGAGGACGCTGGAGAGCGGCCGCAACTCAGGAGAGTTGCGGCGGAGCCGGTGAGTGACCGCGTCTCAGGGGACAGTGAGGGAGGGTACGAGGGAGGCGGGAGGTGGAGCGAGGAAGCGGGGCACGGGTAATACGCACATAAAAGAACCCCGATTTCACAGGTGTGTTGTACGGTTCCGATACTTGGGAATTCCGACGTACGCCCTTATCCCTCACCGATGCACTGAGCACTTCCTATCCTCCTCGGAGTTAGTTGCCTTTCACGAGAGTCTACCCTGTTTTGGACGAAATCTCTATGACACTTGGGTGTGGTGACGGACCTACCTGCTATTGGATTTCTTAGTTGATACAACCCCCCCTTTTCCGTACAGTGATTGACGGCCCCCTTTTCTCCTCTCTTATGAGCCTCCGGAGAGACACCAACCAGACGGAGAAGCCGGATCCGACCCTACAACCCGAAGCCACCAAGACGGATCAACGGGAAGAAAGCGACGGGACACTAGACATACCCTCTACTCCCCCGATCCCTGTTAATAAACAACCAATTTTTGGAAAATACATTCAGCCTCCGCGTCTGCATATCCGACCTGCCCTCCCACATGCTTATTTCAAGATTCCTGCAAATTAGGTTGGGAACTGCTACTTAGCTTTAATGTGCCCCAATGTTTATCATGTAGATAAATTAGATAACCAGGGAATTGGGCTTTCGAGGAAAGCTAAACATAGTGCTTCACAAATAGTAGGTAGTATTTTTGTTGCCTTAACCCCCCTCTGTAGGAGTGATTTCAAATGACTTGATTAGAAAGCTGTCTACCTTAGGGGATAAACTTGCACCCAGTACAGCTGGTGCCTTGTTAGTTGTCAATGCAGAACTAGTTGCTATTAGAGCTATGATTTTGCAGCTGAGGCTTGCTTAAGATAGTTTGCTCACAAAAGAAGGTGGAGCTTGCAAAACATTACACGCCCTGCAATGTTGCACTTTTGTGCCAGTTAAGAGTAAGGAGATCAACAAATATGTGAATATTACAAGTCTATCTTGGGAAGCAATAGGGAAAGAATTTCCTGCCATGTGAAAATGCTTAGTGGGCTTGGTGGTGGACTTTTAGGAGCTATATTGGAACCTATTTTTATTCTGTGAGTTTTTGGAATTTGTTTGTTTTTGATGATAAAGAGATCAAAATTGATGAATGAAAAGAATTCAGAACAGAACAGTGGAGAGAAATAGGGTAAGGGATTGAAAAGAATGAAGAAATTGAATTGGAAGAAAGGCGGTGCTGTTCTATGACGAGCTGAAGGAGTTAGCGGAATCTAGACATAAGCAACAATGGTCATTAAACGTTTTCTGAATTGTCATGAAGGAAAATGGTGGATTTTTTTGTGATGGCTCTGTAAGCTTTCAGAGGGGGGAAATTAGTGATGCAGTGTCGCTATTTTTCGTTTGCATTTAATCATATACTACTATATATCACTTATAACCAATGCTTTCATCATAGATACTGAATTCCATGTAAAATACTTCGTTGCAAGACAAAAGAAATATAGATCGTTGTGCAAAAAAAAAATAGCTTCATCATTGCTTAATCAAGCTTTCATTGGTGCTATTTAGCTAGTGGACATGAGACAAGTTCAACTTTTGGCTGTTTTTGCATGACCCGTCTCCAAAGGTTTAGCCTACATTGGTTGGCATCATGAGGGCTTGAATTAGCTGAAATGAATGTAATGTTGTTTTAAACAGGGGGCCTCAAAATATGCCTCAAACATCTTAAGAGGGCACTGCTTTTGGACTGTGGCAGCAGCTCTAGCCAGTCGTACGAAAGCAAAAAAGGCCAGTAGCAGGCTTTGGTCATCGGCCACACGCAAAGGTCAGTTGGTTCATGGCTCAATCCAACCCTGCCTACCACTTCTATTAGGGGAAACATAGTCTATGTGTACAAAGACCTGGTACAGAGAACACATCAACACTGAGTGTACAGAAGCATGGCCCATGAGAAGATAGTACATGTATGCACTTAGGCCTCCCACTGATACTGTGGATACAACAAAGTATGTGTACAGAAGCCTGACAAAGGAGCACTCAGACTCTATATGCAGAGGGGTGTGGAAAAGGGGAGAATATATGGAGTAAGAGCAAAGAGGCCTGCCACATGGGAGAAAACAGAGTATATGCACAGAGGCCCAGTACATGGGAGAAAATAGAAACCCGGATCAAGATATGGTAGAAAACGCATTATAGGAACATGGACAGGTACTGGGGACTTATAGGAAGGCACTGTAAAAACAACGTGAAAAGCGCCACAAGCTCAGAAAACAGCAGAATGCCGGGACCTGATCTACAGCTAAGTGCTTTGGGAAGAATTAACACATCTTTTCTCTAGGCGCAAGTGCAACTTAAGGCTGGAGTAACTTGCATTGTGCACATGCATACATTATGTGCGTTTTACAATGGGTGTAATTCACTAATGCCAGCACACAAAAGGGATTTCCTTGTGCTTGGTGTATGTAAGTAGTGCATACAAAAATGTAACTTTTTGGGTATTCACAAACATTTTTTTTTTTAATTTCCTTTTAGATTATTTGCCTGAAACGAACACTACACCAGGGTAAAGTGGTAGTTGTTTCATTGCAAGTACTTACAGATACTTTGCAAGTATTTCTCACATTTCAACGCGTATCTAAGTTGCACTTGACTGGTCCAGACAGAAGCAGCGCTGAAAGTGCACCTAAGCATGCAATTTTCATAGAGAGGGTGTAGGTATGAGAAACAACCACTGTAAAAATGATTTATAGGAAAGGGAAAATGCAGTTTCAAAAACCTAAATTCCACAATTTCCTTAATGCCAAAGTGTGCAATGCACAGGTGCTCATACTAGGTAGTGAGGGAGGATCATGGGATTAGATGCAAAGACTTAAGCCCCAAATCTCAAACTGTAAAATATACTGAAAGTCTGGCCCAATTTCCTTTGTGGTAATCATCTTTCACATAGAGTATAAAGAAATTAGACGGCCATGTAATTACAACTATAAAACAACGTGGAGCGTTCAATTTCCATCCTTTATTTCAATTGACTAGGAGGGTTGCAAAATCCTTGGGAACCTGGGAATTGTTACAGAAAAGCCCCATTAACAATTTGCTGTCAACAATGGAAGACTTAGTGGTTTTTTGAAAGAGAGATCGGATTGCCTTAGATTCAAGGAATAAGTAGTAGTTAACACGAATGTGTTTGACAAAACCATTCACCTGAAACTGGTCAAACGACACCATTTTGATGGCTGAGAAAGAAATATAATTCGATTAGTATGAGAGGGATCTAATAGTGCTAAACTGAAATCTTTTTTTACGTTTAAATTGTTGGCTGCTATGAGAACGCTCCCAATCCTAACTCCAGAGGTTGCCAGTATTGCATTAGAATGATTTAAGCATAGCTTATAAATGTAGACTTTCTAGCATGTGCTGTACAGTAGATCAGGATGAAGAAAGCATGCCGTCCAGTGTCAAGCAACATTTCTAAGTCTAATTTCTGTTGCTGTGCAGTGTTAAAATAACCATGTGAAACCTCTGAGCTGAAACAGATATTAAATGGCCTACCGCACACTGAAGACATTCACTAGACTTGATCCTCAATGAAGCATCAGGCATCACCAATAAAGGAGTTCAACAAATTGGCTTATCTAACCACACTTCATACTAAACTAAAAAGAACATCACTGCAGTGGAACAAAAATCATAACAATGTGATGTCCAACAGCATGACTAACAACAAGTTAAGCCCTACCTTCATCCCTGATAGAAAAATTAAAAGCTGCCACAAACAACAGAGTTGAAGCAATCATTAAAAAGCTGGTCTCGAAAAAACTCAGGCACACAAGTGAAGAGCTATTCCTCATAGTGTTTCCAACAAGAATTTAAAACAATATAAACACAATTTGGAAAACTAAACATACTTTATATCAATCCACCCTGGACAATACAGAAATTAAATATTAAAAGCTGAAATAAACAATCCAAAGGTAATACCATTCAAATATTCAGAAATGTTAATGATCTGCACTGAACACCATCACCACTGGTATTACCTGTCCAGACAGCACAGCAGCAAAGTGTAAAGAAATTAATATGTTTTTTATTTACTATGAGGAAACCTATCTGCCTTTGCTACTCTGGACTTTTGACCTCTGTTAAGGTCTGAGCCTTACTGAAAAGCCCTCAACCCCTATATAAACTCTGAGCTCCTATATACTTTCTGAAATGGTTAACTCTTCGACTTCAGGATAGTGCTTGTCAAACTGCTGGCTGGCTTGACACTGTGACAGGTCACTAGGCTGAGTATATAAGAAGTCAATTATTTATTAGCAGCGTACAGTTAATTGGCTAATGCACATGGCCACCTCATCTTTTCGTTGGTGTGTTTCATATTATGTGGCTCTGAAGCAGGTAACAGTTTTCTCCTTAAAGGCAATATCTTCATGTAGCTTTTTGTCCCACAAAAGCAACTGAAAAATGTTTGCATCCAGCTAAATTTCTCCTAAAAATAAAGTTCTGACAATTTGGGACAGTGGGGCTGATAGCAGATTTTACTATGATTTTCACAAGGTTTGTAGATTTTGCGATAAACTCCCAAATCAGAAAATCAAAAAAAAAATCTCTTTTTGATCTCAAGTTATGAGACTTCTGTATATTATGTTTTGCTTCCAGCGTGAGAGATAAGGGCTTCATAATGCACCTTAACTTAAGTTAAAAACACAGTAGGCAATGCGGATCATTCACCAACTTTGCCTTGCGAATTTTGAAAAGGTTTTTAAGGTTTCTCTGGTGTGAAACATGGTGTCATTTTCGCCTGTGAGTACAAGGCTTGAGGAGAAAATCTCTTGCAGGAATAGTAAACTGCAGCTTAGATACACTGTCTTCTCGTACCTATCTTCTGCTGGGACACCACATGACTTCTGAATGTATATCTACCTAGATTTAATTTCCACACCAGATCCTGGCAAGTGCATTTCACGAAAACGTCACATTTTTACCCACCCTCCTCTTCTGCTTTTTCTCAAGTCAAAGGAATTCCCACATTATAGGGGGGTTGGGGGAAAGACATTTCTGGGGTCTGCCAGGGCCAGTACAGGTAGCCCTGAAGATGGCCCCCACACTGCCTTTGATCACAGATTTGCATGATTAGCACTGTGGCTTTTCAGTAAGCACTCTGCCTGGTGTTTCTCTGGGAGTAGTGGAATCCATTTCAATTTTGGGGGTAGGTTTATAGTGCAGAGAGAGTTCTTTATCTGGGAGACAAGCCTCTGAGACCATTAGCTTGGGAATAATAAGGCTATCAAAGCCATCCAATGCCCCAGGTAAGTTCCCAGTGAGAATAGTCAAAACGTCTGTAAATATTCACAAACAGCACCATAGTGCCCACTTAAAGACACCCTGGATGCAAGCGACCAAAGTACCAAGCAGTACCTGATGAACCATTATTTCGAAAAACCATATGAAAATAATCGTAACCAGTAATACAGCAACCAAAAGCTTACTGAGAGCATTTCAAACTGATTTCAGACCAGGCAGGCCAAACCAGACTCCTAGAGATCACCAACACTGACAAGGGAAACTTACCACTTCTGGGTGTACAACCTTAAACACAATAAATCATCAAATTCTATCAAGGCTCAAAGAGAGACTCGGACTATACAACCTCTTATAATTGCATTGTATCCTTGCTCTACATTAGAAAGTCTCAGGTGTGTAGAGGCAACTTTTCTTCTCTAAACAACAAACACACACACAGTGCCTCAGTGGTTGGCACTATCTCTAATAAACTCTCCTGGAAGCCTTTCCATTACTTGCAAAAATTTTATTCAATGACAACCAAACAATAGATTTAATCATGCAAAATATACACATCTCACTGCAGACTAGACTGGTGGGAACCAATTGGTTCATTCTAAACAGTTTCACAACTGAACTTGCAGAAGGCCTCAAGAACAGTTGTCAAAATAAAGGCAATAAAATGATGTCATTACAAACAACACCCAGGAACAATGAAAACTGAAAAAATACTGCACATCTAATCCAGCTTCAAGTTGACCGCAGGTGAATAGGTAAACTTGATTACTCGGAGCAGACCCAACTAACCAAAGCCTAAAAACCTCTAGAAACTCCTGAATAAGAAAAAAGGGTTACAACAGCCAGAGCTACCATATGGGTGAAAGTCAACTATTGACTTTCTCCTTCCAAAAAGATTGCAACGTGCCCACATAGGATCCAAAACTTTGCTAAACTGCAGAAAAAGTTGTGAGGAAGCCCAGGTTTGCACATGCCAATCACATTATTTAAAAGCCAATGTATTAAAGGCTGAAGTTGGAGTGAGTCAAACACACCAATATAGCTGCCTACAAAATAAAAATATCACCCTACACACACCAACTCTCAATCTCACATTGGACCCCCGTCACAGAAAACATGAATATCGACTTGTAGTGTACTTTTATCGTTTTAATTAACCGTATAAAGTGATTTTGATTGACTGACTGTATATGTCTAAATTGCTCCCTGCCACCCCTAACCCGCCAGATATAATAGGCCTGTTAATACTGAGACAGCACCAAATTATGTGAATTCATTGCCACCTAGCAACGCACGAGACTGCACACCTGGCCAAACTAAAGCGAAATGAGAAGTGACGTGTTAATCTCTCAGGAGTGAAACGGTGTACAGTTCCACAAACATACTAACAGGTAATGTTTCTATGCGCTGGTATCTAAGCAAAGATCTCCAGAGACACTGTTCTGGAAGTGAGAGGAGAGAGCAAAGTGGAGAGGCCCCTGCTGACAGAGAGAGAGAGCAGGTACCTGCAACTCAGAGAGGGTTGATGGGAGACACGTACCTGAATACTGGGTTGAGAGCGTGCTTAATTTGTGTAAAAAAAAAAAAAAAGTGCCAGGGCCCTGGTCAGGAGGCCAGTACTTCTTGTACCGTCCATTGCCCCTGCCACCGCTGCCAATAACAGTACTAACCTTCACATTCCTACAAGTGTGACAATTCAAGCTATTCCAGGCCCCCACAGCTATAAGAATTATTTCAACAGCAGGCACTAGTTATTTTTAATATATATTGAATTAATAAACAACAGTTATGCTCATCTCTAAATTAGGCAAACAGCCCCACCATGTAGAAGACGATCATAAGTGTCAGTGTTCACAATTAAGTTCCAGTGCCGAGCACCGGAAACCACTGTTCAAATTAAGCACTGGTTTAGAGTAGTGAGAGGCAGACATACACACATGATAGTGGTAAAGGGGATAGCAAAGGGATTCACACGTGCTAGCAGGGGTAAGAGGCAGGTGCTGGCTGGGGTAAGAGGCATGCACATGCTGGTGGAGGAGGGTGGCGAGAGAAAGGAATCTATCAGTGAAATGGGGAACAAAAAAAGACAGATGGAGATACTCTTGCATGGGAGAGAAGAGGGGGCTCAAATCACCTGCTTAGTAAGGGGGAGGCACAAAGCGCACCTGGAGAGGGGTGAGTATAAAGGCAGCAATCTGCAAGTGAGGGGGAGAGATAGAAACATGCACCATCTTAGTCGTGGGGGTGAGAGAGACATGCATCTGTCTCTCTCAGAGAGCCAGTGGGAGAGAGAGAAGATGTAATTTCGAGAGAGACAAGTACATGGAGGGCATGGGCAGAGGGTAGTAGGACAGTATTTTCTGATGAAAGGGGGGAGGAGTGTAGTGAGAGATGCAGGAGTATTCTGGGATTTTGGGATGAGGGGAGACAAGCACCGGCAGAGGAAGAGAGGGCCTGATTCAGATACAAAGCAGATACACAGCAAGCCATATAATTAGATAACCCTCCCTCCAGAATTTGGGTAATCTATCTACTGCAAAACTCTCTCTGGTACTGGGTAATCTAGCTACGTCAGACCTCTCTCTGGTACTGGGTAATCTACAGTGGCGTAGCTGGGGGCTGGAGGGGCGGTCCGCCCCAGGCAGCACTTTTTGGGGGGGCGGCGGCGGCGAGCGCAAGGTAAGTTTTTTATTTTTATTTTATTCATCATCTATCGACTCCCCCCCCCCTTACCTGCACCGGCCGTTACTGGGTGGCAAACTCAGGGACTGTCCCAGGCGGCTGTTGTGTCCTGCGAGACACGTTCTAGTGTCTCGACAGGCACAGAGTTAGAAGCCACTCCCCTTTGGGAGTGGGCACACTTGCACCCCACATGCATCCCTCACATGCGTCACGAGTGACGTGAGCCTGGTAATAAAAGGGCCCGGGTGCACGTGCTCGTGGCCAGTTAACTAACCACACACCTGGTCTCTGTGTCGTGTTTTCAGCAACATGTGGGCCTAGTGCCCACGACACAACAATGGCGACGAGTGGGTCTTAACCCATGTGCGAGCCAGCAACTACCTCGCAGGTCCTTGGGGAGGAACGTAAGTGCCACTTAAAGAACTGCCACCAGCGTCTGTTTGGAAAGAAGACGGCAAGCAGCACCCTTGCCTGATGTGGAGCGGTGAACTGTACAGTGCCGGAGAGATACGTGGCAGGCTGGCGAGTGGCACTCCTAGCCTGTGCATGTGGGTGAACGGTAGTGAGGCACCCCGCTAGCAAGAGGGATGAGTGCGGACCGTCCCTGCCTGAATCACCCTGCTGCCCGACGCCAGGAGCGAGCCAGTGGCGCCACGCGACCTCACCTCCCACGGCGCAGCGCACCGGCGGAGCCTCAACTGCCAGTGGTGCAAGCGGTTGGCACAGCGACTTTGCCAACAAAGAAGGCCATGAACCGAGGCTGCACCGGCCCCGGTTAAGCCCCTGCTACGCCCGGAAGTGCCTGCGGCCGCTCCGAAGACCAGGAGGTTTTGCCACATGTAAGGAGTGCCCGGAGTCCCGTCACAGCGGCGAGAAAGCCGGTAGCCCTGCCACCCACCTGGCTGGAAGCACACCACAAGGTTCATTGGGACAAGAACGGGTCCGCAACGGAACCAGAGGTACGTCCCCCTACCTGCGGAGGTGCCCGTCAGCGGCACTGCCTGCCGCCATCTGCCTGGGAAAGAAGCGCGCGCTCCCAATGAAATGCACTCTGACCCCCATCAAGGCCTAAGCAAAGAATCAGCTGGCAATGAATGCCAATGGGAGAGCGTGTGCCCGGTCCTCTACAGAGGCCAGCCTCGACGAGGCACAGTAGAGGCTGCCTCACCCCTGTCAGCATTCGCCTCCTTACCTGCTTGTGAGCGGGCACTCATCGCTTCGTGCTGCCGTCCCCGAAGCCACCTATGCTCCTGGCGGGGTCCGTGTCCCTCTCATCTGCACACCGGGAACGGCTCTCGTGGCCTTGTGAAGCATTGCAATGCCACCTGGTGGTCCACAGGCCACACTGCACTCGGGCAGGCAGACTGCTCTGAGAGCACAAGTAAT
The DNA here is from genome assembly GCA_963921515.1 of Calotriton arnoldi. Lineage (NCBI taxonomy): Eukaryota > Metazoa > Chordata > Amphibia > Caudata > Salamandridae > Calotriton > Calotriton arnoldi. Next base: position 70,554 of record CAWUFW010005196.1, on the reverse strand, counting down.
GGTGCAGGCAGCATATACCAGCGCTACACGTCCTGAAGCCCAGCAGAGCCCCGCGAACACGCCTCTGGTAGTGCACCACCCCCACATTAACTCATCAGCTACAAACAGGGGCATCCCCAGCTCTCCATCACTCTCGTTCAATGGAGACTGGGGCTGTGAAGGACAGGCGTTGACCGCACCCTGCGCCCCCTGTCGAGATGGTGTGCCTCTAACAGCAGCCCTGCTTACACAAACAAGGAAAATACATGTTCATGCCAGAAACCTGCTGCCCCACAACGATCATGCATGAAGCAGTACCAATGGGGCTCCCACCTTTGAAGGAGACAAGCAGCTAAGCCGCCTGGCATCAGTGTGAGCCAGTCACAATTCTCAAGCAGGAGAGCACCCAAGGGCCAGGAACAGCTCCCTGCCCACATGCAAACAGAGACAGTAACAAAAAGTGCTACACTCTTCTTTCACACCTGCCCCACATGTTTGCATTAATGGGAGCAGTCTCTCCCAGGACAAAGACAGTCAGCAATGGGGGAGACGAGCATCATGTACCCTCTGGTGGCAAGCAGCTACCTCAGCAGGATAAGTACATCCAAGGTAGTGAAGCCAAGGGCAGCCACAGCAACAAAGTCTAAGCAAAGGCAGTACCTAAGAGGAGAACAACTAGCAGAGCAGCCCGAACCGTTGAACCACAAGCGGCAGCGCCTGTGAAGAGCAGCACAGCCCGCAGCGTCAGCAAGGCTGTCCCAACCTCCCAGAGCGAGCAAGAATGTTTAATCAGAGACTGTCAAAGCCAACAGGTACTGTTGCCACAGTAGACGGGCAGAAATATGCAAAAGGCCCCAGTGCAGCATCAAGAACTGCACAGCAGAAAATGTGCCCCCATTTATTGGAGACCAAGAAACAAGACTGGCCAAGAGAAAAGACTGCACCGTTCTACCCTACCAGATCCAAGCACATGCAGCGCAAAAACAAACAAACAGATACACAGCAGCGCAAAGAAAGAAAAGGTGGCGCCTAGTATGAAGAGGAGAGTATCATAAGCGGAGCATTGCAAGCCAGAGTGGTAAGAAGCCACCACCGCAAGGAAGAGTAGCAGGCACGCCCGGTGCCAGAAGAGGGCGCCCAAGCAAAGAAGAAGCATGCGCCGTCTGAGGTGCGTGACAAATACACTCAGAAGCGCGCCAAAGCGATGCAACCAGAGGGAAGACGAAAAAGTGGTTGCGCAGACCACCAGAAGCACGAATACCCAGGAGGACAAAAGACCTCTCCCAAGGAAAGAAGCACTGCTGGAATCAGCAGGGAGATCCCATACATCTCCACAGCAGCAACGGAGCCCGGAAGGGGCCAAACGCTGCACAGTGTCCTCCCTCACACTGCCGCAAGCAGGAGTCATCAGTGACCCAAGGCTGACAAGAGGAGAGTCGCACACTACGAGTGAACAGCTCACCACTGCCCGGGGAAGCCATTCCCTGGAGAGGGAACACCCGGAGTAGGAGCATTGAGAAGCTGCCTGAAGAAGGAGCACGCAAGATGAATGGCTGCTTGCTATGCAGCCGAGAAAAGCGACTGAAGTTTCGCCTGTATGGTCCGGAGACCATTGAAGTTAATAGGCCCGTTGGCCTTGTTAGAACATGGTGCATGTCATTGCACCCGGAGGAGAAGCAGAAGAACAGTGGAGATCGTGTCACCCTGAAGAGCTGGACAAACACAGGTGTGTCAAAGACAACGAGAGTAGAGGCACGACGACTCGTAGCAACACAAGCCAAGAACACCTCCAAAGACACCAGAGAGCCACCAAGGCGGACCGACGGCCCTGGCGAAGCACCAAGGGAGAACCACACGTAAGTCGCAGCAAGCGCAAACCGCGTTGCTCCCATCGCTTCACAGTGAGACCGTCTAGCCCCGAGTGTCGGCAGTTGGAGTCGAGTGGTATCCCTGCTCCTGACCGCAAATGCCAGAGGTGCAAGACAAGATTCAGAAGAGGCAGTCACGTGGCTACGATGTCCATCCAGAAAATTCCTCTCCTAGTTAATCATCGCCACCTGTTGTCCAGGCCCAATGGCAGCTACGTCATCAATGCCATGTGCATTACACCGCACTCAGCAAGACACGTGGAAGTGTGACCGGAGGGTTCACACCAAGAATCGGACAACCAATTGAGGTCAGAAGGGGAAGTTGTGATTGGCAGGGCTGGACGATGAAGAAACCCAAGCTACAACAGGAGTGAGTCCTGACACAGCGACAACAAGGGAAGAGGGGAACAACCCGAAAAGGAACTGGCAACCGCACAGCGGGAGGCCGAGGGTAAGCCGCACAGCCTGCGCGAACCGAGTCTCATGCCTCACGTTTCACAACGTGTTCATCACCCCTCCATCATCAAAGTCCTGATAGCCCAAGAAGCCCAAGTACACGAATGCAAGTGCTTCCCAGAGAACGTGGAGGCACCTGACCGCCCCTGCCTCAGGTGATCGACTTCAGACTGAAAGCCGGCAATCATCAAAGCAAGTCATCACCAGCCATCGTCCAGATCCACCACACGACTGGCCATGTCATCACGCCAGTCTTCAATCAAGTGCGTCACACGAAACCATCTCGAATACACATGGAGTGGAGTCCTACACCAGCGCCAACTTAGCCAGCAAGAAGACTCAGAGGTTGTCTGCTAACCTGGTCTGCACCTGAACTGCGGCAGCGAGAGCATGTCCTGACCAAGACCCACACACCCTTGAGGTTTGTGCGAGAGACTGGCTACTGGCTCCTTGGCGGTTTGCAGCTGCCCCCAGCCGGCACACACGCAGCCCCAATCGCAGCCTACCTGCAGTCCCGTGGCAAGCCCAACGAAGGGCCTCCCCAGGCGGGAGAGCTGGAAGAGACATTGCCCCACCGACAGGTCACCGGACACTGCAAGACAGCCCCAGGGAGACTTCAGGCGATCGGAAATAGTCCAGTGAGCCGTCACCATGGACTCCCACCATGATCTGGACGCACCCCATAAATGAACTATTGTTGCACACCACATACCATCATCAAGGTCAGCGGATGGAAGCTACGTGAGACTAAAGGACACTTACACCGGCACATTCCTGGTGTGCAGATGATATCTTCAAGCAAGAGTTTGTGTCCTGAACCAATCAGGTTAAATGATGAATACCTGCTGAGTGTCCTGCCACCGTCGAAGTCACCAGCCCGTGTCTGCCGTCTTCCTGATGCCGGACCCAAGAAACTGATGGACCCTGTGGTGTATATTTCATTACTGTTTATCCCTACAGGTTGAATTACAGAACTTTTGATTTATTAAAATTTGGGAGGAATGTTGTGTCCTGCGAGACACGTTCTAGTGTCTCGACAGGCACAGAGTTAGAAGCCACTCCCCTTTGGGAGTGGGCACACTTGCACCCCACATGCATCCCTCACAGGCGTCACGAGTGACGTGAGCCTGGTAATAAAAGGGCCCGGGTGCACGTGCTCATGGCCAGTTAACTAACCACACACCTGGTCTCTGTGTCGTGTTTTCAGCAACATGTGGGCCTAGTGCCCACGACACAACAGCGGCTAAAGCTCTAGGTACGCCTATGGGCGTAGGAAGTGTGGGGGACGCGGGGGATATATCCCCCCCAGATTTTGGAGTGGGGGGACACAGGGGACAAGGGTGGGGGGGACGAGGGGACAAAAGAATGTCCCCTCTCCCTGACCTGTGACCTGCCTGAGTCACAGAGGCCACCAACCCTCTGCCCTTTGTTATGCTGCAGTATGGCTCGGGCTCTCTGGGACGGGCAGAGAAGGAAGAAGAAACTCTGTCTCTTTTCCTTCCTGCCCAGAGAAGGCAAGGACAGTGTACAATTCTCCTGCTCTGCCTCTGGCAGCTGCCCTCCTCCCCTCTCTCTCTTTATTCCTCCCTCTCTTTCTGTCTGTTATTTACACCCACACACATTAGCGTCACTTTACAGAGTTTGCCAGTGAAGCACTACTTTCTTTTTATCTTCTTTCTTTGAACAACATTGTTTTCCCAGGGTGGGGAAGGGCACCATTCCTAGAGGGAGTGCAATACCTTGTTGATGGGTGGAGTGGGAAACGTTTAATGTGATCTTTTTCAACTGTTTTAATTATTTTAGCATATAAAATGTGTACCGCTGCTGTGTGTTCAGGGATGTGGTCTTTTTTAAGTAAACTGCTTAAGTTTTGAAAAACAAATAAGCAATGGACATTGAAGGTCCCTCCTGGGTCCTGTAATCATGCCCTGAACTTTTCAGGCAAAATCACTCACTGATTTCTGAATAATGAGTTTGAAAACCGTTATAATAACCATGTTGTTCCTGCTTACATTTCACATGCTTTACTTATCCTTGCATTCCCTATGAGTGTTTGCTTTTCCCAGGATGCTATTACTTTTTTTTCAGGCAGCATATTACACTTGTCTAGTGTATAATTTGAATTGAGTCACAGCACAATTGGGTTGTAGCTGAAGGCAGTGCGAGTTTCTCTCAGTGGGGCAGTATGGTGTTCAGTGTGGGAGAGGATGCCGCACTCTGGCCAAAGCAACCAAATTTGGAACTGAGGAACCAGGTTCAGCCTTCATGACCAGTCCACCAGACCACTCTTCGGATAGAGCACATTCCGATGCTACAACTTAGAAGGCCCTGATAGACCTTAGAAGCCCTAGTGTCTTAGCATCAGCAGGTGGACCCTAACTGTGGCAAGTGTGGGTTAACCTTGAAGGCCTGTCCACCACAATCATACTGAAGTTGCGGGAAGGCGTACGAAGAAGCACACCCTAGAGTGACGGTGACTCTGTCACTGGGGTCACAAGACCCTTCAGGCCAGTCCATCTCACCCATTGGTACCTCCATTGGCCTTTTTCAGCAGTAGTAGTGCAACTTACCAGGGATTGTCAATGTAGGATTTGCATGCACACCAAACTTAGGGGGTGATTATGATGGCAGTGGGACCGCCACGTCACCCCATGGGTTGGCGATCCCACCGCCATCTGTGACTGCATCACCGCCCGCCATATTACAATGGCGGGCGGTCGGAAAGACCGATTGCCACGCATCCGATGGGTTCCTTGAGCCCCCCGGTGCCGCAGAGGAGCTCGTAGTCCCTACAATGCTGGTGGTGCCTACCAGGCAGCACAGTAGAGATTACGATGTCCCTTACCCGCCAGCCTTTCCATGGCGGTTCACCCGCCATGAAACAGCTGGCGGAAAGGGACATTGGGGGCCCGTAGCGGGCCTCTTTTCCTCCTGGCCCCCAGACATGGGACCTGGGGGGCACCCATGGTGCCCCCCTACATATCACTGCACCATGTGGCAGGCACCGCATGGTGCCTGCCACGTAGTGCAGTGATATATGTAACATGTCCCTTTTTTACATTGCAGCGGGTGCTGCAGTCAGCAGCACCCGCCACAATGTAAAAGATTGGCATTGCGACTGCCGTGGTGGTGGTCACATTGTAATGCCTATCGTGGGACCGCCGCCTTGTAGTTGGGTGGTCCCATTCCACAATACAATGGCGGATGGACTGAAGTCCGTCCGTTATCGTAATCAGCCCCTAAGTTCGCAAACTTCATGGTCCCTGCTTCATGCACAAGCACTTTTAACATGTGCTGCCTGCTTTCGGGCCACTGAAGTTATGCAGCAATGGAGGACAAAATTATGTTGCAGTGTTGACTAAACTATGCAGCAAAAAAAAGGCTGCAGTGTAATGTGGTACATTTTATGATACTTTATTATTTTGACATATTTATACATACTAACAACCTCTGCAAAGCTTCTGCCTCATTAGTACCTGTGTAACATACAAATGCAGTAGTGAGAAAGGTGACCAGTCAACCTTTGCAAAGGGCCCTCCACTTCGCAGCAACATAAGTCATATTTCTTTTAGTAATTTTTGATCCGTTTGAGCTACAGAATATTTTTGGGTGAAATCGTTAGGTTACGCAGCAGATGAGGTATTATGTGGCAAATATGGTACAGCCATAATTAAGAGGAAAACATTTTCAAACTAGGATATTTTGCCATTCATGTTTGAACTGCTCTTGTGGAAAAAGATAGTAGAAGTGCTAATGACAGAAACTGCATGGCTCGGAGACAAATGGCTTATGCTTCCACTTTTAAGCGTATTTGACACATTCTGTGATTGAAAACATATCCCACTTTGTGAATGTATTTCAATGTCATTAACTCATATTAAACCTTAAATAAACGTGTATCTATTGGTTGAATTAACTGGTCAGTGAAATGCCAAACAAATACTAAAAATAGGGATGTTTTGCTCTTTCTGGCCACACCTCTGACTCAGCCCACAGACCCAAATCTCAGGTTATTCTCACCCTCTGATTCTCCGCCCACAGTTCTCCTACTTTTTTTTCCCTACTTCGACCACTGCTTCCTGCCTATTGTGTTTTGAATGTCGAGGCTTTTCAAACTGAAGTATTATCAGAGTCTGACTGTGGGGTTAAGCGCAGCAGTCACAGATCACAGTTGGCTCAGGTGGGAGCTGGGGCTTGAAATTAGGAATCACAGACTGCATAGGGCAGTTTTCCTGTGTCTTCCCACTTCACTAAGAAGCCTAGTAAAGGTACAGGTGATACCGTATCAGGAAAACTGCTATTTTGCAGTCCCCGACTTTCCTTAAACACAATAATGCATTCTGGGATAGATAGTCTTGTATTACATAAGCTTAACCAAGTGGATTAATATACTGAGAGCAATGTCAGGAAAAGGGAAAGCCCATGACTTGACCACTGTGTCTCTGATGATATTATGGAGTCCTCTGGTAACATTGAAGGTAAGCCACGCTTATTCAGGCAGTACTACTCTGAACCCGGATAGAAATATGAGGGCCCTTTTGCAGGCATGCCAAGTGTAAACCAAGTTGCCCCATTATCAAGTCTGTACCATTAATGACCTGACAATGTTCCCAATTTAAAACGTAATTTTCCCACTTAGGCCTGGTGTGCTTGTGTTTGTGATTCACAAAAAGTACAAGAGATTTACTCACAGTATTGCACCAGCAATCGAAATGTGAGCAGCCCTTATGACCCACTGCACCAGTTGGCGCCCCGTCCACCTTTAGAAATCGCTGGCCTGCTAGAGCATCTTCTTGATAAAGCATGTGCCATGTGTTTTAGCACCACATGCCCTCTGTGCTGTCTTTGTGTTTTTCTGTGACAGCTGTGGGTCTTCTTGAATTGGGGACACTCATGTGGGCTTTCAAGGAAAAACTGTGCTTTTGTAGACTGTACAAATTAGATTTTCAGCAGAGTAACTTTAAATTTTAAAGCTCCAAGTGGACAAGAATCACAGATGAGGTTATCAGCCAGTTGTGGCTCTTTAGCCAGCAGCCCTTTGCATACTGGTACTTGTAGTTTTACATTTTCTACTATAGGCACGGACTTTGAAATCCAGGCATGCAAAGTACAGTGGGACAAAAATCCAGAATGGCCTGAAGGGCCTATATTTGACACGTGGCCAATTGACAGCTAGGAGCGTAACAGCTCCAGGCATGAATCTGGGTCCAGGAAGACAGAGGGATGATGGGTCTCAAAGAATGCAACCTGTGGAATTCACTTGTCAACAACTTGGGGCCAGTATGAATACTTCTAGATTGGATATCGGGATGCAAACTCAGCAGAAAGTTGTAAGTTCTGTACACATCACTGGTGAGGCCTCATCTGCAGTATTGGGTCCAGTCACGCAGGTCACATCTAATGAACAATTCAAAATTATCAATGGGCCAGTCCGGGACATATACAGACACCCTCATTCAGGGGGACAAGATGTGCAAGAACCAATAAAACAACGAGGAAACAGGCCTACCCCATCCACACACTTGGGATCTGAAACTGCATCCAAGTATGCTTCAAGTTAGGAAGGAGCTGAAGATGCATATCTTTAAAGAACACTACATCACAACACAGTAAAGAGTCCACCTCCCATTGCAGAACCCAGGATCTCCCATCCAGATTCACTTTCTGGTTGGATCTCTGCCTTTGACCATGTAAAGCACTCCGTTGCCTTTCAACTATGTGTGCACTTTACGAATACAGTTAATGCGAACAGCTGCTGCCCGTACAGGTAAGAGTGGTGGGGCGGGGTAGGGGGGGGATTACGACAGACGACGACGAGGAGAAATTAATTATTTCTTTAATTTATCCTTGTGGTCGTCTGTCGAATCCCCCCCCAACCCGGCCCCACCACTCTTACATGCACGTGCAGCGGCTGAATGCAAAAATGATGGCATGGGGTTCAAGCAACAAGTCCTGCCTTAGGAGGCTCTATATTCCTGCATACTGTGGGAGGGTACGTGGGGGGAGGCATGAATGAGAAATAGCAGAAGCTGTACACAGTGCAGTTGGCAAGCATTCTTTAGTAGTGGAACCCTCCGACAATTACAGACAAGAGACTGGTAGCTGGTGATGCTCTGAAGCAGCATTCACTCTGATGGAAATAGTAATGTAAGTACCCCAGCAGAAGTAACAAGGATTGGAAAAGATACATTAAAATGGACTTGGATTAATGCCAGAGTCAGTTGTGCTGAGTAAGAACAGTTTACTTGGGAGACTGTTTTGGGTAGATAGGTGACAGGGACTCTGAGATGAGGTTGACCATGTGGCCCTTATTTTTGGTATTATGTAATGTTTCTGTCGTACGTCATGGGGAAGGGAGAAGGCTGGGGTCCTTCTGTCTAGAAGAAAGGAGAGAAAATGGTGTCTGCTCTTTAGGCAGTAGATAAAACGCACTAAGGGTCAGACTAGCCTCTCTGGCATTTCCTTTGTGGGCTGCAAGCTAATGATGCTTAATTTAAGCTGGTGGCTGCAGGTGAGGCCCAACTGCATTCTTTTTTAGAGACCGGTACATTTTTTAAACCATCAAACTGTAAAACCGAACAAGAGAGAGAAAGGCCTCAAGGGGTGTTGGCAGAAGGAGGAAGGGAAATGTGGAAAACAGTGACAAGGGAGAAAGCAAAGATGAGAAAGAACCTGCAACAGTGAGATAATGTAGAGGGACAGAATGTTGGTGGATGAAGGAGCCAGGAGCTGAAATCAAATAGACAGCCTTGGTATTCAACAACCCATCTCCGCCACGGATTCTCTCAGTACCACCCTTTAATAGTGCAGCTCAAGTCTCCATAACCACTCTCTCAGATGCATTTAATTAGTTATATAGCGCCTCTCATACCAGTGAAGGGTGTCAGCACTTTACATCACACACACTACACAGAGGCAATCAATCATAGGTGTGTAAATCAGTGTATAGGAAATGTTACATAAGACTACAAGGTGTAGGAGTCACATGTCATCCATACTTGTAGACAGTATCGTTTAAGAGTGCATGGTCTGGATGTTGGAAAGTGGGTTATTAGTAGGGGCAAATATATATCTGTCCCCAGCAATAAGGCCACTACCTCTATATATAGCTCAGTAACAGTATTAGAAAATTATTTCCATGCTCAATACTTGGTAGCTTGGCTGTTAGCAGGCCGGCTTAACTTCAAAGGCAGGTATGTAAAGCATTTAAAAACACCAATTCAGTAAATAATTAGGACACAACACACAATAAAAATCCAACCAATTTATAAAAATAGGAAATATTTTTATCTTTAAAATGAAAAAAATCCAATGTAGGGAACCGGAGATGTGACTTTTTAAAGATTTAGCACTATATAGCACAAAGAAACCTATAGCACCTATTGGGACATCTGGTCATGCTAGACCTGCTCAAAGTCAAAGTTTCAGGCCGACTGCAATGAAGCTCTGCGCGGCTACCCCTTGCGGAAGATCTCGGTCAAAGTTTTTACCTTCTGACTTAAAAACTTTTCTGGAGCTTTTCTTCCCAGGGTCCCTCGATGCTCTTCACTAGGCCGGATTCGGTGAGGGTTCCCCGGCTTGGGTTTCCGCCTACGCCTGGTCAAACTCTGGAAGTCGGACCGCTGGAGCTTTTCAGCGGGAGGAACCTGGACGGCAGGCCAACTCATGATTGAGGGTCGCTGGCTTGGCTGGCCAAGTCACGTCGGTCCACTTATGGAGCTTTTTCCCATAGTTGCTCCAAACTTCTCCAAACCTCTGGAACTTCTTCCTGAAGTTCCCAAAAGGGTTTCAAAGTGTCCAAACCTTACTCCAAGGGTTTTGAATGTCCAAGATGGTTCTTGAAAGGGATTTCAGTTCCCACAATCCACCTGGACAAAACCCTGACAAATTCACTGGTAGTTCTCCAGGCTGGGGATTCTTGGTGGTGGGGTTCCAGGTGAGCTCTGTTAACCTTAAGCTTGCAGGGAGTCCACTCTTTAGTCCTTTTGAAGCAAGGTAGTTCACAGGGCTGTAACTCCAGATTGTGCAACAGGCGCAATCTTCTGATTCCAGGGCCTGGGTGGTGCAAATCAAACTCCTTGGCAGGGACCCTTCTTCTCTTAAATTTCAAGCAGCATCATCTGAGAGGCTCTGTCCCTCTCAGATACTTATTCCAAGTTCTCTGGGTCAAGGTGGGGGTTCACTTCTGTCCAATGAGGTGCAGGGCAACACCCCAGGGTAGGACCACATCCTCTAAAGTGTGGCATTATTTTCTCCCAGAGAGCACAATTTCTCCAAAATTCATCGTGGCTGATTTTCCAACAGAGGGAGCAGAACTAAGTAAACCAGCCTACAGGATGGCTTCATCTAGATAGGTCCACTCCCCTTACATCTGGGAATTCCTCCTTAATCCTCCCATCCGGCTGTGGGGCAGGGGGGAGAGGTGTAAATGAAACTGATTTCTCCAGCTTGTCTCCTCCTTCCCTTGAAGAGCATTATTTACTACCCCTCCCCCTGGCTCTGGCATTCCTATGCCCAGCAACCTCTCCTCCCCCAGGGGTCATTTATCACCTCTTCAAACAGCCTGGCTAATCCACTTATCTCTGACCAATAAAGGCAGAGCACTAGAGGGTTGAATTGTGGCTTACAGACAAGAAAGTCTTATAACTTCTTGTCTGTACATTTTAGAATAAATTCAACACCACCATATTGTTGCATTTATCAATGCCATTCTACCGAGTCCTTTAATCCTAGTTTTATGGCTTACCTTACTCCAGTTATTAATTAATAACCTCTTGTAAAGTTAACCTATGGGCTGGGGATCTGCAATCGAAAAACCAACTGGCCAATTTCTCCAATACCAGGGCATATATAAGGACCCTGTTTCTACCTACAGGACCCCCCACCCCTGGCACACCTAGGAAAGGCTTTAGGGGTTCTGATTATATCAAAACATTGCAGATCGTCACTTCACATTGCTCCTAGCACAAAAGTCGATTTTTGGAAGCACTTTACTACAATTTGGGCAGTGAAATGTGCAATTTCACTAAACGCTGGGCATATACAACTCATTTTATAAGGGTCCTCCTTAGAGATACCTGACCCCCCACCCCTGGGACACCTAGGGGAAACCCTGGGGATACCTAATATGCCCCAACATTGTAGTTTATCAATTTTTAAGTTCCACAAACACAAAAGTCGAGTTTGGGCACAATTTGCATTTTAAAAACAGTCCTGCAACACAGAGCTGCTTTTAAACTGACCTCAGGCTTCAGCAGTGTGCAAGTGCAAAAAGGCTGCTGGCCTCTAAACTGCCATGCCCCATTATATACTAGGGACTTAAAGGTAGTTCTAATCCCCCTGCCCTATTATGTACTATGGCCTTATAGGAGAGGTCATGCCAATCATGGGGGTACCCTAACCCATAGTGCACCCTAGTGTATGTAGGTGTTTTCACTATATTTTTAAGTGTCTCTTTCAGCATAGCACTGGCCCAGGGCCTGGTTAGGCAGAGCCCAGGGTCAGTCAGAGTCAGGTACCACCAGTACCAGTCAGCAAAAAGTTGGGGGGTGTCCAGGGCACAGGATGGGTTTGCAACACTGGAGAAGCACAAACTCAGAATTTAAAATATAACACCATGGTTGGGGGGGTTCTCTTTAATAATCAGAATTGATTTTTATCCTAATGAGCCCATTTTCCAACATTAGGATAATGAAAGACTAGGGGAAAAATCATAACGCTCTAATCTATACCTTGAAGTTTTCATGCAGCTCTTTGATGACAGTTAATAGCTCACTGTTCTATGTTAGGATTTTAACTTATAACCTGCAAGTAACAAAAGAAACTCTCAGACAAAAGCAGTAACCCACTGACCTATTTACATTACATGCATTTTGTGATCTGCCTGGTACACGTTCTTTGCAGCAGGGATATTAACTCACTGTGGCTACCTTACCACGAGTCAAAACTTCCACTAGACAATCCTCCGATCTCTCTCAATAAAGAACATTAATCACCGGAATCATCTTCACATTTTTATTGTTGCCTGAAAATTGCTGGAGTCCAGAAATGCAGCAGCAGGTACTTTTTAAACCATAATGCACTTGCAAACACGACGCCCCCACCCAAAGTCAGCGACCTTTGTTTGCTTGGTGCATAAAGATGCAAGGTTCATATACATGTTTTTTTAACAGTTGGTCTAATTGCTATGTGAATGTAAATAACAATAATGCATACATGAAAACTGTGACTACATGCCTGCTTTGCTCAATATTTCACTTAAAAACTATACAATTGTATTTGTTTAACAGGCGTACGGTCTCACACAACGGGTGATTTGTATAGAATCATTGGAAAGTCCACAAGGTTGTCCCTGTCCCCCCCAGAATTTTAGTGTCTCCTACGCCTTTGGGTACGCCACTGGTAATCTAGCTATGTTAGAACTCTCTCTGGTACTGGGTAATCTAGCTACGTCAGAACTCTATTTGGTACTGGGTAATATGCCCACTTCATACTCTGCATACTCAGTCTACCCAAGAAACCAGGTGTTCAGCTGTGTCTGGAGCACAAGTTTTCGAGGTTCTCCAGTGCCTCGGTTCATCTGTCTTCTCCAGAGCTCAAGCACTGAGCCACTACACTCCCTTGCCACTAAGCTAATTGCAAATCCCTGGCACTTTGCCCACTCCATTCTACTGGTACTTCCAGGCCCTGCTACCCAGACCTTCTGCCAACACCAGGACCAGGTACTCTGTCCACTCCTGGGCCCCAGGTACACAGAGCCCAGCTACTGTGCCTTCTCCGCCAAGAAGTCCGGACTGTGTCATGAAGAATTGACTTGCACCCAGGGATCACTGATCTTCGACCGGGAGGACATATGTGCTGGGGAGTACAGATCTGCATATGACACCAAAAGCACAGACTGCATAGACAGCATACATCCATGCATGGGAACGCAGGCATGCCCAGCAGAGAAAAGACCTCCACGAGTGAGTAGCAGTTGACATCCAAAAAGCACTGGCTCTCAAAGATCAGAAGTTAGGTTGTGGGAGAGGTGAGCAGGTTTGTAGGAAGCAGCACCTTAGACTGCGTTCTATGGTGCTGGAGATCTTACCTGTTCCTATTAAGGCATTATACTCCTACACATTGGAATACAGGAGAAAGACTTACAAACTCTTACAAAATATATATGAATTAGAGGCAGGCTACAGCCCACCATGTGATACCTGGAGACTCAGGCATAATATTAGAAAATATTTTTTCAAAGAAAGAGTACCATAATAAGTGAAGACAAACAAGTTGTTGAATTTAAGAGGCATTAGAGCTTTAGGCATAAACAGAAAGGAACACAATTGTGTAGAAAGAACCAGGAAATCATGTGTAATGTTAGAGGCTGTGCAACGTCTGTCTGTACTTGTAAGAACACACAAGGAAAGAACTGTTGGACTTTTTTGGCCTCTACTACTGTTGAAATCTATGTTCATGGGTGAGTATCACTTGTTATCTATCTACAGTCACTGTTACAAGGACACACAGCTAGATGAATGCTGTGTGACAGACATCAAAGACAGACAGATGTATATAGGACAGAAGTATGGACACACTGGACGGTGAGGCCAGCACACTGACAAATTCATGGACAGGCGACAGATGTAACTTTTATGTAATGCATTTTTTACACCGGTTGCTACCAGATCACGCGAGGGGTGTCCCAACACTTTACTAGAGAGTGAGGCAAACAATAGATGTTGCAGCAGAGTGGGGTGCATGCAGAGGCAGATACGATAGTAGGGTGTGAGGGGGAGCTCAGAGATAGGTAGGATGAGGTGGTCAAGAGAGTGAGCTGCTCAATCCACGGAGTCATCATGGGCGAGAAGGTCAGTTGGGTCCAATTTAAGAGGTAAATGTGTCTAGCTGGTGTGGTACGAGTCACTTTTTGTCTATGCATAGCCAGTGTCAAGTTAGCATTCATCATGGTGAGGCAGCCTTTGCCAAACGAGACCTGTTTGCTTAGATAGAGTGGTGTGTTGGTAGGTATGATGGAGTTTACAAACTATTGAAAATCAGTCTAACTTTATTCTGGGATTAAGAAGGAGCCAAATGATGTTGTGAAAGTATTAGTGTGACGTGCTCCCAGGGGCGTAAGCCTTCTGCCAATCTAGACTGCAAATTCTGGACCAGTTGAGTGAATTTTAGATTGGTGCAATCCTGAGAGCAGCTAGGCTAGGGTTCCAGTACTGCAGTATTTTAATCTGTCCTGATGTTACTTTCACTGTATGTTGGGCAGAGGAGATATTCGGCTCAGACAGCACTCTATGTCTTGACATGGAATTGAATTCCTGGTCTTTACGCTAGATAAGCGTAATTAGCAGATACGTCTTCCGTTGTGCATACTGTAGTCTCATTTCCCTTTGGCAGACATTTTGTTTTGGTGTCCCTATGGCCCAGCCTGTTGACACGCATCCAATTTCAGACTAGTGGAGGCCATCTGATTAACATCTGTACATCTTGTCAGGGTCAGCCTTGGGCATGGGCGAGCAGTACCCACCCCATGGTGCCAATATTCCGAGGGGCGCAGCAGGGAGCTGCCTGACTTAATGTCATGCAAACAGTGGCTCGTCAATCCGAGTTAGTCTCAATCGGGTCCCTTTAAAGACTTTGTAATCAGCCCTTAATGTACCTCAGTGTAATTGCTAGCACCCCATCAAGCCCCTGCTCACCTCACATCTTCCTCACACCTTCTGAGGTTCCACACACACCTACCCCTCGGCCCCACAACAAACACCACATTTTCTTTCGCACCCAGGGCGCTGTCCCGGTCAATCCGATTTAGGTCCGGCCCTGCGTCTTGTGAACATCTGAAAGAAAAGTCCTTGATGTCAGTGGTTTATATGGAAATATAAAGTGCAGGTACTCACTCCTTAGAGTACCTGTTTGCTTTTATGTCATAGTGTACGTGTTTGCTTATGAGAAGTGCAGGTACTCTCCCATTAAATGTATTGCAGCAGTGCCGAGAAGTGCAGGTACTCTCCCTTTCAAATTTAAGAAGTGCAGGTACTCAGTACCGGGCAGTTTAAAGCACTAGTTGGCATGCTGGTCCAGTGATGGTCTACGCAGAGATGTTTTAAGGCATGGACAAAGTGGGCGATTGCCCAGGACCCCCACCTTCCAAAGGCCCTTTGGAAAGTGAACCTTCTCTCTATCTCACCCGTAGACATCACTCACTTGCTCGCTCTTTGCCCCAGGTCATGTTAGGGATTTTTGGAGTCACTAATAAGACGTATTTCAAAAGTTTTTGTTTCATCGACTTTCTGAAAGTTGTTTTGTTATATCTTGCCAGCCTGAATTAGCAGAAAATATTTTTTTTTTAAAATCAAAGAGTTTTCGAAAAGGGGGCCCTAAATTATGTGTTTCCCGGGGCCCCCAAAATCCTTAAAATGACACTGAGTCTCATTGCTCAGAATAGCTCACCACTGGGGGAGAAAGGCACATGTTGAAGTGGAGAGCTGAGAGTAAGTGTCCTTGAGTGCTGTGTCTACAGAAGCCTCTAACTGATGAAGGATCAAATCAGACAAACCGACAGAGAACTTGACAGCGACGAAAAGTGAACACTTGGATGGACAGGAAGGAGGGTTGGGCAGACGGGGAGATGGAGTGAATCATAGGTAGATGATGGGGGAGCTGAAAAGAAACGCATATGAATTGGAAGGAAGGGTTAGTGGACAGGTGGACAAGCAGGAGGCCCAGGCCGGTGTAAAGGATGAACAAGCGGGGGAGGGGGGGGGCAACCAGGGTTGGACAGATAGGAAGAAGGGATGGTCGGAGACAGGTGGACAAACGGAAGAGACATATGGTCAGGATGGGCATACAAACAGATTTACTGATTGAAGAATGGGCAGACGGACAATAAGAACGGCCGTGCGGATACCCTGGCAGACAGACAGACAGAACAGATGGATGGGTACTTACCTTGGCTAAAGCCTCTGCCTGCGCCGGACTGAGATCGCCCACTCTCCCACTCATGGTGTCAAAGACTGAGGGTCCTCCTGGCTGTTAGTGATACGGCTCAGTCTGTCTCCTGCAGATCCTGTATCTCTGATCTTTTCTCACTGTGTGTATATCTTTTTCTGTTCCTTCTTCCCTCTCTCGACTCTTTGTCTCTCTCGTTTAGAAACACTCTCTTTAGCATCTAAACCGCACCCTCCCACCGACCCTGCCGCTCCCCTAGGTGCCCTGCCCCTCCCCTGTTCTCCTCGGGTCTCTCTTCTTCTCCCTTCCTCCTTCTCTGCTCTCCCAGAGACTCGTCTGTTCCGGTGTTTTGTCTCTTCCTGCAGCTTTCCCTACCCCTGAGCCCCGGTGTTGTGTAATTCTTGGTACCCCTGGGGAAATGCGTCTTCTTTGCACTGTGCTGTTTTCGGAGCGCTTTCTTATTGGACAGCTCAGACGGCTTTTCTGTAGCCCGCCTCCTGAAGGTGATGGCATCCTGCCCTGCCTCGTAGGGGCAAGGAGAAGCAGCGGCGCTCTGAGCACTACTACTACTGCTAGAAAACACCTGCAACCTTTTGGTTAACCCCTTCAGTGAAGGTCTCTGTAATGCGCTGGACGGGCTCGGTTTGTTTACCTTACCATCAGCTCTGATAACGGGCAACTACAGCCTGTCTGGAGAGTCCGAGAATACAGACAATCAAATGTAAACGAGGAAAGTAAGCGAAGACCTTAATACGAACAAAGCATTGGCAAAGACAATAGGTCTCGCCTCTGGAAACGATTGTTTTTGCCAATGGTTTTTAGCAATGCTGTGTAGCATGGTTAAAGAGCAAACAAAAGAAGGCGCTAGATGCACTCTTGGGCGTGGCCACGAGAGCAAAGATGTGGTTACATAATCCCTCTGCTCCACGCCTCGGCCCTTTCTTCGACAAACATCTGAGCTAACGACGTTTTAAGGCAGGTGCAAAGTGGGCAGTCACCCAGGGTCACCCAGGGTCCCACCTTCAAAAGGGTCCCATGGGGAAATTAAGTTTCTCTGTAGCTCACTTTTGTGTACCTCTGTCTTAACCTTTAACGTATAATTCAATATTGTTAAGCAACCTAGGGCTTTAATTAGTTAAACATGGGTAATACAATTCAAAGTTGTTCCTAAGAGGGGCCCCCAAAATATTTTTTGCCCAGGGCCTCAAAAATCCCTAAGATGACACTACTGGCCTATGGCTCTCCATAGCTTGTGGAGCCTACCAGAAGTGTATCCACAGTGGAGCTCGTCAAGACGTGAGCGGGACATCGAGGCCTAGACTGGCCTCGTGGCTGGGTCGCCCCGGGCGCTGGTGGACTTGGGGTCCCGAGCTCCGGGCAGCCTGCCCTGCTGTGCTTCTGCGGGCAGCTCTTGGATTTGGGGTCCCCCCGATCAGGGAGGTGCTCGACGACTCTAGGCCACAGGCTGGAAGCAGAGCTCTCGGTATGACAAGGGCGGCCCGGCTTTGGGGCGGGGCAATCCCTGGTGCCGCAGCAGTTCTTTGGGCCTAATTTGCATTTGTCGCTGTCTCCCCCTTAAGTGGGAATTTAAGGGCCCAGTGATCCCTTTTGCTGACCGGGGGAGGTGACTTTTGTCTGTTGACTCCAGATGTGCTGGGAGCTACTGGGGCATCACACAGAGGGCCTTTCATGGAGGAATCGCTGCCGACGCTCATGACGCCGCTCTGCCCAGGTCTCCTGCCATGTTCACCTCCTCCTCAGGTCACCAGACAGTGAAAGATAGGAGATCAGCATTAGCCACCGCAACTCATTCCCACCACCATGAAGCCCGCACATGAGAGACCCCGGAAGAGCTCTTCAGCGATGTTGACTCTGCCAACGTTCACCTGTTGGCCCTGGAGACTGACGACTCCCCATTGGATACCCCACAGACTTCGAATGATGTGTTTTAAACCGAGCTGTTGAGGGTGATGCCCCACACTCGTCTGCTTTTTCCCCTTGTCACAGCGATAGTCAAGCATGAACTATTGTTCCTTAGCCTCATGTACTCTTGATCCAGCGGAAGTGTTTTTCTAACTTTTTCTACTGGCTCTCTCTAACCGCCATGGGCCCTTATTTACGATTAGATAACTCGCATCACTGCACTTTACCACAGAGGAGATGGTCCTCTGATGGATCTTTCTCTGCCGTAGTGAGGGATGGGAAATTAGGATGTCCAAAAACCTATTGACCACCCAATGAGGACCATTAATAGGTAGCCAACTCACAAATTCGAGATAAGGTTCAAATAAACGTATATATACTACTCTTACTTTGTCAAGCATCTATAAAACAGACTCTCATATGCACAGTTTCTATGGTAATAATCATAAAGATACAATAATAGACTAGGGCAATTTTAGATAATTTGGTTATTGTACTAATGCTCTAAAATCAATTAATATAAGTGACATTTTAAGCATTTCAGTCAAAAATCTTACAGCAGGTAGTATGAAACCACACAGTTAGTCAAAATTCTAATCCAGTGGAGGATGATTAAAAGTTACAGATTCCTACCACCATCGTAAGGCAGGAGGATTTTTTTTAACAGAATTCCAAGAGTTCTATAGTAGGAACAAAGGAATCAAGTTAAAGTCCACTAAGGACGAGCCATGGACTAAAGGAGCAAAATCAAAAAAGTTCAAATCCGGTTTCTCACCAGACAGTCCAAAAGAGATTGCCTGGCAAGATCATTGGCAAGGGGTAAAAGCATGGGGCATAGAACAACAGGCTCTCTGCAAAGAAGGATTCCAAACAGTCTGCTGAAAGCATCAGTATCAGCACAGGTAGTCCAAAAAGTAAGAACCAAGAGGAAAAGGCATGTGGTCTCCCCTCACAAAGAGCATTTGAAAAAGAGCATCCGTGCCCCTCCTTTGGGTTCTCATCCTTTATAGTCTTTATGACACTCTTGTGACATCAGTCATTACACCATAATGGTCTGATCATTATGTGGTTGTTCATCCGTTCGTCAGGTACGACAGTTCTTTCCATCGTCACAGGTTAGTCGACAGAAAGAAAAATACTTGTTGCATTCTGTGGTGTCAGTTCCAAAGTTCACACTAATTCACTCCACAATGAACACTAGAAGAATGTCCTTAATCGTGCAAAATGTCGCATATGCAGAACAGATAAAGCAACATTTGAAGAAATGTCAAAAGTTCATTGTATTAGGCTGTGAGATAATGCAGGTTAGAAAAAAAGTGAATTAAACACTTTTAAAGTTAACATTTTTTTCTCAGTGGAATAAACTCATAATTAGATTCAAACATAATGAAATATGTCAAGCATTTCATATAAAGAAATAATGGTAATATTGTCAGTGATAACTGTACAGAAATGACTAGAGCTAAGTGTGGCCTACTACCATACATTTCTAAAGATACATACAAGCAAATTATTCTTAAAAAATCATTTTAATAAAATTGTTTCTAAATTTTCATGTCCCTAATAATGTTAAGTATTAATACTGCAAATATCATTCATGTAGCACTTATTATTAATATTTTGTACCACATTCTACTTTATGATGCATTACATTGAAAGCAATAGAAATGCTAAGTCACGGGGGGCGTGGCTTGGAGCCCGGCAGACATGGAGGCGTCCGAGTGAGGCTCCCGGCTCGGAGCGGGCGAATCGCGCTCAAAACGAAATATCTTGAGAGCCGCATGCAGAACTTCAGCGGGTGAACAGGTGCGCGCTGCGATGCGGTTCCTTTCACCGCTGCTCCGATATCCCTGAAATGTTTATTTTTTACATTTGTACGCGTCTGAGGGGTCGCGATATAACGGCCGCCATTTTGATTTATTTTCACGGAGCGAACGCTCCTCTACTCTCCTAAACAGCGATTTTTCGCTTTGTCAAAAGGCATGGCAGACCCCTTGGGGCATGGGCAACATCTTTTCTTTCCTCAGCAGGGACCTATTGCAGCGCGATAACCCAGTCGCACCTCACCTTTTCTATCAGCATTGAGGCGATGTGATACGGCCGCCATTTTGTGTCTTATCCTCAAATTCTGTGTGATTGATCCTCATCACTGACAAATAACACGTTGGCTACACCTTTACTGAATTTATCTTCAGGGTTCATTGGGTGGCGACGACTCAAGAGTCTCCAGTCATATAAAGGCTTTCAAGACTCTTTGCTTAGTTTCACATTTGGTTCCCAGCCCTCAGGAGTGGTCCTCTTTTGGTCAATATTTTTGGATAGGCAGAACAAAAGGTTATCCTCTCTGCTACTCCGAAACCAAAGCGCATCTTCATTAAAAATTCAACAATTTTTTCTGAACTC
This sequence comes from Calotriton arnoldi, assembly GCA_963921515.1. Lineage (NCBI taxonomy): Eukaryota > Metazoa > Chordata > Amphibia > Caudata > Salamandridae > Calotriton > Calotriton arnoldi. The sequence goes on along the minus strand of CAWUFW010005196.1, from coordinate 49,981 downwards.
TCTAGGCTGGAAAATTTGGGGGTCCTTGATATTGATCAGTGCAGCGTAAACATGGAACCTACGCAGATGGCAACAGGAAAGTCCAATGTGAAACGTCTAAAAAAGGACCCTCCCTCACCACCCAAATTGGATGCTCCAGTCTCCATGGAATTAATACTCCAGGAAATAAGAGCTCTCAGACCTTTTGTGGAAGAAACAAGTGCCAAACTACAAACCCTCTCAGACAATTGGCTACAGCTGGACGCGAGACTCACAACGGTGGAGCAGAATGTTTCCTCCTTCCAAACCACCACCAAGGACGTAACCTCCTTGCATTCTCAAGTATCTTTACTACAAAAACAGGTCGAAGACTTGGAAAATCGAAATAGGAGGAATAACATACGCATTTATAATTTGGCAGAGGGGGTCGAAGGTACAGATCCAATTGCTTTCTTTAAATCTTTTCTTCCTAAGGTTCTTCTTCTGCCAGAAGGAACTACATTGAACATACAGCGTGCTCACAGACTGGGTCGCATTGCTACTAATTCTTTTTCTCCACAGAGGCCGAGGGGTGTCATTTTGTACTTTCTGAAGTACACAGATCTGTTAAAGGTTCTGGCTGCTGCCAGGGCTATTCAAAAAATCTCATGGTCTGGTGCTACACTGTTCTTTGCGCAGGATTATTCAAAAGCAACCGCGTCAAGACGCAAGGCCTTTCTCGACATGAGACCAGCTCTTCGTTCCATGGGCGCCAGATACGGCCTTTTCCATCCATGCTTATTCAAAGTTACTTACAACAATAAAACTACTTCATATGATGATCCAGTGCGTCTGCAAAGCTTCCTTAATGCGCACAATATTGATCTCATGGACTCTTCAAGACCATCGTCCTCGCATGTTATTTGACTTGCCTGAGTTGCATATTTATGCTGTTATTTTCTTATGTACTACAGGTTGTATGCTGTTGCATATATGTACGGGTTCTACATCCTAATGTTATCCTTGATGGCGCTCACTAATGTTTTGTGATTTTGCTTCTTCAATGTTTCGGATTGGTATATTAACTAATGTTATTCTGATCATCTTATCTTTCTTTGTTTCCACAGTCCCATTTGTGTTTTGGCGTGTTCCCCTCCTGGTCCGGTCTAGCTCTCGCTGGTCGTCTCGTCTGCTTCATGTGGTTCCACCTACCCCTCCAATTTTGTTCCCTTTATGTAGGTATGTCGTTTGTTTTGTTTTCTGTTTTCTGTATTGTCTCACAATTTTTCCCTCTCTATGAACTTGGTGTCTTTTATAATCCTTTCCTGTTTTACTCTTTCTTATGCATTTCATCACTTACTACCCTAATACTTAATCCTTTTACCTCTTTATTCCCCTTTTGTACAATCATTCATTCTAGCCTTCTCTTTTCATTTCACCTCTCTTTACACACATGGCCTCTGCTGTCTAAATTATCACTCTCTTTTATATCTGAAATCTTCTCATTCTTCCTTTTTTCACCACTCTTGTTTATTCATACACAGTTTTGTTATAATGAATTTGATTTATGCCTCATGGTTTTAGATCATTTTATCTTTGATTATATATGTCTCTAAAACTCATTTCATGGAATGTTAAGGGTCTAAACTCTCCCATAAAAAGACAAAGAGTACTCACTCATCTGGCTAAGTTGAACGCTGATATAGTTTTCTTACAAGAAACTCATCTTACAGATGTCGAATCATCAAAATTAAAAAGAGGATGGGTGGGAACTACATTCTCGTCTCCAGGTGATGGGAAACTTAATGGAGTAATGATACTATGTCATAAGTCACTTCCAATTTCACTTGTGTCGCAGGAATCTGATACAGTGGGCAGATGGTTGAATGTTAAACTGTTGTTGAAGGATGTTCCAGTCTCCCTTTTTAATGTTTATGCTCCTACATGTGGTGAACCCTCTTTCTGGTCCACACTGGCCAAACAAGTAACACAGTCTATGGAAGATAATTTCGTATTAGCTGGTGACTGCAATCAGGTTTTCGATCCATTTGTTGACAGAAACTCTAAATTCTCATTTATTCCAAACAAACCACATAAGTCTTTTATCCACACTATCACTCAACATAAACTTCTAGACGCTTGGCGTTTATGTCATCCGCCTACCAGAGAATACACTTTCTATTCCCCTCCCACCATACCCAGTCAAGAATTGATTATATTTTTGTCTCCCATAATATCTCTCAAACAATCTCTCATGCGGAAATTGGCCCCATTTTACTCTCGGATCATGCTCCTGTCTCAATTGGCATAGACATTTTACCTAAATCTTTACTCCCTAGGAGGTGGCGTTTTAACAACGCTCTCCTTTTAAATCCAGAGTTTACTGCTTCCTTTACTTCTTTCTTCAATGAATTTTTTGAAATAAACTACACTGAGCACATGCCGTTTTCCACTATTTGGGATGCTTATAAAGCCTCAGCACGAGACTTCATTATCGGTTTCGTTACCAAGAATCACAGAATTGCACGCACACATACTAAAAATCTCCTTAACGATATCAAAAAACTGGAGCATTCTTATTACACATCCCATTCGAATGAATGCTTGACAGCCCTGATAAATGCTAAATTGCAATTTAATAAAAAGTCGACTGATGATGCATCATTATACCTGTTAAAATCAAGTGCAAAGTTTTACGGAGGCAGAAATAAAGCGGGGAAAATATTGGCTAATTATTTAAAGATTAGGCAGAACAAGTCAAATATAGAATCGGTCTATGACACTAATTTAGATTTAAAATTTAAAGATGGCGATATTTTAAACGAATTTGCCCTTTTTTACAAATCTCTGTATTCATCTGAAACACAGCCTTCAGAACAATCCCTATTACATTTCTTTTCTAATATACCAAAACCCCCATTTTCTTCTCTGGATTTATCACCTTTGGAGTTAGACATCACACAGCAGGAACTCATGAGTGCACTACAACACTTAAAAAGGATAAAGCACCAGGTCCGGACGGTTTTACAGCTGAATTTTACATACACTTCTCCAAGCTCTTACTGCCTAAGTTATTTTCTTTAATGAAATCCTTCGGCTCTTTGGATGAATCCTCTGGATCCTTCTCAGAAGCTCACATTTGCCTCATTCCCAAGGAAGGCAAAGACGCTAAATTTTGTAAAAATTATAGGCCCATTTCTCTGGTTAACATTGACTATAACATTTTCTCTAAAGCATTGGCTCTCAGGCTTGATTCCTACCTACCGAACTTGTTGGGAAGGGAACAGTCTGGCTTTGTAAAAGGAAGATTCATTACAGACAATACACGTCTTCTTTTTAATGTTTTGTCCAAATCTTCCCCCTAAAACATTCCTTAGCAGCGATTGCACTGGACGCAGAGAAAGCGTTTGATAGAGTTGAATGGATTTATTTGTTTTATACTCTTAAATGGTTTGGCTTCGGTCCTAAATTTATATCCTTAATTTCTCTTCTTTATTCCCATCCTCGCGCTGCGGTTTGCGCCAATGGTTTGATTTCCTCATTTTTCGACTTAGGCAGGGGAGTTCGACAAGGTTGTCCCCTATCTCCCTTTTTATTTAATCTGGCGCTGGAACCTTTCCTTTCCAAATTACGCCTCAACCCAAATTTACATGGTTTCCAAACACACAACTGTCATATTAAGCTTGCAGCTTATGCTGACGATATACTGCTCTTCATGTCGAAACCAAATGAATCAATTCCTGCCTTTCTAGCGGAAGTTCATGCTTACTCCCTTATTTCTGGCTATAAGCTAAATAATGATAAGTGCGAAATCCTGCCCTTAACCAAATATACTTTTAAACCAGAATTTAGTGCTTCCAACTTCACATGGAGTCCCAATCATATTAAGTATTTAGGACTACATATTACACCATGTATCTCTGACACAGTAGCTTTGTGCTTGATTAAATGTACTCAAAAGATTTCAGACCTCATTGCTAAGTGGCATCCCCTCTACTTGTCTTGGTGGGGACGCTTGGACACTATTAAGATGATGTTGTCGCCCATAGTTTTATATACTATCTCTAATATACCAGTCCCAATTCCTGTTAAATCATTTAAGAAGATTAATTCTATTCTTTCTTCCTTTTTATGGAACAATAAGAAACCCAGAATGTCTCTGTTGAGCCTGCTCCGTCCCAAAACAGAAGGTGGAGTCAACTTCCCAGATTTTCAGGCGTTTCAAAAGGCATTCCTTTTACGTCAGGCCTCTCTCTGGCTACTTGACCTCAAGGATGACTGTCCCTTATGGACTTCCATTGAGCGATTATTTTTGTCTCCCTTTTCTTTTCATGAATACCTCTCTTTTTCACGCAAACCGCAGTCCCTTTCTACTCCCATAATTAAATTAACCACTAAACTTCTTCAATCATCACCCTCCCCGACTCTGCACACCACTGATTCCTTTCTTAGTTCAACTATCTGGCACAATAAATATTTGCTTATCCATAATAAACCCTTCTACTGGAAAACCTGGAGGCAGAAGGGTCTGCTTTGGGTCCACCAATTATTCTCTCACTCAGTCTTCTTGTCTTTCCCCTCGCTTAGTCAGTTGTTTCACTTACCTGCCTCATTCACTCCTAAATATAATCTTTTAAAGGAAGCAGTGATGTCTACATATACCCAATTATCTAGAACACCTATTATTTCTAACGATTCAAACTCCCTTTCACAATTGCATGCCTTACTGAAGAATGCACCCAAAGCTTCCACCATATACAGTTTTTTACAGGGTAGTGACATGATCAGGCAGAAATCCAGAATAGAGGAGTCGTGGGAGCACGATTTTCAGACATCTTGGTCAATTCCTCTCTGGAGGAGCTTATGGATTAAAATACGGAGATCCTCCAGAGCAGCAAACACAACGCAAACTTTATACTTTGTATATAATAGACTTTTATTGTCACCACACGTTTTAAGTAAGAGTTTTTCAACTGTACCGGATGTCTGTTGGACATGTTCCTCTCCAAATGCTGATTTGTTCCATATGTTATTTTCCTGTCTATCTGTATGTAACTTCTGGAAACAGGTTTGGGCTCAAATCAACCTAATTTTTGGAACTAAGTTTTCTTTTTCTTTCAATAATATTTTCTTGGGAAGTCTCTCACCTGTTTGGGAAAATGTGATGTTCAATGTCAAAATTATTGATCTGTTATTAGCGGTTTCATTTCAACAAATTACTATAAATTGGAAGGACTCCACAAAAATTTCTTATAGAGCCTGGTGGTATGCCATTTGTCATAATCACAGGTTAGATACTGCTTTCGTTTATCCTATAAACTTGGCTGTGAAGCGTTTGGAATTGTGGTCACCTCTTACTACATTTCTTGACACAAGTGCCAAGAGGCACTCCCAGTTGCGACCATCTCAGCAAGAAGTTCTTAAACCCCCTTGATTCCCTAAACATTCCTAATATTCTTCATTATTTATTGTTACTAAGATTCTCTCTGTATTAGTTGATCTTTGTATGTTGTCTTTTATGAGTCTAATTCGTATACTTTCATTACCTTTATTACGATATCTTTTTGATTGTATTGTTCTGAGATTACTATTTTGTATTTTTCATTGACACCTTGATTCTTTTCAATAAAATTTTCTTGAACTTAAAAAGAAATGCTAAGTCACATCATTAAAATTGCACTATTTTGCCAGCGTTCTCATTATTATTTTCATAAGTAATCTGTTATAACACTCTATTAGTAAGCATATACATTTTTTTGCTTTAAAATTTCTCTTTTTCTACACATGCAAGACACTCTTATGGTGCTGTTACTTCGACATTTTTCTCAGTTTCTGTGTCATTTTCTCAACATGTGCAAAGTGCACATTTAAGTTTCTGTGTCTAAATCAGTAAATATGTTGTGTAAAGTTATTTTCTCAACATGTGCAAAGTGCACATTTAAGTTTCTGTGTCTAAATCAGTAAATACGTTGTGTAAATTATAAACAGATTTCTCGCTTCATCACTCTCATTAGACTTCTGCTCTGCGACATAGCCACAGGCTACCACTCATGGAAGCTCATATGGTTTTGCCTTCCCCAGTTTTGTTGGTTTATGGTTGTTTCAAGTTGGACGGGGCCGTTTGTTTACTGCATGCACTCAGAGTTATGTATTGTTGTGATTGGCCTGAGGGTACTAGGTGGTCTTCCCCTAATCTTGCTGTACTTGATGGGGTGGTGTGGGCAAATATTGCTGTTCTGGTCCAGGTTCCACTTTGTACTTCTCTGTACTGATGTCTCCCCATTACAGCATGGCTGCTGGAGGGCCAGGTCCCCCAGTTGAAGTCAACATAGTCACATGGAACGTTAGGGGCATTCGGACAGTAGCTAAGCAATATGCACTCTTTGCCTACCTAAAACGTAGAAACACGCGCATAGCAATTACAAGAGATGCACTTCATGCAGACCAAAGTGTAGAGACTTCAGAGGCGCTGGTGACGACAGGTGTTCTCTACTGGCTACTCGCCCTTTTCTCAGGGGGCACTACGTTGGGTGTGGGCTGGAACTCCGTTCTGGCCAGTCACTTACTCTCATTGATGCTGAGAGCAGATATGTGGTGGGGCATGAAAGCCTAGACAGCACCACAATTGTACTGGGTAGGGACTATGCCCCAAACCTGGAGCAGCCTTCTTTCCTGGCCAGGCTTTCCAGTAATGGACCGAAGTCCCTTGGTAATGGGAGGGGATTTTAACTGCATACCAGATATTTCTCTTAATAGATCACTGCCACCCCCATCTGTGGCCTTCACTGGTCATTACCGGGCGCTATATGACCCGCTGCAAAGCTGTCTCTGAGAGGACCTTGAGTCCCTGCTGGACGATAGGGTCCTGCTGCATATCTCCCGAGAACAGCGATTGGAACTAGAAGCATTCATCACTCCAGAGGAAATACGGGGAGACCTGCTCTTGCTGTCGACTGGTAAGACGCCTGGCCTTGATGGCTTGCCCTTGGAGTTCTATACAAAAGGGGATGATGGACGGAACGTTTGAGCCAATCAAACACTCACCCCCAGTCAACTGATCTGGGTTTAATCCATCATCATTCTTTAGCTCACTCCACCACCCCAGTTCAGACATGGCCATATGCAAATCAGTCTGACCCTGTGCCTCATGGGAACAGTCCAGCCCGAACTGCCAAGCCATGTCTTCCCTGGACCGGAAACAAGCATCCTAGGACCGGTTTCTGGCATTCCAGCCGTCATCAGCCAGGCTTGCTTGAATCCAGTGGCAAAGTGAGCAAGGGACCCACGTCTGGGCATACCCCGCCAACTTAGGGCGAACAAAGCGATACAAAAGGGGATGATGGACGGAACGTTTGAGCCAATCAAACACTCACCCCCAGTCAACTGATCTGGGTTTAATCCATCATCATTCTTTAGCTCACTCCACCACCCCAGTTCAGACATGGCCATATGCAAATCAGTCTGACCCTGTGCCTCATGGGAACAGTCCAGCCCGAACTGCCAAGCCATGTCTTCCCTGGACCGGAAACAAGCATCCTAGGACCGGTTTCTGGCATTCCAGCCGTCATCAGCCAGGCTTGCTTGAATCCAGTGGCAAAGTGAGCAAGGGACCCACGTCTGGGCATACCCCCGCCAACTTAGGGCGAACAAAGCGATACAAAAGGGGATGATGGACGGAACGTTTGAGCCAATCAAACACTCACCCCCAGTCAACTGATCTGGGTTTAATCCATCATCATTCTTTAGTTCACTCCACCACCCCAGTTCAGACATGGCCATATGCAAATCAGTCTGACCCTGTGCCTCATGGGAACAGTCCAGCCCGAACTGCCAAGCCATGTCTTCCCTGGACCGGAAACAAGCATCCTAGGACCGGTTTCTGGCATTCCAGCCGTCATCAGCCAGGCTTGCTTGAATCCAGTGGCAAAGTGAGCAAGGGACCCACGTCTGGGCATACCCCCGCCAACTTAGGGCGAACAAAGCGATACAAAAGGGGATGATGGACGGAACGTTTGAGCCAATCAAACACTCACCCCCAGTCAACTGATCTGGGTTTAATCCATCATCATTCTTTAGCTCACTCCACCACCCCAGTTCAGACATGGCCATATGCAAATCAGTCTGACCCTGTGCCTCATGGGAACAGTCCAGCCCGAACTGCCAAGCCATGTCTTCCCTGGACTGGAAACAAGCATCCTAGGACCGGTTTCTGGCATTCCAGCCGTCATCAGCCAGGCTTTCTTGAATCCAGTGGCAAAGTGAGCAAGGGACCCACGTCTGGGCATACCCCGCCAACTTAGGGCGAACAAAGCGATACAAAAGGGGATGATGGACGGAACGTTTGAGCCAATCAAACACTCACCCCCAGTCAACTGATCTGGGTTTAATCCATCATCATTCTTTAGCTCACTCCACCACCCCAGTTCAGACATGGCCATATGCAAATCAGTCTGACCCTGTGCCTCATGGGAACAGTCCAGCCCGAACTGCCAAGCCATGTCTTCCCTGGACCGGAAACAAGCATCCTAGGACCGGTTTCTGGCATTCCAGCCGTCATCAGCCAGGCTTGCTTGAATCCAGTGGCAAAGTGAGCAAGGGACCCACGTCTGGGCATACCCCCGCCAACTTAGGGCGAACAAAGCGATACAAAAGGGGATGATGGACGGAACGTTTGAGCCAATCAAACACTCACCCCCAGTCAACTGATCTGGGTTTAATCCATCATCATTCTTTAGCTCACTCCACCACCCCAGTTCAGACATGGCCATATGCAAATCAGTCTGACCCTGTGCCTCATGGGAACAGTCCAGCCCGAACTGCCAAGCCATGTCTTCCCTGGACTGGAAACAAGCATCCTAGGACCGGTTTCTGGCATTCCAGCCGTCATCAGCCAGGCTTGCTTGAATCCAGTGGCAAAGTGAGCAAGGGACCCACGTCTGGGCATACCCCCGCCAACTTAGGGCGAACAAAGCGATACAAAAGGGGATGATGGACGGAACGTTTGAGCCAATCAAACACTCACCCCCAGTCAACTGATCTGGGTTTAATCCATCATCATTCTTTAGCTCACTCCACCACCCCAGTTCAGACATGGCCATATGCAAATCAGTCTGACCCTGTGCCTCATGGGAACAGTCCAGCCCGAACTGCCAAGCCATGTCTTCCCTGGACCGGAAACAAGCATCCTAGGACCGGTTTCTGGCATTCCAGCCGTCATCAGCCAGGCTTGCTTGAATCCAGTGGCAAAGTGAGCAAGGGACCCACGTCTGGGCATACCCCCGCCAACTTAGGGCGAACAAAGCGATACAAAAGGGGATGATGGACGGAACGTTTGAGCCAATCAAACACTCACCCCCAGTCAACTGATCTGGGTTTAATCCATCATCATTCTTTAGCTCACTCCACCACCCCAGTTCAGACATGGCCATATGCAAATCAGTCTGACCCTGTGCCTCATGGGAACAGTCCAGCCCGAACTGCCAAGCCATGTCTTCCCTGGACCGGAAACAAGCATCCTAGGACCGGTTTCTGGCATTCCAGCCGTCATCAGCCAGGCTTGCTTGAATCCAGTGGCAAAGTGAGCAAGTTCTACCAGCATATTCTGACCTCTTTGTCCAGAAACTGGAATAGCTATATCAATCGGCGATTGAGTAGGGTAGTCTTCCCCCCTTGCTGCAGGAGGCTCTCCTTGTGTCTATTCCTAAGCCAGGTAAGGATCTCACTGATCTCTCCTCTTATGAACTCCTAACCATTATGAACACCGATTTCAAAATACTTGGCAAGATTCTAGCCAGTCAGTTGCTCCCCCTTTTCCCTCAACTGGTCCAATGGCTTTGTTCTGGATAGAAGTACCTTGTTAAATCTTCGCAGGCTCTATCGGATCTAGGAGTTCATGCCCAGACTTTACCCCTATGCAGCCTGTCTGGTCTTGGACCCTGAAAATACCTTCGACTCCCTAGATTGGTCTTATCTGTTTCAGGTGCTATATAGATTTGAATTTGGAAATCGCTTATTATGATTGATTTGGCTGCTCTATGCATGCCCCTTGGTGTCGGTCCAGACTGGGCGCCTTATCTCTGATCCCATTGCCATACATCATGGCACCAGGCAGGGTTGCCCACTCTCGTTCCTCATTTTTGCCTTGAAGATGGAACTGTTTGCGAGACTTGGGGCATCCCCAAGGCGAATGGCTTACATGCTGTGGTTAGGGTGGTGGTGGTGATTAGGGAGGTGGCGGGAGGTGGTGGGAGGTGGCGGGAGGTGGTAGTGGCAGGGTGGTAGCTAGTGTTAGGGTAGTGGTTAGGGTGGTAGTTATAATGGTGGTGGTTAGGGTGGGGTGGTGGTGGTTGGTGGGGTTGTAGTTAGGGTTGTGGTTAGGGTGGTGGTGGTTAGGGTAAGGTAGTGGTAGTAAGGTGGTGGTAGTGGTTAGGGTAGGGTGCGGATGGTTAAGGTTGGGTGGTATTGGTAGGGTAGTGGTGGTGGTGGTAGGGTGAAGGTGATGGTGGTTAGGATAAGCTGTTGGTTAATGTAGGGTGGTGGTGGTTAGGGTAAGGTAGTGGTAGTTAGGGTGGGACGGTGGTCAGGGTAGCATGGTGTTGGTTGTCTTTAGGGTGGTGGTGGTTAGGGTGGTGGTGTTGGTTAGGGGGTGATCGTGGTTAGGGTGGGGTTGGTTAGGGTGCATGTGTTTAGGGTGTGTTGGTGAAGGTGGCGGTGGTGGTTAGGGTGGTGTGGTGATAGTTAGGGTATGGTGGTGGTGGTGGTGCTTATGATGGTGGTTGGGTGGTAGTAGGTGTAGGAAGGTGGAATCTGACTGCATGGTTACCCCCACTTTTTTCCTGGTGTTTTGCTGGTTTTTGACTAGTCTGACTGGGATCCTGCTAATCAGGACCCCAGTTTATCTGCTTTCTCCCTAAATTGATTGCATGTACTTTAGGTACACTCCAGATTGGATACTGGGGTACCCTTATAAGTCCCTAGTATATGGTACACCATGTACCCAGGGCATAGGTACCGCAGAGGCCTCCCAGGGGCTGAAGCATGTATTGTGCCACCCCTGAGAGGCCATTCAAAAAGACACCACAGGTCTGCTACTGCAACCTGTGTAAGGAGGTGCATGCACACCTTAATTAGATATAGGTCACCTATATCTATTCTAAATCACTACACCTATAAACCTATCAGTCACCCCTATGGCAGGCCTTATCAATCCTGAAGGCAGGGTGCTGGGTTTTGTGTGAGAGGGTGCCCCTGCATGAGCAGAGCCCCTCTGCAGCCTTCGGAATCTATTCTCCGGGGTTGTCTGTGATGCAGCCAACCATATATACTTAAGTGCATTATAACCTCGCGGTAAATGCTAACTTTAAAACGGCTGCTTAGAAACATGTCGTGTTTGGTGTCAAACACCTTGGAATCATACCTCCACACCAGTAACTGGTGTGGGAGGTATGATTCCTCCCATGTAGTACCACTACTATGGGGCACCGGTCTACCCGGTACAAGCTTTCTCGACCTGGGCATCACAAAATGGATGCTGCCAGCCACAGAAACGAGTCTGCCCTCCTGCTGCTGAGCCAAGCTCGAGCAGGGGAAGGCTTGACAATAGGTTTCCTGTCACAGGGAGGTGTGACCACCTCCCAGACAGGATTTAGTGTATTGGGGCTGAGAGTGTTTGAAGTCTGCACTGGGGGCACATTTGGTGTCCCTGTGCATAGTCCAGATCAAACCGGTTACAGGAGCCATTTGCTCCTGCTCTGGCGCTAAACTGGACAAAGGACATGGGTGTAGCCACCCCTCTGTCCTGACCCTCCCATAGGTGGGTCCCCAGAGTTTGTCCCACCCCTTCCTTGGGTATAAAGTAGGAACCCTGACTACAGGACTTTAGATTTTACCTGGACTAAACTCTGCTACAGAAACCAAGTGCCTTCGACGATCTACACTACGCTGGATGACTGAAGAATCTCCCTTGGAGTAAAGGAGTTACTCCCCTGCAGCAGCAGGCACCTAAATGCATCTGACCAGTTTGCATCTCCCAAGCTCCTGAGGACTCTGAAGATTTCTGCTACACAGGAGGTGGGTTTCTGAGCGTCCCTGAGGTTGATCTGACCTCTCAGCAATTCTGAGACCAGTATCCCTCGTGGGGACTGTGCAACTTGAACCCCTGTGCACCGTGTACTTTTGCAGCAGCATATGCTGTTTGGCAATCCCTGAGGCTGTGCTTTGGGCTACGTGTAGTCCTGACCCCGAGCAGTAATTGCACCAAAGATTTCCAGCCTACACTTCACAAGTGTTCCGTGGGCTGGTATTTCATGATTCAGCTTGAGGTCCCTTTGCGATCCCTGGTCCGTTGGCCTGTGGGTCCCTGTGAAGGTAACTTTGACTTTCCTTGGGCTTTCCTGGTTGCTCCAGACGTGCCCTGACTCTCCATAGCTTAGAGAGTCCCCAGGACCTTGCTGGTCCTCACCGTGACTTGTTTCCTCTGCCTATGTGGGTTGCAGTTGCCAAGGCTTGTTGGTGTTCAATCCGGACACTGACCCCTCAGCACTCGACCTCCTTTGTGGAACAGCTCACCTCTGGACTTTGGTCATTGTTGACGTCTCCTGGTCCCCGTGGCTGCAGAGTCAAGTATCCCGTCATCTCACCTGAAGCACCCGACATCGGTGGGCATTCATCTACCGAGCCCCTGGTCACCCTGAAGTGACCCAGACTCTGTCCCCTCTGCTTTCAGGTTCTTCTCACCTCGGATCCAGGCTTGGATTCCACCGGACACTTTTCATCTTCCCGGCAGCAGCACTTCTTCGCATCACGCCATTGAAAATGACGAGGGTTTCCGACACCGCTTGACCCCTATGCACCCGGCTCCTCTGGGATAGTAACACGGGTACCTCGGTACTCACAAGGGTGCTGGCCTTAGAACCTTCTATGTTCCAAAGGGTTTGCTTGAAGTCCTCTCCGAAGTGTCCTTAAGCTGTAATTTTCCAACCGCGACTTTCCCATAGAGTTGTACGGAGCTCGCGTCTGTGTTCACACACTGCACCCGTCCTCTGTGGGTCCCCTGAGTCACTACTTTGGGTGGTTCCTTGGGGTCCAAGCGATTCAACGTGCTCTAGGCACTGTGTCTAGTTAAGTCGTGGTTGTTATACCACTTTATTAGTATATGGTTCGGTCTCCCCCTGGAGCCCGTTGTGTATTGTGCTATTTACTGTCGTTCTATTGATTTAATATTGTGTACTGTGTGCTCTAATCTCATAAAGAGGTTAGTAGAGAGTGTTTAGTAATAAATACATATATTTTATATATCTCTTGTGTGATTCTCCTTTCATTTGGTCATTCAGGAGGTTCTGATCTGGTAAAACAAGCTGCTTTACATTCCTTCGAGACTTAGCCTGAAGGCTGCTCTCCACAGCTACCACTAGGATAGCTTTCTATAAAGGTTGTCTTTAACCTAATCATCATAAGGGTCGTTTGGACTGGTGCAAGGTGCCCACTTTAATTAGTGGACAGCATATACCAGGCCTTCTTCTCACAGTAGGGGGTGGTGGTAGTGTGGCAGTGGTGGTAGGGTGGTGGTGATTAGGGTGGTGGTTAGGGTGGTGGTGGCAGGGTGGCAGGGTGGTGGTAGTAGGGGTAGTGTGGTGGTGTTTCAGGTGGTGGTGGTTAGGGTGGCAATACCAGGTGGTGGTGGCAGAGTGGTTGTGTTAGGGGTAGCATGGAGGTAGGGTAATGGGGTTGTGGTGGTAGGCTGGCTACGGTGGTGGTACTTAGGGTGGTGGTGTTGATGGTTAAGGTTATGTTCAGGGTGGTAGTAGGGTGATGGTGGTAGGGTGGTGGAGGAGGTTAAGGTGGTGGTAGTGGTAGTGTGTGGTGGTGGTAGGGTGGTGACGATGGAGGAATCGTGGTAGGTGATGTGATGGTAGTACGTGGTGTGGTGTTGGTAGAGTGGTAGTACACATACTGGGAGATGGGAACAGGAGAACAAACAACCACCAGGCCGACAGGGGAAGAAGAAAGAAAATAAAATAGCTCATTCCCAGCACGAGCAGCAGAATTACACTAATCAAAAAGAAGCAATCACTACTTGGTCTGTGCCCCATGGAAGGGAGAAGTGAATAAAGCAAAAGTAAAACCGGACGTGCTGAACAATTAGGAACCGGCAAATGAGAATGACAATGAAGCACAAAGTAAAGGATAATTTAAAAGACCAATGGCTAAAGCCTCCTAACCATATGTACAAACTGCACATTTCCTGTAAAGACAGCTTAAGATGTCTCAAAGACCTATAAAAAGAGGAGCGGGGCCAGGCCGGCAACCAAGATGACCGCACAGCACTGAAGCTCCGTCGGTAGCCTCCCGAATCAGTGGCGATATTTCTACATCGGGGCCAGTCTTTTCAGCCCGAGTGGAGACCTGATGGCCTGTGTCATAGCCGTACCACCTCCCGGTGGCGGGGCCGATCCTGAGGCTGCGAGAGGGACAATCCAATCAGAGCGGCGCGCTGGGCCTGGCATGCCTTGGAGACCCGCAGTGACAGGGGCTGCAGGCGAGCCTAAGGCTGGGACCATCAGGTCCCGCCGGGCTGCGCCCTGACACATGGGACCTTACTTAATGGGGCGTGCCGGCTTGGGCCGCCGCGGAGTCCAGCAGTTTCGGCGGTGTGTTGTGGCACTGCAGCTCTGAATAGGCTGCGTCGCTCCTTCCCCCATTGGTGGCCGGATTGGGCCGTGGGGCGGGTCGCGTACAGCCTCGGTCCCCGCCCCATTGGAGGCTCCTGGCCTGCGATGATTGTGGACCACAACGGGACTGGGCCCGCACTGGTGAGCCATGCAATGGGCTGGGGAGCGGTGAGGACCTGCACTTGATCGCGCACCGACCCTGTGCTGCTACTGTGCGTCGGCGCAAGTCCACCACCCCATCTCTCTGTCTCTGGGCCGTGGACAGTCCCCTGAGTGCCTGGCACTGTGATTGGCAGAGTTGGGGCCCGCACCGCTGCTGCTAGCTTCTTCTTGCTCCCTGGAGCACGCCATGAGGAGATTCTTGCATGGGGGCACCACTGGCTCCGACAGCAACTGAGCACAGGCGGCATCCCCAGTTGGGGCACATGCTCTGGCCCTCTCTGGCCTGCTGTTGTGAGAGCTGACCGCATCCAGAGGCCCTGGTGGGTATGCCTTCTGCACATCCACCCACTCCTACCTCACCATAAGGGGCCGCACAGACCCCAAACAGCGAAAGCTGCCTTTTGAACACACTGGGGAGTGTGACAAGGCAACCACGCCGGCCAGGATGACCGTGATGGCTGGGACCGCATCGGAGCTGACACATCCGACCATGGTGGAGGCCCTCATGGCGGAGATACGCGTGGGCTTCAGGGCCATGGATGCATGTTTTGATGCATTGGCTGGCAGGCTGGATGGGATGAGCGAGCGCCTGGACCGCCACCAGATCCGACTGGAGAGAGCGGAGGAGCGGGTCTCTACGCTGGAGGACGGTGCCACCGCCTTTCGAAGCGCCTGGAGAAGTTGGAGTGGCAGGGCAAGACAGAGGCTGTGAAGAACAAGGACCTGGAGGCCAGATCCCGCAGCAACAACCTCTGCATAGTCGGTTTTGCAGAGTCCACGTCCACGGGCAGGATGGATTAGTTTGTCGAGCAACTCCTAGTGGACCTGTTCGGGTGCGAAACCTTTTTCATCGGTATTCCTGGTGGAGAGTGCACATCGGTCCTTGGGCACAAGTCCCCCGCCCAGGAGTGGCTCCAAGGCCTATCATCGCCCACCAGTGGCGGCTCCTCCGCTAAGGCGGAGGAGCATCGCCCCACTGACTTCAAAAGGAAAAAGAAACTGATAATAACGTATCGTTATTATCATTTCCTTTTTCCCATTGAAGTGAGTGGCTCTCGGGCGGGTCGGGTCTGGCCAGAGCAGGGAGAGGAGTGGTTTGAACTCCTTAAGGGCGCAGGACTGCTTGGCCAGCCCTGTTGGGCTGGCCAAACAGTCCTGCACACTTTGCATCTTCCCCACCAGGCTGCATTACGCAGTCTGGTCAGGAACATGCAAAGCCTCCCAGTCCCCATCTGAGCGCCGTGGTTCGGCGCTCAGACTAATCACAATACTGCTTTGCAGCGTTGTTATTGGCTATGGTGAGCCTGGGAGCCGGGTGCTTCCTGCTCCTTCCTGCAGCCGGCGGAGACAGGAGGAAGAGGACAGAGAAGAGGCGGCAGCCGGCCCAGGTAAGTGTTTTTTAAATGTATTTTTTCTTTCCATACCGCACCCTCCCCACCCCTCTTCTCCCGATCGGTAGCAGCCGCTACTGTCACCCGCATGCTGAATTTACGGCACAGAGACACAGCTCTGCCCCTGGCGCGTGACCGTGGCCCGGTCCAATACCAGGGTGGTACCATCTCCTTTTACCCTGACTTTACCCTGTTGGTTCAGGAGATCCGTCGAAAGTTTACAAGTGTGAAGGCCCCGCTCAAGGAGCTGGGTCTTTGCTACGGCATGCTATACCCAGCCTGTCTTCATGCTGATGTGCAGGGCAGATCGCGCAGTTTTGACACTCGTGTGGAGGCCCAGGCGTTCTGCAAAACCTATGCTATGGATCGTCGCAGTCCCCCCGGGAAGTCTCCAGCATGATGCCCCCCCGGATCTGCATGCCACGGAGAGTTCAGAGCTTTTCCCTGTGGATTGATATGATGGAGATGGAACTGCTATGATTGCCCAGGTGCAATTCCCCTTTCCGAAGGGTCGAGCGACACCAGATGATCACAGTAGATTCTGAATTTTCATCTTGCCGTTCTCTTTCTGGCCGGAGTTGACCCCGTGAAACAGTTATTATACCCGGGTCGGGAGGGAGGGGGCAGTGATTGGGTCGATCACTACAACAGTTAGCTGTCACTTATGGCCTATCTGTTTCTTTGTCTCCACTACCTCCTGAAAATAATCCATATCCTAAATATTACAGGTTATAATGTAGTTTTCGCTGGGAGTTTACTGACGAGGCGTTGTCTACTCTCCCCAGTGTGTATCACCAAGTTTAACTGTTTGTACTGGGTGTTGTTTTGTTCAGTTTACTGATGGGATGCCATTGGGATCGGGTTTGCCCAGGCTGGGTGGGGGGTGGGTGTTGGAAGAGCGCTCTTTTTTTATGTTTATGTGTATGCACCACACTGTGAGGATGATTGTACTGCAGCATTCTGCTGATCCGAAGCACCAATAGTGCATAATGTCCCTGAACCGTAGCCCAGTATCCGGTGGGCTAGAGTTCCCATTTATGACCTGGAACATCAGAGGCATCAACAATCCTCATAAGGGCAAACAGGTGCTACAGTATCTGGTTCGGCACGGGATAAAAATAGCTTTTTTACAAGAGACAAACCTGTCCCCTGGCCCAGCTCCGACCTATGCTTAGTCCTGGGGCCCGCACAGATATTTTGCCAACTACAGTTCTTATTCCTGTAGGGTGTGCATCTTAATTCACCGCTCGCTCCCTTTCTCATTTTTATCCAGCGCTATTGACATGGAGGGGAGGTAGGTGGCGGTTGTCGGCCGACTGGCCGGTCATTCTGTAGTGCTCCTAAATGTGTATGCCCCTTATGTTGACTCTCCCGAGTTCTTTCACAACCTGTCACAACTCCTGGGGAGGGACACTAATCACATAATAGTTATGGGGGACCTCAATTTATGCTTCAACCCTGCGGTGGACTCTATGGCATCGGGTCCAAGTGGCAAACCACGTGAACACAGGTGCTGCATAATATTTGTGACTCCCTTTATCTCAGGGATGCATGGTGTCATCAGTACGCCCAGCAACCGGGCCTCACCTTCTACTCTGCACCACATGGCACCTGGTCGTGGCTGGACTACTGGCTCCTCTTCCTTGGCTTGGTGAGCCGAAATGCCCCCCGCACGCTATATGACCACGCTCCGGAGTGTATGAGTTTAAACGTCCCCCTCCCGGGGTGTGGGACCAGAATCTGGCGCTTCCGTTGCCATGCACTGCTTGATCCAGTTTTTAGCGACCAACTCCAAACTGCCCTTACTGAGTATTTCGAACTTAATACAGGGTCCGTTAACACGTAGGCAACCCTATGGGAGGCCTTTAAGGCCTATATTCGGGGAGTGGTTATAGTAAAGCAGAGGGGTATATTGAGTGACATACGCCGCTCCTTGTAACGTGTGGAGGCAACTCTTCAGCACATCGATGTGTCCGCCGCGGGAGGCCTTGATGGCGATGAGCTCTGTCTCCGCGCTGCGGCCATGGACAAATTCCGTGAATTGACCGACCACGAAGTACAGTTTTTAGGCAAATATGCAAGGGCAAGCCGGTATGGAGAGGGCAAGCGCTGGGGCCGCACGCTGGCAATACTGTCCCACCCGCAGCAGGGGTCTGATTACCATCCGGAACTCCCACTGGAGGATGGGTCCTGGACTTTTAACAATGGCCTGGTACTGGAGGAGCTCTATAGTTTTTACGCCCAACTCTACTCCTCTGGGTATGCGGGGGCAGCGATGCATTGGCGAAATAACTGGTCGAAGTGGCTATGGTCTGGCTGTCTACCCCTCAGCAACAATTTTTGAGTGAACCAATTGCAGTGGACAAAATCATCTCTGCAATACATTCTATGGATGGGTCCAAGGCTCCTGGTTCTGACTGCCTTACGGGCCGATTTTACAAATCCTTTAAGCAGCTGCTTGTTCCCCATTTATTAGAGCTATATGCCGAATCCCTTTATTTGGGCATATTGCCCCCACTCTTCGCGAGGCGATCCTAATTCTGCTATTAAAGCCTGGGAAAGACCCTTTACAATGCCAATCCTACAGGCAACTGTCTTTACTGAATTTTGATAATAAGATCCTTGCTAAAATGATTGCCACAAGACTTGCCCTACTACTCTAATCTATCATTTCCCCTCTACAGTCCTGCTTCGTCCCTCATCGCTGTACATCTATAATTTTGCGCACGCTGTTCTCTGCCTTGCACAGAATATCATTGGAGGTCCCACCTGCGGTGGCCCTGCTCAATGCCGAAAAGGCTTTTGACTCCCTCGAGTGGCCCTTTTTATTTGCAACATTGCAGAAACTTGGAGTCCCTTGCGGATTCACATCCTGGATTAAACTGGTATTCACCCAGCCCACAGCTCGAATCTGCGTCATTGGTTCTTTGACGCCCACGCTTACACTTGGGAGGGGCACCAGACAGGGGTGCCCTCTCTCCCTACTTCTATTTATCATCGCTATGGACCCATTGGTGCGGCATCTCCTAGAGAAATATCTTTGGAGAGGGTTACAGTTTAGCACAGGCCCGTTGCTCCTATCACTTCATGTGGACGACATAATACTCTTCATCAGACACCCTTTGGAGAATCTGCACCCCGTAGTCTGTGAGATTCAGAGATTTGGCCACTTTTCAGGTCTCTTGATCAGCTGGAGCAAATCTGAGCTCTTTCCATTGACAGCGGCCATGCGCCAGTTTCAGAGAGACCTTTCACTGCAATGGCGTGACTTTACTGTTAAATATCTCGGTATACACATACATCATGATCGGGAGCAGGTCCTCCGGCCAAATTATGGTCCAGCAGTTAGCAAACTAACCACACTAATCAAGACATGGATAAAACTACTGCTGTCTCTAGCCGGATGCATGGGCATCAATAAGATGGTCGTACTCCCCCGGTTTCTTTATTTATTCCTTAACATCCCCATCCCTCTCACTAATGCTTTTTTCGACATGTTACGTAGTCTTCTGCTGCGTTTTATTTGGGCGGGCTGCAGACCGCAGATCGGGTGGAGAGCGCTGATCCTCCCATATGCGAGGGGCGGCTTCGGGGTGCCTCATTTTCACCTATATTATTTGATAGCCCAATGCCACTACCGTACCATTGGTACCACACCAACACCAGACTGCCTTACGTTTGTGTTGCCCGCGATTTGGTAGGAGACATGCCGTTGAATGCCATCCTCCCTGTGGGGCAGCCACTAAAGCCCATGGGCATCCAGCCACTCGCCACCACCTGCTGGGCATGGTGCTGGTTGATGTGCAAAGGAGGGCTATACTCCCCCGCTTTGTCCCTTGCGGACAACCGCTGGCTCCCCCAATGAATGAAGCCATAGTCAAGCGTACTCTCGCTCGCTATGCACTACACCCTACAGGAGATCTATTTCCGGGTGGGCATGCTATCACCTGTGCGGAGGACACACGGTTTGCCATGGCTTCGCCATTCGACAGGTTAATTTTACATCATATCCAGAATGCTCTCTGTGCCCAGGTGCCATCCTACCCTATCGCTCCAGATGACTTCACCCCTCTCTTCCTTCTTATCGACGATGACAGCAGTGAGCTTCTGGTTTCTAGGTTATACCACGCGTGTTTAGACTTGGTGCCCACCGCAGATGACAAGTTGCATGAGGCGAGGAGCATGGATTTGCACCACCCACTGCCAGATGATGTTTGGTATTACTGCTGCCTCCAGACCAAGTTGGTCTCCCCCAACCACACACACACAAATTGCTGCACTTTAAGTTTCTTTGGTGCGCCTACATGACCCCCAAACTCATGGCCAGGGTAGACCCCTCCCTCCCCTCTACATGTCCCAAATGCAGCGCCGACGACACAAACTTTTTTCACCTAGCATGGACATGCCCACATGTCCACAGTTACTGGTCTGATATCTTTACATGACTCTCCCAAATGCTGGCGATGTCATTGGTTACAACACCACTGCTAGCGTTGCTAGGTTATGTTTATGACATCCCAAAGGGTTCCCGGCGTTTTGCCGCGCTGGCACTGTTGCTAGCAAAGCAGGAGATTGCATTGGGTTGGGGGAGCAGTTAACACCCCACTGCAGCACAGTGGCTCAAAAGCCTTATATTTTGCGACACGACTAGTGAACTTTACGCTCTGATGCAGCCACCCACGTCTCCTCCGCAGAATATCTAGCAACCCCTCCATACCTACCTGCAACACATGGGCATATACTCACAAGATTGATCCACTTGGAACCACAGCCCCCATTCCACATATGCATTGCCCACAGTCCCACGAATTGCCCTCCATCTGCAGTGCAATGCTTTATCTCTCCCTAGTCCTACCGATAAAGAGATACATTGCTCCCTTACACAGTAATACCCGTCAGGGCTGTCAGATGGCCATCGTTCATTCCTACTACTCTGGACTCAGGGTGTGCTTTATTTTCTCAAATGTTATTGAGGAATGTTTGCAAGCATTGCTACTTTCCTCTGTTATTGCATTCAAATGCTATGCATTATGTCACAAAATATGGTGTAGGTTATCTATCTGAAAATGATAAATAAAGATTAAAAAAAAAAAAGACCTATAAAAAGAAAACATGTGGCTGGTTATAAATAGTTTTGCAGGCTGCTGTTGGTTCCTAGTCTGGCCTGTGAATAATTATTTCAAGACCAAAACAATGAGGACTGATTGATTCGGTTGTAGCCAATGATTAGATACTTGAATTTGAAATATGACCACAATAAATGTATGCTTTCTTACCTTAAGTTTGTTTATAAAACAGAAAATTTAACGTGATACAGAGAGAATGGGAGGTGAAGGTGTGTCTGCAGCTTGCAAAGGGGTAGTTTGAGGGCACTGTGGAAGGCCAGTCTCCTCTAGAGTATTTCATATGACTGCCATCCCAATATGTAGGACTTCCAGAAGAGAGGGGATATTTTACAGCATCCTGGTACGCATTGGCTCTTGGATCTTTTTGAAGTGCATTGGGAGTAGTTTATTCTTCACAACGTCTATGCTGAAAACCTAGTTGAATTTGAATTGAATATGTTTGTCATGATAAACTAAAGAGTGGCTTAGAGGGCTGATTTACCACTGAGATAATGAACAGTAACTCAAGGAAATCAACATAAATACCACTCTGTGTACAGAGTTTCCACTGCAGATGTCACAGTGACCCAATAAACTGATGAAAGAGGTTTCGGAAGGCAGCATGGCGGGCCCCTTTTATGACTGGCCTATGGAGCATTTGAACATTTCACCAATAGGTGTGGTCCCCCAAAAAGAACAGGGTCAGTTTCGGTTAATACAGCATTTGTCCTGGCCAGAAGGGGAGTTGGCGAATGAATTAATCTCAGAGGAGGTAGCCTCGGTGTCATACACCTCGGTGGACGTGGCCATGTCACTGGTGGTGATGGCGGGCCCGGGGGCATTGATGGCAAAGTGTGATGTAAAATCAGCTTATCGGCTGCTTCTGGTACATCTGGACAATTTTCAGCTATTAGGCTTGCGTTTTGAAGGGCAGTGGTACGTGGACAAGACGATGTCAACAGGATGCTCAATATCGTGTGCATTGTTTGAATGCTTCAGCTCGTTTTTGCAGTGGTTTTTCACATAGCAGACGGGCATGAGCTGGTGATTCACTATCTGGGAGATTACTTTTTCGTGGGTGCGCCTGGCTTGACGGATTGACAGGAGCTACTGGTAAGATTCCAAGAGCCCATGGGCAACATAGGGGTTCCGTTGGCACCACATAAATCCTTGGGCCCAGGGACGGTGTTGACCATTCTAGGCACTGAGATAGATTCACAAAGGATGGAGGTGAGATTGCTGCAGGACAAAAAGGAGACAATGCTAACGTTGTTGACGGGCATGCTGGCGAGGGACATGGTGAAAGTGAGGGAGATTCAGGTGCTTGCATGCAGGGTGGTCAGGGCATGGAGACCATTTTGCAGGAGGTTGGGTCTAGCGCTTTTGGGTTACTCACTGATGCATAGACCATTTTGCAGGAGGCTGGGTCTAGCGCTTTTGGGTTTCTCACTGATGCATAATCACGTGAAGCTGTCAGCAGGGGTCAAGAAAGATCTTCGCATGTGTTGGTGGCAGTGAGTGTTTGTGGTGAATGTCCCCGCCCGCCCATCCCAGTGAGATATCTTTTGGGTCCTCTGTTGTCAGTACTTGGTGCAAGTTGGAGCTTCTTTATTGAGACAGGTGTGCAGGGGTAAGTTGTATGCGTTGTCTTTTCAGACAGGTGCGTGGCAGTGGCCTGCAAAGTTTTGCAAACCTTGAGGGAAGTTTGGTTAGTGTTGCCAGTTGGTGAACCAAGTGTAAAGAGAGGGTAGCCAGGAAGTTTGGTTGCTTAGAGGTTTAAACATGCAGTCATAGGCTGTAGGGGAAATGTAATATTGAAAACTGTTGAAATGCACTACATTTAAATGAGATAACTGTGGGGAGGGATATGTGGGGGGGCTGGAAAGGTGGGGGCAGGAGGTTGGTTAGTTCATTTGATGTATAGCGAGGTTTTAGTTTTGTAAGGCGGTTAGCCAGGTAAAAGTTTGTGATGTGCACCTATTTCAATAAAGCAGCCTTTTTCACACAGCAAAGTGGTCAGTAGTATGTGCTGCACTCCTCTCTCCCAAAGGTCATGTCTGAACAATGCAGCTGAGCACGCCTCATCAGTGAAACGAGAGTCAGTGAAAGTTTGAGGAAGTGAACTATGCTTTTATCAGTGTCTGGGACTCCGCCTTCCTTTGCATGTGCTGCTCACGGTCTTGAGCCCTCCTCAATAGCCTAATATCCTGTGCCTTTCTATGTAACAGGATGTTTGATGGTTCATCTCATGTGCTGCTATTTGTCCACAAACAAAAGAAGACGCTGGAGATTTGATACAGCAGTTAACCGAAGCTTGCCTTGACAAAAAAGAAGGTAATTCGATAATTCGACAAATAAAGAAAAGCTCTTAGGACTCTTCCACCACCTTGACTGTAAAGTGAAAACCACAGACAATAAAAAACACTGTGGCTATGGCAGGTGCACAAAAAGAATCGATGATGTTAAAGTAAATAGACATATCACTCCTGCGCACCGGCAGAAACAGAGGCGTGCCACTTTTAATATGGGAAAAAGTGACATACCGGCGGCGCAAGAGGCTTGTAAATAAGCTCCTGAATGTCCAACACATGGGCAGAAGAGGCCCTGCACACTGATCAGCAAGTGAACTTCTGATTATCAACACACAACAATAAATTACTGCTCAATCACTTCTTTTCAATAAGGAAGAAAACTAGGAGATGATTGCAAAAAGACAATGGATGGTGAAGGGATATCGCGGTGGGAGGAAAAGAAAGTATATAAGTGAGGGAAAGAAGAGTAAAGAGATCATCTGGCGAGGACTCATTTGCCAGTTGGTGCTGCTCTGTGCACTTATAAGTAATCAGCCAAAATGCTGTCACTTACACTGAAGAATGCCAGTGGACAAAGTGGACTGATCTTTTGCCCCATGGTCTAAGCTGGGGTGGGCAGAAGGAAATTGTCAATTGTACTATAATAGACCAATGGAGTAAGAGAGCTGACTGCAAGCCCCTTTATAAAGGTATGTAATAATATTTTTTAAGGCTTTTTTACCCCAAAAAACAAAAGGACTTGGCTAACATTGACCTAAAAAAGGGAAGTAACAGTGGCAGCGATTATAAGGAAATATGCAACCGGAAGAGAGGACCATGAGGAAATGGTGTAGGAATAAAAAGAGAAAGTGAAAAACATACAAGAGAAACACAGAAAAATAAAAGTTTTGGCTTTTCACTAAAAAAATTTCTTATAGCTTCTTTAAGAAAATGCATGGGTACAACTTGAACCAGAGCATCACACGCTTCCTTCGTTTGTATAAGGACACGTGTTAGGTGGACCCAGAATGAGATACGCATCTTCCTTTTAGTGTACAACCAGTTGCATTGTGGTACTTGTAGTTTGCTCTTTTAAACAGCACTGGAAATGGAAACAATAAACGTGAGGATTCCATAAATTGGAGTTCACGTTGGGGCACCAAAACCTTAGTGGAGTCACAAGGGGCAGAGTTATGAGGAGGAGATTCTGACACTTAATTTACACATGTGTTTAAGAAAAAAAACACTAACACAAAGAAATTGACAGGATTACAAATTGATGGTTAATGTATCCAGCTTAAGCAGTGACATATAAGCAGCATTTTAAAATACCTTATGGGATTAAAGCACCTGCTGCAGAGATCTTTGTGTGAACAAAAGTTCCAGTGTTCATAACAGTAAGATAAGTCTGGCAGTTAATGCACTTGCTGGAGAGATATTTGTGTAGTCTAGTCATAGGCTCGACTCATCATCATAAAATAGAATAGAAGTATATAACTTGCAACTTTTTTATTTTTGTAAAACAGATTTGTATTTGATGCAAACAATTCAAATGTTTTTCGCATTGGTTACAGAGATCCTTGTGTTCCTTGCAGGTCACTATAATCTTTGTAATATAGCTTAATGAGTTATGAACCTGTCTCAAGGAGCTGCATACATACTGCAAGGCATACGTTTAAACCTTGGGGCTGATTTAGAGTTTGGACGAGAAGCTACTCCGTCGCAAGCTGCAACAGAGTACTCTCCCCACCAAAGCGAAGGTTTGCCTGCCTGATTTACAGGCTGACAGACCTTAAGGATGACATCGACAGAGCATACTCTGGCTGCGCCACTGACATACTCCTCCGATGGCTCGATGGAGTACAGGCCATCGGAGTTTTGGCCAATCGACCGCCCGTCCATTTTAGAGTAGGCAGACGAATGGCAAGTTTCCACTCTCCATTACTAATGTAAAAAACCTACCAGTAAGGAACAGTGAAAACTGTAAAATGACTCCCACGCCACGGGAGACATCTCCCATGGTGTGAGGGTCATCAGTGTTTGATTTTTTTTAAAACAAAATTGCACTTGGGGTTTTTGTTTTTGAAAAAATTAAACAAGTTACAAGTTTGATGTACAGTGCTGTCATTTTGACAGTACAGTCCGTCAAACTTTTTACCTCAATGATAGGAATCGCCATGACGGCGGTTCCTGCCAGTGTTAAGAGTGGACATCTCTAAATGTGGAGGATGGGTACTCCGTTAGGGTGACAGAGTATTTTACGCTGTCGTCCTGATGGAGTAAAGAGCATTCTCTGCACTCTAAATCAGTCCCTTGGAGTTTTCTTTCTCAATCCTTCGTTATTCTAAGGTTCCTAAAAGGTTCCTTTGGATTGTAGCAAACACATAATACATAATAAATAATAATAATCATTGATGTAGACAGATACGTTCTTACAGTGCGTTCATATCCCTTTTTAAAAGACATTGTTAAAGTAAAAAAACCTGATTCCAGCTCATGATTTAGTCTTGAGCACTTGTGTCTTTGTTTACTCAATGGCATCAGCATCAAGGTATCAAGCATCAGCTAACTGCCAGCCAGGATGAGGCTCTAACAGTGCTGATTGCCTTTTAATTGGATTATTTGTGATGGGCCCAGTTGGAACTGAAAATAAGAGGCTTCCCTCGCCCCCACCAGATAGCTCCTCTGAAAACAAAGCACGCAAAATGTGAATGCTGCTGAATGTGCCCCGGTGTTGGCAGATCCCAGCGGGGCAAAGTCAGTACATCGGGCAATGAGTACATCACAGACAGTATGGGGTAAAAGGTCGCTTTATTTGCAACAGGCAAGCAGCTTACGACAATTTACAATAATTTTGATAAGGCCTAACTAAAACAAATCAAGTCTAACACCCCCGCCGCCCCTAATTGATTCCCCACGAACTTTCCCCCATATTGAACCTCGTCCCCAAGCCCTTAGTTTCGCCACCTGCCTACCTCCTGCCTCATTCCTCAGTCATCTGTTTTCCCTCTGTCCTAAGCTATTCTGACTGCCCCAACCCTTCCTGCCTGCCTCAATCTCGTCCAAATCTGCCTGCTCAAGAAACTATAGCAAAACATACAAATTTTATAAGAAAAATTACCAAACCGACTGCAAAAACTATAATTAACTAACTTAAAGGGAGGGTGGGAGGGGCAACGTAAAAAAAACGCTTCGCCTACCTCGGCTTACGCGCTTCAACTGAAGGAAAGAACGCGGTGTTCGAATCGCCGCGTTCTAAAGCAGGAGTCTCACCCGCTCCACAGCTGCTGCCTGGGCCGTACCATTGGCCCGAAGCCGCCCGGGGGTGGACATTCTTCGAATGCCACCCCCAGGAGCCCCCATCGGGCAATGAATACATCACAGACCGTATGGGGTAAAAGGTCGCTTTATTTGCAACAGGCAAGCAGCTTACGACAATTTACAATAATTTTGATAAGGCCTAACTAATACAAATCAAGTCTAACACCCCCCGCTGCCCCTAATTGATTCCCCACGAACCTTTCCCCATATTGAACCTCGTCCCCAAGCCCTTAGTTTTGCCACCTGCCTACCTCCTGCCTCATTCCTCTGTCATCTGTTTTCCCTCTGTCCTAAGCTATTCTGACTGCCCCAACCCTTCCTGCCTGCCTCAATCTCATCCAAATCTGCCACCAGGAAAAAACCCTGGACAGGCGTTTTTCCTGTCCCCCCTCCCCCTGATGTCTTTAATTAGGATAACATACCAATTTTGACTAGGATACAAAAATTCAAAAACCAACTTAATAAGACAAAATGATTTAATTTGATCAACATAAATAATTTTGTGTTCACACTGTCGCTTAACAGTTAAAACAAATATACCACCGGTTAATAGACAGCGGTTTTGAAAAAAGAGTTGAGAAGAGCTGTCGCTGAAACAGCCCCTTTTAGCAGTGGCGGCTGGTGACATTTGAAAGTGGTGAGCGTAGAATAATAGTTGTACTGCACTGTGGCGAGCGAGCGTAGCGAGCGAGCCCGAACAACCTAAGAGGGGTACGGGGGGTTCTCCCCCGAGAATTTTTTTTAAAAAGTGTGGACAAATGGTGCTTTTTCAAGCAAATTTGAGAAAGAAGGAAGGTTAATAAAGCAATTGTGAATCAGTTCTAACAAAGACAGTGACTGGCAAAACTGGGAGACCACCCTATACCAACCCTAGAGCAGTGCGTACAGGGACAGTGGGCCAGAAGACTCCACCACAGCATACCTTGGGATGCGAAATCACTGAGTCAGTGGAGACTCCCTGTCACCCTCCAAGGGTAGCCTCCTGCTCCCTCTTCTCACTCCTCTATGGGATGGCATACGTCACGACTCGCCATCCCTCGCACCTCTTGACACTGGAGTCCACTCACGGTCAGGCCAGGACCCCGCCTCAACATCACAGGGCCCACCTGAGCCATTCATGCTCACCGGCTACAAACATCATCTTGAAGGAGAGCGCGCGGTGTCCTGGGATTTGAGGCGACAAACCGGTGCATTTTCTGAGCTGTGAGGCAGGTTCCTTTTAATCGAGCCAATAAACATAAGGCACCTGGGAATCTCTGCCCGAGATACTCCCTCTTTAACTTTCCTACATACGCCCCATTTACTGCCTTGAGCCCCCTCTCATCCACTATCCTAGATATCGAATCATTCACTGTCCAGATATACCCCCATTCACTACCCCGGACAGTCCATATTTCCCACAAAAATATTATTATACCTGTCTTGCTTGCTCTCTGAACAATCAATAAGCCCACACACTGACGAACAGGAATTAGTTCAAATAAAATAAACGTCACAATTAAGTATACAGCATCAAAGCTGTTAAGTTGCTAAATGTAATCGCGTGTCACTTTTTAGGCAGATCTCACCATAACTATGCATGTGAGAATGTTTAAACAGTTACTTTGGGGGATTATTGTGAAACTTGAAGTCCGAGGTTGCAAAATGCTAAAACATCAGCACCGGCTGAAGGTGTTACACATAAAAGCCATTTGGCGGCTGTGGGACAGGGTCACCAGCTAGTCAAGAATATCACTTTTCCACTGCTGGTCTTGCATTACATTTTCAAATGACACCAGTGCATCGTAAGTGCAGTATTCTTACTTCGATTTAAAATCTAATCAATTGGACTAACACAATTAAAAATAATGCTTTGTACAAAAACACCTGTCTCCAACTACGAGACAGTGTAGAGCTGTGTCTGAAGGGCCATGAGCTGTTTCAGAGAGATAGTGAGATATATGTGCTGAGACAGAAGCTGTGTGGGGAAAGGACCTGTGTGTCTGCTGGTCCACAACCTGTGTTCACCAGTGGCGGCCAGCAGGACCTCAACACACGTGTTTGTTTCTCCCCGGAGTATTTCTAGGCTGCTTTGCAAGTCCATTGTAATTCCAATAACGCTCATTTTTTACCCTCATTTTTACCATCATCTGACCCTCTCTTCAGGTCTCCTATCTCTCAGTCTTCGGAGCATTCTGTCTGGGGATACCCCACGCCCTGCACACTTTGAGGTGCGGCCTTCTAGGCAAGTCACCCACAGATGATGAGAACGCCCCCCCTCATGTTGTCGCTAGCCTTCCAGCCTTCTCCTACTGCAACCTGGTAAACCCACAACTACTCCTCTCCATGGGCAGGCTCCGACAGCCGTACCCGCCATATTTATCTCGCAAAACATCGCCATCATTTTGTCTGATGTGCGTCATATAAAAATGAATATGTACAGAAGTCAACGATTCAAAGCAAGTGAAAAGCGCCATTTGTCTGACTTAAAACTGAGCCAAGCTTTAATTTTCCACTGCAATATATTGAACACACTGTTTCATGCCTCTTTAAACATATACATTTGAGCGCAAGCAGTAGCATTGTTACATTTTGACCCTGCAATTAATACAATATTCAGTGGCCAGCTATATTTTGGACCCATGAAGGGAAACAGGTAAGAATAAGGCTATGTAGTGAGATGCTGTCTAAAATACTAGTCTGTGAATATGACCCGTACACGCTCTGCAGACATTTATAGTTAATATGCTGCCTACTCCCGGGTATCAGTGGTTGTTGTAAATTCTTATCCAGTCTTTTGGTCGTCTATTGCCACGGAACCTAAGGTTAATACTGAAATGAAGTTTTCCCACAATGTGTTTAAGATTAGTCACACACTTTTGCACCTTTGTACAAATAAGTGTAGAAATGTGTACTACGACAGAGAGACAAACTCGAAATTGGAATACTAAGGAAGAAGGTTCGTGTGTATCTCGTGGTATTCCCTCATGAATGATTATTTACTAGAGATAAATATCGACTCCAGGAGTTTGGTAAAGTTCTGAATTTGTTATTACAGGATGGCACTGCGCAAGTTAGGGGAAAGCGGTGCGCATGGATTTTTTATTAAAATGTAGATAATATAATGTAATTTACTTCTCCATTGTCAATAAGGTCTGATCTTACTTTTAATGTAGTTTTGACACAGCAAACGCCAGCAGTATAGATAGTTCTCCCAACATGTAACTGTTCGACCCGCCAAGGCTTAGATTAGCAGTGTATTTAATGCTGCCCTGTTTCCTTCCAGAACGTCACACACCACGGGCCATTATAACACCTCATACCGTTACAGTTTAATAACTGCGTCACAGCTCACCTCTCGCCCACTAGGAGTCCCTCAACGGCCATACTAGAAGCCATTTGTACATCTTGTGCCTCAATCTTCTCCTCAACCCCCGTCCCCTGCACTTGTGTCACAGCAATGTCATCTCACCCCTCGGCCTTTTTCACCTGTGTAACATGCTCAAAGGGGGACAATCCTGTATCTAGCGATTCCTATCTCCTGAACCTCTCGAGGGACATATTTGGTGCTTCCCAGCAGCCACAGGCTCTTAATATGTTTTAAAGAGAGGTGCTGGACTTCACATAACGCCATACTCACAGTCACCTCTAACACACGTCATACCAGAGCAATGCACATATCAATTTCCGAGCATGCTGCTGATTGGTTAAGTCTTCTGGCTACCCAACCAAGCATTATAGGTTGTATACGACACATACAACCAACCAGACACACGCAAGTGTGTTATCTACATTCACACCACTGATTATCCAACTGGCATGAACAGAAATCAAACTCCTCTATGGGACGGAATCTAGCACTCTGATGCCATAGTAATGTCAGATTATGTGCTATTAAAAAAAATTCTAATATAAACGAAAAGAGTAGTTGGCTAGGAACTTGAGCAGAAGTTACGAAAAGTAAGATTATAGATTAACATATTTTATTTTGTGAAGTGTATGCTCCTTGATATGAAGCAAGAGCTGACAATCCTTTACACAACCCAAAGAGGGAGTCTCCTCAGCAACACCTAGAGCTGCTTTCAGCACGAGACAAAAACATTGCACAGCAGTCTTGGTGAAAATGTAGTGTGCAGGCTGCCCGGGGCGGTCCACGAAGGAGACCCGCTAAGAGGGCGGCCGCCTTAGTGCCACAAGATGGCACAGGAGGCAGCCTCCCAGTTTTTGGGACCCTCAGGGGTCCGGTGTGCCGCGTCACTTCCGGGTAGAGGGGGAGGGGGGTGAGGTACATATACCTCTCCCCGCCCTCTGGGCGCCCTCTTTGCCCACTACCCTGATGCCGTTTGACTTGTCCCCGGGAGCTGCTTATTGTCGCGGTGAGTGCGGATCTCCCCACCTCCATCGAGGCTGGGCCCGGCTCCTGCCGTGGCAGCAGGGGAGGACAGCTCCCAGGGGACTAGGGCAGCGGCGCCCCTCCCCTGGTCGAGGCCAGCACTGTGCTGACCGGGGAGGTAGCCAGAGGGGGAGGCAGGCGAGTACTCCTTGACGAGGCGCGTGCCGGGACCCGGGCTCTTTGTTCCCCGTTGTCCAATCTTGTTGGGGTCGTTACCGCTCTTCTGGTATTGAGGTGAGCCAGGGCAGGGAGTTGGTGTCCCTGCTTTGCCCTCAAACGCTAGCGGGAATGCTGAGAGTGAGGAGACTAGGCTCACCTGTGTGAACATATGCCGTAGAGACCCTGGTCTGGTGTTGGTTGTGTTGGTGAGGAAGGGGCATTACGGGTGGAGCTGGGTGGGAGTTCGGGACCCAGGACTTACCAGGTTCACTGAGATAAGTTTACGCAGGCACAGGTTGTGGGCGGCCTGCCCCTGACTCCTCCCCTTTGGGGCCGGTTGTTCCGGGCGGTTTGTGGTGTGAATCCGGGCCTGGTCTGGGCCGCCCCCCTCTCCCTCCCGGGCGGTGATTGTGCTCCCATTGCGAAAGTGGCGCCTCATCCTCCACAACTTAGGCGCGTCGGGTGTGTGTGAGGGAGGCGTTCGGGCGCTGCCAGGGGCACGCTGGGCGGTCACGAAGCAATAGGGTTAGGTGCACCAGAGTTGTTGCCCGATTGCATGGCCTTACCTCGAGCTCCAGATTGATTGCTGTGGCCGGATTGAAGTAGTCAACAGGTCGGCCTTGTTTCGCGTCGTGTTCCCTGGTCGGGAGGCTGTGGCTTCTGCGGTGAGTCTGGGCCCTTCGGGTCAGTTCCTCTCACCCCTTGAGACTGGGTGTGGGGCTGGAAGTCCCTGCCAGGCGTTGGTAACGGGCGTTCCCTGCTGCCCCCCTCCCTTGCCTTTCTTAACCTAGGACCCCGGGGGTGAAGGGGGGAGCAGATGGTTCGCGGCACGATCCTTGGGGCCTGGACCGCACCGGGTCCAGGCGTGGGTTGCAGATGGGCATGTTGATGTGTTGTGTCTCGCCCACGCGCCTACCTCCCAGAATAGGTGGTTTTCGAGGAAACCGTATGCCCCCATGAGCTGTTGGTTGTCTCAGTTGGCGGGACTGGCTCAATTGCTCAGTTAACTCCAGCTGATCGACGAGTGAGGGGCCTTGCTTCACTGTCCTGGTCAGTCTTTCTGTTTCGTTTTGAGTGCATTAATAACTTTTTGGTCTTTCTTGCCCTGCGCAAATGATTGCATTTTGTCTTCAGTTCCCTGGAAAAAGGTTTGGGGGACCCTGTTGATTTATGATGAGTCTGAACTCATTACGGTTTATGGTAAGCGTTTGAGAAACATGATGGCCAGCCGTGGCTGCAGGCAGACAACTCTCCTTGGTCCCTAGAACATTTTCAATGTGCATCTCTTGTGCAATTCTTCCTTGTGGGGAGTGCAGGAATATTCAGACAACGTGGTGGGGCCCTCGGACTCCTCTAGACGCATAAACTAAACGGTGCCTGCTGGCCTGGGCTAGTGGCCGATTTGTAACCCCTGCTGCTGCAAACCAGGCATGGTACAAATATGACAAGCATTGGGAAAGACAATGGGTCTAGTTTTTAATAGGTTTAGCTATTGGCCAATGGTAGTTTTCGTAGCCAGATTCGGAATGGCTGCTATTGCAGGACAATATAGGCGGATGTGTGTATGTCCAATTTGGGAGGGTTTTCTCTTACAGAAAAGCCGATATGGTCACCGATGCAGGCGCCAGCATCGTGATACATGCAAGCTTGCATTGTGGTGCACCGGTGCCATTTTGCCTTCGGTAATTATCTGGAATTAGAGGAAACAAAGCTGCATGTTAGCAGTTTTCATTTAAATATTATATTTGGATAAATTAGAAAATCGGGGTGGTTTCTCGGGGCCCTGGTGACTTTAGGGCTGGCTGCCCCTGCCTCTGAGTGCCTGGGGCATGCATGGCTGGGCGCGATGCAGCGGGGGAACGAACAGAGTGGCATCCTTTCTGGACATGAGCGGCAAGTGCGAGGAATCATGGTTTTGCAGTAGCAAAGGGGTATCGCGCTGGTCGGCACAGTGTTTACTGGGGCATGCTTTTTATTGGTCCAGTCAGGGGCCGTAATGTATGCTGCAGCTTTGCACTGGCTATTAGCGACAAAGTGCAAAGAAAGACTAAAGGCAGTTATTTGGGCAGTTTAAAAAAAAAAAAAAATAAGTCACACTTAAGTTCTTGATAGTGATGACATCAGAAAATGTTATGAAAAGGAAGCTTGGCAAATATATGAATTGTAAGAAGTATGTGCTATTCTTGAACCTCTCATGTGACAAAAATTTCAGTGTCCATTGCTTTACCCAGCCTCTTGTCAACATGCGTTTTCTGGTGGTCATGCATTGTGGATATCCTTAACATGCGCTGAATCACAGCTAATGTAAATATACCTGGGGAAGCAAAGCCCTGCCCGAGTTTGCCCGGGCTTACCAGTGTTTACTACGGTTGCTCACTGTGGGTAATGCAGTGGCGTAAGGGAGGTCTAGGTTTCAGGGGCTCCAAGCCAACGGGGGGGCTCTTAGCGGGAGCCGGCTAGAGGGCGGTCAGCTCGGCCTTAATTTGGGGTTAGAGCATGTATAGGCAAGCAGTAAGTACTTAGATGCTAGTGGTCTACCCTCAGGGGGGGGTTTCCGCCACTGGGCGGCACTGCCCCTTGTTACATTTTACTTTCGAGCACGCAATCCCCCCGTGCCTAACCATATGAATGGGTCCATCTGCGAAACACCTGGCGATCATGTGCAACGCTCTAATACCTGGGCAGCATGTGCGCACAAGAGTAACACCGCGTAAGGGTAGTTTTCATGAATTTACTAGACAGTGATGGAACTTCAGACTTATATTATATTTGATATACAATTGGGTATTGAATACTGCAGGGGGAGGGACTCTTACATATTTCTCCCCTGCCACATAAAGTCACAGTGATACACACTTTACATATTTGAACCTGGCATTATATTTACGGCCTCTTTTGGTTTGAATTCACAATGCGGGAAAGTCGCCCCTGGACTTTCAAAAGTGCTGCCACGGCCTACTAATGCTAAACTCAGCATCAAGTTTACCAGGCTAAACTTGACCGGGTGGTTTCGGGTGCGCGGCACGTCACATAATTTTCAACACCAGCACCCTGACAGCCTGCCACAAGGGCGCTGTCTATTTTAGAGATGACCACATCAACAGGCATCGATCAATTCAATATACACTGAAATTCTATTGCCTGCTGCCAAAGCCAATCTTATAGCGTTGGGGGCCTGGTATAGTCTGAATTGTCACACTTGCACAAGCTCAGGGTTAGTAGTTGTGATGTTACTATGAATGGCAGCACGGCAGGAGCTAGGTGTGGGCCAAACTGAAGTGGCCGCCTGAGGTGAGTCCTGGCATATAGTTGCACAACTGTCCTGCGGCAGGGTGCAGCGAGTGAGGCAGGCGGGCCTACAGGGGGCTTGGGAAGTTCCCGGGAGGGTCTCTGTCATTGAAGGCCAAGGTGATGCACCAAGGAGGTGACAGAATAGAAGACTTACATTGTTTGGGGCTAAAATCCCAGCACACAATTTGTAATTTCTCTTTGGTTTAATGCCACACTGTGAGAAAGTTACCCATGGACTTTAATTAAGTGTTGCAATGGCCTACCTATGCTATAGTACAGCATCGAGTCTCCGGTACTATACTGGACCGGGAGTTTATGGTGCTCGGCGCCGTCACTTACTTGTCAACACCGGCGCTTGTGACAGCCTGCCACAAGTCAGCACTGTCTGTCCATTTTAGAGTTGTCCACAACAGCAGGCATTGATTAATTCAATATGCATTAAAATTACCATTGCCCGCAGCAATGGTAATTATAATATGGCCACTGATCATCAGAAAAGGCAGGCCTATTCGGAACCGGTTCAAAGGGACACAGATAGAGTTCTGACAGGACTATCTTGTCTGGGTTATTTGCAGGAGGGAACTGCTAAACAGCTTGGGCCTCACATGTTATCGATGCATGTGTCTGTGCGCACCCATAAGTACCTGCTGTGGGACGCACCACACCTTTCCAGGTAATAGGAGCAGTTCGTACCGGGGCATCTAAGTTCAAGTTAAATAAAGGGGTTTTAACTCGGTAGTTAACTTGCCACGCTTGTTGCGCTTCAAAGGCAGAGGTTGAATGTCGCCTGACAAGTTCTGCTTGCATGTGAGTCGTTTTAACAATGGGACGGGGGCTTACAATCTCCTTTCATTTTGCAGTCAGAGGAAGAAATGAGAAGGTAAAGAAAGAGCAGGTTTGAACTGGGCACACTTAGCAGTAAAGCCGGCAATAATGAAGCACATAGATCGTATTCCAGAAGTGGGATGCAGAGGTTTCAGTTCAGGGCCAGGTGGAAGCAAATTTTGGGGTCTGCTTGGTTTACCTCCAAGGGGCTGTTTTTCCAGATCACATGGTCCTTTTAACCTCGCGGGCTGCTTGTGGCATCAGAAGTCTCTGGCACTTTGCCTGTCTGGGGTCATCCTATGGCTTCACATCAGAGACATTAGGTATGTCTATGGTTCATTGCGGGGCTTATTATGTTTTCATGACTAAAGACATACATTGCTCTCTGCCTCATGCTCCGAATTGCATCAGAAGCGGGGCAGGCACGTAGCATAGTGGGACAGTCACCAACGTATTTATGGTCTTTTGGTTTCGAGAGACACATACGCACTCTGAATGCAGGTAATATAGGCATACCTTACGATGTCAGGCGATGCGTGTCATGGCAAGCTTCTGTAGTCCCTCTTTCTGGAAGGGCGGCGACTGCAGATGTCAGGGCGGACCTGGAGCGGAGCGCATCATGCAGGTGGAACTATGGGAATCCCAATGTTTTAACGGTACTTCCATCTGTAAGCCATCCAGGGGAGTGGCCGTAGGACAGGTTGAGTGAATTAGGTACAGGGTGAACTTTGAGGGCACCGAAGGCTACCCGGTGAGGCATCAAATGGTTTGGCGGGGTGCAGGGTGAGGTGTGAAATTATGGGCAGTCTCGAGTAGTGGGATAGACTGGTGTGCAGTGCTGCAGTAAAGGTGTTTGGCAACCCGGCACTGCTTGATTGGGCAGGATCAAAGGTCTGGGTGAATGGCTTTCGTGCGCCTTGTGAGGGGCACAGGAAGGGAGGCATGGGTATTTCCACCACTGAGTTATTTTGGTTAGGGGGTGCCCGGC
Organism: Calotriton arnoldi; assembly: GCA_963921515.1. NCBI lineage: Eukaryota > Metazoa > Chordata > Amphibia > Caudata > Salamandridae > Calotriton > Calotriton arnoldi. Next base: position 13,449 of record CAWUFW010005196.1, on the reverse strand, counting down.
ATGCGCTGGAACAGCGTGCTGTGAAAGCGGCGGCACAGGCGAGGGAGGGGTGTCTCCCCTCCCAACATTGTGGTCATACACCTGGAAGAGCTTAGTGAATTTCCTGGGTAGGAGGGCACAGCTGTAAGGTATGTTTTCCCCCATGTGTAAGTAGAGTGGTGTATGGGTTGGTTGCAAGGATTCAAGAAATGTGGTTGGCATACCTTACATTTCTCTATTCTGCCAGTATCATCGAGCTGGGTGATTGGCCATTCGGGCGCCTTGTGAGTGGCATGGTGGGCGGAAAGCAGGAAATGGAGGCTTGGCTATTCCGCCACCGGGATAATTGGGTGGGGGTACCCAGGCAAGCGCTGTACAGCGTGCGGAAGAAGCTGCAGCACAGACTAGGGGGGGGTGTCTCCCCTCCCAACATCCTGGTCCTACACTTGGGAGGCAATGATCGGACTCTCTTGGGGAAGAGGGATCTGTTGCAAGAATTGAAGTCCTCCATGTGTAAGTTAGCAACCAAATGGGGGCAGTTGAGCGATGGTGGTCAGAGAGGTCACTGAGCAGAGGTAGTTTTTTCTTTAACACGGTCTGCGGCATGCCAAGTCCACAGGATGTTTTGAAGAAGATAGGGGCTCACCTGTCTAGAGTGTGCATGGACTTGTTTTGGCTGGACGAGGACAAGTTTGTTATACAGGCAAATTGTTGAATGTAGCAACCAATTCAGGGCATATTAGTTATGGTGGTCAGGGATAACCCCTAGTTTAGTGGGGCGGGGAGCCCTGTCAGTGGTTGCCGTGGAATCCTCACACAGCAGAGTTAACAGTGCCATGCGTAAATTCACTGAATAGAAGGGCTTGCTGCACATCATGTCCACAGGGTGTTTCAAAGAAGATGGGGTGCACCTGTCTACTGGGCATGGACTTGTTCTTGCGGGACCTGGGGGAGGCCCTAGAGTCAGCAGAATGTAGGTAATGCCGGCCTTGGTGGATGGGGTGTATACCGAAGGCACCCCGGTGTGGCACCGGATGTGTGGTGGGGTGCAGTGTTATGGTGGTTTTATGTGCGAGCGTGGTTAGTTGTATAGAAGGGTGTGCAGTGCTCTACAATTTGGTTTAGCAACCTTGCATTGCTATACTTTGCCAGGGTTAAAGGTCTGGGTGACTGGCCATTTATGCGTCCTAAGAGTGGCACGGTGGGCGGAAAGCAGGAAATGGAGGCATGGGTTTTCCGCCACTGAGAATTTGGTTGGGGTTCCCAAGCATGGCTGGAACAGCTTGTTAAGAAGCTGTGGCACAGACTAAGGGGGGTTGTCTCCTCTCCCTACATGCTGGTCATACACCTGGGGGGCAATGATTTGACTTTCATGGGTAGGAGGGCACTGATGCTAACAATGAAATTTCCTGGTGTAAGTTAAGCAGCCAATTGGGAGCATGTGAGTTATGGGGTCAGAGACAACCCCACGTTTAGAGTGGCGAGGGCCCGGTCAGGGGAGGCCGGAGAAGCCTCTCGCAGGAGAGTTGACAGTGCCATGTGTAAATTCACCGGGCAAAGGAGATTTGGCTTGATCAGGCATGGTTGCTGCATGCAAGTCCACTGGGGGTTTTGAGGAAGATGGGGTTCACCTGCCTAGAGTGGGCATGGACTTGTTTTGGCTGGACCTGGGAGAGGCCCTGGAATCAGCAGGATGTAGGTGCACTTGTCCAGAGGGTCAGCAGGGTGTAGGTAAAGATGCCTATCTTGGTGGGGGGCCCTGGTTGTGACGGTGGCCACACCCAGAGCTGTGGCGGAGTTACAGGGCGATCCAGAGGCTGTGAGGTACATACGGGTACCATCTGCAGAAGCACAACAAGGGTGCAAAGGCCAAATATCCACAGGGAGGTCCTCGCGTTGGACCCTGGAGGAGCGACGGCGCCCCGTTAGTCCTACGGGCGGTTGTGGACCTGAGCAACAGGGGGTTGCCTGGCAGGCTCCGCCCCCTTATGGGGCGTGAGCAAGGGCGTGGGCTGTTGGTCCACCGGTGGGAGGGGTCTTCCCTCCCCCAAAATATGGCAAACACCGTTGGGTAGGGCCACGGTGTAATTTGGCTCATCAGGTGGCAGGCGGCAGGCGGCGAGGGGCTGCCTGCCTTGGGATCGCCCATAAGATAACCCACCATGTTGGCATATTTGTAATGCTAATAAACCTGCAGCAGTTTTCTCCACAAAGAAGGTGTCTTGTCTGGTTATTTCTCTAGGAGATTGCTGTATGGGGGGATGGCGAGTGTTGCCGATATTGGCACTATGAGCTCTACATCGCTGCCAGTTTTGTGAAACGAGGCTATACCACTATCTTACCAAAAACAACAGCATTTGAAGCAACGGCGCCATTTGCCCCATACCTGCATGCTTTAAGGTGGTTTGTTTGTTGTTGGATGAGCGGGATATTCCAAGACGGAGTGCCCTACACAAGTGTGTTTCAGTGCAATGTGCAACGTGGATGCCGCCAATCAAAAAAGAAGCTGCTCCGCACATATGAAAAAAGTGACTACAATTTATAAACTCTGCTTTTATTGATTATGCCTTGGATCGGATTGTTTGTTACAAGAGAACTTTGATGATGTTGGCAGAAAAGTAAATGTATAATATTTATGAGGCTATGAATTGAGTTGAGCTGGACTACAGCAACTGAAGATAAATTGTCCCTCTTAGTGATCGTTCTTCTGCTGGGGGCGGGGGCTATTTGTGAGCATAAAACACAACTTACTGTCTCGTTAAAGTTGAGGGTGGGAAAAATTATTTGTGTGATTTTGTGACCTTGCAGAAACGAGCAAATGCTTGGAGTAGAAATGAACAGCGCCAAAAGACTATATATAGTGTTATCGTGTATAGGTAGCTGTACATTCTCATTCCCTGGTGAGAGTTACAGTCTTGCCCTTATCGCCGAACTTTGATGTGAACTTTAAGACTTTGGCGCCGGAGCTGCAGCTCTGACCAGTAGCGGCTCGCAATACTCGCAGGGGGGTTTGCGGGGGGGGGGGGGTCGCGCGGGGGTGGGGTTAAAAAGAAAACTTACCTGACTGCCGCCTCTGCTCCTGGGCCGGGGTCCGCGTTCTAAACAGGAACAGGCATGCTGCAGCTCCCTCCCCTCCTGTAAGCCAATCACAACGCTGCGATGGCAGCGTTGTGATTGGCGTGGAGTCCCGGACGGCGCCCAGCCGGGCACCAGTAGGGAGGCCATTTTCTCTATGTAGGCTGCATGCAGCCTACATAGAGAAAATGTAGAGTGCGCATGACTGCTTTGGTCAGCCCCAGGGCCGACCAAGCAGTCAGGGCACTCAGAGTGGAGCAAGCCACTCCTCCCCGACCCGCCCACCCACCCGCCCCCAACCAGACATATGCTCCCGCCCCCCCCCAACCAGGTATACCCCTGCCATCTGCTTTCTCGCAGCGCGAGAAGCAGCAAATAAAATGGTATTTAAAATATCATTTTATTTTCTGCTTCTCACACTGCGAGAAAGCAGTGGGGCGGCGCTCCAACGCCCTAATGCAGCGGCCGCCACTGCCTTTTAGCACCAAGTATTCAAACCCAGCATATCAGATAATCTCTCTTTAATGTTCAGCAAATATAATTCATTCACTATGAATGAAAGATGAACCCCATCAGGACAGAAAAATTGAAAATCATCTTTCGTTATATCCACATGAGCCAGCCAACTTATCCCATTAATACTGGAAAAACGATGGAGTTCTCTGTTAACTTTCCGTCTGGCTCTGTCTACAGCTGTGAATTTCTCGGCTCCCCTCCAAACCCTTCTAGGTACTAGAGCAGTCAGGATCAGTTTTATATTTGGCCAGGATGTGATTATTAGCTCTAAATCAGATTTCATTGCAATTAGCAGCCCAAGACCTGAAAGCTGTACAATATCGTTTTCGCCCAAATGAATAAGCAAAATGTTTGGACATTTTCTAGACAAACACAATTCATTTAAAAATGGCATCAATTGACCCCATTTCATACCGCCTTTGCCACACCAATCGATCTTAATATCATCAAAGCTAAAGCCAAGGTTCTGTCCATAATGATTCCTTTCGGCTTGCTTTGCTGCCCATTTTATAAATGAATGTCCAACAATCCAGACGCTTGCCATGGACGCAGATGGGCTCAACAGATTACCTAAAAAGAGAAAAATGTTAGCAACGCAGTAAAAATTTATAAATCCTCTAACTCTCTAACATATTTCAAACAACAATTGGAAGACCAGCGGCCTAAATTTTTTAGCTGCTTCAAGGAGAAACCCCTTCTTACTGCCTCTGAAGCGGCACCTATTCTGAATGAATGCGTACCAAACTCATTAGGATTATAACCTAAGAGGCTTAATGCTTTACTTAAAAATGACAAGATCTGCGATGCTTTTAAAGAAGAGCCGTCCTGATGTTTGAAAATAAAGATGGGCAAAGAAACATTCGCTGATCTAAATTCAAACCAAGCTTTTACCGAGCAAAGCGGGCCGCTGAGCCTCCACAATACCACTGTAGCTCCTTTCCCCCTCTGATCTGTTTTTGATTGTTCCAACAGAATTCGTAAAGACATTTTGGTTATTAATATATTTGAAACTTTTATTCCTTCGGATTCCGCTCTACCCAGTAACTCTGAGATCCTGAAGGCTCCAAAAATAACCAAACCATACAAAGTTTGAATAATAAGAATTCAAATTGTGAATAGCAAATTTGTGGTAAAACTTGAATGATGCTGCCCAATAGTTTAAAAGAAATGGGCTTTCTCACAAACTGACAGCGCTTTCTCATTTTAGCCCAGCCTTGTAAATTTCTCTTGCCTAGTTCTCCCGCTGACGGTTCGTAGCCCCAAAAACATTTACCATAAAAGGCAAGACCCGCAAGTTTGCCAGCAATTGTAGTGGCAGAAATATTTCTATCTATGTTGGACATTATAAACCGTAGAACGTCATCCCTACGGATTTCCCAACCTAATTCGTTGCTGGTTCTAAAAGAAGCGCCTAGCTCTAAAAATTCAGCCCATGCTCTTTTGTAAGCCAATCTTGTGCTATGAGCAAGAGAGCTTTCTTCAGTTGTCGTATTTTTAGTCTGCTAGTTCCCATACTTCCTGTGGAATCTGGGTTTTCACTGGGTCTGCTCCGGGCGCCAAACCACGGAATCTCAGCCACTGGGAATGAGATAACGCATCTGCTATATTATTATCTATTCCTGGCACGTGTTTAACTTTAAAAATTATATTGAACATCAGGCAACCTAGCATGAACCTTTGTAATAGTTTAAGCAGGCGTCTGTCTTTAGCCTTTTGAGCATTTACTAGGTCAACCACAGTTCTGTTATCGACATGAAAAATAACAGTTTTGTTTGACAATTTCTTGCCCCAAACTGCTAATGCTACTATCAGAGGGAAAAATTCGAAAAAGGCTATACTTCTTTCTTCAGAAATCCACTTTGAAGGCCAACTTTCAGCACACCATTTTCCTTCCGAAAAGAGCAAAAAACCATTAGAACCTGACTCATCAGAAAAAATCTGAATTGACCATAGAAAATCCTCATCAAGAGACCAAATCGTGACCCTGTTAAAGGTCCTTAAAAACATTATCCAGACTTCGAAATCAGCTCTCATGGTGGCTGAAACTAACTCAGTGATGGGGCAAGGTGACTCCTGACATGGCAAAACCTAATCTTCCACAGAAAGATCTACCAGCTTTCACGACCCTGCAAGCAAAGTTTAAATGCCCTAACAGACATTGCATTTCATAAAGAGCTAATTTCTGCGAAAGCCTGGCCTTTTCAAGCATCTCCACCATCTCTCGCACATTTTTAACAGGTAGTCTCGCCTCCATCTTCACTATGTCTATTTCGATACCAAGGAAAATCAGACAACTTGAAGGGCCTTCCGTCTTTCCATCTGCAAGAGTGTTAGACCTGGTACCATTGGCGTGAGTCTCCCTTCCATTTTTTCACTGATTGCCTCCTCTGTTTTTGATGTTTTGCTGGTTTAGATGCTTTGGGCACTGTGCCACTGCTATTCAGTGCCACAGTGCAAGTGCTCCCTATGGTAAATTGATGTATTGATTAGTGACTCCATGATTGGATCATTTGATTTACTTGTCAGACCCTAGTATAGTGCACCAGGTGTGCCCAGGGCATGTAAATCAAATGCTGCTGGTGGGCTTGCAGCACTGGTTGTGCCACCCCCAGAAGCAGCTTGTAAAATGTGTCTCAGGCCTGCCATTGCGGAGCCTGTGTGCAGTCTGTGACTGCCATGTCGACTTGGCAAGTGCACCCACTTGCCAGTCCCTAAACCTTCCCTTTTCTGCATATCAGTCACCCCTAAGGTAGGCCCAAGGGCAGGGTGCATTGTATGTAAAGGGTAGGACATGCCCTGGTGTGTGTAGCATGTCCTGATAGTGAATTACAGCCAATTTAGTTTTTCACTATTGCAAGGCTACCTGTCCCCATAGGCCAGAATGGGCAGTTTGATTATAACATCTTATAATCCTAACTGACCCAGGGAACATGGTAGAAAAACGAATTTAGTATGCCTGAACTCAGAATGATAAAATACATCTTTTAGTGAAGTTGGTTTTAACATTCTGTGTTTGAAAATACCACATTTAGAAAGTAGGTATTTTCTTGCCTAAACCATCCAGCCTGCCTCTGCTAGCTTGTGTATTGTATGTCTGGTTTTGTGAGTGACAGGGGCTGGGGGCTCCAGGAGACAGGGTGAGTCAGCACAGGGCTGAATAGACCTATCTGCATGTAGAGTGGTGGGAGGAGTTGCACCTGGGCCTGAATAGGGCTGTGCCTGCCTTCCACAATGCTGGCTCCCCCTCCTGTGGTGTGTCTGATGTCCCTGGCCCACACTGACAAAGGAAGAGGGTGTGCACTGGCAGGATGCACCCAGAACTGGTTTGGACTAGGTACAGGACCCTCTGCCTTCAGAGGACAAAGGATTTAGGGGTATAAATATTGGGGCCCTGACCCCAGAACTTTAGATCACTTCTGGAACAACAAGACGAACCTCTGCCAAGGAGAAGAACCAAAGGAAGCTGTAGGAGTTGGACTGCCCCCCTGCCAGTTTGCTGTGTTGCTGGGTTGGCCTACAGTGGTGTCTTCAGTGCCAAGGAGAGGAGAAGGAACTTTTAAAGAACTTTCATCATCTTGCAGAATATTACTCCAAGGGCTTGAACTTGTGCTTGCCTCCTGCTGAAGTCTCAGGGACAAAAGACTTCACCACCAGCTCCCCTCTGAATTCCCTTGCTGGGAATTCTGTCTGCAGAAGCCTGCGTGTCGCCGGGAGCTGGAAGCGCGACGCAACGAGAAGAAGCGTGTCGCTGACGAAGCTGCTGCCGTTGCATCGCAGGAGAAGCATGTCGCCGCCGCAGAGGCCGCCACCGCATCACCAGAGAAGCGTGCTTTTGTCGCAGCTGCCTGCCGTCGCATCACCGGAGAAGCATGTCGCCGTCGCAACTGCCTGCCGTCGCATCAACAGGGAAGCGTGTCGCCACCGCAAGGGTCGCCGTCGCATCCCCAGAGAAGCGTGTCGCTGTCGCAGCTGTCTGCCGTCGCATCACCGGAGAAGCGTGTCGCAGGACCTGTCGCGGCTCCATAGATACAGAGTTCGCCGCACGGCCGTCGGGCGTGCACGCATCGTCTTCACATCGTCGCCTCGCATCAAGGGCGCACTTTCATCGCATCGCATCGAGGCGCTTGCTCGCCGCATCGTCCTCCCTGCGGACCCTTTGTTTGTTTTGCGTTACGCATCCCAGGTACTTTTGAGAGAATCGTGTTGCATTTACCATCAACTTGAACTAAGTTACTTCTACCATCTTTAAGTCTATTTTGAGTACAGTATTGTGCATTTTTGTCGTTTGTGGTCTTGTGTTAAGTCTATATAAAGAATACTTATTTTTATAAAACCTGTGTAGTGTCCATCTGTAGTGTTTTCACTGTATTACTGTATGTGTTCACAAATGCTTTACACACTGCCTCTGAGATAAGCCTGTCTGCTCGTGCCAAGCTACCAAGGGGTGAGCAGGGGTTATTTTAGTAGTGTATCCCCCTTACCCTGACTAGAAGCAAGGGTCCCTATTTGGTCAAAGGTGTATACCATTGCCAACTAGAGACCCCCAGTTCTAACAAAGAGGAACACCTAAATCCTTTGTCAACAACTTAAAAAACCGGAGAGCTTTGCTACATTGCTGAGTACCAGCTGCACCAATAACAAGCATTGGCATAGCCAACAGGTCTCTCCTTTGGGACCTTATAAGTGTTTAGCCATGCAACACTTGATGTTGTTGCACCAAGGATATTGTGCTGGATAACTAAACACTTATAAGGTCCCAAAGGCGAGACCTATTGGCTATGCCAATGCTTGTTTTCTGAGCCATTGACTACCTGGCACATAAAGATTGTACTTACTAAGGACAGGCTGGTGCAAAGTTGGCTGCATAAGGGGCTAGCATCAACCCGTCACAGCAGCTTCATCTTCTTGTCCCAGGCCATCATTAGTGAAAAGAGCGGAACGTTGCATCATGATGAGGGCTGTGCTACTCCACACCCATTAACATGGTGTTATGCTATGTCTATTTGTAAAGTGCCCTTTCACCTGTGAGGGTATCCTGGAGCTGAGCAGGTGAGTGTGCCTAGCCCTGCCTATGGGAGGTTGGTTAATTATAAAACCAAGGCTTCGCCTTCTTGTGGAAGCCAAGAAGAGAGGAGGAAGCTCTGATGTGGAGTGGGAGCTGTTCCACGCTTTAGGAGCAATGTAAGAGAATTCTCGAACTGCTGGTCTGGCTCTGTGCATGGGTGGGATGTATGCAAGTAGGAGTCCTGAAGAGTGAAGGTGTCTGGGTGGTTGGTGAAGGAGGGGCCTGAGTTGTGTAGTGCCTTGAGTGTGCGTGTGAGGAGTTTGAATTGAGCATGTTTGTGTATCAGGAGTAAGTGGAGCTCCCGGAGTTGTGGTGTGATGTGAGTTCTATGTGGGAGGTTGAAGATGAGTCTCGTATCCTCTTTGGATGGATGCGAAGAGAGGCAGAAAAAGTTTAGAAACTGGCTAATTGTGGGGAACAGTGGGCCTGCAGTCAACCAACAAACTGACGCCACATACGCACTTCGCATTGAAGTTGCAGTGCAGTTTGTAGGAGAAGTTGGATTTGTGGAAGTAGAAAAGTGGTGTCACTCATGCTGCTCTGAACACTTTACCAGACACACAGGGCATATTGAGCTGTGCACATGGAATGACAGCACTTAATACTGCATCCTCTTTCCTCACTATGTGATCTAGATAGTGTTCAGTTTTATTTTATGCTTGCCTGTGTTAGCCGCATTACGTCAGTGCACGCAAGTGTACATATATCTTTACACTTCTTGACCCAACCAAACTCTGCCACAGATCTACCTTCACCATCACCCTCCGACCATGGTTAACACATTCTGGGGACATAAGGAAGCCCAACAGAGAGGGCTGGCTTTCCTGTTTGGTTCTGATTGATACTTAACTCTACCAGGAAATGGCCTCTTAGCTGCATTTAGGATTGCCTTGTCGGGGATTTGTCAGCCTTTCAACCAATCCGAATAGGCCCTGGTGTTAACACTATTCTGCTTGGTTTCTGGTTGCCAAGCAGAATAGCTCTGAGATCAACTTCCTGCAGCTGCTGTGAATGTCAATAAGCCTGCCCTGGATTGCGGATTTCTTCACCATTAGCACCTTCAGGAAAGGGTAAGCAAATCAGAACCCCCAAAATTCAGATTTGTCACAAGATTTTGCTTTACCTCGGCCAGACTGAAAAGAACATTTCACCCAGAACCAATCTGAGAAACGAAGCGAAGACATGAGGTCTACTAAGATATAGAAACGTAAGGCGATCACCAGGAAAAGTCCCATGTGTGCCTCATGGATTCTATCAAAGAGCAACATCTGACGTCAATTGGGTGCATGGTCAGCCATCCCAGCACTTTATCCAAACTGAATTTGAAGAATTGTCACGAGAAAATGTCCATTTGCTGCTCTCCCGTTTGATCTCCAATGAATTGTATTCCCTTCTTCCCTCCAGTTACCTCTGAGGCTTACAAGCTGTTATGAGGGTCTCTCTGGAGTTCGTTTTCCCTTTTCCTCACTGTGAAGACATTACCAAGGCTGCCCGGGGGGCCCCGTAGGGGACCCTCCATCAGGGCGGCCGCCTTAGTGCCACAGGAATACAAAAGGGGATGATGGACGGAACGTTTGAGCCAATCAAACACTCACCCCCAGTCAACTGATCTGGGTTTAATCCATCATCATTCTTTAGCTCACTCCACCACCCCAGTTCAGACATGGCCATATGCAAATCAGTCTGACCCTGTGCCTCATGGGAACAGTCCAGCACGAACTGCCAAGCCATGTCTTCCCTGGACCGGAAACAAGCATCCTAGGACCGGTTTCTGGCATTCCAGCCGTCATCAGCCAGGCTTGCTTGAATCCAGTGGCAAAGTGAGCAAGGGACCCACGTCTGGGCATACCTCGCCAACTTAGGGCGAACAAAGCGATACAAAGGGGATGATGGACGGAACGTTTGAGCCAATCAAACACTCACCCCCAGTCAACTGATCTGGGTTTAATCCATCATCATTCTTTAGCTCACTCCACCACCCCAGTTCAGACATGGCCATATGCAAATCAGTCTGACCCTGTGCCTCATGGGAACAGTCCAGCACGAACTGCCAAGCCATGTCTTCCCTGGACCGGAAACAAGCATCCTAGGACCGGTTTCTGGCATTCCAGCCGTCATCAGCCAGGCTTGCTTGAATCCAGTGGCAAAGTGAGCAAGGGACCCACGCCTGGGCATACCCTCGCCAACTTAGGGCGAACAAGCGATACAAAGGGGATGATGGACGGAACGTTTGAGCCAATCAAACACTCACCCCAGTCAACTGATCTGGGTTTAATCCATCATCATTCTTTAGCTCACTCCACCACCCCAGTTCAGACATGGCCATATGCAAATCAGTCTGACCCTGTGCCTCATGGGAACAGTCCAGCACGAACTGCCAAGCCATGTCTTCCCTGGACCGGAAACAAGCATCCTAGGACCGGTTTCTGGCATTCCAGCCGTCATCAGCCAGGCTTGCTTGAATCCAGTGGCAAAGTGAGCAAGGGACCCACGTCTGGGCATACCCTCGCCAACTTAGGGCGAACAAAGCGATACAAAGGGGATGATGGACGGAACGTTTGAGCCAATCAAACACTCACCCCCAGTCAACTGATCTGGGTTTAATCCATCATCATTCTTTAGCTCACTCCACCACTCCAGTTCAGACATGGCCATATGCAAATCAGTCTGACCCTGTGCCTCATGGGAACAGTCCAGCACGAACTGCCAAGCCATGTCTTCCCTGGACCGGAAACAAGCATCCTAGGACCGGTTTCTGGCATTCCAGCCGTCATCAGCCAGGCTTGCTTGAATCCAGTGGCAAAGTGAGCAAGGGACCCACGTCTGGGCATACCCTCGCCAACTTAGGGCGAACAAGCGATACAAAAGGGGATGATGGACGGAACGTTTGAGCCAATCAAACACTCACCCCCAGTCAACTGATCTGGGTTTAATCCATCATCATTCTTTAGCTCACTCCACCACCCCAGTTCAGACATGGCCATATGCAAATCAGTCTGACCCTGTGCCTCATGGGAACAGTCCAGCACGAACTGCCAAGCCATGTCTTCCCTGGACCGGAAACAAGCATCCTAGGACCGGTTTCTGGCATTCCAGCCGTCATCAGCCAGGCTTGCTTGAATCCAGTGGCAAAGTGAGCAAGGGACCCACGTCTGGGCATACCCTCGCCAACTTAGGGCTGAACAAAGCGATACAAAAGGGGATGATGGACGGAACGTTTGAGCCAATCAAACACTCACCCCCAGTCAACTGATCTGGGTTTAATCCATCATCATTCTTTAGCTCACTCCACCACCCCAGTTCAGACATGGCCATATGCAAATCAGTCTGACCCTGTGCCTCATGGGAACAGTCCAGCACGAACTGCCAAGCCATGTCTTCCCTGGACCGGAAACAAGCATCCTAGGACCGGTTTCTGGCATTCCAGCCGTCATCAGCCAGGCTTGCTTGAATCCAGTGGCAAAGTGAGCAAGGGACCCACGTCTGGGCATACCCTCGCCAACTTAGGGCGAACAAGCGATACAAAAGGGGATGATGGACGGAACGTTTGAGCCAATCAAACACTCACCCCCAGTCAACTGATCTGGGTTTAATCCATCATCATTCTTTAGCTCACTCCACCACCCCAGTTCAGACATGGCCATATGCAAATCAGTCTGACCCTGTGCCTCATGGGAACAGTCCAGCACGAACTGCCAAGCCATGTCTTCCCTGGACCGGAAACAAGCATCCTAGGACCGGTTTCTGGCATTCCAGCCGTCATCAGCCAGGCTTGCTTGAATCCAGTGGCAAAGTGAGCAAGGGACCCACGTCTGGGCATACCCTCGCCAACTTAGGGCGAACAAGCGATACAAAAGGGGATGATGGACGGAGCGTTTGAGCCAATCAAACACTCACCCCCAGTCAACTGATCTGGGTTTAATCCATCATCATTCTTTAGCTCACTCCACCACCCCAGTTCAGACATGGCCATATGCAAATCAGTCTGACCCTGTGCCTCATGGGAACAGTCCAGCACGAACTGCCAAGCCATGTCTTCCCTGGACCGGAAACAAGCATCCTAGGACCGGTTTCTGGCATTCCAGCCGTCATCAGCCAGGCTTGCTTGAATCCAGTGGCAAAGTGAGCAAGGGACCCACGTCTGGGCATACCCTCGCCAACTTAGGGCGAACAAGCGATACAAAAGGGATGATGGACGGAACGTTTGAGCCAATCAAACACTCACCCCAGTCAACTGATCTGGGTTTAATCCATCATCATTCTTTAGCTCACTCCACCACCCCAGTTCAGACATGGCCATATGCAAATCAGTCTGACCCTGTGCCTCATGGGAACAGTCCAGCACGAACTGCCAAGCCATGTCTTCCCTGGACCGGAAACAAGCATCCTAGGACCGGTTTCTGGCATTCCAGCCGTCATCAGCCAGGCTTGCTTGAATCCAGTGGCAAAGTGAGCAAGGGACCCACGTCTGGGCATACCCTCGCCAACTTAGGGCGAACAAAGCGATACAAAGGGGATGATGGACGGAGCGTTTGAGCCAATCAAACACTCACCCCCAGTCAACTGATCTGGGTTTAATCCATCATCATTCTTTAGCTCACTCCACCACCCCAGTTCAGACATGGCCATATGCAAATCAGTCTGACCCTGTGCCTCATGGGAACAGTCCAGCACGAACTGCCAAGCCATGTCTTCCCTGGACCGGAAACAAGCATCCTAGGACCGGTTTCTGGCATTCCAGCCGTCATCAGCCAGGCTTGCTTGAATCCAGTGGCAAAGTGAGCAAGGGACCCACGTCTGGGCATACCCTCGCC